>CM032327.1:104688745-106009762 GCA_019022515.1 Quercus aquifolioides
AATTCCAATTAGGGATCAATGTATTGGTGAAAGCCGTGAACTGCCAAAATTGAGCCTCTTGCCACAGGTTTTCTTCAGTCAAAATACCAAATTGGACAGATTATCAACCACGGTGAACCACAATGGCGAAGATACAATCATGGAAGTGAGAGATATGAAGGCATGTAACGGCAATGGCATTGTGGCTAGATTCATTTGTTTGCCCAAACATTTTCCCCCTTCTTATCTTTAGACAACCAACCAGAATTTTTTTTATTCTAAAGAGTTTGGAAATTTTTTTGGTGGAGGCACTCAAGTTTGCCCATCCAACTATGATGAAAGAGAAAATGAATATGGGAAGTAGGAAAAAAAAAAGTGAAGAAGGAATAAAAAGGGGAAAAAATTGGATTAATTAGTTAATTAAAATAAAAAAATATTGATGTAGCTAGTTTTGAATAAAAATACTATGCTGTGTTGTTCTTAGTTGGCATTTAATAGCCACATATTAACGAGAATGGACAGAATGGCCAAATTAAAACAGGCTTAAACTTAGGGATTAAAATCCAAAATTTAAACTTTAGGGCTAAAATCAAAATTACCCCAAACTTTAAAGGTGTAATGCATTTTAGTCATTTGAGAAGAACACAACATTTTACAACTTTTTAAGTCAGTCCATCAAGTATAAGATGTATATACTATCATCATTCTTGAATTTTTTTTGATAATTTGAATTGGGGGTGGGGGGATTTGAATCCTAGATGTCTCTGATAGAAACTCTAGGAAGTGCCAACCAATTGAGCTACAATGCTCTTGACATCATTCGTGAATTGTTAGTTGTTCATACAGTACTAGTGACAACCAAATGAAGTCCATACTCCAGACTTCGATCCAATGAACCAGCTTGTGTAAAGACTTCAGGTAAGAGGTATTTAGTTCTTACTAATCTAGGTGGTACTATTTCAGCAACCACCCCACCCAAAATAAGAAAGGTGCTGGGGTTCAGTACCCCTTTTCTTATTACTTTCAGCTTTGCACTTAAACTTTCTAATTGTAGCAAACTGCAATTAAGCATGTCAGCACAAACTGGGTGCATGAGGGTCTCAATTTGATTGGATTTAAGTTACCGAACACATAAAGGCAATGGAAAAATGCCAATAGGAGTTTATCTAAAATCTAAACGGTTAAAACAAACCTTAAGATGATTGATAAGAAAAGACAAGCATTATACTATCATGCATATGCAAAAGCATAAAAGATACATACCCATTCACCCGGGCAAAGTGCACGATAATATTTTGAAAACTTATCACACTCTGCGGCACCTTCCCCCTTTGCAGCTATGCACCTTTAAAGATCAAAAGAATGAAGATAATGTCAGAAAAGCTGCCTGGTGCCAAGCTGGCACATAAATAACCTAAATAAGTTTAAGAAGAGAAAGGAAATTTCAAAACAACTTTGACTTACCGATGATACTCAATATATCGAGTAAAGCAATGCCTTGTTTGATTTGTAGTTGGGAATCGGAAATCTGCAGGTGCTGTTTCAAGCTGGGTAACCACACTATATTAATATAAGTGAACAAAAACAAAACATAAAGATGAAAACAGTGAGTAAATTAACGCAATTAGTAGCAATGAAGGGAAGTTATAGACATAGGAACCTTAATCTCGGTGTCTCTTCAACAGCTTCTTGTTCACCAGCATCTCTCTTCAGAATTTTCATTGCTTGCTTCGGTAGCAGCTGGAGCAGCTTCAGTGTTGTTTTCAACAGCATCAGAATTGGCTTCAGTGTTCTCCCCAGCAGCAGGGTTAACTTCACTGCTTTCTTCATGGCAACTGGGGTAACTTCATTGCTTTCTTCAGCAGCAGCAGGTGAATTCTCAGCTTTCTCGATAATACTTCATCAGAGGCAGCATTTACTGGCTTCTCAACCTCTTTTACTTCCACGGATTTAGCACCCACATCTGGCTTCTCCTTCTCTTTTAAATGGTAATGCTGTAAGTCAAAGCATTTAGCAGAGAAATGTTACCACCCTAACAAGCTTTAGTTATTTTACAAATAGATAGAATTTTCATAAACATCCCAAAATGGAAATGGCAGGGCCTGAAAATATTATGTCAACCTCCACAGAAATGCAAAAATTACCATCCTAAAGGGATGCATAGATAGCTGAAAGCCCAGTAAGAATAGGGTCCACTGACTCCACTTGGTAAAGCCTTTGAAGAAATTCTATTTAAGAAGTGCAGTTCCAGTGATTGCATGGGGTAGATGGTTGGGGAGGCTTGGTGTGTCACATAATCGAAGGGACAGAGTAAGAACAAGGATTGACTGATGAGAAATGAGATGGGATGGGTTCACAAAAGGGTTTTGGTCATTAGTGAATTTGAGTGAGGGTATTTTAGGCAATTCACTTAAATTCATAAAACCCAAACCACTGTGCAAAAACACATTTGTGTTACAAACGTGTGATTTCAATCAGTATCTGTATCAAAGGGCACTACATAAACTGCAGTACTTTCTACTGTATTTTCAATAAGCTCACTCTGGAACTCGCAGCCTAACACAAGAAGTTTAAGCATTTGACTCACAAGATTACAGTACCAAAATGCCACTTAATCAGCACTTCTAAATTCATGCTGGAGTAATGGGCTGGGAAACCAGCGCAAAAGCTATCATGATAAGTATTCTAAATTGGGGAGACTAACTGAACATTTTGAGAATACTATTACAATATGCATTGGTGTCAGAACACTCTACCTTAAATCTTTCTAACACAGATTGAAATCAATACATTGTCCTACAATTCATTCATATGTTATTGTCTTCAAATGATATCAAATTATTTCAATGCATTGTTTTTTAGTTGGTTTCTTTACAGGTGATATTATCAGTTATCCTAACTAGGAATCCACATAGTCGTTCATGAGCTTATCCCTAGAATGGCTGCTCAATATAATTAGCCTTTGCTTTTTGAGCTTGAACAACATAAATTTCCATCCACCCCCCCCCCCCCCCAAAAGCAAAAAAAAAAATTGTTCTCATATAATCCAAAGTGCTGCTTGATATAATTGCCTGCTTTTGAGCATGAACAACATAAATTTCCATTTTTTTACCCAAAAGGCAACAAAATTATTCTTCTATAATCCAAAGTAATCTAGCAAAGACTGATATAATATCTAGTGACATCTCATCTGAGGTGCAAAAGAACATTATATCGTACTATCAGAAAAAAAGAAAAAGATAAAGAGAAGATCAAGTCTATTCCTTTCACCATTCTATTACTATTAGTGCATTTTCATGTTGAAAAAAGGGGTTCCTCAAAGCTCACAATCCAGGACAAAGATTGGGCTTCATCGTTCATATTAAACAACAAATACAACCCGATTATATCTAAAGCTTACATCTTTATCAAATCACATCACTTTCTTAAAAACGAAAAAAATTAAATTAAATTGACCCACATAAAAAAAATCGTATAATGAAACACAAAAATCAATTGAAATCACAAGCCACTGCAAAAAAAAAAATGAAGATCTATGCTTGAATGGACACAAACTTAACCAAACAAAAATAGATCCACCGTTAAATAATTTGTTTAAAAAAGAAACAAGTGAAGCAATTGGAGAGTTTGGAAGACAAAAGACGAGAATGTTACTGTTTACCTCTGACAGAGTTGGGGTGTTGTCGCTTGAGGTCTCCGCCATTGATGGAAGAGAAAGCGATCTACCACTGGTATCAACACAGTAGCTCAGGTCAAAGAGGCGGCCAAGCTGTGAATGAATGAAAAAATGTGTGTCCTGTGTGTGCGTTAGGTTGGGATGACACAATGTTTTACAGTGTTTACTGTGGTGGTAAAAGTGAGGAGTGTACTGGGTGTTCGCCACGTGTCAATTTTGTGGGTGGACTTTTTCAGATTCCGGTTAGATTAAGAAGGAAGATGGTTGGTTTTCGAAGCTGCTGGTGGGTTGGGTACTTGGCGTAGTGTTAAGTACCCGATTTCAAGTAGATCATGGATCATGTATCGGATGCAATAATCGGACTGAAGTCCTGCCATTCTGATTTGGGCCCATGGGCCTGTGAGTCTCATAATTAGAAAAATAGGACCAAAAAAAAACAAAAAAAACCAACAAACTTTGGTGTAGATTAGCACTTAAAAATTAAAAAGAGAACATATCTCATATTTCCAACATATGCATCATTCATTTCATCATTTGTGAAAAATTGTGTCTAATTTGACTAAACAATTTGGTCTGGTTTGTTTCAATGAAAAATCTTGTGTAAAGATAGTTTTTCGTATTTTACCGCATTTAATAGCATAAAAAAAAAATAGACAATAAAAAAACGATCTTTGGTCAACATAAAAAAGTATGATTTATTTTTAGAGATTGTTTTTCATTTTTTTTTTTTTTAAACAACTCTATCTCATAGCAAGCTAAAAAGAGAAATTTGAAAATTTATTTTTCAACTCATTTAAGGTTGCTACCAAACATAGGAAAATAATATAGTTTTATAGAAAATACTTTTTGCAAAATAACTCATTTTCTAAAAAACATTGTCCCCGAAACAAACAAAATGTTAAATAAAGAATTGTTTTTTTCATCCTAACATCTGTGTCCCTACAATCTCTACAAATGATAAATGTAGGGTCAATTTTTGTAGCCCAAGCCCAAAAGATATGGAATTAGGAGCCCTATGAAACCCAAGACAATGATTTTGTAGAGCGGTGGGTGAAAAGAGCTGGGCCGGATGTGAATTAAGCAAGAGTTGGTTAGGGTATTTACGGGTAAACTAACATGCAATCATGCTAGGAAAAAGGCAAACGTGAAAGTCCGAAGAGGCATTTTATTAAGTGAAGGTTGATTACAATTCTCAGAGCTACAGTAATATTATTTTTCCCTTCTCCTTCTTTTTTGTCTCCCCCTCCCTTATCAGGGGCCTTCTTCTTTATATAGCCTCTTCCCTCATCATCCAGTCGTTCCACTTGGCCTCCATCTGCGTACATACTTGAGTATAGGTCACATCAAGCACCTTCCTCTAAGCTTTTTTGGGAGTGCGGTAGTGCAAGGGGTCTTCCTCCACATAAATGCGGCCAGAAAAGTTGCTGCAGTGCATTAAAATACGGTGGGGTAGCAGCTTTTCCTTGAGATATTCTCCATCCTTATCATCTCCAAGTATGCCCAGAGCTTATCTTTGTCGTTGGGATTGCCAGGAAGGTCATTCGGAACTTCCATACGTTTATTTGATCAAGACTATTCGTATCCGAGGAGTAAAACCTCTTCGGAAAAAGGGAGACCTCTTCGGATGGTGCTCTCCCTCCATTTCCGGGTTTGTTGCCTCTAGATGAACTCTACCCCAACCTGTTATTACTCTTCGGACATACAGTAATCTTAAAACAGGGCCCAGGCCCAATAGGCAGTTCTGGGCTTTTATACCCCCCCCCCCAAAATAGCCCCTCAAAATCTTAATTTTTCCCTCGCATCCGAAGAGAAAAAGTGGGATTTTTGACCTGTCACGGAGTAAAAAGCTTGAGAACAGCTCAAATATCTGAACTGGCACGTGTGTAAGCATAGATATAAGCGCTTCATCATTGCCGATGTTGTTTCCATATTTCCAAAGCGCGGCATTAATTACTCCAGGCGGTGCCTGTCTTGAATCCAACGGTGGGTTTGTTGATCTAACGGGTGTGGGTCTTCCCCGGGATTTGGGCGAGATAACTTCCGCCCCTTCGTTTGACCTGGTATAAAATCTCAGAAGAAGTTACTTCTTCCTTACTTTGCAAACTTTCAGACAACCCAGCAAGAACAAGCACACGACTCCATCAAACTCTCTCAGTCACCAATCTCAGTCTTCTCCAGAATCTATAAAAATCCTTCTGCGAGTTCGAAGATCAATCTCCGGCTTAGTTCCTGTAAGTTATCATCTGCTCGATCCTTTAATCTTCTCTTCGGCCAGCTTTCTCGACCTTTGAACAGTCACCTCCTAGTTGCTACACTTAGTGCTTCCATCTTTCCGTTTAAGTGCGATGGGTAAACTCCAGTATTTGGTGGATAGTCCTGACCAGTTGGAGGCATTTAGGGCCGCATATCGCTTACCCCCAAATGTGGGTGTGAGGTATTGCCCTCCAGAAAAAATACTAACAGATCGAAAGACGGGCGGAGTCGTTATCCCCATCATTGCCTTTCTAGAAGGAGGGATGACTATCCCTATGGGTCCCATTACCAGTAATTACCTTAGAAACCATAGGCTTAGCCCAGACCAATGTGCGCCTAACATGTTTAGGATCCTAGGAGCAGTTGATGATCTGAACCGCCATCTGGGGTTGGGCCTCACCTGGCGCGATGTGGTACACATGTATGAGTGCCACAGCCAACAAAGGGCAGGATATTATCTCAAATCCCGGTCCGACGTGGTTAGACTCGTCTCCTGCCTCCCTAAATCCAACAAATGGATGAAAGACGACTATGTGATCGTCTCGGGCGCATGGCACGACGGTCCCCATTGCCCAACCAAGCCAGAAGAGCCAGGTGGGACATGTTAGATTTAGGCTCACTAACAGTAGACTTAGGATCTCCGCCTTTTAACAATTTTTAATTCTCCTTGTGTTACTAGTTTCGAGTCTCTGACAAAGTTCTGCTGTGATTTTTAACAGATAAAAACCACGTTTCTCCTCGGCTTAGCCTTACAAATACTGCCGCACTCAATTATCTATTAAGATCAGAGATCTTTGTAAGCGAGGACAGGCAGCTCCGGTCGGCTCCTCTTATTCTTGGGTATAAGGCAAAACCGAAAGATTTTCAGCCGATCGGCAACGTGATAACACAGGGAGATTATTGTTTCAATCGCATAGACGTTGCTCAGAAAGGCTTTCTAGCGTCGTACGATCTTGCACTCGTGCCACACCCCAATCCACAGGGTGCGCCACTGCTCGTCCAGCCGGTTGCACAAGCCCCCCTTAAACCAGTGGTTGTAGGCGAAAGGCTTGGCTCTTCGACCTCCTCACTAGAAAAGCAGATAGACAAATTTAACTTCGGGGGAGAAGCTTCAGGAGGGGTCCAAGTGATACCATCCTCAGACTCCGAAGAGGGGATTGATAGGCAATCCAGTGTCCATCCTCCTATTCTGATAACTGCTCTTTCGGAAGGCTCTTCGGAGGAGGAAGACATGCCGGACTTGAAGGCATTAATGAGGAACAGGGGCAAGAAGGCCGAGCCGAAAGGCGCTGGGACTTCCCAACCAGTGGTGAATCTGCCTCCACCACCACCTCAGGTTCCTGACCTCGGCTTAAAGTCCTTACCGGACCTGAGGAAGAAGAGGCCCCTCAAGACTAATGAGAGGGAGGTGGTGGTGCCCCCCAAGACAACTAAGCAACAGAAGGTGGCGAGAGACCACCGGAACAAAAGGGCCTCATCCACTGAAAGCCGGGATGAGCCTCCTGTTGCTGAAGTGCGCCGAGGGCACCGTACATGGTCTCCCAAGTTGGAGCTAAACGGCGCCCCTATTTCTTGGGAGACCTCCCTCAGAAACTACGATGGGGGAAAAGCAGGGCGAGTGGCCGAAGCTTTGGAGCAACCATTGCTCCTCCCCCAAGACATGGAGTCATACAGGCGCTTCAACCAGTATGATCTCTACATGTCCCTGAAGAGGGACTTGGCCATGGTAAGTAAATTAATCCAGCTCTTCGGTTTCGCATGTTAATTTTTGCTTGTTTTATGCTAACTCTTTTACTTTATTATGCAGATTACCCAACAAGTCTTCGTGGCCGAAGAGTGGAGTAAAAATGCATACATTGAAGTCCAAGCAGAGGCCCACTCTCGGTCTGAGGCAGAGAAAGCCCTGGGCAGCTTAAAAGAGCAGTTTTCTCAAATCTCCGAGCAGCTCAAAGAGGTGACCAACGAAAGGAATAGCCTCAATGCTGGTCTGCAAAATGCTGAGAGCCAAGTCGAAGCCCAACGCAAGTTGCTAAATGAGGCTCAGACCAATTTGTCAGCCGAGAAGGCGCTTGTGAAGGAACTTCGCGCCGAACTCCAAAAGGCTAAGGACACTACCAAGCTAGCCCAGAGGGATGCTCAGCTGGCCAAGGAGGCGACCAAGGCTAAAAAGAATGCAGCATACCAGTTGGGAGTGGAGGTGACCGAAAAAGGTCTAACTGAGCAGTTTGCCTCGGTCAGCCGAGACTACTGCGATGTAACGTGGGGCAAGGCCATGGACGCTGCTGGAGTGCCTGCTGACTCTGAATTGAGGCTGCCTAGGAGCATATACTACGACCCAGATATCCGAGAGCTCCCAGAGTCTGATGCCCTTCCTCCAGCACAGCACCTGGAGGCTTCAGAGCGATCCTTGGTCAGCCCGGTTCCTCAAACCACTCTTGAGGTCTCCAAGGAGCCTGGTCAGCCAAGTGATAAGAGCAAAACAGCTGAGCCACCCAAGGACCAAGCTCCAGAAGCTGCTGCTACTCAGACAGGCTAGGCTGCCGACCCTGTGGTCCCTCAAGCAAAGGAGCCTGGTCAGCCAGGCGATAAGAGCAAACCAGCTGAGCCACCCAAGGACCAGGCCCCAGAAGCATAGATACTTAGGTTTTTTTAAGGGTTTGTAAACTACCCTCTTTTAATCAATGAAACAGTTTCTCTTTTACTTTTAGTGTCCTTGTTGCATATCATATGATTTACTTTCGCTACAAAGATCTGTGCTTTGTAATTATGAGAATGTAGGTAAACATAATCACCACGTCATGCTAATAATGCACATAACTAAGATTGGCACTGAAAAGAGCAAGTTGTATAAGAACTACTACTAAATAATAAATGCAACGAGTGTTATAAAAGCTTCAAAGATCTTTTTAAACATGCACAAAAAATGGGCCAACATAAGGTAGAGCTAATTTAAATACGTTCGAGAATTTCAAGCATGGCTCATTATAAGGTCATATTTCAATAAGAATAATTGTATGGGGGATGTTGATTAACCCAAATCATCTGGTTCGAGGACTACAGGCATAAATGAGTTTAAGTTTAAACACTTAGGGCATTGCCAAGGAGTGTTAACTAACCCAAATCATCTGGTCCGAGGACTACAAGCATGATTGAATTTAAGTTTAAACACTTAGAGAACTTGGAACGAGTGTTAACTAACCCAAATCATCTGGTCCGAGGACTACAGGCATGATTGAATTTAAGTTTAAACACTTAGAGAACTACTCATATACAGAATCAGCATATTGATTGAAGAAAATGTTCGATTAATAATAGTACCTTTTGAGGTTATTTACATTCCAGGGGCGTGGTATTACATGACTATCCAGATCTTCTAAGAAATACGCCCCAATGCCAGCCCCTGAAGTAATACGATATGACCCTTCCCAATTGGGTCCTAACTTTCCCTAGGCTGGGTTTTTTGCGGTGCCGACAACTTTCTTCAGCACCAAGTCTCCAGGTTCTAAGGGCCTCAGCTTTACGTTGGCGTTATAGCCCTGCCTGAGCTTTTGCTGGTAATATGCCAGTCGGACCATTGCATTTTCCCTCCTTTCATCAATCAAGTCTAAACTCCTCTCTAGCTGCTCATTGTTACTGGTTGGACTGAATGAACTGGTCCTCAGTGTTGGGAATCCAGTTTCCAAAGGTATGACAGCTTCAGCTCCGTAGGTCATTGAGAAGGGGGTCTCTCCAGTAGATCTACGAGGCGTAGTTCTGTAAGCCCATAGTACGTGTGGTAATTCTTCCACCCATTTGCCCTTCGCGTCGTCCAGCCTCTTCTTTAAGCCATTCACTATGACCTTGTCGACAACCTCTGTTTGCCCATTACCCTGGGGATAAGCAGGGGTTGAGTATCTGTTTATAATTCCTAGCTCACTACAATAACTCCTGAATGCTTTGCTATCGAACTACAGGCCATTGTCCGAGATGAGAGTATGAGGAATCCCAAACCGAGTGACAATATTTTTCCATACAAACCTTTGCACATCAACGTCTCTGATGTTGGCCAAAGGTTCAGCTTCGACCCACTTGGTGAAATAGTCTGTGCCGACCAGAAGGTATTTCCTGTTCCCTGCAGCTTTAGGGAATGGTCCCACGATATCTAAGCCCCATTGGGCGAAAGGCCATGGGCTGGATAGTGGATTAAGAGTTCCACCTGGTTGATGAATGTTTGGGGCGAACCGCTGACACTGATCGCACTTTTTAACATACTCGAGGGCTTTTTTTTGCATGTTCGGCCACCAATAGCCTTGAGTAATAGCCCGGTGAGCCAAGGACCTTCCTCCAGTATGGCTTCCACATATTCCTTCATGTAATTCTTCTAGCAGTAACTCGGCCGCTTCAGGATGCATGCACAATAAGTATGGTTCTGAATAGGAGCGTTTGTATAATTTCTGGTCCTCAGATAGCCAGAATCTGGCCGCCTTCCTCCGAATTTTATCAGCTTCCTCCTTTTCTTCAGGCAAGATGTCTTCTTTCAAGAACTTAATTATAGGGTCCATCCAGCAGGGTCCGGTCCTGACTTGGTGAACCCGTACTACCTCCCTTTTTGCCCCTGTAGGCCCATGCAGGTCCTCAACGAGGATGACTCTCGGCAAATTTTGCGCCGAGGAGGTAGCAAGCGTGGCCAAAGAGTCAGCATGTGCGTTGCCGTTTCTGGGGATGTGCAGCAAACTGAAAGATTCGAACTCAGACCGCAGGCAATTAACTTGGCTCAAGTATCCTTGCATTCTTTCATCCTTCGCTTCAAACTCACCTTGCACTTGACCCACGACCAACTTTGAGTCCGAGAACAATTCCACAGACTTTCCTCCCATTCTCTGAACCATAAACATTCCCATCAGTAGGGCTTCATACTCCGCCTCATTATTTGTTGCCGAGAAGTCTAGTCTTAACGACTTTTCAATAATGATTCTTTCAGGGGATATTAACACTAGCCCCACTCCAGAACCTTTTTGGTTTGCTACGCCATCTACGTACACTTCCCAATGGGAGGGGCCTTGCTGAGAGATCATGCCAACTGATTTTTCATCCATGTCCGACGTGAACGTTACTTCTTTTAAGTGGGGCTCCGTGAACTCAGCTACCAAATCCGCCAGTACTTGGCCCTTGACCGATGTACGAGGCATATATTTGATATCGAAAGCCCCAAGATCGTACCCCATTTAGCAATTTTTCCAGTATAGTCAGCACTTCGGAGTATAGCCTTGAGTGGGAGCTGAGTGAGGACAATGACTGTATAGGTCTGGAAATAGTGAGGTAGCTTTCGTGTACCAAGCACCACTGCTAGGATAGCCTTCTCCAGTGGCAAATAACGGATCTCGACCTCATGCAGCGACTTACTTACGTAATAAACTGGTCTTTGCACACCACAATCTGATCGTATCAGCACTAAGCTCATCGCGTAGGGAGCTACAGCAATGTAGGCAAACAAAACTTCATCTTGCTCAGGACTGGACATAATTGGTGGCCAAGCTAGATAGTCTTTAAGCTGCTGAAAGGCCGAAACACATTCTTCAGTCCACTCGAATCCCTTCCACTTGTTCAGCAGAGAGAAAAAGGGCCGACACCTGTCTGCTGATCGAGAGATAAATCGATTCAGGGCAGCAGTCATTCCAGTCAGTTTCTGGACTTCCTTGGGATTCCGAGGAGCTTGCAAATTATTGATAGCCTTTATCTGGTCGGGGCTAACCTCAATTCCTATGTGAGTCACCATGTACCCCAAAAACTTGCTAGACCCCACGCCAAATGAACACTTGGAAGCATTTAGGCGCAACTTGTACTTTTTAAGGACTTCAAAGGTACTTTCAAGGTCTTTCATATGCTCAGCAACAATCTTGCTTTCCACCACCATATCGTCTATATAGATTTCGATATTTTTACCCAGCTGTGGCTCAAACATCCTCGTCATCATTCTTTGATAAGTAGACCCCGCGTTTTTCCAACCAAATGGCATCACCTTGTAGTGGTAGTTACCAATAGGGGTGACGAAAGCAGTCTTCTCCTGGTCATCCAGAGCTAGTGGTATCTGGTGATAGCCTTGGAAAGCATCCAAGAAGCTCATCCGAGAGTGGCCGACAGTGGCATCCACAAGCTGATCAATCTTTGGCATGGGGAATGGGTCCTTAGGACAAGCCTTATTCAAGTCAGTGAAGTCTACACAGACTCGCCATTTCCCATTTTTCTTCTTCACTACCACAGTATTCGCTAACCACTCCGGGTAGAAAACTTCTTTAATAGCTCCAGCTTGTTTGAGCTTGGCCACTTCTTCTCTCACTGCATCTACATGTTGCTTAGATGGGCGCCGAGGAGGCTGCTTCTTGGGAATAATCAGCGGGTTGACTTTGAGATGGTGACAAATGAATTAGGGATCCACCCCTGGGGCTTCATAAGCATTCCAGGCAAACACATCAAGATTTTTCTTGAGTAACTCTATTAGCTCTTGTTGCTCCTGAAGAGGCAACTGAGATCCGACTTGAAAGAACTTTTCAGGATCGTCCCTAATGACAACTTTCACTAAATCTTCGCATCGAGCGCCCTCGTTTGGATCTTCACTGGGTAATACCCGAGGCTTTAATTGCTATAAACCCCTTTCGGCCCTGGACGAGGACTCGGCTTCGGGCTCATGTTGGATGGCAGCCACTAAGCACTGTCGAGCTACGGACTGATCTCCTCGGATCTCATAAACCTGCCCTTCAGATGGGTACTTGACTTTCTGATGCAAAGTAGAGAAAACAGCCCCTAGTGTGTGAAGCCAAGGTCTGGCTACGATTGCTGTATAGGGTGAGTACACGTCCACAACTATAAAATCCACCTCTACCACTTCATAGCCGGTCTGCACAAGCAAGCGTATCTGGCATTTCGGGGTGACAACCCTTCCTTCAAAACTCACGAGGGGGGAATTGTATGGTGTTAAATCTTGAGGTTTTAGGCCTAGCCCCTTGTAGAGATCGGGGTACATTATCTCCACAGCACTACCTTGGTCCATCATCACCCTCTTCACATCGTACCCTCCAATTCTGAGGGTGATTACTAAAGCGTTATCATGGGGCTGAACAGTCCCTATCATGTCCTCGTCCGAGAATTCTATAACCAATGGGGCATCTAACTTAGATCTCTTCGGACCATGGCCAAAATGCCCTGCCGGTGATTGGACTATTGACATAACCTTCGATAGCCAGGATCCTGTTCTCCCTGATGCAGCGAAGACGACATTAATAGTTCCCAATGGCGGTTTTGAAGAATCATCTCTTCGGGGCCCTGAATTCATTTGCCCTCCTCGGCCGCTGGAATGGTGCAGAAGGTGTCTTAGTTTACCCTCGCCGACCAGCTGATCTAAATGATCCCACAGGCTCCTGCAATCCTCTGTGCTATGCCCATGGTCTTGATGGTACTGACAATAGAGATTATGGTTACGCCTCTTAGGGTTTCCTACCATCTTATTCGGCCACCTGAAGAATGACTCGTTTTTAATCTTTTCCAGAACTTGGTGTACCGGTTCTTTAAATACAATGTTGACCGCTTGAGGATTGGTCAATCCAGATTGTCCAACGAAATCTCTACGCGGTTTACTGCTATGGTAGCGATCCGACCGAAAATCCCTTCTCTCCTGGGGGATAGCTTTATCCTTTCCCTTCCCCTGCTGCTGATCTTCCTCAACTCTCTTAAATTTTTCTATACGGTCCATGAGCTGACGCATGTTAGTAACCGGTTTGCCAGATAAGGAGGTCCTTAGACCGTGGTCAGTAGGGAGGCCGAGCTTGAACGTGCTGAGGGCCATTGCATCGGAGTTGCCCTCATATCATTAAACATCTCCCAGTACCTATCCGAATATGCCTTCAGGGTCTCACCCTCCTGCATGCTCAGGGACAACAGTGAAGACAGGGGCCTGGCTACTCTTCGGCAGGTAACAAAGCGTGAACCAAATGCCTGGGTGAGCTCTTTGAAGGAATTGATAGAGTCTGCTTTCAGGCTGTCAAACCACCTCAATGCCACCAGCCCCAGACTGGAGGGGAAAACCTTACACATCAGGGTTTCGTCCCTGGAGTAGACAGCCATCCTTTGGTTAAAATGACTCACGTGTTCCACCGGATCTGTTTTACTATTGTAGATGGTGAACGTTGGTTGGTTAAAACGCCGAGGGAGTCTCGCTTCCTCAATTCTGCGAGTAAAAGGCGACCGAGAGATCTGATTCAAAGCCCTGCTCATAGCATCATTCCCTACGCCTCCGCGTGATGGGCTTCTATATTGCTTCTTGCGATGAGACTCTTCTTCATAGGAAAAGGACTCACTAGCCGGTATCTGAGATTTCTGCTGATAAGTGACGTCTTGCTCGTCATCGGTATCTTCATCAGAATACGAGGAAATCCGTTTCCTCTTTGCATGGCGCAACTCCCTTTTCAGTTTTTCAACTTCTAGTTGCAAGTCTCGATTCTTCTCTGCATGGGACACGTGACTTCCGCCATGTGACTGGCTTTGGCCAGTATGCACGGTGTGCACGCTACCCTCACGATCCTGTCTCCTCTCAAAGTTAAGAAAAGGGTCAGCATGTTGGGATGCCCTAGATTCCGCTTGTTGTTGACTTCGTTCTGCCATTACCAACTGTTGTTTTCACCCCTGCCCAAGTTCTACCCACAGATGGCGCCAATTGTAGGGTCAATTTTTGTAACCCAAGCCCAAAAGATATGGATTAGGAGTCTTATGAACCCAAGACAATGAACTTGTAGAGCGTGGGTGAAAGAGCTGGGCCGGATGTGAATTAAGTAAGAGTTGGTTATGGTATTTACAGGTAAACTAACATGCAATCATGCTAGGAAAAAGGCAAACGTGAAAGTCCGAAGAGGCATTTTATTAAGTGAAGGTTGATTACAATTCTCAGAGCTACAGTAATATTATTTTTCCCTTCTCCTTCTTTTTTTGTCTCCCCCTTCCTTATCAGGGGCCTTCTTCTTTATATAGCCTCTTCCCTCATCATCCCAGTCGTCCACTTGTCCTCCATCTGCGTACATACTTGAGTATAGGTCACATCAAGCACCTTCTCTAGCTTTTTGGGAATGGTGGTAGCTGAGGTTGCACTATTCAGGGATCTTCTCCACATAAATGCGGCCAGAAAAGTTGCTGCAGTGCATTAAATACGGTGGTAGCAGCGTTCCTTGAGATATTTCTCTATTCTTATCATCTCCAAGTATGCCCAGAGCTTATCTTTGTCGTTGGGATTGCCAGGAAGGTCATTCGGAACTTCCATACGTTTATTTGATCAAGACTATTCGTATCTGAGGAGTAAAACCTCTTCGGAAAAAGGGAGACCTCTTCGGATGGTGCTCTCCCTCCATTTCCGGGTTTGTTGCCTCTAGATGAACTCTACCCCAACCTGTTATTACTCTTCGGACATACAGTAATCTTAAAAATTGGGCCCCAGGCCCAATAGGTAGGTCTGGGCTTTTACCCCCCCACAATAAAAATATATGTTATTATTTATTACCATTGCCTCAATTTTTCACTACCTTCCTTATAATTTGTTCTTCTTCTTTTTTTTTTTTTTTGCTTATTGTAAGTGTCTCATATGTTAATATATACGTCATTTTTCTCATAGTGTGTTGAAAACACACAAACCGTTGTAAGAGATTGAAGATTCATATTCATTTGCTACTACAAATCTCATGAAATGCAATCCTATCATCATTCATCTTATTCATTCCTACTATGTACTGTCTTGCACTTTTTTTGCACATGTTATATATGCTTGCAGCTTGTTCGTTCTTAGCAGTAGCACCTCAACTCTTCTATTCTTTCGTTTATACCGCTAACCATTTCTATCATACCATGAATGAATATTAGTCTCAGCATCGTCTTTTTTTTTTTTTTTTTCTTCTTTTTGATGAGATAGTTTCAACATTGTTGGTTCAACGCAAATGAGTTTTTGATTAATATAAGGTGTTTGCAAAACTACAATATTGAATCAGTCATAAAAAACACGATCAATCTTAACTTACCTATATAATAGGGATAAGGCTCCTTCTGATTTCTTTGTGAAATTAATAAAGATCTGTTTCTCCTATTTAAAAAAAAAAAAAAAAGATCTGTTTCATGGAATGGATTTAATTACCATTTGTTATAATTAAATCCCAAAAAATCTTGAAGATTCACCGAATATTCTAATATTTTGTTGCAAATTATAGAAACCAATTTACATGCCTCTGGGATCATGGCCCAAATCATACGATTGGTTTTTGGGCTTTGGCCGAGAGCGTGAGTAGTCCGAGTCCGAAAAGGAATATCTTCTCGGATAAGTTAAATATAGGTTAGATGTAGATCCTAATGATCAAAGTGACCTTCCAAGAAGCTCTAGTGATAGGGACATGCACCATAAACGTACAAGAAAGATGGAAACCCAAAAATATCTAAAGGAAAGCTGCTACCATCGCATTGAATGCACTGCAGCTACTTTTCTGACCGCATTTATGTGGAGAAGACCTTTGAACAGTGTTGTCTTGGTTACCACAACTCACAAAAAGCCAAAGAGGGTCTCTGATGGGACAGGTACTTAAATAAGGGCTCAGATGATCAACAAGTGTAGGATTAAGATGATCTAAAGGGAGCCATATAATGTAAGAGACCCTCTATGAGGAAGGGGGAAAAAGAGAGAGAAGAGGCACTGTAACAATCTAAATTGCACTTGTACTCTGTTTAATCAATTTATATGAGAACTTATCTCTTCAGACAGTGAGTTCATCTCCTCGGACAATGAATTCATTCAGTTCTATGTTCCTTGTTCTTACTTAATCATCTTCTACATCCATACTAGCCGTTGTCAAATTCATTAGTGTCTAGTTCTTTAACTCACTCTCTACAAATTTATTGTACTGGGCTCACTGGGCTAACATCCCATACATCTTGGGTTTGGGCTACAAAACGTATCCCTACAACTGGCGCCGTCTGTGGGAAGAACTTGTATATTAGTGAGTGCAACGGTCGACTATGATAAGATCCACCGGGCAGAACCCATAGGTTCTCTATGACAACATGATTTTCTTAACCTTGAGCGTGAAAGAGATCGTGAGCATGAACAGGATCGAGGGGGTAGTGGTGCTGAGATTATGTACCCCGACCTATACAAGGGGCTAAAACCCTGGGGTCAGATTCAAACTTCATCTATCATCATTTAAATATTGACCCATCCATCACTCCCAAAAAAGCAATCATCTCGACGCCCATCCAAGGAACATGCAGATCCTGTCAGAGGTGAGGTGATGAAGCTCGAGCAGGCAGGGGCTATCAAAGAAGTGCTTAAACAGAACCTTAGTCATGCCTAAAGTCCTCGAACTAGATGCTAAGGGGAAATTAACACTATGACATCTTTACCAGTGCTTAAACAGAACCTTAGTCATGCCCGTGTCCTCGGATCAAATGCTTTGGAGAAATTAACACTCTATGACATTTTTACAAGTGGCAGCAACATAGAGAATGGATTGAAAATCGATTGGCACAATCTCTCTGCAAGAACCTTTATTCTGGAAGGTATATGTTAATGGTGCAGCAAATCAAAGGGGTTCCGCAGCGGGCCTAGTTCTGGAAGGTATATATTGATATCTTTTAAATTTTCTAAGTGTTTTAAACTAAAACTCAGTCATGCCTTGGTCCTCAAACCAAATGATGTGGGGAAGTTAACACTTAATGGCATCTTTCTATAAGTGGTTAAACAGAACCTTAGACATGCCTGAGTCCTCGGATCACGTGCTTTGGGAAAATTAACACTATGACATCTTTCTCAAAGTATTCAAACAGAACTTTAGTTATGCATGGCTCCTTAGACCACATACTTTGGGGAAAGTAACGTTCCATGATATCTATTTGTTTTTTACTAAGTGTCAAGACAGACCCAAGATTATGACCAACTCTTCAGATTGGTAGCTCTGAAAAGAGCAATTTATAGTACAAATATGAGGCACGTAAAACGGCACTCCCACGGGTGTAAATCAAAGGATTAAGTAGAATTAACTCTTAAGAATTCAAAACCCCATTTTTCTTTTAGGATGAGAGGAAAAAACCAGAGTTTTAAGGGGCTATTGTGGGGTCATGGGCTCAAATCATACGATTGGGTTTTGGACTTTGGCCGAGAGCATGAGTAGTCCGAGTCCGAGGAAGAATATCTCCTTGGATAAGCTAAATATAGGTCAGATGTAGATCCTAATGATCAAAGTGACCTTCTAAAACGCTTTAGTGATAGGGACATGCCCCATAAACGCACAAAAAAGATGGGAACCCAAAAATATCTAAGGAAAAGCTGCTACCATCGCATTGAATGCACTGCAGCTACTTTTCTGACCGCATTTATGTGGAGAACACCTTTGAACAGTGTTGTCTTGGTTACCACAACTCACAGAAAGCCAAAGAGTGTGTCTGATGGGACATGTACTCAAATAAGGGCTCAGATGATCAACAAGTGTAGGTTCAAGATGGTCTAAAGGGAGTTATATAATGTAAGAGACCCTCCATGAAGAAGGGGGAAAAAGATAGAGAAGAGGCACTATAGCAATCTAAATTGCACTTGTACTCTGTTTAATCAATTTACATGAGAACTTACCTCCTCGGACAGTGAGTTCATCTTCTCGAATAATGAATTCATTCAGCTCTATGTTTCTTGTTCTTATTTAATCATCTTCTACATCCATACTAGCCAATGCCAAATTCATTAGTGCCTAGTTCTTTAACCCATTATCTACAAATTTATTGTATTGGGCTCACTAGGCCTACATCTCATACATCTTGGATTTGGGCGATAAAACATGTCCCTACAATGCCTATGGGTATTTGGATTTTTGCTTTTGTAGAAATGTAGATTCCTTTTTGAAAAGGTAATAAGTATCCACATCCTTGAAAAAAAGTTTATATTTTATATAAAATTAACAGTTTTATCCCTTTCATCTGTGTTTTAACTTTTAACCAATAAAAATAAAACTATTGTTACTTAACCAAAAATAAAATAAAATGAAATGTGATATTTTATTTCTTTGTATTTCCTCTTTGTGATTGGGTTAAATGCCAAAAGAAAGCAAATTAATATTATTAACAAGACATGGCGTTGTGATATGCCATGAAGAACAATAGTTTTTAATTATTATTTTTGTATTATACGAAATGTTATACTATACTTTATATAATTTTTCTCATTAGTTGTTTGTAAAATTTTTTTTTTTTTTTTTAAAAGTGTCTTGATATTGTCTTTATAAATTTAAGGACCTTGATTATAAAAATAAAAAATTAAAATTAAAATCTAAGGACATTTTGGAAATAATAAATGATTCCTATAATATTTTTGAGAATAAACCAAATATAGATTCTCATATTCCTTAGAATCTAAATATATTACTAATTAATTCTAAAAATAAGAAAAATAAAAATACTAATCAAATTAAATATAGGAATAGTTGTGCTCTTAAATCGTAAGAATCATTTAAAGTTGATTAGTATTGTTTATTTTTAATAAAATAAATATCAAACGATGTGTCATTGTTTACATATTTAGATTTGAAAAAATTATTATTATTTTTTTATACAATATAGAAATTTTACTCTAACATAATCTAAGTGTATATGTGTGTAATATTCTTTTTTGGAAATTTGAACTCTGGCTCACATCTCACAAGTACTTGTGGAGTGGACATCCACACAAAAAGTGTATAGCAGTAATTTAATATCCCCAATTCAATTAGTTATGGGTCTTTACGGGTCTTCACAACTATACATATGGAATCATTTTTATACCATCTAAGTATAAACAATAAAAGGACTCATACTATTGATATTTTAAACCCTTAATGCATTAAGTTGCTTACACATACTACTATTTTATTTCCATCACACTTGTGGTACACAGCTCAAATACTCGTCTTTGTTGCTAGTGATAACATCAAAATTATACTGTAATAAAACTATTAAACTGCTACGAAACCACCAAAGCCATAATGGAACGGACGAATCCAACTGTCAACATAACTACTTAACTGTAATTAGCCCTACATTGTAAAAGAGGTCTTTTAAGCAATAAACACGTTCATATATTCCCCCTCAAAAAAAAAAAAAAAAAAAAAAAAACAAACAAAACAAAAAAAACAAACAAACAAACAAACAACGTTCATATATTACAACAATACATTGATAAGAACACACATTAAACACTTGATTTTAGCCAAAAGGCCATAAATGCCGTATACATAATGTTTTTAAACAAACTACTATAGCCAATAAGGCCAAGAATTTTTATTTTTATTTTATTTTATTTTTTGAGAGAGAGTTTCAACGCGTCTGCTCCTAATAATGCTCTTTATCATTAGACCAAAACACCAATTGGTTTTTAGTGTAGGCAGGAATTGAACCCCAGATTTCTTATTCAATCATTAGAGACTTTACCAGTTGAGCTAACTAGAATCCACAATAAGACCAAGAATTAGGTATGTGAACTACAATAGAAGTAAGGGTCTTTTTAAGGGGGCTAGGCTTCAAAAACTCCAACACCCCTATGATCACGCCATTTATTACAATTTGATGAAATAATCAACTATGAACAATAAACAATTATTTTTACATAGATTCACAATTTTTTCACTGCTCCTTATAGTCAACTATTGAAAGTTGTTGTTGATGTTGTTTTTATTTATTTATTTATTTTTATTTTTTACAAATAAGAATATCTAGATCTCTTTAAGTATTTGACTATTCCATCGGTTGTATGTAGTCTCTCATCCTACACATATTAAAGGAATCTCTTAAAACTGGCTTCAAAATATTGACAAGAGATTTTAAACTCATGATCTCATGAATACTACAAAACCTTAAAAACCTTTTTTAAATTTTTTTTTTTTTTTGGGTGCAAAAAAGACCTATGGATTTCATTAAATAGAAAATTAGCCAAAATCAGCTAAGAGTACATTATTGATGTGTGATAGAATATCCTTCATTTACATTAAAAAATCGCTAATATGTCTAACATGTCTAACAAGATTGTGAGCTAAATTAAAATCCTCTTAACCCACCCTTAATAACAAAAGTTGTGACACTAGTCTGTCTCTAAAAAAAAAATTCGCACGAGTCAAGTCAATTTTGAAGCCTTGTTGTACACCAATTTTGATTTTTGACCACAATAGTGTCCTGAAACACCCACTGTTGTCATAAAACGACAACGTTTATAGTTATTTAATAAAACCGCGACAACGAGCCGAATAAAAAAAAAAAAAAAGGAAGGTACTATAATTTATAATATCTGAGCCGATAACTTTCCTCTCCTCTCCACCTTCTTCGTTGGATCGTCGAAAAAACGAAACCTAATACTACTTCCTTATTAATATTGTTTTCGGTTTTTCCTAACATTACTTTTATCAGACACTTTATTAATCTCTTATCCATTTGTTCTATTAAAATGTCGTACTACCGAATTCTGTTACAAAACACCATTAGCTAGGGATTTTCTTTTTCTCTTCCTTCAGTTTCTCCTCGTATAGACATTAAAGTTGTTATAGCTATTTTTCAATTTCGGAGTTAGTGATTTTATTTTTAATTTTTAAGAAAAAATGGCTTCGAGTTTCGATCGGTGGGAAAAGGATCAATTCTTTTCTGCCGCCGAAGAAGTTCAAGAATCTGCCGACAGGTAACTTTTTTTGTTTTCTTTTTTGTTAAAATTATTGTTTCTTCGAGCCTTGAATTGTGATTCGTATGTTTTAGGTTGTATTTTTTTGGCATAAAAATCATGTTACATGGTTTAATTAGCACATTTTGAGGCCCCAGATTTAATTTAGTAGCTCATGATTAAGGTTATTTTTTGGGGCCACATTTTTAGGGTTATTTACTACAGATTCTTATTCAGAAATTGCTGAGTTTGAGCTTGTTTGTTGTTAATTTTGTATAAATTTGTTTGTTTTTTTTTTGGGTGGTTGTGAAGGATGGAATCGACGTATAGAACATGGGTTCATGCGCAGAAAGAAAATTCTGGTGTGTGGGATTCGGAAGAACTCCGCCGGGATCTTCAAACTGTTCTTGGTACCACCAAATGGCAGGTAATCTCCCAGTTTTGTGCGTGTGCGTGTGTGAGCGTGTATGTTGGATATTCATTTGACTCTGGCTGTACTTGTATCAGTATAGACTGTATAGTGAGGATTAGGATCCTCTAAAGTTCTTAGGTAACTCCTCCACTATCGTATAGTAATAGTTAATGTTTGCTTTAAATGTTGATGATGTGGAAAAATTCAATCTATGCATTGCAAAATTGATGGATAGGACTTTATTATTCTATGGTGGAGATATCCTAATAGGTATAGTGTCAATGTCTAATTGAATAAATTTGGGTGGGTAATGTAGTTGGAGGAGTTTGAACGGGCTGTCCAGTCAAGTTATGGTAAAAGCTCATCAAATGACGATGCAAGAGGCAGGCACAGTGAATTTATTGTTGCAATTGAAGACCTGGTTTCGAAAGTTGAAAATTCATTACGGGAATCAGCTACTTCTCAGGGCAAGGCATCATTGCCTTGGGTGCGTTTAGACGAAGGAGAACGCATTGAACTTGCATTGTTTCTTTCGGGACCATCAACAACATACGAAAACAAAAGTAATTTAAAAAGTCATGGAAGGGATACTGAGAATGGAGATTCCGCAGCTGATTCTATAAAAAACTCACGCCATTCAGTTGAGTGCGGTTCTATGGAGGCTGGGAATGGTAAGTCACTTGGGCATAGGAGGACTGCTAGTGCTAGTGCTGACATTGGTGCTTGGAAGATTTTGGTTCCTGATGAGGAATGCCAACAGTCAAATGGGCAGACTGTGTTACCTGTACGGAAGATACCAAGTTTTTCAGGATTCCTAAATTCCTTGGAATCTGTATCCAAGTTGAAATTGTCAAAGAATGGCTTCAGAAAGTGGAAGGCAATGGATCGCCAACAAGAAGCTGATACTGAATTATTGCAACCTCCTCAATTGCCTAGGGTGTGTGTTTAATTTTTTTTCTGACTTAAGACTGTTTTTGAAGTCGGCTTTTTGATTTCTATGTTTTCTGAGTCGTATTAATATTGATTTAATACCTATTTTTTCTAAAAGGGAAATATTATATGCTATGAAAGAAGTAAGAGTTGCCTGGATAGTTGTGATGATTGTTATGACAAGCAACTTTATGGCTGGTATGGAGCTATTCAGAGGCAGCTCCAAAGGTCTCAGTACCTGATGCAATATAGCCGGCCTGTTCAAGTAACTTTTTGGATTGTTTTTCTCCTCTGCTTGATTGGTAAGATTTCCTGAATCTTCCACAAACTGTTTTTCTTGTGTTATTAATCTCATCTCACTCAGATGTCCATACATGCACACTTTTATACATCCCCCTCTCCTTGCATGTACCTCTTGGTTCTTATGTTTTGTTATTTTTTGATAGGTACTTATGTTTTGTTATTGGATATCCTGTTTAGTTTTTGATGATACAATATAAGCATATTTTATGATTAACAAGCCTAGTCTATGAACTTGAAACCTGCCACATCTGTTGTCAAAATTGTACATCTGTTGCCAAAATTGTATGTGTAATAAAATTACCAAAAATGTTTCCATGTTAGTTCTTTTTTACAAATCACCATGGCTTGCACATGGTTAAGTTTCTTTTCGTACATTTATCTATCTCAAACTTCACTCATGATTTAGCAGGTAGGACTATAAGATGATAGTTCGCATCCTGGATTGAGATTCGTCATTTGCAAACACCCATTCCCATGGTTCCAAATGATATGGATAGGGTTGAAAGATATGAAAGCAAAACTTTAAAGTCTGATCTGTTTTTATCACATCAATGATTCTGCAAATTAAATGGATTATGGCATGTCAGCAAGTGCTGTTTATTTGCCTGGTTTCTGTTGAAGGAAGACACTAGAGTAATGTGGCACTAGTCAATTTACCTAGCCTACCATAACACTTGTTTACAAGATGCCTTCCTCATTTCCACACCAATAATTACTAATTCAAAGGTCATTTTCTTATGCATTTTTGAGTGATTTCTGAAAGCTTGTTTGAATGTGTGTTCTACTACTAATTTAGCAAATGGAAAGCTGAAAGTGATAATGGAATGGGGGCCACACACACCAAAATTGAGAAAGCCAAACAATGGCGCTGAACAATCAAGAACTGTATTTACGCGAAAAGTCGTTCAATGTGATGGAAAAACGTATATAACATATGTGGAATAATTTTTATGTGTAATAGTCCAGGAAAAATTGTGATTAATGGCTTATTGTGGCACATATTTTTTTTTTTTTTTGAGCCAATTCATACTGCATTCAATCACATTGCTCTGCATGAATCTTTTAAAATGGACTACAAGGAGATTTTGCCACAAGAATAGTATATATTAGCAAGGATTTTTAATTTCTAATATGATATGCAAAGATACTGCTGCCTCTCAGCTCCAATTGTCTGAACTTTGTATATCAACCCAGTATAATTTGTTTGTTTTATTCATTATTGAAAATTTATAATTTGGCCTTTTGGTATGTTGGACTGTCTAAGGCCGCCGTTATCTATCATTGTTGGAAAATTTAGGATTTGGTTTTTTGTTCAAATTTTTAAAGTTCCTTGCAATTCTGTACCCAAAATTGGATTAAAGCTTTCTATAATTCTATAATTAGCAAAAGGGGGGGGGGGGTTATGTGTCCTTGGAACTTTTCTTTTACAGAGGCTTATGCTTTTTGTTTCTCTCTGCAGTTTTAATTGCACTGCGTGCAGTGTAGAAGGATCTACCCATGTTCGTCTGGCATTTTGTAGTTTGTGGCAGTATTTGCATCGGTGGATCTTTGGGAATGTAATACACATTGTTTAGGTCGTCACTGGTTCTAGATGAAATGTAGTTCTTGTCTTTTTCTCACACACGGTATTCATGTTTTAAACATGCAAGTGCTAGGTGATTACTTCAGAGTTAACACCCTAGCATTTTTAACATCCCCTCCCCACTCTTTTATTTAGCTATTTTATATTTTTTTCCTTTCCAATTTTGATTTCTTCAATGAGGGGTAAACTCTGTTGTATATCATATGAGGCATGGAGACGGCAAAGAAAGTCAGCATAAGGTTGCAATTTAAAACATGTTAGCTTTCTGCTACTTAATGATGTAAAAATATATAAGCATTTGTATTTGTAACTGACCCTGTTTGTGTAGCTTTTGCAATTGTATAAATATTGAGACGTGTATGTAGTTGGTACATCAAACACTCTTAATGAAGACAATTGTGTAAATATGTAGTTGAAAGACTGAGATTTAAATGCCTTTGTCCTTGTTTGAGTTTGTAATCTGTTCTGTAAGTTTCCATCGGACAATGGATATAGTATGTATGGTAGGGAAACTGCATCAGATCATTGATATAACAAGAAAGCAGCCAAACATTAGTATGAGCGGACTTTATCCGCTCCATTCATTGCATGACTATTGACTACTCAACTAATTTTGTCATCTTGTTAGTAGTTGGTACAGATTACATCAATGTTCTCTACTGGTGCAATTTTATTGGATTCGTCTTGGGGATGGCCAGGGAACTAGCGACAAGAGTTTTGTATGCAATTACTTGGTCGTGACTAGCATTTGTTAGCTTGCTTTATCTAGTAGTAGAAGATTTTCTAACCCCGAAAATCCTACACCTATGGTGGATTGAATCTCCTAGGTTATAAGACCATTGATTAGCTCGTGTTATCTAATTGATTAGTAGGATTAGATGTTAACTCCCATTTGTTTTTGTTAGCTTTCATTTATCTAACTGATCAGTCCGAATCAGATCAATATCTTAGAGAGGTTGTAGAGAGATGGTTTCGAATGTTTGCTGCAACTAGCATTCTCAATATTTGTTGCTATTTGCAGACTGTGAGTTTCATTTCTAGATTATTTGTTGTTGAATCATTGGATGTCTGTATGAATGACTGCCAACAAAACCAATTGCATTGAGTTGAAAAGCCGACCCCAAAAAGGACAGTGCAGTGCAAAAATCCCTCCAAAAACCAACGCATCTACATTGAACACTGCTATATAATTGGAAAATTATTGATTCACGCTTTCTGATATACACTGTACACACTTTCACCCCAGGGGTATGCATTTTTCATGAATGGCCATATTTAACACATGATACGTCCCTCTTTCATATATGTAGTTTTCACGCTTGTTGTTATGACCCATGGACACGTGGAGTTGGAAGGAGTGGCTGAGTCAGACAGTGGCTAAGTTATTGGGATCAAGATATCGCTTCACGTAATAGCTATCATTAATTCAGTTGTGTTAGGATAATGAGTATTTGAATTTGATTAAGTTGTTGTTAGGATGGAGTCTATCTTGTGATAGAACTCTAGCTGATAAGATTAGGAGTTATCTTGTTAATTTAAATTCTAGTTCAGTGTATTTAAGCATGAAGATGAATAAAATGAGGAAGAAGAATTTAACCCAAATATTCTTTTCTCCCTTTAATTATCTCTAGGAGGGTAGTCACCTCGAATACGACTAAATCATCTAATCAACTGCAGTTTACTGCACTTGTCCTGTGAAATATGGTAGTATTAACACGAGGAGGCTTTTTTTTCCTCCTTTTTAGCTAAAGACATAAGATAGCATCTAGTAGCACAATAGTTTCTAAATGTTCATCATTTCCATCATTGCATTTATTCAATATGAGCATCCATAAATTAAGAGCTAAACCTCTAGTAGATAGACCTCTCAAAAGTACACAAACACAAAGATAATTATGGATAGTGGTTGATTATTAGAAGAGAAGATCTAATAGGTGATCTGGGTTGCTCTGGTAAGGTATCTGTAACAGAAGAAGGAACCAGCAACCAGGAGTGGGACAAAGAACTCGACAAAAGCGGCATACTTGGGTATGCCATCATTCTTGATCACAAAAGCACTCATCTCTTTCTTCTTGGACTCCTTGGAGGGAACTTCCTTGGAGTCTTCATCTTTGAAAGTGTATCCTTGAAGAACACCCACCTGGTATTTCCGGAGCAAGTTTTGAGCAGCCTTGCTGTGTCCTATAACCTCAAAGTCCTTGGTGGCATCCTTCCCTGCTGACTCTATCAGCACCTCATCTCCTCCTGGGTGTTCCTCCAAAAACTTGGTCACGTTCAATACCTGAAAAAATAGTTAATCTTTCTTATAACCAGATTGAACACATGAGAGAGAGAGAGAGAGAGAGAGAGGAGGATGATTTACTCTGCCATTGATGACAAACCAGCAATCTTTCTTTGATTTGTGCTGGGCAACCTGGGAGAGGGTGAACACTCTTTCTGCCATAGTTTACTTGATTCTAAATCGGTACGTAGTGATGTGTTTTAAGTGAGTGAGATTGTGAGAAACTTGATGTTGATTTTAACTAGTAAGAATTGAGTGTGGAATTTGTAGGAAAAGAAAGGAGGGGTTTGGTAAGCACTATGCTCCATGCACGCCCAACTACAAGGAGGGGTTTGGTAGTCATCTTTTTCGATTTTTCACGTGGGTGTGGAGTGTAGACTTTGAGGTGCCTAGTACTTTCGATTTTTGAACTAAAAGTTTCAATTTGGAACATGATGATTTGTTGGAAATTCGGAATGTCACGATCAGAGCAGGTGACTTTTATTTATATATTTATTTTTATTGCCGAGTAAAATAGGTAGTTTATTTTATTAATGTTTTTTGGAGTTTTTTTTATTATTTTATTATTATTATTTTTTCAATCAATGAGAGATATGAGGGCACATTTTAATATTATTGTTATTACGTTCACGTTTAATTAAAGGATAATTAAGTAATATATATTAGAATTTGAGCCATTCTAAATTAAAATTCGTAGTTTAATTAAAGGTTAAAATACAAAATTCACTCTTTAAGTTTCACGACTTTTCATTTCAGTTCTCCAAATTTGAATTCCGTCATTTCAATCTTTTATGCTTCAATCCTCCTCAATTTAGTACTTCGTTAACATTCCATCCATTCTTGCCATTTACCTACCCTTAATTTAATATTTAATTTTTATTTTATTATTTATTTCTTAATTTAAAAAACATTAATTAAAAAAAAAAAAAAAAACCAGAAATTAAAAAACTCGTCCCTCCCCATCTAAAGAACAAGAATAGAAACCCCACCCACCCATTGCCTAACCCATTGATAACTAAGACTAAAGAGAGAAATCTAGGTTAAGGGGAAAAAAAGTGTGCTAAAGGGAGGGTAGTATTAATAAAAAGTAAAACAGGCTAGAATTTGGAAAGTGGAAAGTGCAAGCTGCAACTGCATCAGGGATTTGCGTCTAAAACCACGGAATTAGCCATAGCTCATAGCCCATAGCCATGGCCGCTTCCAATCCCAACAAGTCGATGGCCAAAGCTGACAAACTGTATTACTTTTGTATCTCTTTTTCTTGATGATAATGATTGGTGATTCTCAATGCTAGTTTTTTCTCTATTATTCCCAAACGTTTTCTTATACTATTATTATATAATTAGAACAAAACTAAGTCTTACAAGGTGGAGTGCCAATTAAAAATCTGCTGCTCAGTTACCAATGGGTTAAGCAAAGGGTGGGTGGGGTTTTTATTCGTGTTCTTCAGATGGGGAGGGACAAGGTGTCTGCTATTTTAATTTATAGGTGTTTTTTTTAATTAACGTTTTTTATTAAGAAATAAATAATAAAATAAAAATTAAATATTAAATTAAGGGTAGGTTAACGGCAGAAATAGATAGAATGTTAACGGAGGACTGAATTGAGGACGATTGAAACTTAAAGGACTGAAATGACATAATTTAAACTTAGAGTATTAAAATTTAAAGTAGAGAAACTTAGAGGGTGAGTTTGCATTTTGGCCTAATTAAAATTTTGTAGTTTCCATTATAATTAAGTAATATATATTACAAACGTAATTTGTTGACCTTCAACGACACTAGTTTTTTTCACCTATGCCAATGTATTGCCATAATGCATATGTGAAAGCATTTCTTGGATCAAAATATATAGCGTGTAAGACGGTTGCTTGATTCAAGATTCTTGGGGTTCACACACTCTACTATTGCCGTAGCCCTGATGCTCCCAGGAAAGAAGAAGCGCCACTGAAGCAATTGGCGCTATCCATGCAGAACCACAAAGCTAACTATAAGTAGGGTCCATCTGCTAACTAATATTGTCCAAAAATTCTGTAAACCATGTAGATTTTTCCAAAATAGCTATGAATCATCATGGAGAGTAATCTGGTTTTATATTGGTTTCTTTTGTTATGAAAGCATCATTACCTTACTTGAATTTGAAGATATGAAGGAAGCATTACATGCATGAAACAATGGATTACTCAAGCCTCATGATCATCTTCAGGATTTATGTGCCAATTTTTATTTCACAAGATGTTCAAATACATTTATACCATCCTCACAAGTTCCTCCTGTTTAAAAAATCAGTTCAATGTAATCTTTCTGAAGAACCAATTTGATGCGAAAAGCTCTAAATTTGCACTTGGCAGCCTTCTACATTGAGTACAATACGCTATTCAGTCATTACATTAAAGAGGAGATTCCAAAATGCAAAGCTATTGTGAAGCACGAACTTCCCGGGCGCTTTTTGATAACACTTTGAATGATGCACCATCGCTATGATCCTTTTTGTCAAATTCCATACCTTGAAACGTGACCCTAGATGTTCGATACTTACTGCCAAAGGCAGTGCCAAAGCCCCATCCAAGGCCTAGTCCAACCCCACAGCCTCCACCTTTAAAACAAAATTCCAATGTCATTGACTAAGTGAACAGCGATGTGTTAAAACAAACACAACACATTCCATTACTTAGTTATAACTATGATGGATTGACTAAATATTTTGTTTCAATCAAGAGGGTGTTAATTGCATACCTATGCCAAGGCCCAAGATATTCACAGGCATGCCTGCAGAAAGAAATATCACAAATCAGCTGTTTGGTAACAGAAATATAAATAATCAAAGAATTTCAAAATAAGTTCCATTATTTGCGTTCAAAGTAAGAATGCATTTGAAAAAATCACAGAAATTAAAAGGTGGCTCCTACAGGTGCATGAAAAACAAAACCATTCTAAAATCTAAGATTGCAAATATGTGTCTAAGCCAAACATCAAGAACCTGCCAGTTGTCTCCTTACTAGGAAAATTGTTTGAATTTGTAACCAATTGTCCACATAGAAGTGATACATGACTAAATGGACACTGCTGCTTGACCTTGAGCTACTAGTTTTCACTACATGTCGAACTCTCAGCTTTCCAATACCTCAACTAATAGTTCTAAGTTGCCTTCAACTGAAATACCTATATTATTTCACCTGGCCAAATCTAACCCCCTTGAGAAAAAACTGTAATTAACTTTTCTTTCATTCAGTGTCCATTTTCCCTCAACCACAAATAGATTCCATTAACTTCACCTGGACACCTATCCTTGGAAAATCTCCAATATTAAATGACCAAGGTCTCCTATGTAGTTATGTCTACAGAAGTACCAGTTAGGGCTAAGTCTAACTTCATTTCCAGTGTGAAGATTGAGTTGAAGTGCACTGAACCTGATAGAAATTCTTTCCAGTCACATCTATAAGTTGATACACCTAACATTTTCTATTCCACAAGACTGAGATATCAATGCACCTATTTAAGTATTATCAACTGATATCAAGAAGATACAATACAACTTCGAATCAATGGCAAAGACCCAAAAAACCAAAAATCCTTTGCTAGAAAGGATCCAAATTAGTCCAATGAGATAAACCAGAATCACGAGATGAAAGACAAGCCTAAATGCACCTCCCCACCAAAATCACCCTTTTAAGTGAAAGAAGGACACACTTCATAGATGATCTGTTTCATTGTTGCGATAAGCATACTAGACAAAACACAACTATCCCCTAAACCAATTTACAGAAACCTTCTTCAACTCATTACATGACATGATGATTTATATGACCATCCACATGTATTTCAATCAAATGACCCCAAGCAAAATGCTTTAATCTTTAGAAAGAATGCTTCAAACAAAACAACAGTAAACACCTTTCTTCATATTCTGTAAATTGTAATGAACACATGCTTTAAATCTTTGGCAAGCAATAAGGCCTAGTCAATCTAACATGCCCAGATCTTTTCTTTTCTTTTTTTAAAATACAAGTTCCGACCTTGACTAGTCTGTTGAGGATCCATAATCGACCCCAAAATGAGTCTAGGACTTGATTGTTGTTGTTTAATCGACCCCAAAACGAGACTAAGACTTGGTTGTTGTTGTTGTTGTTTACTGAGCAAAAATGCTCATAATGTTTCCAAATAACTATGATTTGTGAACGAAATTCAATTACACACTAACCATATGCTCTAAGATTAAACATAACCTATGCACACCCAACTAAGAAAAAAATAAATTTGAATAATCTAAAAGACTGAAATGTGAAAAACAAAATTAAAAGTTTGTGAAATTGAAAGCGATAAAATTAGTACAGACCTCCGAAACCCCAGCCAACTCCGAAACCACAACCGACACCGAAACCTGAACACAAGAATGTCACAGAGGATTGCAAAATTAGTTACAGACCAAAACAACCTAACAAAAAAAAAAAAAAAAAAGGGGTCTGTGAAATGAATCGGTTTGAATAATTGTATGCATTAGAAATACAAATAACAGAACGTACCAAATCCGATACCAGCTCCATTGAAATTTGTAAGCACCATAATATTATTCGCTTTTGCGATTGAAGGGTTTTCTTTCCTGTGTTAATTTTTTTTTTTTTCGTTTTTATGATTTTGCAGAAAGAGCTAAATGAAATTACGGAATACCCACTCATGTTTTTCATAATAACAATTTGATCCTTCGTTCCATAATCCAAATATCCAATCCTTCTCATCGTCCTCACGTGGGATTTTATTAAAAAATAACCAAATCTCTCAAATTATTTTATTTGTAAGGCAAGGTTTGAAACTATTTTCGTTTCTAACAATTTGAGTCTAAAGGACTTGATTTTGCCCTTTGAAAATGTATTTGAAAATCGAGTATGAGACAATCGAGTTTCAAACTCGAGTGTGAAACACTCGATTTTCAAGTGCATTTTCAAAGGGCAAAATCGAGTTCTCTGAACTCGAATTGTTAGAAACCAAATATGTTTGAAAGGTTGTTTAACTAATAGTATAGTTTATGTTTTATAGTTATTTTTAAAAAAAATCCCCTCATGTGGGGCCATTTTGATTTTTTTTTTTTTACTTTTAATTTTTTTTTTTGAAAGATAAGATAATATTTTAAAAGGTCATGGCAGGCATTGGTTAACAATTTATTTTAGGAAAGTTTTGACATTAGTTTTATAGGAAATGAAAAAGGTTGTCGAAACATTAATTGTTTTTTTTTTTCCCCATAAAAACTTTCTTTAAATTGATTATTAATCAATATCTTAAGAGCATTCATTAGCATTTTCCTAATTTAAATTTATGGTGTTTGCTATATGATGATTGTTTTTTATGATGGCAAGTCACCAATTGATTTTTGATGTAGGCCATTAAACACCAAATCTCATATTGGCAAGTCACCAATTGGCAAGTTCTTTTTTTATTTATTTATTATTATTAAAATTAGAAATGAAGCTTACCATAGCTTGGGAAAGTTGAGTTGCAAACAAAATGAGTATTAATAGTTTATTCATTTAAATTTAGGTATAATTATCATTTTGGTTCATAACGATTGTTTAATGCGTCAAAATGATCCTTAATATAGTGTCAAAAATAAATAGTTCATATCATTGACTAGTAGATGAAAAAAAATTTAAGGTAGATAACATAATAGGTGTATTGAGTGACCACCTTCCAATACCAAACAAAACATTGATACAAAAATAGTGGAAACTAATATTAATCATGATCTATCTCATGTTGTATTCCCTTGAGAGGGCCAAAAGGTAAGGTAGGTGTATTAAGTGACCACCTTCCACGGCCTATTCAACAATTTTCTGCAATCCAAAACAAGAGCTGACAAAGTTGAAATAATGTTGTAATGTTAGCATGGAAATCACAAAAAAAAAAAAATACAGTTCAACTCTAGGATTATACTTCCATAGTCCATTTGCAAAGGCATAATATGATCATGGCTTTTCATCAAAATAACAATAATAATTCCACGTTTTACTGCCCACAATTAGGTCTGGTTGCTCTTGTTGTCCCGAATTTCAGAATGGTAATAGTACACATTGGGTGTGCGGGACACACAATGCCACATCAGCTGATATTATGTTTCATAATTATAACTGAAATCGTATTTTCAAAATACAATTTCACAAGAAGTGTGTATGAATTAGCCCTAATTTTAAGAAAAAGTCTTCACTCCAATTCCCATGCACATAAAAAGGGGAAATTTTTAGGTAGTCCAGTATAAATAAGTTCAAATCTTAAATCAGCCTCATATGTACGAAAAGCATGCTATAAGCTAAAATTCAACTATTTCACTCGAACAATTGGAATGTGCAACGCTCACAAAGATCCTCTAAAATAAACAATCTACTTCTCTATCTAATTTTCTTTACATTTATTTGAATCATGCCCTATATAACCAAATCATTTCATCACAAAAAATTCTTTCTGCATTATCTTTTATCAACTTGTTGAGCGTAGCTGATATAGCTTTCTACATTCTACTCATTTGCCAAAATCCTTTAACCTGAAACCAACAATCCTGAATCTTTAGTAAATTACAGACCTATTGAGTTTGAACAATGTGATCAATAAGTTCATTGCTAAATTTTTGGTTAATGCATGTCGATGCACTAGCAAATTAGATAGGCTTTGGTTTGGTTGCAAAGAGGAGAATGGATTCAAAAGAGCTGTAATTCTAGTGGGAAGCAAGTACCTCAAGGTGATCTGTGATGGAGGAAAGGTAATTCCTTAGCTTCTAACAATTATGGATTACATTTAATGGATGAAGAAAATCTGAAAGTGTGTTTCTTTCAAGCGCATAATCAGTTACTAGCTAAAGTCTTTACTCTGGCAACAATGGCATCATAGTGTGATTTGCATTTAAGTAGCATGGTCTTTTGTTTGTCAAAGTCCATGTGCGTGACTTAGGACACTTAAACCTCCCTTGGGCCTGAAAACCTTTGCCTGCCTTCTTTATTACCACATAGACAGCTTTCTCTTTAGAAAGCCCATAGATACACATGACTTCACAATTTATCACGTGAGTTGTTATTGGTGTGAACATTTTGTGTAAGCGATGGGCTTGTATAAAATTAATGGTAGACTAATCACAAATTATAACCTTAACGGAATGGAAAAAAGTAATGTATGTACAATAATATTGTTTTCTTATTAGGAAAATACATTTCATTGTACATATCATACATGTCATTACAGGAAAATTTACAACGAAAAAAAGATTTAAAAGTTTTTGTACCACCAATTGTTCAAGCATATTCGTCTCCTCGACCTTGACAACGTGATCCGCACCCTCAAGGTCCTCCCTTTTATCTTATGCAATGCTTTGTGTGAATTCTTCGATTTTTTTTTAATTGATATTTAGTTTGCGATTCAATTTATATTTGGATGATGACAAAGATTTTTATCCTGGGTTTTGTGTTTTAGTATCTGAAATTATCCTCTTATACCAACTGTGATTGTTAAATTACAAACGTTTTCTATTAATACTATGCTTTTGTGTTGATTTAACGTTAGTTAATTAAATTTCTGCAAAAGTAATAATCGTAATAACGTGAGTTAAATAATTTTCAGTTTGAGATTCCTGGAAGAAGAGGGAGATTTGCACATCCACTTTGTTCAAAAAATAAACAAACAAAGAAAGTGTTGACTTCACTACAAACAGGGGATGTGAATGGCCAACAATGCTAGGATCACCACAAAATTCACAAGAATTTACAATACCCAATTTCACTACTACCCCTCACTTGGGCATATCACTATAACTTTTTTTTTAATGGCCCATGTGCGAGTTAGTCAGCAAATTGAGTGTAGTCGTAAGATTGTTGTGAATTTCGTGATGACCTTAGTTTTAGTAATGCCTCCCTTCTCTCTCTCACAAACTCGCTAACAAAAGAAAGAATGGTGATCATTCCTTTATTAAACAAGAAATCATATAATAGGAATTGAATTGTGTTGTTACTACTTTCTAAGAGATAGTGATAGGCTCACGATCTCTTAGAATATTGAGTTTTACAAACACTGCTACAAATTCATTTCTCATATTTGTAAGTTTTCACTTTTCACACGCGTCCATCTCTTTTATTCAACACTTTCACTCAAAGAAATGAAAATTCGACATCAAATTGTTCTCTTCTTCTCTAATTTTTTTTCCTTGTAATTTTTTTTTTCAATTTTAATTGAACGTACTTTTTGTAAAAAATCTTTTTTGTAGTTCAAGATTTGCCAACATATTTCCAATGTCTTCCATTAGCACTCAAAAGGCCTCCTCTTTGTCATCATTTTCATCTTCAACAGCACAATGGAAATATGATGTCTTTCTTAGTTTTAGAGGTGAGGACACCCGCAATAGTTTTACGGACCATCTCTATGTTGCTTTGAAACAAAAGGGCATAGTCATCTTTAGAGATAAGGAAAAACTTGAGAGAGGAAAGTCTATTTCACCAGAGCTCTTGAAAGCAATAGAAGAATCAAGATTTGTGATTGTCATTCTCTCAAGAAACTATGCATCTTCAACATGGTACTTGGATGAACTTGTAAAGATCATGGAATGCATGAAAGAGATGAAAACGACAGTTTTTCCAATTTTTTATGATGTAGATCCAACTAATGTACGAAAACAAATAGGCACTTTTGCCAAAGCCTTTTCCAAACATGAAGAACATTTCAAGGACTTCATAGAGAAGGTACAAACTTGGAGAGCTGCTTTAAGAGAAGTGGCAAATCTCAACGGCTGGCACCTACTAGATAGGTAATCCAATTTGACATATTACTTGCTTTTAAATGTTCAAATAAATACTCTTCTTATTTTAAGCCTTGTTTTGAACTTTAAGTAAAGTGACTTAGATGTTCACACTTCTTTCTATTTTGACTTGATCTAATTAATTTACATTTTTGTATTTCTTTCAATTTTTACTTACACCAAGTTATTTACATTTTCATGTCTTAGCCAACAAAATAGAACATTGGGCGTCTACTTTCTTTTTAATTTGGTCCTATTTATGGGTGGTACTCACTAATTATCATTCTCTCTTCATTGTAGGTCTGAGGCACAATTTATCCAAAATATTGTGGGAGAGTTATGGCATAAATTGAGTTATGCAATCTCAGAAGATATTGAAGACCTTGTAGGAATAGAATCTCAAGTGAAGGAATTGGAGTCATGTTTGGCTATAGGGTCCAATGATGTTCGCATTATAGGGCTTTGGGGGATGGGGGGAATAGGCAAAACAACTCTTGCTAGAGTTGTTTTTCATATGGTTTCTGAGAAGTTTGAAGGTTGTTGCTTTCTCCCTAATGTTAGGGAGGTTTGTGAAAAGGATGGTTTAATTCCATTGCAACAACAACTTATTAGAAACATATTAAATGAAAGTATGAGTATACAAGATGTTAATGTGGGAGTTTTTGTGATCAAGAATAGATTACGTCATAAAAGAATTCTTCTCGTTCTTGATGATGTAAATCAATTAGACCAGTTGAAAAGGTTAGTTGGGAAGCATAATTGGTTTGGTTCTGGTAGTAGAGTTATCATAACTACAAGGGATAAGCATTTGCTACTTATACTTGGAGTAGATAAAATATACGAAGTTGAAGCATTAAATGTTGATGAAGCTCTTCATCTTCTTAGTTTGAAAGCTTTTAAAAAAGATCATCCTCCCAATGATTTTCTAGAGATGTCCAAAGAGGTTGTGCATTATGCAAACAGACTTCCTTTAGCTATTGAGATTTTGGGTTCCTTTTTGTTTAGTAGAGATATCGATCAATGGAAAAGTATATTAAATAGGATTAAAGAATTTCCTAAGAGTGAAATTCTCCAAGTACTTAAAATAAGTTTTGATGGACTAGATGAAGTAGAGAAGGAAATATTCCTACATATTGCATGTTTTTTTAATCATGGATTAAAAAATGATATAATAGAAAAACTAGATTATCTTGGCCTTTACCCTAATGCTGGATTAGGGGTTCTTATAGATAAATCTCTCGTAAAAATGGATGAAACTATATGGATGCATGATTTACTACAAGAAATGGGTAGAAACATAGTTCATCAAGAGTGTCCAAAAGATCCTGGAAAGCGTAGCAAATTGTGGTTGTTTAAGGACATTGACGATGTACTTACAAAAAATATGGTAAACAGTTATTTAGAAAACTTAGGCATGTACCCTATTATATTATTGAAAATAGTTTGACTTATAATAGTTTAAAAAATGTTGTAACAATACATTTGCAAGTCACTAATCCCTTTTTGTACATGATTATTAGGAAACAGAAGCAATTCAATGCGTTGGTTTGAAGTTGTCAACACCGGAAGAGGCACATTGGAATCCTGAATCATTTTCAAAGATGCCACATCTTAAATTGCTCATAATTGGTAATGTTTACCTTTTGCATGATCCCAAACATCTTCCTAATGGCTTAAGAATTCTTGATTGGGACATGTACCCTTCAAAATATTTTCCATCAAGTTTCCAATCAAAGGTAACTTAGGCACCTGACACAAAATTTTTTTTTTTTTTAAAGTTTCATTAAACTATAAGGTTTTGTGGAATTTATTTATTTGTCTTTTAACAGTCATTTCAGAGGTTAAAATCCATCCGATTACGCAAGCCTCTAAAACTTAGTGAAACTCCTATCTTCACCGAAGTCCCAGTCCTTGAGAAATTGGTTCTTGAAGATTGTTTAAATTTATCCAGGTTGCACCCATCAATTGGAGTTCATAACAAGCTAACTCTTCTTAGTCTAAAAGGCTGCAAAAACTTTAAAACTCTTCCAAACAAATTTGAAATGGAGTCTCTTGAAACTCTTATTCTTTCTGGATGCTCAAAAATTAAGAAGATTCCAGAATTTGGGGGAAACATGCAACATGTATTGGAAATTTACTTGGATGGAACTCCTATTACAAAACTACCCACATCAATTGGGCATTTGACCAGCCTTGCTTTATTGAATGTAAGAGATTGCAAAAGTCTTACGTGTCTACCAAGCACACTCTTTAGTTTAAAGTTTCTTAAAGACGTGAATATTTCTGGATGCTCAAAACTTGAGAGTCTACCTGAGAATGTGGGGAACTCTGAAAGTATAGAGAAGCTGGATGTGAGTAGAACTGCTATAAGAGAGGCGCCTTCTTCAATTGGCCATTTAACTAGCCTTGCTTTATTGGGTATAAGAGATTGCAAAAGTCTTACATGTCTACCAAGCACCATTTTTAATTTGAGGTTGCTTAAATACATGAATATCTCCAGATGCTCAAAACTTGAGAGACTACCTGAGATTTTGGGGAACATTGAGAGTGTAAAGGAGTTGGATGTAAGTGGAACCGCTATAAGAGAGGTGCCTTCTTCCATTGGTTGCTTAAAAAATTTGAAAGTGCTATCTTTCAGTGGATGTAAGGGGTTATCATCATTTCAATCTACATCTTGGTATGATTTCCTTCCTTTTTCTACAAGGCCAAAAAGTCCAAATCCAGTGGGATTGTCCTCTCTATCGAGTTTGTGTTCTTTGACTAAATTGGATCTAAGCAATTGCGATCTCAAGGCAATTCCCAATGATATTGGTTGCTTTTTCTCTTTAAAAGAAATAAATCTAAGAGAAAATAGTTTTGTTTGCCTTCCTGATAGCATCAGTCAACTATGTAAGTTGAGAAAGATAGTTTTAGAGGATTGCAAGAGTCTTCGATCATTGCCAAAGCTTCCATTAAGTATCATAGAGATTTGGGGACATGGTTGTACCTCATTGGAAACAGTACTAGGTCTACTAAAACCTGATTCTTTATGTGAGACAGTGCTTTATGTTTCGAATTGTAGTAAACTGGCTAACAATGAAGGTGTCATTGACATGTTTTTTGCAGTGATAAGAAAGCACCTTCAGCTCTCTCTCTCTCTCTCTCTCTCTGTGTAATAAACAACCTGCTTTGTATGTCTCAGGGACTCTCTCTTGAAGGTAGATTTGACAATAAATATTTTGATAGGAGATATGACATCATTATTCCTGGAAGTGTGATTCCAACGTGGTTTAGCTATCGAAGTATGGGGGATGAATTGAATATAAAAGAACCTTCTTCTCATTTTTTTGATGAGTTGATGGGGATTGCTATATGCGTTGTATTTTGTTCTCTTCCACATCACCAAATCGACGACAAGTGTTCATTAGATTGTCAATTGATAGTAAATGGAAAAGTACTGTCTACTGCAGGCATTGGGAGAACTGTTGGTTTATCAGATCATAGTTGGCTACTTTATTTGCTTCCTCAATACTATGAGGAAAAAATAAAATTATTGAAGGAATGTGAAGGAAATGAATTCAGTCAAATTGGCATTAAAATTGAAATCTATGGTTCAAACGTAGAGGTGAAGAAATGCGGGCTCCGTATGGTATACAAGAAAGACATAGAAGTTCTCAACCATACTATGGCTTAGAGTAGCAACACCAACATCATTCCTTATGAGGACTTGGGTGTTCACAATCATAATTTTGACAATTCAGTGGTGGTAGCAGAAGGTAACAAAGCAAAGCGAACCCGTCAGAATTATGATGGGGCAGAACCTAGTGGAGAAGGAAGCTCTAATGATGTGCCACACCCAAAAAGGATTGAAAGGCTCGCAGAATTTATGGCCCATGGTGACTCTGATTGTGAGGAGTACTTCGAATGTGGTGAGGAGCACAATGATTAGCAGGAATCTAGGGAGAGTGACCTCAAAGGTTGATGGAATTGGAAAATGGTTTCAAATACTCTGTGAGTCAATGAATCCAAATTAGTCCCTATTTTTTCTCTTGATTACCTGTAGGCTGTAAGTCATTGTCTTCTTTATTAAACTTAGTTTTGCTGATTGCTGCATTATATTTTGGCACATACTTGCAGTTTTGTTTGATTTAATTTTAAATTCTAAATAGTATATTACTGGCTGCGGCTTAGCTTCATTATTGGCACTTATTCCAACAAGTGCATCATATTGAAGATGGTTGAACTTCTTGTCTAATCAAAAATTTCTCTTGATTGCCCTTAAGTCACTGTTTTTCTTCTCAATTAAAGTTTTGTTGAGTGCTGCATTATCTTTTTTTCCTTTCCTTGGATATTCTTGGTTAATTTTGACTTTAAAATATAATTTTGCTAGCTGTACTTTAGCTTCATCATTGGCACTTTTTCGAACTCTCATCTAGTGTATTTCCTTGATCAAATCACTCATAGTAATGCACCTAGCTAATTCAATATTCATATTATTAAATCTTAAGGATAGGCACAATTGGTAAAAGAATAATCCCTATTCTTGAAGCTACTCGTTTGATGCAAAAAAAAAAAAAAAAAAAAAAAAAAAAACCATAGTTTTATAAAACAAAGAATGGTTTGGGTAATTTTGGTTTAGTGATTTGTGTTAGTTGTTTGTGTTGATTGCCCCCTTGATGTAGGATTGCTGGACTTGTTCATGAGGAAAAACTGTCACATGGCCAAGAGACAAGAATTCAAGTGCAGTCCATTGTATGCTTCTGATTTTTGCTCACTTTAATAAATTGCGGGGTAAAATCTGCTCTCTTGTTGCCTATATTTCATTTTTTCTAAATTTTTCAAAGTGCAAAAACAATATATGCATGCCATTGCAAACATTATAATTTGAATTAACTATTACGTTGTTACATATTATATATGTGAACTCATGTATAGATCATAATCACAATGATTAGTCTAGCTAGATGTAGCATCTAGCTTCCTTAAAGGTTTTATACGGTTGTTTACTAACCTTCAACCAATTTCAAGAGTTCAGCTGATTTTTATTTTCCTTTTTATTTTTTATTTATTTTTGGTTCTGCTCTGAAATTTTTATTATTTTAAAGCAGGACAGCAATTATAAAACTTATTAAAATGATTTGTATTAGCATGTTTGAGGGCCTTGTTAATGTGATTCTCATAAAACAACAAATTTAGGAATAAAATTGCAGTTAGTGAATGTTCAAATTTCAAACATTTGGAGGTTGAGCAAAACTTACTTTGATGAGTAATTATTGTAGATATGCAAAATTTCCTCATTAACCAAATAATTCAACTGAGTTCTTGATATATCTAAATATCATCTACATTCTTCATAATTGATTCGGGGGTCAACTGAAAAGGATCTGTATCTGCATCAGTAGTGGTTTTGGTAATTTGCTTAAGCCATCATTATTAGGAAGCTAAGCTTGTACCTATATGTAAACAGATGTGTGATAAACAACTAAATAAAAAGCTCTTACCGGAGACAATCTTTTACGCTAAAAGCATTTAATTGTGATTTATCTTTCACCAAAACATGTTTTGAATGACTACATATTGCTCGATTGCTAATAATGCCATGAAAAATCAGTGATTTACCATAATAGAATATTGAATAGTAAGTAGTACTAAATAGTCTTAGCTATGTGCAGCTTTTGTTTTGCAATGTAAGGAAATCATCATTCATGTTATTGTCCTATCACCTTTGTAATGCTTGTGTAGAAGCATTGATGAGATCTTGATTGAGTTTAAAAGAACATGGGTGCTACGACATGAATTATGCAAAATTAAAAATTTAAAACTGTTAATTATGTAATTTTTTACCATAAGACTTTGTGCTTTTGCCTTTGATGTGCTTGAAAGTTTTTCCACCTTTCTAAAACTTTCACTTTGCGTCAAATTATTCTCTTAAGGTTGTCCATACCCATTTCAGATCGTGACCAGGCAAAGTTGAAACAAACCAAAAGACCTATCTCCAAATAGTAACTTAATTAGGTTATTCCCAGTTAAAGAGACTTGACTAGAATTTAAATTAAAGGACAGCAATAGATGGTAGAAAAAACAGATGATACAAAGAACTTGATTATATATTACTAACCATATCATCTGAGGCATATTTGTCTTTACAGTAATCAGACTCAGGAAGGCAAGCAACCGTGTTGACAATTGAAAATTGTAGAAGGTAGCCTGCTTAGATTGGTAAGCCCTCCTGTTTTACTTGCTATCATTGTTGTCTTACATCTAGAATTAAAGTTTTCTCATATTCTTCCCATTGGATTTATTATTTAGCAGGATGTATCATATTCATAGTGGAAAGATGTTACACTCTCATAATCATTGCCATTCATTTTTTGAAAATCTTATATTTTTTGTATTATATCTTGGGGTACCCTTAGAAAAGTCAAAACAATCTGCATCTGTTAATAGGTATTTAAAGTTATATTGATACTTTTGACTTGGAAATAGAACCAGGTTAGGGAGTGATACTCTCCTGAGGTGCCTGCTCAAATTTTAGTCACCCCTATCTCAAGGTGAGGAGTTTTACTGATAAGATGATATGGCCTCATGATATAAGCTACAATTGAAAGTAGGGGGAACTCAGGCAATAGATTCTCATCAGAGGGTCATATCTCTTAGATGGAGACATTTGTGGGGATTAAAACTTCCTTTGAGGTTAATAATTTGTGTGTAGAACACGTGAGGACTTACTCATTAAACAAAATAGTGAAAAAACATATTGAGTGATGGTAAGTGTGTCATAATGTGGTAGAGGAAAACTTGGATCATTTATTCCTGAAGTGCACTCTTGCTCAGGCTGTATTGTTTGGATTAGATTTGGGCCTTGGAACTGAGTTCATTTCTCCTTGCTCTTTGAAGCAGTGGTTGGCTCAATGGATGGAGGTTCCAAAAATTTTATAAATTGATGTTTAAGGGTGCAAAAGAGTGTGCTTAACAAGTGATAATGCTTTGTTTTGCAGGTATGCACAAGTCTGTATTGTACAACAGGCAGGTCAGATTAACTGCAGGAAAGTACCAAGGCTAGTGTGTCCAGTTGCGGAGGGCTGTGGATGTTGCTGACAATTGAGGGACACTAGTAGAGATGGTATGAATGGGGTGGTTTTGGCTATGAAGCCAAATCATACAATGGTAGGCTGTTGTAGTTCTTCCATATGCAACCAAATGGCATGCAGCGAGATGCCTGGCTGTGTGAAAAGCATTAACTGAGGTTATACAGCTTGATTTTTGCACTTGATTATGACAAGTTCTAGAGTTGAGGACCTCTTTCTAAGAAAGAAAGTTCCTTGGCGACTTGTGCTGATTGAAGACCACAAGTCCACAAGCGCATGGAAGTTGGAGAAAGCTAGTGGTTATGTACGTTGTGCATAATAGAGTCACTGCAAATGTTGCTTTCAAGTCTTATAGACATTTTTGAACTCTACTACTAGTCAACCATTCTGACATTATTGTACTCTTTATACCTTTTCTGGAATTATTTATGCCTAGGGCATATGCCTGCGTGCAATCATTAACATTTTAGGACATCACATCAGAGATTTGTTTCTTTGCGTGAAAACTCCTTTTCATTTCTCCTGTTAATGCAAATAAGAGTAATTGACTTAACCATCTAATGGGTCTAGCCGAGTAACTCTTGCATACATTTTTTGTTGAGCCCCACAAACATTCATCTACAGGATATGTCTTAAGCGTCTTTTAAGTCACGTTATATAAATTTCCAATAGAAAAACTTTGCTCAAATGGGTTAGAACTTAGAAGGGTAATGAAACTTAGGATAGCTTCTCTTGTTTGTTAAGGGAATGATGAAAATTGCATAATGAGTTCCAATTTAAAAAGATCTAGGGCAAAACCATCTACTTTTTAAAGCATTTAGTAGTGAGTTTCTGCTATGAGCTTTTGGTTTCAGCCAGGGAACATATACAGTTGTAGAGAATTCACAATACTCAAAGAATGTACTGAGAATCTCATTAGTGCTTAGAGAGGGGGGAAGTCATTAGTGAACTTATTGAAACCCTCATATAGCTCATGATGCAAATCCATTTGCAAAGACATGAATTTTGAAGATGGGGTTCCCACTGAATTTTAGATTACATTTTCAATCTTCGGATATTATTTTTCATTTTTTAAAAACAGTTACATCTAAAATCGGTAATAATGTCTTCAAATGCCTTTTGTTCATCTAAAAAAAAAAGTCTTCAATTGCCTTTCAAACTTTCTTACTCTTCCTTTTTCTCTCCTTCAACGAACACGACGTGCTTTCTCTTCCTGTCCTACCCCAAGCGATTTCTAGGCATTTGCTATACCTTCTGGGTCTGCAATGCAACAAATCACATAAACTACATTATACATCGAAAATCATCTAGTTTATAACAATCAACAATTCATTAATGGAAGGGAAACACCGATTCATCGCATGACATAATCCTTAGACTTTCAAAGAACTTGGGTGCAATCGTGAGACCAAGATTAGCTATTGTTTGAAATGATCTAAAACCAATTCTAAGTTTAAAAATTTTGCAATGTAAAATGCTTGATTGGACATTGAGGATCTCTCTAAATCAATTGTATTTTTAATATCTATTTAGTAATTTGTTAATCATATATATATATAATATTGAGAGAGAGAATGAGACAGAATCATGTCCCTGAATTCATATTTCTCAATTTTTCAAAATGATGTTAGAAGTCAAGCCCATTGTAACTTCCAGTGAAGTTATAGACTTGATAACCTCAAAAGCATTAGAAAAGGTTCAGATGCTCCACAAGCATACTCATTATAATGCAAAAAATTCACAACTCTAGCTTCAGTGAAAGAAAAAAGATTATTAGAAAAAGAGAAATAAGAGAGAGAGAGAGAGAGAGAGAGAGAGAGAGAGGGAGGGGGGGGGGGGGAGCAAAAACAGAAGCTGCAGAGAAAGACTAGAAAAAGGTATCGTCAAAACTAATTAAGAGTGACATTGCTGACATGTTCTATAGAATTTGTACTATATTCCATTTGCTAACCATAAAAGGCACAAAGAAATCAAAACTCACCAAAGAACTGAGTGAAAATGCGTGTGAAGAAGTTCAAGTTACGGGAAACATTGTAGGCCATTGCAGGCGGAATAGGTTTCACGATGGTGTCAATGCTGAATACTCGTTGAAGAAACTGCATACACAAAAGAAGTATCATATCTCAAACTCAATTATGAACGGATATAGATGCAAAATTATACAAAGGAAGCAGATGGAAGAAGAAAATCAGAGTAAAGATATTGTTGAAATCCAAGCAGTGAGTTACGGACAACTATAAAAGTGGCAAAAGTGTCAATTGACAGAAAAACAGAACATAATATTTTTTTGGTGGAAAAAAAAAAAAAAAAAAAAAAGCTTAGGAGGGGATAGTGGCACCCAATAACTGCCCCCAGGCCGTAGCTCATTTTTATGAAGTATAAGTGGCACCACTGCTTCGTTAGTGAGGAAAGAACTTGAACCCAGGACCTAAGGCCTGTTGGCCCAAGTCCAGGCCACTAGTCCACTCTCAACGGTGGTGAACATAATATATTTAGAGTATATCAAATCGATATATATCCTACAAACATGCCTTTGCCCATAAATAACACAATATGGATATCGATGGCTTTCAAAAATGAAAATTTTCAAGCAATTTCAGCGATCTTCAATCATGGAAGGCACAAATATGTAACCTCACTACATAAAACTGAGGCTTCAACCATACATTAACTACCTTACCACTTAGTTTAAACTGTTAGGAAATGATAGATTTAATCATTTAACCATTATTATAACACTCCTTCTAATGTGTGGGATTATACTCCCCTTTGATATGTAGGACCCAACGCATATGATTTTTAACTTTCTTAAATGGGAGGTAAAAGCAGAGATAAGATTAGAACTCAAGACCACCTACTCTAATACTATGATGAACTATCAGTTGTCTAAAAGCTTAAACGGTTAGAAAATTGTGAACTTAACCATTTACCTATAATGGTTTGAAACAGAATGACATGCCATGGTCTATCAACTTGAAACTCTTTATTGAGTAAAAGTTCTCATCCGCTTCTACAATGGGGTATCCCCAGTTGTATATCCAATTTGGTTTATTGGGGTAAGGATCCATAGCCGATCCCAAAATTTGGGACTAAGGCTTCTTGTCGTTGTTATACTAAGTTCCTTAAACACATCCGCCAACTGGTGGGAGCTCACATTCCCAAATTATACTCAAACAAAAAATTAACAATTAATAACAACCAGTAATCCCCCAACACTGCAAATACGGCTAGTACTACTGACAAAGACATGATCTTTAAACCACCAATAACAAGTAAACAAGAAACTAAGAATTTGGTAACCAAAGAAACACAATTTAAAGCAAGTAATCAAGAAACTAAGAATTGGGTAACCAAAGAAACAAAATTTAAAGCAACAAATCGAGAATTATCTCAACTGGGTAAGAAAAAAAAATGAAAATCCAGAAAATAGAGACCTGGTAGTTGCGTTGAAAGCTGTAGCGGAGCTGAGGGTCAATCTCGACGAGGGAATCATCATCGTAATCGTCACGGTCGTGGCGTTTGGACTTATCTTTCTTCTTGCGAGGCACGTGCTTCACTGACTCAGCTCAAGGCTGCTGCTTTGTGACTTTGAGCTTCGCGTCTTGTAACTCTTCCGTGGCTTCCTCTTCGCCCTTCCATGGCACCGATGACATCAACTTCTTCTTCCCAATTGCCATTTTTATTCAATCGTAGTTTACAGAGAGAGAGAGAGAGAGAGAGAGGTGTCGTGTTGTCTGTATGGGTGATAAGGTTTGTGTTTGGTTTTGTGGGTCATTGTTGCTTGCAACTGATTCTACCTCACAATCTCATCCCACTTCAGACCCTTCATCAACTCCACCAAGCTCACTCTCTCACCCTCCTCTTCAAACCCATACTCCTCAATCCCAATTTACTCAGCCAACAACTTTCAAAAATGCTTCCACTTAAACACATCCCCATCCTTACAATTAGACGCTTCATTTAGCCCAAATTTGTTGCTCAATAATAAGATTGTGTTTGAAAACAACTTATTTTTGGTAACTTATTTGTATAGTATTTATTTAAAAAATATAGTTTTTGTAATTTTTATGTTAATATGTATGACAAAAAGTAAAAGGCAAATTTTTCGATCCGTAAATATAATTTTTCGTGTTTTCTAGTATTTAGCAGTATAAAAAAAATAAGTTAAAGAAAAATTATCTTTTAGTTAATAGAAAAAATATGGCTTATTTTTAAAAATTGTTTTTTATTAAATTTTTTTAGAAAACAACAATCTCACAATAAGTTAAATAAAAAAAAGTTATAAGATTATTTTTTAACTCATTCAAAGTAATTATTAAATATAAAAAAATAAGAAAATTTTACGAAAAAATGTTTTATAGAAAATTACTCATTTTCTAGAAAATGTTTTTGCTTAAACAAATAGAACGTAAGCAAAAGCCAAAAGCCAAAAGCCAAACAAGCTCTAAGCATATTATGAGGCAAAAAAGAAATTTTCACTTTTTTTGGGGATCTTTTTTATTTTCTTTTAATAACATGATAGGTGAGACCTGAACGTCCATTCGAGAAAATATAAGTTGAAGTACAACACAAACTTTTAAGGTCCATGTGATTTTTTTTTTCTTTGTTTAAGAGGGAAGTAAAAGTTTTTTTTTTTTTTTTTGAATGAGATTCAAAAGTACTTTTATTTCCCTCTTAAACAAAGAAAAAAAAAATCACATGGATATCTTGTGTTTTTATTTTTATAAATGTTTTATAAGGACAATTATCAATCTTGAGATATTTGGTGACATTGACAAAAATATAAAATTAGAAGGTTATTAATTTTTACGATAGATCAGACGATCTTCACACAGATTCATCCAAAAATAAAGATCTTTACAAATAATAATCTGTTTAAAATATAAATCTGATTTTAAGCTATTGGGTTGCTCACTAGCAAAATAATTTGAGATTAAATTTAGGCTAAAACACCATTTTGATCTTTATATTTTGGGCTTAATTAATTAAAAATTCCACATTAGCAATTAAAAGATTAAAAAAATTAAAAATCAATATTTACTTTTTTATTTTTCATTACATTTTCTTTTTCTTAGCAACCAAACATGCAAAAACAAAAACACCTTACAAAATAACCCAAATCAAACCCAGACTCAACTTGGATGGTTTTGAAATCATTCTCTCATAATCTACAAAACAAAAAAAATAATCTAACAACCCATCAAAAATCATTTATATTTTAGAAGAGTTGTTCCAAATCCATGCGTCCCATTTTCTCCTAAAACTTGAAACCATCAGCTGGAGAAGAAGAAGAATAATAAATGGGCCCAACCCTATTCTAGATCCCTTCCACCACCACTGCGACACCTAGTGAGTGAGGCGCGAATCAATTTCCCAAACACAGACGATATGATCGAAATGTTTGTTGAAAATCCCAAGGGCATGACAATCCTCCAAGCGTGCGAAGTGGCCGTTGCCTACCAATTTGTCCACCATCTCTGTTGAATCTCCGTGAACGCCGATCTGAGTGAACCTAGGAGAGAGAGAGATAGAGATGAACTGAAATATGCGTTTGGGGATATAGATGGGTGTTCTTGAGCTTGAAAATCCTCTAAACTGATCTCATCTCACAATTGAAGTGTGGTTTTGATATGGGGCTATGTTTCATTTGCGTTTGTTTCCCGAGAAAACCAAGTAAAAACAAACAAAATCAAAGAACAGAAAGGAAAAGAAAAAGAAAAGTCCTTGAATTTGTTTGCTTCATTTTGTTAATTGGCCTTGATTATCATGTTTTCATAAGAACGAAGATGGTGTCATTCATAGATGTAATTTCTTAAACTTGATGTGGCTTGGTGCTATTTACTTGGGAATGACTAGTGGGAATTTCGCTTATTTGTGTTTTGCGTATGTAATTCGTAGAGTCTGGGTTTGATTTGGTTATTTTGTATGTGTTTATGTTTTGGAATCTTTGGTTGCTAAAATGCTAAAAAAGCTTTTTTGTTAATTTTTCTGATTTATATTTTTTAATCATTCACTTGTTGACGTGGTTTTTTCAATTAACTATTATTAGCCACATCAGTTTCAGATTTGCCACACGTGCCTACCACTTAACATTTTCGGTGAGTGAGTTAACAATAAAGATCAAATTGATTGCAAGCTGAAAATAATAAGGACTAAATTGACTATTACCAAAATATAGGGACCAAATTGACTATGACTCTAAAATGTAAGGACTAAAATGATGTTTTCGCCTTAAATTTATAAGGAAGTAAGGTAAAACTCAAGTTTTAGTGGGTGTTTGGTTTGTGTTTTCAAACAACTATTTTCAGTTTTTAAACATTTCACGCATTTTCACACACTTTTTTATCCACAAGTATTTTTACAAATATTTTTAAACAACAATTTTTAGTTTTTAAACACATGTATTAAACGGGCCCTTAGTCTCTCTAATCCCAACATACTACATCATCATATAACATATTAAAGAATAAGCGCAACTATAACTAATCAATTCTAATACTTATTTGAAAATTCAATCCAATTGAGAATTAATTGAGATGTAATAGATGGATTAAGTTTTAAATAAAAAACTAATGCAGTAGTCTTTTATTGAACGTTGTAAAATATGAGCATTACACTTATCCTTATTAAATTACGACTCAAATAATTTGAGAGTAAAAAAATTAAAAAGTTAACGTTAGATAATTACGGAAATGTCACAAAGGAACAAGAACAACTATTTACTTTTCATCTTAAAAGGACAATGCAACCCTCAAGCTTCCAAATAAGATCGAAGCCTCCCAGGAGTCCACGCTTAACAGTTCTGTCCAATAAAAATAGATGTCATGGCTTATGTCATTAACACACCCACTTTCAACTTTTGGGGTTGAGTTTGTCATTAGCTTACAACTTTAGCTTTTATGTAAAGTTGCTTAAAACCTCAATTTTTCTTTTTTCTTTTTTCTTTTTTTAATTTTTATTTTTTTCAAAAAAATTTTAAGGTAGAGGTATACTTTAACACACTTTCAACAAAAAAACTAGATAAATTGTTTTCAAATAGACCTTTAAAGTGCATTAACAACTTTTGTCATAACTTACTTACCTGACAAGTTGAGAATGGTGTAATAAAGTAGTGGATCTATAACTCTACTAATTACAATTTGCCATTTGCCATGTGAGCAAATTGTAACAAAAGTTATTACAAAAGTTGAGGTCCTAACATTACTCTTTGCTCACTCACTTGTTTACAAACCTCTTCGGTCTTCTCAGTCATTCTAAACAGGTGAACAATGCCACTAGTAGTACTATCTTCCTTGATCAACCCCTTTGGAATCAAAAGATGCAGAACTGACCACTTTGGAATAAACCCCCTTGATATCAAAAGATGTTGAACTGATCATGTTGGAATAATCCTTTTCATCAAGCTAAGCCGTAGAAGACTTGGGTTTCTTGGAGATCATTGAAGGTGTTTGTGGGGTCAGGCCAAATGGGAAAAGGGCTTAGAGCAAGTCACAATTTATTTGTATATGTGGGAACGGAAAAGATAACTCACAATGGGAGATCCAAAGAGATGTGACCTCGAAACGAGATCGTAAAGTAGGAATAATGAGGAAATTAAAGTTCATTCTAGCATTCTTTCTAGAACAAAGTTTCTCTCTCCCTCTTTGATTTTTCTAAACCCCCTTCACCATGGGGTCTTCCTCTATTTATATTAGTGTAAATAGTGGGCTAGTAATGTTGGGGACTCTGCTCTGTTAGGTATCCTCCCGTCTTTTTAGTATCATAGTAGAAATAGTATGTGGTTCATTGTTTATACCTACTCATTTCAGTAATCAATGTGTGAGCTCTTGTAGTCCCCTTCTAATGTCGCCACTGTTTTTACTCCTCCTGATTAGTATCATACCTTAAGGAATGTGCTTGGTTGGGGGCACATTTCTAGGTATGTTGCAATTCCTTGGCTGTATACCTCGACAAGCCGATTTAGGCGTGATTCTCCTCTGTGAGTGAAATTGGGCCGAATGAAGTTATCTAATATAACTTGTGGTTTGACAACTTGGGCTTAAGTAGGCCTTTTTCCTCTATTGGTTGTTCTCTATTACCAATTGGGCCTCTGGACAAACGGCCCAATATGGATAATTTATAACCCTACAGTGTCACATTCAGTTTGTTCACAAAGAAACTCATCAATTTCCTGATTTTATTCTCTGAAGCAATCATACACATGGGTTGTTTTTTGAATGATGAATAAATCTCATCCTTTGACAAAAAAAAAAAAAAAAAAAAAAAGAATAAATCTCATCCTTTGACAATCCAAAACTTCTAAAAGCCTCCACTTTTTGCTCCCACAAAGATTTATACATAACCGCCCTAGAATTTTTGGCTAGAACAAAAAGTAGATTATTGGGATCAAAACCCAATTTCATAACTTCATCAACAATCTCACTTAAACCGATAATTCTTCTTAAGCATCGATTTTGGTTGGACCAAGAACATTTTCAAAATTAAGGACATGGGTTCACCATGGCTTGCCAACACTGATATATTGGGCTGTAGCACTAGTTCCACATTACATTCATGCACTCGCCACTCAGTATTATGCCTTTATAGCCTCTAAGACATTCTCATCATTGCCAATAATCTGCCTAAGTTCATGAACACAAGGAACGATTTGGTTTTCGAGACTCCTTTCTAGAGAATATAAGGCTAGATCGATAAAATCTTTGCAATTTCAAGTTCTGACAAGCCCAAAGATTTGAAAAACTCAAACTTTGGCTTAAAATCCTTATGTGCATTGAATAAATACAATGCCGGACGCTTCATGGTCAAATCTGATACTTGCTGATCTCTGAAACCATGTCAACCACATTGTACGCATCACTTTCAAGCAAACGTGGGTCTTTGTTAGGCATTTTACTAAGGCTAGTACTGGAAAACCTCATGACTCAAACAACTCCAAGTTGGGCTTCAGGGTATCGTCTAAATGAACCAAAAGCAAGACTGGACGACTAGTAATTAAATTTTTGTTTCATACAAAATGCTTCTTCAATTCAAAGACATTGATAGCAAACAAACAAAACCATTCATGTAGTTCATGAAACTAGATGCCCAAAACATAGTAAAAATTAAACAAGGCTCTTGATCAAGATTGCTTTAGCTTCGAGATTTGTAGTGATCCCTCACAGATTTCAAGTAACAACTATTCTGATGCTTAGAGACAGAGAGCAAAGGCTGAGAGACTGAGAGAGGAAAAAGACTCTGTTTACACGGTGATTAAAGAGGTGGCAAACTTGTAATTAAAGCTTTTTAAAAAATTTACACTCTATCTAGCTTTCATAATAGAGAGATGCTACGTCTACAACAATTTTACAACATTTTTACAACAAATCACAGGTGGTTAATTGTTATTGGTTCAAATTTGAAACTAACACTAAGATTACTTTTTTGCCCAACAATAACAACCAATAACAACCTGCCACTTAGGAAATGTTGTAGAAATGTTGTAGACATAGCATTTCTCTTCATAATACTATAAAGTATTGTGTAATTCAAGCAAACTTGTAATTAAAGCAACCATGACTTCAATTTTATTTTTTGGGAAATGCTAACGAGTGTCTTTAGGGCACTCATTAATAATCCATTTAAAGAAAATTTTTATGGGAAATGAAAAAAAAGTAACTAATATTTTGACAGCTTTTTTCATTTTCCATAAAAGTGGTATCAAAACTTTTCTAAAATGGGTTATTAATGAGTGTTTTAAGGGTACTCGTTAGCATGACCCTTATTTTTTAGGTAAAACCATAAGATATGTCCTAAAAAATAAAATAAAATGATATAGTGTTATACATCATATTAAAACATTTGAAAACATTCTCATTAATAGTTTAAATATGAAGAAATTATTAATGAGAATTAAACAAAAAATTTTAAAAAAATCATATAATGTTTTCAATAGATATATATATATATATATATATTTTTTAATGAGAATGTTTTCTACATATAAAACGTTATAATTTTTTTTTTTCATTTTCATTTTCATTGATTTTGATCTTAACCGACAAATGAAATGCTTAGGTAATATTGTGTATATTTGTCTAAAAATATTTTTTTTATATAGACTTGAAATGTGATCATAAAAATTTGTAAATAGAAACATATGATATCAAATTATTATTTAGAGTTTACTGATAATATAAGTAGCTTATTTGTAATAAAAAATTATAGAATTATGAAAGGATAAATATTTTAGTCATGGTTTTGTTATACATAAGAAGAGTGTGGGTACTTAGGATTTTGGGCTACTCGGAGGTTTTACACCCTCACCCGAAGCAGCACACCAGAAGGTTTTGTCCGCTTTGGGGAGCCAAGCCCTCACGGTTTTGTCACGAAGGGGTGGGATTGTCCCACATCGCCTAAGTAACCCTCCCACTCATGCTTTATATGCCATTCGTGACAAAACCGTGAGGGCTTGGCTCCCCAAAGCGGACAAAGCCTTCTGGTGTGCTGCTTCGGGTGAGGGTGTAAAACCTCCGGGTAGCCCAAAATCCTGAGTACCCACAATATCAAATTTATACAAAATAAAATGAAAAGAAGAAGAGTCGAATATAAGAAAGAGAAAAGGATGGAGGAAATGTAAAGGTAAAGTAGAGAATAGTGAGGAGATAAAGAGGTAAAGAGGAATGAGAAATGGTGGAAGAAGTGTAATAGTGACTAATAGGGAAACAAGAGTTTTTTTTTTTTTTTTGAAAATAGGAAGAATAAAAGTTAAAAAAGAGAAGAAGAAAAAAATGTAGAAAATAAGTGGATAATGTGGCTCAACGAAAGTGTAGCAACAATAAATACTACGCTTCAACTTTTAGATATATGTAAATCTAGATTCATTCATATAGGACACACAAGAAAACAAAGAGTACCACATAAATAAGTATAAAAATAAATACCACTAGACTTGTCTCTATCCCTTGCGAATATTAGAGCTACAACATCTGATAAATATTTCGTAGTCCCACAGACATTTCTAATGCCAAACAAAGATTTAATTACATGGACCAAATGAAGTCGATCCATTACCTAATGCCAAACAAAGATTTAATTTCCTTTTCTCCCTTAAAGAAAGTCTAATACAACAAATAAAAATCAGGTCACCCCCAACCCATTTTTTGGTTCATAAAAAAAAAAAAAAGAAGTCAAGCAAACAAATAAGAAAATTGTATAGGCAGATCAAAGTATGAAGAAAGAATAAGAAGAAGAAGAAGAAGAGTTTTTTTTAAGCGTTGGGTGAATTCAAATTCCGTTGGCACCTGGGAAACCTTTTAAGAGTAATACTAGCTATTGGCAAATATATGATAGTACTAATTAAGGCAGCCTTAGAAACTGTTAGCTTAGCAATGAGATTGTTCAATTAAAGTTTTGAATTGCACAATGTAAATTCAAGCACTCCAGTACTGTAAAGCATATTTGAATCCAACAATGAGCCAACAACTCAATGAACAAAGTTCAAAGATTAGCCATTTAATTTGAGGATTAATGTGTTCTATTTCTTATTTCAGTATTTATAGGGTCAGTCAAGAAACAAGTTAACATAACAAATCAGCACCAGTCTCAGTTTCTCAAAATAGGTAATAGAACTCAATATCACATGTTCTACAAAAGCATGATATACGCCCCATTCAAGACTTGGGTTTTAATCTTGTGCCATCACATATACAAACCAAAACCTTAGCCTAATCGTAGCTAAGTTCATTCATGGAGGTTGGTTTGGAGTATGATCAAATAGGACCTTTCTATCATTTGTATTTTAAATTTCTATTTATTGCCATTCATTTGTTTTTGTTTGTCTAGTCTGTTTGTTTGAGCTAGAAAACCTATCCTCCCTTTGGCCACAAAACCTTTTCCTTCTATGTGACCACGGAAATAAAGTTCTTTTCAAATTGTCTAGAATCACATGCTTATCCACGTACAATATTGTGTCAATGATGAGCTCCTATAAAATTGATGTTAGATTAATCACAAATTATCATCTCAACAGAACTTAAAAAAGCAATACATATATGCATTACACTTTTCTTTTTTATTAGGCAAATACATTTCATTATACATATCATACATGTTACAAGAAAATTTATGACGAAAGTGTTATAGACAAATTTGCACACCCCCACAAAAGTCCACAACAAAAACACAAATAAAAAAATTAGATTTAAATAGTGCTTTTATCAAACAACAGCAAAAATTCCATTACTACAAGTAATTTTATCCAACAAGGATATTCACATTTCCTTCTTTTAAGGCACAATTTTGTTAGCTTTCATCTTATCTATCCAAGTAATCATCGAATCCTTAGAGTTCCTAAACCCCAAGAATCCATGCTCCTTGCTCTTATTCATACTATCCACGCAATCCCCTCCCTTCAACATCAAATCCGCAAACCACCAAATCCCAACTTCCTTTAACTTTGTAGGCTGCAACTGATTCTCTCTCACAATCTCATCCCACACTAGACTTTTATCCTTCATCAAGTCTACCAAGGTAACTCTCTCACCCTCCATAAACCCATAATTCTCAATCCCAAATTGTTCAGCCAACACCTTCCAAAGATCCTTCCACTTAAACACATCCCCATTGTTGCAATTAAATGCTTCATTCCTTGCATTAGGATCCACCATAGCCCAAATTTGTTGCTCAGCAATAAGATCAACATCTGAAGAAGTCACATAGTAATATTCCCAAGCATCTTTGTTTCCAGGAAATTTCAAAGTAAGCCCTTTGTGCTTACATATAGCCGCATACACACAAAGCGTGCCAATTATATTCATCAAACTATAAGGTGAAAACCCAAATATGGTAGTAGGCCTATGGACCGACCAAGTCATCCCCTTTTTATTCTTAACTTCATCAAACAAAATATCTTCTCTGGTGTAATAAAAACTAGGCACGTTTAAACGTGGCATGTCCTCAGTAAAAGGTGGGATATGGTGTTCGATTTTGCCAAAGGTTTCGAACGGTCCTATGTAGTGTTTGGCACCTATTTGGAGACAAATGTGTTTAAGGTTTGGCGCATGAGGGATCACCGCACGTAGCACGTTACGGAACATGGTACCGTTGGTTTCACAGTTTTGGGCCTCAGTGGGCCTACTAGCCCATGTGACATAGAAGATGTGTGTGACATCTGTGAGTTGGGAAAGTTTGGTTTGGGTTTCTTTTGGGTCAGAGACATCGCATTGGATGTACTCAACTGGGTGGTCTTTGTTCCAATTTGGGCGTGGACGACGTGCCACACCATAGACTTTCCAAGGCCCACCTGGGGTATCAGAGAGTGGCAAGATTTCAGCTAAGCTGTTGCCCACAATGCCAGTCACGCCAATCACTAAGCCTACACTTCGGTAGCTTCGTGGTGCTTCATAATCTTCCTCATATTTCTTCTGTAAAATACATAGAGAAAGAGTTAGCATATGTGTTGGTGTACAAAATGCATAATAGCAAAGTCTTGGTGTATATAGAAAGAGTGAGGGAGTTTTTACCTTTGCAGCGCCAACAGATCTAGCCCACCACCAGCTCATTCTGAAATTACTGTAAGAGGCTTGTAGATGTAGGCTTAACTAATTATTTAACCAAAGAAAAATAAATATTTTAATCCGATTTGTGTACTGGCTATCTGCTTCAACTTATATAGAACATAAAAGAAAAATTCTTGAATCAGAAAGAAGACAGTCAACATAAATAACATGAGCCATGACATACTGTACTAGGCCCAGCGTCGGAGCTATGGTTGGACGAGAGAGGGTGGGGGGAGATTTTTTTTTAAAAAAATTTAGTATATTACGTTTGGACTATGGATTGCGTTTTGCGCGTCCAGCGTTTCCCCAGTTTTTTTTTTTTTTGTTGGGAGAAGCGCCTCATCACGTGGGTTGTCTGTCACGGAAAACTTACACTGAAAACTGAAAAATTGAAAACTGAAAACTGAAAAATATTGTAACAAAATAATTTTTAAATGTGTAAATAATATTATGAGATCCATTTTTAATGAAAAAATTGTTGAAAAGTGAAATTTGTGAGTCCCATGACTGAAAAGGTGCTCAAAATTACTAAAAAGTTGCTAAACAGTTACAGTGTGAACACTTTTCACACCACCAAAGTCAACAATCATGGTTTTTGAAAATAATAATGATAATAATGAAAACGCAAAATGTGAAACGCTCACATTAAACGCACACCCCAAACATACAAAGGTGGGGTTTAGATTCGCACGTTTGCACGTTTTTTTAGTGCTTATAAATAGTAACTGATACTGTTTATGCATGTGATTGCTGTACAAAAGACAAAGTTACTGTTTATATACTGTTTACGTACTGTTTATAGGACCCAACCACTTTATTAAAAAAAAAATAAAATAGAGACACAATACTATTTACACATTTAAAAATTATTTTGCTATATATCCAAACGGAAAGCAAAATTTACACTAAAATTGAACTGTTTAGTGAGTCTATGCACTATTCACGAAACCCACACACCCTCTAAAACTTTCATTAAAAGTAGGTCTTACAGCATTATTTACACATTTAAAAATTATTTTGCTACAGTATTTTCAGTTTTCAGCTTTCAACAAAATAAACGGTATCCAAACATAGTCATACTTATTTTACTATTTTATTTTTGCAACTATTCCTGAACCCACTATATTTTTTGATACTATTCATAGGTCACATTGTACTATTTTAACTAATTTTTGCTTTTATTTACAATATTTTCAGCAAAAATTTTCAATTTCAACAAAATAACCAGATTTTAAACAGACCCTATATAGTGTCTGTTTGAATGGCTTATTTTTGTCAGTTTATTATTATATTCAGCTTATTTTTGCTATTATTCATAACTCCACTACACTTTTTGATACTATTTATAGATCCCACTATATTATTTCAGTTAACTTTTACCTTTATCTACCGTATTTTCAGTAAAAAATTTTCAATTTTAGCAAAATAAACAAATTTCAAATAGACCCATAATATATTACTTTTAGCAATTTATTTCAATAAAATTTTAATTTGCTAACCTTAACAATATTATTAATATTTTTAAAAGTTATAAAAGAAATTAGCCCAACAACAAAACGCCAAACACCACCCCCAAAACAAACACATAAAATAAAAAAAAATAAAAAAAAAAAAAAATCAATTCTAATGAGCAAAGAGATCTAACTAGCTTAGGAGTAGGAGAACACCCAAATTACGGCAAGACACGCATTAAAAAAAAAAAAAAAGATTTCTAAGCAAGCAAGAACAATGAAAAAAAGAAAACCTAACTTACGGCGGCAGAAGACCTCAAACCTAGGAGGAGTTGAGCTGCGGCAGAACAGCAGATAGCAGTGTAGCAGAAGTAGACCAGCACCACGCCTAATGCCACCACCAATCCACCGCAGCACGGCCCAAACTTGGTAAATATTAATATATCAAATCTCTCTTTATTTTTTTGGATTAGAATATTTTATCCCTCTCGTATCTGAATCTCTAGTGATTGTTGATTAACTTAGATTTGATCATACGTGTTGCGAAGACGATTGAAAGGGAGGCAAAGATGAAAGAGCTCCACACTCCACATCCGAAAATAGAAAAGAGAAAGAGGGAGTCTTGTGACTAATATCTTTCTCTTTCTCTCTTAAATAAAGCTAAAAGGTATTATTATTATTTTTTTATAAATAATAGTGGTGAGTTAGAGTCCTGTGTGACTAACAGTGTAACACTTCACCCATGGACCATGGCCATGTGCTGTGCATCTGATTGTGTCTTTTAAAAAGTTAAAGAGATTTTTTTTTTAAATAATTAAAGAGATTATTTGTAACTTTAAAATTTATTGGTCAGTCACCTTGGCATCAATAGTAGTGCAAACTGTGGAGATGCTCAATAGTGCAAACTGTCCTAATAGAAGTTGTGCTACTTTCCTGTGTGATTGCAGGTCTCTCATGGCCAGGTTCAGGCAGGTCCGGGTGGGGCATGTGTTTAGACTCTTTAGAGAGGAGAATAAATGCGTTGACTTTTTGATTAAGAGGGATTGTTCCATTATGGAAAATTTTGTTGTGTTTGATACATCTCCCTCTGATGATTTAAATGTTTTGTTTGATGCTGATATGAATGGCCTGTATTATTATAGGCGTGCTGCCAATACTTTGACCTTTGTGGCCAGTTTGTTACTGCTATTTGTTGTTTTATATATGCACCTGATTAACCAAAAAAAAAAAAATTTATTGGTCAGTTGCTTGTGAGTATAGTGCTTGTCTATAATGGTGAGTTAAAAGTCGTGTGTGACTAACAGTGTAACACCTCACCCATGGACCATGGCCATGTGCTGTGCATCTGATTGTGTCTTTTAAAAAGTTAAAGAGATTTTTTTTTTTAAATAATTAAAGAGATTATTTGCAACTTTAAAATTTATTGGTCAGTTGTTGAGTGCTTGTGTGTATAGTGCTTGCCTATAGTGGTGAATTAGAGTCCTGTGTGACTAACAGTGTAACACCTCACCCATGGACCATGGCCATGTGCTGTGCATCTGATCGTGTCTTTTAAAAAGGTAAAGAGATTTTTTTTTTTTTTAATAATTAACGAGATTATTTACAATTTTAAAATTTATTGATTAGTTGTTGAGTGCTTGTGTGCATAATATTTGTCTATCGTGTATAATGATTTATAGATTATTGACCATATAATGATTTCAAAGATTAAAAAAAATAGAGTTTTATTTTCATAAATAGTTGTATTGTAATATCTTAAAAAATAATAATTTTGTTTATTTATTTTTGTTGATGGTTTATTAATACTAAATGAATGTTTATTTGGAGTTTTATAAATATTTTAATTTTTTGTTTATACTTTTAAACCCTAACTCCAAGTCTTAACTTCCTGCCTAACTAGGCCTAACCTGACTGCATAGAAGACTAGTAAGTAGAAGTGAATGGATGAACTTGGAACATGTTAAAGTCAAATTTGGCCAAGATTTCCCTTAAATACAATGGGGATTGGGATCAAAATGTGGACATATTCTGGACATGCGACACAGAGGCAGCCAGGCAAGTGTCCGTATTGCTTTTGGTTTGCACAACCTTATCGAAAAATGAAAACCTTTCTGATATTGCGTCAATTTATTTAGGGTATAGTTAGGGAACAATTTATTTAGCTGAAATTAGAATTGCTGAAAGTATAGAAAAAAAAAAAATTTAAGTTAGCTGAATAGTATAATGAGATCCATAAATAATACCAAAAAGTGCAATTAAACTCATGAATAGTACCAAAAAGAAACTAAAAACTAAATAAACTGAAGGAAATAAGCTTATCCCAAACTCATCATAAGTGTCAAGTTTGAAATGTAGAAATATGAGAACTTATTAGAGCATGTTTGGTAGACTGTAATAGACGCTGTAATGTAATAGTTATTCATATGGTTTAGTTATTCTTTAGTTTGATTATGTTTTTATTACAAGGAATAATCAGTCCTTATGAATAGCTATTCTTCAAAATGAGGAATAATTATTCTTCTTTAAAATGTTGTATTAGCTATTCCTTAGTAAATGCAATAATTTCAAAACTTAATATATTTCCAAATAAACAAACTTTTCGTATACATCTAACAATTATAAAAATAAAAAATTATAAAAAAATATCACATATCTCTCTTAAATTTAAAAATAACAATTTTTAAGGAGATATAATTGTATAAGTAAGAAATTCTTAAAATAAATGTTAATTTTCATTCTAATGTTATAACTTATAACCAAACTAATGTATAGGTTTAGTTATTACATTACAACACATTTTATTCCTAGTAATAAAAATTACAATTCCTGTCGTAATCCCCATTCAATGTACCAAACTTACTCTTAATTTAAATAGTATGTAATAAAAAGGTAATATATGTTTGAACAGCTCTTTTCTTTTCTTATTAATTAGGCAAATACATTTTACCGAACATTTATTCACATTTCACTTGGGCCTGGCCTAGGGCCCCCTACCAGAGAAAGCTCCCAAATGTTTTGGGGATATATTATTTTCAAACTAAATATTATTTAAGGAATATTTAAATAATAATAAAAAAAAGACATATTTAAAGTTCTTGGCATATTGCCTTAAGCTTCAAATTGTATTGAGCTAAGCCGCTCTGTTTCAAGGCACAAACTTGTAAATCTTCATCTTATCTATCCAAGCAATCAATGATCTCTCAGAGTTTCTAAACTCCAAGAATCCATACTCCTTACTCTTATTCATACTATCAACAAAATCTCCTATCATATGCATCAAATCCACAAACCACCACACACCAACGTCCTCCAATTTAGTGGGTTGTAGCTGATTCTCGCTCACAATCTCATCTCACACTGGACCTTTATCCTTCATCAACTCCACCAAGCTAACTTTCTCACCCTCCTCAAATCCATAATTCTCAATCCCAAATTTGTTAGCCAACACTTTCCAAAGATGCCTCCACTTGAATACATCCCCGTTGTTACAATTAAAAGCTTCATTTCTCGCTTTAGGATCGACCACAACCCAAATTTGTTGCTCAGCAATAAGATTAGCATCTAAAGCCATAGAGTAATTCTCCCAAGCCTCTTTTCTCCCAAGGAACTTCAAAGGAATCCCCTCATGCTTACATATAGCCGCATACACACAAAGTGTACCAATTATATTCATCAAACTACAAGGTGAAAACCTAAATATAGTATTAGCCCTATGGACTGACCAAGTTAACCCCTCTTTATTCTTAACTTCCTCTAATAAAATATCTTCTTGAGTGTAATAAAAATTGGGCATGTTAAAATGTGATATGTCCTCAGTAAAAGGTGGGATATAGGGTTTGATTTTGCCAAAGGATTCGAATGGTCCTAAGTAGTGTTTGGCACCTATTAGGAGACAGATGTGTTTGAGGTTCGGTGCGTGGGGAATCACTGCCAGTAGAACATTGCGGAACATGGTACCGTTGGTTTCACAGTTTAGGCCTCAGTGGGCCGATTAGCCCATGTGACATAGAAGATGTGGGTCACATCGGTGAGTTTTGGAAAGCTTGGTTTGAGTTTTATTAGGGTTAGAGACATCGCATTGGATGTACTAAATTGGGTAGTCTTTGTTCCAATTTGGGCATGGTCGATGTGCCACACCATAGACTTTCCAAGGCCCACCTGGGTTATCTGAGAGTGGCAAGATTTCAGCTAGGCTGTTGCTCGCAATGCCAGTCACACCAATCACTAAGCCTACACTTTGGTAGCTTCATGGTGCTTTATAATCTTCATCATATTTCTCCTGTATTCATAATGAAAGAATTAGATAAGAATTAGAATGATATTTTGCTGTTGTAAAGTTGTTACTATAATCTGATAATCAGCTCATTATTTTTAGTTGGATTAACATAGGAGAAGTACGTGGCTATATAGAAGGAATTGGGTGTCGGCTTGTTCTTAGTATTTTTTTTTGGTAGTTTATTTGCTAAGTATGAGATAAATCATCTAATTTTCTTCTTCAAATCAATTGATGAGTAAAACAAAAATAATTAGGTAGCTATTTATTCAAAACTCTAAATAAGTTTAAACTTTCGAGGTGATCAAATTAAACCCTGTAATTATAAAAATTAAAGTTAAACCCTATAGTTTCAAGGGGGGGGGGGGGGGGGGGGGGGGAACTGCTAATGGATTAATGGAAATTGTTGGTCCTTTTTCGTTTTCTTAATCCTTGTACAAAATTCATAATAGCATACGTGTTTGCATGTATAGAAAGAGTAAGGGAATTTATACCTTTGCAGCACCAATAAACTTAGCCAACTACCAGTTGATTCTGAAACTACTGTAGATAAAGAAAGAAATAGATGAAGAAATGGGGTATTGGGAACTATAATAAGAGGCTTATAGATAGAATCATAGAAGCTTAATTTTTAGCAAAATAAAAACACTGAAGATATTTGAATTTGTTTTGTTTACTAGCTTTCTGGTTCAACTTTTCTTTTTTGGTAATCTGGTTCAACTTTATTTATACAGAACATGAAAGAAAATTCCAAAATTCAAAAGAAGACAGTCTAGATATAGATGGCACGAGCCATAACACGTATTCACAGTCTGGTTCAACTTTTTTTTTTTTTTTTTTTGGGTAAACTGGAATATCATTAAAACACAAAACTAAAAGGAAACAAGCATATCAGGGCACAGCCTGTTAGAATACAACCCTTGACAGTCTGCCTCAAAACACCCAAGCAAGTCCACAAGCGGACATGAATAAATAACAAAGTCCAGAGATTGGTTTAGACCTATACTAGCTAATTTATCCGCATACTTGTTAGCTTCACGATAGATGTGCCTGATGCAGAGACGAGGAATCCGCCTAGGCAACTGCCTGCAATCATCAAACAAGGGCGAAATCACTGAATTAGCATAGGATGGGTTTTTAAAGGCATCAACCAACGCCTTAGCATCTAGTTCAACAATAACATCACTTAGGTTCATCTAGTTGCATAGCATAAGCCCATCACGCAGAGCCCAAACCTCTACCATAAAACTATTTGTGACTCTTATCCTTCTAGAAAAGCCAACAACCCAATTTCCTGGATTGTCTCTAATCAATCCACCTCCCCCTGCCACACCCAACGCTTTGCTAGCAGCACCGTCCGTGTTAAGTTTCAACCTTCCCCTTTCAAGCACTTCCCATCTGACCTACTTCATAGACATCCTTTTGCAATTAATCGGGTGTTAAACGCAGTAAATGAATTCCGTAGCTTGCATGATTATCTGCTTAACTAAAGATGGGTTGAGTCTCTTATTATTGAACACGACCTGGTTACATTGCTTCTAGATTGACCAAATGGCAATTGGGAAGATAACGTTCCAGGGAATGCCTTTAGGATTATGAGTGGACTTCAAAATAGCATTAGACTTCAACCAGCTCCTTAAATCTTGGTCAAAGAAGGCATTGTTAGTTCTTTGCACTCCAAGTTGGTGCCAGATGGGTTGAACAGTGCGACATTCATGCAAGGCATGTGCAATTGTTTCTGCCTCCGAATGACAAAGAGGGCAAGTATTATCAATAGGGATACCTCTTCTAGCCAGACACTCCTTCACCCTAATATTGTTGTGCATGCATCTCCATATGAACATCTGAATTCTAGGCAGCGTGTGGAGTCTCCAAATCCATGATCCCGAGAATAACTCTGTGTTTCCTGGATTCGAGGCTAGAGGATATGCACTCTTCATGTCAAAACCACCCTTGGCCAAATGTTTCCAAGCCATTCTGTCCCCATTCCTAGCAACTAGAGGAGTAGGCACTGTTTGTATCACCTCTTTGATCTCAGGAGGAAAATCAAAGGGAATGGCTGCCCAATTCCAACCAAAAGGGCCTATAGCATCATTGATGGTGAGATTTGAGGCTTCTTGGGTAAGAGGCCCTTGAATCATGGACCTAATGGGCCCGAGGTCTGACCAGCAGTCATTCCAAAAGCTCAAAGGGCTATTATGCCCCGGGATCCACTTGATTCCTTGTCTGAATATATCTTCTCCTTTCTTCAATCCTTTCCAAGTGGATGAGCTTGGAAGCCTAGTTGTATTTCTAGAATTAATTCTCTACTAAGTACAATATTTAAACTTAAGAACTTTGGCCCACATAGAGTTCTTTTCCGAATGGAATCTCTAATTGAGCTTCGCAAGGAGGGCCGTGTTTCTACCTTTGGCTGATTGAAGAGCCAATCCTCCTGCATCCTTGGGTTTGGTAACAACATCCCAATTAACCCAATGCATTTTCCTAACGTGGTCATTGGACCCCCATAGGAAGTTCCTATTAACACGGTCAATACCATCAAGAATTTTGTTGGGGAGGAGAGCGTTCTGCATAACATAATTAGGGATAGCGAAGGAGGAGGCCTGAACAAGTACCATTTTGCCCGCCATTGATAGCAGATTCGCCTTCCAACCAGCGAGTTTTTTCTTCACTCGGTCTAGGACGAAGTCAAAATCATGCTTCCGAGTGCCAGGATGCTTTAGGGGAAAACCCAAGTACTTACCTAGGTTGGTTGTTGAATCAAAGCCAAGTAAGTTTGTCAAGTTATCCTTGAGGTCAAAATCTACATTTGGTGAGAAGAAGACACGAGTTTTAGAGGCACTAACTTTCTGCCCCAACTTAGCACAAAAATCCTAGAGCACGTCATTAATAGCATTGCAATTTTCTGTATCAGCATTGGCAAAAAGGACCAAATCATCTGCAAAAAACAGATGTGAGAAAGCCGGCCGCTCCTTGAGGCTTTAATAGGATTCCACAATCTGGTAGTACACATCTCTTCAATTAAATACCCCAAATACTCCATGCACATGATAAAGAGGTAAGGGGAAAGGGGATCCCCTTGTCTAATACCTCTTGAGGGGGAAAAGGATTCAAGGCAGCCCCCATTAAAAAGGACAGCTGTTGAAACTGATGTCACACAGCTCATGATGAGCTCAATAAGCTTTTGGGGGACGTTGAATTTAATTAGCATCTCTTTAATAAAGCTCCATTCAATCCTGTCATACGCCTTCTCCAAATCGACCTTGATAGCCATGGCACCTCTACTCCCTTTCATTCTGCCTATGGTGTGAACTAACTCTTGCACAATGATGGCATTGTCTGCCCCTCTCCTTCCTAGCACAAAGGCAGCCTGGTATGGAGAGATAAGCGAGTCCAAATGAGGCCTGAGTCGGACGACAATGATCTTGTAGATGGAGTTACATAGGCTAATAGGTCTATAATTCCCGACAGATTCCGGCCCTTGGATTTTAGGAATGAGAACTATACGGGTCTTATTAAGGTATTCTGAGACCTTCCTTGTAAGAAAAGCTTTTTCTACTTCCTCCCTCACTGAATCCCCCACAAGCAGTCAAAACCTCTGGAAAAACCCCGCATAAAGCCCGTCAGGGCCCGGAGCTTTATAGGGTTGCATGGACCAGAGTGTTTCCTTAATTTCCTCGAGGTTAATCATTGCATCTAAGGGTCCGTTTGGTTTGTGTAAAATATTTTCCAGAAAATAAATATTTTTCAGAAATGATATTTTCCAAAAAAGGAAAATGCTTTCAGGTTGTTTGACTGTCTCGGAATTCGTTTTATGGAAAATTAATTTCGGTGTTTGGTTCGTTCAAATATTTTACGAAAAATGCTTTCTGTTTTCCGGAAAATCAATTCCCATGTTTGGTTTGTGGATCATTTTACGGAAAATATGAAATTCCTTACAAATTCCTGCACTTGCATCAACTAGACAAACCTGTAACAGTACAAAACTAATCATCCACTTCAACATAAAAAATAATCATCCAAATTCAAACACCTGCATTGCCTAGACATATCTGTAACAATACAAAAATAATCATTCACTTCAACATAAAAAATAATCATTTAAATATACCTATAATATTTATATAAAAACAGCCACATCAATCGTTCACCATTGGCATTACACTTCCATGGTGTACAAAAATGATACCTACTTATGGTATCTGAACAGTACAAATACATAATTTGGGCAATTGTATCGTCCCAATAATACAAAAGACTACATATTTAATACAAATGGCAGGTCAATACTAATACTACAACAAAAGTTAATTCCTAAAGCTACCGTCACAATCAACATGAAACAAACAAGTCAAAGTTGTGCGAACAAAAAACCATCCAACCACAGCTTTCTCGGCCTAGCATTCTTGGCTAGAAATCTCCGTGCTGCCTTCTCATTTTCACAAAGATGGTCAAACGCAGTTGCGAGCATCTCTTCGCTATACCCATCCGCCATCATAGCTTTGACCTCATTGTAAAGAGCTGTGTAATCCACCGGGCCCCGGTTGATTTCTTTCAGAGCCACAGCTATTTCCTTCAGCTGATCAGACAGATCAGTCAGCACACTATCATCAGCATTAGACATCCAAACCACATTGATAACGAGTACCAATTCACATTGCATTCTATTTACAATCAATATTTACACCATCACAATACCATCACATTGATAACTGCACATCGATATCATCACAATACCATCACATTGCATTCTATTTACAATCACCTATATACCCAATGCACCTTCAATTAAGGTTTAAACACACACATATTCTACTGCAAGAAAATAATAACACCAAATGCTGAAAAAAATCATACAATTTAGTCATGTCTCAAGCTTGAAAGTATACATAACCCAATAGGCAACTACATAACATTTGCTACATCAAAGTATACATATCAAGCTCCAAAATTGTATACACAAAACCCAATTAGCCAAATTTTACACAAACTCAACTAGCCAAATTCTTAAAAAAAAAAAAAACCAATCATGGGTCAAGCATCAAAATTTCTACACATAACCCAACTAGCCAAATTTTAAATAAAAAAAATCACAGTAAAAGTTCTGCACATAACCCAACTAGCCAAATTCTAAAAAAAATCACAGCAAAAACCAATCATGGGTCAAGCTCCAAAATTTCATACGGTAACCCAACTAGCCAAATTCTAACCAAAAGCACAGCAAAAACATTGATCACCCTAAACCCAATCATCAATAATACACAGTTTAAATAAAAAATGGATAATTAAAAAAATTAAATAAAAACAGTAAATAATTATATAAATATATATATATATATATAAAATGCGATCGGATCCGAGAGGTGGGTTGGGAGGATGGGTTGTGAGGGGATGTGGATCGGAGGAACGGTGAACCGGAGAAGGAAAACTCACCATGGGTTTGCGTTTGTGCTGGATCGGTGTGGTGGCTGAACTCGGCGTGACCCGGACTGAGCTGGATCGGTGTGGTGGCTGGATTGGTGGTTATGCGAAGGCTGAGCTCTCTTCTTTCTTGGTGTGAGTGGCTGGATCGATGGTTGAGGTGAGGTGAGCTCTCTTCTTTCTCTGGCTCTCTTCTTTCTCGGTGTGAGTGGCTGGATCGGAGGCACGGTGCGAAGGCTGAGCTCTCTTCTTTCTTGGTGTGAGTGGCTGGAACGGTGGTTGAGGTGAGGTGAGCTCTCTTCTTTCTCTGGCTCTCTTCTTTCTCAGCTGAGTTCTCTTCTTTCTCAGCTGAGTTCTCTTCTTTCTCTGGTTCTCTCTTTTGTGCGTGACCCGGAAATGGTTTGAAGTGAAAATGAAAGTGTAAAACCATTTCCGGGTCAAAGGAGTAAATTATGGTCAACATGCATCTGATTTTCCGGGAAATTTTATTTTCCGTAGCTGCCAAACACGCGGGTTAGGTGGAAAATGATTTCCTGAAATCGTTTACCACCAAAACAAACGGACCCTAAAGTAAGCTTAGCTTCTTCTGAGAGCTGCACCTGCCAATGGTCAATTGGAAAAAGGGTCCAGGACACCTCCGTTTGAGAGGTGGTGTATAAAGCAGTAAACCCCTTTCTAAAATGCTCCATGACTTCACTTTCCTTTGTTAACCACTCCCCTCTTTCATCCTTAACTGATGCAATATGATTCCTCTTTCTTCTCGCAAGAGTGGATATATGGTAGAAAGAGGTGTTGCGGTCCCCTTGTATCATCCAGTTCAGCTTGGACTTTAGCATCCATAAATCCCGCTCTTGATCCAGAATTTCTTCAAGATCTTTTTGCAGCTGACCTTCCAAGTTAATAAGGAAGGTGTTAGGGTTGTTATACCAACGCTTTTTGGGCCCCATAGATCCTAGCCATTACTCTTTTCTTCTTATGAAGGATGTTGCCAAAGTGGCATCTATTCCACACAGTAGCCTCCTTTGAAAACCCTTCTATGGCTTCAGCTAAGCTTCGGCTTTTGCCCCAAGCCTTAGAGACAACATTGGGAAAGGATATATCTGACAGCCAAAACTCTTGAAATCTGAATGGCCTAGTGAGGTGCACAGCTCTGACCAAACAAGCTTCTAAAAGGATCGGACAATGGTCCGAATGGCATCTGGGCAAGTGGGTAACCTTAGCATCCAGATAAAGAGCACACCACTTCGGGTTCATAAAAACTCTATCAATTCTTTCGAGTATGAGATTGTTGATATCTCTTTTATTTGTCCAGGTATTCTTAGGTCCAGAGAACCCCAAATCAACCATACTACATCTGTCAAGACACTCTTTGAAAGCAAGAGAACGCCTAATACTGACTCATCTGCCTCCAAATTTATCTTCATCAATAAGGGCTTGTTAAAATCCCCTGCCATGATCCATGGCATTCTTTGTAATTCTGCAACCTTGGTTAGATTTTCCCATAATATACATCTCTCTTCACTCCTAGGACTAGCATAGATAGCAGAGAGTAGCCAAGTAAAATTTGAAGAGCGTACCTTAACTTCGACATGAATCTCTTGCTCAATCTTTGCTAGTGCCTCCACTTCCACCTTGTCAGAGTTCCAAAGCAACCAGAGCCCTCCGGCATGCCTAATAGTATCTGTATGTAAAGCTCCGTTGAACGGTAGACGGTCAGTAATCTCCTTTGCCCTACTGCCACCCAATCTAGTCTCCATGGCTATCATGATCGCCGGGTCATGATTATGCACAAGATCGTGAATGTGACCCTGAAAGGTAGGCTTCAGGGCTCCTCTACAATTCCAAGAAATAATATTCATGGTAAGTTGATGGAATGGGGTGGCACTCATCATACGACGGAAGTAGCTCCGCTTCCATCCTCAGAATCCATCTGGTCTTCTTCAGCATAGGACCTTTCTATCATTTGTATTTTAAATTTCTATTTATTTCCGTTCATTTGATTTTGTTTGTCTAGTCTATCTATTTGAGCTAGAAAACCTATCCTCCCTTTGGCCACAAAACCTTTTCCTTCTATGTGACCACGGAAATAAAGTTCTTTTCAAATTGTCTAGAAGCACATCCTTATCCACGCACAATATTGTGTCAGTGGTGAGCTCCTATAAAATTGATGTTAGATTAATCACAAATTATCATCTCAACAGAACTTAAAAAAGCAATACATATATGCAATACACTTTTCTTTTTTTATCAGGCAAATACATTTCATTGTACATAACATACACGTTACAAGAAAATTTGTGACGAAAGGGTTATAGACAAATTTGCACACCCCCACAAAAGTCCACAACAAAAACACAAATAAAAAATTGGATTTAAATAGTGCTTCTATCACATGGTTATTTTATCAAACAACAACAAAAATTCCATTACTACAAGTAATTTTATCCAACAAGGATATTCACATTTTTTTCTTTTAAGACACAATCTTGTAAACTTTCATCTTATCTATCCAAGTAATCATCGAATCCTTGGAGTTCCTAAATCCCAAGAATCCGTGCTTCTTACTCTTATTCATACTATCCACGTAATCCCCTCCCTTCAGCATTGCATCCACAAACCACCAAACTCCAACTTCCTCCAACTTTGTAGGTTGCAACTGATTCTCTCTCACAATCTTGTCCCACACTGGACCTTTATCTTTCATCGACTCTACCAAGCTAACTTTCTCACCCTCCACAAACCCATAATTCTCAATCCCAAATTGCTCAGCCAACGCCTTCCAAAGATGCTTCCACTTAAACACATCCCCATTGTTACAATTAAATGCTTCATTCCTCGCATTAGGATCTACCACTGCCCAAATTTGTTGCTCAGCAATAAGATCAGCATCCGAAGCCACATAATAATACTCCCAAGCCTCTTTGCTTCCAGGGAATTTCAAAGTAAGCCCTTCGTGCTTACATATAGCCGCATACACACAAAGTGTGCCAATTATATTCTTCAAACTATAGGGTGAAAACCCAAATATAGTATTAGGCCTATGGACTGACCAAGTCAAACCTTCTTTATTCTTAACTTCCTCAAACAAAATATCTTCCTGAGTGTAATAAAAATTGGGCACATTCAAACGTGGCATGTCCTCCATAAAAGGTGGGCTATGATGTTCAATTTTGCCAAAGGTTTCGAAGGGTCCTACATAGTGTTTGGCACCTGTTTGTAGACATATGTGTTTGAGATTTGGCGCATGAGGGATCACCGCACGTAGCACGTTACGGAACATGGTACCGTTGGTTTCACAGTTTTGGGCTTCAGTGGGCCGACTAGCCCATGTGACATAGAAGATGTGTGTGACATCAGTGAGTTGGGAAAGTTTGGTTTGGGTTTCTTTTGGGTCAGAGACATCACATTGGATGTACTCAACTGGGTGGTCTTTGTTCCAATTTGGGCGTGGACGACGTGCCACACCATAGACTTTCCAAGGTCCACCTGGGGTATCAGAGAGTGGCAAGATTTCAGCTAAGCTGTTGCCCACAATGCCAGTCACGCCAATCACTAAGCCTACACTTCGGTAGCTTCGTGGTGCTTCATAATCTTCCTCATATTTCTTCTGTAAAATTCATAGAGAAAGAGTTAGCATATGTGTTGGTGTAAAAGATTCATAATAGCAAAGTCTTGGTGTATATAGAAAGAGTGAGGGAGTTTATACCTTTGCAGCGCCAACAGATCTAGCCCACCACCAGCTCATTCTGAAATTACTGTAAGTAAGAGGCTTGTAGATATGTAAGCTTAACTATTTATTTAGCCAAAGAAGAATAAATATTCTAATCTGATTTGTGTACTGGCTATCTGCTTCAACTTATATAGAACATAAAAGAAAATTCCAGAATCAGAAAGAAGACAGTCCACATAAATGACATAAGCCATGACATACTGTACTAGGCCTAACCTCACAGCATAGAAGACTAGAAGAAGTGAATGGATGAACTTGAAAGTTGAAAGATGTTTAAAGTCAAATTTGGACAAGATTTCCGTTAAATACAATGGGGATTGGGATCAAAATGTCGACATATTTTGGACATGCGAGTGTCCGTATTGCTTGTTGTTTGCACAACCTCGTTGAAAAATGAAAACCTTCCCGACTTTGCGTCAATTTATCAACTATCAAGTTTGAAATATAGAAATATCAGCCACGTTGGAATGGATCAACAAGAGCGATATTCTTTCATATTGACTAATTTGCAACAATTGATATTCTTCATATTAGTCAGTTTGTACAATGCGATCTCGATAAGATCTTTGCTATTTTGGTTTAGATGCCTGTGGAGTGGAGAATGGATTCAGATAAACGGGCTCTAATTGTTGTGAGAAGCAAAGATAGGTGAAGTTAGTGGTAACAATGGCATCAAAGTTTTATATGCATTTAACATGGTCTTTTGTTTGTCAAGTCTACCTGCCTGACCTAGAAAACTTATCCTCCTTGGGCCACAAAACCTTTGCCTTCAATATGACCACAAAACATTTTTTCTTTAGCAAGTCCGGAGCACACAATTTCTCAGCTTATCGTGGGAAGTGTTTGATTGGTGTGAAAATTTGCATTGGTGGTGGGCTCGTTTAAAATTGATGTTTACATTAATCACAACTTTACTAGTTTAATAGTATGTAAAAAAAGGTAATGTATGTATGAACAGCTCTTTTCTTTTCTTTTCTTATTAACTGGGAAAATACATTTTACCGAACATATCATACATTTCATTGAAAATTCATATTGGAAGAGTCAGCTATTGTACACAACCACAAAAGTCCACAACAAAAACACAATGACAAAAAGGATTAAAAGCATGTAGATCGTGCATGGTTATTGTATCGAACATTCCTTTACCAACAAGATGCTGCATCTAACATTTATTCACATTCTCTTCCTTAGGGCAAGGCCAGCCTAGGCTTAAGCCAGGCCCAGGGCCCCTTCAAGAGAAAGACTACCAAATGTTGGGGGGAGAGTGGGCCAATAAGTGTTTTTTTTTTTAATTGAAAATATTTGTACATATATTATTTACAAACTAAATATTATTTAAGAAATATTTAAATAAAAAGACTTATTTAAAGTTTTTGGTATACTGCCTTAGGCCTCAAGTTGTATTGGGCTAGCTTAGCCCTATTTCAAGGCACAATCTTGTAAGTTTTTATCTTATCTATCCAAGCAATCAATGATTTCTTAGAATTCCTAAACCCCAAGAATCCAGACTCCTTACTCTTATTCATACTATCCACAAAATCCCCTACATTATGCAACAAATCCACAACCCACCACACACCAACCTCCTCCAACTTAGTGGGTTGTAGTTGATTCTCTCTCACAATCTCATCCCACACCGGACTTTTATCCTTCATCAACTCCACCAAGCTAACTTTCTCACCCTCCTCAAATCCAAAATTCTCAATCCCAAATTTTTCAGCCAACACCTTCCAAAGATTCCTCCACTTGAACACATCCCCATTGTTACAATTAAAAGCTTCATTTCTAGCACTAGGCTCCACCACAGCCCAAATTTGTTGCTCAGCAATAAGGTCAGCATCTGAAGCCACATAGTAATTCTCCCAAGCCACTTTGCTCCCAGGGAACTTCAAAGGAATCCCCTCGTGCTTACATATAACTGCGTACACACAAAGTGTACCAATAATATTCATCAAACTATATGGTGAAAAACCAAATATCACATTAGGCCTATGGACTGACCAAGTCAACCCCTCTTTATTCTTAATTTCCTCTTAACAAAATATCTTCTTGAGTGTAATAAAAATTGAACACGTTCAAACGTGGCATGTCCTCAGTAAAAGGTGGGGTATGGGTTTTGATTTGGCCAAAGGATTCGAAGGGTCCTACGTAGTGTTTGGCACCTGTTTGGAGACAAATGTGTTTGAGGTTCGGCGCGTGGGGAATCACTGCACGTAGAACATTGCGGAACATGGTACCGTTGGTTTCACAGTTTTGGGCTTCAGTGGGCCGACTAGCCCATGTGACATAGAAGATGTGGGTCACATCGGTGAGTTTGGAAAGCTTGGTTTGGGTTTCATTAGGGTTAGAGACATCGCATTGGATGTACTGAATTGGGTATTCTTTGTTCCAAATTGGGCGTGGACGACGTGCCACACCATAGACTTTCCAAGGCCCGCCTGGGGTATCTGAGAGTGGTAGGATTTCAGCTAGGCTATTGCCCACGATGCCAGTCACACCAATCACTAAGCCTACACTTTGGTAGCTTCCTGGTGCTTCATAATCTTCATCAGATCTCTTCTGTTAAATTCATAAAGAAAGAGTTAAATAAGGATTAGAATGATGTTGTTGTTGTTGTTGCAGAGTTGTTGCAACAAAACTCTAAATAAGTTTAAACTTTAGAGGTGGATCAAATTAAACCCTGTAATTATAAAAGTAACGTAATAAAAATTAAAGTTAAACCCTATAGTTTTGAGGAAAAAAAAAAACTCAATCCTATAATAAACTGCTAGAAGCACATTCTCAAAAAAAAAACAAAACAAAACAACACTTGCTAAAAGCTTAATTAAACACATGTGGGTTGAGACTTAATTTGCTACTTCTTGAAATTTATAAATTATCATATATAAAGTATAATTTTTCAAAATATATATATATATAACAGTGGAACTAGTGTTGGTCCTTTTTCGTTTTCTTAATCATTGTACAAAATTCATAATAGCATATGTGTTCGCATATATAGAAAGAGTAAGAGAATTTATACCTTTGCAGCTCCAATAGACCTAGCTAACCACCAACTCATTCTGAAACTACGGTAAGTAAAGAAATAAATAGATGAAGAAATGGGGTATTGGGAACTATAATAAGAGGCTTGTAGATAGTGAAAAGTAATGCAATGCAAGAAGAAAGAAATAAAGGAAAAACAGAGAAGAACGAGAGAGAGATTTGATGGAAGAAAATTCTGTTCTTATTCATTACTGAAACAGATACAAGCCCCAATGTATATAATGGTAACCAGATCCGTAAAGAGTGGAATTAACCTAACTAGCTCTCAATCAATTGCTCCCAAACTCTGACACGTGTACATAAACAGTAACAGACTACTCCCTTCCTCAACTACACTATGCTACCTGTAGTTTACCTCCTATTTTACCTATACTATAGGTCTTTTACGTTTCTAAAAAAAAAATAGGTCTTTTACCAGCAGCCTTGTCACTAACTGTGTCAGCAACTTTACCATCAGCAGCATGTGCCTGATGTGCCTTCATAGATAGAAGCTTAATTTTTAGCCAAAGAAAAACACTGTAGATATTTTAATTTGTTGTGTGTACTGGCTTTCTTGTTCAACTTTATATAGAACATGAAAGAAAATTCCAAAATCCAAAAGAAGACATTATAGACAGTATAGACATTGATGGCACGAGCCATAACACGTGCACAGCCTGGTTGAAAACCTTTCCTAGCTAGGTTACATCAAGTTATCAATTTGAATTATAGATATTTTTTTATATATTGAAAAAAAAAATCATAATTATAGATATTAGAATTATAGATATTCTCCAAATCTTATCCATAGGGATTGGAGCAGAATTATGGTGAATGCAAAAAGATTGTCAAAGACGTGAACTTTTTTTCTGAATTCGTTCAGAATATTTGGAAATTCAGAAAGAAATCATAAATTTTCATAAATATTTTCTCCGGATAACACAATCTCAAAAGAGAAATAAAAGCCTAATGTTATCTGTAAGTACAACAGCATCATTGTTTGCCATTACAGGAAAATTCACAAAACATAAAAGTTCACTAATTTTGTTCTATGAAACCAATCAACGAAACCTCTTTCATCCGAGCTTTATTTAAGAGCAACGTCAAAAGACTCAAAACATTGCATTGCTAACAACACCTCCCAAATATCCCAAAAGCCAAAGACACATTCACATGTCATGAGCACTTTACTAAAAGACACAATCTTGTAGACTTTTATCTTATCAATCCAGGAAATTAAATATACAAGCTCTTCGAGTTCCTAAAGCCCAAAAACCCATGCTCCTTTACTCTTTTTCATACTATCCAATATAGCCTCCCCACCCAATTTTAATTCCACAAACTAGCACACCTTAACCTCCTCCAACTTTGTGGGTTGCAACTTGCAAATGATTCTCCCACACAATCTCATCCCACATCGGACCCTATTCATCAACTCCACCAAGCTCACAATCTTACCCTCCTCTATAAACCCATACGCCTCAATCTCAAATTACCCATGGGTGTGCATGGGTCAGGTTAAGGGGATTTTTTGACCTAACCCACCATGGTGAAGCCATGAGTTAGACAATTTTTTATTACTATTATTATTAAATTGAGCAGAAAAAATATAAATATAAATATATTAAAAAAAAAAACAAAGATTAGTATCAATGTAACTCCTTAAAGGCAAACAACACTAATGACTAAACAACAGTAGTAAAAACAATAAGGAGAGGGTCAGACAAAGAGAAACGTACATAGCAAGATAGAGAGAAAGGGACACAACAAATATTGTAGAGTAAATATTGTAGGGTCAAACAAGTTAGAGAAAATATTGTAGAGTAAGAAATTGACTTGTAAGTTGAGACAAAGCAAAAACATTTAAAAATCGGCCACAAAAAAACTAAGAAATTAACAAAGCAAAAACTAAACATTGATCCACCACGGCAAGAGAGATAAGCAAATAGAGCGAGAGAGAGGAGAGAGAGAAGCCAGAAAAAGAGAAATAGAGTAAGAGAAAGAAACCATGAGTTAGACAATTTTTTATCACTAATGGTGAAGCCAAATATTGTCTAACTCATGGTGAAGCCATGAGTTAGACAATTTTTAATTACTATTATTATTAAATTGAGCAGAAAAAATATAAATATAAATATATTTAAAAAAAAAAAAAAACAAAGATTAGTATCAATGTAACTCCTTAAAGGCAAACAACACTAATGACTAAACAACAGTAGTAAAAACAATAAGGAGAGGGTCAGACAAAGAGAAACTTACAAAGCAAGATAGAGAGAAAGGGACATAACAAATATTGTAGAGTAAATATTGTAGGGTCAGACAAGTTAGAGAAAATATTGTAGAGTAAGAAATTGACTTGTAAGTTGAGACAAAGCAAAAACATTTAAAAATCGGCCACAAGAATACTAAGAAATTAACAAAGCAAAAACTAAATATTGATCCACCACAGCAAGAGAGATAAGCAGATAGAGCGAGAGAGAGGAGAGAGAGAAGCCAGAAAAAGAGAAATAGAGTAAGAGAAAGAAACCATGAGTTAGACAATTTTTTATCACTAATGGTGAAGCCAAATATTGTCTAACTCATGGTGAAGCCATGAGTTAGACAATTTTTTATTACTATTATTATTATATTGAGTAGAAAAAATATAAATATAAATATATTAAAAAAAACAAAGATTAGTATCAATGTAACTCCTTAAAGGCAAACAACATTAATGACTAAACGACAGTAGTAAAAACAATAAGGAGAGGGTCAGACAAAGAGAAACGTACATAGCAAGATAGAGAGAAAGGGACACAACAAATATTGTAGAGTAAATATTGTAGGGTCAAACAAGTTAGAGAAAATATTGTAGAGTAAGAAATTGACCTGTAAGTTGAGACAAAGCAAAAACATTTAAAAATCAGCCACAAAAAAACTAAGAAATTAACAAAGCAAAAACTAAACATTGATCCACCACGGCAAGAGAGATAAGCAAATAGAGCGAGAGAGAGGAGAGAGAGAAGCCAGAAAAAGAGAAATAGAGTAAGAGAAAGAAACTCAAGTACCTGCACCTAACACCAGAAGAGAGAACCACCAGAGTAAGAAAGAAACCTGTGGTTGAGACAACGCAAAATCATTTAAAAATAAATAAAAAGAAAACTAAGAAATCAACAAAGCAAAAAATAAATACTAATCCACCACGGTAAGAGAACAGAGAGAGAGAGAGAGAGAAGCGAGAGAAAGAGAAATAAAGCGAGAGAGAGAGAGAGAGAAAAAAAATAAAATTGAGAAATTTTACCTAACACCAGAAAAGAGAACTACCACCAAAAAGATAGAACCACCGCTGAGGCAGTGATGATAGCTGATGGACGGCAATGACTCAGCAGAGGGAGAGAGGGTTCAAAAGGGAGTGAAGTGGGAGGTGGCACATTAAGAGAAAAGGTTCTAGAGTTTGTGTGAACTAATTGATTTTTATATAGGATAGGAAGAGTTGGTTATTTAAATTTTTTTATTAATTATATAATATATTTTAAATATATAGTATTAAATATATAGGTGGGTCGGGTTGGGTTTGGCGGGTTTGGAATTTTATGACTCGAACCTAACCCGACCCGCTATCAAAAAAATTTTGTAACCCAACCCACCAAGCCCTAAAAACCTACCCAACCCTGTAGGTTGGGTTGGGTCGGATCAGTTTTGGTAGATTGGTGGGTTGGCTACACACCCCTAGCCATCACCTTCCAAAAATTAAACACATCCCCGTTATTACAATTAAGCGCTTCATTCAGCCCAAATTTGTTGCCAAGTGATATTAGTGTGTTTAGGAACAGTTTATTTTTGGTAACTTTTTTGCATAGTACTTATCAAAATATATTGTTTTTGTTTTTTGACAACTTTTATGTTTATAACTTAAAATGTGTGAGAAAAAGCAAAAGAAAATAAAATGCAAAAGCCAAATGCACTCCATACTGGATTATGAGGCGAAAAAGAAAACTCACTTTTTATCATCTTTTTTTTAGTCCTTTTAATAGCTCGATAAGTGGAAAAATAAGGATTTAAACCTGAATGTCTATTGGAAATACTAAAAGATGTAAGTTGAACTATAACACACTTATTTTTTCCTATTAACAAAGAAAAAGATTAATACAATAAATTAACCATAAATCACATGGATATCTAGTTTTTTTAATCTGTTTTAAAAGGACAATTATCAAACTTTAAGCCCTTATTTGGGAGGAGAAAATGGAATAGAATGAAAAACTTTAAGCTTCACAAAGATTTATCAAAAATTAAAGATCTTCACAGATAATAATCTGTTTAAAATATAAACCTGCTTTTAAGCTATTGGGTTGCTCAGTGCCCACCAGCAAAATAATTTTAGACTAAAAAATTCAAAAGTTAACGTTACACAATTACGGAAATGTCAGAAAGGAAAAAGAACAACTTTTTTCTTTTCATCTTAAAAAGACACTGCAACCCTCAAGCTTAGCTTCCAAATAAGAACGAAGCCTCCCAGCCCAGAAGTCCACGCTTGACGCTTCTGTCCAAGAAAAATAGATGTCATGGCTTGTGTCATTAACACACCCACTTTCAACTTTTTTATGTAATTGGGTGAGCTTGCAATTGATATATTTAACTCTCTGATAGTGGCAATTATTGAGGATGAATGAATTAAAAAGATGGATGATAAAGCCACCATTCATGTGCTGATGAGGTATGATAATGAAAACATGGATGAAAACAAGGAACTAATAAACAAATTAATGGCAGCAGATAGTTGCTTTTAAGTATATTAATTGCCTTTGAACTTAAACTAAGCAGACAAAAGGATAAATTCAAGAGTCCTCTATTTAGTCATTTTAATAGATAAAAATTATTAAAATTTTATATTTAAAAATTGTTTGAATAGCTATTTTCTATTAGCTTCTTTTTCCTTCTTTCTTTCTTTCTTCTTTTTTTTTTTTTTTTTTTTGGTAATAATGGATAATGCCTAGACTAAAGAAATAGGTCAGTCACAAATAAAACTAAAGCATTCTTCAATCTCCACCACAAGCGGTGGGTTATCAAAATAAATAAAACTAGTCACTAACCTGTGCGATGCAAGGTTTACCTCTTCTTTGAGTAGTTTTTGTTATAGACATGTGAGTTCAAGCTAATAGAACATTTTCTTGGTGTCCATAAAGCTGCCAATAAGAAACATTACATACAAATCTTTGCACCGAAATAGACATTTTTGCTAATTCTACATTACAACATTGGACATGTAATTTGATTCTAGCTAATACAAAGTTGGCTGATGAAATTCGCGTGAGATGTTTATAAATTGAAAGAAAAGAAGAAAGTGGATAGTAAATTTTGAATATAATAAAACTTCTCTATTTGTGGTCTACTCTCTAACAGACTTATCATTAGACCACACAATAGAGAGCACATAATTATATTCCTTAAAAGGTAGCAGATCATTTAATTAGTAATTATTTGAATATGTTGCTCCTAAAGAAAAAGTGAAGCTTAAAAAATTTTGTGTTGTCGAAAGGTGCAGCTTGAAATTGTGCTACCACACATGTACATAGCTTAATAATGATAAGGATTTATCTAAGCATATCCGAAAGTGGTAGACCCTCTGACTTCATCAATGGCTTGAATATCTGATGCACATTATATACTGCTCTCATTTAGATTCACGTGATCACCATTGTAGCTTTCTTTGGCTGACTACAAAGGCATAAAACATTACTTTAATTTAGAATGATTTAAAACAAATTAAAAGATGATGTATAGGTTAGCTTAGGGATGTGCAGTAGAATGAATATAAAAAATGCAGCAAGATGAGACATGGCATACCTAATAAAGTTCATCTGATATAACTATCAAATGGTGACCAAATGAGATTCTTGAATTATCATCAACGGAATCATCCGTTTTTGGGTTCCCAAGCACATATCCCTGATAAAATTTTGAAATAAACATCTTTAAATTGAATACAAATAGATATCTAATAGCATTAAGATTAGAAGATTGCATTTTCCTTTGCTCCCTTTGTGACTTAACAAATCGTTAGGCATTACTACCCTTGTATTTTTTTTTTTTAAATTGCAAAGAACATAAGTCAAATTCTTTGGATAGATTAAGTTGAAGTTCTTAATCTACATCAAAACCAAGCTTGGCCCAACAAACAAATAACATAATATATTACAAATTGACTAAAAGGTCTTTCAAAATAGGCCAACTAACACGATAAAGTTTGGTAAGTATATGTAAAACAACAAAGAGCTTTTAATCCCTACCAAGTGAGTTGAAACGACCTTACCATGGGGATGTGAACCATTCTAAGTAGTAAGAACTCGTATTACCAATAAAAACAAATAAATAATCCAAAAATTGATGGCCATTTTGTAAAAGAACCAAAATGCAAAGAAACACCAAAGTCGACAAAAGGAACCAAAATCAAAACCCTCAAGGTGAAAAAGGAATCTAATTACCTACGTAGTTCCCACACAACAGTAGCTATTTCACTACTTTAAAAAAAATTACAATATTAATTATGTAAATTTTCAGTTAAGTCCATATATGTAGAGAGGTGCATAATAGTTGCATGACTAACTTCATAAGATCTATGCATTGCTATTTTTTTTTAAATGAAACTGAATTAACTAATTCTTCTTCTTCTTTTGAGAGAGAAAGAACTTCTGATATTAATGAATTGACAATAAAGTAATATAAAATCTGGTCAATCACATTGATCATTAATCAATTAATCATAATTTGTTTGATGACCTTATTTAACACACACAAAAAGTGGTTATTAATAACATATATCATAATTTAAATCAAAATTCAAATCTACAAAGATGCGTGATTAAAAAAAAAATTCATAACCAAATACTTTCACAAACTTCAACAATAAATCTTACAAACCTTAAAGTTCATGAATATATTCTAACATAAAAATTGATAAGTAAAAATTTTAGTTTAAACGATTTTTTGATTTTCTTAAAAAAAAAAATCGATACTTACTACGGAGGAAGGAGGATGTTCTAACATAAATTGTGGAAACTTATTACTACAAAAAGGAACCATAAACACGCACATGCTTTTGAGATCAAACTAAAGAATTAGAAAACAGAGATTATGTACTCTATATATACCAGATTATATGTGACATTAAGTGAGGAATACCGTAAAACATTATTGCACCTAAAAGAAAAATTAGATAAAAAAAACTATTAATTCTCTTACCTGCTAGGTTGTGTTCCTAGGAAACCTACAAAATCAAAAGAAAAAAAAAACATGAAGAACCATCAAATAAACAATTTTTTATTCAATGGATGGTGAGTTCTTCAAACATGCGTCAAAGTCCACCGAAAAAATGGTGTTTGATAATAGATTAAGTGTGGTCTTGAAAGCAGCTCTCCCAATATCTACTACCTCGCTGCTTTGATGAGTATCAGCTAGGAGGTCTTGCACTTTCTTGTGCCTTATAGCTTGGTTAGCATCAAGTGTCTTGTTGGCGAATAGTTGTTCCATGCATATTCTGCGAAGGTTTCTCCACCGGGTTGAAACAGATGCCCTGCGTAGGTTCTTAGGGGAAGGGAAGAGTTCTAGGGTTTTTATGTTTTAGTAGTAGCAAAATAGCGTGTAGTGTTCTTTTTTCGTAGTAGCGTGTCTTCTTTTTTAAAATCTTATTAACTAAATCAAATTCAATCAAATTAAATAAAAAATACTGATGTGGAAAATTGTAGAAAGGTCAACCACAACTCAAAGGCTTTGGTCAAAGGCTTCCTCCAAGTAGATGTGTCCAATTCTTTTGTTAGGAAACTCATCCAATAGGATCCTATAGTTAAGGAGAAGAGGTTTCAAGGAGTTATTTAAAGAGTATTTTTAAGAATAATTATAAGGATGAGGCTTCCACTTCGATAATGAGGCATCTCATTCAATCTTTGGTGTAAGTGAATATTTATGTTTAAAATGAATAACATCTTATTTGTTTAAGACTTTAAGTTTGTATTTGTTTTATATATACTAGTCGTTAACCCGTGCAATGCACAGGAAAACTATTATGTACAAAGATTTAAACAATTCTTTGTTTTTTCATCTTTGATTTCACATTAGGATTCCTATCCTTGATATGAGACATTAAATTACGAAATGGAAAATATAAATCAAACTAAAATTAAAATTAGGATTTCAATCCTTTACATCCTCAAATATCCAATAAATGCTAAAATATCAATTTCCAATAAATTGAAAGACAACTTTAAAGTACTTTTTGTATCTTCTTCCATTGTTGTTCTTACATTCATTTGAAGTACCACTAATATAAGCTTGTCAATAAAATACGTTGAGAAATGTATTATGACGTGCAGAAGTTAGATATCAAATTTGTAATTTTGCTATATTAAAAAAAAAAAAAAAATGCACTTCTCAAGCTTAATTTTTTTGTCAGTTTCTATAACAGAGTCAAAAACTTTCTTAACTATGTAGAATTCCCATCTAAACTTGAGATTATATTCATTTAATTATATTTGGAAAACAAATGTTTTTCCATTCAGCTTCCATCAACTTCCATATACTTGAGAATCCCATCCTAGGCTCTACTTTCTCCAAGCCTGATCTCAGTGGTCTGCTTGGGCTTCTGCTTTCCTGCAGCTTGTTGGGCTGCAATCTTCGGTCTTTCCTTAAGCCTCTTGAGTTTGATACGATCCTTCCACATTCGCCTTTCCAATTCTTTTGCTTCAATCTCTTCATCACTGGCTTACCCTTCTTAGGAATGGTACCATAGACAAAGCCGCAAGCTTTGCAAACTTCCATCAGCTTCAGCATATACTTGAGAATCTCATCTTGTGCTCTACTTCCTCCGAGCCTGATCTCAGTGGTTTGCTTGGGCTTCTGCTTCTCTGCAGCTTGTTGGGCTACAATCTTCGGTCTTTCCTTAAGCCTCTTGAGTTTGATACGATCCTTCCACATTTGCCTTATCCGCTATGTTGTCACACTTTAATTAAGTCATCAACTTCTAAATCCAAACTGTTGCCCAATGTGTCACCAACCAGCATAAGGTGGTTCATTGAATCAATTACAACAACCCTCTAGTTGATGAGAAAAGCGCTTGGAAAAAAAAAAACAAAAACAAAATCTTTAATCTTACTACTTATTTTGTTTTAGTCCCCAAGCTATACAACCACTCTAGAACTAAAACGAAAAGTTGTACCAGGCTCCCTAATAGCACAAGGTTCTGTTACATTGAACATCAAAATCAATCCACAGTCAAAAATGCAAATTACTTTTCTATTCCTACCTTATCTCGAAAACCAAACAAAATATAATTATTGCTGAAAGCTAATGAATTCACAAATATTGTGCCAAATAGCCCCTTTTCTTCATTCAATGAAACTCATCTTCGCGATGACCCTAAACCTATAAAAATCCCTAAAAAGTCTTAGATTACAACAATTCAAATATTAATATACAAGACCCAACATCCTGTAATAGATTTATAAACAAACCCACATCTCAAAAAAAAAAAAAATTAATATATAAATCCCCAATTCTCAAAATATCCAAAAACTGGATCTTTTAAACATATAGAAATGAATCAAACTCAAATTCTATAAAATTATTAAATTACATGTAAAATAGGTCCACAATAGAATCAATTCAAAGGACCAAATTAAGTTATACACCAATTTCAGTAGCCATAAAACAAAGTGGTTGACAAATGACAGCAAAAGTTATACTCTTACACTACATGTTCGTTGAAATCACACAGGATAAGACCCAACCCAAATACTTACACACAAAAATGACAGAAAATACTTACACATGCCTACACACATAGTTGTTGAAATCACACAGGAGAAGACCCAACCCAAAAATCTAGGCTCACATGATGCATGCAACGTAAATAAACTCAAAATCTTTAAATTAATCCCTATCTACCAAAACAAAAATACTAGCGCAAGCCAAACAACCATACAGTAGAGCAAGCTATGCATCATTCTGTACAGCATATTGCTGCAACCTCCAACCTCCATATACAACACAAAGACTGATACTGTTACAGCAAAGGAGAACCCAAATTATAGCAAAATCACTTGTACAAAACTATACAGATGAATCCAGTCCATTCCATTACTTGGACTTAAGGGATATTAGAATTGAGACTCCAATTCCTACGTAAGACTCTATCAAGAATTGAGTCTTCATAAATGGGGCCACTCTCCACTCTATTAAGTAGAGTAGATGGAAAAATGAAATTGTAAAATAGTGGAATTAGAGACTTTTTTTTTTTTTTTTTTTGCTTTTGATAAACGGAATTACAGACATTAATTATCATGTGAAATGAACAAATCCAAGATGGGAAAAGGAAAAAAGAATAAGATACTTCCTACTTAACTTAGTCAAGGCAGCTAGGATAGGGAAAAGTTTGTTTTCTTTATAATAACAAAATCCTTGCCCTGTAGAATTTTAAGTAGATTTTGGTGTTCTTTTATTATGCATACTTTATACCAAGAATAGCTTATTGCATCAGGAATTTGTAAAAAAATATTTTTTGTAGTCTATGAAACTTAGACTGTATGAGGTGTTTTTGAGTGTTTGAGTTTGGGCCAATGAAAATTTTACAGATCTAAAAAATTATGCATATGTTTCCTAAAACTTCCTAAGGATCTAAGTAGACCCTTAATATTGTCCAAGATTGTGTCACATAAATTCTCCCGATAATCTAAGCTAGAAAAATATATCATTGCATTAGTCTTGCATTGTGTTATGCTGAGAAAGAAAATAATGACTTAGGCAAAAGGAGAAATTTAAATACCTAAACTTGTTTGCAGGTAAAAAAATTTCTTACCTCTCCCTAACTGGATAATCATCAAATAACCCTATAGGCACATTAATTCAAAATTTGGGAATTACACTTGGAAATAACACAAAGAAAAAAAAAATTATAAAAGAAAAGAGAGAGTAGAACTCCAATATAATTACACTTGGACCACTCTGATTCACTTTTTATTAATTTGGGGCAACCCCTCATATCATATGGGAAATAAGTCTACATGAACTGTTTAGCCTCTCTCTTTAAACAATATCTACATAAACCCATATATGACCCACAACACAAAAGAGTTAGAACTCCAATTAAAACACCCAGTTGGCAAGAGCTATCCCATATGTTAACCAAACCAAATTGTTGAGGTATCCACACAACAGCACTACACGAAGAATTCAGAATCACACTAACCCATATACGACCCACAATACAAAAGAGGTAGAGCTCCAATTAAAAAACACAGCAATCAAAAATTCAACATCCTTAAAAAAATCAAATACAAAGAAAAATCGACGTAACAATCATCCATATCAGAGCATGAAAGAGGCAGTAACAAATTTTTAAAAGAAAAAAAAATTCAATCAAAATAATATAATCCTTACATTGAATAATTATGCGGGGCAATCACAAGAATAGAGCACAAATACCTGAACTATATCATCCACCTTTTGTCAGTATTAATATATTATGAGGAGAGGAAGAGACAAAGGAGGGAAGACAGAGAGACTGCTGTCATAGGCTGGCGTTAGCAAAAGCTGAAGGGTTACCGTTGAGGAATTGAAACCGCTGAAAAATTAACACTGATGAAGGGTTGCCGTTTAAAAGGTAGGGAGACAGAAATCGTGAAACACAGTAAACCTAAAGATGAGGAGACAAAAGGGCATTTGAAACCGTGATACATGCTGCGGCTTGGGCTTGGGCTTGAGCTTTATTGTGGAATTAAAGCTATAAAGATTGGGCTTTATAGTGGAAATAAAACAGAATTATTTTCATTTTTTTAGTATTTTAAAATTTAGGAAAATTATTTTAAAATTATAGGAGAAATTCAAGAAAAAAGATGATAATGATATGGTTGCTGACATGGCTCAACGTGAGCGTAGCAACATTAATTGCTACACTTCAGTTTTTAGTATTATATAGATATAGATATAGATTACAATAAAGAAACTATTAATCTAATTATTTGATGTCTTGAAGCATTCTTCTCGTCTAGCCAAGCGTCCATCCATGGCCTCCATTCCTTTGGATTCTCCTGCTCACAAAAAACAAATTATTGGTAGGGATAGTATGAGTCTTTTACAATCCTTTTTTGGTACTTCTCCAACAAGAAATTGAGTTTGTCTATTTCACCGTCAAAGAAGCCTACATCAGTTGGTTCCGGATTTCTTCTACACAACAACATTGGTGAAGTGTTAGCTACATCATGTGTTCGGGTGGAGAAGAATTTGAATACTTTGATTAGAGATAGTTTTGATTTTTTCTTTTCTTTTCTTTTTTGTTTGTATACTTTTACGATGTAATCATACTGCGTTAACTTTTGGCTAATGCTACAAAAGAAAAAGAAGAGGTCATTGTTTAATTAGAAGAATGTCCCACTTTTTTCGTCTCCATTGTATAATTTGATTTTATTTAAATAAAGTCTATTATTGTTTCTACTAAAAAAAACTAATTATTTGAATCAATGATGTAATGTTAAATTATTAAACCATGTCATCATCATTTGACTATTCAAATGTTGGATAAATTCTTCCCAGGGAAAAATTTGCTGAAAATAGTTTATATATAAAAATAAAATAAATAAAAAAACTCATCAAATGATCAACTCAAATCTGCCCTTGATCATGAAAAAATAAAAAACTACTGAACCTCGTTATCATCATTTAACTATTCAAAATGTTGGATAAATTCTCCCCAGGGAGAAAATCACTAAAAAGATTTAAAAAGCACCTCATCAAATCTGCCTTAATTGAACACAAACTTACAGTTAACAACTGGCTCCATTATCAAACTCAAACCCCTATAAATTTAAGAATTCGGAGCAGAGACTCACAGTCAAGCCAGCTCCTATTCACCTACTGGATCCTCTCACACCCACATCCCAATCTCTTCAATTCTCCCTCAAAAATGAGCTGGTGGTGGGCTGGAGCAATCGGTGCTGCCAGGGCAAGCACAACCTATTTTACTAATCTCTTTCTAATGCTATCTACCGGATAATTTTCAGAGTATAGTGACATGATATTCCTTCTTCATACATTCATGATAGATGATACTGTTAATTTAATTAATGTCATTCACTATATATAAATAGTGAAATGAGGGAATATCATGTTTCTCTACTTGGAGAATATCTAATAATTACTCACTATCTAATAAGGCATATCTAACAATTTCTATTTTTATTGATTTCACAGAAGAAATTCGATGAAGATGAAGCCCCGCGAAGCTTTCAAAACGTGGGATTAGTGATCGGTGTTACAGGCATAGTTGGTAACAGCTTAGCTGAAATATTACCACTCTTAGACACCCCAGGTGGGCTATGGAAAGTCTATGGTGTGGCACGTCGTCCACGACCAAACTGGAATTCAGACCACCCTGTCGAGTATATTCAGTGTGATATCTCCGATCCTCAAGAAACTCAAACCAAGCTTTCCCAACTCACCGATGTCACACACATTTTCTATGTCACATGGGCCAACAAATCCACCGAGGCTGAGAGTTGTGAAACCAACGGTGCCATGTTCCGAAATGTCCTACGTGCGGTGATCCCCCATGCGCCAAATCTCAAACACGTCACTCTCCAGACAGGTACTAAACACTACATCGGAGACTTCGAGACTGCTGGAAAAATAAGGTTCGCAAACGATCAGCCTTTTACAGAGGACTTGTCGAGAGTGGAAGTACCTAACTTCTATTACACTCTTGAGGATGTTATGTTCGAGGAATCCGAGAAAAAAGAGGGACTCACTTGGTCAGTTCATAGACCCAACGTGATTTTTGGGTTTTCGCCTTATAGTTTGATGAATGTAATTGGGACACTTTGTGTTTACGCTGCTATATGTAAGCACGAGGGGGTTGCTTTGAAATTCCCTGGTGTTAAAGCTGCTTGGGAGTGTTATTCTGTGGCTGCTGATGCTGATCTTATTGCTGAGCAACATATTTGGGCTGCTGTGGATCCTAATGCGCAGAATGAAGCCTTTAATTGTAACAATGGAGATTTGTTTAAGTGGAAGCATCTTTGGAAGGTGTTGGCCGAGCAATTTGGGATTGAGGAGTATGGATTTGAGGAGGGTGAGAGAGTGAGCTTGGTGGAGTTGATGAAGGACAAGGGTCCAGTGTGGGATGAGATTGTAAAGGAGAATCAGTTGCAACCCACAAAGTTGGAGGAGGTTGGGATTTGGTGGTTTGCAGATTTTACTTTGGGAAATGAAGGTTTGATGGATAGTATGAATAAGTGTAAGGAGCATGGGTTTTTGGGGTTCAGGAACTCCAAGAACTCATTCATTTCCTGGATAGATAAGATGAAAGGCTACAAGATTGTGCCTCAGTAAGTTTTATTCAGTGAAAGTTGCTATGTCTTGTGAATAGGTGTTGGAATTGAAATGAGGTGCAATAGCAATTACCACATTCCTTGTGAAAAAGTAAAAATTAACATACTAAAAAACTTTAAAAAATGAAAAAGTTAAAAAAAAAAAAATTATCTTATTAAATTTTTACCTTTGATATAGAGATGGTAATTGCATAGGGCCGTATCCAAATCTTAGGTGGATGTTGAGGCGAGGTTTCAGATCTGTGTGCTATGTAGTAGTTGAAGTTGCTTTTGTCTTGTGCTGTGCAATGTAAGGGTTACTCTGTGATCTCATATCTGTTGGATTTTGGGTTTTAGCCTTTCTGTGCTATTTGGTAATTGAATAAAAATTTGTTACTAATTTCTCGGAAAAATATATACATTAAAGAAAGAATACATAACACCCCCAACCCCCAAAAAGAAAAAACTGCAAGAAAATATGTCATAGTTTAAATAACAAATGATACTCCTGTTTACATAGACCTGCTTTGTGTTATAGCGCAATTTTTTCTTTGGGTACAGACCACAGCCTGTAGGATATATAATTTGAAGAATGTGGGCAGTGGGCACTGTTGAGAAAGAGCACACTCAAAACATGTCTCTGGATTTTGCAGAGAAGCTCTCACACACAGAAAATGTGGGCACTGTTGGAATGTCTGAGATTCCCACCTCAAGTTTTGCAACAAAAAGTAATGTTCAATATATTTCCACCTATAATTTTGGTTCAAATATTAGTTGCGTGTGTTATTTTATTGTTGTTTGTGAGTGTTCTTGTATTCTTGTTATCACCATAGACTCCTTATTTATGATTGTAATGCACGTTAAAGTTGTTTTTTTTTTAATGATTAGAATTACTATCAAGCGTAGAGTTCTGCCCACAGCTTGAATTCTTGCCCCAAAGACCCCCAAATACTTGGTACCTATGAAGGTACCGACTTGCCTAACAAGTGCGGTGGTACCCAAGAAAGTTTTTGTGCATATATATTTGGAGGTAATATGGCATATGGGTAACATTGGTTCAACAAAGGATTGCGTTTTTTTTTTTTTTTTAAGTGCAAGGGAATAAATATAAAACTTGGGTTAAGACCCAATAAAAGTTATAGATCTAGCTGGGCTGTAAAAGGTTTGGGGCCTAGGGCTTTGATTGAATGTGCAGTCCTTTTATTTCTTGCCAAAGTCAGGAGCCCAATTTCACTTGAGGATTCAGTTAGCGCACTCTTTTTGGGGCCCGACCAGTTTACGATATGGCTAGATAAAAGAAAGAATACAAGCATATCCCGTTTACATAAACCAGCATTTAAAACTCGTATTGACATTATTCAGCAAAAAAAAAAAAAAACTCGTAATGACATTAGCTACAGTATATAGGCTTGGAATATTTTTTTTAGGCAACTAAAGGGATCGGACTTAGGCTTATAGTGCATTGCAAAAACCATATCAGATAAGTGCATTCTGATATAGTATCTTCCGAATTTGTTTGGAACATTTGATCAAACAGAGAGAAATCATAGAGCTAGAAAAATTTTTGTCTACAGAATATATAATCCTAAAAGCCAAATAAGGCTTTTTGCGTTTAAAATTTGACTACAAAGTACAACCGCATCATTGTTTCATGTTTGCCATGCCATTACAGGAAATTTCACAACAACATAAAGACACTTCATTAATTTTGTTCTAGATGAAACCAATGAACCATACCTCTAAATTTCCATCCAATCCAAGCTTTATTTAACGACAACATCCATTACAAACAACAGCATTCAAAGAACCCAAAGTGACATTGAATCACTTTCGCAGCAGCATTTTACTAAGGCACAATCTTGTACCCTTTCACCTTATCAATCCAATACATGAAGGAGTTCTTGGAGTTCCTGAACCCCAAAAACCCATGCTCCTTACTCTTATTCATGCTATCCAACAAAGCCTCCCCACCTAAAATCAAATCCACAAACCACCAAACCCCAACTTCACCCAACTTTGTAGGCTGCAACTGATTTTCGTTCACAATCTCATCCCACACAGGACCCTTATCCTTCATCAATTCAACCAAACTCACTCTCTCACCCTCCTCAAACCCATACTCCTCAATCCCAAATTGCTCAGCCAAAACCTTCCAAAAATGCTTCCACTTAAACACATCCCCATTGTTGCAATTAAAAGCTTCATTCCTCGCATAAGGATCCACCGCAGCCCAAATTTGCTGCTCAGCAATAAGATCAGCATCGGAAGCCACAGAATAACACTCCCACGCAGCTTTAGCACCAGGGAATTTCAAAGCAACCCCTTCATGTTTACATATAGCAGCGTAAACACAAAGTGTCCCAATTATATTCATCAAGCTATAAGGCGAAAACCCAAAAATCGTGTCAGGTCTATGAACCGACCAAGTCAATCCCTCTTTTTTCTCGGACTCCTCGAACAGAACATCCTCGAGCGTGTAGTAAAAGTTGGGCACCTCTAACCTCGGCAAATCTTCCGAGAAAGGCGGATCGTGCCGTGGGAACCCAGGTTTTCCGTAAACCTCGAAGTTTCCGATGTAGTGTTTTGTACCTGTCTGGAGGCAGATGTGTTTGAGGTTCGGCGCGTTAGGGATCACCGCGCGTAGGACATTTCTGAACATGGCACCGTTGATTTCACAATTCTCAGACTCGATGGATTTGTTGACCCAAGTGGCGTAGAAGATGTGGGTGACATCGGTGAGTTGGGAAAGCTTGGACTCGGTGTCTTGAGGATCTGCGACATCGCACTGGATGTACTCGATGGGGTGGTCTGAATTCCAGTTTGGTCGTGGACGACGCGCCACACCATAGACTTTCCATGGCCCACCTGGGGTATCTGAAAGTGGTAATATTTCAGCTAAGCTGTTGCCAACTATGCCTGTCACACCGATCACTAATCCCACGCTCTGAAACCCTTTTGGTCCTTCATCTTCATCAAATTTCTTCTGTAAAAATTCATGAAAAACACTAAAACAGAGTTAGATTAAGCTTTAGATTAGAAAGAGATTTAGTATAATTGTGTTTGGGGTTGTACTTGCCCTGGCAGCGCCAATAGCTCCAGCCCACCACCAGCTCATTTTTGAGATTGGAGAAGAGAGAGGTGACGATGATGATGATGATGATAATTGAAGGGATTGGGATTTGGGAGTAAGATCAGTAGGTGAATGAATAGGAGCTGGCTAACTGTCAGTCTCGAATCTGGATTGTTGAATTTATAGGGGGTTTGATATATTGGTTGGAAAGAGATAAATGAATTGGAGCAAGTTGTGAGTTTGTGGTCAAGGACAGATTTGGGTTGAGAATTTTGGGTAATTGTATTTGTGGTGCCACACCCTATCTCACAACTTTATACACAACTTTCACATGTAACAAGCCACCTCATCACCTTGAGCCCACCAACATACCACAACATTCAAAACTATTTATTTCAAATTTTCAACGATAAACCACCGTAACTTTACTCCTTTTCTTCTTCTTTCTCCCAAAACTCATATGTGAAAAAGCTTGAGCCCCAAAACAAATTGCAGCGCCTAGTACGAAAACACCATCCCATGCCAGAAAATAAAAACTCAACCTTGAGAAACATTAATTATCAGCCGAAAAACCAAAACCCACTACTCCTTGAACCCGCGAAAAGCATCATTCGTCTTAGATTTGCAGTTGCTGGAGTACTGGCACGGTGGCTCGTAAACGGAAATCCCACGCCAGAAAACACCATCCCAAATCAAAAAATGAAAACCCATCCTTGTAAAACATTAATCCATTGCCGAAAACAAAAACCTATTGCTTAATGAACTTACAAATTTTGTTTGTGTTTTAAATTCCAATCAATGGACTTAAAAATCTTGTTTGTGTTTTAAATTCCATCCAAGTAAAGGAATAACTTCAATTGAGCTAATGTTTCAGCAACTTCTGGGCAGATTGGTGCTACTCTTATGATCTAGACTAGGCATTAACAAGCTTAAAGGTTGTTCTTTGTAATTTGTGGAACATTCCTTTTGTTTGTTCTTTGTGTAAGGAGTTTATGGCGCAGTTGCTTGTTGTTATGTTGATTTGCTCAAAGTATAATGCCAAGTATGTTGTAGTATTGTGTATTGTACAAATGCACAGATTGTTGTTGTTAACTGTCAATTGCTACAAAAGTCTTCAAAATCCATAGTCCCTCTCTTCAACCTCAATTTTTTTTTAAATAAATATAAAAATAAAAACTCTCAAAAAGTTAATATAACATACCAAGGGCTCAAAACACCCAAAAAAAAAATGGTGAGATACTTGTTTGGGAAATGAAAACTTTGGTTTGGATTTATAAATTGCTTTCATTGAAACAAAAACAAGCAAATTACAATTGGGAGCCAAAAACTTCTTCTCTTAAGTAATACCAAAAAAAAATTAAAAATAAAAAATAAAACAGGGGAGATGGTAAAGGTTCCCACCTAATTACAAAAAGATATCCAACAAGTTACATAAGCAGTCATGTTTTCATATCTAAAATACTTGTACATCAAATATGGTCTTATTCATTTAAAGCAAACTAATTGCTTCCACCTTTCCATGAGATCACCAAAACTTATACTTCAGTACCATGCCAACTTGTATCGCATGAACCATCTTTGTGCAAGCTTGGTTTTTTTTCTCTTTCCAAGAAATTCATACCAACCTCTTGATAATGAGAACCCTAAAAAAAATGAATGATAATATATATTACAATATATACATTCAAATTTGCTATAAATTTATAAAATCTCTAAAATAGTTAAGGGGAAAAAATTATACCTGAGATTCATTATCAACTTTTTTTTCATTTGATTCATACCAACCTTTTAATAGTAATGACCCTACAAAATAAAATGAATGATAATATATATTATAATAAATACACTCAAATTTGCAACATAAATTTCACTAAAAATTTAAAAGTAGCTAACTGAAAAAATGCATACCTGAGATACATTATCATGGTAAAGAAAATGGTGCATGCCAAACTTTTGACTTATCATACTTGTTTGAAATCGAAAAGTTCCTCCTTGTAACATATTTTGTTAGCCAAAATATGGATGTATCCCAGTGATATTAGGAATTCCACTTATGTTTGGCCACACGAGCGATTGGGGAAAAATTTGACAACTCTTATCACCAATATGTTGTGATTGTGACTGTTGCATTTCAAAATCCTACATTTTATATACAATATAATTGCATTTCAGTATACTTAATTTAAACCTATTAGCAACATCCTGATAATAGAAAATAAAAAGTCTTACATTAAAGTTAAAACTCTCCCGCATTTCAAGCATACCAAATCCCAAAGTAGAATTTGTACTATACACATTTCCAACCTTGGCAGAATCCTACAAAAGCACAAAGTACAAAAGTTAATAATAGTAATAACAATGAATAATTATCCAAAAAATAAGTAAATAATATAATTATAGCCTAACCTTCTCACAAATTTCCTCAAGAATTGAAGTCTCAACTTGGTTAACTACATTCCCTTCATTAATTTTAGTCTCCATTTTCTTTTCCTTTTCCTTTTCCTTTTTTTTCCTAACAGCTTGTTCAACCTTTGACTTCTTCCTTTTAAATGATGGTCGCCCCTTGTGACAAACAACCACTGGATCAAGAATTTTTCTAGCTTCTTTTGATATTACAAGACCATTGTCACATGAGGTGGAATCATTCTGAATATCTATAGAAATTGGCTTATTACTACCACAAGCATTTCCCCCTTCCTTGAGCTCCCCTTTCATTTCACATATTTGTGTCATCACATTCTTATATGCATTTTCAGAATCTGCTGCCAAATTAGCAACCTCGTAAAAGGCATTACACATCTTTTCATAGTGACATGCTTCAGGTTTCAAAGACCAATTGTCATAACTTATTCAAACTTTAGTGTGCCTCCTTTTGACATTTTTATTCCATCTGTTTAAGATGTACTTGTTTGGTATTCGATAAATCTTCCTATGAATAAACACCAATATTTGATGCCTGCATACTATCCCCTTGAACTCAAACAACCTGCATTTGCAGTTAACTTCACTGTTATCCTCATTAAAATACACATGAAAAATTACACTCCGCTGACCTTCTCCATGTGATACATCTTCACGTACTTCATACTCTGAAAAGTTGTCATGTTCCCTGCATGAAGACAAACTGCAACAAATACTTCCAACTATCTCATTTTGGAAATCTATAAATTTTCTCAAAGTGTAAGCACTCTGAAATTGTTTCTCTATATCATAAATAGTTATACAGGAAATGCGTGAATTAAAAGAATTAAAATTTTTAATAGTTTCATTATGCACCTTTGCTGCCAAAGCATTCTCATATTGTTCAACAACTTGTTTTAAAGTAGTTTTCTTATTAATGTATTTATCAAAGAAAGCATTCATGCTTTCACTTCGCTGCGTTGTTGACATTCCTGCCCAAAACATATCTTTCACAAAGGTAGGCACTCGACAATGCTGCTCATCATACAACCCAAGTAACCATTCATTGCTTTCAAGTTGATATTTCTTAATGAATCTGCCCCAACTTTCTTCAAATTCTTCTTTTGTCAATGAATCATGAACAACATTTTTCATATAGAATTTTATTGATTCATAGTCTTTGAACCCTTTAAATTTGTCAGGCAACTTATTCATGATATGCCACAAGCACCATCGATGTCGTGCATTAGGGAAAACAATCTCTATCGCTTTTTTCATGGCTTTAATAATTGCATTGGGAGGACATCCAGACATGCATGCAAGCCTAGATTTAAATAGCCATATAAATGAATTTGTATCTTCTCTTAAGATCAATCCACATCCTAGCAATGTTGATTACCCATGATGGTTCACCCCAACAAATGGAGCAAAGGGCATTTCATATTTGTTAACCATATATGTAGTGTCAAACGTAACTACATCACCAAACTCTTTGAATGCTACCCTACTCCTTGCATCAGCCCAAAATACATTCTTTAACCGACCATCGTCATCAAAATCCATTGTGTAAAAGAATTCAGAATTGTAAGCTTGCATTTTCAAAAAGTAATGGTGCATTGCACTAGCATCTCCTTCCCTGAGATGTGAATGTCTAACTTTTTCCATGTGATTTCTACAATCCTTTTCTAGAAAAGACAAATTCTCATGTCCCCTTGCTGCAACCATAAATGAATTAAAACTCTTGCTCATTCTAATACTAGCTTTATCGTTTAATTCAAGCTTTTTTTTTCACATGTGGTTCTATTATTCTATTGCATTTGTAAAATCTGGTCTTACTAGGAATCAATCCATGATTATGGTCAAGTACCATGGATCTAAGTATCCACTTTCCATTTGGGCATAGAACCAACCTAAGTTAAGCTTTGCAATCTATTTTTGTTTGAGGTTTCAATTTAACTGGATTGGTAGATCTAGTCCTTTTAATTCTAGGAATCTAATCCTTGGCTTTCCATCATAACTACAAGCAATGGTCACATACCTCACCACCCCATCATCCCCTTTTTTAGAAGTTCTTTTAGCAACCGCAAAACCTTTTTCCTTAGCATATTTTCTATAATATATCACAGCATCAACAATGGAATCAAACATCATTCCCAACTTAGGGTCTTTTGCTTTGTTTTCCACGCCTTTTGTTTCTACCATTTCATTCAACTCCACCATTTCATTCTCAATATTATCTTCATTCGACTCCACCTCCACCATATCATTCTCAATATTATCTTTGTTTAATTTCACATGTGAGAAAACATTTGATATTTCATCGGCCATGCTTATACAATATAATTCATAACACATTATCAAAATATAAAGTCACTTAGTCATAAGAAAATTAATAATTCTAAATATTATAATTTATCCTTTCAAAAATTTTGTGCTTCATATAAATGTGTTATTCACATTTATTTTTGCAAAGCAAGTGATGGATTACTTTTATTGTCTATAGCCTCTAGCCATTATTACAAAAGAAAAAAAAAATCTCATTTCCAAATGCAATAGAAAAATGGAAAACCCAATTATTACAGGCAACAAATTCACAACATCAAGATTGCATTTTTTGTTGATATTTCAATTTAGATTTCATTGAAACAGAATAGAGTACAAGGGGAGTATATAAAGCAATGGAAGACCCTAAAACAAGGTACTTCCCAGCAACAATTTAGTTGAGAACACAACAAACAATTGACAAAGTAAACTAATAGCACAACAGTACATAGTGAACTAAAAGAAATGCACAATAATTTTTACTAAATGAGAGCAATAATACAAGGGAAAACAAAGAATCAAAGACTAACAAAGAAATCTAGAGAAAATAATAGGAAAAGTGGAATGAAAAATCACCTCCTTGGATGGCAGATGGTGATCAACTCTAAGATTTGGAAGAAAACTTTTTTTTTTCCACAATAGATGGAGCTGATACGAACGATGGTTTTCGCAGGTTTGGGGAGCAATGGGTTTTGGTTTTTCAGTGGAGAGGTAATGTTTTTCAAGGTTGGGTTTTTATTTTCTGGTGTAGGATGGTGTTTTCCAGAGTGAGTTTTTCATTTTCGCACCATAGTTCCAGTACTCCAACAGCTGCAATTTGTTTTGGCGCTCAAGCTTTTTCACATATGGGTTTTGGGAGGGAGGGAGAAGAAGACTAAAGGAGTAATGTTTACTGTGGGATTTGTTTTGGCGCTTAAGCTTTAAGTGTTGTTGTATGTTGGTGGGCCCAAGGTGATGAGGTGGGTTGCCATATGTAAAAGTTGTGCACAAAGTTGTGGGATAGGGTGTGGCACTAGAATTACCCGAGAATTTTACTAACTTGGTAAATTTCTTTTTGGGGGGCTTTTGCTTAATATGAGGTAGGACATAATGTTTTTACAATTTTTTTTTTCTTTTATAATTGTTGTTGCATTTTTTAATTGTTGTAAAAATAATTTTACTTTAATGATAATAAATCAAATCTATGAATAACATTGCAAGAATATTGTCTCATTAATTTTAATTTTAACTTTATTATTAGAAAGTTACAATGATAGAATAGAGATTTAAATCCTAGATATTTATAGTGAAAACAACTGGATGTGTTAGTTGAGCTATAAGGGTGTTAGTCTCCTTAATATTACACTCTAAAATAATTTGAAGAAGTCTAAAGTGAAAATGAGATAATTGAATTTTACATCTTGAACACTAATTTAAATATATATCAAAGATAGTGTTATGGAGCACAATTATTAAAGTCCTAAATCATTTAAAATGATTGGTTCCTATTTTGCCACATAATCAACATTTAAATAAACATCAACTAATCCTAGTCCTACTTTGGTTTCCATTTAAGATATTTGTAAGGGCTCGTTTTGCTCCCCAAAACCCAAGTAAAATGGACAAAGGCCCAAAGAGCCCAGAACAATTAATTTGTAAAGAGTGAGCTAGAAACTAAACTCCAATGAGTTGGACAACAATCACAGTAGGCTAAGTGTTGCTTGAAAGTATAAATAAACAGTTTTGTGCAAGGAAATTCCTCCTCGGCAAAGTCTGAGGAAGATTGTTTTTATATATTTTCTCTTGGACTTAAACAAAATTACAGTTCTTGAGTGTACAGTGATATTTCTACAGATTATCTGATGATCCCCCTGTAATGGGGGTTTTCTCCTTTATATTCCCCTTCTTCACTCCATCTCAGCCCTCCACGTGTAGATCAAGTTACTGGCTTTGATACATGTCCCATCAGCACCTTCCTAAAGTCTTTGTGGGTAGCTATAAGGCTGAATGGTACTGTTCAGGTATCACCTCCACATTAATGCGGCTAGGGAGTTAGCTGCAGAGTATTCAATGCAGTGGTAGTAGCTTTCTCTTCATATATTTCCCAGCTCTCTTTTGTCTTATCCCTATCTGATGCTTATTCTTGCCAGCATGATTGCTTGTTGCCTTGTTCTTGACAAATGGTCGAACCTTGGACCTCTTCTCTACTTAGCCGAAGAGGTGTTTCTCCTCGAACTACACTCCCAACTCCTTATGACCAGACTTCTCCCATGGACCATTAACTTGTATGCTTCCATTAGCATCAACCTGTCCTTGGACTATTTAATGTCCTCGGACACAGCTCACGGCCCATTACCCATTTCTGGGCCCTTCATCCCTACAATATTTATAAGTAGGCAAAACTTAACACATTAATTTAACCATAAATTATTATGATTAATACTTCATTATTATGGTTAAATTAATACTTATAGAGATGAAAAGTATCAACTTTTCATCTCTATAAGCATTAAGCAAAAAGGACTCCTTCCATTTCTAGTAACAATTAGGATAGAATGGAATAAAATATAATCTATACTCCTTTTTTCTTTATTTATTTTTTATTTCCCTTTCATGAACATTGTCTCGACTCACAAGTAAAAGTTAGATGATGATTATGTTTATTTTAACGTCCATTCCCTTTCTTGAACATATATGCTTGGGCCCTTTAGGGCATGACCCAACCAAATCTTCAATAATTACATGCTAATTATCTGCAAAGTTAGTAGTTGAAATTTGGTCCATTTTGATCCACGTCAATCCATTTAGTCCATTAGGTCCATTTTAGTCTACTTCAGTCTACTTCAATCCATTTAGGTCCATTCGAGTCTAATTTGGCCGATTAGGTCAATTTCGGTCCATTCGATCTTTTTTGGTCCTTTCTGTCCACTTTGGTCCTTTTTGGTCTACTTTAGTCTATTTGGTCCATTTCAATCTACTTCCATCTATTTGGTCCATTTCCATTCCCACAACCTTTCAGTAACCAAAGCAAGACGACAATCACTAATCTAGCATGACAATCAAAGCCCATCTCAAGAAATCATATATAAAACTTACAAATATAAACCACAAGCACAAAATGCATACAAAATCAAAATTCAATAATTACCCTACTAAAAAACTATGGGAAAAATGCTTAGACACCTCCTAAACTTTCAAGCAGTGGCCATAACACCCCTTGTACTTTAATTTTGGCCAATTTACTCCTTGAACTTTAAACACTTGCCAAATCAATACTTCTTTTATTCTTCTATTAAAAAATAACGCTTAAAGTAACGTGAGGCACCTGGGAATAAAAACCAAAGTTGAACAGTTAAGAGAGAAGGAAAAAGTTTGGGAAATTTTTAGATAGTCCGCGAGAATACTCCCTCCCTCTCACATGGAGGTGAGCCTTATGGTAGGTGGGACCCACTCCTATGTGAGAGAGAGGGAATATACTCCCAGAATACCCAATAATAACCAAAAAGTTTGGGCTCAGTTTAGAGATATATATGATCCAACAAGAGTCCATAACCACCGCGGCATCCTCTCTCCAGAGTCGGAGTTTCGCCATCGTCTCGTTGGCTTTTCACCCACTAGTATACTTTTTTTTTTTTTTTTTTTTCTATTGTTCTCTGTTTATCCAATTCTCTATTTGCGATTTTTTTTCTTAGTTTGATACCTGTACAGTGGAATGAAACTTCGCGTACAGTGCACTTAAGGAACTGGATCATGGACTTTAAATCAACTCTTAATAATTCAATAAATCTTGACATGCTCATTAAATAAAACACATGCATTACCTAATAAAAGTAAAGGGACTAAATACGATAAAGAAAATGGACCTGGATAAAAATAGGACATGTAATTTATGAAAATCAGTTAAATTATTTAATCAATTTGATGCTCAAATCTCAATGGCATGCTCAAATAAGGATACCCAAATGTTATATTTAGTACTAATTTTACCTGGAAATCACACTAAAATTTTAGCACGTGTTTCATAGAAAATTACGCACTTTTTCCACAATTAAAATGCAACACGGGTAATTTCATTCAATTAGTGATATCTCATTCAAATCAAGTCTGATTTGTCACCCACGACCAATCAAATTATACAAAATTTCATTGTTTTAAATATAAAATCAAAATTAATCTTATCACATGGTTAGATTTTAATTTAAGCTCAATCAAATTGATAAAAATCACTTGTATTGTGTAGATTTAATCCTAATTAGTTTAAAAAATACAAAAATTAATTGAAACATATCATAAAAAAGGATGATTCATTTTGTTTATATTATTACTTATTTAGGCAAGATGTTAGTAATTGAATGGAAGATCAATAGTTTAATGATTGTTTGATTGTGTACATTGAAAAAGATGTGGCTGATAGCATTGATAATGGAAAACTCTAAGAAGGAAATTTCAAAAATTTATATATATTTTTTGTGATGTCAATATAATCAAGTTTTATTTTTATTAATTTTTTTTTAATTTAATTGTTTTAATGACCACCTTGCAAAAATTCCTTAGAGTTGCCGTTGTGTAGCTAACTGAAAATCTTCATTCAACATAAAAGCCGTGCCTTTTCATGTTCCATGTTAAATTTCATTAATTCTTGGATGGAGAAATTGAACAAGAAGCATATGTTAAATGTTGGTTTAAAATATTTTAGTCACTTGACTTTTACTTTAATTGTGAATTTAAAGTTTTTTTTTTTCCTTCAAATTAGTTTCTCAAGCCAAATTTTTTTTTTTTAAGTCAATTTGGTCAGTTTGTCCAAATTTGTTTAGCAAATGACATTGTTAATGCATTCTATTTTTATTAAAATTTAATACAAAACATTCATTTAGGAGATGCACTATTTAATAGATTATGTTGGTTAATGAGTATTAAAAAAAATTTATTTACATCTCCTGAGATTTTTTGTTATTACACTCACCTCCTTTCTAGCTTGGACTTTGGAATAAGATACTCACACCACATCTCACGTCCAAAACTTGGCATGTGTCTAAATCTCAATGCATTAAGTGCATTACTGCACTAGAACAAGCATTGTCCTAAAATTTATCATATCATATCATAAAAAAATTTTGTCGTAGAGCATCCGTATCAGATGTGGCAAAAATTATGCCATTTTGCCACACTAAAACCCTACTTTATTATTTTACCACATCATTTTACAACATCGCATTTATCAGATATTTTATACTTCAATTCTATACATTAAAATAATATTTCCTACACATTAAAATAATATATTAAATTCCTCTCCCCATCATCATCGTCCTCATCAACCACCACCGCAAACCAGAAAAACCAGAACTGCAACAACAACAACTACAACCACAACCAGAAAAATTGTTGCGGCCACAATCACCAGAAAAACCAGAACCGCAACAACAACAACAACTACAACCACAACCAGAAAAATTGTTGCCGCCACAATCACCAGGAAAAAAAAAAAACCACCACCGGCCATCACCCCCACAGCCCACCACCACTGCCACTATCACCGCCCATAGCCCACAACCCACCACCACCATCAGATCAACCCAAATTGCAGCCAAAAAAAAAAAAAAAAAAAAAAAAAAACCACAACCAGAGAGAGGCAGAGTGAAAGGCAGACAGAGAGGAGAGGGAAGAGGGTGAGATCGACGGCGGCCTCGGGGTGAGATTGGCGAGATCGAGCGTGGCTGAGTGTGGGTGAGATCGAGCGTGGCTGGAGCGTGGTGAGATCGAGCGTGGCTGGAGCGTGGTGAGATCGAGCTACGCCGTCGTCGTGGGTGAGATCGTCGTCGGAGCTACGCCGTCGTGGCTGGAGCGTGGGTGAGATCGAGCTACGCCGTCGTCGTGGGTGTGAGCGTGGGTGAGATCGTCGTCGGAGCATGCCGTCGTCGCTGCCGGACTAGTCGAAGAGAGAGGGAACCGGAGAGTGAGATCGAAGAGAGAGGGAACCAGAGAACCAGAGAGTGAGAGAGAAGAGAGAGGGAACCAGAGAGTGAGAGAGACGAGAAGAACAAATTAAGAGAGAGGAGAGAGAAGAGTGAATATAAAATAATTTTTATTTTTACCACATCTGTCCGTACCGTTGCAAATTTGCAACGGTACTGTAGACATGTGGTATAAGTTTTGAGATTTGGCACATCTCATAATGCTCCATTTTTGTGTTTGGTGTGGCAAATGTGCCAAATATTTAGCATTTGGCACATTTGCCACACCTGCTGTGGATGCTCTAGTTTTGGACCACCCCCTCCCTAACAATAGAATCAATCAAAATTAGCCATTTTCTTGTCCCAGGCCAACGAGTTTGGGTTGGATGCGAGCAATGTTGTTTCCCATTCACTTTCTTAGGACTTTTTAATTTTTGGTCACAAAAGAAGAAATTCGCTGAGGAGATGTGGGCAATGGGGGGGGGGGGGGTTTCTCTCCAAATTACAAACCTAAGCCCATCTTACAATTTTATGGGCCATAGAATTAGGAGTGTTTTGAATAGCTTTTCATTCTGGTCTTTTTCTTTTGTTTCCTGATCAATCGGTCATGACCGACGTGCATAGTAAATATTCCAAGAAGAGTTATGCTGGTGTCATGTAAAGAAAGAGTAAAGTGCCACAATTTGTGCCATAATTTGCCTATGTGAAAAGTTGTGAGTGGTAAAAAGATGTCTTCACATTGACCCACCATCACCTCTTTACCACTCATTAACACAAATTGTGCGACTTTACGTATCACAAGCATAATTCTTCCAAGAACTAGCTGGACCCTGGCCTGGACTTAAAAAGAAGACCGGAATTATAAAGTCAAAAAATAGGCATAAATCAGTGGGCAGCCATGTACAAATTAAGAGATTTAAAGACAATAAGCTCGAAGGTTGCCATGTTTCTTTCCCCCACCCCAAGTAATAAACTAGGCAATACATCTTTCGAATTCTTTTTCAATCTATTTGTTTTAAATATATTCCTAATTTTTAATATATATATATATATATATATATATATGGGGTTTCAACAAAAAAAAAGTGGGTAAATCCAAGGGTTCTGCAAATTTATTGGTTAAAATTAAAAAAATTAAGAATTTGAGGGATAATAGTCTCAAGAGCTTTATAATTCATTTGTCATTTTATGGTGTTTTCAACAGAGATGTCTAGAGTTCAAACATGATGAAATTGTTACCCAACAACACTAATTTTTTCCGACTTCCAACCTTTCAAAAGCAATATGTTTTATGTTTTGGGCATGAGAGTTAGAAAAAAAACATGTTGAACAAAGCAAATATCAATCAATTTTATTATTAATATAGAAAAATAAAAGCAATTCATTGATTCTTAGCCAAAATCACATCAAATTAAATGGCAAAAATAAAAAAAAGCTTTCAAAAAGAAATATCATCCAAATTTTTACAAAAGAAATGAAGAAAATCTAGAGAGAGGGAGAAAAATAACTAATAAACGGTATTTCTTTTTTGGGCATAACCATGAAAAAATAAATAAATAAGATTTGCTCCAATGTTATTGAATCCAAAAGGCAAGTATTGTAGAAGATAAAGCCAAAAAGCATATTAAATTAAAATAAGAGACCCCACAGGAGAAAAAAAGAATCAAGCTTTGGATTTGTAGAAATCGATAGCTTATCAACTTTATTACGATAAAATAAGGCAATGGGTCTAGAATTTGATCGTTTTTTAACCCTCAAATTCTTTCAATCTACCTTTTCTAATACCAAGAAATATGCAGAATTTTCTGCATTTGAGTCCAAATACATTAAAACCAAATAATGTTAAAACTGGCCAAAATGACCATATACCACTATTTAGCATTATATTTAGCAATATGTTACAAATTGCGAAATATTTAACAATCTACCACCTATTTGAAATTTGAGTTTGCCGTGTAACTCAAGTTCTAGAAACTCGAGTTTTTTGCCGTGCTATTTTTTATGGAATTCAAGTTCCTAGAACTCGAGTTACATAAAAAAATGATAGCTATTTTCCATGGAACTCGAGTTTATGAAACTCGAGTTACACGGCAAACTCGAGTTTCACAAACTCGAATTTTAAAAAAGTGGTGGATTCCTAATTATTTTGCAAACAGTAATAGATTCATGCATATTTTGTCAAATAGTGGTACATGACCATTTTGGCCTTGAAAACTGCTCCAAAATATTTTAGTTTATTTCTCATCATTTACTGCATGAAAGTAGAACAGAGAATAAGGTTGTCAAAATCGATATCCTACGTAGAATCGTTGAAGGTAAGTGAGATCGTAAATCGTAGGATCGGATCGTGAATCGTAAGATCCTACATATTTTCAGATTTAAAACAAAAAAACGCATTGATAATGACTTTGTATGTTGAATAATCACGTAAATTATAAATTCATCCATAAAAAATAAAAAAAAAACTAAAATTTGTATCATATGATGTAATTTGCATGTCATACATCGCTAAGTCTATACTAACGAAACAAATATATTTAAATTTTGACCCAATGTACCTAAAAAGTTCAATAAATGTTTAATTAGCAACCAACTACCAAAATATTTATCAAAACATATAAAAAATATTTTCCAAGTTCTAAGTTTCAAGTTTGAAATCTAAAATAAGTTAGCAAATGGAAACTAGCCAACTACAATATGAAATCTAAAAGTAAGATGAATATTAAGGTGAAGTAGACATTTAATTATTCTCATTCTAAGAGCAACTGCATCAGTTGATGCATAGTTTTGTAAAATAGAAAAAGTTGCTCATTTTACACATTTTAAGCCAAAAAACATCCATATTAGTAGGTGTAAAGTTGTGCATTTATGCACAATTGCTACAGTAACCGTGCATATATGCACAGCTACTGTAGCTTTTGCATTTGATATTTTTTTTCTCTCTCCTCTCTACCTCTAACTCTCATCTCAACTTTCTCTTACTCATTTCATCACAGCTCTCTCTTTCTCTCATCTCAACTCTCTCAGGCTCTCAACTCTAACTTTCTCTCATCTCAACTCTCTCAGCCTCTCCGATCCAACAATCAGATGAGTCTTCATTCTAAGTTGGACGAGTCGACTCGGATAACTCGCTGTTGAACTCGTTGGAGGCATAGCAGGCACATGAAAACTTAAACCGGCTTACTCGGCGGACCATGATCCGGCGATCCAAGGCCTTGACTCAGTAATTAGAAGCTCCAAGAAAGTGATACTGGTTCCAAATCTGGCAAGTTCTAGCCAAAGCTCCATTACCTTCTTGTCGTTCAGATCTATGGCTTTTGGGTTTTGATCGGATCTATGGCTTTTGGGTTTTGATCCATTTTTTATTATTTGTTTGATTAGTGGGTTTCCGGATTTCATATGGCTAGGTTGAATGGGTTGATGATGGTGGTTGCTTGATGATGGTGGTTGTGTGGGTTGTGTTGGGTCTGTGAGAGAGATGACAGTGTTAAAAAAATGAATATTTTATTTGAATAAATGTATATAATAGACAAACTGATGTGGGTGTTTTGTAAAAATATGAGTGTAAAATAGAAAAAATAGGTTTTAGATGTGCAAAATGGAAAAATTTATGCATCAACTAATGCAATTGCTCTAAGGTTCTTATAATCACCGTTTTAAATTCCTAATCATCATCATCAATATCATCATCTATGTAGACACTATATATTTGTATATTAGAACTGCAAAAGACATTAAGATACAATATCACACTCAATTATTCAAATTATACCACTCAACGACAATTAAAGAGCATGCTCAAAAAAATCAATCAATATACAAATACAAGCATAGCTGACAAAATTATATATACAAAAATATTTTAGTAATATTAGAACACAAATTAGTATATTAAATTAAGTGCTTTAAAAAATCTAATCGAATAATGATTTGCACATTTTAGTGTTTTATTTTTTTATTATATATTTTTATATATATTAAAAGTAGCTGATTATATATATATATATATATATATTGTTAATATGTTATATAATAATATAATTAATTTAATAAAAATCAAGAAAAGAAGAATCAAGAAAAGTCATGCCTATCTCAATATACCATACACGTGTGTGGTGGTAAAATAAAGGAGAATCAAAAGGAAAAAAAAGAGAGAGCAATCTACTGGAGCTAAACACGTGGACCATGGTTGTAAATTTAAACCACACACGTGAATCATGGTCGTAAATTGGTTTTCTTAAAAATTGATACTAAACGGCGCCGTTTTGAACCCAAAATTACGTCGTTTTCACTATTAGATTTATTTTATATAAAATAGTGAAACGACGTTGTTTTAACTCATTAGGTTTAGGTTAAAATTTTCAATTCATTTAGATCGGTCACTCTCTCTCCTCCACCTCTCCTCCTCTCAAGTCTCGTGTGAAACTGAAAACCTGTCTCTCCTCCTCCGCCTCCGTGTCCTCTTCCACCCGATCCGCCCTTGAAGTCTTCATTCTCCAAGGCCTAGCTATCTCAAAGTGTTTAGAGAAAGTTTTGATGTTCAAATCCTACTGACCTTTCTACCAAATTTGTATGTGCATTCTGTTCTTCTTTTTAAAATCTATTATGGGTTGTGCTTTGTTTTTATTCGAGTCTCTGTGATTTGAATGGGATAGTTGACAGAAAGATAGTGAAATTGCTTGTTTTTTTTTTTTTGGGAGAATATTTGGGGTATTTTAATGATTAAAGCATGGAGTTTTGAACATAAAAACTCATACCTTTCTGTAAGATTTGCTCATACATGCCTGCCTGTGTTTTGAACACATTTTGTTTACACATGCTCAGATTCACATTCATCCATAAACACATAACCCTGAAGATACCCCTCAAAACAAAACCCCAAACCCAAATTAAATACCCACAGACTCACACCCATAGCAATACCCATTTTGAAATCAACAACTACAACCAAACAGAAATTTGCAAATAACCATACCCAAAAACCCCATTTTTCGAAACTCCACACTCAATCACAAAAAACAATCAAAATACAGCATAAAGGTCAGAACTTTCGAGCCATGGTTAGAGGAAAGAGCAAAAAGAAATTGAGAGACCTCCACCGTGAAGGTGGTGGTGATAAGTGGCGGCGAGCTCTTGGAGCTGGCTGTATAGGCTCGGCCATGGCTGGGCTGAGAGAACCAAGGGAGAGAGTGAGAGGGTGGAGCTCGTATGGTGGCTCACGGTGGCGCGTGGTAATTGTGGTGAGCTTTGAAGCTCCAGCCATGGGTTTGGTTTAGAGACGCAGAGATTGAAGAAAAGGCACGGGTTGGTGGGATTAGGCATAATCTGATAGTTATTTGGGTTTATGAAATAACAAGAAATATAAGGATAAGATAAGATGGGTTGATTGGGGTTTTGCGTTTAGGCCGGATTGGACTTATTTGGGTCAGCTGCCATTTAAAACTGAAAACCACATAAGCCCACTCCACTAAAAATACCCAAACCCACGCATTAAAAAAAAAAAAAATTGCAGCCAGCCTAACCTTCAAACCCAGCTCCAACTTAAGATTCATTTAAAGACTCAAGCCCATCAGTTTCTCACCTGCGTGCGAAGTAAAAAAATAAAAAATAAATAACGTTACCGTGTGTCAGTCCTAAAGTCTGAATGGTCTCGGTCTTGTTTGTCTTGCATTAAAAAAAATAAAAAGAAAGAAAAAGATTTTTTTTCCTAAAGTCGGTTACTGTGTAAGATTTTTTTTTTTTTTTTTTTTTATTATTGTTTATTCCCAACCAGACACGTACCCACTATCGGGCCCCTGAGACTGAGTTGTCTAACACTCTCACTTGTCTCCCTCTCTCATTTTTACACTTCTGCTGTCACCTTCCTTTTCTTCCAAACCCTAATCCCGCCGAACAAAGTCTATTGTTTCCCAGTTTCCCTCTCAATCTCAGAATGTCATTCTCCCACCTAGCCATTCTTCTCCTCTTTTGCTTTCAGTCCATAATTTTTCTTCCAAACCCTAATCCCGCCGAACAAATAGTAAATTTTCCCTCTCAATCTCAAATTCTCAGGCTCCCACCCAACCATTTTTCTCTAATCTTTTGCCCTCACCCACATAACTTGTTTTCCATACCCTAATCCCGCCGAGCAAAGAGTAGTTTTTACCTCTCAAATTCTCAATCTTAGGCTCCCAGTCACCTATGACCTAACCTTCTACTCTTTACGAACACAAGCTCTCAGTCTCACACTTTCAAGACTCGTCTCTAATTCTCTGTCTCTTCTCACAAAGAAAGACTTTCCTCTCAAGGTCTCACGGAATTCCTAATCCCTAAGTTAGTCAGTCTCATTCTCATCTTCGTTCTCCACCGTGGCTCTGCCACTATGTAGTTCTGTCTTTGGTAACCCTAACCCCTAATTTTTTTGGTTTTATTTTGAGTTCACTGAATGTTTCTTGCTGATTCTTATTTTTGTTTTTGGGTTATTTTCTTGTAATTTCAGGGGTAATTTAAGAGATTCAGCTTCAGCCTCGTGAAGGACTAAATCTCGAAGTCAAAGGCTTAAAGAGCTCCTGGGTATTTTCTCATACTATGTATAATTTTTTTTTTTTGAGTTCACTAATGTGTGATTTTTTTTTTCTATGCTATTTGATTTTGTTTTGAGGGTATTTTTTATTTTGTTTTCAGTTCACCACGTTGTGTCGAACTTTCATGTTTGTGTTTGATTTTGCTTTTAGGTTTTTTTTTTAAGGTTCACTCTTGTTATTTACTGTTTGATTTTGTTTCTAGGGTTCAAAGATTGTAAATTTATTTGTTGATCATCATTTTGATTGATTATACTATTGTGATTTTAGTTTATTATATCATGCTTTTTTAGTTTATAAAGAAGTCAAAATGGGCTTAAAATGCTATTTTTTAAAGGCCTAAAAGCCCAAAACTTGGGGGGGGGGGGGGGGGTTGGTTTGGTAGATTAGTTCTAAGTTAGAACTTCTAACGCATTTCCACCCATTTTAAACAACATTTTTACACACTTTTTCACCCACATGTATATCAAAAACATCCAAACAACATAACTCAAACTCCTCTCCCAAACACCCTTAGAATTTTAATTTTTAAAAGTCCAGCTCATATAACCGAACGAACCGCACTGAGACGCTAAGATTAACCGCACCTTGTGTAGACCGGTTCTTACCTTCCAAAAGTGAGGTTCGGTCAAGCATAGGGTGACACCGCACCCTATAGGCGTGGTGCAAAAAACCTCTCCAAAACCGACCCGACCGGACCGAACTGAACCATGTATACCATTTAGGCATAATCTGATAGTTATTTGGGCTTTTGAAATAAAAAGAAATATAAGGATAAGATAAGAAGATGGGTTGATTGGGGTTTTGTGTTTAGGCCGGATTGGACTCATTGGGTCAGCTGCCATTTAAAACTAGAAACCTCGTAAGCCCACTCCACTAAAAATGCAACCCACGCATTAAAAAAAAAAAAAAAAAAAACTGCAGCCTGCCTAACCTTTAAACCCAGCTCCAACTCAAGATTCCTTTTAGACTCAAGCCCATAATTCCACAAAGCCCAACCCGTGTGTGTGCAAATTAGAGCCAGCAAACTGAATTTGAACCCAACAACAGCCCGATCTGAATCTATTTGGCCCAATAACCCCTTCAAACAAAGACACACTCAAACAAATACCCACTCATTTGACGAACTTCCAAAGTTACATGCTGTGATTCTGTAATCATCATATATATTGTTAACACTCTTCATTAATTGAGTACTGTACTCAAATAATAAATAATGTTAACAAAATATTTGTCACATGCACGACAATGTTTTAATATTTGAGTTTTAATCTCTTTTACTAGATTTTTGGAATTCTATGTGATTAAGGAGGATTTTATCTTTGTTTGGAGTACTGTATACGTGCACTTACAAGATTGTTTTTATAAAAATAATTTTGTCAAGTCTATGTACATACTACTCCGAACAAAGACAAACACTCACTACCCACGTAAAAGTCCAAAACCAAGTAATAAAAGGGATCAAAACTCAAAAATTGTTAGAATATTGTCGTTCATGTGATTTTGTTAGGGAACAATAGGTATTGTCTTGTGTTGCACGCAGTGATACTATAATCATATATATTGTTAATATTCTTTGTTAATTAAGTATTGTACTCAAATAATAAATAATGGATTATGTTAACGGGCACCGTAATGAATTTGAATATATAAGAAAGCTTGGTAATGAATTCAAATTTCATTTCAGTCATAAATCTGAAACAAATTTTTAATAAAAGTATTTATTTAATAATAAACATTGATGTTTATATAAATAAAAGGCCAAACTTGCTCCAAACTTCAAAGGACCCAACTGTAGTTTCGAGCACCAAAAAAAAAAAATCATCCTAAAACGGTGAGTTTTGGCTAAATAAACGATTGACTAGGGTTAAGTTGAGCAAATTTTCCCTCATTTTCTAATTTTCCTTTTTAGGCTTCACTCGAATCACCCGTCAGCAATCCTTATTGGCTAGTGAACACCCATCCAGTTTAGTAATTGCAATATTGCATAAAATATTAATTCGAATTTCTCCTAAGCCTTTTCCTTACTCTCTAAACTAATTTGGAGACTTATTTTCATAAATTATTTGCAATTTATTCGTGAAAATTTACATTTGTGGTCAGACTAGCATATCATAGCTAATAAGCAACCATTAGATAATCGGTTATTTAAAGCATAGAAGATGTATGTATACTTCTCAAACAAGTGGAGCAGTAGTTTGTGTGAGATTAATGTTTAGAATCTTCTATCTATTTGGCCTTCCACAAAAGAAACCCAAGAAGTTGAAACTAGTGATCCAAGATCGCTCTCCCCTATCCTCTGACTTAAAACTGACCTAACTGGTAGAATATACCCCGAACGTAGGGCTTGTGTTCATTTGGGGCTTTGTTTGTATTTCATCAGTTGTCAATTCAATCTTGATAACCCACTTTGAGAGAAGTTTTTTATTTTGATTTTTCAATATTCAACAAATCTAGACACTTGGATGAACACTCAGCCAAGAGTCTAAATTTGTTGAATATGAAAAAATCAAAATAATAGACTTCTCTCAAAGTGGGTTATCAAAATTGAATTGACAGCCGAGGAAATATAAAATGGGACTCTAAATGAACACAAGACCTACCTTCGGGGTATATTCTACCAGTTAGGTCAGTTTTAAGTCGGAGGATAGGGGAGAGCGATCTTGGATCACTAGTTTCAACTTCTTGGGTTTCTTTTGTGGAAGGCTAAATAGATAGAAGATTCTAAACATTAATCTCATTCAAACTGTTACTCCACTTGTTTGAAAAGTATAAATAGTTAAATACATTTTTTGTGCTTCAAATGACTGATCATCTAATGGCTAGGCATGAATTATGATATGCAAGTCTAACCATGAATGTGGATTTTCACGAATAAATTGCAAAGGAAATGACTTGGGAAACTTGAATAAATATTTTAAGTGATATTGCAATGGCTTAGTTGGATAGCTATTCGATAGCTGATAAAAATTGCCTTTAGGGGTGATTTGTAGAAGCCTAAATTAAAAATTAGGAAACGGGGGAAATTTATTTGTATCTTTCTTTTTCTTCATTCTTTCCAAATTTGTGACTTGCTTTTTTTCTCTTGGTGCGTGTGTGTGTTAAATTGAATGATTAAGTTATTATTTTAGGATAATTACAATTAATCCACTTGTGATATAGTCTGTTTTCACTTTGCCTACTAGTGGTTTAAAACTTTACAATTTGCCCACTTGAGGTTACTTCCGTTAGGGCTCTATTACCCACCTTTTGGTTTTTTCGTTAAAATCAACTTTTACCACCAAAATATAACATAACAGGAATAAAAAAGTTAGGGTTTGAATTTTTTTGAAAAAGCTTGGGCTATGGGGTTTTGAGTCTCTATGCAAATTACAGGTCCTTTGCTAAAATTCCTATGAAAAATAATCAAAAAGGGAAGAAGGCAAGAAAGATAGGATTGTTTATGATGAACCATTAAAAAAAGTCTACATTGGGACCTTTTTTAATATCTTCGTAACACACTAAACCCCATAACCCAAGCACAAAATGTCTTTGTAACACACTAAAAATCTTTCTCATCTCTCACGCTAAAAATCAAATCAAATCTCTCTCATCTCTGTAACACACTTAAATTCTCTCAACGTCGTGAAATTGAGGTCACCATCGCCGTTGGTGGACGCCGTACCGAGTTTCCTTTGAACCCACGGTTGATTCTTCGTGACGAGCCAATCTTTCCTCTACTGCAACTCAACTCGCTGCCGCTTCTCTTCTCACTTTGTCGATGCCACCAAAACACCGTAGAAATCCCTCTACTTACACTCCAACAACGACTCTCGATCATTCAACGGCCGCTCCATCAAGGTCACCATTGCCACCGTGAAATTAACGACCTCATGTTTGGGCTATTGAGTGTTGTTTTGCTCGGAAAAATTTGGGGCGAGTCAGGGAACTTTTGGGGTAGTGGTTGTGGATTGTGGGTGTGCTAGTGGCAGTTCTAGGTTTCTAGTTTTTGAATATTTTTGGGTTTTCAATTTTTGTTGGCATGAGGAGTTTCAATTTTTGTTGTTCGAAGTTTTCTAGGTTTTCAACTTTTTTGGGTTTCTAGTTTTTGGACATGAGTTTCAATTCTTCTTGTTTAAACTTTTTTGGGTTAGTAGGAGATTTGATTTGATTTATTTGAACGTTGTTGAGTTAGATTAGGAGTTTTAATTTTTATCCAATTTTTCTCATACAGTTTTATCATGCTTTCAGATGTATAATTAGTTTGTTTATGATGAGATGATAAGTTCAAATACAAGTTGAAGTTCTAAGAAATTGCATAATATTTTTGACCAATAGCACATTTTGATCTTGTTTTCTCTTGAGTTTTTATGTGTTTTATATTTAGGGAGGAGAGAGACATAAAAATGGTACAAAATTACATATTTAACATTCTTTTTAACGAAGGTGGGTAATAGAGCCCTAACGGAAGTAACCTCAAGTGGGTAAAGTGTAAAGTTTTAAACCACGGATAGGCAAAGTGAAAACGGATCATACCACAGGTGGGTTTGCTGTAATTATTTCTATTATTATATTAGTCACGTCATCATTTTGTGTGCCAACAGTGCATTTCGTTTGCTACATAAGACTTTGTTAGTTGACGATAGGGACCAAAATAGAAATAATTTTTTATTTTCAAAGATTAAGGTGGACGCAAAATTAATTTAAGAATCAAAATGAAATTATGCTCAAAATGTAGGGGTTAAAAGTATATTTTTGTTAAATAAAAAAAATAAATAAAAAACCAACCTTCCATCGGGAGATAAAGGGTCGTCGAATTAGCTTTGCCTTTTGGTCTTTTTCTTTTTTCCTCATCAATTGGTCAGGACCGATATCAATGTGCATCATAACATGCTCATCCGTAAACGTGACTAATTTCAAGCCCAAGACCCTTTCCCAAGAACTAGCTAGAGCCTGGCCTGGACTTAAAAGAAGACAAGAACTATAAAGATATAAAAATGGGCCTAAACTGATTCAGTGGGCAGCCTTGTTTATAGTATTAAGGAAGAAGACAATAACCTCGAAGGTCCTCTACGCCATTTTTTTATTTAACCCAGCTTGGAGGCCAATGGTTTAGAGTTAGACTGGGCCAGGACTCATGATGGGTCTGGGGCGGGTTGCCATTATTCTTTTCTTACCCACAACCACCCCCCCCCCCCCCCCCCCACAATACCCTTGTTTTTTAGATTTGAAACCCCACTTTCCATAAATAAATTAGGCAATGCATTTTTCTTTCTTTCTTTTGTATGAATACAATAGAATTTCAAATGTTCATAATTATTGCTTTTTATTGCTAGGTCAAGAAATTAATTAGTTTTTAATGTAGATAAGATTTGAATTCCAAATCTCTTATTTGAAAGTAAGAGATTTTCAAATTGAGCTAACCCAAACTTACAATAATTTAAGCATTTTTTTATAATACAATATAATTTCAATTTATGGCATTTATCATATGCATAGAGTATTTTAAATATAAAATAAAATAAAAATTTAAATACGGGTGTTTTCATTATGAAATACCCCAATTTGGGTCATACGCAAATGTAAAATGTATATCATTACTTAATATTTTATAAGCAATACATGAATTAGAAAAAAGAATCCAACATTTTTATATAATTTAGTACATTAATTTGAATATTTTTATATAATTATAAAATGTATTTTAAAATTTTTAATTCAAAAAAATCAAAACAATTAGTATCAAAGTAAATATCATATTTTAAATGGCCACTACCCTCTCTTGGCAATTTTTGTCTTCAGTGTGGAAGTGGACATGAAAATACAACACATGCTTTATGGTTTTGCCAGCATATTCATACGGTTTGGGAATCGATGTTTGGATAAATAAGGAAAGATTACCTAGGGATGTCATCATTTTTGGACTTGGTATCGCTAGTCGGAAGGCAGGCCAAACAACTGGACCTCTTTGCTACAGTCGCATGGTCAATCTGGTGTCAGAGAAATAAAATAAGGTGTAATGAACGAAGTTTGCCACTTGGGAAGATTATGGAATCAGCTGCCTCACTCCTAACTGAATTTCAGAAACACTACAACTCTGGTGTTCGTGTTCCACGGCAGTGAGATGTAAAATGGAAACCACATACAGCTTCCATGATGTGGAAGACAAACTTCGATGGGGCTATGTTTTCAGAATTTGATCTGGTCGGAATTAGGGTGGTAATCACAAACCAGGCGGGGTAGGTCATGGCAGCATTATCGGGAAAAATAACCAAACCAGCTTTAGACTTGGCAACGCAGAGGGCAGTCCGGTTTGTCCTTGAGTTGGGCTTTCAGCAATTTGTGTTTGAAGGAGATTCAGAGGTCATCATTAAGGCCCTTGACAATGGAAATTTTTCTTTGGCCAGCGTTGGACACATTGTAAAAGACATTAGGTCTATTTCAAGTTTGTTACAAACCATGCCCTTCTCTTATCAAAGGAGGCAGGGCAACTTTGTGGTCCATGCCTTAGCTCAAAGAGCAAGGTTTTCTTTTCCTGTATTAGTCTAGATGGAGGATATTCTATTAAGTATTTTTCATTTTGTTTCTTTTGATTTTCCAGTCATTCAATAAATTGCCGATGAGTTTGGCCTCTCAAAAAAAATTAGACTTTCAATAATGAATCTGTCTTGAAAATTACTACTAATTTTAATTTTGATAGAGAGAGAAATAGTAAAATTTTTGGAAGATTAAATTTTTTTTTCACTCATAAACTACCACAAACGCACAAATATGGTAAAATGTAGAAATAAAGCATTGAAAATTAAAAAAGAGTATAATATTTTAAAATATTTTTTATTAAATATTTGAGCCTTAATTAAAACCTTTACACAAAACATTTTATTGGGTAATAGAATATATCTTCTTTTTTCCTTTTAAAGTGAGATGTCTTACTTTTTTATTATTATTTTTGGGCAGTATTATAAGATAAATAGAAAAAAAATATATATTCTATTTTAGGCCTTAAGTCATTTCTTAAATAGCCTAATATTTGAGCTGCTTCTGCCCTCAATCTACAATTAAAGCCAACATAATCACAAAAGTGATAAAACCTATAACCAAAAAAAAAAAAAAAAAAGGCACATTAACACACACAAATATGTATAACACTATAACTCTTAGTTTGTGACCTAAAATTACATCAAAAGGCAAAAATGAACTCCAGGAAATGTTCTTGAGAAACCCTAATCCTATAAATTTATCTAATAATATGCTCAGTTGCAGAGAAAATTAAACAAATAAATAAACATACACATATTTACTTCAAAAATACCATACTTATCCTGTACATTGCTTCCAAGTGCGACTATGGATCAAACTAATTGACCCAGATTGAAAATTTCGCAGTCTTTTACAAGCATTTAGGATACAGTTAATGGTAAAAAAAAATTATCAAAATGAGGCCCATCACATGTTTCACATATATGATGAATCTGATGGCACACACCGTATATTTGCTCCAACTTGGCCCACTGGACCTACATGGATCGAGCTATAACAGCTTTCTTTGATCTCCTTCTTGCCCTTTCCACTTTTCTCCTATTCACTTCTTTTACGTGCAGAGGCTCCTCAATAATGGTGGACAAACCTATAAAAGTTACCATCAAAAAGTGATTGACATTTTGCAGTTTTCATATCACACGCGATAAAGTTACACAAACTTTTGGCACGCCATGATGTAATAGGTAAAACGTGGGAAACCCTATTTGAAATTCAAATTAATCACACAAATTTAATTTGTACTATATATTTATATGAATGATCAAACTCAAAAAAACTTTTACTTACCAGATAAGAAATCCTTGTTCTCTATCATCACCCTCATCATTTCACCACGCTGTTGCTCGTCATTGTTGCACTCATAGTCACCGTCAGATTCTTTGACTTTTCTAGCTTGACTGCTCGTTGTCTTTGACCGGGCAGCGGCGAATAGCCACGTGGCATCCATCTGTTTACTGATCATACGCGCGGCATAGTATGGGATCTTCACGCGCTTGGTCACGCCAGACTTAATGCAACCATTGATGAACATTATGCAATCCATCAAGCTCTCTTTGGCTAACCCTTTCATGTCATAAGCTTGTGATCTTCTCCAAAGACTTTTATTATGAGAATTGGCTGGAGTGGCTAAGCAAAGAGCACGAGTTGAGTCACTAATAGCACAATCTGGATCTCTAAGTAGCAAATGACACTGAGCTCTATTACTATATAGCACCATTCTTTCTTTCCTTGACTTTAATGGGCATAGGTCTAATGCTTCAGTGTACTTAGCTAAAGCTTCTTCTATTTCACCTAACCAAAACATATGGTTTGCTTCTTGTTTAATCAGACACACTAAAACCCTTTTCTCTTCAAGTTTTTCTTCACTCATTAGTTTCTCTTTCTTCCTCTTCTCCACTTTCAAATTCCAGACATCTTGCAAAGCTTTTTGGACTTTTTGGTTTCTAAACTTAACTTTACTTTGTTTGTAATCTAAAAGGAGTGCTTTTGTGATTGTTTCACCCAAGTTTGGCCTATCTCCAAGGCTTCCAAGTTCAACCAAATCAACAACAAACAAAGCAATTATCTCAAAAACTTTGTACCTGGTATTCTGGTCATTGAGAAGTAATAGTAGACAATCTATGCCCATGTACTGCCAATCATCTGAAGATCTTGAAAGATTACAGATATTCTCAATAATCTCTTTGGATTCAGCAATGTATTTTCTTCCATCTTTACTATAACACAATATTCTAACAAGTCCAACCCAAGCTGGTGAAGAGTGATTCGCCAATCCACCCCACATGCCACACAGTTTTCCCAAAAAGTCTTGCTTACAAATGAGACTCAAAGACCTCTCTTTGCAAGCAAAGCAATTTAGGAGATATAGACACCAACACTGAAGTTGACTAGCCCATTCTTCACCTTTCCTGTCCTCCATTTCTGAATCTCCAATACCTCTAGTAAGCAAATCACAATGATACTTCACTCTCTTATTTATATTCTTCACCCCAACAAAGTTAATATACACCACTTCTAGGCAAGTGCAAGCTAATTTCATAGCTAGCTTGATCACTTCTTCTTCATACTTTGCTACAGCTTCAAAGGTTTTCTCATAGCTAGCCAGGTGGCCAAGTGCTCTAACCGCAACCCTTTGCTCAACCCAGCTGATCTTTCCTCTTAAGAGCTCCATTAATGGTGGTATGACACCTTGCTGGACTGCTATTTCTGTGAACTCAACCTTGTTCATAGTGTAAGAGCCAATGACATGAGCAGCATAATAAGGTATAAAAATGTTTTGGTCTTTGAGAAGCCAATTTCTATCATTGATACCTTTGTAGATTAAGTTTGCCATGCACTTGAAGATGCCGAGGGAGGGGAACTCTGGGTCATCAGGGTGAGTCATAGCCACATGCCACAGACCACTAAGCACCAAAACTTGGTCTTGGTGGTCTGTGAAAGGCATTTCCTTGAAAAAGTTTGCTATCGCAACTCTCCTGAGTGATGGTTCTGGCTCTTTCATTGTGCAAAAGAAACAAGATGGATTAGTGCAAGTCTGCTCCTCCTTGCACATGTTGGCAATAGTGGTTTGGGTGGTGGAGGTAGTGAAGGGGTTGATCTTCTTTTTCTTAAGGGAATCCATGGAACTGACAAAATTTGGTTTTAGGGTTTTGTATTTGCTGAGGGTAAATGGCTTATATAATGAGATTCTAGGAAATAATAAACTCAATTATTACTTATTAGGCTTCAACCACCTGATATAATGGCTTATATAAAGAGATTCTAGGAAATTTTTTAAGTCATTATAAATTTTATTATATTAAACTTAATTATAAACTAATGTAATAATGAATGTAATTATTACTTATCAGGCTTCAACCACCTAATATATACATTAATTTGTAAATTTTATGTAGTAAAATTTATAGTATTTCTAGCATCACTCATTTAAGTAATATTAGTAACAGAACATTTTTTATAACACTTTACATAGTTTAATATGATTGGAACTAACATTATTTTTACTTTATCCACCTGTGAACTACTTTTGTTATGTACTAATCACAAGGTATGTAAGCCATTTGTGGATATATAATGAGAAAAAGAAAGTTTTGGAAAGTGGATGTGGGAGTGGCCGATTGACTGGTGTATAGAGTTGCAGCTAGCTGCCCAAGAAAAGTTGGATTCTCTATTTCTCTAGTCTAAAACTTTTGAAGCAACTTCTATATTTAAAATTACGCCATTTTTTTTTCAAAAAAGGTTAGGTTAACAGTTTTGTATTGCTGCCAGGAAGTGAAAGGGTGAATTATGCTACTTCTGACTCAAACTGTACTTTGCTGCATTTGTTTACGTGCTTGATCATGAAAGACCAATAGTCACGAGGGCATCAAATTTTAAAGAAGAAATCTAACTAGCTAATTCACTTTTCTTTTCTTTTGATGAATTAAGTATTTGGCAGTTTTTACTTATATATTCAGTTCTGCAGAAAAAGTACAGAATTTGTTTGATTGTTTCACTCTGTGCATTCCAAATTTCCAAGTACTTTAAGCTGCATTTTAAGCTGCAAAGTTGAACATGCATTTCCAGCACTAGCTGATAGATTTTTCATGTCTTCCATAATAATAAGATGATATTAGCTAGTCACTCTGAATATATAATGTAATGCTCAATGCTTCACAGGACACAGTGAAAAAACAGATAATTAAGCCCATCTAAAACTTAATGTTTTCATGTTATCTGATTTAATTCTACGATTTTAGGGTCTTTTTTTTCTTGCATTGGTTGTAATTATAATATTTTTATTATAATATTTATATTCTTTTCTCTGCTTTGCAAGTGATTCCCACATCAGAAAGCAAGTGGTCCTCACCTTTCACCTTGCTTGCTAGGGTTTAGACCTCCACATTATACTAAGTTTAAATTTGTTTTCTAAGCAATCACTTTAGCACTTTGCTGCTTCTACTTTTTATCATTCTCGTCGCTGGACATCATATCTCTTGTTGAAGTGCATCTTTGTCTTTTAAAGGGATCACGTAAGCAAGGCAAAATCTTTGAACCTCCTAAAAATTACAAATATATGAACTCATGTGAGGACAAAACTTCCGGATATCTATGTACAATTGTCATGATGTTGTCTACTCTAGATTTTCGTTTAAGCTTCTTTGTCAACAGCTCTATTGCATGCTACTCCTATACCTCTTCAAACGCTTTGTTAATTTAAACAGTAACTTCATGGTATATTCATTACTTTTATATATGAGCTGTAATTTTCAAAGGGCAATGCTATAGGTTATATCACTTTTACTATGAACTATAAAGTGACAATGAATGTGGTTAGTACCAAATCAACAATATAAATATACAACAGTCTGTAAAGGTTATATAGTAATATCTTTAGTATTTTTCTTTGTTTTATGTTTAAAAAATTAACATATCCATTTGTTAGTCTTTTGTAACATGGACACAATTTAGAGAATTTCATGACTACATGTCGTATTGACTAATGCGACAAAAACAACAATATATTTCTCAAGAACATTTAAATTCAACCATGTGGTTCATTGGTTATTAATTGTACTGACTAATGAATCACATGATTAAATTTAATTAGAAAACTTATAGTACTTCGATTTAAGAAAATGTGATTAAGTTTTACATATGTAGCATTACTCATATTCACATTAGAAAAAAAGAAGAAAACATTATTCTTTTTCAAATAGAATAAGGATGATCAGATATGGATGTCATATGTCAAAGATTAATTATATAGCCCACAATTCCCTGTGATTCTTCCACTTCCAAGTTATGATCATAATGTTATATCTTAAATCTATTGTGCACATATGGGAAAAAAAGAAGAAAACATTACTCTTTTTCAAATAGAATAAGATGATCAGATATGGATGTCATATGTCAAAGATTAATTATATAGCCCACAATTCCCTGTGATTCTTCCACTTCCAAGTTATGATAATGTTATATCTTAAATCTATTGTGCACATATGGGCTTGCTGCAGAAAGTTGCGAGGGACCACAGCTTAGATATGGGAAATTGTCTCTCTAAATTACAGAAACTACATGTGGTCCCTTCAACATGCTTCAACTTTTACCCCATATAAATATTAAGCACCATAAGGAAGAACCCTAGAATCCAATTCTAAAAACTAATTAAAAATCAGTATATGTACAATTGGTGTAGGTCTCAAGAAGCGGCTATACCTTATAATGTCCTATATATAGATAAAAGCATGAAAATCTGGTTTTTACACGTTTTAATCCTTGTCTAGTACTGGTAATTGGGAATAAAGAATAACCCTATGCCTTAAAACCATTGGATTTGGCCCTGTTGATGTTGATAGTATTTTATCCTGATGTTTTATTAATCTCCTATTTGAATATCTTGTACTAGGATGCATATTGTTGTATTTTATTGCTTTTAAGTACAATTGGCGTGGAAAATTGCTGTCTGTTTCTAAGCTTATAATGATGAAGACTAGATACGCTATCAGAACACAGCAAACTATGAAGCTAATTAAGGGCTTCTTTAGTTTGATTAAATTCCTTATATCCTTCTATCCAGCAAAAGACAAAGTCCTTGTGTCCTTTAAAAGTATTCATGTACAAGGAAACTTCAATTGATTAGCATAGTTATACCAAATACCAAGAAGAATCTGCTGTCTCAACAATATTGGCCAAGGCTCCAGGATGTTGTAGAACAGTGATTCTAATATCTGGAACCTTTTTTTTTATTTTTTTTTTACAAGTGGAGGAGTGGAAGTTTGAACTCAGATACTCTCCATTGAGAGAATCAACTATACCACAGAGTTTCAAGACTATTGGCTAAAAACATAAATGTTTTATTAGTATAAGAAGTAAACATCTTTTAGTGCAAATAGCATACGCTATTCTGTAAAAATAAAAACGAATTATTATATTTCACAGATTAGTCTGCAATAGTAAAGGAAACAGCAACAAGCAGCATACAAGAAAGCATTTTTCTTCTCTACACAACATGAATAGGATTATTTTAGAAAGTTTGTGATAGAAAACTGGGAGAGAGTTCATGCATTAACTTGACTTGTTGTCTTAGCATGAATGAAAAGAATCCAAGCTTAGGCTCGGTGGCCTTCACACGTTTACAAGCTTAAGAAAAGTGTACAAATAGGAATATTCTTAATCTGAATGAAATTTATGTATTTTTCAGCACAATAGAGAAACATATATGAATGTTCTGAATGGCATCTATGTATTTTTTGGTACAAAGTGTCTGTATAACATGTCCATATATGTAAAACAATTGACCTGTGAGACCTGATTGAATTAAGGATAATTGATGATTCAAGTAAAGCCACTATCAAGAGCAATGCTAATTATAAATAAATCTACATAATCATGTACAAAATATGCTACATGTTAACAAGAAGAACAAACTAAATGGGCAAAGCTACAAAGAGACAATTGCAGCAATACCAAAACTAGAGAAAGTTGATCAAATGTTTCATCTATACTGTTCCAACTTTTGACTATTTCATAATTCTTGATTATAAATTAGACTTTATAAAGAAGAAAGGTAAGTCTACAAATACTACCTAGAAAACATGTTACTTTTGCATTATGCAAACTTGACCTTATCACTTGCTATCATAGTGGTGGTAAGCACCAATGAATTCTTCCAAATTGCCAAGCACTCCATCTTGTAAAGTATTTCAAAAAGTGAAACACATTTAAAGAGATTTGGCATGACACAGAACGTGTAAAACAAATTTATATGCTAACAGGGACATACTTAGCATTCACTAGGGCACCCAATTTCCACAATCTTTTTCCTAAAGGCTATGTTGTGTCATCTTCTGTTTCTACTTTATTAGACAGAAAGGATAATTAATCCCATGATAGACCTCTTTTTGGAAGAACAACAAATGACAGAAGGATCAATAAAGCAAATACAATTGTTGTAATAATGAATAAGAAACATATTAAATGGAGAACTACTCTAGACAACCTTGATATCCCATAGAACGCGGTATATACTATAAAGTTGTTAAAATTAGGATCTTACATAAAAACAGAGGAATGATCAACAAGATCATATTGTAAGATTGAGCATCATTTAAGTTCAAAAACCTATTGAAATTACAAATAATAATGTAGCACTATGATACTAGATTACTATTAGCTATTCTATTCATACGTAATTAAGATAATTAAACAATAGTAACTACATAATAGTAACTAAATAGAGATAGAAACATACAACAACCAAATTAACAAACATCACCATAAACCATAATAAGGGGGGAAAAAACAACAGCAAAAACAAAAATAAATTGTTGGTTGGTACAAACTAGAAGTAATCCACGTCTTCAAGTGCCTGCACACAGGTCTTCATCAACAACAATCTTCAAGCATAGGTTCCTTGATAATCGAAAGTCTTGATATGAGAAGCAAGTTTCAATATCTCATCATCTACATTAAATCCATTGCAGTACCTCATAATCAAGAGCTCAAGGTGTCTGCAGCCCTTTATAATCATCACAACATTATCACGGGACAAGCGACAACTACTTAATCTCAAGTATTTGATTTTTTGTTCTAATTTGACTATGGCCTCTGCATCTTCATCTCTAATTTGGATTTCACGGCAACATAACGCCTGAAACTTTTGGCAATGAGTGCTGATTGGGATCAAAATCTGATCAAGATAATAGCAAATTTCAATAGATAACAACTCTAAATTCCCCCAACTGCCTATAAATTTAGAGAGATGCTGCCCCTCGTCCCCAAACATAAACTCCATCGGTATATTAAGGCACTTCAATTCTGGGCACCTGCTAGTAATTTTTCATCTTAGAGAATATGGTTATTGAAAAAAGAAAAAAGAAAAAAAAGGAGTGCATTTCAATATATGTTTACACATCAATTGAAACAGATTTTAAAATAAAAGTAATCCTATTGTTTAATTGAAACATATTTAACAATAAGATAAACTAAGAACATTAAGGTAAATTGAGATATTTAAAAATTGTCATCAAATTCTACCCCAGTAAGAACCCCACATACGCTCTCAAAGAAAATTGCAACATTCTCAAAATAAAAATATTTTATAAAATAGTTAAAAAAAAACTAAATTAAAAAAAAAAAATCCAATTCCATAAAACTAATAGTCTACAACACATGCTTAAACGCGGAAGTAAAACTTATGTAAAAATTAAGTACAGAGTAATTTGTTTATTAAAATTTAAGTTATTAAATAAAGTTCAACATTTTCTCAAATAATAGAAAGCATAAATTTTAATCAATACAACCATATAGTTGAGTTCAATTTTTCTTGAAAAAAAAAAAACATAATAATCATTTAGTTGAATTCAATTGAAAACCTGAGATATAATACATAGTATTAAGGAATTGTCTTCAAGTTTGCCTTTCAATTTAGTGAAAAGAAGATCATTTAAACATATGTGAAGAGGCTAATATATTTATTAAAAGAGATGGGAAAAAAAAAAGCATGAATATAAGGAAAAAAGATAGTATTACTCTTGGGAGACATATTCCAAGGACTGTTGAGTGAAGAAGCCAGCAATCACAAGCGTAGTGGCACATCTTTGACTGCGATCAACCACAAATTTTATGAACGCATTGGCTAAGTCATTGTTCCCGTTTAGAATGTTGAAGTCATCGAAGAAAGGTGAATTGTAGGGTGGGCGTAGATAAGGTGAAGATGCGAGTTCGTGAAAATTAAGGCACTTCCAACACTTGGGGTCTAAAGAGGCTTTGCACCAAGACTTACACACCAAAGAAATGTTGGTTAACAAGGATTCAATGTCTAATTTTCTAAGCACATCAACCAAGCAATCTTGGTTCAACTCCTCCCATCTCCTATTTCCCATCTTCTTCTTTGATGGGTAGTATCTACCACTCCTATTCCTATTCCTCTTCCTCTTCCCCATGATTGATTGGTTTTTTTTTAACACATGCACAGAGGCTAGTATATATATATAATGGTACGAGACTATTCGGATTATGAATCATAACCGACGTAACGTAACTGAACTCTTGTGTTCGTGTTAAACACGATGATACGTAGTGCACTGCATCTACACGGCGTGAAGCCTGTTCGTGTTCTATTTAAATGTGTCTAACGCTTATATAGGTAGGGCTGTCCAAGGACCCGCCGGACCGACCAACCCGCTGCCGCTGACCGGAACCCGACCCACCGCCGACCGAACCGACTGCTCCGGCGGTCGGGGACGGATTTGATTCTCCGAAATCCGAGATCAACGGGTCGGAGGTCGGATCTCCTTCTCTCAAATCCGAGAAACCCGATCCGACCGACCTATCATTTTTCCGGCGAGATTGAGATTTTTTTGGGAAGATTTAACCTAGATCCGGCGAGATTTCGCTAGATCTAGCCAAGATCTTGCTGAAAATGGCCAAGATCTCGCTGGATCTGGAGAGATCGGCCGGATTTCTACCGTTTTTCAAAAAAAATTCGCCGGAGTTCTGCCGTTTTTCATCTTTTTTTCGTCGGATTCTCGCAGTTTTCCAAATAATCAACCCCGACTGATCCGCCCGAACTCTGTGGAAGCTCCGACCCGTCCGATCCGATCAACCCTCCGGTCGGCGGCGGGTTAAAATTTGGGAGACCCGATCTGGTCGGGTCGGTTCCGGGTTGGGCACAAACCCGACCCGGACCGACCCGTGGACAGGCCTATATATAGGTCTTTCCCTTTCTTTATTTTTTTTTATTAAAAAAAACCTCTAAATTATTTAATTCAAAAAACACTTATATAGATTTCTTCCTCACTTATTGAATTGAATCTCCACTAATTATTTTTTGATAAGTACGATTATTTAAATTTAAAAAAAAAAAAAAAAAAACACTATTGACGTAGTCAATCTATTTGGTCTATTTCAGTCCATTTTGGTCAACTTTAGTCCATTCAGTCCATTCAGTCTAATTTCGTCCATTCGGTTTATTTCAATCTACTTCAGTTTAATTTGGTCTGTTCAAACTATTTCAGTCCATTCGGTCCATTTTTTATTAATTGGGCTTTAAATAATAATTTAAACTTACTGTAACATGTTATATGTGTTCTATGGAATGAGGGTGTACATTTTTTTTTTTTTTTTTAATATTCTTGGATTTGTTCAAATTAGTCACCCTATTGTAGTAGATTTTTTTTTTTGTTTTTAAATTCTTTTAATAACATCTTCTCTATTTATAAAAAATAATATTATAATTATGTAATTTAAATCTTTTATCAAAAAAACTTTATTTCATATTGTGGGAGGGTTTCATAGTCTCAGCCCCCAATTAGCAGGTATTGTCCTTTTTGGAGAGGCCTCGTGCTAAATAGCGACCAAGGACACTCCCCGCAAGGTTTTGCTCAATCCCACATCGGGGAGAAACGCCTCCCACATGTGCCTTATAAGGATTGACCTCAAGACACATGTGTACCAGTATTAGACAGAACCAAGGTCTTGTATGACTCTCGGACTCAAGCATATGGGGAAACTAGTTACTTCAAGAAAATCTAAGTACTAGACAGAACCAAGGTCTTGCATGGTCCTCGGACTCAAACCTATGGAAAAACTAGTCACTTCAAGAAAAATCTAAGTACTAGACAGAACCAAAGCCTTGCATGGTCCTCGGGTTCAAGCCTATGGGGAAACTGTTCAAGCCTATGGGGAAACTAACTACATTAAAATATATATATATATATATATATAATAAAATGGTAATATTCATACAAGGGGGTGGGAGTCTAGCTCCTCGAACCACCCCCCCCCCCCGACAACCAAATTCATAAGGTATGTGACCCATATTACAAGTTTATAGCCTTTTATAGTCTATCCAGCGAGAGCAAGTCATAATATTAAGATGGCTCAATTATTAATCAGAGTCTAAGTGGAAACTATCATTATAGACTTTGGCACCCCCCCCCCCCCCCCCCCTTCTTGGCCGATATTTCAAAATGGAAAGCAAGTCACACTATTGAGATTGTTTAGCTAATAATCAAAGCGTAGGTCATACAAGTAACAGAACCCATCATAATAACAGTAAGCACATAATGTAAAAAGAAACCTCGTATATTCCATCCGAAAGTTACATTACAACGTTCAAAAAAAAAAAAAAAACGGAGAAGGGGAAAGGAAAATGTAAGGCGAAAGTCCAACTGGGGCAAGCCAAGGAAGCCTATTTCCTCTACTTTATTTTGACCCCTTCCTTGGGGGGCTGAATAGAAGGGGTCTCAAGATCCTTGGGGCCTTCGGCCGGAGGAGCAACCTGCCGAGAATCAACTAAGAGGGGCGTTTCCTCGGCATTAGTGGCCTGGGAACCTGCGGAGGACTCTGTAGCGCCCTGGGGCACCTCCTTGCTTGAACCCTTGTCTGTCTCAGTCACTCCTACAGGCTCAACTTCCTTGGCAGGCGCAACAGAAGTGGCAATGGTCAAAGCAACTTCATCAGGAGCGGTACCAACATCCTCAAGAACCACCTCAGCCTTAAAGCTGGGAGGAGCAGCCTCAAGAATGGCAGGAGGGTAATACACATGCTCCGCCTTCCACAGGTCAGATGAAGCCTCAACTCCAGCTTGCTTGAAGGCCTCATTCCAAGTCTGGGAGCAGTAGCGTCTGCATACCTCAGGCACTTGAGATTTGAGAAGGGCCTAGGTTTCAGCCACTCCCAAATCATAGGCCGCCTCTTCGGCCTTCTCCTTAGAGGCCTCAGCCTCTGTCCTGGCGAGTTCAGCCTCCTCCTTAGCCCTCAAGGCCTCCTCCCTAGCCTGCTCAACGACATTCTTGGCCCCCTCCACCTCGGCCACCTTCTTCTTTAGCTCTATGATCTGCTCCTTAGCGATCTTTAGCAGATCCTCTACATCGAGCAGGCACTTCTTCTGGTCCTCGGCCCGCTTTTTAGCGTTAGCCAAGTTTGTTTCAGCGGTGTCTCGAGCCCTTGTTATCTCCTTCAATTCCTCCCTTGCTTTCGAGAGATTGGTCTCGGAGATTTTAAGGGTCCGAGCGGCATCCAGATGCTTTTCGCGCTCGAGGTCAAAGGCCCTGCTCTGGTTGTTGGCCTCCTCCTCTAGCCTAAAAGTGGCCTAGACAGCCTGCCAATCGAAACAAGCACATAGTAAGTTGGGAATTAAGAAACAAAATTCAACAAGGGCACAAGTGTCAGAGGTCTTACCATGCCCAAGTATCTCTTCAGGTTGAGGACGACCTCCTGCCTCCTCAGGTTCTCCAATTTGGCCATGTCGGTGGGGAGCAGCAAAGATCTCTCCAACGCATCGGCCACGAACGTGCCTTCACCACCTCCGAAGTCCCTAAGGGAAGCATTGTCCCTTAAAGGCTCCCAGTGGAGCATTGGGGCGGGGAGCCAGGCCTGGGGCTCGGCCTGTGGGGCCACCTCCTTTCTCGGGCCCTGGTGCCCAGTTTTTTGTTGCTTAGAGGGCCGCCGAGCTTCATCCTCCTCCTGGGAAGATCGAGATCTGTCTACTCCCATGGGCCGTTTGCCTTTGTCTTTCTTATTTTTGGGATCAGTGGGCTCGGACCCTTGGGGCAGACTTGGCTTAGGTGGAGGAAATGGAAGCCTGGACTGGGTGAAAGACGACCTAGTCTGGACCGGCTAACGCTTGGGTGAAGGCGGGGGAAGCTTGGATTGACCTCCCCGGCGTGTCTTTCCCCGGCTGGCCCTCAATCGGGTCGAACAAGCTAGTTTGAGGTTGTCTCTTGAAACCCATCTCGGCCTGAGTACTAGTCCCTGATGACAGAAGGTCTGCTTCAGATAAATGGGGGTCACCCAAGTCGCCAGAAGGATCCTCGAGTAGATGGACTTGGTCGAATGCACCAAATTCGTCCTCGGATGGACCCAGATCAGCTACTTCTTCCTCTCTTTCCAAACTTCCTCCCTCGGCCTCCGCAGCTTGATGAGACGAGGAAGAGCCTGCCAATAGGACGCCCTCTAGGATGGAAGATCCTTCAGAAAACGAGAACCCATGCTCCATCACAGTGATTTGGCGAAGCCTAGAGTCCTTGCCTCTGATCACGTACTTCGGAGCCAGGAATGACTTCTGGGCCGGATCGTACCCGAGGATCTTGTGAGCAGCCCTAACTTAATTGTCAGCTTCGTTCACAAAAATCTCCACCCTAAGTATGGTTTCCAAGTCTTCCTTGTTGACCAAATGGAAATGCCGTTCAAAGGCGTGTGGATTTGCAAAAGAAAAGACATGTTCTTATTAGCAACCAAACAATGCCAACTATGAAAACATAGCAGATCAACCCTCCCCTACTTCGAATACCCCACCTGGTTCCCCCTCTACTGTCGGGCAGTGAAGGCCGTCGTGCCACTCCCCTGACACGATGAGAAAGTCCTGATTTAACCCCTTGCTGGACTCGGGGAGGCACTGAATAAGCCGAACCTTGTCATCCCTTGTCTTCATGTAATAGGACTTACCCTTTAAGTGCTGGAGGTTGTAGCACCAATTTACGTCATGATGGGTTAACCTCAACCCCATCTTCTTGTTTAAGGTGTCCACACAACCCAGGATCTTGAACACGTTGATAGCCAACTGGGTGGGAGCCAATCTAAAATGCCTAAGGTAGTCCCTCGTCACCGGCCCCAGGGATTCTCATACCACCTTCTAAGAAGGCGACTATAGGAATTACTACTTCACCCTCTTTCCTCCTAATATGTCAATCCCCTTCTTCGCAGTACCTCAAACCCACATTACTGGGTATCCTATAATCGGCGATGAATTTCTCTATCGCCTCCTCAGACTCAACCAACTTCTTAAACCTACCCATCCTAAAGAACGGCTAAAAAAAATATATATAGGGAAGAGTGAAGGAAAGAGAAGAATAAGGAGAAGAGAAAATCAGAAAAAGGAAAAACACGAGATAGAATAAGAAGAAAACTTACAGAAATGAGGAGAAGCTCCTCGGGCAAGCTTTTTATGCTGGGAAGGGACACGAGTTTGATTGGAGGTTCGACCGGATTCAGGGTATGTGCGCAAGAACTCTTGAGTGCAAAAGTAAAGAGGCAAATCGGTCCAGATGGGTATTTATACCCTCAATTAAAGAGGAACCGTGCAGGTTTTCCCGCCCATAAATGCAAGGAAGTCCCCACCGTTAGATCACCAGTGCACCGTTGGATATGGGGCGCACAGAGCCGCCAGAGTTTAATGAAGTCACGCTTCGCATTCCAAGGTGCCAGGAACGTGCTTTGGACAGGTGAAAAGACTCTAGCGCTGACGTAGGACAAGACTGGACAAGCCATGACAGAGACCCGAGGACATCAAAATCCTCCTCCCCGTCCGAGGTGCCGGATAGCAGAATTTTGAGGGGCTATTGTGGGGCCTAAAGAATCTGGCAACCCCGGCCCACTTTATACCAAGCCCAAGGCCCATGCCGAGGAGTGAGAGACGCCCGAGGACGAAGTAAGAAAGTCCAAGTTGCCTAAGGACATTGCCGAGGACAATCCTGTCCTCGGCCAATCAAGACCGTGGGGGGAGGAAGCAGCGGGCCATCAAAAGTAGCCTCCCGGAGCATCCCAGGAGAAAGAGCAAGTACAAAGTGTCAGCCATGGGAACATGGTAGAGGAACAATTCCAGGATAAATTGTCACCTCCACATTAAATGCCCATAACTAACGTTCTGGCCGCATTAATGAGGAAATGACCCCTGAACAGTGCAGCCTTGGTTGCTGCAACCCACAGAAAGAATGGGAAAGTGGCTGATGGGACGGACACTCAAGTAGTGACCTGCTTGATCAACAAATGGAAGGCCAAAATCAAATGAAAGAGGATATATAATGTAAGAAATCCCTCTGTAAAGGGGGGAGGCAAGAAGAAGCAGAAAGACCATAGTGACTCGTATCATCTGAGAAACCTTTGTAACCAGGCATTGAAGAAATAATAAGAATTACTCATTCCTCAGGAGAGTGCTGAGGAGCAGAATTTCATGCTTTAGCTTATATTCTTGTAATTCAACCCATTCACTACCATGCTCATTCGTTGCAATCCTCGCTAAGGCCTAGTTCTTAAACTCATTCTCTATAAATTCATTGTATTGGGCCAGTTGGATCTGAGTCCACTCTTCCAGCAGTGGGGACTGGATCTGAGCGGTTCTACTGCTGGAGAGTGGACTCAGATCCAGTCCCTACACACACACACATATATATTTATTAAATGTAAAATACATTATATGTTTCTTTACATAAAACTTATAAAAATAGAAAATACTTTTAAATAACACATGCACTATTTAACCTACAAAATTTACATCATATTCTTATAAAATAATTATATTACATTATCTCCTGCATTACGTGAGTTTGATACTAGTGAGATATAATACACTTGAATAATTTTATTAACCACCAGGTAATGAGTTGGAGATCCAATTTAAAGAAAAGACGCCCACAACAAAAGATTAATAAGCCATATTATTTTACTCAAGTGAAGTAACAAAAAAAAACATATAAATCACCATGTGTATCTTGGGATTTTCCATTTGTGAAATAATTTCTTTGTTTTTTATTTCTTCATTCTAAAAAAACAAATAGAAATGAAGTAAAAGTTTGGCATGATTTTTTTCTCTATCTCTTTTTTGGTGTATACTAATCGGCACGTATCAAAATAAAAATTTTTATGAGTGTTGATGAAAAGAAACAAAATTATAAGTATATATATTATTTATTTATTAAATGATTATGGTTCATCAAAATTTATTAAATGATTATGATGATCAAGAGTCTTGTGTCGTGTGATTCACTACCAAAAAGAAAAATGAGAAAAGCAAGACGTGAGCGGTCTGAACTCTGAAAGGTTTGTTGTACAACATAATGACGCAATGCGAACAAGGAGAAAGGCTTAATGATAACGAACTTCTCAGCGTCAGCATTTTAATTAGTGTTCAACAATTTTAATCATACACAATTTGCTTTCTCGTAATGGCTTTTTAGCAGCAATAGCATGCTCTCATAATCTATAATTAGTAAGTTAATGTTGGTGTTCAACTAAAAAAGTATAATTTTTAAAATTTAAAAGAAGAAGAAATTATTAGCATTTTTTTACATTTTACGTCCAGAAAAGATTGCAGGCGTGCTAACCAGTAAAATTTGGAACAATCAGAATTAAAATGCAATGTTAAAACAATGTTTGTATAGGATATACACCGAGACTAGAGAAGTGGAAGCTCATGTTTACAACTTCAAGGTAAACGATGACATGTTTACCAGTGGTCAAACTGTCACTGTCAATGTCCATAAGGCATAAGCACAGCATACATTCAAATTCAAAGACGAGGGTCTTCTTTTGGTTTAAATATGCTGTTAAGAGAGGTCTTTTGGTTTAAATTCTCTAACTAAATAGTGCACACTGCACAGCATACATTCAAATTCTATCATAAACAAATAGGAAAAAGAAATACTGCACTAATATGTTACACGTTCATGATTCATAACATAGTACTCAAAATATTTTAAAAGCCATATCTTTTTGGAGTGAAACTCTCATCACATGGCTATGCATATAATGTTAAATGCCTTCACGGACGAAATTTTACAGGAATCCTAATTGATCTTGAAGTATCACAGTCGAATGCAATCGAGAAAATCTTACAAGACTCAAGACTTGAAAATGAACCTCAAATGTCCTGTTTTCAGAACATGTATAGAAAGTAAATGGGAAACACACCTCCCTTTGCTCAATTCATCCACCAAAAACCCAAGTCCTGACTCCATAATAAGATTCTCCATTGAGAGATAGAAAAAGTCGCTCAGGCAACTGAGAATGCTTGTGAATGATTGTGCTGTATTTACAAATTTGAAGAGGCACTGTTCCCATGCCAAAAAGCTGCAAACAACCCTGCTATTACCTTACCAAACTACTTTCTAATTTGTCAGTCAAGTGAAACTAGATACCGAGCTAGCCCTGTGATATTTTCCAACAGACCTCCCTCTTTCCTAAACATCTGTTTTCCAAATTATATTATTAACATTGCCGTCATGAGAATTCTCAAACGCAGCAACTTTGGCACGATAAGCTGCAGCTGCCACAGCAGTGTTTACTCTCTGACCCTGAGGAAGTTCACAGGCTTCACTCATAGAAGCAAATCTTATTTCAGCAGGAGGAATGAAACAGTCCATCGAAAGGCCCGGGACATTGAAAGCCACTTCCTCAATTGTCCATGCTTCTTCCATCCTAGTTTTAGTGTGGCTCATTGCTGTTTCTCCAAACCTGAAAAGGGTTACAACTGAACGACCTGAGTGAGCAATCATTACTCCCTCAACAGGCCTATAATCATCGAGGAAGGAATTGATTGTGGTCTCCCAATACACCGCATCCCCTCCATTGTTCTGAATGCGGGTCAAATGGGAGTCTTCCAAGTGCACAAGGAGTCCTGTTTTCTGGCTGAAGTATCCAAACAAGACGTGTCTTATGATCTCTGCTGGCCCTTCACTCCTTGCTTTCAATGTCACAGGATCCGCGCAAAGCTTGAGGATGAAACAATCCTCTCCATTGACCTTCTTCTCTCCAGTACATCTTGCATTGGTAAACATACTTGCAGTGGTTCTGGGGTCAAGTCCCTGAAAACAATAAGGCACACAATTGTCATCATCAAGTACCAATGTGGCATATGGCATGAAGCACTTTGTTAACAGCTTTTTCTTTTTACATTTTTGCTCGTATGTTTATGTACAACTTTTTAAAACCTTCATTTTTCTAAGTACAGATATACTTTAACTAACTTTCAGCAAATAAGCAAATCAGAAGAGTGTTCATCTAATTGCACACTAAGGAAACAAAAAAGAACAATTAATAACTAAGCACAAGCAGGTTCACCTGAAGGGCTCGGCGCAAGGGTCTAACAGGCCCTTTAGCAGCATGTGCACCAAGCCAAGGTGTGTGCCTCCACACAAGTTTCCCATTGCAACCAGCATGAACCTTGCTGCCACCAAGTGCAAGCTCCACATACCACATGTCGGGATTCATCTGCCACAGGACAAACCCACCTGACTCTGCAGCTTTGGATGAATTCCGGCTCCTTACAACTCTGTTAGCCGTCTCAAATTCAGAAGCTATCATCCTCACCTTTCCCATTGCATAAGCATTGTGAATAGCATTCTGAAGCTTTTGCCCTCCAGATGCTGCTGTGTACTGCTGCAATATATACTGGGCAGATGAACTTTCCTGCAAAGTCACCCCCACAAAATCACGTTTAAGCACACTTATCTAAAGCTGAATCAAGTAGCAGGCTTTACAGAAAAACTAACAAATAACCCGGTTTTTCTCCCTCACAAGAAAGATAACTCTAGAAAGGAAAATGCCTCAAAAACATTCATCCTACTTGTTCAGGATTTCATATGAATCCAATCCTTCATATTTGAATCAAAGGGTAGAACTTAGCTATAGTCTCACTTAAATTCAACCATACAGTTGCATCGACCAATAAAATAATTTAATTGTTCTTAGAAAAGATAACATTTTATTTGTTGTAAATTCAATTGGAAATCTAAGCTACAGTACCTAAGTTTTACTCTAATCAAAATCATTTGTGGTTCAATGTATTGTACTCACCTCACTCATCAAACAGCAGATTTCATTAAAAACTCAATAAAATTTTACAATTTTTAGTAAAAAGAAGAGTTAAAAATTAACAAATAAATTTAAAAAAATACAAAACGAATTTTGACAAAACATAATCACAACAAAATATGTAAGGATAAAACTGATAACGATCCAGCATGCGTGAAATGAAAGTAAATTTACAAGTTACACTCTCACCTACCTTGACTAAACCATTTAATAAAAAACAGTTACAACCATATATAATAAAAGCTTCACGAAATCAATTTAGCGAGCGGGTCAAATTCTAAAAACATTCCAAAACCCATTTAATTATCAAGAAAAAAAAAATACCAAAGTACTTGGTCCCAGAGAATCCAAAATTAAAAATAAGCCTTAAACTTTAATACTATCTAGTAAATAAATGTCACATATCAAAGATTTTAGATAGGGACTAATAATAAAAATAAATAAAAGTACTAACAATTGGAGTGTCTTTGATGCTAAGGTGAGGAAAAGGGTCAGCAGTGCTAACGTGCACCGGAGCAAGCGGCGCACCCAAGACACCAAGCAACAACCTCAGATCCGACCGTTTGTTGCTGTTACTGTTACTGTTGTGGTTGTTGCTGTTGCTGTTGCTGTTGCTGTAGTTCGAGGAAGAAGAGGATGAGCACGTGACTGAAGGAGATCTTGACAGCTGGCTTTTCTTCATCCAATGGGCCCACCTGCCTTCCATCCTCCCATCCTGGCCGTCCGTTCCGTCGGGTCCTTCTTTCAACGGTGATAAGGCCTCCGTGGGCCTCAAGCTCCCGGATCTCCCAATCAACGGCTCCGGTTGCGCCACGTAGTAGTGGGCCTGCTGGGTTTTACTGCTGCTACGTCGTCTTAGTAAGCTGGACATGGGGGACCCACTTCTCGGCGCCGGAGACTTCCCTCTTGACCTCGCCGGAGATAGTCCTCGTACCACTTCATCCTTCAGTGCCGAAAAGAACCCTTGCTTTCTCTCCATTTTTACGACTATGCCACTCCACCTCTCTCTCTCTCTCACTTGGGCTTCACTTCCAAGCTGAGACAGCGAGAACAAAGCAAAGCAGAGCTCAAAGTGAAAGGAAACAGAGACAGAGCGAGAGAGAGAGAGAAAGAGAAAGATTATATTGCCGTGAGACAGGGAAACTGTAGTGTAGCCCAACAGTTTTAGATTGTTATTATTCTGCGGCTTTTGTTGTTTTTATTTTTTAATTATATTATAGTATTAATTTGTGTGTGTGTTTTATATATATAATATAGTGTTTCTTTTTCTTACAGGTTGTGGGGTTGGGCAGTGAGAACAGAAAAAAGAGAGAGAGAGAGGAAAAGAGAGCTCAGGGGTTGGTTAGATTTTTGGAAGGGTAAGTTGGGTAACTATCATCATTCAGCAACAGGACGAGACGTTCTCATTTTTTTTTTTTTTTTTTTGTATGAACGAAAAAATGGGTAAAAAGAGCGATTTAAGTTGGTGTCTTCTTGAACATGATCATAGTAGTCGTTGTCACGTTTACTCGTTTATGAGAGAGATGCATAATATAGATTATTGTTTGAACTTTTATTTAAATTTTTTTTCTTAAATATGTTAAACCAGTAAAATATTTATATTAAAAAAAAGTAAAAAATAAAGTTAGATTTTAAAAAATTTATAAATAAAAGTTAAAAGAAAAAAATTTTCCGTTTTGCAATAGCCTTTTGCCAAAAAATATTTTGAGAGATTTAAAAACTATAAATAAAAGCTATATATAAAAGCTAAAAAAATAAAATAAAAAATAAAAAGCTGGTTTATAAGTTATTTCCAAAAACACACAAAATGTAAAGTATATGTTAAATAAATTATATTTTTTATTCTATTTATAATATGAATATTAATATTTTATGGGTCTTGGGCATTAGTTAGGATTGAATTTTTAATTGTAATTATTTGGCCTTAAACATGGATTGAATCACTTTCAATTTAAATTATATTTGTTTATTAATTTTTGCAAGGGGGATCTATTTTATTTTTATTATAGATTGTCCTAGGTGTACATGTTAACATACTCCATATATATTTATAATTGAAAAAAAATGTAGGGTTTTAGGGCAAGCCACTTCCAACTCGACAAGACAAACCCTTCACATGTATGACCTATTGTCCTATGATCCTAACTAATAATGGTGACTCAGACCCATGCTCAGAGCAAGGAGGACAAATGTCAATTACTAGACCCCGCTAAAGGTTAATATATCTATTTAGTATTTATAACGAAAAGATATGTCAATTGAGCTAAATCTTTTTTCTTTTTCTTTTTTGAGAGTGACAATTGACTAAATCTAGTTGGATTGTTTATCTATATATATCTTGAACTATAATATAAGTGGTAATATTTATCTATATTATTATTATAAAAAGAATAACAAATTTGGAATCATATTTTGGCTGTCTAATAAAAAAGACATAAAATTGATCAAATTATGCATAATTATAAATTCTCTAAAAAGGACTTATGGCAGTGATCTATTCTATATTTAGTTTAGGTTATGTTAACTGGTTCTTTTAACACAATTGTTAATAAAACTTATTAGGAGAGTTTTAACAAAATTTTTATGAGAAATATAAAAAATATCAACAAATTAATTACTTTATCATTTTTCCATAAAAAATTTCTAAAAATAGTTTTTAAACTAATATCCTTAGAGTATTCGTTAACATTTCCTATTTAGTTTTTGGCATGTGGATCTGGAACGTTTGGCTGGCAAGAAATGGTAGAAAAAAAAAAAGAAAAGTTTGAATTTTTATCAAAGAATCTTGAGTTTATGTTGTTTGGGATAAAATTGAATTTTATTTATTTCTACATCTTTTTTTTTTACCATTTTTTAAAAAAAAATTGTAATAATATAAATGTTTCTTTTTATTAATTTTTATTGTTTTCCTTTAAATTGAAATTTGTTTTTTCTTTTTTGATGTGGATTTTTTTTCCCAATTAAGGTGATGGTATGAATCTTTTTAATGGTAATTATTATTTTTTTCTTATTTACTGGTCATGTGCGTGTGTCAAGTGAGAATTCTATCAACCAAGTAAGAGAATTCCGTCCTTAAGATGACAACAAGGGCCAAATAAAAATTTGTTCAAAAATTTAAAGACCAAATTAAAAGTTTTCAAAACATAATAATTTAAATGAAGGGTTTGGCTTGCAAGCTCCTCCCAAAATGAAATACTTAAAAATACCAAAAATATATTTTTACCTTCTGTTTTTACCTAAATAAAAGTGAGAGGGATGTGTTTTCACCATATTATGGTCAAATGGTAGTTTCTACTTTCTTGGTTTCATCTCCATCTTATTATAATATATATATTTTTTTTAATAATAAAAAAAGTTAAAAAAAAAAAAATTCATGATAGGCATGAAACGGCGCCAATGCCCATGACTGCCGTTACTCCGTTAGCAACGGTCAAATGGAGAGAAGGTACGGTCAAAGCACAATTGAATAATGTATTTTGTTTTTATTATTTTTTTTAAAGGAAAATTAATAAAGAATTCATAGTGCAAATCAATGATGTGCTTTCTGTTCAATTATTATTATCAGCATGGTGAGCACGCGGCAGAGATGGGGTGTGTTTCCCTTTTCTCTTTTTCAATTTTTTCTTTTATTATTATTATTATTATTTTATTAAGAGGTGAAAAATGTATTTTATTATGGAAAAAAAATAAATAATGTTCTCATGTCAGCTTGAAATTTTTTATTGACCTCTCAAAAACATAAAAATATTTTATTCAACAACTTAATTTATGAAAATCTAGGGCCCATGAAAGCTCTATCACTATACTTTTTTTGTAGCTGTGCTATGCTATCTTATCCTCTGAAATTTTTAACTGTTACATTGTTTTATTGAGCGGAGGATTGTCATGATCTACATAAATTATATTTTTTTGGTCGGAGTAGATTCCTTTGTTGAAAACAACTATGAAAACAGAGCATTGCTTGGTATCACAACTTGTGGCACAATTTGTGCGTTGTGCCATAACTTTTCACTTTACACAACTCGTAACATGGCTAAATTGTGGCACCAACTTAATTCATGAAAACATATCTATTAATAAATGATCATTCTATTAAATAGATCAATCATATCAACCAATAGATTTTAAAAGATTTCAAAACAAAATATTTGATCACAGAAAATCGTTTTTGTTTTAATATTCTAAATATTTATGGTATTTTTTTTCCCTGGTAGATTACTACAATATATGACAATGAATTGATTTTTATTAGTCAAGGACTCGTGGGTAAGGAATGTAATGGGGGGTATTATAACTTTTAAATTCATATATTATCAAGGGGAAAAAAGGGTTTTCTAACAGCAACACAATGTAATTTTTTGTTAGTTTAAAAAGAAGAATTTTCATCTAGCTCATTTGGTTCGAGAGTTTCTCAAAAAGAAAAAAAAAAGGAAAAAAAGAAAAGAAAAGAAAAAAAAGCTCATTTGGTTCGAGAGTTTCTCAAAAAGAAAAAAAAGAAAAGAAAAAAAAAAGCTCATTTGGTTCGAGAGATTAAGTGAAATCAATAAAACAACACATAATCACAAACCAAGTCAATTATATTGTATGATGTCAAACTCTAATCCCAATTATGCCATGTTTCACATTCTAATCTTCTCCTTAAATTATTTTATTTTTATTTTTTATGAGAAATCTTCTCCTTAAATTGTTCGCTCATGATTACCTCATTTTATCTGATACTAAGAAATTAAATGGATTCCACTATCTCTCATTTTGAAAAATAAAAAAAAGAAATTAAATTGATTGAAATCTTAAAAACAAGTTAAAATTCTTATGATATTTTAGACTAATGTACTTTTTTACCTCTAACATTTGAGGTTGTTTTTATTTTGGCTCTTAATGTTTCAAAATTCTCATTTTAGTCCTTAATGTTTGGTTTTATTTTCAAAATACGATTATAATAACTACGTTTTACCATTCAACTAAGAATCTGTTTGGCAATCACTTATTTTGTTGAAATTAAAAACTTTTTGCTGAAAATATGTAAAAAAAAAAAAAAAAAAAAAGCTAACTTTTGGAGCAATATGACCTACTTTATGAGCAAAAATAAGCTAACTTTTTCTCAAATCTCAATCGCAACCTAAGATATTACTGAATTTATTTTCAACTTAGACCTGATTTGATCCCGTATCTCATATTTGCCCATTAAACTAAATAGAATCCACCTCAATTTACTCCCTCTTTAATCCCATGCATAGACGCAAATACTGCCAAGCAGCAAGCACCAACCATTGGTTGATTGAGTTGGACCTTGCCTTTGACTTGTGTCTTCAATCATATAATGTGATGCATATAAAATCTAGGTGGTTCAATATGTGGACCATTTGGTGGATTTTTCAAGCATGTGGAGAGATATCCTAAGCATGTGAAAGCCGACGATGATGCAAGCGAGCAACCTGAAGTAATAGCCCTTTCCTCCTAGTGTTTCAATCCTAAAAGTGTAGTACCACACACATTTCAACACAATTTAAACACATGGCAAGCAACAATTAAAGTACTTTTCACTAAATTCAAGTAATGGACCGTATGTAATGCGTAAATAAGTAATAACATAATTCAATTACACAGTAATAAATATGCAAGTTATGTCAAAATGTGCGAACAAGTGCGTGTCTAAAAAAAAAACTTAGATTAATTTGGTCCCAGCGCAACAAAGCAGCATGAATCATAAAATCATATTGTGAATCTGTGATGAATAATGCTTGCTTTAATGTCCAAAACCAGGAGAGCTTCAATTCCGTGAAATGAGGGACCTAAACTCGTACAAATTTGACCTAACAGAAGAAATATGGTACGACTTAGGATACATATAATAATTATTTATATTCTTTGAAACCGACATTACGTAAAAACGAGTTGCCCACTTATCTTTTTCAAAAAAAGGCTTCCATTAGCTATCTATACTTTGGAAGCACTACTTCTCAATCACTACGCTAATCACGGAACAATGTTTGATTTCTATTTCGAATTAACCATTGATTTTTTATTTTTTTTTGACTGAATCATTGAATTATGAATCTTTTGAAATTTACAAATAGGGAATTAAACTATTGAGGGACATTGGCTCTTGCGATTAGCAAACAATATTAGTTGGACTTTTCATTTCTCTCTTTTGAAGAATCAATCCTGAACCCAAAAAACAAAAGCAAAAAAAAAAAATAGAAGAAAAATTCTTACATTCTTCTTAATCTAAATTGTGCGTTAAATCCCATTAATTCCTTATAGTTAGTAAAACTAAGTTGTCATATAGGGTCCCATCAACAAAAGAAAAGAAGTTGTTATATATTCAATGGCGCCATATAGACTTAAAAGACTACGTTGAAATCAAATATATAATTTAAAAGGATAGATATAATTTAAAAAAAAAAATTAAAACTATAAAGATAGAGATAAAGAGTGTAATTTATAATTTAGCATTTATTAATTTAATATTTACAAAAAGCATAAGCACAAATTATTTTAGTATCGGTCTTGTTATTTTCTTTTACAAAAAGGAATATGAAAATCATTTTTATTACGTATAAACACCATATAAGTGCATCACCAATAAGTGCATCACCAAATAACTAAATAGATAAATAAATGTGAACATATGGTAAAATTATACATAATGTCACTAGCAAACCTAGCACATAGAATCAAATTAACTAAGGTGGTCATATTTCATAACCAAAGTAGTCAATATCATATTGAAAACTATTTTAATTTTTCTATGGAACAAAATATTCAGTACCAGTTAATACCAATATATTAACCACTATATACAAAAAACTGATATATTCAAAGGTTAGAATAACTACATGAATCCAACGTGCTAGTTTAAATAACATGTTTTATAACTATTCTTTTAATTTTTTTTAAATTATTTTTTTGTATATTGGCCGAAACCTTCAAAAAATCTTCAACATACTGATACTGTTCTAGTGGCCAGTATAACGCATACTGCCAGAATGATCGATATTGATCTGGTATTGACTATTTTGATAGAAACACAATAGCCGGCTTGTAAATATTACAACAAACCCAAAAGAAAAGAAAAAGAAACAGAAAATACAATAAACCCTCTTTTTCCATAAAACATGAAATCTCCTCTCAAATTTTGAGTGTAACACTTAATCTATTATGATATTACTTTATACATTTTCTTTTTTTGAGAAATAATATTATTTTATATATAAACATTTAAATATATGTGAAAATAAATAAATAAATTAGTCATATGATAACTTGTATCCATATTTAAAGGGTTGTTGGTTACCCTCAGAAACTTGAGTTTAGGATTTTTTATCAACTAGAAAACTTGGAGTTAAGACTTTTTAAGTGTTACACTTAAACACGAGTTCGGAGTTCCTTGTTTTATGGGGTCACTTTTGGATTTTATGTATGTCTCAAAAAATTGAAATATAATCTTTTATTTCTTAAGAAGTTCTAGTCCAAAATATTTTCATAATATTTTCACAATAAATTCTAAGTAATAATTTCTTTAAGATCTTCTCCCCTCTTCTCCGTGTGTGTTAAAAATACTTAGTATTCTAAAAAAAAAAAAAAAATTAGAACTCATTATTGAAATTACTTTTTTACTCATCAATAATAGTCAATAATTTAGAACCTATTATTGAAATTATTTTTTTACTTATCAATAATAGTCAATAATTTAGAACCTATTATTGAAATTACTTTTTACTTATCAATAATAACAATAAGACATTTAGTGTGGGTTTGGATCTGCGTTTCCAAACTCACGTTTGCGTTTCTTTCATTTTTTTTTTCCCTTATGCCGCAATTATTGATTTTTAGAGACAAAATTCATTGTTCATGTGCATGCACTATTTACGCATTTAAAAATATAAAAAATGGGTTTCACGGCACTATTCACACATTTAAAAATTATTTTGCTACAGTGTTTTTAATTTTCAATTTCAGCAAAAATAAGTTGTATCCAAACAAACCCTTAAAATTTGCTGTGAAATATTATAAATATATCATTTGCTTTATTTCTTTTATCTTTTTCCTTTTGGCCAGGCTCTATAGAGTAAAAGTTAGGGTAGAGGACAAGTCGCACCAAATCAAAAGACACAAATCACAAAGTCAAAGGCTAATAAGAAAAAGAAAGATAGACCCTTCAAATGGAATCAGCTGCCAATGCTTGCTCCAAAAGAGAAAAAACGCCTGGAGAGATTTTTCATTTCACATCTACCTAACCTAGCTATTATCTTTGAAGAAATAACACTGTCCAATGGTCCCTATGATTGAGTTCCCAAACTCTGCAACCGCATCACTGGACATGATGCACTAAGATATCTCTGTTTCCCGATATGATCTTTACCATTCCTTTGTCAATCTCTGTTGATGATGATAAACTTTTACTCTTACAAGGAGCTATAGGCCTATAGAGAAGAAGACAAATTTTACTTTGGGCTCTTTCCTTAACGCCTTTATCATTGGTTTGTGGGTCCTTTTAAAAATTTGTTAAAAAACAACCCCTAGTACTGAGTGTGAGATGACAAATCAACAAGCCTTGTTGTTTAAACTTGAAAGTTGAAACGATTCCATCCTATTTTCCTGAATTGCTGACTGATTTGCCTGGTGCTATTGATCCAAATTCCTTTATTTATTGGGAAAAAAAGTACCAATCATCCAAAAGAAAATGTATATCATGACAACTTACATCTTAACTTTTTAATTTTTTTTAGTTTAAATCTCAGATTTTTATAAAAACTACTGGGAGGAAACTTCATTAACTCACATTACAAGCAAATGACATTGTTTTACTGCTTTAGTACTCCACTATATTCGTTATCATTATGTTAATTGCCTATATTATCTATCATCTCTCTTTACCATGTTCTATACTCTCTCAGAGTAATAATCATACAAACTGTCAATGACAAAATAGTGCTATTTGGATGTAATATTTGTTAATGAAAATTTGTCTCCCAATACACAGGTTACTTCATTAGATTTAGTGATTTTCAATAAATATAAATAAAGCAGGTAGGTTGTCATGGATTATAATGGCTATGAAGCATTCACAGTGGTGGTCGTAAAATCATTAAAAAAAACCTATTTTTATTACTTCAATCACCAAAATGCATGCTATAATAAAAGGGCTAAAACTAAAAGACATTTAGCAACATGCTACAATGATATTACTTGTAGCATACCATTGTAGCATCTTGCTACTATTATTTAATTCATTTATTTTCATTGGTTGGAAAGGGAGAGAGAAAAGAGGTGCTAAAAGCTAAATTTTTTAGTATATTTAATGTGAATGCTTAGACAGAAAAAAAAAAAAAAAAAAAAAAAAAAAAAAAAAAAAAAAAAGTTAGTTTGTCCCAAAGGAACAAATAATAGGGTTTTTTTTTTTTTTTTTTTTAATAAAATCATTTTCTTTAAGCTTTCATTCTTAGCAGTTTTGCACTACACACCCACCTTTCTTTAATATATTTTGCTTATGGATCTCATCCATCGCAAAATGTTGGGGATAAGAATTACACATGCCCCTGAACCCTTAGGTTGTGGCCTGTGGGTTCTAAGATAAAGTCTAGGTTTAGAAGATTTTGCTGGCCTAAACTGGTTGAAAGACTTGCATATTAAAGTCACCGAATTAATTACTATGTTGTCTACAGTTCTACACCTAAATGCTGAAAATAAAAGGCAATTGATGCGTTCACAAATAAAAGCGGAGAGAATTTAGGATCGAATTCAACTTTGGACAACTTTAGACTTATCTAAGGACTAAACCTACTCGTTAGGTATGCTAGAGTCCAAAAGAGGAGGAAAGAAAAAACAGAAAAAAATAATACATATGTGGTTTCCCACCAATGGGTTTAGGTGCCTAGAGATTTTTGGTCAATGTTAGTGTGCCATTAGAATTTGGACACAATTTTTGTAAGGAGTTTGGTTATAACTCATGCATTATCTAATTACTTTGGGAGTCAAAGTACTTCTTGAGATGGGATTAAGGTTATGTTTAATGGATCTACATAGACATCAATAGCTTGACATTCTTTGAGGGCATTGAGATTTCCACTATTTGTTTATTCCGAAGAGATGAGAGGTTGGAGGGAAGGGTTGATTTACAATTTGGATTAACTATTATTATTTGGCTTTGAACCCTATGTTTAGATGGAAGGAGATAAAAGGATTAAGGTGAAGAAAACGACTTAAATATAATAAAAGGTTAGTTCTTTACTAATCTAGCCACTTACCTCTATTCTCCTCCTTAATTCTCTCAAACACACTAGAAGTCATTTTTAAGATAATAGGGCTTAGTTAAAAATCAATTTAGAAGATTTTCTTCAACTTCAATGCGAAGATTCAAAGATTATCAAAACGTGTTTTTTAATAATGTAAAATCGCTATTAAATTGAGTCAAATGACGTATTTTTTAGTGACTAAATAATAGATTATTTCAATAAAAAGTTCAAATGAATTTCAAATGTCTTTTGTTAATTTGGAAGAAAATTTTATTCATTTGCTCTAAATATTTTATTTGACTATAAAAAAACTTTACCAGCTGAACTAATTAAAACTCATGATCACTTCCTTCTTAGTGTATAAGTTTGCTCCTTTTGGTTAGGCTTGCTCCCTGTTATTGGGTTTGTACGCATGAAAGGTGGAAATTGGAAATGCACAAGCCCATTTGGTGGGCCTTAGAACATCCTAAACCAGCAAATAGACAAACCCACAAATCATTTTTTTATTCAAATATCTTGCGAAGTAGAGCTTATCACCATAACTTAATGTTGGGCTGCCATCTTTTTTCTTTTCACTACGATTGAGAAGTGAGGACAGTATAGCTATCTTCTGGGTCCTGAGATTGTGGCCCAACTAAAGCAGGGACCATTAATAGAGGAGGTTCTTCATACTATCATGGGCGGCCTTGGTTTGGACTTGGGCTTGGCTCACTCATGACCAGGCCCAATAAAATCTAAGTTTTTATTCTCTAGTGTTTAGGAATTCCTTTTTTTTTTTTTTTTTATATATATATTTATTTATTGAGAAACTTTTTTCTTCAACTTATAACGTCTGCTCTTGATGATAACTCTTTATAATCAAAGTAAGACATCAATCGGTTTTTGGTTATAGGAATTCCTAATAAACGTTGTTTTTTTTTTTTTTTTTTTTTTTTTTTTTTTGATGGACCGTAAACTAAGTCTTGATAAACCTTTTGATTTTTGAGTCTTTTGACATTGTATTGGACATAAATCAAATTTTGCCTTCATATAGCTAAAGGTGAAGTTGCGTTGTATTGTTCGTATCACATTGGCTACAAGTTAATGGCTTATTAGGGCTTGCAGCTTTGTTTGTTTGTTTGTTTTTTTTTTTTTTTTTTTTTTTTTTTTTTTTTTTTTTTTTTTAGAATACTAAGTATTTTTAACACACATACACGAGAAGATGGGAGGAGAAGGTTTTTTTAAAGAAATTTACAGTGATGTATATCCAAAAGAGCCTAACTTTGTTTTAAAGGCTAGCAAGTAGCAAACTCCAAAATATTTATAGTATTTACTGACATTAAACTCTAAACTCTCAGACTTTCCATACATAACAATCCACAATCCAATTAATAGGGGTTGGTACTTGGGTAGTTGGGTTGATTTATAAAAATGTTTTGGATTGGATTGGACATTTGGCATTATGAAAACGAGAGGTGTTACATCTACAACATTTTCACAACAAATTATAGGTGTAAAATTGTTATTAGTTCTAATTTGAGTTCAAAACTTAAATTACTTTTTTATCTATCCGTAACAATCAATAACAACCTATTATTTAAGATTTGTTGTAAAAATATTGTGGACATAACATTTCTCTTATAAAAACATGAATTGGGTTGAAAACTTGAAATCATACCTAACTCAATCTGTGCATACCCCCACATAAGATATATAGACATCCTGTATGTACTATGTACTTCAAATTAATTAAGGGAATTTTTTTTTTTTTTTTAAAGTTACTGATCACTAACAAGAAAAAGAAAAAAGAGGAAGGATCTCTAACAATTAGTAAATTACTTAAATAGGTTTTTTTATATAAAAAAATTATAAAAATGATAATAAATATAATCAATTCAACTTTAAGTTTTAATCTCAACAAATTGGGATCTACATTCCTCTTTTTCTTATTCTTCTTTATTTTATTTTGTATTCTATCATAATATATACTGTAATATCTTAACATCCATAACCTTTTATTTGTTTGTATCTCTATTAACTACTCTTTCTTTTCTATATTTTTAGCTGTCTCATTACATGTCCTACTATTTCAATTCTACTGTGGTACCAATTTAAAACCTTAGAAACAAACATCAATTCATTTTTTGTTTAATGAATAAAATAACACCATCAAAAAACTTTTTTTTTTTTTTTTTTTTTAAGAAAATAAAAAATCTCGCAATTTGTGCGACAAGATATGAGAAGAGATTGGCTTTATTTGCAACTGCAATTCTTTGTTAGGTGTGTTACTGTTCAGGTGGGGATCAAATTTTCCAATTTGTGCAAAGTATGAAAGTTATGTTTTATATAACTTTAACCTAAAAAATACAAAAAAAAAAAACAAAACTCTAACTTCTTTTAATTTTCACCACTTAAGTAGTGAAAAATATTGAGTTAGGTTTATATATAATGTCTCAACAATCAACATTTCATCGTAATATTTCACTCATTGCTTATAAGACAAGTAAAATATATATCCATAAACTCATAATGTGATTGATTGAAGTTGGTACCTTCAGGTTTACGTCATGGCCGTTCTCAATGATATTTGCTATAATGTCATTTGACATGGCCAAAAGCGAATTGGTGAATGGTGAATCGGGTTATAGGAGATGATGAACCAGTCCACAAGGACCACAACAACAATACCAACACCAACGTACAAAACCTACTAGTATCAGTGAATATCTTATAATTCTTATCAGTTGTCCCTACAAATCGAGTGCCAGTTGGCAAAGGGACTCCACATATTTTGTCCGCTACAGAAGTGACAAAATGTCAGGTTGAATGCAAGATTTAAACTGTGTGTTACTTAGCAAACTCACAGTGATACAGGAAGTGAATTCACAGTCTTACCATTCACCTCTATTATTGAACAATGAGTTGCTTCTTGGTAAAAACAACCGTTGACAGAACAAAGAAAGCATACCAAGTTTTACAAAATTGAATTGAACTGGACCTGTAAGTCAAAGATTTGGACTCAAATCTACCCAATGAAAGTCAAATTCTTATGTATTGCTGGACTGATCTGGGCTACACAGCCCAGTGACGAAAAATTATATTGCTTGGACTTGGTAGATGGTAGTTGGTATGATTTAGTGAAGTGGGGAAAAGAAAAAAAAATGTAATATATAGGATATATAGCCAATGGAGGTCTTTTCCACATTCATATTAGATTGCTACCCCTTGTCTTATTCTATAACCCCATTGGCCATTGTATACACAGTATTTGGTTAGGTTTATATTAGTTTAGGTACACTGGTACGGTTTTCAAAATTTAACATTTTGATAAGAACCTTAGGAATCACTTTTTTTTTTAAATGTATAACTGTAGGTTGATTCAATTTCAACTAATCAGTAAAAAGCTAACCCAGGGTGCTTCTTTATTAGGGCATATTGGGACAGCTAGTCTCTAGTGGAATACACCTTGAGCTTGCATGGGAACCAGCTCAGCTGATGAAGTGAGTCAAAGGGAAAAGAAATTGACATATCTGTTCTGTATGCATGAATGGGATTGGGGTCGTTTCTGGTGACAAATAGTCAAATATGAGAGCTTTATTTCCAGCCAATGTCTGAGCTGGCCCTCTCTTTCTTTCTCTTTTCTAGTAGCTTCTTTCATCTTTCAAGCAACTCGAATCCAATAGGTTTTTATAACATGGACACACATGCGGTCAATGCCAAAACTAACACGTCTTGTGAAAGGTAGTCACTAACTGGGGATCGTTTTTACTCCTTTGTAGCAATTATTACATGCAACTGGCATCCATGGACCATGCATGGCCACCCAATTTAGCAAACCTGGGGTCTGTGGGTCATGACAGTTGGGTTTATCCGAGTTCAATTCAACAAATGAATTAGTCTATTTTCAATTAGGTTTTGTATAGCCCATGACTAAGTTTGTTAATACTATATAAAACCCATAATTTGAAAGAAGATTTTATTTACTACGGTGGGGTGTGATTTTGTGATAGGAGTTTTCATATCACTTTACTTGATATTTGACAGGAATTGAGTAATTTGAGTAGTAGTGCTTTAACAAATGTATCGTACTCATGATAAATGATAATAAATTCATCAAAATCTCAGTGATACATGTGATATTACACATTATCATTACATTGCATAGAATCAATAATTAGGTGATGAGTGATGTCAAAGGTTCTTTTTTTTGGGGGGCCTAAAGCTTGGGGGGCTTGGAATTTGGGCTCAAGTGTCGTTTACTTTTGAGTACACGTGATGAAGGGTTCTCAAAAAGGAAAATTAATGGTCTCATGGAGAGTTGGCATACATGTTGTAAAACTATATATGGTCTCAGTATAAGAGTTAATTACTCTGTCTGGATAGACCTAGATATTTGTAAATCGTGCCCTACGATGATTCTATGTAAATTATGAATAAGCTACATAGTTCTCACACAAGTTCTGAGCAAGTTCCTAGCCTTGCTTATGGGCAAGACATAGTTGACTGATTGATTTTTCTAACTATTTTATTTTTTGGTCGGAAGACGTAAACTAATTGAGTTGAGCATGCTGTTTTTTTACTTAAGAGAATGTTCATATAGTAAGCATGCATGTACACGAGGTTGCATCTTTTATTAAATTAAAGTCAATATGAGCAAAGGGAAAAGAATGGTATATTAAAAATGAGTTGACCTATGGAAAGGAATGGTTGTATCTGGCCCTTGCTCTTCCTGGCTAGTAATTGAGTCTGTGGATGGAGTAATATATTGAGTAAAATTAATGCATCCACCAAAAGCAATTAGGTTTTGCACTTCTAGGCTAGCAATTGAGTCTTTTTTCTTTTCTTTTTTTTTCTTTTTTTGTAGGGGGGCCCAAAGGTTAATAGATTCTAGTTCATAGTGCCACTAACAAACTAGGGAATTGAGTTTACTGATACTAAATAGAGTAAAACACTAAAATGCATCTAATTCATTGTGGTTTAATAAAGTTTTGTGGAAACATTTTGAATTTTGAATTAGTTTTAATCACACCCTAAAATGTCATTAGTATCTAATTATTCTAATTTATTATTTCCACCCACTTGGATTGTGATAGGGAGATTGAGAGGTGGATAGTAATGATAAATTTGATTGTGATAGTGAGAGTGATGGGTTATTTTTGTTTCTAGGAAACAAATTAACTAAAAACAGTTGAAAGTAGTTTATTAGAATAATTGAATAACTGAAAATATGCATGATTGGAAAGGGTATATATATATACACACACACACATACTAGACTCATCACACGTGTTTTACGTGTGCAATAAGGCTCTTTTTTATTATTATTGAGTTTAGTGACATAATATTTAAAAATGAGATAGAGACAAAGTTCTAAGTTTTAGAATCTTGATAAAAGTTTGAAAGCCTAAAACTTATGAACTATTTTAAAAATAGTAAATTAATCTTTTAACCAGTTTATATTTTTAAATTTAAAATTATTTAACTCAAAGATAGGGGTATTTTAGAAAGTTCAAGAATTTATTTGAGAATATTTTAGTACGCAAAATGATAAAACTCAAACATGCAATCCTATTATTAATAATATAGATATACCATATTGTAGGTGATTATCAAAAAATACACCATGTTTTAGGTTAATAAAGTTGTATCAAAAATTCAAAACGACGAGAAATGATTCTATAATGTTCTTGATGACTATGTTAGCACTGTGGCGTGATCCACCCACCCAACAAATAAATGCCATGTGCCATCATAAGTTGAATAAGATCCTAGTTAGACATTCAAAAAAACCAACCCCGGATTTTATTTCTTTATTTTTTATACATCAATCTGATGCTAATTAAGGTTAAAACTATATATATATATATATATATATATATATATATATATATATAGACTTCCTTGTTCAGCCAACGTAATCATACAAAAGTTTCGACCTAGGAGGAATTCACAAATTCCATGGCAACCATTCAATTTGAAGACTTATGGCCTATTTGGAAGTTTAGAGAGGAAGGAGAGTAGAGGGGAGTAGAGGAGAGGGGAGTAGTGGAGAGAAGAGTAGAGGAGAATGATTCCCCTCCACCTTATTTGGATGTTTTTAAAATTAGTAAGGGGGAAGGGAGTAATTAGCCCTTCCCCTTGTGTAATTTTGTTAATATAATAAGGGTAAATTAGGTAATTTACTTGGTCAATAGTTTATGTACTCTACTCTCCCTCCAAATCTCTCCAATTTGGGGAAATTAAAAATGGGGGGCTAGAGAGAGTTGAAACCCCTCCAAACTCCCCCCCCCCCCCCTCTCCTTCCTTAAAAAACTTCCAAACAAGGTAATTGGATTACTCTCCCTCCCTCTACTCTACTCCCCCTCCTTTTTTAAACATCTAAACAGGTCATTACAGTGAGAGTGAATGGGTTTATATCGGGTGCATGAGAAATCTTCTCATACACTATTGTATTGATTGAATTAATTGTCTCATTTCAGAGACTTTTTTTTTTTGTATAAAAATATATTCAATGAAAGAGAAAAAAAAAAAAGAAAAAAACCTCGTTAAAGTTTAATTTGTACTAAGCAACCTCCTTAAGGAAGGTTCAAAATATATAATCAACATGTTTAACCCATAACTAACTATATTATGCCATATCATCGATTACAAGTACGCATTCATCTACGATATTACCCCCTTTAGTTAAATTGATTAATTTCCTTCTTTTAATGAAAAACATGAATAATAAATTATTATATTTTAGTTTCTTTGTAATTAAATAAATGATAGACAGGAGGGATATATCAAATTTTGAAGTATTTTTCAATTAATTAAGGGGGCAAAATGGGTTTTTTCCCTTCTTCTTTTTTAAATATCAAGCAAAATGTTTCATGTCTGAAACTAATTAGGGAAATGTCCCTGTTTTAAAACTCGATTTTCTAAAAATCGAGTTTTAGATGTATAACTCGATTTTTAGAATATCGAGTTTTAACAAACGTGGACTTAGATTTTTTTTTTTTTAATTTTCAGTTCGCTATAACTCGATTGTCCAAAAATCGAATTTCAAAACAAGGGCACTTCTCTAAATAGTTTCAGATATGAGGCATTTTGCTGAAAAATTTTGACAAAATGGACAAATGCCCATTTTCTACTTAATTAAGAGTAGATGTGGTTTTTTTTTTTTTTTTAAATGCTTATAACAAGTGAAGAGATGAAATTCGAAAACCGAGCCATCCTTTATGAAACCGTGTCATAAGATATTTTTTTTCTTGGACAGAAAACAAACCGTGCACTCAATGAGAACTATAACTTGCTTTTCCTAAAAGAAAAATGAAAAACTCCAAAACCAAAAAATCAAGAGAGCAAGATAACAAATGAATATCATGTACTATACTAAAATTTGACCGATCACACTTGAGAGGAGATTTGATTGCAAGAATGACAGCTCATAAACTATTCTAGAAATTTACCAATCACACTCAAGAGAAAATTTGATTGCAGGAATAACATTACGAGAGAATTAAGAATTACCAGCTAAATTTTGAAAGAAAACCAATATTTTACCCACACAAAAAAAAAAAAAAAAAAAAAAAAGGGATTTTGGGGGCATTTTACACTTATCGTGTCTCTACATTTTCTATAGTATATTCTCAATAAAATAAGTAATCAACAAAACATATCCACACACACTTATAAGTTTCGTAATTTTCATCTTTTAATTTTATGTTCAAAACTTAAATTCAAACACAAATAATACTAGGGCATCATTTAGATGAGTTGGAAGTTGGAACTATTTAGTATGTAAGTGTTTATAAATGAGAAATGCTAACGGATGCCCTTAAGGTAATAGTTAATAATTCATTTAAAGTGAGTTTTTATGAAGAAAAAAAAAAATATATATATATATATATATATTTTTCATTTCCCATAAAAGTGGTATCAAAACTTTCTTAAAATGAATTATTAACCATTACTTTAAAGACATTCATTAGCATGACCCTTTTATAATAATCTAAAAAAACAAAAATAATATTATTTATTAAAGATTACTAAAGTAGGAAATAATCTACTCTTCCCCACTTTTATTTAAACCCCTAAAACTGGTCACGTGAGTGGCACGTTTTAGTCGGCAGAAGACGGGGCCGACGATCCCGTGTTTGATATAAAGTAATGTAAGTGCCACTGCAGCACTGCTAGCTCTGCTTTTCGTACTCCTTGGTAAATTCCAGAACCCACACTATTCTTAAATCTAAAGCTATCGATTACCAACAGACAAAACAAACTGCTGTGCTGAGGTACCTTTTTTTTTTGTGTTGGGGGGGGGGGGGGGGGCGCTACTTTACACTGAACCCATCTAGATTGTGTCATGTGTTTATTGTTGAACAAGTTTCAAGTCCAGTGCAACTGAACGAGATCCACCAAATCTGTCCATCCCAATTTCCAACTCTCTTTATAGTGCTCATTTTAACCATGTGAGAAATCAAAGATAAATGTTAAATGACTTTTTTCCCCTTACTTTCGGATCACTTTTATTAATATCAATCAAAGGACAACAACAAAGACAAACCTTAATTTCAAACTTGGAGTCGATTATGAATTTTCAATTGATTACTTAGTTTTTTTTTTTTTTTTTTTTTTTATGGGATTAGTTAGTATTGGCTACATATATTATTTCCTTTCATTATATTTTATTTGGGTCTTTCTTTACTTCTTTTTTTTCTCTCTTAAATTAAAGCAACTCACTCTTTTTATCAATGCATTAATCGTTTTTCTTCTAAAGATGATTTCATTCATAATAGAGTCACTAATTAAACATCAACCTACTACAACCTTCCTCTTTTTCTCGAGATTAGGATCCGCTGTGAACAAATATATATGACACTAAACACCAACACATGAAGCTTAATACCTATCACAATATATAACTATATTATTATTGTTATTACTTTTTATAAATATAATAGAATTTTAATTTTTAATGTTTTCTTTATAATGATTTTTAAATCATTAAATTAATATATTAATTAATTTTTAATATAGGTGAAATTTGAAACTCAAATTATTTATTTGACGATAAAATATTCACTAATGAAACTAAACGAAACCCACCACAATAGGTAACTTCATTGACTAAAAAAAAAAATTTATAAAAATTTCGTATACATAAACTCTTTGAAATCGAATTGTCCAAAGCCATCGCTATCGATGATATTTCTAGTGATCATCAAAAGATTGCGTAGCTTTATGAATTATGATCATGGCAGATGGCATATACATGTGTTGTCTGCCAGATTGAAGAAGCTTTTACGGTTGGGGCTTCTTTTATAATGGAACCACTCAACATTGGAATAGTGGTCACTGCTAAAAGATGCCTGGGTGCTGCGCAAAGCGCTATAATGAAGCTCATCTCTCTTTATATCTGTTTTAGTTTTAAGTTCCGTTTGAATAGAGCTGAAAGTTAAAAATTGAAATTGAAAATTAAAAAATAGTAAAATAATTTTTAAATGTGTAAATAATACTATGGGACCTATTTTTAATAAAAAAGTTGCTAAAAAGTAAAATTTGTAGATCTATGAACAGTGCACACCATACACTGTTTATGGAAAAAGTCAAATATTGTGGTTACTGTTCATAAACAGCAGCCGCAACAGTAAATGAATAGTAAAAATTTTGACTGAAATGCGTGAAAAAAAAAAAAAAAAAAAAAAAAAAAAAGCTAAAAACGCAAACGCCCAATATGGACCCGCAAACAAAACGTACACTTATTAGTGTTTTACTAAATAGCTAGAATGCTTTGGAAACCGTTGAAGCAAAGGAAATATTTGCTACTATGCAAGCTTGATACGTGAAAAAATTATGATGGAGTATACACCAAAAAATAGAAAAAATAATTAAATATGTGATTGCAGTACATTTTTAAATTTTTTATATATAGAAATGATTAATATACATAATCTTTTAATAATATGACAAAATAGATTAAAGTCTCTTAATAATTAATATACCGAATCCATTAGTTTGGATCGAGTGTAAGCTTTTAGGTTTAAGGATTTCATCCTCCATTTTTTTAAATTGCTTTGCTAAAAGAAACAACATTAAAATGGATCTCATATGTATTATTAAAAATTTTAGCTCAACTGACCTCTTTTATTTTTTTTAATAGGTTCCAATTAGCTCAACTAGTAAAGTTTCTGATGGTTGAATAAGAAATCTAAGGTTCAATCTCTGTTTACACCAAAAATCGATTGATGTCTTGGTCTGATGATAAAAAACTATCATCAGGAGTAGAAATTATAAGTTAAAACTCTCTAAAAAAATTGTCTTTTAATATTTTTAACAAAGTACATCTATATCCTCTAAGGATCAAATTCCTCCTCCAATTATAACAAACAAATTAACAAAAGTAGTAGATGATTTTGTTATTTTTTTTTTTTTAGAAACAAACACACACATAAGAAAGAGAAAAAGAAATTTTAACACAAAAATACACTACACTTTTACTCAAAAGTTATGGTAACTTTTAGGAAGTAAAAAGAGTTTATAAGTGTATAAATTATTCTAGAAGCGTTTTTCTTGTTGCCTAAAAATTATCTTAAAAATAGAATACTCCTATAATACGAGTTCAGACTTTAGACTGATCCTTAATTCCTTATGCCTTTCCTCGTTATCCTCTCCTACTTCAAATTTGTTTTACGAAAAACGCAAAACATATGGAAACTTCACGTAACCTTCAGAAGCAGGGAAAGACAAATTTAAGCTTCACGTAACGGCCTTGGTAATTAATAAGTCCCGTAAAACTCGTATAACGTATTGTGTGGAGTAATTAAGTAGGTCCAGTCAACGAGTGACACGTCAGCACACCAAAAAGGCCAAAAAAAAAAGTCCACTGCATTTACTGGACTGGAAGGAAAGGAAGTACTTTAAAGCTAGAAGTCTCCTCCACCAGCTGTGCCCCCATTAAAACGTAGAGAGACACATACTTGATAGTTGATACTTATCCTAACAACTTGCCTGGATGTCAATACGTGATTGGATCGTTTTAAGTGCGGCATAAATGTTGTAATTCAATTATCAATTTATAGTCAAGCAAGTTATGACAAAATGCCTGGTCTTATAAGAGTTCACACGGAAACTATAAAACTTATAAGCACTTGTTTAGTTGATACGTGCTTACATCTTCAAATCTCCTACCCATTATTTTCTTAGAGTGTGCAAGTTTGTTGGGTATATCTATTTTTCTAGATTATATATATAATCTTATTCTTATTTTCCAGGTTTTTTAAAGTGAAGTTGTTTGAAAATAATCATACCAAAAAAAAAAAAAATTGAAGTTTAAAAAAGTTACTTTGAAAAAAATACAGATTATAATTGTATTGTCAAATATGAAACATTAAGTTAAGGTACATTTTTAATACTTCATTAAATGATGTTTTTATACATTTTTCAAAAAATTAAAGTTAATATGCACGCAAATTAAATACTAAAAAAATCATATTCAATAACCACTATAAATTTGTGTGGGTAAATGATTAACAAGCGTTTTTTTTTAAATGTAAAAAATTAATAAATATTCTAAAGACATTAGTTTAAAAAATATTGTTAGAAATTAACCTTTTATAGAAAAAAAAAACTGATTTTTAAATAATTTATTTTTCATATAAATTGTATCAATTTTTTTTTTAAAAAAAATACTCAATTAACAAAAATTATCTAATAAGTCAATAATGATAATATTTAATTAATTAGGTGAACACGTGGCAAGTATTTATTGGTGGAGTATAGAGTAAAGCAGGAAAAGTGAGACAGAAGATTTGAACTTTTGGCATATTTTTAGTTTTTAAACAATATTATACGCATTTTTACACACTTTTTCACCCACACATATTTCAAAAAAATACAAACAACATTACTCAAACTCATTTACCAAACAGGTCCTTAATTTTTATGATACACTTTCTAAACATTTCACCTACCCCTAGCTTTTTTTTTTTTTTTTCACTATAAATACTCCACTCCCTACTCTATGTCTCCACCAACTCACACACACACATACCCTTTGCCTTTGAAGCCAAACTAAGTACATTACATTTGTTTCCACACATCTTTTCTCTACATTTTCTGAGGCACAGTCAAGAAAAAAAAATGAAGCTCGCCTTTGCAACTTTCCTGCTTGTTTGTCTTGTCCTCAGCTCATCTTTCTTTGAGGCCACAATGGCTGGTTCAAGTAAGATATCATATACTTCTACAAACTTAAACAATCTCTTTCTTTTTTTGAAAACTTCTGTCTTATAAAAGTTAAAATCTTGCTGGATTTACTTTGATATTTTGTGGTGGAATGGTTTAATTGTCACGGTACATTGAGATTCAGTTCTGTATCGCTTCAATTTATTGCAAAAAAAAAAATGCTAATCAGTTTGTGTTTTAAACAAAATATAGGCTTCTGTGACTCAAAGTGCCAGGTGAGGTGCTCAAAGGCGGGAGTACAGGACCGGTGCTTGAAGTACTGCGGTATTTGCTGTGAGAAGTGTCATTGTGTGCCATCTGGGACTTATGGGAACAAGGACGAGTGCCCTTGCTACAGGGACCTCAAGAACTCTAAGGGCAAGAGCAAGTGCCCTTGATCATTTCTTGGTTGGGATTCTGATCAGTCAAGGACCCTTATATTCATAGAGTTTTATATATTAAAAAAAAAAAGGATATATATTAATCGATTAGGCCATATAGAAGATGGAATATCAAAGGAATAAATGGGGGTCCTTCATTTGTTTGGTTGTTAATGTGATAGTGTCTGTCATTAAAATTTGTTCATGTGTGTATTGGATTCTGTCTATTGTAGTTTCTCATTTGCAATATATATAATAATAAATTATTTAATTGTGTTTTACCAAAAAATATTAATTGCGGAGAAGTTGATGATATCTTACTTAATTGTGTTTATGAAAGCATTTATGATCTGTAACTATCCCTTGATTGGAGATCAGTTCAGCCATGCATATTTTATAATGAGCAATGAAAGTTACACACTTTTTTAAAAAAAAGTGTGTAACGAATGCTCTTAAGGTATTAGTTAATAATTTATTTAAAGAAAGTATTTATGGAAAAAGAAAAAAAAGTAATTAATATTTCGACAGCTTTTTTTCATTTTCCATAAAAGTTGTGTTAAAACTTTTTTAAAATAGATTGTTAACCAATGCCCTAAGAGCACTTGTAGCAATAGAGCTAAATAGCTTTATAGCTTATTTTATCTCCACCAAAAGACAAAAATCAACCATACAGCAGTGGAACTAAATGTATTCTTTTTACCTTCATTGCTATAGTGTCACTCTCTGAAGCTCTCATCTCCCAAAACTCTCTCAAGCTCACTCTCTCAAACCCTCACCTCTTTGTTTCACCGGCTGTAGTGGCTTGACTCATCCTCAACGTCACCGACCCACCAGCCGTCCCAAGTCGCCGATTAGCGTTGGTGGATGGCTAGGTTCGTTGGCATCAGTGGGCTGCGGGCTGTGGTGTGGTTGAATAGTCAGCGTCAGTTGGGTTCATCGGCGTCGATGTACTGTGTTGTGGTTGGTGTGCTATGGTGGGTCAGTGTGGTTTGTGAGTGGGTCGCTGGGTTCAATATGGTGTTTGTGTGGGTGGGTTTCTGGGTAGATCAGTGTGTTCATGGTGGTGGCTCGTGTGGGTTTCGTGGTGGTGGGTGTGGGTGTGGGTGTTGCCTGGTAGATCTGGTGGGTGTGGGCTTGGTTGATTTTTTTTTCCTTTGTTGTGGGCTGTGGTGGTGGTGGTGGTGGTTGTGGTTGTGGTTGTGGTTGTGGTTGTGTGTGTGGCTGTGATAGTTGTCTGTAGTGGTTGTATGTAGTGGATATATTATTTTATTATAGTAGATATATTATTTTATTGTAGTAGATATCTTATTTTATTGTGATGTTTATATTATTTTATTGTATTAAAAGCTAAAATAGATCCACTGCTGCAGCATATGTGTAGTAAAATAGATAAAGTAACTTTTTGTGGTGCCAAATAGCTAAATTTTTAACTTCATTGCTGTGGATGGTCTAAGGACACTTGTTAACATGACCCTTTATTAATTATTACACATTCACTGTATATACATTATCATATAACAGAAATCGTGTTTTAAAATTATAATTTCAAAAAAAAAAAAAAAATGCAAAATGTGAGATAATCATGAGTATATGCCAATAGAGAGTATGTACGAAATGTGAAATAGTAAGGTTATGTTTGGTAACAATTTTTGTTTTCTATTTTCAAAAACTTGTTTTTAGGAATATAAAGAAAAAACAATTTTCTTATATTTTTGAAATCAAAAACATGTTTGGTTAGTTGAAATTAAAAAAAAAAATAGTTTTTTGAAGAAAAAAATGGAAAATACTAAAATATGTTGTTACTAGGATTTGAACTTTAATGCTAACTCATTAAATGAGACAGATTCATTAAATTAAATACGCATTTTTATTGACTTTTAAAAATTAAAAACTAAAAACAACTTTTTGCATGTTTTCAATTTCTTTCACAAATTGAGTTTTGAGAACCATTTTTGTTTTCTGTCCATTTTTTGTTGCCAAACAAGTTTTTTAAATAATAAAAAATTATTTTTGAAAACAAAAAATAATGAGAAAAAACAATTAAGGTTTTTTTGTCCAATAATACATTTATGAAACCAAGGGATCGTTTTTACTTATTTGTAGCAATTATTACATGCAACTGACATCCATGGTCCATACATGGCCACCCAATTTAGCAAACTTGGGGTCGGTGGGTCATGACAGTTGGGTTATCCGAGTTCAGATCAGCAAATGAACTAGTCTTAATTAGCAATTAGGTTTTGTAACTGACATCCATGGTCCATACATGGCCATCCAATTTAGCAAACTTGGGGTCGGTGGGTCATGACAGTTGGGTTATCCGAGTTCAGATCAGCAAATGAACTAGTCTTAATTAGCAATTAGGTTTTGTATAGCCCACTACTAAGTTTGTAGTACTGTATAAAACCATCATTTGAAAGAAGATTTTATTTACCATGGTGATGGTGGGATGTAACTTGGTGGTAAGAGTTCTCATATCGTTTTACATGATATTTGGCAAGAGTTAAATGATTCGAGTAGTAGTGCTTTAACAAATGTATTGTGCTCATGATAATAAACTCCTCAAAATTCCAGTAGTACACATAATATTACACATTACTATCACGTGATATGAGATCGATGATTAGGTGATGACTAATATCAAATGTTCTTTTTTGGGGGACCCTAAAACTTGGGAGTTTGGAATTTGAGCTCAAGTGTTGTTTACTTTAATTTGAGTACAGGTGATGAAGGGTTCTCAAAAAGGAAAAATAATGTTCTGATGAAGATTTGGCATACATGTTGTAAAACTATATATGGTCTCAATATATAAGAGTTAATTACTCTGTCTGGATATACCTAGATCTTTGTAAATCGTGCCCTACGATGATTCTATGTAAATTATGAATAAGCTACATAGTTCTCACACAAGTTCTGAGCAAGTTCCTAGCCTTGCTTATGGGCAAGACATAGTTGAATGATTGATTTTTCTAAGTATTTTATTTTTTGGTCGGAAGACGTAAGCTAATTGAGTTGAGCATGCTGTTTTTTTTTTACTTTAGAGAATGTTCATATAGTAAGCATGCATATATGTACACGAGGTTGCATCTTTTCTTAAAAGTCAATATGAGCAAAGGGAAAAAGAATGCATCTAATCGAGTTTATGCCTTTCATCGTTATCCTCTCCTACTTCAATTTTTTTTTACAAAAAACGTAAAACATATGGAAGCTTCACGTAACCTTCAAAAGCAGGAATAGACAGATTTAATTAAGCTTCACGTAAAACTAGTATAACGCATTGTATGGAGTAATTAAGTAGGTCCAGTCAACCTGCATTTACTGGTCTGGAAGGAAAGGAAGTACTTTAAAGCTAGAAGTCTCCTCCACCAGCCGTGCCTCATCAAAACGTAGAGGGACTCATACTTGATGCATATCCTGACAACTTGCTTGGATATTAATAAGTGATTGGAAAGTTTTAAGTGCTAAATTATTGTATAAATGTTGTAATTCAATTATTAATTTGACAATCAAGCAAGTTATGACAAAATGCACACGTAAACAATATACGTACTTACATCTCCAAATTTTCTAGCTACTATTTTCTGAGTGGGTACATGTTTGTTGGGTATATCTATTTTTCTAGATTCTTATTTTCTTTTTTTTTTTTTTTTTTTGAGTGAAGTTGTTTGAAAATAATCATACCTAAAAAAAATGAAGTTTAAAATAGTTACTTTGAAAAAAATACAGATTAAAATTGTTTTGTCAAATATGAAACATTAAGTTAAGGTACATTTTTAATACTTCATTAAATGATGTTTTTATAAAATTTTCAAAAAATTAAAGTTAACATGTGCACAAATACTAAGAAAATCACATTGGATAACAACTATAAATTTGTGTGGGTAAATGATTAACACGCGAATTTTTTTTTTTCAAAGTGAAAAAAATTAACAAATACTTTAAGGACATTTGATTAAAAAATATTGTTAAAAACTTTTTATAGGAAAAGAAAAAAAACAACTTATTTTTTAATAATTTTTTATATTTTTCATAAAAGTTGTATAAAAATTTTCTAAAATGCTCAATTAACAAAAAAAAATTATCTGAGAACACCAATCGACAAGAACCTTAAAATATTATACATTACATTACAACTCAATTGAATAATTTATTACTTCTGTCCCTTGGGCACTCCTTACCAAGACCCACCTCCAAAGCCAAATCCACCTCATAGCTTTCTTTATGAAAGCCAAATTGACAGACTGTAATTTGCAAGTTGATATCTTGTTTATTTAATTTTCATCATATAGTACACTATCCAAACATTTCACCTAACCCCCTTAAGCTTTTTTTCACTATAAATACTCCACTCCCCTACTCCATATCTCCACCATCTCACACACACACACACACCCTTTGCCTTTGGGGCCAAACTAAGTACATTACATTTCTTTCCACACATCTTTTCTCTACATTTTCTGAGACACAGTCAAGAAAAGAAAAAAAATGAAGCTTGCCTTTGCAACTTTCCTGCTTGTTTGCCTTGTCCTCAGCTCATCTTTCTTTGAGGCCACAATGGCTGGTTCAAGTAAGATACCATCTACTTCTACAAACTTAAACAATCTCTTTCTTTTTTTGAAAACTTCTGTGTTAAAAAGTTAATATCTTGCTGGATTTACTTTGATATTTTGGGGTGGAATGGTTTAATTGTCATGGTACATTGAGATTCAGTCCTATATCGCTTCGATTTAAAAAAAAAAAAATGCTAATCAGTTTGTGTTTTAAACAAAATATAGGCTTCTGTGACTCAAAGTGCCAGGTGAGGTGCTCAAAGGCAGGAATACAGGACCGGTGCTTGAAGTACTGTGGTGTTTGCTGTGAGAAGTGTCAGTGTGTGCCATCTGGGACTTATGGGAACAAGGACGAGTGCCCTTGCTACAGGGACCTCAAGAACTCCAAGGGCAAGAACAAGTGCCCTTGATCATTTCTTGGTTGGGATTCTGAGTCAAGGACCCTTATAAATATTAACGAAAGTTAATATTCATAGAGTTTTATTTATTCAAAAAAAAAAAAAAAAAGATATATTATAGAGTTCATTAATAGATTAGACTATGGAAGATGGAATATCGAAGGAATAAATGGGGGTCCTTCATTTGTTTGGTTGTTAATGTGATAGTGTCTATCATTAAAATTTGTTTATGTGTGTATTGGATTCTGTCTATTGTAGTTTCCCATTTGCAATATATATATAATAATAAATTACTTAATTGTGTTTTACCAAAAATTATTAATTGTGGAGAAGATGATGATATCTTACTTAATTGTGTTTATGAAAGCATTTACCATCTGTAACTATCCCTTGATTGGAGATCAGATCAACCGTGCATATCTTATAATGGGCGATGAAAGTTACACATTATTGATTAGTTATTATACACTCACAATATATACATTATCATTTGACTCAAATCGTGTCTTAAAAATATAATTTCAAAAAATGTGTGTACAAAATGAAATAATGAATATATGTGAATAAAAAGTGTGTACGAAATTCGTGTATAAGAAGATTTTTTGTCCAATAAACCAAGGGAACAGTTTGGAGAAAGGGAAAGTTTAAGTCAAAGAAGCCGTTTGGATAGGAATTATAATTCCGGCATTTGCCTCTTTTCTTTTCTTTTTTTTTATTCAGCACTTCTTGCACTGTTTATGAGATATAAACAGTGTAATTAGGCAAATGTATAGTGATTTCATTAATGAATAGTAATTGAAAATATTTTTTTATTATTTTTCAGTTTTCAGCAAAATAAGTGGTATCCAAAAGTACTATTACAAAGTGAAAGAAATCTCCATGATACGCAGCACATTGACCAACTTTTAAACAATAAATCAACGAACTCAATTTTTTTTCAATATTTTTTTATCACAATTAATTAAACTATCTCAACAATTAACTAAAAAAAATTGTAACATTTTTATTGTTTATAAAACTAGAATATGTACATCAAGAAAATTTGAAAGCTTAAAATGCTCTCACAACTAAAATCACTGCCACACGGTAAAGAAAGCATTGCTATAGGAAAAAGAAAAATCAGGTTGTCATTTGGCAAGGTAGTAGCAGCCAGCTGTCATGTTTGTGCGTTTTCAAATTATAGTTTTTTTTTTTAAGAGCAGTTGTAACAGTAGAGTTAAAAAGTTATATAATTATTTTAGCTCTTTAACTCCGTCAAAACATAAAAATAACTATACAGTAATAGAGTTAAAGCTTTTTTTTTTTTATTGCTATGCACTGTAGCTTAAAGCTAAAAAAATAAAATAAAAATTATTCTCTGCCCTGTTGTGTGTGTGGCTGTGATGGTTGTGTGTAGTGAATATATTATTTTATTGTAGTAAATATTTTATTTTATTGTGATGTTTTTATTATTTTATTGTATTGAAAACTAAAATAAATCCACTACTGCAGCATGTGTAGATAAAATAAATAAAATAATTTTTTGTAGTGTCAAATAGCTAAATTTTTAGCTCCACGACTGTGGATGCTCAAACTCTAATTTATAGTTCATTGTCTTGCTTGTACGTAACTCATTCATAGTTCATTTAAAAGTTTGGGCTACGCAAGTTCATGGTTAGATTGACCCCTTTAACGCGTCTTTTTAATTTTAGAAAAAATATTTGTTACACACAAAATATTGTATACTCTCTTTAAAATCGAAGAAGCATGTTGTAAAATAATATGTAACAATAGCTCTTTGTCTTTGTTTTTGTAGTTTTTTATCTTTTTTGCAACTTTATAAGTTATGAGACCAGTTTCATAAAAAGAAAATATAATATATATATATATATATATTAAAACATACTGTGTGGTCAGTTTAATGTTTTTTTTTTTAATCCAATTTTTTATTAAATAGAATTTATATTAGTCTTGTTAACATTTATAATAAACACTAGCCTCTGAGCACATGCTCACGCCCGTGCTTAGAGACTCTTCTATTTTTTGGGTAAAGATTAATAATTTGTATTTATTATAATTTGGAATTTCTACTTTTTCCAATCACAAAAAAAAAAAAAAAAAAAAAAAATGTGATGAAAAAAAAATGAATAAGTGGGATGAGTTTTATAAATTGAAGGAGTTTTAAAACTAACAAAAGAGTGATCTTATTTTGTAGGGAGTTAGAGAGTAGAAGTAAGAATTTAAATCAACGTAAAAGTAAAAGTTTATTAAAAGTAAGAGTTTGTCAATTTATATTTTAACCTCATTTTTAAGGTTTAGATAGGAGTATTTTTGACAGTAAAAAAAGCAATAATTAACTTTCTTTTACCAATTTACTATTTTAACCTCATTTTTAAGTTGTTGGTTAATTAATTTAGGAGTATTTTTGAAAGGAAAAAAAAAAAAAAAAAACAATAACTAACTTTCTGAATCCTCTTAGGTGGGGTTTGGATAGCACTGAAGTACATTGCGTTTTCTGGCGTTTGCGTTTTGCTTTTTTTTTTTCACGCGTTTTCAGCTTTTTAGAGACAAATTTTACTGTTTATGAACAGTGAATGTACTGTTTATTCACTGTGCATGTACTGTTTACGTATTTAAAAATATTAAAAATAGGTCTCACGGTACTATTCACACATTTAAAAATTATTTTGCTATAGTATTTTCAACAATAATCAATTTTTAGTAACAATAAATTGTATCCCAATAGACGTTTAATATATACAGATTACTTTATTTTTATTGTTTGTATAACTCTTAAGAAAAAATAAAAAACTCTAAAATAGGTTGGTTTACATGCGGGGCTTGTTCACGTGCACTGTACGATGTGACAGGCACTTTGTTTGTAAGCGATTCCCTATTCTTCACTTTATGATGACCAACTCACACATGCCACGTGACACTCCTAAAATTCAACAACGCCTTGACTTGAATTGACACTCTCAGGTCTCACCAGGATTTCTCTCTTTCTTTTGTTGTTTTTCGTTTTCTTGATCACAATTTGAGTGTTTCATATTTTTTTTGCTGAAGGCCTTTGGTTTAAACAACCAAATAACCACGGCAAATGTATGACATAAAAGATATATCTACAATGTAACCTTGTTTTGTCCTAAGTAAATTTTCAAAAGGTCTACCCACCTACAGAAACATATGCCAAGTAAATTTGATCAGTTTTGGCATATACATAGTTTAATAAAAATTTTAAAAAAAATATATGAATAATTTTATTGAAGCAGCAAAACAATTGTCTGGGGCTTATAACTTTTTTTTAGGTGGTTGCTGATTTTTCATTCATTGATCTAGAATTCTGCTCCATTTTCAAAGATATTCTCCATTTCACTTTATTGCTGAAATGTGAGAAAAGATTTATTTATATTTTACAATTTTTCTTCTTTTCGGCTTAGTGGCAATTGGGCCCTTCACATGTCTCTGAAAATTGTAAGGGCCTGGGCCTGGGGAGACAGAATTCCTGATTGTTCTGCCAAAATGCACGAGAGAATTCTAATTTCTAAGGGTGGATCATCTTCAAATCAATTCAAAACAAAAATTGTCCTGTAATCATTACAGTTTGATTCAAAATTGTGTACAATGTACAAAAAATGTCGGCTGTGTTCGCTTACTTTAGAGACAAAAATGTTAAAGGCAATCAACGTATTTTTATACACTTTTTTACTCACACGTATTTTCAAAAAATACAAACAACATTACTAGAACAACGTTACCAACGACCCTTTTTAATTGTCCTAAGAAATGCAAACTCTCCTTCGTATCAGATAAGATGTACTCAGTAGTCAGTACATTTCTAATTCACTATGAAAAACTAGAAGCTATCCTTAGTAGGCCACCACGAGTAACATTAGAGATCCAGAGAATTGGATTGCTGTACCCAAGTGATCAGTTTTGAGTAGTACACTGGGGCCACCAAGATTATTTTGCATAATGACTATATCTTGTAATTGTTTTATTCGATCAAAATGTAACTTTCTACATACATTAATGTCAAAAACTATGATCTTTTCCTCAGCAACTACTTTTTCTATCCGCTTTTTCATTTTCTTTTTCATTATACAACAATGGAGGGATCAATGGTTCCATCACCTCGAAATCAATAGCTTGAATAGTCAAATTTGAAGCTATCCAGAACAATAATTACTCACTAAATTAAGAAGACTATATACACTATAAACCATCAAGTCCTGTTGAAGTTTGAAGTGGCTTAAGCTCTTGCTCTGGAATGGCGGCATTAACAGGCTCATATGAACTAGATTCTGTGCGTCTAGATCTCCAAATTAACAATGCCCCAAAAATTGAAAGTCCAAGAACCAGGGTAACTAATGCTCCAACAGCCACTGCCCAATAGTTTTGTTTCCACCAAGTTCTGCAAATTTCCACAGGATTCCAATTGTGAAATATGAAAAAGAAAAGGAAGCAGTAAAAACATTGTTTAAAGCCAAACTGGTTCAAAAATCTGGGACTAGAAAATCTAGTATTCCTGAAAGAATGCCAATATAGTTACAGTTATTGATAGATTAATAGACAACAATTAGAAGATAAATCAACTTATTAATGTAAACTTCAAAAATATAAAGACTAGTAATATACATCAACAAACTAATCTTTAAGCTAGATCACTTGGCCCAAGGGACTTCTTCAAGACTTAAGTATATGACATTTACATATATGGATATTGATGTATAGAAAAACCCACTACTGATGCTATATAAAGCTCCTCCCTTCTCCTCTCTTCTTTTAGAGACCCAGAGAATTCTTCTTTTTGTCAAATAAATTATTAAAAACTGCATTACAAGTTTACAATTTGACATGATCAACTTGTTCATAACGCAAAACTTCACATAGCATTAACAATATTAACGGGAAAAAAAAAAAAAAAAAAAAAGGCCCATATGTATTACTTTTTCAGCACAACATTCCTAGGAGGTCATGGAGTAGGAGTAAGAGTGTGAGAAAGTCATAAGGTCTAAATTGCACTTAAAGCAGCTTTAAATTACCTGAAAATTTTCCTGGATTTCAACTAGACAGTATAAAGCTGCAAATCTCTTTCCCCTAAATAAGGATAAAACTGCGAAACAAGGAGGGGATCCAAACCTGTCCCCTACAGCTTCTGTATCCTAGATTCCTAGGCTTGAATTCTGCAAATGGCTACTATTGCATATGCTGCCTTTAGATGTAAGAACTTAGGAATTTGGATTTAACTACTTATTTTAGTTTGCTTGAATGAGATTTGGAAATTACAAATTTCTTGATGTTAGCAATTACGAGATAGGGAAGACTGAAGAGACTTATTAATAAATGTACACTGAAAAAAAAAAGTGCTAATTTAAGTTTATTTGACTAATGATTTTCCCGGAGCAAATGCATCTCTCTTTTTAAGACATCACTATATTCTAGCTAAAAATTCTAAACCTTCCATGTATTACTAACATTTCATTCAAGCATTTTATATTAGTGACTACAGTCTAATCCATCTTATCCAACACAAAAGAATTTGCTTCTAAAAGGGCTTTGGTAAAGGAGTCTGAACTCCACATGTTAATAACAACACAGATAGTCCTGCTTTACTGCATGAATCTGGATCCAGAGGTAAGGATCGGCAGGAAATGGAAGTGGAAACACCATGTACATAAGTGAAAAGAAGATAACTAGAGAAAAAGCAAATAACATACGGTTTCAATGGGGGCTTGACATTCAATTCAACAAGCTGATAACTTCCAAATTTCTTAGGAAGTCGCATACGATGTCCCCTTAAGCGCTGAATTATACTCTGCACACAAATAAATAAGCATTAGGTAAACCACTATAGTGAATTGAGGGAATGGCTACAGTTGTATATAAGACAACTTCAGCATCTAGCATTACCATCGCTGTGGTATTAGATATGTAATCAGCCGATTCATCTGGGAAGATAGCCCATTTGAAAAGGGAAACATTTGATTTGTAGTTGAAGCTCAATAAATGAACCTGAAATCAAGCAGTGAGCATTACAAATAGATCAAGTAAAATTGACCTAAAATCTTCTGCCAAAGCAAGGAAACATTCAGAGATAGTGGCACACTGCAATGAAGGCTTTAGAAGTGCAAAGTGAAACCAAGATAGCAATAAAATAGGTTAGATTAGGTGGACCACCTATTTTAATGACTATACCCACAGCTCTGATCCAATTATTTTTAAATAAAAGGTTAAAACCACAGCAGATCAGGAAATGCAGACCCAGAGAGCCTCGCTTGTATATTCCTATTACATTCTATTAATTTTCAGTATACATAGCATTTAAAAAAATTCAGTTTTTTTCAATGGAAGATATAAATATATCTTTAATCATGGCACAGATAGAAATGGATACTTGAGGCTCAGTTGAGCTAGTATCACTAAACGTTAAAACAAGGCACCTCGAACAACTACTTGGAATTTTGATATTTATTCCAATATTTACACCAATTCATGGTCAAGGGGAAAGGGCAACCAAACTAACCCATCAAAAGTCCATTATCTCCAAACAGAGACAAACAAATGAATAAATGGGGTTGATAGATTGAATGAAGCATTGAAACTAAGAAATTCTAAAGCTTAAAGATTTAAAAGAAGTACTTTAAATAGTAAGCTTTTCTTTAGCAGGGCACCTCTAACAACGCAACCATGCCCAAGGAAAAAATAGCTCAACTATACCTGTGAAGCTTTAACATCTAGCTCTTGGGCAATAAACTCGGCAAGCTCTGTGAAATTGGGTTTCATATAGGAATTGTTGATGCTAAGACTCATATCAAATGTTATCAGTCCAATTTGAAATTCACCTACATACAATACACGGTAAACATAACAATGGTGACAGCAGTCTAGACAGCAATGTAAAAGAAAATTATGTGTATAATAAGCGCAAGAGTCCAAAAAACGCGTACAACCAACCAAAAAGAGGCTTTTATTCATAATAACAGAAGAAAAAAAAAAAAAAAAACTTGTGTGTGTGTGTATATTCAGGAGAATCTTCACTTCAATCTTTAGTTACATATGTGTCAATCTAATTCTATATTGCAAGAAATAGAAGCTCAACATATTGAAACTCATAACAAATAGTTATATGTCAAGAAAGAACCTAAGAAATTATTGAGGCTGCACGTTTCAATTTGGGGGAAAAAAGACAGCACAAAAGGTATGTACATGCTTAAAACTTGCCCTACCTGGAAAAACAGCATGAACCAATCCATCAGGGGCTGGGACTGGGGCATGAGGCAATCCACCAGAAGCTACAGTAGGAGGAATGCTTACATTTGTACTCTGGCTTTTTGGTGGCAAAGGAGATGGGGTTGAAGGATCAATGTAATGCAAACTCTTCCATAATTCAGAACAATTGGTTTTCCAGAAGCCAATCTTATCGTTCTCACGATCATAAGTCACAAGGGTGTTACGAACAACAATCCCTGCAACAAATCAACAAAAATTAACTGAGATACCCATTGTGTGCTCATGCACATGCATGCCATATGTTCAGGGAAAGAGAAGGAAATTATTGCTCGACTTCATATTGGAGTCCACAAGGCAGGTTGAGCATAATGCATCTTTTGGTTTTAACAAATGCAAGAACTAATTACATAGTAAGCACAACAGATATTTGCATTCCAAAAAAAATGTACCTCCTAAAAGAGTCGTTGCATCATCTCCATTTTGAAAAATTCCCAAGCAATATGCACCACTAACCTTTGTATGCTAAAATACACACCATGAAAAAAAGAAGAAAACAAATGAAATAACACATTAAATAAACATCATTGTGTGCTTAACAACATTCGAAACCATAATTTTTACTCCCAAAAAAAAAACCTATAATTGGGTAAACAACATTCACTGTTTTTCCCACAGAAGAAAAAACTCAGGAAGATTAACATCAACTTACCTGAAACAAGTAGTTCTCTGGAGACAGTGACAACTTTTTTCCATTGTTGAATACCATATCAACCTGAGGAAAAACTTCCAATAGTTTGGAAACTTCCCTAAGCATAATGCAAGTAAAGATATTAAGATGTAATCTCAAGACAACCAATAAAGTAAGAGGTGCTTAAACTCAGTTTACGTCAATCTAGTCTAGGCAGTACCTTCCAGCACCAGAAAAACAAATATCATTAAAATTTGGATCTGGACCATGGATCTGTTTGAGGGAACGAATTTCCTTTATCACCTGCATATCACATACAACACCCATCAACTGAGGTGTTCAACAAAAAGGTACGCAAAAAGTATGGATAATGTAAAATTGAAAACTAATTAGCAACACACAGGAATACTTGGACAAACTGATGTCAGTCATTGACACTGACACAGGTGTTTATAGTTAGAGGGCAGTACAGTACAGCATCCAACCATTAAAAGGTGTCTTCTATAGATGCAAGGACAGTAGAGGACATCACAGCCACAAGAGTTAAGGGCAACACTTGAGGCAGTGATTTCAATTTTCTAGATCAGTGACAGATTAAAAAAGGATCAAGGGAAGTTTTTTTTTTTTTTTTTTTTTTTAGTAACAAATATTCCGCTGCCAAGACCAAGGGAAGTAATTTTAAAGGCCTAAAAGAAACCAGGATCCAAGATATATGATCCAAAGTTGATGCAAGGCCCACACGGGATTATAAGTATACCCATTTGCTGAAATGATACTCATGAACTTTCCAAAACTTAAAAATATTAACGGGTGCCACGATAGAACGACTTCCTACCCCTCCCTTTCCAAGGAATGATTGATTCAAAAATACCTAAATGGTCATCTGTGAGTATGATTGCAAGTTGCCTAATGCTAGCCACAGTGACATTAAAATTGCAAAACTAGGATATACGATCCCAACATTCAGGATATGAGTCACAAAATTTGACAAGTTGTATTGTCATAGAAGCCGAAATGTTTAACAACCCAGTTGCAGTTCACACTTTACTAAAACCGAAGTCAAATGAGAGCAAAATTCAACAGTCACTTCAAAACAAAGAACCTTTTGTTTTCATTCAAAGCAAAGAAGCTTGACATATGCTCTAACATTGAATATAGTATGAACTAAATTTAAAGAAGGATTTATATTTCAACTAAATTCGATTAAGGCACTTAATCTAACTACAGTGGGGCCATCCATAAAATATTTCTTTGATTGGTAAGTTACACATATACCCAATGGGTTTAGGACTTACAAGCTCATACTCCCCCCTATTCTTATAGAGAGAGGAAGTTCCTTTTGAACTAGAGCTCATTGACTAAAGTATAAAATTTGGGGGAAAACAACCTGCTTCCATTCTCTATAAAATGTATCAGAATTCTTATAATTTGAATTTTTGCAACCTGTATCCAGACTTTGTTCCATACACGTATAGTCTTGTTCTACATTGTTTTTTGGTAAGCAGTCTCATTCTACATTGTAAAAGGGACTAATTTTTTCTTGTTTGGCCTTCAAACAAACTTGTTAGTTTTACCAAGTCACCTATTAATGTGAAACTCACCAGACACGCGTCACCCCCCCCCCCCCCCCTCTTCTTAGTCAGGCAAATGACACAAAATTAAATACACTATAAAGAGAGGATGAAACTCAAAGCTAGAGAGTCTTACAGCACTCTTAAATGCAAGAAAAGCTTCTTTTGGAAGGTAGGCATATGTAGTTCCACTATCCAAGACTGTTCCATGCCTTCCATCAAAGACGCTTGGCTTTAACTTCAATTGCTTCCCAGCAACAAGTATTTCCTTCAAAGCGATATTGTAATATGGACTGTTGACATCCCAAGACTAAAGCATATGTGTGAGCTGCACAAAATGCATTCTTTAAAAAACCCTACAAATTTGATAGTTTAAAAGTATTTTACCTGCGATAAGGGTCTGAATGGGTAAATACCATATCAGGAGGAGAAGAAATGCCGCCAAGAATCATAGCACCCCCACCTACATCCATCCCACCATAACATAACGAAAATGAGTCACTAATAACACCCTTATCCACTAGTTGATCCATCACACTAAGCCGACCCCGTCCTAAACCCATGATGCCATCAGCACGCTGTGTGTAAAGATCACCAGTTTCCATGTTTTCACAACCAAAAACAGCACGCTGAGGCACAAGTTGACTTTCATTGCCGAAGGAAAGGACGTCATCACCAAGCACCCCACTGCTAGAACTCATCTCAGCATACCGTCTCTCATAAGTGCATTGAGCATTATTACTGTCACAATTACAACTAACGCTGCACTTCATTGGTTGATATGTACTAGACAACTCTGGCTGGAACCTGGGATCCTGAACAACAACATAATATTAGCTTCCAATAAATCACCTGCTAATTTTTTTTCAAAAGAAAGCTATCAATTAATCAATCATCCACCAAAATTCAGAAAAAACATACCTTCCATTTTCACAGCTTATAGTTTTCAAAGTCCACAAAAAAAATAAAGAAACAAACAAACAAACAACAACAACAACAACAACAATCAAGCCCTACTCCCAAATTTTATGGCGTCGCTATGGATCCTCAACATATTATTAGCTAGGGTCAACCACATGTATTCTTCTCCATCATTCTGTTCAATCCAAACTCCAAAGTAAACTCTTTGTCATTCTCGTAATTGATATGGCCTTTTTTTACTACTTTTACTGAGGAATTAAAAATAACTGAAAACTGAAATTGCAGGTTCTTTTTCTTTCTCTTCCATTCTTATCAAACCAACAACTGTAATATTAAACTTTAAATCAATTTATCATTCATCAACCAATTATAGTATGATAATTAGGAGTTACAGAAACCAAACTTCCTAATCCTCTCCTCCATAGAGATCATCACTACACTGTTCATATATTTCTAAAAAACAAAAAAAAAAAAAAACTATAAACAAAGCATAAATTGCAAGCTCGCCGTATAGAAAATTTATATTCCTACAATTAAAAAATAATAATAATTAATAAAAGCACACAAATCGAAAGCTAAACCTGATGTTTCCCACAGTGTCCACAGTTCGAGCACGGAACATAGGTCACAGTGCTTCCAGTATCCACAATCAGCGCGAATTCCTGTGGTGGCGTTCCAATCCATAGCCTCGTCGTATAGTAACTATCACAAATCCAAACCAAAAAATCAAAATCAAAATCAAAATCAATAATAAGAGAAATGAAAAAAATAATAATAATAATAAGTAAAATTGAGAATTGAACCCGTTGGCAAGGAGATCGTCGTAGAGTCGCATGCGAGCGTTCGGAGGAGGCGGCGAGTTGCGGAGCTGGCGGCGATTGTGATCGGCGACGATGCGATCGGAGGTGGAGGAGGAGGTAGTTTTAGAGGAAGAGAGGTAGAGAGGGAGGATCATCGGACGGCGAGGATTGGTTGAGCCTTGGAGGAGATCAACGGCTGAGGATGAAGAAGAAGAAAAAGAACAGTAGAGGAAAATCAAAAGCGCGTAGGCTAGGTGAGCCAAGCTCAACCTCAAGCTCAAATTCAAAGCCATCGCGCTTCGTCTTCGCCGCTGCTGCTATAGCTATAGAAGATTATCGCTTTGGAGAGCGATCTTCGTGTTTCAATTTCGAAACGAAAATTTTTCACTGTGCGATTCAGAGAGAGAGAGAGAGAGAGAATGGAATTTATAAGCTTTTTGATTTTTCTTTGTTCTTCATCGTTTCTTGACTTCTAATCTGACAATTATCTGAGAGACTTCTGTTTTGGGCGCAAGGAGATATACCGGTCAGGCATTATATCAATGTGGCCAATCACATTGTGCCACGTTGGTGGTAATTACTACTGATTAGAATTTGTTTTTTCCCCTTTTTTTTTTTTAAATATATTTATTTTATCTTTTTGAAGTCAACGGATAAGTTTGGTGAGAGATAACTGTGATTTGGAAATTTAAATTGAGTTTATGAGTTGTAATCATATTCTTATATTTTAACTAGTCACTAATTCGTGCGATGTACGGAATATATTTCACTTTATTTAAAATAAAATTTAAAATGAAAAAACATCCTAACTTATCAAAATAAACATAAAATATTCAATATTCATCACAAAATGTTATTTGAGAATAAAATTACCATCAAAATGGTATAAAGAAAAATTTCATGTTCAAACAACTCATCAAGGTGGAATTTGGTTATTACTAAGATCCTACATGTAATTTACCAGAAAGATATCATGTCAGTTTTGATCTTCATTCACTTTTTGCATATTAGTTATAACTTTTAACTTCTATGTAAAATTTTGCTTTAACTCAATTGTTATCTTGAGATAAATCTATAGTCATCTCATCTTTACTACTGGTACTCATCCCATGTCTATCGCCATTGTAACCGTAAAACATAAATTCATACCTATTGAAGAAGAAATTCAAAGTAGCTCATCTAGCATTACACCAACAACATTCAAGGCAAAATCCTTCCTGTGAAGGGGGAAAAAAATCAATCAACCATGAAAATAAAGATTCATAAACTAATGAAGCTCAAGATAATTTTAGAACTTGTCAAGATATATAACCACATACCAAAAATTTTAAGAACCAAAAGGGAATTATCATAAGAAATAAATGTGCCTTAGCTTGTATATGAATTTAATTTGTGGAAAATATATAAACACATACCAAAAGATTTAAGAACCAAAGGGGGCTAATCATAAGAAATAATTGTGCTTCAAAATTTGTAGAGATTTATTGGAAATTCAACGGTGATTTATGAATAGCACACTTGATTATCAAAAGCAAATTCCTAACTTCAAATTAAAGGGTTGCATGTTCTCTAACTCAAATTCCTATATCACAACTGCAAATAATTATATAAAACTGATACAAACCATGCACAGACAATCAGTAAGCTCTGTTGCAGGTCTTTAGCACTAAGATTTGAAGGCTTTCTAGGCTTCACATATACTTCTTTAGGATCCTCTACAACAATTGTAGCAATGCAAAAGTTAAAAATAAAAAATAAAAAAGTACCAAGCTTGAGAAAGTACAGACAAGTAGTAGAGATTGCAAACAAAGAAGAGAGAGAACCTAGTTTAAAATTGGCAGTCTGGGTTTGCTCTATGTTTTTCATGCATAAAGTAGCCATTCTTATATATAACATTCTTACTTATCAAAAAAAAAAAAAAAAAGAGAGAGAACCTAATTTTTGTTCAGTTTTTGTTTCTGACGGTAATTCTCAATAAAAGCGTGAAAGGAGTAGGTTGTGTGGCCGTACAGTTTGGTTATATATATATATATATAATGGTAATTTTATTTAAATGTTAATGATAATGATGAGTTTGAGTTTAAGTAGAGTTTTACTCCTTATTAAGTTTGGACTAAACAAAAATAATTTTATTTAAATAAAATGATAATTTTATTTAAATATTGTGCTGACGTGAAAAATTGTGGAAGCTTCAAAGGTTCGGTTTTATATATATATATATATATAGATTTGATAGCTATCTCTCCTTTATCCTAGATTGGGTGGTTGATTAGATTTAGATGGCTTGGTTTGAAAAAAAAAAGGGGGATTATATTATTTATTTATTTAGTAAACATGTTAAGCTCCAATCTAAGTTAGGTTTTACAATCTTCTAAAAAATAAGTTTAGGTTTTGCTATGGATAAAGTACAAACTATACTCTTAAATTTTGGGATATTTGGATTTTACATCTTAAAGTTTTAGAATTTGAGTTTTATCTCCTCAAGTTACACTTTTTTTGTATTAGTAGCCCCTTCACTTCATTCATATTTTTTTGTTAAATGTCACATAAGCTTGTCACGTATGTTTAGTTCATCCAATAAAATAATGTTACATCATTTTCCTTGTGCCGCAAGGCATTATTTTATTGAATAAACAAAACATGCGCCACAAGTTTATGTGGTACTTAACGAAAAATATGGATGAATGAGGCTACAGCCTGTTGATGCAAACAAAATATAACTTTAGTGGCTAAAATCAAAATCCCAAAATTTAAGAGTGTAAAATCCAAAGACCCCTAAACATTAAAGGTGTAGTTTGCACTTTAGCCTTTAAATATTAAACATATGAAGATCAAATATAATAATGAGTTTGTTAATAAACTCATTATTATGGTGGTCGGTTTGAGTGTATGTGTGTATATATATATATATATATATATATGAGATTGAATTGGTTAAGTTTGTATGTATAATGTAAGTTTATAGGATATCAATTTTATTATTTTTAATTTATTGATAGTACAAATAGTCTATTTTTAGTAAAAAATTTAAACTTTAAATTTAAGGTTGGGAATTGATTTTTTATAAGTTGTTAAACGAAAATCATTCTATCTGTTATCTCAAGTTACATAGTTTCAACTATAATTTAATGTTAACCAAAAAAATATATAATTTGATAATGAATTATTAGTATAAATATGTTAAGGGTAAACAATTTTAGTTGTGGTGTTTACAATATATGAGAGAGAATAAATTAATCAATAACTTGTGAATAAATTTGAACTTATTTGACAAAAAACTAAACTAAGTTTGACTATGTAATGTATTTGATGATGAGTTTAAACTTAAGTTCAACTTGTATTCAAAATAAAATTTAATAAATCAATCTTTAATTTTTAATGCTCAACTCGGTTTAGTTCATTTAAAGTCTGTTAGGGTACTTTTTTTATTACACCTAATTTTATTTAAGTACCACCTATTTACTTTCAAATACACACACCCTATTCTATTTAAAGTCCAAGAATACTTATGCTTGGCAATATTTGAAAAGCCCATGATTTAAGTCCTTGGCAAAACAATTTTATCAATGGAATTCAAATCCATAATCAAAGCCCATGGTTTAAACCCATGGCAATTTATTCATCCAAAACCCAATTCTCATTGGCAATATCAAAACCCAATTCTTATTGGCAATATCAAGGCCCAATTCTCATTGGCACTATTTATCAAGAAAAAGAGCCCAAAATTATCAACGCTTGGCAAAGAAAAAAATGTCATGGTAAAATATTAGCGTGGCAAAAAAAACCATGGCAATCGTCTTATAAAAAAACTCATTGAGAGATATCTTGAGGATTATGTTCTCATATTATAAACCCATAAAATACATGGACATCATTTGCATCACGACATCCATAATATATACCTTCAAACCCTCATGGTAAAACATTCAAACCCACAAACTCATCATTTAAATTATGATGCAATTATTAGAAACCATGAACATTGTTTGCAATATGGAATTCATCATGGTAAATATTATTTATGAAAGTATTTTGAAACTTGTCATGTTGTTTCAAACATTACAACTAATTGCCCAAAAGGCCCACTACAAGTATCTATGAAAAAATTCAAAGTATTCACCAACAAAAGTCCATGAAGAATGAAAACCCATGGTAAACATGTGTTGTTTAGGATGCACACAACCTGGCCCAAAGGGACCAGCCCATGTAAGCAAGCCCAAGCCAAAAAACACCAGCAGGAGGCAAAGGATTGAAAGTGGGCAACCAACCCTTGTTCATCTCTAACCAAAAAGAACAATTAGAGACTCATACAAGAGAACCAAGCCTTTGAGAATGGACTAAGGGCTATCCCATCAGTTTTCTGCCACCCTCTACCTTATGTGAACAGTGCTTGAGTGTTGTCATGTCAGCTGAAATCTAAAGAATGATGGAACTCCATCATTTTCCTCAAGACTGCACCTCCAGCGGAAGGGGAGCTGAAACCAAATTATCCAAACTTCAACAAATTAATGCTATAAATGTTGAAAATGTTCAAGACGTGATTCATGTGCCAAGCACATAAATCCTAAAGGGAAAAAATTGGAAACATGTGGTTTGGAAAGCATAAAGGGATCTCTAGCAGAACCTCCTGAAGTAGACTAGAGCTTGACACCTGGCTTGGGGTGTTAAATCTTACTTCTCAGGAGTCCAAATCTCAGTTGCAGCATTAGGATTCACTCTTGATACACGCCTCAATCACAACAATTAAGCTTAGCCCCAAAAATCTTGGCATTTAATGCAAAACACTCTAAAATCCCATCATTACCCAAAGAAGCAAGGCAACCCCTAAAATAGATTTTCCTACTTTTGATAAAAAATCCCAGGAAAGCTTGACCTTGATTCATCACCTCTGAATAGTCATACATTTTTTTTGGATTCTTGTCAATTAATGCTTCCCTAAAACTCCATTATAAAAACACAAGCAACTAACAAAAAAAAATGACCTAGCTACCCCTCTGAGACTTTGAGATTTGTTGGCCATTTTTGCTGGTGGTTCAGCTCTCTTTTAGCTTACCACCCATCACCTTTAACCTACACCCATCTAATCCCAAATATTCTTCTCCCCCCTTTTACACTATCACAGCTCATAAATGTCTTCTAACTAGTTACAAACAACCCTCTACTCATAAAAAGCTTCAATCTCAGCATCAATCCTATCTCACTCACTCAAAAACAGCCCACATTCAGCTCGTCCATGCCTTACAAACACATATTCACCGAAGTCTTAGTTTAAATACTCGCTGCACTGAGCTGGGATCTCTCTCTCCCTTCACACCATGCCAATTAATCCTCCATTTTTTCTTCCTAGGGAACCTTTAATTTTTACTTTTTACTTTACTGTTGAAGGATATGATGTATTTATAACAATCGAACTCTTCCCTCACATTGATGTAATGATGGTTGAAAGTACAATAAATTCCTCTTGAATGAGAGACATGAGGACCTAAAATTTTCCTAAATTTATCTAATTATTGATTGCTGGACCATGTAATTCGATCCCTACCATTGGACAATTTATCTTTTGGACTTGAATGTAACTTCACCCTTACCGCTGGAGAATTTATTTCCCTTGAACTATCAGAACAGGACCATTAATGTATTAACTAAGTATCATAAAGTATTTTTCATTGGGCTTTTGTTGTTGTTTTGTTGAATGCAGTCTTTGTTTCCTTGCTTGGGTAGGCTTGTCATCACATCGAAAGCCTTTGGGTGTCATCTCAAGAGCCCATAGTTGAGTTTCAGTTTGGTTTCCCAACATCTTATTCAGAGGCATCAATTTCCCCCTCAACAAAATCCATGCTATTGTCTCCTAGAGTTTTTAATTCTTTTTTGTTTTTTCACTTTGGTAATAATATGCCTTAACCGGCTATCTAAAAAAATGAAACTAATTTTGTAATTTATCATATGTTTTAACTAGGAAGCTTTTTTATTTTTTTTCAGAGAGAATAAGAGAGTAATAGTAAGGGGGGGGTGGATAAAAGGGAGAGGAAAGAATAAGAAAGTAGTATTAAATAAATATGACATGTTCCTCAAAAAAATGACATATTTTGGCCACCCTTCTTCACTTTTCTCCCTTCATTCTAAATATATTAATTTGATAAAATAATTATCTTAAAATTATTTTCAAAGGTAATAACAGTTTTTTTTTTTAAGAGATAATTACAACATGCTGCTAATCCCGCAGCTCGAACCTTTCCCCCTAGACCCCTAAGCACTTTGCGCATGGGGATGTGCCAATTTAGTTATAAGGCCTTTGGTGTAATAATAGTTTTAATAAGTCATGAATTTTGTAGTTCAATGATATTATTTGAAAATTAGAGTAAGTTTTTAGTAAATGTTCTATTAGTCTTTTTATGGTATTTGGAACATCACAACCAAGAACAATATGGCTGATTTTGATTGTTTTTTGTTTTATAACTTTTTAGTTAGAACAACTAGTTCAAAAAGGGGACCAAATATATTCCCTTAAAAAACCAAATTTAACTTTGTCGAATTGTTCTAATTCTATAGTTTGTCGAATATGAAATATCCTTCTCTTTTTACTAGAAAAAGCGTCATATCTATGAATTTGTCATATATGATAGAAATCTTTATGGCGGTTACATTTAGGTGAAGTTCATTTTCTCCACCTTTATGGATGAGTTATTCATATTCATAGCACTTAAGGAATCATCAACTTTTTTTTTCTTTTTTCTTTTATTGAACTTGTTCTTCACCATATGACATGCGACATTGAAATTTGCGGACTAGAAGCAACATTCAAAACTAGACTAGCAACCATTAAAAGAAAATGTGCCGCAAAGACCTTCCTTGGTCGGCCATTTCCAACTTTTAAAGACTATAAAACGACCCAGATAGGACATTGAAAATGATAAATGCATTTATGTGATGTAACTACATGAAGTTTTGGATAAGAGCATAATAGTTTATGATTAATTTTGATAATAACAATAAAGTCTAGGATACAGACCTTTTCACAAATTTTTCTATAATCATTAAAGTGTTCCATATTGTGATTAGTCAGTGTTATAAAAAGTGGTGTCAACGTTACTAATAAAGTCATATGAAAGTAATGTTACTTCAATTACAACTTATCACAAAAAACAGTTATGAAAAAGTTTGTTTTAAAGTTGTGTTCGTAGCATTATTTTTTCAAGAAAGATTAGATTTTGAACTGTTAATCGTTAGCCCAGCTTGTCTTTTGCCAAGGATAAGACGTCTCCTACTATCATAATTCTCAAAGCACTATCACATAATGTTACTGACATTGTTTCATCATTGTTGCATCCATAATCCATAATCCACAATGTTACTAGCACAAGTGCTAGAGAAAGATAATTAAACAAGGGCTGAGTAGAAGACAATGTTAATGCAATAGAAAGTAATTGCCCTGACCATACAAGATCCTCTCCATTTTCAGACATGTAACACAAGGAACAATCTAATATATTTCAAGCACGTATCAAACGCTGAGTTTACAGTGTAACAACATTTGGAAGAGCTAGTGTAACAACATTGGGAATACCTTGGAATATACAGCCTAAGAACATATACTGTATTATATTCCTTTTCCCCTTGTGAGGGTTGTATGCAACTTTTTGAGATAGCTCCTTTGCAACTTCTCGTTTCAGCACACACCTTCCATCCCTTAAGACTACATATTACAAACAACCAAAACCCAAAATGCTGATACATCTGGATACTTATGATACCAATCTACCCTAATCCCTAAAATGTAACTAAATGGCACAGCACAAAAAAGAGCTAGACACTCTAGAAGTGAAACAGATTTTTAACAACGAGTCCTAAAATTTATATTCAGCTCCTTCTGACAAAAAGTAAGCACCTTTCGGCCGTAAAGATTGCTGGTCATGATTGGAGAGTTTGATTGAACTAGTTCTAGCAAGGCATTGCGGATGTATCCCTGCATTGCAACAAACAAGAAACATTTCGACTCCAAGTAATCAGGCCAGGTTAAAATTATCCATACACTACAACTCATAAATGACTTTAAACTGAAAGCGTACTAAGACTCCAATTTTAATTTTATACAGAGTAAAAGAATTAACATTGAGTTTAATTTATGCCAATGAGCTCTAGCTCAATAGTACTACTACCCCTGAACAGGCTGAAGGAACAATTTTTCTTAGTAGAATAGAATGACGGAAAGGAAATAAATACCATGATTAGTCTATTGAGAATCCATAGCCTCTGCTTAGTCTACTATTAGTCCAGTAAACATTTAGTTATTCTAAACTATTAAAGACTTATAGTGAAACAGGATACCAATTATGCATCTGTAATGGTGTGATGATAGTTATACTACAAATTTGACTAAACAAATTTTATAAAATGACGTGTCATCAATTACAAAAAGTAATTCAAACGTTCATTTTTTATGTTGTTGAAGTGGCATCAATCACATTCATTGTCAAGTCAATTTGTAAACCATTCGTAATAAAATTGGTAATACTTTTAGCATTTTCCTTTGTAATGACCTCCTCATATTCTCATGGTGATGATATGGGTACAAACTTGAAGGCATAGAATTGGCAACCCATCAGCCAGTCAAGTTTTCAAGCCATTTGAATGAGGGCAGTCCAAAATTTCCAAAGGCAGGCCAACTTACTCAATCAAAATTTTTTTTTTTTTAAAGGTTTGTTAGAAAATTATTTTAGCTATTTGGACAACTGGGACTGAGAGACAAGCCCATTCCATTTTACTCGGGCAGCTCAATAATCACTCAGGTTTCAAAAACTCTGCATAAAACCCAAAACTCAAGCTTATCTAACACAAGTGATATTATAATAAAGAGGAAGCGTTAAGATGAACTAACCTTAGACACCAATAAAGCTTTCTGGATGACAAAGTTTCCATAAGGATCAATTAGAAGCATTGAACATTTTGGATCTGTGAGCAACTCGATAATTATACTTGCAGAATGTTCTTCTACTGTTTCTACTAAGCACTTCTCCACAACATTGCTACCAAACTTATTGCTAGAGAAGATAAAGTAGCTCCCTTTAAACTGTCTCAGGAGATCTTCTGTGACTTGTGGTATCCTCAATTCAAGCAAATATTGCACCACATAGTTGCTATAGAATCACAAATAGCAATCAAGAAGTATTATATTTTGGACAGGTTATGATTATGCTGGTAAGCAAAGCATAAATGAAGTAATATTTTAGAACATACCCATATTGATCTTCTGCTAAGAGGAGTGCATTTGCTATTATCCCAGCCACCAGACGTTCTTTGAGTGCACCCTTACAGTGCTTGAGACATTTCTGCAGCACGCAACACCCACTTCTATCTGTTGCAATTTTGAGACAATTGTTTGCCACCTCATTTAAAAGATGCTGCAATGACAAGCAAGTGTCAGAACTTTCATGAAACCAAAATCCAAAGCTGTAGTGGCATGCTAAGAAACAAAGGTGCAATGGAAACAAGAATAATGGCTTTATGATTAAATTATTTCCTAACAAAACTTTTGGTACAGTTCATAATTTTATATGGTATTAGAGTAGATGATCTTGAGTTCAAACCCCATCTCCGATCTACCTCCCATTTAAAAAGTGTTGGATCTTGCTTATTAAGAGAGAGTTTGTAACCACACATGAGGAGTGCTCGAAAAACAATTAAATGATTAAATTCACCATTTCCTAACAATTTAACCTTTTCGGGACAATTGACTATCAAAAAAAAAAAAAAAAGGGGACAATTTGGTAATCTACCACATGAGAAGGTTGGTGCCTTCAGACTAAAAATTCCATGATTTTGCAAAAAAAAGGAACATAACTCCTTAATGTATGTGCTTAGGATATATGTACATATATATCTAAGAAAGATCTAGTAGTAATACTAACTTTTTAACAAACACTATTGGAAATAGTATGATAGTGTCTTGTAATTAAAGAGATGTTGGTGGATAAAGCTGAAAATGATTGACATACATTTGATTGAAGTGTTAGTAAGTACATAGAACACAAGTATATGTCTTCACATGCATCCATTCATGAATAAATATATAAATGTGTGTAATCATTCTTTTATTCTTCATGTGAAACGAGTTTATTGGATTACCAAGTGGGGAAGACTAAATCCAATCATTCAATTTACACTATGCAATTAAATCAATGAAAGCATTCAAGAAAAGTAATCCTGATGACCCAAGTCCTAACACCTTATCCAATACCACAATATGAGTTCCTCCTAGTTCCATTTATGATAATCAAAGACGTACTAGACAACAGGAACTGTCCAATGTGCTGGTTAACTACACATGCATAAGATATTGTGTGATGTTGTCAACTCTCAAATTCATAATCACGAAAGCTTGAACTCAGAACAGGATCAAACTTTAATACCTCTCCAAATAGTCCTCTATTTGACTGGTCAAATTTTTGGACTAATATACAGAATAAGTTAACTTCAATCTTCACAGAAAAAAATCATTTTTACAAAGGACATAATGCTCCCCTAACAGCCTTGACATAACCCATTTGTCAAAATGAGTGTTTTAGAATCTACAGAAATTGGCCAATCAAAAATAAGAAAAGAGAAATAGGTGTTCCAAAAATCAGAAACTTGACTGTTACTTGGAAATTGGCCTCAGGCCGTCAGGTACAATTAATAAAATATTTTGGATGTGTTGTTAATTCTCATATTCCATCACAGGTAGAGAAAAGTTTGATAAAAAGGGAGAAAAGAACATCTTTGTTGGCTACAACAATGAATCAAAAGGCTACCGCCTGTTCAACCCCAAGACAAACAAACTAGTGAATTCACATGTCAACAAAAGCCAAAAAGACTGACAAAACACAGTTTCTGGTTTTTTTTTTTTTTTAATAGCAAAAAAATGCAAATCCAAGTACACAGGAAGTATACAAGAGAAACAAAGTTCAAAATTACAAATTTTAGCATACAGTTACTGATATTTCATATAAGCAAGGCAACTGATTGCACTTTAAAGCGCAACAAAAGAGTGCATCCTCTTCCGGTTACAATAAACTTATATGTATCAAATATAATCTTATCGCCAAAAGAAATATCAAATAAGAAGATATATAATGGCTCTTACAAATATAACACACCTATTCTCCAATGGAGAGGGTGCAAGCTAACATGGACAAGGACCATAAATGATCATATATCCTAGTGATGATATGAGAACCCAATAATTTAAGTGGCTGCAAAGTTGCTAACAAAAAGGATTATTTGTTTTCCACCAGTTTCAAAGCTACAAACTGAGGAACTGTTAAGTGACTAAGTGCTGCCAGGACAACAAAAATTTGCACATTTGAAGAACATAATAAAAGTCTGATTATTATAATTGAGTAGTATAGACATAAATTACATATCAACAACAATCATTTTTCGATAAGTCATATCAACAACAATCATTATAATTCCTTGCCAAGACTCATGTTATTTAATCTTATATTAAATAAAAGCTAAGATTATTCACTCCAAAGTTTCAACTTACAGATAGTTACAAACTCAATTTTACTACCACTACAGACTTCTTAATATGATATACTTATTGTCAAAATGAATATTTGGAATAGGTTCGATCATCAGACTTGAACACTTGCTTTGAAGGACTATGCAAAATGGTAACAAAGACAACAAAAACAACCAAGCAAACACATAGTAGGAAGATAAAGTAGTTCCAACTGAATGAAACAGATGCTGAAATTGACATGATTATAATCATTCCCAATAACCTCAAATTGCAGCATAATAAAAATATTGGCAAACAAAACGGATTATTACCATGTTATCTTCATCAGAAAAATGCATCAAGCAATGTTGGATGACATGCTGACCATTCAAGTCCTTACTCAATGCAAGAGTACCAGGGCTTAGAGCATACATAAACATAGAGATTTGCTGCTGGGTGGTAAAATGCTTCAGTAATTTCTGTATAGAACGAGATCTGCAACAACAACAACAACAATCAATCAAATATCTGCAACAACAATTACAACAATCAAATTTTAGGGACGGCTATATATATATATATATATATATATATATATATCAATCTGAAACAAACAAAAGAGTCCCTGAATTTGGATCTATGAAAGAACAAGTAATAGCCACCCTTCACCTTATCAAAAATTTTAAAAAAAAAAGTAAACCAAACATACCCAAGATTGTTAAGGCACATATGAACAAGAGAATTTGTTTCAATCACTTTTTGAAGAATCTGAGTCCTCTGATGTTCACTACAAATCTCCACAAGTTTTTGAGCCACATAATTACCAAATGGGTGCAGCATCAATTTACCAACATGTTCTATCAACTCCATAAAAATCCAATTTTTTTCCTCATCCGTACAGCCATCCATTTTACACTGCAAATACCGGCTCCATTGTTGATTTTGCGCCATGTACAACATCATCCCACGCAAATCTTTCAACGACCAACAATTCATAGAATCCTTTAACCAATTGGGAAATCTCGATTTCTTGCTCCCCAAGCCATCCACCAAACCACAGGAATTCATAGATATGTCGGAAACCAAACCGTTCCCATTCCAAGAAAGCCTATTTGGGTACTCCCTTTGCCTCAATTGGTTTCTCTCAGGCACAAAAATTTCCAAGAAATTGGTATAAGCCGCACCCAAATGCCCAAACTCACCAACTCTTTGATTTTCCCTCTCTGGTTGAAAAGAACATGGCAAAAAGTGGTCCACCCCGCCAACCCCATTAGTCAAATCATAACCAGAACCCATATACAAAGCCTGATTATTGCTATTGCTACTGCTACTTCTCCTTCTATTGTTGTTGTTGTTGTAGGAAGAAGAAGAGACGCTGAGTCTAGAAAACTCAGACAACATCAGGGTTTGGTCAAAACAAGAACTTGTTTGTGGAGGCTCAAGCTGTTCATACAAAGGTCTCAAAGAACTTGGACTCCCAAGAGACACCGATCTGCTTGAAACCCCATCTCTCAAATCCTTCTCCATTACTGAAAAACAGCAAAAAAGATCAAAACTCTGAAGGGTTTTTGTGGGTTTTTCAAAGAGGGACACGCTTTTAAAGGAGAAGAATACTGAAAAAAAGCCGAAAACTTTGAAGGGTTTTTTGTGGGTTTTGAATTTTGATATTTAAGGACTCTTTCAAGATAGGATTTGAGGCTGAGGAGTAGTGTTTGATAGCACTAAAAACTCTGCATGCAATTTATAGAAAAAAATTCTCGTGCGAGAGGCAAGAGCGTGAGCGTGAGCGTGTGTGTGTGTGAGAAGTTACTATAGTAGTGCTTGTCGTTGTCAAATTCCGTGTGTGTGAGAAGTTTACTTGCTTTTGCTTTTTTTTACGTAGGGTCAAATTTGTCAAATGGACCCGAATATGAAGAATAAGATATGTTTCTATATGGAATGACCGAATGAGATATACATTTATGGCGTATGATACGATTGAATATGTATTGAACATACTAAAATGGTTCAAATCTTGGCTTTGAGTCCTTTGACTATCATAATTTCTCATTAAATGGGTATAATTCTTTTCTTAATAAGCACGTTTGTCTAGTCATGAAAAATTCATGGAAACGAATAGGTTAGTCTCTTTTTTTTTTTCTTGTTTTAGTAATGAATTGGTTAGAGACTTAGAGATCAATTGTTTTGAAGCTAACTCAATTTCTTGGAATTTTCTTAGAAAGTTAAGGAATATTACTTTTTTTATAATTTCATATCATATTAGTTAAGTATACACTTTACATGAAACTCCTGAGAAAGTATTGGATAACGTGTAGATAACTATCTTTGTCATATCATATAAAGTAAATTATTCTGAAGGAATAATTTTAATAATATAATATAAACACTTTTTACTTTAATCCATCTTTTCTTAAAATCTCTTCAAATTTTATATTGGATTTATTATAGTCTATTATAGTTAAAGAACTGTTTATCCAAATAAAATATAAAAAAAAAGTTTAAGAGCTTTATATCTCAAGTTCTCAACTAATAATACCTTTTGATGATTATAATGGAGATACTCATAGTGTAACTAAATTCCGCATTCCCCAAAAATTGAGTTATAAAAAAAAATGTTAGTCAAATGTATTAAAAAATACTGTTAAATAGGAATATTCATAGCTCAATCCAGAAAAGAGAAAAGTCACCATTCCCTTGTAGCTTGTCCAAATGCATAACTTATATTCTTATATCAATTAGCTTTGATTTGTTTCTATTAAACCCCAAAGCTAATCCCATTTCAAACACTGTGAAAGCACTTGGGTCTAGTGTCACCATTGCCTTCCGGTTATTGTCATTATCTCAATTACTTTCAACTATTGCTCTCCAATCCCAATTGTAATCCACACCAAGATCAATGAAACTCTAACTAACCATATCCTTTCATCTTTTCCTGCAAGTACCAAAGGCAAATGAGTTGTCTTCATGTCAAACAAGGTGCATAATATTTGTCCCTCTTTGGTGTTTAATACTATCTATTAGAGAAATGACACATGGATGCTCTCCAAGTAAGGCCTTGATTGGATGATCAAACGTGTAAATTCAATAAAATCAGCAAAATGTTTATTAAAAAAAATCAAAAGATATGTTGCAAAATTTCACTAAGGGTCCGTTTGGTTCCCGTAAAATATTTTCCGGAAAATACATATTTTTCGGAAATGCTATTTTCCGGAAAAGGAAAATATTTTTAAGTGTTTGGTTGTATTATGAAAATTGGTGTGGAAAATATTTTCATGTGTTTGATTCAATTAGGAAAATACTATTTTCCTAGAACAAATTCCGGCAGCAAATTCCGGCCACAACAACACAACAACAACAACAACAAATTCCGGCAACCACAACACCACAACAACAACAACAACAACAATAATCAGTTCATCAAAAAAAAAAAAAAACAACAACAGCAATCAAACTTAAAAAAAAAAAAAAAAAAAAAAAGCTGAGAGATCGAGGAAGAGGAAGCGATCGACGGCGCGGCGCGGCGACGACGATCGACGATCGACTATCGACGGCGAGGCGCGGTGCGAAGAGCGCTGGGTTCTTTGGGGATCGAGATCGAGATCGAGCGCTGGGTTCACGGCGAGGCGCGGTGCGAAGGCTAGATCGCGAGATCGAGCGGAGGTGATCGAAGGCGATCGCCGGGGAGATCGGCGGTAGTGCGATCGAAGGCGAGATCGGCGCGGTGCTCGGGGTTCGCCGGCGACGTCTCCGGCGTGTCTGGGCTCCTCGGCGGGGTGCTGGTGCTCTCTTTCTCTCTTTCCCTCTCTCTGTCTTCATGCTCTCTCTTTCTCTCCATTTTCCGGAAGTCATTTGAAGTGAAAATGATTCCGTAAATCATTTTCCCCCTTGACCGTGAGTCAACTGAAAATGATTTCCGGAAAATTGCATTTTCCGGCGCAACCAAACACCCGAAAATATAGAAAACCATTTCCGGAAATGAATTTCACCCAAAACAAACGCAGCCTAAATTGAAAAGTCAAAAGTGATCTTCATTGTTGGATTGCGTTGCTCTCTAACTATTTGTTTGTGTTTCTTGTTCTTTTATTCATTAGAAAATGGTTTGCTTGTAGTGAATGCTTATTACTTCAATTATAACCAACAATTTAGATCACTTTTCTCATAAGATAACCATAAAGACAAAATTTGACATTTTTTTTCTTCTTCTAGGTATTGGGAAGACTTGAAGAATAACGCTATGTCGCTATCTTTGGAGGACTTTGACTTAGAGCTATTTCACAATATTATCTTTGGTCTTTGACAAGACTACAAATTGGTCTTTGGAGTTGACTTCTAATTTTGAATGATTAACTCCTTGCACGTTAAGTTTGTAAACTCATCCAACCTTTTACTAGTATTTAAAATAACAAAACAAAAACTAATTAAGATTGGTCCAATCTGCATTTGAGTTGGTGAGTATTACACTTTTTTTTTTCACATAAAATATGGGTCTTGCTAACAGGCATGTTTAGAACAATAGGTAATTAATCATTTTAAGAAAGTTTTAAAACTACTTTTATGATAAATATAGAAAATTGTCAAAAAAATTTATTTTTCTTTTTCTTTTTCTATAAAAATTTTTAAAAAGTATTTCCTAAACTAATGTTCTTACTTATCCATTAACATTTCTTATAAATTATTTATAAAAAAAAAAGGGTTTGTTTGGTACATAAACTTAAATACATGTTTTCAATTTTTAAATAATATTACACGTATTTTTACACACTTTTTTATCCATACATATTTTTAAAAAAAATTAAAAATTATTATTTAAAAACACATATCCTAAAAATCTATAATAGGACATGGAACTTCTGCTTCGCCAGACTACTCTGTGGCACCAAATCATTAAAGTGGTGCTGCAAGCCTATGTGCAAAGGCGGCATCAAGGTGTTAGCTTACACTACTAGCTGGCAACTGGCAAGTGGTCAATTCCTGGGCATTCTTTTTGTTAAGTTGACTCGTTTACTGCACAAGAAACTACAGTAACTACTACTTTTCCCTCCACCAATTCACCAGAGTCCAAAACTCCTCTGGATATTTATTTCCAAGCATCCACGCGGATTAAGAATCCGCAATTTGATGACCCAATTAATGCTTCAACTTTGACAAGTTTGTAGTTCTGTTACTTTTGTAGCTCTGGATGGCCATAATAATTACATGACTATAACCTATTCCACACTTTGCTATCGTTAACTAAATTATGCGGCAGATGGTAATGGGGTGGGCGGGGCTAAGGATGGGGTATTCGTTCATGCCCCACATAGTTTTGTCTTGTCTCATTCTCGTCCCGCTCCACATGACGGGAAAAACTTTCTCACCCATCCCCACTCTTTGGGGCCTCGCGAAGTCCCGCCCCACTTTGTAAAACTCTACTTTTTGTTAATTTTCCCTACAATTAATACAATTTTTTTTAATGAAACATATTTCATTAATAAAAATATACTTGAAATTACAACTAAATTTATCTCATCAAATCAAATCAATTTAGAAAACCACATTTGGTAGAATAAAATAAGCTAATATTGATATGTTTGTTTAAATAGTAGGGTTTTAGGGTATAAAAAAATTACAATTATAACCCTTAGCAACGCGGGGCGAGGTGGGTTTAAAAAGTCAAAACCCATCCCCGCCCCGCCCCGTAGTGTGGGGCTAGAATCTTGTCCCATCCCCGCCCCATCACCTTTGCGGGCTGGGAAAAACTCGCGCAGGGCGAAGCGGGGAGGGGTGGGTTAAGCGGGGCGGGGTAAAATTTTCATCTCTAGGCAGAATAGTTATATGTTACTTTTATTCATTTTTCTTTATCACTTTCACATTAATTTATCTTTCTTTTCTTTTCTTTTTTTTTTTTTTTTTTTTTTTATTTTTATCTTTGTAGCTCATTGGCAGCCATGAGAGTAATATCAAAGTGTGTAGAATAAGTTATGCTCCTAAAATTATGAATAATGCTAGGAACACACCTCTTCCCACACCCATATCTACACCCTGTTCGTGTGTCAATTTTTGATTGAATTTCAGCACTTTTAGTTTTAAAGGGGTCCATCACATGTACTTGAAGATCCTAAAATCCAATCAATAATTGACACATGAACAAGGTGTGTATTTGGGTGGGGGAAGAGATGTATTCCTAGTATTACTCTAAAATTATTGTTGAAGAAGTGGTACAAGGATTGCTTTATCAAAAAAAACCCACTCATATTTTTTTAAATATCCGCAAACCCCCTAATATAAAGATATATACATACTTTCACTGTATGCGAAGTCTGTGGACCGATAACCATGTAAGATTCACTGAAAAGGAAAAATACATATATTTGATGTTTTAAGATATCTTCTCCCTAAGTTACTCATTAATAACTCAAGAAGTGGGACTTATCATTCATGTGTCTATCATAGATTCCAAGAAATGAACAACAAAAGAAGATAGAAGAATAATTAAAAGTAAGGGGGAGAGAGACAGAGAGGGCATCCAAACAGTTTTGCAAAATTCCTTCCATTCTTTTGTATTGATCCCTTAAGTATCAGTTGTTGCTGGTTTGACTATGGTACATGTTAACCTGTTACATTAAAAGAATAAGCAGTTTATTCTATTTTACTGTTACAATTCTTGGGGCATGCTGAATCTTATACCACAAAACCAAAAACTAAAAAAGTAATTCATCCTGCAGTTTGTAACAATGCTATGTCCATCCTCTGAAATGAAGAAAATAACCCGGTGTGATCAATTGATGGAATGTAACTCTGTGCAGCTCCATTATGCAAAAAAGTGCATTACATGAATATGCTTTCAATTGTTTGTATCTTTGTACTCACATTCAAGATGCACAAAACTTAGAGATGGTTAAGTAGAAGAATGTTTCGCTTCTGTAGAGCAGATCAATGACCCTCTTGTGCTAAAACGCCAGCTCCATTGAGCAACAGCATGATTCAGATTTTCTATAGTTTCTGTCATTCGCGTATTTGTTGACTCAGTTCCCAGTGGAAGTAAACCTCTTGGAAATTAAGGTAATCAAATCCGAAGGGAAGGTACCGCTGTGTAAAATAAGATATACAATAAATGCTATATATGCAACTGTGCCAGTCGCAACCGCCAAACCAAACAGTAGTCCAGTAACTTCAGATACAAAAAAATCAATCAGCAGATACCCATTGATCATCATTACCAATGCCGCCACACTCCAAGCCACCCTCTGCAACATTAATTAACAAAACATTAGAAAATAAAGTTAGGTAGGGAATTGTTATCATTTGGAAGTCAATTAACTGAATGATAGACAAAGCCCTCAACTCCAATAGTTTAAAAGAAAAACTTCAGCGCACCCATAACTCAAGTTTACTAGCATGCTATCCATGTGCAACATGAGGAGAGACTAGATGGGAAAAAAAAAAAAAAGGTCAAGCATCTTTATCTACTTGATGAGTGAATTGAATCATATAATTTTAACTGAACAAACAACACGAACAGGGTAAATATTTGAAGATACTTTTATTGGAAACTAAATGACTAGTCAAGCATGGAGATAAAGGTTTTATTAATCACTGGATATCTTGAATGTTTCAGTTTATCCAGCTAAAGCTAATCTAAATCATTAAAGAGACAAAATTGCAGCCTCTGCTTATTGTTAGCTCCCTTCCTTTGACTGCCTTTATTGCAACCTTTTATTTTTCCATTGTTTCCTCACAGGCATATAAATGATCAGCCTATAGACGAAGAACCTATCTGGAAACTCCAAATCTCAACAGAGTCAGTTGTTTCCCTAATGGTTTATGATTAAAATATATATATTCCAAAAGCCAATATGGAGAGGAATACAGTTAGACATTAGCATTACCACAAGAACAACAAAATCTACAATGCAGGAAAAATAGCTTCTGTAAATTCTAGAGTATGAGGGCTTGAACTATGTAACTCTAAACAGTTTCTTGCTAAATATTAAAATATTTCAGCAGCTACATACCATCTGGACCAACACATCTTACAACAAAAACTCAAAAATTAATTGATATTTACTTTCTCCTAATAAAATCCATGTGTTTCTAATTGGAACCATATTGCACTATATCATGTGAATAAAACGGCAGATATTCCTAATATACATAACATGAATATTACACATGTACTTCATAGATAAAGGACCAAAGTCAACACCACAATATACAAAATCAATGATATTATCTTGCTGTGATCTATAAATTACTGAGTTTTGTTTTTAGCCAACCACCACACCAACTCACTAAGAAACACATGGTTGACTTAAAGAAAATTCAGGGGAGGAAAAGAAAAGGAATCTAGCACCAGAAACAAAACAACATAAGGCCACCTAACCCAAGCAAAAATATTGAACATACTCAAACACACATGCAGCTATCTAGAAATCTAGGTAGTATTAAAGCACAAGCTTAAATAAAACAGAAGTATATACTTTATATTACTGCCTCTCCAAATCTCTCTAACACAGTCCTGGATAATGATCGCTAAATCTTTTTTTTTTTTTGGTGGGGGCACGGGGGGCAGTCACTAAAGGAAAAACATAAGCAAATGAGTTGCTGATGTATATATCTGTGGTCAATAGAGATGTGAGTAGACAATGAAAGGGCCAAGTTTAAGATAAAAACCTAAATGACATCGAGAATCTAAACACAAATTAATTTGATGAATATATACATTATATGTTTTTTATTTGGGGAAACCAGATCATTATGTGAAGAAAGTCCAAGAATGATCAAGCACATAGCCAAAAACCAATAACAATTGATGGCTGATAATTTTGACATGAGAAGTAATTTCATCAGGCTTCTCCCTTTGTTAATATTTTTTCCATACATGAAAGTTGACCCACATAACCACAAGGCGACAAGGTTGCATGCAAGTAATGGACTAAAAGAAGCCTGTTCTATATGCCCATCCTAAAACCCTTGACCTAGGATTCATTGTTCATAATCACAAGTCTAAAAGTTTACAGGCTAGACAAACAACAGATGGCTGTCAACACAAAATGAAAAATATTATGCCCAAAATGACAGAGTAGTAAAGTTCACAACTTACCTCAAGAACAGGCCCAATTTTGAAGACCCCCATGACCTGCTCCTTGGCCACCAAAGTAAGAAGGGGAATAAGCGCAAAAGGAATCTGTATTGACTGAAGCACATTAAGCCATTCATTCAGAATATCCAATGAAGCTTCAGATGTCTTAAATACAAGAGCTACGGCTATAGTTGGCACAATTGCAAAACTCCGTGTAATCACTGCCCTCAGCCATTTCTTGAGACGAAGGTTGAGAAAGCCTCCCATGATAAACTGTCCAGCATAAGTGCCAGTTATCGTGCTACTCTGTCCAGCCGCCAATAAACCAATACCCCAGATATAAAGAATCGGGAAGACTCCTCCTCCATACTTCTCTTCAAGATATTGCCCTGCATTTATTAGTCCTATGCTATTGGCTTGTTTACTGCCATAAAATCCCTTAGCAAAAACCGTTGTCACAAACAAATTGATCATGAAGGAGATTGAAAGTGCAGCCGAAGACTCAATTGAGTAGTAGTTGAGTGCTTCTTGAACCCGGCCTTTCTTGTTCGGATCAACCTTCCTTGACTGTACCAATGCAGAGTGTAAGAATACATTGTGAGGCATTATGACACAACCCACAACTCCCACAGCCTGCCTAATTGTTTTTGAGCTGAGTCTTGGCACCAAAATACCTACAAGGAGGATCAAGTTCAGTTACACCTATGGTTCCAACCAATGACGAAACTTATAAAACAAACAGCAGATATCCAATTAAATAAACTTTTTTACCCATAAGAAGATCTTTTCCACTAGGCTTTGTTTCTCCAAACATCCAGGCAAATGACACACCCATAGTTGCAATGAGAACTGCAAAAAGAGCTTCCAACTTCCTCACTCCATAGTTCTCAAGAAACAAAAAGATGAAGCTGTCCATGTGAGAAAGCAGGGAAAAAAAATGATCCCCAGTTAATAAGCAATCAATTAAAAAAGGGACGGGAGTCCATTTCATCTTCTAACACTGATTAGTCAGAAATTTTGGAGGGAAAATAGGTACATGATAATAAGGAAAATTCAAAATCTACCGCCTAGTTTTTCTACAGAAAGCTTGTAAATTGATGTAACAATGAATTTGATTAGCAACACTTTTAACAACATAGTCAATAAATGAATGAAATTACGTTTTCCAAATTGGTGATACATTAATCTACAGTACTCCTAGCATACTAGTAATAAAGCTTGTAAATTGATGTAACAATGAATTTGATTAGCAACACTTTTAACAACATAGTCAATAAATGCATGAAATTACGTTTTTCAAATTGGTGATACATTAATCTACAGTACTCCTAGCATCACTAGATAATAAAGAACTCAAACTTACTTCACACTAATGTCTTGACACATGAAAAAACAAGTTGAACTAATTATCAATTAAGGGTAAGATAGCAACGTGTTTGCATTTTTTGTGTGGGTCCCGTGCACTGTTCACGGGACCCACAAGTACAGATTTTAGCAAATTTTTTCTTTAAAACTAGGTCTCACGGCACTATTCACACATTTAAAAATTATTTTGCTACAATATTTTCAATTTTCAGCAATAAACAGTATCCAAACAGATCTAAGACACAAGATTCCAACTCGCCTAGGCCTTTAATGCATCTTGAGTCTTGACACTAGGCATCTAAATAGAAACATACTTTAGCAAAGGTGTTATTCCAAACTCCCAATATCACACAGCAAAAGCATCCTAGCTGAGACCTTTTAGTACAACCTAAGTGGCACACTTTAGCTCAAGTTATTTGTGCCTGCCTGACTAAAAAGCAAGGTGCAAAATATGTGCCAAAGCAACCAGTGCATTGGGCATGTTCAATGCATTGAAACATTGGACTAGCCTTACCCAACTGCACCACATTTACATTCCAAGAAACTTCATAGCTATTTCTTTTTCTTTTTCTTTAAAAAATTAATTAATTAAACGTGGCAAACCCATATTCAGTATACCAATAACAACAACAACAGGAATTAAACCCAAAAAACAAAAACAAAAAAAAAAAAAAGAGAGAGAAAAAATAGTAAATACCAATCAGAGGCCGTGATTAGGACACCAGCCCAAATGGGCAAATACCCATTGCTTAAAATCTGAATAGCAATAGCACTCCCAATAACTTCTTGAATATCAGCTCCAATCAATGCCAGCTCAGCCATGACCCACAAAACATACCCGGCCCAACCCGGATACTCTTCCCTACAAAGCTCTGCCAGGTGTCGACCCGTGGCAACTCCAACTCGGGCCGACAAGAGCTGGATCATGAGGCCCATAATCGTGGCCCACAAAAGCAACCAAAGCAACGAGTACCCAGCTATAGCCCCAGCTTGCAAATCTCCCTCCAGATTTCCCGGATCCAAAAAAGCTATGCTCATCAAAAACCCAGGCCCAGTAAACATCCACAGCTTCTTCCATGAGAATGGCGGCACCGCTAAATCCTCGCCGTCCGATTCTTCCGCATCGGCGATCAGGATTTTCTCTTCGTATTCATCGGATCCATGAGACTCCGATAACAGCCGGTTTGTCTCTTCGTCGTTTTTAGAGTCTTCCTTGTCGTCTCCCTTTTCGACGTTCATGTTTTGTCGCTATCGGAAGATTTTGTGTGTGTTTTTATTTATGTACAGAGGTTTTTGTTTGGGGGGAGCTAAGGCAAGGTACGAAGCTGTTTTTTTGTTTTTTTTTTTGTTGATTTGAGGATGATGAGTCGTCGGATTCGGTGAGGTTTATGTTTTTTCTGGCCACTGAGAGGGTGACACGTCAGATTTGGGTGCGTGGCTTTACTGTCATTTTGACGGTATAGAAATGGAGCACTTTTTTCTTTTTTCTTTTTTGGGATAATAGAAATGGAACACTTCTATTTGCCGGAATTGGGCGATCTGAGATGGATTTTTTTTTTTGGATGGGAGATCTGAGATGGATTTGGTTAAGGTGGTATTCAAGAGTTGACTTAGCAAAGACAAATTAACAGTTGGAATTAGTGGGTCATTGGTTTGGTTTTTTCATTTTGATATTTGGGTCCGGTTTAGATGCAGTGTCTAGCAGTGATTGGTTGAGTTGAAAACATGTATCTATTTTTAGATGAGATGAAAATATGTGTTTATTTTTAAATACGTATCACTATTTGGTTGGGTCCAATACACTATACTTAAATTAAGTCATTAATATTTTATATTTTTTAAATATTATTTTACTATTTCAGTCCTTTATGTTTGTTTATCTTTTCATATATGTTATGTAGTTGATTTCCATTAGTAATGTTTGCTTGCCCCTTCATTTTTTACTATTTCTTGAAATATTTGTTCTAGAAGGTTACGGAATGCAATAATTTCATATATATATATATATATATAGTAAACAATCTTATAAAAGCTTACAAACTGATGGGTTACCAATTATGAAAAGACAATTCAAATATTTAATTATGATTTTCTTTTTAAAAAAAAAAAATCAGTTACGATGTGATTGAAATTTATTACTATATCATTTTATAAGTTACATAAAACTTGTAGTATTTTTAGCATTTTTCTATATATAATCACTAGTTTTTTTGAGAAAAAAGTAAGCGAAATTTTATTAAGGAAACAACTACAAAAAACAACCAACAACTCAGGAAAGATCCGACTAAAAAACATCAGCCACCTCTTTATGTAGAGCTTCTACCCATACCTCAGTATCTACAGATAAAACTGCTTTTTTAAATAAACTATGAGCTAATCTATTCCCTTCCCGCCTAACATGCTGAAACATATAACCTCTCAACATCCGACCCAACCTCTTAGTCTCATCAATGATGTGACCGAACAACATATAACAAGGACCTGTTCGCTGCAAAGCCTGAATAACATGAAGACAATCACCTTCAACAATAATATTAAACAAGCTCAGCTCCCTTGCAAAAATCACTGCCCCCGAACTGCCAAAGCTTCAGCCATTTCAACTGACTGAACCTGGCCCAAATTCTGACATAATGCAGCAATGACTTGCCCAGAATGATCTCGATATACAACACCAATCGCAACTAAACCCGATTCTTTGGAAAAAGCAGCGTCAAAGTTGGCTTTGTAGCAATCTTCAGGTGGAGGAGACCAACGCACCCTAGGACAAGGATTAGGCATATGATGCTCCTGAGAATTCACGTCCCCATACTATACCACCAGCTCCCTTGCTCTATCACCCAGCTCATGCAACGACCAAACAGGTTGACGTTCCCACATTTGATTTCGATGTTGCCATAAACACCAAGCCACCGTGGCAAACAAAGCTATCCGGAAACTCGACCTACCACTAAAAAGCTCCTCTAATAGCTCAAAGAAAGTTCAACACTTCTTTTGAACCAACGAGCGAAACTCTGGGATTGACATCCATACCGAGCGAGCTTGATTGCAAAGACATAAGCTGTGTAAAGTTGTTTCTGTGTGGTCACCACAACCATCACACACCTGACTAATTGGGAGGTGTCGAGCCTGTAAGTTATGCTTTGTGGGCAAAGAGTCCTTTGTAGCACACCAAATGAAGTGCCGAATCTTATTAGGTGTCAGAATCTTCCATATCTTTTTCCAAACCAAACCATTATTGTCTGAAGATGATGAGCTTGGCATAAGAAGAGCTTCAACAGAGACAAGCATACAGTAAGCACTCCTAACACTATATTCACCATCATTGGTCAGAGGCCAAATCAGAGTATCTTCGACCCCATCCTCACAAACTTGAATCCTCCGCACCATATCTACCTCCCACGGAAGAAAACAACTCGCCAGGCGACCCTGGTCCCAAATTCTTATGTCAAGGAGGAACAAATCATAGACCCAATGAACTGATGAACTAGCTTTTGGAGAAATGATCTTACTGTGGCCCAGATCAGGCAGCCACCTATGTTGCCACACATCAATCAATTGCCCATTGCCAACCCTCCATATTGCCCCTTTCTCAATAACCCCTTGAGCTTGTAAAATACTCCGCCAAGCATAAGAACATCTAGGATGAACTGAAGTCTCAAGAATATTACCATTCGGAAAGTACTTAGCACTAAACACTTTAAAAAGAAGGGAGTCTCGATGATGAATAAAACGCCACACTTGTTTAGCCAACAACGCATTATTAAACTTTTGGAAATCCCGAAACCCCATACCTCCAATTAATTTTGAAGAGCATAACGAACTCCATTTAACCCAATGAATTTTCTTCGCATCACCATTGCCCCACCAAAACTTACGAATCATGGCTTCAATATCTTTACAGAGACCCACCGGAAGCTTGAAAACACTCATCGAGTAAACTGGAATAGATTGAACCACTGCCTTAATCATAACCTCCCACCCTACTTGAGACAACAACTTTTCCTTCCAGCCTTGCATACGACCCCATATCCTTTCTTTGATTTGAGTAAAACATGTCGTCCTATTCCTTCCAACAAAAGAAGGTAAGCCCAAATATTTCTCATAATGTCTAATAGCAGGGACATTGAGGGCCATTTTTAAAGCTTCCTGAGTTGCCTCATTTGTGTTTCTACTAAAGCAGAGAGTGGTTTTCTCCTTATTAATCACTTGCCCCGAAGCTACCTCATAGTAGGCCAGTAGCTCTTGAACTTTATGTTAATTCCTCAATAATATAATGAATAAAGTTTGTAATTACATTTTTGTTCCATGTTTAAAAGTTTACGCATTGAATTTTAAATAAAATTCGTAATATTTTTAACATCACTAATACTGATTTGTTGAATTCTCAAAAATTAAACTAACTTGAAGTTCACGAGACAAGAATTTTCGTTATTGGTCTATAAATATCTTTTTTAACTTACGGATTATATTTGTTAAAAGGTGAGGCAATAAATGGTTTTAAGAAAATAAATTGTCTTATTAAAAAACTTTATTGTTTATTTGTTAAAATGTGAGATAAAGCATGACTTTTTTTTTTTTTTTTTGAAGGCAGATAAAGCATGACTTTAAATTTGGAGCGATAAAGGGAATGATGTGGGATTTCCACTAGATAAAAAAGGTTTATTATTATAACACCATTTCGGCAGGAAAATAGTTAAATTTGAAAGAATTACAAACCTACTTCACAAATGAGTTTATCTAATATAGTGAGAGAGAAAAAAAAAATTGCAAGTTGCAACAATATCTCAACTTCAATTAAAATGATTGTGGTGCCCAGTGTCCACTATCTAGTATCCACTAATTCAATATATTAAAATTATTTTAAAAAAAAAAATTTGCGCAGTGAGAATAAGATCCACTAAAAAAGTAAAAATGCCAAACAAGCTAATTTGGAATTGCTTTTTGACTTTGTATATTGACCATAAGAGAGCCCATGAGCACATTTTTTTTTTTTTTTTTTTTTTTCAAATAATGATGAGTGGCAATGTGTGACACTTGCTAGCACAAACACTCTATTTTTTTTTAAGGAAAAAAAAATAATAATAAACCTAGTAATAAAACAACCGCAAATTTTTGCATATGCCAAAAGGCAAAATGTACCAACATGGGCACATGGCTTTCAAATGAAAATTCGTTCCTATATAGCCTTTGGTTTTTTTAAGTGCCATATGGCATTACATATTGATTCACAGTACAAACTTGCCTTATCTCGAACCATTGCCATTGGATTAAAAGGGAATTTGATGGAATACTACTATTATTTTATTCTTTCTTGATTCTCTTTATGCCCTTAGCCTTTTAGAATTTTTCATTTCTAAATTTCAATTGAGTTTTAATACTCTGTAAATTGCAATTACTTATCAATTATTTTACGAATAAAGTTAAACGGTTTGGTTAACAGGTGCCCTGAGAGCATTTGTTAATGAATCAATTTATAAAAGTTTTGATAGTACTTTTATAAGAAATAAACAAAAAATTTGTCAAAAAAATTAAATTTTTATAAATATTTCATAAAGTAATGTTCTTAGAATATCCGTTAACTTTTTACAAAATTAAAATGTTACCTGGGAGATATGTTAACCCCTTTTTTTCACGACATAAGCGCAAAACAAACCGGCCCAACAATACTATAGCATAATGTGCCTAAACAAAGAAAGTTGAACACCGTGCCCTTTAAGATTGCTAGCCGAATGGACCCAACCCATATGGCAAAGTCCGTTTGGAAAATTGGGGATATGGTTTGGACTTTGGAGGACGAGGGGATTTTCCGTCATCTATTTTTTGGGATCAATGGTCGTATCATAAGTGCAAGTGAGCTTGGGAGTGCTTGCAAAACCCATGAGCCCATGGATTGTGCTTTGTGCACCCCTTCATCAAAAGCTCAATGTGTCTTAAATGCAGGGCCGGCTCAATGAATTTGAGGGCCCTAGGCGAAAGCTTTAAACAGGGCTTTTTATTATATTTAATTATAAATTTATATATTTTTTTTAATTAAAATTTATTTTTCTTGCTTTTTGAGAGTCAAAATTACTAATTAAATTTTTGCATTTAAGTTCCGCTAACATTTCTTTTTCAATTGATAATATAACTAATCCACTTAATCTTTCTTGTGACATAGTTGATCTTAAATAGAATTTTATTAATTTTAATTTTGAAAAACTTCTTTCTGCGGCAGCAACTGTAACAGGTATAGTTAATAAAATACTGAAAGCAATACATGCATTTGGAAAAGATTCTAGCCTCTTTATATAATTTAATACATTAATTGGAGAGTTATCATTTATTTGCAAAACTTCTTTTAAAACTTTTAGTTCTGAATATAAATCTAAACCATCAATATCGGAATGAGTTTCATGTGTGGGAAAACATTCAAGATTAAGACAATCTTTTTTCAAACTATCATCATCTAGTGATTTTAGTTTTTCAAAATTAAATAAAAAACCAAAAATATTTTCATATATTTGAAATTGTTCAAACCTACTTTCAATTGAAGAAATAGCTTGATCTACTATATATAAAATATAATTAATTCTAAAATATTCTTCAACGGATTGTGTTGTCTCATCATTGACATTCTCATCAAACTATTTCTTCCTACGAATTATTTCACGAAATATAGGCTCTATTTCCATTTTGGTTGCAATTTCTTTAGATGAATTCATAGTAGATGTAAATCCATCTTCTCTATATTTTTTTTAAAAAAAGACATGAAACCTTTTAATTGATCTATAGCAACATCAATATGCATGTCTTTCGATTGTAAATTTTTACTAACAGAGTTAACAGCAAATAATATGTCATACCAAATAGTCATAGCTAGCAAAAACTCAAAACTTTCAATCTTATATAATATAAATTACAATTTAACTAGAATTTAACTAGAATAATATAAATTTAATGTATAAAACAATAGAACCTGTTTTATCAAAAGCACAATTGCAACTTTACTTAATATGATCACTTTACACTTTAAACTTGCACAAAAAAATTAAAATTAATATTAGTACAAAGTAAATTATTCTAAATTTATAATTTTGTTATTAATACTTTTTTTTTTTTCCGATAGCAGTAAACCTTTTTTTTTAGCATAATGTGTAGGACTCAACTTGATTGGATCCACTAACACTAAGACCAGCCCACTAGCAAAATGTGTAGGACTCAACTTGATCCACTAAGACTAAGAGCGGCCCACTATCCCTCTAAATCTAATTTCTTAAAAAAAAAAAAAAAAAAAAAAACCATGTAAGACTAAACTATGGTGGGGTTTGGATTGGGCGTCTGCGTTTATAAGTTTGCGTTTTCCTCTTCTTTTTTTTTGGTTGCACGCGGGTCAACTTTAACAGACAAGGCACTGTAGCGGCACTGTTCACGGGACCCACATCCACTTTATAAAAAAAAAAAAATTTAAAAATGGGTCTCACGACACTATTCACACATTTAAAAATTATTTTGCTACAATATTTTCAGTTTTCAGTTTTCAATTTTCAGCTGTATCCAAACGGACCCTATGTAGACTTTAACTCTTTTCTCTTTATGGGTCTATTGACCATTCAGACCATTCAAAAGGCTTCTAGAGTTCTAGAGAAATCTAAAGAGTACTAGAGAAATCTAAAGAGTACAACAACCAAACTAAAGTTCAGTTTCAGCCAAAAAGAAAAAAAAAAAACCTAGACATTGCTCACGCCTCTTCAAAAGAAAAAAAACCTAGACCCGTGAGCAAACACCTCTTCAAAAGAAAAGAAAAAAAAAAACCCAGACTCCCATGAAAAAAAAATCGAGAAACCCTCTTCAAAAGAAAAAAAAAAAAAACCCAAACACCCATGAAAAAAAAACCGAGACACCCAGCAGCAAACATGAAGAAAACAAAAGAGACAAAGGAAGAGAAAACAAAAAACGAACCTTCAGTGAACACACAAATCTATTGCCAACACAGTTGATGAGTAAGCCAACTAATGAGTGTTTTTTTTAGAATCAAGATAGAAAGAGACAGAGAATGAGTTTTTTTTTTCTTCTTTCTTTTCTTATTTGCCTCTTCTTTCTGCTTTTGTAATTATTTTCTTCTGCAAGCTAAACATTTTTGCCATTTGTAATCTTTTCTTCTGCAAGCTAAAGATTTGGTGATGGTCTGATCTAATGGGATTAGCTTTCATGTCACATTGTCATTTCAACTTTTTTCTCTGTGATAAACAGGCCTCTGTGAGAAACGGGCTTTCATGGCCTGATGAGATTTGGTGATGGCCATTAGAAATCTTTTTTTTTTGGGTGAGAAACGGGCCTTTGTGAGAAACAGGCCTTCATGGTGATGGCCATTTGTAATTTTTTTTTTCTCAGATAGAAAAATAATATTATATAATATATTATTACTATTTGAGGCCTCTTCTAAGTGGGGGCGCGGTGGTCTAAATGGCCTATACCTTCAGCCGGTCCTGCTCAAATGTTTGCTATTTCACCATTAATATCAACTCTCGTTATCTTACAAATTCAATAGCTTTGAAAAGGTGTTAATTCTTCCATAACAACAATCCAAACAGGATTAAGTTAACCAAATTACCGTGGCCATTATGAAAACAAAGTATATTGTTTCCCCCAAATCCCATTGCTCAATGCTTAAAATCCATTTATTAAAGCTAGCCCCCACTTCTTGTTAAAGGATTCTTCAAAAAAAAAAAAAAAAAAAAAAAAAATTGAAGCATTAATAAGTTAATCTCCTACCCTTTAAACAATAGTTAATCTCTCACAATATAAAATATTTGCATGTCACATTTCATAAATGTTAGAATGAATTTTCACTTTTCATTGTGTCTGGTAGCACGAAAGAATATTAATCTAAAACCTCTTGTTAGTCAAGTACTGATAAATAAATTCAAGCTTGTTTAACAAGAAAGTGAACAAAATTTGAATATATAATGAATTTTTTGAATTTCATTCATATTTGAAAATTAAATAAAATAAACTAATATTAAGCTTATAATAATTGAGTTGTTACAATCATAAATTTGAAACTAATTTTTAATAAAAGTATTTATTTAATATCACCAAAATTTAAAACTTAATAATATTTTTTATATAAACAAACAAAATCTAAAACTTAATATATTAGAGAATATATCAGAAGTTCATAAAATAACTAAAATTTTAAATTTCAACTAATGAGTAAAGTCATCTAAAAAAAAAAAAATTTGCGAAACCAATAAAATTGACAATATATATACACATACATAGTGATTTTTTAACTTATAAATTATATTTTCTTCTCAAAAAAAAAAAATAATAATAATAATAATACTACAAAATTTGTGAGGATAAATTGGCTGAAAATAGCTCTGTTTCTCTCCTCAAACTCAAAGTCCAGTCCAACCCTGAACAGAGACAAAAACCATGGGTATGGGCGGGACGACCTTACAGACCCTCAAGCTCGCTTCAATCCCTTCTTTCTCTTCTTCGCGCTTCGTTTTCAAACCACTTCCCAAAACCCTAACCTTCTTAGCTCCTTCCCGCCATGGCCGTACACAGAGACCTCCATTCCCACTCCTCGCCAGAGCTCTCTCAGCCGCACCGGCAGTCCAAACCGCTCCAGATGAAACCGGTGATTCACATTTTGCGCTATTCTTTGAGTTCCAACTTTTTTTTTTTTTAATTTAAATTTTTGGTTTTTGATTTTGGTGATGATTGATGAAGCTGTGAAGCCTCAGTGGAAAGCAGCGATAGACTTCAAGTGGATAAGGGAGAACAAAGAAGCAGTAGCTTTAAACATAGAGAAGAGGAACTCCAATGCTAATTTGGAAACTGTGCTTCAACTGTATGACAAAATGACCCATCTTCAAAAGGTTGTAATTTTATACTCTCTTATTTACGCTAATAACCATAATCAAACTCTGTGCATTGCTTTTCTGTTTGAATTTTGGAAAATTCAATTTCATATTGACAATTCACTAGTTGTTAGTATGAGTGTCAATTTGTGTATGTATGTATATGTAAGTCTTTTCATTGATTAAGTTACACACGCACCCAATGGGTCTTGAATGAAGGCAAAAAAAAAAACAAAAAAGCATGGGATAGATTCAACCATGTGTCCTTAGAAGCTGTAATTATACATAAGGAAGTGCATTGGCTAATCTACTTATTTGAATCTAATTCGGGAACTTATGGTGAACCTATGGTACACATAAAGAACTGTACTTTAAGTTTTGCCATCTAAAAAAAAAATTCCCTGGCTCTAGAAGATGTCGGCTTGATGTGAAATATATTTTGAAGTACAAATCGGCAGTGCTTTGAGCAATAAAATGCAAAGGTTCTTTGTTTAGATTACATCTAAAAATAAAATATGATGTAAAAACAGAGAGCAAATTGTTTTCTTCTCAATTTTTGAGCTAATTGTCACTCACAGATAGCAGGAAGTTGAGCGGCTTCGTGGGGAAAGGAATGTGGTGGCAAACAAGATGAAAGGGAAATTGGAACCAGCTGAGCGTCAAAGACTCATAGAAGAAGGTATATGGTGGGAATATTATATTATGCATATATCATTGCCCTGATTTTGAAATGTGTTTCTCATACTGCGTTTATTTATGTATTTAGGAAAGAATCTGAAGGAAGGGCTTGTCACCTTGGAAGAAGACCTTCTTAAACTTACTGATGAGCTTCAGCAGGAAGCTCAGTGTATACCGAATATGACTCATCCGGATGTTCCGATTGGAGGGGAGGAGTCTTCGGTGATAAGAAAGATGGTACCTTGTTTTTTTTGAGTCATTCTCTGTCTGACAAGGGATGCATGTTGTAGTTCAGGTTTATACAGCTTTCTTTTCAATTTTCTATGTGCTTTTGTAGGTAGGTAGCCCACGCAAATTCAGCTTCCCTGTCAAGGATCACCTTCAACTTGGAAAAGAACTTGATCTTTTAGATTTCGATGCTGCTGCAGAGGTACTCTTTCTGTTTAATCTAAGGTATTAAAAGTGTCCCCTTAGTTTCTCCCTACAGGGTTTTTATCATAACTTTTAAGGTTTTTCTAGTAGTAGGGTAGAGGTCTACATATCTGGAAGTTGTGTTTGTTATGTAATCTAACAGGTTGATAAATCTGCAATACTTGGATATTCAGAAGATTTTACTCATAATTTAGGTTGTTGTGTCAAATCTAAAATTTTGAATTCCAAATAAATAGATTTGGTAACTTTTAACTCGAACTCAACAATTGACTGCTTTCCTTTCTAATGGGTATTCATTTTTCTGGTTGTGCATATAGGTCAGCGGATCAAAATTCTACTACCTGAAGAATGAAGCGGTTATGTTAGAGATGGGCCTTATTAACTGGACACTCTCGGAAGTCATGAAGAAGGGCTTCACACCTTTGACAACTCCAGAGATTGTAAGGTCCTCTGTTGTTGAAAAATGCGGTTTTCAGCCTCGTGGAGCAAATACCCAGGTTTTTGAAATTCTTGCTTTTTTATTTCTCTCCTCCAGCTATGAAAATGCTGCCATAGTGTGTAGGAAAGGACATTATGTTCACTGTCATTGATATATAGATTTGCTAATAATCTTGTTAAACATTTATCAGGTTTATTCTATTGAGGGTAGTGACCAGTGCCTCATTGGCACTGCAGAGATTCCAGTGGGGGGAATTCATATGGATTCTATTGTTGCTGAGTCATTGTTACCATTGAAGTATGTGGCATTTTCCCATTGCTTCCGAACTGAAGCAGGTGCTGCAGGCACAGCAACAAGGTAAATTATTAGTGTCATCCTTTTTTCTTCTATGATTAGCCACCTTTCACCATTTCCAATACACTTGAATAATGGTTCTACCAAATCATATAATGCTAAATCCTCAATCAAATGCAACTTTCCTGACAATGATATGATAATTCAGTTGTTTCATAAAATTTTGAGCACATGACACTTGTACCATTTGAGATTGAAATATGATCTCATATTTAGTTAATATTCCCTACTAATCGCATCACACTGGTTTGTTCAACGTGCTGCTGATATATAGATCCTTGAGTATCCAAATATGCTGGCATGAAAAGTATGATTTTGTTTTTACCTTTTCTTCCATCCAATGCTGAAGAGATAGGCTTTACATGAAACGTGAACATCAAAATCATGTCAATAAGAATGCCTGGTTTTTCAACTGTAGAATCGGGTGTCGTCTTGGTGTGGCAGCTACTGCCCTTCTGCATGACAAACATGCATTCTATGTCTGAATCTCTTCATGGTAGGGTTGAGAAGGCATCAGGTTTGGGTGACCATGATCATTTCTTATGAAGGCATCAGGGTTTGTTTACTGTAGAACAAAATTTAACATTGGAAAACTTTGAATGACTAAACAAAAGACGTGTTCCACAATAAGTATGTATGACTTAGAGATTTGGCCTGTTAGTTTACTATGTCATCAAATAAACTTGTAATTTTTAGTGAGTCTTGTGTAAGTCCAAAATCATTTATTATCCTGATTTGTGCTTGAAAATCTACTACCTTGGCTTCTTACTGTGGTAAGTCATGTAACCATAAATGCATGCATGTGACCACTATAGTGCTTGGGAAACACTGTTGGTGGTCTTTGCTCAGGTACAAGTTGTTCACATTATGATTGCTATTAGTCTTGCTTGTCTAGTTTAAACCTGTGGCACTAAATAAACTTCATGCATATTATGATAAAACGGGTGGAGATACTGCGCAGGGGTCTTTATCGAGTCCACCAATTCAGCAAGGTTGAGATGTTTGTCTTATGCCAACCAGAGGAAAGCGAATTCTACCATGAGGAGCTCATTAAAATTGAAGAAGACCTCTTCTCATCACTTGGATTGCATTATAAGTGAGGACTTTCCTCAGCCTTTTATTGAGTTGTGTGCTGGTTGTTGTTCTAGTAATGTTAATCTTGAGTTTCTTGGCAGAACTTTGGATATGGCTTCAGGGGATTTAGGTGCACCAGCGTATCGTAAATTTGATGTGGAGGCATGGATGCCTGGTTTAGAACGATTTGGCGAGGTATTTCTATGGGATTTACTCCCTCTCTCTCTCTCAAATGGGCTACTGTTGGTTATACATGGGCACAAATTTCGCTTTCAAAATGTCGTTGCTTCTTGAGATATGCAAGAATATAATGTTGTCTATTCAGACAAGGGTACCATTCTATTAGCCATTCTTGAAATATTAAACCCCATTTGTTTTGAACAGATATCAAGTGCATCAAATTGTACAGACTATCAAAGTCGTCGACTGGGGATCCGATATCGTCCATCAGAACCATCATCAACTAATTCCAAAAAGGGTAAAGGAAGCCTTCCTCCACCAAAGTTTGTTCACACACTAAATGCGACTGCCTGTGCAATACCACGAATGATTGTTTGCTTGCTTGAGAATTACCAGCAAGAAGACGGCTCTGTTATTATTCCCGAGCCATTGAGACCCTTCATGGGTGGGCTTCAGATTATAGCTCCTAAATCCAGATAGGCCGAGGGAACAATTTTTTTTTTATATTATGTATTATAGTTGCGGCATCTCGCTTTACCAATAAATTTTGAGTTAAAAAATGCAGGCAGTAAAAAAGGGGGAAAAAGAAAATGGTAAAGAAATGCTTCTTATCTGAGCTTGGCAACTTGGAGGCAACTAAGTGCATTTGGTTTAGCGTTTTTTAGCATGTTTATTTTATTTGGTTATGTAGCCTCGCTTTGTTGGGTATAACTGTATGCCCCCCATTTTTTCATTTCCCCATTTTCGTTTTTGGAAAGTTTGCTTCATACAAAAATTATTTGTTGCAGAATGCATGAGTTTACTTGTAGTAGTAGTCATGAATTATTGGGAGACCTGCTTTATGAATTTATAACTTATCATGACTAGTGCTTACAGACATATTCATTATTTTTGAAGGTGAGTTTCAGGATATCTAGTTGGGCCCCAAATAGCAATCAAACCATGGGTGCTGTTTTGATGATGGGGCTATAGCAAACGAATTCGACCTGGCCCAGGGTAGAAATATGTGTGATGGTTTAGTTTACTTGTCATGGTTGTTGTGATTCATTGGTAAATTGTTCCTCGGAAGTGGTCATATGACTCATGACTAAAGCTGTTAGAGTCTTGATTGTTGAATGAGGATTTCGCGTTAAGCCCCCAACAATAAATATTGAACCAAATTTCAAGAAAAAGATGGTATAATTTACTCAAAATTATCATGGTTTTTGTACAGACCAAGAATAGCAGGCTGACCCTGAATTACCAGGCCCATCTATTGGAATAATCTCGACCCAGTTCAGCCCATATAGCCAAGCTGTGTGGAGCTAGCCAAGCAGATAAGGAAGTACCCAAGACATGCCCAAAACAAGAGATAATGCCTTAGGGGAGGAGAGGTAGGAAGAAGGGGTTGGAAAAATTGGGGAGAGATATATGAGAAAAGTGAGGAGAAACATATCTCAAGGAGAAGAAAATCATGTTCAGATTTCAGAGAATAGGCTTGACTTCTTGGTAGCCTTCACGGCTAAGCCAAGATCAAGGTAGTTTAATGCCAAATTAAAGCTAGTACTCCATCAGTGATATAACCAAACACTTTTTGGACCTCTCATTGTGAGATAACCCAATCCAGAATATAAATAAATTGGAGATCCAGGCCCAACAGCCCAAGGTTATTGGGAACGGACCACTACAGTTTCATTTTATTAATAATATTTTGTGTGGTCCGTTGAGGTGATAGGTCTAAAAAAATGTGATTAAAATTTAAGAGTACATACTAAAAATATGTGTGAGAGACATAGATTGTAATAGTAAGTTAGCTTGATATGTGAGAACATGGTATGTCAATTTGATGAACAAAGCCCTCGGCTTGCAGCCTAGCTGCACACTTCTTGTTATACTGAGAAGGCACAAAAGCATTGAATATTCTTTCGTTCTAATTAAAAATGATTGCACACGTGTTTGCTATTACGCGCTTGGTGAAATAGTAACTTAGAAGTCCATAAACCCAAAGAAAAGTACAGCGCCACAATGTTTCCAATCAACACAAATTAAAAAAATAAACAGATTTTTCAAGACTGCCACCATCCTATTAACTTACATTTAGAGTTTTTTTTTTTTTGGTTAACAGGCTCGAATATAAACATAACAAAACAAAGAAATATTACAAACTGGCCACAGAGGCCAATGTCGTGGCTACAAGCCTAAGGTTAGACCGACCGTTAACATCCGACACAAGTGAATTAACTAAATCAACAGAGGGTGGGGCATCAAAAATAACAAAATTTTCCCTCATAGAACAACCCCTCCTAGCCAAAAAATCCGCACATTTGTTCGCCTCTCTAAAAACATGAACCACCAGGGCCTGCGTGAGCCTTGACAAGAGGGACCTGCAATCATGTAATAGAGGGGAGTGTTTCTGTTAGAACAATCAGTGCTGTTAAGCATCTCCACTATTACCTTGGCATCAAGTTCGACTTCAAGAAAGTTTATTCCTAGCTAAATGGCAGCCATCACACTAGTCGTAAACCCAATAGATCTCGAAAAACCTTTAATCCAATTCCCCTGACTATTCCTAATAAGGTCTCCACCACCAGCCTTACCTGGGTTAACGAGGGATGCACCATCAGTATTTAACTTATGCCAACCCGATGAAGGTTTAGTCCAATTGACTGAGATGACGACTTTGGATGCTAACTTCTTAACTTTACTCACGCAATAGAAGTACTCCTTAGCTTGGCTAGTCCATACTCTATCAAGTATCGGGCTTGGAATGGTGTTATCAAAAACCACATTGTTTCGATTTTTCCATAAAGACCACACAGCAAACAGAAACAGAGTGGACCAAGGGACTGCACATTTATGGCCCACCGTGCTTAAACAATTCATTTTCAACCAACTATCAAAATTTTCAATAAAGGAGCTTACAAGTGAGGGAGGGACATCCAGTTTTCTCCAAAACTCTCGAGCAATTCCACAATCCCGAAGAAGGTGCACAATGGTTTCATCTTGGCATTTGCACACTGGGTAGACCCTAACACGTGTTATTTCAGTTCCTGAATCAGCTGAATCACTGGGATTTGACTTCTTAAGATTTTCACCTACTGTCTCCAAGGCATGTGTCTGGGAAATGTTCGAATTGCCCTTCATTTTTGTCTGAGCTGCTTGGTTGGTTTTAGTTGGCCCACTAGTTCTACCAATTCTATTGGCACTCTTTCTCCTCGTAACTACCATCCAAGGCCCATACTTAGGATCAGATTGAGCCTCCTCCCTAGTTTCGTTAGCTTTTGGAGAAACTTGTCCATTGCCCTCCTTAACAATCTGCTTCACATAATAGCTACAATTTTCCTATTTATGCCCAATTCTTCCACAACAAAAGCATAAGGAGGAAATGCCTTCGTACAAAACTCTTTGCACCAGTCTCCCCACCCGGATTGAATTTATGAGTGGCTTCTCCAAGTCTACCTGAACACACAGCCTTGCATAACCACCTCTAGTTTCAAAAGCTGTGGAAGAATCTATCCTAAGTATTGGCCCAATGACACTCCCAATCTCCTTAAGCACAGATGTATCATAAAATTCAATTGGCAATTCAGGGAGCCTCTCCCATAACGCAACTAAAGTTAGTTTGGCCTTAGAAGCTTTAAAATATGGCTCCCATGGTTTGATTGGAAGAAAATGCCCCCCAATGAACCATGGTCCCCCACAGAGCACTTTATCATAATCATCAGAACTACTAAATCTGATCAAGAAAAAACCTCTACCTAAATTTACATAATCCATCTTCTCCAACGGTTTCCATAAAGCATTGATTTTGAAAGTGAGATGGTGAAAACCAACTGACCTACCATACATTTTCACTATCAATGGCGCTTTGATGCAAGACTTAGTTTCCTTGGAGAGTCTTACCTCAGCCATACCTTCTATCAAAGGCTCCAGATCAACATTAGACTTATAATCTTCCTCCCATGCTCTTTTAAACTTGAAAGCTTTCTCAAAAGCTCCAGGGATGTCTCCCACGAGGCAATCCTTGTAGCTGACAAGACTCCTAGGATGCAAGAAGCTTCTTGCACCGTTGCTTTCCTTAAATTTTTTAACACTGCGATGCAGCTCATTTTCTTCTTCGCTTGAGCGTTGAGTTGGCCCAAAGTACTCTATTTCCATGTTTCTTCAGTCTAAAAAAGTTGTTGTAAGACTAAATCTCGTTCTGATTATACATTTAGAGTTTCTTATACTACAATACTACTCGTAGTAATTGAAACTCACAATATAAGTATATACATGAAGACAAAAATCTCTTCAAGTTCTCCTTAGCCTTATAGAGTCCTTAATACAAAGTCCACATTGTATTAACTATTGCTTTTGAAATATGAAGCAACTCTTCACATTAAAGAAAATAATACCTTGGTAGTGAAATCGGTCCATTTACACAAGTTTGAAGTAATAAAAATGGTCTACGTATTTTAGAGGTCCTTTTGAGATAAACCTTAGGAGCATTGTTGCAACCCTCTGGCCTTGGCTTGTAAGGAGAAATGAGTGACTTTTTTCATCTTAATGAGGGGGCATTGACAACCCTTAGTTTTGCTTGTATTAGTTTTTGTATTAAATTAAATTTCAAGATTAGAATTAAATTTTAGAGGATTAATTCGAAATAATTTGAGTTGAACCTCACAAATTATAAAAAAATAGAATAACATTACAACATTGTAGCTGATTAACATATAGATAAACTACCAATTCAACATGATAAATCACTACTAGTAATTTAGAAAGCTAAAATTAACAAAATCAAAGTTGTCTTACCCATCTAACCTAAAATTGTCCATATTTTAAAGTTATCAAACACCTATTAACAAATAACTATTGGCATATATAATATACCCTAGGGTAACATGTAAATGCATGACATATAAATCTACTCTAAGATGACATGTATAATCTATCTTAAGATGGTAAACAAATTTTTTTAGAAAGCAAGATCAAAAGGGCATAGCTAACTATGTGATCACATGACATTTACTAGGAACATAAGTTGCATAGGAAAATAAGTAAAACTTACTTCACTCCATAGGATAGCATTGCATTCATTGCATAGAAATGCAAATTTGCAAATCATTTTCCCAAAGTATTTATCTTATGCAAAAAGACACAAAAATAACAAGGAACACAAATGTTAAACTCCTATAAAGTGTGAAAATAATATTATTTGATAGTTTTATTATTTTTATAGGGAAAATTTTATTTTGGAACAAGATGAGATTATAATTGCATTCTTGTGGCCTAAACGGCTTGTGCAAATTTTGAAAATTTTAGGGATTGAAAAGTAATTTAGTGAAAGTTTTGGGGTTGAAAGTGTGTTTTGGAAAAGTTTTGGATGTTGTGGGATTGAGAATGTATTTTGTGAAAGTTGGAGGGCATCTTGATAATTTTATGTAAATTTTGGGGTTAAAAATGAAAATTTAGAAAGTTTAGGGTAAAAAGTAATTATGAAAAGTGGGCTGATGGGTTTTTGTGGGCTGAAAAAGAGGAATTGAGGGATTTGGAGTTAGGCTGCTGGGTTTAAAGGCATGGGGCTTTGGGTTTGATTTAGTGTAAATTGGAGCGGTTGACTTGGGCCAAAATGTTCATGCTTAAGTGAATTTCAGACTGGGCCTAGTTTAAACACGCACAGATTGGGTTTGGCTGGGGGAGCTATATTGGGCCCACGAGTTGACCAAATTTGGGCCGATCCACTCTAGACTCTCTAAAGACATCTCCCCCACCAATTAGAACTTAGGAATCTCTAATAGAGCAATAAAATCCTGCCACCTCTCATGTTTTTTATTTTCCTGATTTTTTATTTATCTTTTTAACTTCTATTCAAATCTTAAATCCCTCATTGTGACACGAACCTCACCTAGCCTAGAGTCCTAGACCTCCATGGTTGAAAGCTTCAAGCCACGCCTCTTTCACTCATCGCCACCAGCAACCACTGTTAGGGGTGGCTTCTCTATGTTCTCTTGAGTCTTTTCTTTCTCACTCTAGACTGTGCCTCCTCATTCTCATCTCAATTCTCTTTAGAGTTTAGACCTCTTCGCTCAAAATAATTTTTTGTGTGCCAAAAAAAAAACCTCTAAGATATACTGCTCCCATAATTTTCTTTCTCCCTCAAAAAGAAATAAGGTAATTAGAATCATGTGAATTGATCTGGCAATGATATAAATTACATTTAGCATGCAACTAACTGAAGGAAAAAAGTTAGAGAAAATTATAGGCAAAAAAAATAGTTAATAAAGATACAAATGAATAAAATTTTATGGAAGTTAAGATATTAATTATATTATGATAAAATGGAAAAAAGAAGAAGATAAATGTAGATCCCTATTTGTTAAAATTAAAACTTAGAGTTGAATTGAGTTATGATTTTACATTCAAACTTCAATCTATTGGGAATGGCAATTTTGCCCTGCCTTACTTGACCTGCCCCTCCTCGCTTTGCCCGGCGCGGGTTTCTCCAGCCCCATAAAAGGAATGGGGCAGGGATGGGGCGAGATTTTAGTCCTACACCACAAGGTGAGGTAGGGATAGATTTAGACTTTTTAGACCCGCCTCACCCCACCCCACCCCGCGTTGATAAAGGTTATAATTGTAAAATTTTCATACTCTAAAATCCTACTATTTAAACAAACATATCAATATTAGTTTATTTTATCCTTCCCAACGTGGATCTCTGGCTCTATTTTGTAATGTGTTATACTACGAGATTTTTGTTTTTGTTGTGATATTATCTTATTAAACACTTGGATAATATTATTTAGTTTTTGCTAAAATTTAATTTGATTTGATAAGATAAATTTAGTTGTAATTTTAAGTATATTTTTATTAATGAAACAAGTTTTATTAAAAAAAAATTGTAATAGTTACGAGGCAAATTAATAAAAAGTAGAGTTTTACGGGTTGAGGAGGAGCTTCACGGGGTCCCAAGGGGTGGGGATGGGGTAAGAAAATTTTTCGTGTTATGCAGGGCGGGGCAGGGATGAGGTAAGACAAAACCATGAGGGGTGGGGGCAAAGACCCCATTTTCGGCCTGCCCTGCCCTGCCTCATTGCCAGCCCTACAATCTATAGTTATTTAGCTGTATATTTGGGAGATTCTAAAAAAAAAAGCTATATACATGGGACTTGGAAGTTTTTTTTTAGTTCATTAATAATAAAGATAATTGTTTATGTAAAAAAGACCAAATAAGCCCCCACATGTGTAGAAAGGCCAAAACTTGCTCCAAACTCCAAAGGACCAAACCATAGTTTCGAGCACAAATAAAAAAAAAAAAAATTTTATCCCAAAAGCCCAAAATGGTGAGTTTTGGCTAAAGAAATGACTGAATAGGGTTAAATTGAATCAAATTTCCCCTAATTTCCTAATTTTCGTTTTTAGGCTTCCCCAAATCATGCCGCTGGCAATCCTTATCAGCTATCGAACGCCCATCCAATTAAGCAATTGCAATATCGCATAAAATATAAATTCTAATTTCCCTTAAGCCATTTCCTTATTCCTCAAACCAATTTGAAGACCCATTTCCATGGATCATTTGCAATTTATTCATGAAAATTCACGTTCGTTGTCGGACTTGCATATCATAGCTCATGCGTAGCCATTAGATGATCGGCCTTTTGAAGCACGGTAGATGTATGTATACTTCTCAGATAAGTGGAGCAGTAGTTTATATGAGATTGATGTTCTAGATCTTCTATCTATTTGGACTGCAACAAAAGAAACCCAAGAAGCTAAAACTAGTGATCCAAGACTACTCTCCTCTATCCTCTAACTTAAAACTGGACTAACTGGTGGGATATACCCTAAAGGTATGTCTTGTGTTCATTTGGGGTCCCATTTTTATTTCCTCGGCTGTCAATTCAATCTTGATAACCCACCCTGAGAAGTCTATTATTTTGATTTGCTCATGTTCAACAAATTTAGACTTTTGGATGAACAATTTGAGGAATTTTTTAGGCAAGCTAATCCGATGAAGTGCGGAAAACCTGAAACCCAGACATTTGTGATTGATGAAAAATTATTGCAATAACTTTAAAACAAAAAAATTGTTGCAATAAATTGATACCAATTATTTTTGCAATCTATTGCAATGAAAATTTCAAACTATTAGCTTATTGCAACGAAGTTATCATTGTAATAATTTGATATTAATTCTTTTATAATCTATTGTAATGACAAAAACGAATGTATCATTACAATAACTTGGTATCAATTATTTCATAATCTAATGCAATGACAAAATGAAATAATTATCTATTACAATAAAAATATCATTGCAATAATTTAATCCGACTTATTTGGTCAATTATTTGCAATTTATTATAATAAGATTCATGAAATAAGTGGGTTCCAGTTAGCTCAACTAGTAAAGTTTTTGATGGTTGTATAAGAGATTTAGGGTTCAATCTCCGCTTACACCAAAAACTGATTGGTGTCTTGGTCTGATGATAAAAAGCTATTATCAGGAGCGGACACCATAGGTTGAAACTCTCTAAAAAAAAAAAATCATGAAATAATAGCCTATACCTACAACATATTCAAAATAGTAAATCGTTTATTGCAATAATATATGTATCATTGCATCAAAATTATCATTAAAATATTTGAAATTTACTGCAACAAAAACTTTTGTTGCATAAACTTATTACCTAAAATTTTATTGCAATACCTTATATCAACTATTGTAATGATTCTAATGTTATTGCAATGATTTTTTCCAATGCAATAACCATTTTTTCTTGTAGTGTCTCCCATGCTTTTTTTCTCTACTAATAGCCTTCATACAATAACCAATAGATGAAAAACTTGTACTTAACAAACCCCATAAAAATGGCTTCTTGAGCAAATTCCAACTTCATTTGCACATCCTTGAGAACTTTAATTGCCACATCTTGATTAAGATAGCTACCTTTATACATATATCTATCTGCATCAATCCAATCATTCTTTGATGGTAAATAAAGAAAATCAATAGCTAATAAGAAACATCAAGTCACTAATCCCCACATTCAAGAGATAGGGCAAAGACTGGGTCTAGTGCCCCAAGTGAAGTAGGCATTGGTTGGATTGAAACTGAATAGGAACCTTAGACAGAGACTCTATTCCACCTACACCTCCCATTCTACTTGAGATCTCATGAAAGTTGTGATTATCAAGCATTCTTTCTATCGGCTGAACCTTCTCTTCCTTTTCTTCCCCTTCTTCTCCCTCTACATCTACCTCTACCACTACCTCCACTAATGGCAGTGGAGCTATTGCCCCTATTATAAGGTGGCAACATCCACAGGGAGTATCATATACGAACTCACTCTTGTTAAAGAACCAATCAATATTGCCAGGGTAGTGACTATCAATATAGTTAGGATACTAACTCTGTTATTCCATTGAAGTGTGTCAAGATCAAAACAATAGAGTTGTTTCCTTACTAATGGCAATGGAGCTATTGCCCCTACTATAAGGTGGCAACATCCATAGGGAGTATCATATACAAACTCACTCTTGTTCAAGAACCAATCAATATTGCCAGGGTAGTGACTATCAATATAGTTAGGATACTAACTCTGTTATTCCATTGAAGTGTGTCAAGATCAAAACAATAGAGTCGTTTCCTTCCTAACTGCAAAGCTACAAAAACAGACTTCCTTTCCACAACAGAATGTCCTATTCATCTAGTTTCCACATTGCCAGTAGAGGGATTTGGCAAGACGCTCCACATATCCCATATAACATTGTAAACTTCAAATAATGCAAAGCTTTCGACATCCAAGTTCTTAACAATGCTTCCAAGCATATATATTAAAACTTCTATTGTAACTGAAAATTATGAATTATTGCAACTTATTATTGTTGATGCAATAATTTAAAACTTTTAAGTTACTATTGCAACAATGTTAACTTGTAGATGCAATATTTTGTCTAATACTACTATACATATTTTGTTGTATTAACACTTAATATAATAGAATTTTTTTGGTTTAGTTTGATGTGAACTTTTTTTTTAGTAAAGCTTAGGTGTGGTTCCTTTGGTATTGTATCTAATGTTCTCTGTTAGATCCAACCATGTGGCCTAAGAAGGTAATTATACATAAGGAAGTGTATTGGCTAATCCACATATTTGAATTTAAATTCGGAAACTTATGGTGAACCTATGGTCTGGGAAGCACGGGTCAGGCAATTTGGTCGCTGCACCTATGTCAGACACTAGGGGACGCGGCGTGCGACCTGGACGCGGTTGCAAACGCGTCCCAAATGATTTTTTTTTTTTTTTTAATCCTCTAGCTCATGTTGTTCTTAGCCCACTTTTTCTTCCTTTTTTTTCTTCTTCTTATTCTTTCTCCTTTTCTTCTTTTTTTTTTTCCCCACCTCTCTCTAAAATGGGCTACTGCTAGTTATATATGGCACAGATTTCACTTTCAAATTGTTGTCGCTTGTTGAGAATATGTAATTGCCTGTTCAGAAAAGGAGTACCATTAAGAAGAAGGCTTGATTATGAACACCCACCTTTTAAACCGGCGATTCACATTTTGTATGGTGCAATAGCCTTAGAATTTTACCTTCCTAAGATAAAACAGTTTTGATTATGAACCCCCACCTATTAAAAACTATTCAATATATTCTTTACTAAACAGAAATTAGCAAACCAGTTGGAGCTCTAATTTTCTTAATGTCATATGTAAGACTTCGAACGGACAAAAGATGCTTATACTGTCCATTCAATGATGATTACTATTTAGTATTTACCATCAAACAAAGATACGAATGCGTTCCTTTTTGTGTAGGAGAAATTGATCCCAAGTCCCTTATTCAAATGCAATTATGAACATATAGTGGTTGTTCTTGTCTATACTATGGTTTTTGGTTTACACCAGTTTGTTTCAATAAAAAAGATCTCTTGATTATAAAAAATAATAAATAAAAAAGAAAAAAGAACTTTGTTATGCCATCATTTTTCCCTGCTTTTGTTTATTTAAAATGGCATGTTTGGATTGAACAATTGATTCACTAATTTTTTAATTTGTATAAAATACCTCATTATAAAGTTTCATTTATCTCAAAAATAACCATTCTGCAAAAGGGTCACCATAAAAACTGAAAGCTAGTAGATGTTTTAGTATTAAATTGTTCCAAGAAATAAGTCCCCTCCCTGTAGTGGTGCTGCTGCTTGGCAAAGGCTATTTACTTCCTCTATAATTTGAGTTTGCTCAAATTAACTCTTTGAACAGGATATGTATATGCCTCGTAATTGATCTGCTGACCCAAGCTACTTAATTTTGTGAGAGTGGTGATTAGATCAACCTGAAAGAGAAACAGTTTGCATTCATGGGAAGTAAGAAGTTACATCAATCTTGCTCAATTTCAAACAAAAAGTTGACAGGTCTATTTTGGCAATGGCACAATCAATATGGTATAAAATGTTTTGATTTTTCTTCCAAGTTATAATCAGGATAACTAAATTAACAGCATAAAGTTAAGTCCTTTATATTGCCTTTTTGGTAAGGCGTGTTAAGAAAATTTTACTAACCTCATAATCTGTCTCAGATACTGTTTCTCGACTACGTTGATATTTCTGAACCCACGGAGAAACATCTGGATCGGTGGCCAATAATGCCTCAGTGGCAGCCTGATCTGGACCCAGGAATGCAGACATCACAGCTAGCTAGACAGACAACAAAAGAGACATCAGTGAATACTAAGGACTATCAAATGGAACAGACTTACTCAAGGTTGCTTTGGCTTGAATAAAAAGATACCCCAAATTTTATTTTTGTTATATGTTTCATTTTCAGCCCTTGACTGTGCTTTGCCATTTGATTTGTTTATTGAAAGGAAAGGTTATATTAATGTCATTTGTATTAAAAAGAAATTGCAATGCATCCAAAATATGAGTCTTAACATGGAACGAACAACAATTCGTTCCATAGAAGATGAAAATTCCTACAAGTAGTAGGTTTGGGTTCCAACATAGCTTACACCATGAAATCAACAAATACTCTTACTCTCAATTTGAATTTAACACATTTGGCTGTGGTTACCAAATAATTATTTGGTAAAGAAATTAAAACCTGAAATGCAATTGCAGCAGCAAAAAGTAGTATAGTTGAAAAAATACCTGGCGAGGACCAAAGCCAATAGCTACAAACTTGTCTTTCATTTCCTTCACATTTGCGTTCTCCCATAGGGGAACCCTCCCTTCTGGATCTGGTTCTTGGGTATCTGCCCTTCCAAATTGCTTGTCAAACAAGCCCCACTGTACCCAAAAACATTTGTATAATAGCATCAAATACAGATCCAATATTTTCTACTAAATGTCCAATTTGTTAATTATAATTGAGCCATGATGATTGGTTTTACCTAACCAATTAAAGCAATTACAACCAAGAACAAACTTTTCAGAAAAAATTTAAGATATTGAAAGAGTAGGAGAAAATTCCAACAAACCCATTACCGCTTAGGGTTGAGAGAGAGAGAGAGAGAGAGAGTGGCAGTAAGTTAGCTTGATGTGTAATAATATGGCAAGTCAATCAGTGAACAAAGCCTTGGCTTGCATCCTAGCTGTGCAGGCTTCTTAGTTATACTGAACAGACACTAAAAAATTGAACATTCTTTCATTCTAATTAATAGGTGCAAGTCAGATTGTGTCTTCCATATTGAAAAAATCAGAGTGATTGAAAAAGTATTGCTATTACACACTTACTGAAATAGAAACTTATAAGTCCATAAACCAAAAAGAAAACAGTGTTTCAAATTTACAAAAATTTAAAAAGTAAACAGATTTTCAAGAGTGTCACCACAGCTTTTTTTTCTTTTTATTTTTTTGGCTGGAATATTAACCACTTCATAAGGCTGAAAATAGGCCATGAATGCATAGTATCTGGTTAAAGCTTAAAAAATGTCGTTAGTAATTGTTTGAGGACTTCAATCTGATGTTGAGGGCATCTGGAAAAAGAAACTGAATTTCAAGAGTGTCACCACAGCTTTGAGCAATATGTAGTGCACGATGTTATGGATGACATTGAGTACACCAGCAATGACACAGCAAGAATTGAGAAACAGACCTGTCCATTTGAACCATATGCAGTGTATAACAATCTCCCTTTCTCCTCATTCCCACCACATTTACGAATGGCAGAAGCTAGAAATGTGGACTTGAGGACACCTTGTGCTACATCAAATGAAGGTATCTGAGTCAGGAGCATCCACACACTTATACACACAGACTGCATTCTTCATATTAGCTCATGCTAGACAGAAACAATGAATAGATGTTCAAAAACCTATTTTATTGGTCATTCTACAGGACACTGTACAACTAATACATGGTATGTTGATCTTTACGTCTATGGTTCATAGTTCAAACTTGTAGATATTTAGAATGTAGAACCTGCATATTGGATGAGATCTGCATAGGAAATGGGTCCACCCTTGGAATATGAATCTATCTCTTTCTTTGCTTCCTCTAATAAATTTAAAGCAGCGGAAAGCCCCTTGTTTTCAGGCCTACTTAACTCTGAACTTCAGGCAAGAAAAAAGTGGAGAAGAAAATTAATGTAATTTTTCAAGAAGCTAAACGGATAACACTTTAAAGTGAATAAAAGGAAAATTTAGAATGGTAAAGCCATAAAGATACAAAATATCCAAAAGTTTTTAAAATGTCCTTTAACAACTTATATCCACCTTTTAAAAATAAATAAATACATAAGACTTTCCATCCACATCACATCTCAACTCTAAGAGGCCACAAAAATGACAAGAGTAAGCAGTAAAAAACAGTGTATATTTTCAGCTAACAGGTAGGTTTCAAGAGACCGTATATTTCCAACTCTTCAGTAGGAAATCATACTTACGCTGGTTTAAGCTTGCATATAGGAAATATTCACACCACATTTTACTTATACTAGTTTAAGCTTTCATATAGCAAGTTTCCACACCGCATTTTACTTTAAGATTACAGGAGGCAGAAGTCTACAGGTTTATACTCTGACATAAAATAGATAGTGCAGTAACTTGTACCTGAAGCGTATGGATCCATTTGCACCCCCGGATTTTGTAGCCTACAAATTTATCAGAATTACATCAGTACTGTCCTTTCCTCTCTTACTTTTAAAGGACTTATCCAGCATCCATGTAAAGAACTAAGGATTTTGTCTGACCTTATCATAAGTCATTGCATCATTCAGTGCCAAAGTTAATAAGGATGGAAGAAGCTCTACATTTCCCTGATACAACAACAGAAATAACAAGTGACAACATTCTAAAATGGTATTATGACAGCGTCATCTTCAATCTATAAATACATTCTAATTGTAAAGTATACTTAAATAAACATAACTACATCTTAGCAGGGCTTACATTTATAGCCGTAAAAAGTGTCTCCTTGACACTTGCTGTAAAGAAGGAGATGTGAACATGGATCAGTAGCTCATTTCAGCATGAAAAATAGTGTTTGATGAACTCACAAAGAAATTCAGAACGCTGTCTCCGTTGTATCAAATCAGCAGCACTAGCTTTTTCAACAAACAATCTTGAGCTTGCCATTAGTTCCTAAAAGGAAATCACTACCGTCAGAAACTGATCACAACATCATTCTAGGTCAAAGGATTGTATATCTACTTAAGTATATGTTTTTGTGCTTGTGCAAATACATGATTCAGCCAAGAGAAGAAGTATTCAGGTAGTTGAAAGCTATTAGAATTACCATTGTTTTGGATAATGTCATTTTTTTTCAACTGCAATTCATTGAAGGGATAAGGATTTATTGAATTGAGTGAAATTTCTAAAATATTATAGAAAAAGTTTCATTCTTGTTGTTAGAATTTAACAAATTAGCTGTGAAAGTAAGTGGCCTCAAGCCGGGTTTATGGAATAATTTACCAGAGTTTGTTGGCTTAGCACAACTAAACATCCTGTGAACCTGCCAAGAGCCTTGTGTCTTACTGACATTGTCTAGTTCTCTCTATTTGGAGAACTCCGGTTCGAATCCCCCCTCCCCCATGTGAAAAATAAAAAATCTTGTATTAAATGCAAAAGGCTTATATTTTTTTAGTGTTACTTGAAATGAGTAATCGAATAGGCTGCTAAGTTCATTCAATTACTACTATTTCAAAAACCAGAGCCAAAAAAGTGAAATTGGTAAAGACAGAATTTATGATTCAAGTACAAAAGCAATGCTCTCACCATGCCAATGGTAACACCAGCACATTTAAGAATGTCCCTTCGACAAAACCGATCCTCATCCTCAGCAGTAGCATCAATTTCCATTTTATTACAACGAACTGTAACCTGATATTTCTTTACAATTAAGGTAAGCAAGCAAAATTGTAGTATCAAACAATTTGACACGCGCACACACACACACTTGACATAGCTATGTAACAACAATATATGATATAACCGTAACCCATTCCTCATATAAATGCAAATGATGGAATAATAAACGCAAACACACTAAAAAACAATGCGGTAAGTACTTTCTTTTTTCAAACAATCATTTTCAGATGGCATGGAAAACTCACTGCATAAGATGGGTATCTGTTGGTTGTAGTTGTGGTGAGAGATGGGACAGGAACAAGTGGAAGCAAAGGAGGGATAGTTGAGAGAAATGAGACCCCCATTTTGCCTTTATTTCTAATCTGATCTTCGGAGACAATTCTAGATTCTAGGGACAGTTTTTATGATATACGTGAATGGGTGTTTGGTTAGTTAAAATTAGTTTGTGTGGAGAGCGCAAGTGAGTTCATGATATGCGTTATCCTATCTTTGTTGTCCAACTTAGCTGTCAATATCTATGTAGGATCACGTAATTTCTTATCGTTTTCTGTTTATGACATTGTGGTAGAAACTAAAACTTTACCTGTGAAATAGTATTTTATAGCTATTTACTTATAAAATTCGAACTCTGAATTTTATAGATCTTTTCTAGAAGTTTCGAATTTCAGTATTTCCGTGTAAAGCTCTTTTTAGCTTTAAAAATTCACAGGTTAAGCTTTGCTTTATGCAGAGTTTATATGTATGAAAAATGCTAACGAGTGTTCTTAGAGTACTGGTTAATAATCTATTTAAAGAAAGTTTTTATAGGAAATGAAAAAAAAGTAATTAATATTTTGACAGCTTTTTTCATTTCCCATAAAAATGGTATCAAAACTTTCTTAAAATGGATTATTAATAAGTGCCCTTATTAAGGGCACTCATTAACATGACCCTTATTAGTATTTTTTAAAACTTCAATTTGTCTAGGTACAATTGTAGTTTTATCCACATTTATGACTGACCCGTTTTTCATCCAGAAATAATTTGGCTGCAGACTCCAACGCCCTCCATGAATAACCGACAATGAACAACCTAAAACCTATATGTTACATGTGTTCCTTTGAATGGAGGTGTACATTTAAAAAAAGTCTTTTTGAATGGCATGTTCTTTATAGTTTATACTCTTAATACACGTATTAAATTTTGGAAAACTAACCATTGAATAAAATAAAAATTACTACATATTTTAAAAATCTAACTGTTGAATTGCATGTTTTTTACGTTCTTTATACACGTGTTAAATTTTGTGTCAATTAGATATTATTTACTATATGATGTAGGGAAATGCTAACGAATGCCCTTAAGGCATTGGTTAACAATCCGTTTAAAGAAAGTTTTTATGGAAAAAGAAAAAAAAAAAAACAATTAATGTTTTGATAGTTTTTTTCATTTTTCATAAAAGTGATGTCAAAAATTTTCTAAAATTGATTATTAACTAATGCCCTAAGGGCACTTGTTAGCATGACCCTATGATCTATAAGCTCGTATTTTATGCATAATTTTACAAAACTTGCAATTTAAACAAATTATTGATGACATAGCCATTGATCTTTAATTTTCTAGAAATTTTGCAAGTATGAAGAATATAAGAAGAAGATTTGATTCAATAGTGGATTTGTTAAAATTCACTTTCAATAAAAAGATATTGAATAAGCTCATATTTTATGCATAATTTTAAATTACAAAACTTACAATTTAAACAATTTATTGATGACATAGCTATTGATCTTTAATTTTCTAGAAATTTTACAAGTATGAAGAATGTAAGAAGAAGATGTGATTTAATAGTAGATTTGACAAAATTCACATTTAATAAAAAGATATTGAGTAAGGTTATAACCTTAAGCTATAACTAACTTTGTAGCTAAATTTTGTGCTCTGTTTGTTTCAGCAATGATGTTTTCTAGAAAATAAGTCATTTTCCAAGAAGCATTTTCTATTAAATTATCTCATTTTCTAATGTTTGGTGGCAACCTTAAATGAGTTGAAAAATAATCTCCTACCTTCTCTTATTTAGCTTGGTATGAGATAAAGTTGTTTTTAAAAAAAAAAATTAATGGAAAACAATCTCTAAAAATAAGCCATATTTTTTATGTTGACCAAAGATAGTTTTCATTTGACTCATCTTTTTTTATGCTTCCAAACACTGGAAAACATGAAAAATTATCTTTACACAAAATTTTTCATCGAAACAAACTGAGCGTATTTATGTAAGACAATATTATAATTATATATTTTAAATTTTTTATCAATTTTTTGAATCGTCATATGGGGGGAAAAATGCAAAAACCTTTCAGGATGCAGGGCCGGTAGACCCGCCCTAATCTAATCCTAATTTTCCCATTCAATCAGTCAAGTGATACAACTTTTCACTTATTTTTTTAATAAATATTGCGGTATCCTGTTGTGAAATGTGATGGGTATATGATAAGAATGTTTTAATGATGAATCTATGTAAAAGTGATGTTATTTCGATCACAACTGTCCACTTTAGCAAGCAGTGAAAAAGATTGTTTTATTAGCATTGTTGTTTCCCTTTAGCCCCGGAAGTATTGTAGTTAAACTCAGGCTAGAATACAGCACTATCTAAACCATAATGAGTTGAGTGCCAGGAAAGAAGAAAAGAATGGTGACTGCGAAGTAAAGAAACGAAAATCTAATTCTTTATTGCGCTCAGTGCCTACGAATGAAATGCTACATACATGAAAAGTGTACTTTATTCCTAACAAAGCAGAAACAAAGTATGGTATCCCAATGAATTCTCTATGCAACTCTTTTTTGGCGAACTCCAAACAAAAAAATGGTGCTTGGAAGGGCCTATCTTTGGTGATCAGTCCCTGCCGTGCACCCTAATGCAATTGTTCTCTTCATCTGTATTTTACAATATCGCCCCCCAGCTTTCTTTACGCCCGGGATATACACGCCGGATCCCTATGTGTATAATGGAAGCACTACCACCAGCTTGTATTGCTCCAACAAATTATATGGAACGCAATGTGCTGCCACTGCATCAGCATAGGAATCAATTTTGAAGAAAAATTGTTCTGCACAATCTGATCTACCTGATAATGTGAGAGGTGTTCACATTTGGTATTTCCCTCTGACATAAACACTCTGGTTTAGGGTTTGTGTAAAAGGATTCTTCAGAACGGAATCTGTCCATGCCCCTTGTTCCAGAAATGGGGCCTTTTCTCTTCCTCGGTGACCCTTGCCTGAGCAACCAATGTAACAAACAAAAAACACATCTATGTAAAACCGGTGCATATGATTTATCAGAACATAAACTATCTAGAAAATGGAAAATATTTCTCCACCATAGTGTCAAACATCAGAAGAAAAGGGAAGAGGGGGCACCAAAGAAGAATTCCCAGTTTCCTGTGGGCCAAAATGTATTCTGGTAGCCCCCCCCTACCACTGGTGAATGCTGCTCTTCAGTTGGGAGCGCAAGCTCTATAGTCTTATCCCTCCAGCAAGCTTATAGGAATGGTGTGACACTGTAGCCTATTAATCACACTAATCACTCAACCAAACATATGATAAAAAAATCCATCTAGTTCTCCATGTAAATCCAACGAATCTCCAAAATTATATTCTTCCATAATCACAGTAACAGCAGTTTAAAGAGGATGGTAGAAAAAGAATGGGAATGACTTGAATATGAGTGTCCCCAGGCTTCTGCTCTTAAGCACACCAGGTAATGACTTGCATATGCAAGATCCACTTGAGAGAGGGGTAGGGAATTGCTAATGAAATATATGTAAGATGTATCAAAAGGGTTCTTAGACCGATCCCCTAAGGAGAACCATGGATTGGCAGTCAAGGATCAAGATATACAACCAAAAGAACAAATAGTAAATCCGTTGTCCAAAATGTAGCCACTGATAATTATAAAACCTAGTACATACCGCTTTTTATGTGCATCAATAATTTGACTTGAAATTCTTTTCCTTTCTTTCAGAGTTGCATTCTCAAGTTTGTCAAACAGACGAACAATAGTTTTCCTGATGGACAAAGAGAAGAACAAGAACCACAATTAATTATATATAGAAATTGATGGAAGTATGCATAGTGGATAGAAAGTTATGTAATCCTAGACTAACTCCAAAAAAGAAACTGTCTTGCCTGAGAGGAACTATTGTTTTCCTATGTCCAAGAAAACGACGATGGCCTTCAACTGCTTTTGCCATGTTCCCAGAGTATGATGGAATAAATACATCGCTTTCAACAGATACAATGTAGTCAAGTGCAGCAAGCTGAGAGCCATGATTGATAAAAGGCTGAAGCTCCTCAACAGTTGCCAACTTTTCCTGCAAAGTGATCACAAGATGTTAATCTTTCTTTCTTTCTTTTTTGCTTGTTTTTTTCCCGGGGTCCTTAGCACCCCCATGTATGACAATTAATTAACTGATATAAATCTCTAGGTATATTTTATTGATTTATAGGCATATTTTATGTTTATTTTCATTTTTAGAAATAAATAATGCCAATGAAAATCTTTAAAAACATAAAAATCAAAGGATTTTTAATTTATTTATTTTATATATAGAATCAAAGAAATTTTTTTAATTGGATTAAAAAAAATCCTCCAACACAATGAGGACAAGCATGCAAGAGTGTCCTCGACTTGTCCAACACAAACACGTGTCAAACTTGCCGGGGGTTTTGAAGTGTTCGTGCTTCTCACTTAGAGATTCAAGTAAGCTAGGCCAATAGTATTATAGCAGTAGTCTATTTTCTATGTATCCTCTGATATTTTGTGAAGGTTACTTCAATCCCTCCAACACATTTGAGATACCATTAACATGAGAAAGTGAACCATGGATCCAGCTAATATAGTGTATAAAACTAATCTGCATGGTCTATTTAGTAACAGGAAAATTGACATTATTCCTTAATATGAGAATATCAAGCAAAGAATCAAGTTTAACAATGCAGCTTCATACCTTGCTCATTATATAGGGATAGCGGGATAGCAGATAAGCCATATGAGAATCACCCCCATATGTCTCTCCAGCAGCAATGTATATAGGAGTGTTTGATGGGTACCCAAGAGCAGAGAGAAAAAATCCAACCTCTTTAGGAGTCAAGGGGCATTCGCCTTTGGATCTTTGTTCCTTAGAATCAATGTCCTTTATTTTCCAGTTATCAGTGTTATTTCTACAAGGACAGAATAACATGAATATATATATTAAAAAATATATATGTTGGCACCATGTAGATAAAGGATTGTTCTATATATGAATTCAGAAAAATTAACTGATTGTTCAGGACAGCAAGAGTAAGCATTTCATACCTTAACATCCTTAGTTCCTCAGCTTCAGCTGGAGACAGCTCCTGTGTGCAGCCACTAAAGGCAAGCATGTCCTTCTCAAACCGTAAATGCAGAGCAATGTAAGGGCCATAGGATCTCATCCGATCAACCAACAACTACATCATAGATAAAAATATATATATAATGGTCATTGCATAAGACACAGTGGAGATAAAGCCACACCACACCAAAAATCAGAGGAGCATTTCGGAGAGATTACTTTTCCCATTGCTTCAATTTGAGGTGCAAAACGAAGGGCTTCATAACAGGCACGGCAGCGCAGTTTCTGAATGTCTAGAGGTAAATAGTTATTTGCTAAGCGAGAATCAGATTTGGAAGCTTGAATAATCTGAAAAGAAATATAATATAATATAATAAGATAGCATTAAAGGGGAAAAAAACTGAAGAGATAGGTAAATAATAAGATGCTGAATTTAGAAAAAGAAAACCAACAAATGCATGGACCAGAAGCAGTCAAATAAACATACCTGATGATTTAACCAGGAGTTAGTAATCTCCTCCTCATAGTATTCTACGCCAGACCAGCTTCTGAACTCTTTCTTTGATTTAGAAGCAGTAGCCAATTCCTTAGGAAGCTTTTTTACAACTCTTACATCATTAGCCAGAACATTAATAAAATGATCTTCATCAAAAACATCTGAGAAGTGACTGCAAATTGAACAAATAAAAAGTATTGCATCATTAGTATAAAACATGACTTAGAAAGGGAAAAAAAATTGGGGGGGGGGGGGGTGGGGGGAAGGGGTTTGGGGGGAATTTCATACCTATTGTCCTGCCAAAATGACTTCTTATCAAGTTCAGGAATTACAAGAGTGGCATTTATGATACGGGCTACAGCCACCATGTCACATATCTGCAATTTCAGAATGAGTAACTTAGCTCCAATAAGTAGCCATATAAATTATTCACCACATTCTATAACTATCAATGTTTGGGTAAAATGTTTTAGAATTCATACAAAGAATAGGAAGAGAACAGGTGAAAGAAGGACCACAACAAGTGGATTGCTCATAATTAAATGAAGTGTGTTTTTAGTCCCAGAGCAGGTAAAAAGCACAGAAGTTTGATGCATTATATCAACACAACAGGTTTATAGATGACAAACATTGCAGCAGCATATTTACAACATTGCATTCGAGAAGCATATAGGTAATCTAGGTCCATGTCATCTCTCATATAAGATATATCATTATTTCTGAATGTCATGTTTAATTTGAAAACAATAAAAGCTTCGACACTAATTAATGCATTAACTGCATAAGTATGTTTGAATGTGCTTGTGTGTGTCTTTTAATTAGAGACGTGTTTGAGTCACTGTGAATGTATAAGAGCATGGGAGGAGAAGAACAAAAAAGGGGGTGGGGGGGGGGGGGGGGGGCAACATTCAGAACAATATATCTGTGGAAAAGGATAAATCCAAATGATTATGAGATATACTAGTAAAACTCAACTCAAAAAAACCAACCTATTGACACCATATATATATTTTTTGTCTCCTTGTCCAACTCCATCAAAAGCATCTTATGCTAACTCAGGCAAAATCATGTTATGGTCACAGCCCTAAAACAAGTTTTCTTGACTATATGACTACATTACAGATTTTTAACATATTAAAAAGCATAAGGCTCATTTTTCATTCACATCTAAGCACTGAATAAGCATCACCACAGAAGGCCCAATCACCTAAGTTTCAGCCTAAATGCTTGACAGCCATTTCCCATTGATGTTAGATTGCTTTTTGAGAGGAATTTGATGTCTGTGCTGCACAACATTTATGACTTAGTGCAACTGCCAGGGATAGTTATTTCCGATCAGTTATTCAGATCAAGAAGTAGAATGAGTCAGGCCACATAAAAAAGTTGATTCAGTTCTTGAACAAGAAAAGTATAAAAATCAGTGTCTATTGAATTTGGTGTTAAATTGGCCTCATGGAGCTTAGGGACACAACCCTGCAACGTTGAAAGTTGCATGAATTGGTTAGCACCAATAAGCCCAACCTGTATAAAAAATTGAAGCTCGGTTGACTGAAAAATAGCAGGTCAGGTCAGTCTGATAATGTGCAATTGTGACACCATGAGATTTTGAACTACTGTGTGTTTCCTATTTGCTAATGTTGTAATCATAAAAACTGGAAAACACAATAAAGTCAAGGCAGAACCAGACCAGGCTTTTTGTATCCCTAAACTCCCTATATTTGTAAATCTACTACATAACAAAAGCTCTCTAAAGTGCAGCAAGAAAACAATGATGGCACAGGACACATCTCCACATATTAATTAACGGAGAGGAACACCCAAAGCCTTATTAAAATACATTGTAGAGAGTGCCCCCAGTTTGGAAAGGAAGAAAGTTGAGGGTGATACTCATAGAATAAGCAACTAGCAATCAACAATCATATTTATCCAACATATTAATTGGAAATAGTACAAAAGGATTTCATGCACCGTCATTTCATTGCCTGCAAAAGATGTAAAAGCATATGGGAACTTAGAATGAAATTACAATAAATTAGACCAGGATTGTCTGTTGTATCCCAATTTTACCCACTTCCACAACTTTGCGCCAATCAAAGATGGAAACCCAAAATTACTAGAACACATGCAATTGAAAAAAAAGATATAATAACCAATAACAAACACGATACATATACACACATATTACTATCGAGCTTATCACATGAGACAGAGAAAGCAAAATACACACCCCAAAACGCATCTGGTTAAGCCCACCATTTGCATGCACTAGAAGGTAACCTCGCGACTCTCCCGGAGCTGGATAAACAATAATTGTAATAAATGAAAAAAAGTTTAAGTACATATTGATATCAAACACACCCAAATTATAAAACCCTTGAGATCAGACGATTTTCTTACGTGTATAATTAGCACTAGGCTCTATGCAAGGCTCAAATTTGCTATTCGATGATCGCTTCCATAGCTTGTCGTAATCCGAAATCTCTCTAGCACCAACCAACTGTCAAATCTAAAGGAGTGAAAAACACGAAAGACGCATGACTGCTTTGTATCAATATGTACACCTAATAACTAACTCTACCAGACTCAATCCACCATTAACAAGTATTACAGAAAACTCAAACACCAAATCCCAAAAAAAAAAAAAACAAAAAACAAAAAAATTAGCAATAAATCATCAACTGGTTGCTTAAAAATTTGGATTAAATTTTTTTTATTAAAGTGATATTATGAGAAATTTCATTGAACTAAACCGCATAGCTTAATCCATCAGCATCTAAATCAAACTCAGTACAAAAACAAATAAAGAAAAATAAATAAATAAATAAAGAGAGAAACAGACTCAATCCACTAACAAATAACAAGTATTACAGCAAACTCAAACACCAAATCCCCTTAAAAAATTTAGCAATAAATCATCAACTGATTGCTTAAAAAATTGGATTTAAATTTTTTTTTTTTTTTTTTTTTAAGTTTTATTATGAGAAATTTCATTGAACTAAACCGCATTGCTTAATCCATCAGCATCTAAATCAAACTCTGTACAAAAACAAATCAAGAAATTAAAAATAAATATATTAAAGAGAGAAACAAACTCAATCCAACAAGTATTACAGCAAACTCAAGCACTAAATCCAAAAAAAAAAAAAAATTTAATATAAAAAGTTCAGAAATTCTAAAATTCTAAAATTATAAAATAAAATAAATAAAAACAATGATATTCCGAGGAATTTGATTAAACTAAGCCGCATTATTTGAATATAAAATCAAACTGAATACCAAAAAGAAAAAAAAATTAAAAATAAAGAAAGAAACAGAAAACCTGGCGAGAATGAGAAGAGAGAGGATCTTTTCCTTTTGACAAATGTGGCGGAGTGAGCTCTCGAGTCCAGCTTTGATGCTTCAATTCATGTTGCTAAAAAACCAAACCAAACAAATATGAACAGTAATTTATATTAGATCAGCAAAAATACCTAATCTCCATGACCTACCAACAACAACAAATAATAATTCACATAAAAAAAAAAAAAACAACAACAACAACAACAAATAATAATAATAATAATAAAATCCAGAAAATTAAATTCTCCTTTTCCATTTCGATTCTACCTAATCTCAAAAAAAAAAAAAAAAAAAATCCAGTAACAGTGTATTCCAAAATATCTGTAGCTGAAACTTTAACAGAATAATCGAAACGGTTATGAGATCACAGAGAAGGTTTTAGAATCCCTAATTTGAGAGAAGCGGTTACCGTGGGGAGCTTGAAAGCGTCAGAGAAGTTAGGGACTTTGATGGAGGAAGAAGAAGGGAAAAGGTGAACGGAGAACAAAGCCACCAGCGCTATCACGCACACGGCGTACATTAGCAACTTGCGAAGCAAATTTAACGATATCCATCTCCATCTCCGTTTCTGCATCGCTCCTTCTCTCTCTCTCTCTCGCTCGCTCTCTCTTCGTTTCTAGAAAAAAAACTAGCAGTGGCTATTGCAATGGTGAAAGAGGTGTATAATGTGGATTTTGAGAGAGAGAAAGCTGTGTGCGTTGGTGTTTTTTGTTCGGGGGTGTGATTGTATTTTTGAGTAGAGTAGAGGTGTACTATTACTACTGCTGCCACTGCAGCTTTCGACAGTTTCGCTTTGGGCGGTGTTTATAGTTGGCATAATGATTCTAGAGAGAGATTAGAGATATAAGATTTTTTTTGTTAATTGTGAAATTAGAAAAAAAGTTCAGTGAATTTGGGAATGAAGGTTTTTTTTTTTTTTTTTTTTAATTATTGGGTACTCTTGTAAATATGTATTTTTTTTCACACATAATTATAAGTCTCACTAATTAAATTTATGGTAGAACTCATAATTTATGTAAGAGGACGAGTACGCATTTATGATACTCTCAAAGCATTCAATAATTTTCTTTGTTTTGGGAGAGTGGGGTTAGATTTTTCTTAACTTATCTATTTAATTTACTTTTTTTTGATAAGTTTTTTTTTTGATAAGTATCTAATTTACTTATTTAGTATTTTTTTACTAATTTTTAATAAATAAAAAAACTAAAAGTGGTATAATAACTGAGTTTAGTTGGCGTATTGTGGTGCTATAAGAAGACTAGGAGGATGAAATTTCTCACAGCCCTGTATTTATTGTGATGGGTGCGTTAAATTCCGTTTATATTAGAAATTAACTAATGCCTTAACTTATAAATAAGAGTAATAATTATGGAGTGGATGTTATATATTTAAATTTTACTATATTTATAAAATAAAATAACTTAAACACCTTGCCACCTTGGTAAGTTAGGCTGTGTTTGTTTCGTGTAAAATGTTTTCCGGAAAATATGTATTTTCCGGAAATGCTATTTTCCGGAAAAGGAAAATATTTTTAAGTGTTTGGGTGAATTATGAAAATTATTGTGAAAAATATTTTCATGTGTTTGGATGTGTTAGGAAAATGCTATTTTCCGGAAAATTTTTCACATTTTCCGGCAACAACAACAACACCAAGAACAACAACAACAAAAAATTCCGGCAATAACAACAACAAATTCCGGCTCTGGTGACAACAACAACACCAACGACAACAATAACAAAAAATTTCGGCAATCACAACAACAAATTCCGGCTCCGGCGACAACAACAACACCAACAACAACAAAAAAATTCCGACGATCGAAGGCGACAACAACAACAATCAAACTTTAAACAAACAAAAGTCTGGGTCTGGGTCGAACACTTTGGGCTTTGGGTTTGTGGGTCGCCGGCAGAGGCGAGCTCGAGCGGAGGCGAGCTCGAGCGGAGGCGAGATCGCGGGCAGAGGCGAGCTCGAGCGGAGGCGAGATCGAGCGAAGGCGACGCGGTGCTTGGTGTGGATCGGAGCTCGGATCGAAGGCGATCGAAGGCGAGATCGAGCGAAGGCGACGCGGTGCTTGGACCGGATCGGACGTCTGAACTTGCTGCTGAGCTTGGAGCTTGGAGCTTGGAGCTTTGGTCTGGACCGGATCGGAGTACTGCTGTGTGAGAGAGAGCTTGGAGATGTGTTGCTGTGTGTGCGGAGAGAGCTTTGGAGAGTTGATGAGAGAGTGTTGTGTTTTCCGGAAATTGGTTTAAGGGAAAATAGAAGGGGAAATTGATTTCCGGGTGGGAGGGGTCTTTTTCGGTCAAAACTGAAATTAGGCTCCGTTTGTTTCGGCTTCAAACTGATTCCGGAAATGATTTTCCGGAAAATGCGGTGTTTGGTTCTTACGGAAAATACAGTCAACGGAAAAAACGATTCACGTTGACCGGAAAATAACGCATTTTCAACGGAAATCAATTTACGTTCTCATTTTACCTTCAAAGCATTTCCGGAAAATACACCCGAATAGAGAGAGAGTGAGAGAGAGCCCAAGCCTCGTCGCCTGAAGCACGTCCTCGCCGGTCAGATCGCCATCCTCGTCGCCGTCGCCTCCTTCGTCCTTGATCTCGTCGCCTACTTCGTCTTCGATCTCGTCGCCTCCTTCGTCCGAGATCTCGCCAAGATCGCGCCGCCCTCTCGATCGCGCCGAGATCGCGATCACGAAGCCTTCGACTTCGCCGGTGCCACGAACCCACGAACCGCGCCATCGCACCTCGAGCTCCGATCGCAGCACCTCGCCATCGCACCTCGAGCTCCGGTCTCGCACCTCGCCATCGCACCGCGCTGATCGCGCCATCGCACCATCGCCATCGCACCTCGATCGCGCCATCGCACCTCGTCGTCGACCCAGACCCATCGCCTCCTTCATCGCGCCATCGCTCCAACGCCGCTCGACCCAGACCCAGACCCTCGATCGCGCCATCGCAGCTGGAGCTCTCTCTTCCTCGATCTCTCAGTTTTTTTTTTTTTTAATTTGATGGTTGTTGTTGTTGTTTTTTTTTTTATAATTTGATTGTTGTTATTGTTTTTTTTGGATAAACTGATTGTTGTTGTTGGTGGTGTTGTTGCTGGAATTTGGAATTTGCTGTTGTTGTTGTTGTTGTTGTGTTGTTGCCGGAATTTGCCGCCGGAAAATAGCATTTTCCTAAGGTAACCAAACACATAAAAATATTTTCCACAACAATTTCCATAATTCAACCAAACACTTAAAAATATTTTCCTTTTTCGGAAAATAGCATTTCCGGAAAATATGTATTTTCCGGAAAACGTTTTCCACGAAACAAACGCAGCCTTAATTTCAGTTGACCATATTTTCCTAAACCAGCCAAACGCCTAAATTTTCCGGAAATGATTTTCCGGAAGTAGTTTGAACCCAAAACAAACACAGCCTTAGTGAAAAATATTGTTAAAAAAAGTTGTGATTTTAGTATTATTCATGCTGTTTTTTGAAACTTTTTAAAAATATTATAAAAAAACTAATTGAAAATGTTTTTTATTATCCATTTATGTGAATCTATAGGAATCTAAATTATCTAACGAATTCATTCTAGAATAGAAAGAGAGGTTACCGAAAATATTTGGACTTCAAATATTTTTGGAAAATTTTTCGATGATGTGTGTTAATATTTTGATGATAAAAATAGCAAAATACTAATCTACTTTTTTTTTTTTTTTTATGAGAATCTTTTTTTTTTAATGAATAACATGTGTAAATTTGAAACCCAGCCTGTTGGGTGTCTACAAATGTCTTTCATTCCAATAATAAAAAAGCAGCATGTCCTTCATGAAACTTGACCCCTTATTCACCAATGGGGGAGCATAAAGAATAAGATGCTGTAAGGTCAAATGTCATTTACTATTTGGAATGCACTAAGAGCTAATTAGGTTCTCTTATCTTATTCTCAAAAAAAAAAAAAAAATAATAATAATAATAATAAAAACATAATTCAAGGGATTGAAAAAAAAAATTGTAGCTAAAGCTAGGGGTGTCATTTCGGGTTAGCGTGTCGAGTTTGTGTTGTGTCGAGGTAGGAGTATTCGACTAAATGGCTCAACCCTAACCCGAACCATTTAATAATCGTGTCATGATCCTTCAACCCTAACCCGACCTGTTAATAAGGCGTGTTGACCTGACCTAATCCATTTGACAAGCTTAATAAACGAGTCGTGTTGGGTTGACACAAATGTAATACAAACCATTTCAAACTGCATAATATTAAATATAACATCCATCTAGAAATAATTTTTTTACATCCCAAAAAGCAGTGCATACACTTCAAGTTTTCAACCTACATTCAAAATAATATAATTTAACAAAAATATAACATTCATCTAGAAATAAATTATTTACACTCCAAAAGAAGTGCATACACTTCAACCCAAATTCAAAATAACAAAGTTTAACAAAAATAAAATAACATAGTTCAACAAAAATATAATATCCTTAGAACTTGCCAAATGCTAAGTATCAATATTGAAAGAATTTGAGCAAACAATAGACTAATCCTGACTATGACCACGATTATCATCCATAGATTCTTTGTTGATATCCAAATTCATAACATCTTCCACAAGCTCATCCAATTTCATTTGTGCAAGTTCTATGCCCAAAAAAAAAAAAGTATTAGTAGTTTTAGGGTCTGTAAAGTTTCAATTTCCAATTATATCCCTTGTAAATTTTTATAATTACTCACTTTTCTTTTTTAATTTAAAATATATGTTGGATATAAAAGGTATTTGACAAATCTAAAATAAAATAAATATTTATTTGTTATATGAGTTAAATAGGTTGTATTAAGTGGGTCATTTCGGGTTGACACAGATAAATTGGCGTGTCAAACGTGTCTATTGCGGGTTACGCGGGTTGACTCGCTTATGACACGTTTCTTATTGTGTCGCTTTCAGGTCGACCCGTTTATGACCCAAATCCATTAAGGCCCAACCCTAACCCGAAAAAACCCGTGTCGGGTTCACATGTTGGGTCGAACATTGACACCTCTAGCTAAAGCCTAAAATGTGGCATTAATATGTCATTTACTAGTCGGCATACTCTAAGAGCTAATTGTGTTCTCTTATCTTATTCTGATAAAGTAAACATAGTTCTAGGTATAAAAATATAAAATGCCAACAAATGTGGCTAAAAATCCTCAAATGTGGCATTAATAAAGGTGCTAATTAACTGCTAATCCAGTAAAAACGGTACTATGGTCCTTTAATATTGTGATGATTACGTTACTCACTGTTTACAGTGTTTAGCCAGCAGGCAGTAATTCAACAATGCACTTAAATGGTGCCGACTCTTCACATTTGAATTAAAAAGAACAGTGATTAGTCTTCAACAAATTATATGGTAATAGTTCTCACAAATTATTTTTGTTGGCTTTTTTTTTTTTTTTTTTTTTTTTTCAGAATTAGAAGAGGAGGAATTTGATATGGACTCATCAACCCTATGCTACATGCCGACAATATATAATACTACGGGAACCATTGGGACTTTGATGGGCTATCATCATTGATACAACACATTTATTAAAGCGCCACAACTCGAACAATACCACAAGTACTATTGAGACCTTGATGGACTATCATTGTTGACACAATATATTCGTTGAAATGTTACTTAAATATCATGTGAAGTGATATAAGAACCATGCTCAAGGTTGGTTTTCTTTGTGAGTTCTAGTTGGCATAATTTGTGAAGTTTATAATGGTTAAATAAGAGATCTGGAGTTTAATTCTCGCCTACACTAAAAATTGATTAGTGTCTTAATCTGATGATAAAGAACTATCCGCATGAGTGGATGCGGTGAAACTCTCTTTAAAAACAAAATAATAATTGGTTTTCTCTTTTTCTTGGACAATAGCTCTCAAATATAAAATATTACGATGAGACCACCCAATCTTTAATTCTTTACTGCGCATTTATAGCTGAAAGCCTGAAACCTTATTAGACTTCGATTTTTTCTTTTTTTCTTTTTTGCTGAACCTTATTAGACTTCGATTTGGGTGAAATAAAAGAAGGATAAAAGTATAAAACTAATACGGTAGTACAAATTTACTAAGAATTTTGGCTAATAATAAATAATCTGAGAATGTAATCCTACTTGTCTAGATATGATACTGTATTGCCCAACAAAGCTGATTGGATTGAATTTTATTGTTCTATTGAAATATAAAATTAACCACACAGGGTGTGGCTTGATGGCAGGAATCTTCGTTCTGCACCTAGAGATGAACGGTTCGAGCGATAATCCCAACAAGGCCCGTGTGGTACACAGAGTATAATCCATTGCCGTCACGTGACGTGGAATCGATGAGCCTGGATACCCCCTTCTTTTATTCAAATATATATATATATATATATATATATATATATATATAATTATATTGGGTTGTCAGTTCTTAAGGCTGACTGGTTGAGTAAATAGTCCAACGAAATCCTTAAAGGTTGACAAAGTCTTATACCCTGAGGGTGAAAAACCTGTACAAGTCGTGGGCTGGGACGAAATGGGTAAATAGCCATAAAATTCAAACTATGTAATTAGTTGTCAATAGTTTCAAACTATATTTTTTACTAGCATCTCGAGTTTAAGAGACTCGATTTAGAGTCTATAAATCGAGTTTTTGAGACTCGATTTTTATGAGTTGTTCACATCTGATGTGGCATTTTTTTCACGTGGTGTCTAGCTGGAAATCGAGTTTTTAAGACTAGATTTATAACAAAAATAATTACAAAATATTAACCCAAAACCCAAAATACAGAAACGCAGAGAGAGAGAGAGAGAGAGAGAGAGAGAGAGAGAGAGAGAAGAAGAAGAAGAAGACATGCAGATCAGCGCTGCCCAGCCGCCCCCAGGCAGCGCTGGACAAGGCCGCGCGCGCCTAGGTCGCGGTGCCCAGACCCAGGCAGATCTGGGTCTTTCTCCCTCTGATCTGATGGGTTTTTGGGTTTTTTTTTTTTTTTTTTTTAATCTGGATTTTAGATGGTTGTTGGGTAGATTTGGTTGGATGTTTTGTATTGGCTGATTTGATTGCTGTTCTTGGATTTTTTTTTTTTTTTGTATTTCTGGTAATGGTTGAGAGACTTGAGACTTAATTTTTTTTTTCTTTTGCTTTGTAAATCGAGTCTTAGATACTCGATTTCCATGTAGACACAACGTGGAAAAAATTGCCACATCAAACGTGAACAATCCATGAAAATCGATTCCCAAAAACTCGATTTATGGACCCTAAATCGAGTCTTTTAGACTTGAAATGTTAGTAAAAAATATAGTTTCAAAACCTTAACTATTAACTAAATAGTTAGAAAAAAAAAATTAATTACCTATTTTATCCCGTGGGCTGCATTGAGCAAAAAAAATATATATATACTTGTATATATAGTTGTGGACTACATGGTGTGGTGTTTACCAAAAAAAGAAAAAAAGAAGACTTCATGGTGTGGATCTCAAGAACACTCTTTGATAAAGCATGTGTACGAGATTTCCATCAAGAGCCGTGTTCACACTAGAACTAGATTTTCTCTTCCTCTTCTTCTATTTTATTTTATTTTATGTTTTATTTGTCTATTACTTTTCCTAAGTAGTCATTTTAATTAAGAGAAAGTTTATAGATTAAAAATAAATAAATAACAAAAAATTTTATAATGGCTAAAGGTGATATGGGCGTAAATAAAAACCAATAAAAACTTGTTAACTTAACTATTGTAAACAAATTTTGTGAAATCTTATGTCCATAACATTGCTCTTTAATTATTTGTACACTCCTAATTCAAATTTTCAAAAAGTCTGCATTTTTGAAGTTAATTTACATACACCAAGAATTTAGAAATCAAGAAAAATATTGTGTAATTAAATAAGTTGCAATTGTGACCATCCCTCCCATCAATGTGGTTGAACTTGCAATGTCAAATATTATGTAATTAAATAAGTTGTAATTGTATTTCTTCTTTGAATAAAATTGCCAAAGATATTTAAAAAAAAAAAAACACTTGCGTAGGGATGATCAATATGTGGAAAGACCCCACTTAAACCTAACCATGGCGATAACGAGAAATGGCATAATTTAACTACAATCCCAATAACATTAGTCGGTCCCAAAGAATCAACTTTGAATTTATCAAATAAAGAATTAACTTTGATTCCTCAACCAACACGTTGATTGGCTTAGTGGTAAGGCTTGGGCCAACATGCCTTAGGGCATGGGTTCGAGGCTTCCTTACCAGCAGTATATCTTATCTGCAGATTATTCACCTAACTCATTAATGTTTGTGGTATGAAGTATTAATTTGAGATCTCCCCTCTAATAATTTTTTATTTACCAAAAAATATATGGGCTCCTTATACCCTACTTGCAAACTGTTCACCTAACGCATTAATGATTGTGGTGTAGAGTCTTAACTTAGGAGCCCCGCTAACCATTTTTTATTTACCAATATATATATATATATATTTAATTCAATACTTAGGGGAAGCAGGTGTTAAACTTGGGATGTTTTTGTTGAAAATGCTAAGTATCAACTAGTTAAGTTACAATATTTTTGACAATCGAATTGAAACTAACATATACCTCTAAAATAAAATAGAAGTGTAAACCTAAAATATATATATATATATATATATATATATATTATCATTAGATTTCTTATTTTTTATTTCTTTTGCTGAGGATAAAAAATAAAATCTAAGTGGGTGGCGATCAATTAGTGTATATAGATGATAAGAATTTTGAAAAGCATGGTTGATGGATAAGCATTCATATCTTTCACCACACCCTTTTAATATCTTTTTTTTGGTAAAGAAAGGAGATTAACAAAAACAACTAAACCGAGAACAAAGGCTCAGGGCAATCCCTGGAAAAAACCACACCAAGCCTATCATCTCGAAACACACTTTCCACATCCACAGGCGGACTTAAGAAAATAGAAAAAGGCCTATCTTGAACAGCACTCAATCTGGCAAGCTTATCAGCACTCCTATTCTCTTCATGGTAACAATGGTTAAATCTAATCTGGGTAATACGGCCAGCCAGCTGCTTACAATCTTCCACCAAAGACGTGATTAAGCTATTAGAACAAGCAGAGGAGGAAATGACATCTAAAACAGCTCTAGCATCCAGCTCTACTTCAATAGCGCTAAAATTACGCTCTACACATAAGGTTAAGCCATCACGAAGCCCCCATAACTCGGCTTGAAAACTGGTTGTAATGCCAATATTTCTTGCAAAGCCCATAATCCAATTCCCTTCCTCATCCCGAATAATTCCCCCACCTCCTGCCAAACCGGGGTTACCTAACGACGAACCATCAGTGTTGAGCTTCACCCAACCACGTGTTGGCCTTTCCCACCTGATCTGTCTCACAATCCTAGTTGCTGCCACCTTAGGAAAATAAGCACAAAAGAAATATTCCCTAGCCCTTTGGATTATATCCTTAGCTAGATTCGGATTAGCATTCTTCCTACTAAAAACCACTTGATTCCTATTATACCAGATCAGCCAGACAGCGAACGGAAACAGCACCTTCCAAGGAATTAAACACCTTGCGTTCCCTCTCTCAACAGTACAATTTTCTGCCAACCACGTATGTAAACTCTGAGAAAAGAAAGTATTAGTACAGTAAGGAACTCCAATTTCATTTCAGGTTTGCATACTGATTGGACAGTCCCTTAACACATGGGAAATAGTTTCGACATCATTGTGGCACAGAGGGCAGACTAAGTCCATAACCATCCCCCTAGCCACCAGGCGATCTTTAACACCAATGCTATCCTTCGGAGCGCTCATGTTTATCTTTTCCACCCTTTTAATATCGTGACAGCCTCATTCTTTCTCCAATTTGTATCATACTACTTGCTTAAACTGCACTCAAATGATGAGCCCCGATGTCACAAGGTCTAGACTAAAAAAAGAGAATGGTGGAAATTGGAAAGAGAACAACAATTTAAGAAAAAGTTGTGGGGTACATCTTAACCTGTCATGTCTGTGCTATATACTCTTTGTCTGAACAAAATAACGACAAGGTGCCACTGCCACATTAGCTGGGGATGCAAAAGATGGAGAACGTCCTTGTATTTTTTTGGATGAATGATTTTTTGTGCTTGGGCATGAAAAACATGCACATGCATCCATAAGAACTATTTTTTCTTACATTAAATGTGCATTTGTTTTGGTTTATTTGCGTATCTGTTCATGTAAAATTTTTTAAAATCTCTCACTTTTTCTTTTTAGATATAACTTTTTTTTTTTTTTTTATAAATAATTCGATAGTTGCAATAATGAAAAGTAGGATCTGAAACATAAACAAAGATTGGTAATATCATTGACTTACAAGACTATTACCAATTTACCATACCAGTATCACTTCATTAGATATATATAACTGTAATTAGTTATGCATTCTTTAAGCAAATAAGCAAATCCAAGTTGACAATGTGAGTTTAGATTAACTTTATGTTGAACTTATTTATTAAAAGTTAACAAAATTATAACTCTACCTACAAAATATATGACTTAAAAATGCTGCATAAACAAATAGATAAATAAGTAACAAAAAAATACAATTGCAAGTTAGTATCCAAGGTTAAACCCTAAATAAATTAATAAACTAACCAAAAAAAAAATCAAAACGTGAACTGGTACTGTGGTACTGTTGTGCAATCGTGATCCGTGACCCAAAAAAAAAAAAAAAAAAACCTCTATATCTGTCTTGGTATTGTTCTTTCTTTGTCACATTCACAAAATTCGAAAGGTCATGTGAATTGTGAACTAGTATACTGTCCCCACCTGCAAATCACTTGTACACTAATGGTGACATTTTATTTTTTGTTTTTGCTGAGAATGGTGACATGTTATATGTATGGTCAGGATGTAATGTTATCAGATTGGTAAGCTGGAGAAATTGCTTTTCCTAGTGGTGAAGCTAACATGTTTATCATTATGACGTGGATAACTCTATAATAAGTAGCACATACCTATTTAAGGTCATCATTTCCTTCTCTCAATATATCGGTTTATCCAAACAATGTGCAATAGGTACGTATGCTCATAATTTAGGATTTTAGGGAATGATATTTTTCATGAAGTTTCCTTTTTAATTAATAGTTTTTTAACGTGAAATTCCACCCAATAAATGATAGAGTATATGTAAATCAGTAAATACTAAATACTAAATATGATATATTATTTCAATTTGATAATAACCGACAGTGAAAGTATAACCTATCACACACCTAACTTAAATTTAGGATAACCTTCTCACCTATTTAGAGAAAAAAAAAACGAATAACTCAAGTAACATTAGTTTGATGTCGACCTAAACTTATTCAATGCTTACATTAGCAGTTTCTAAAAAAAAAAAAGTTTACATTAGCACTCTCAAATTTTTTTTTTTTTTTTTTGATAATAGGAGTGTTTTTGAATTGTTTTTCTTATACTTAGGGGGGTCGAGATTAATAGCATATATAAAACCTCATGCCTCCTTGACATGTTATGTGATTTTAGCAACTTCCATAATTTATTAGTTTGTGGTTTCTAAAAGTTATATGCCCTTTAACTTGAAGGTCATTTATCCTTACACTTATCATGTCTATATAAGATCATTCGTTTATTGTGATTTTTTAAAATGATAATGATTGTGAGTTCATCCCACCAATAATACGTTCAACCAATTTCAAAAATATATCTTAAAAAACTATCAAAATGATTTTTCACTCTATTATATTCAAAACAAGACATTAGTATGATTTTACTCAATAAGTAATTTTAATCTCATACTTTGAATGCTTTGATGGTCTTTATCAATCTACACTAGATATATTTGAGTCTAATTACAAAGCACTAAAATATATCAAATGTCGCTAACATGTTGATTTTGGTATATTTTACAAGTTTTATATGCAAAAAAAAAAATATATATATATATATATATATATATATACACACATATACACACACACATGTACACACAAAAATCTATCTCCTATCATTAAAAAGTAAAAGCTAGCTGTTGAGATCTTTAGATTACGCCACCGGGAGCCTATGTATTTAGGGTAATTATTGAGTACTTTTGGAGTACTATAAATGCATACTCTCCGCTCTCATATAACTGGGGGTTTCACTAATTAAATTTATGGTGAGACTCATAATTCATGTGAGAGGGAGGAGTACGCATTTATAGTACTCTCGAAGTATTTAATAATTTTCCATGTATTCATGTATTGAGCTTAGGTTTATTTATTTATTTATAAAGAAAACTTAGGTTTATAAATGCCTATAAAAGTTAATGATGCATATATATATATATAAAAGTTAATGATGCCTATAAAAGAAAAAGACTTATAGCATTATTATGGTATTAAGTATTAATAACTAAGTGTCATTTAAGAGATAAAGTCGTTTTCTTTTTTCTTTTAAAAGCAAACAAGTTGTTTTCCTTTTTTGGAAGCATTTAGGAGATAAAATTGGAAGTGATATATCCAATTCCAAAATTAACAACAAACCAATTTTTATTTTTATTTTTCTAAATGCTGCCATAGAATTTTATTTATAACGAGAAAGCAAGGAATACAAACGGGATTCTCCTACCTACGTTCTTAACTGCCACGAAAATCCAAGACTACTTGTAGTAACTTTATAGTACTCCCGTGACAAATTAATCGGACCATATGACACAACACAACAAAACAAATATTTTAATTCCTATCCTATGTATGTACTTTAAGATATTATAAAATCTTATATTTTGGACACTTTGAATAGTAGGGTATAATTTTGGATATTTTAAAATATTTTATAATCTAATTACATTAACTTTGAAATATGCAATTTCACTGCAAATTTCTGACCCAAAAAAATAAATAAATATTTATTGCTGTCCTTGTAGAATACTTTAGCCAAAACTTTTTATAAAGATAACACGTGATGTCTACATGTTCATACTCATAGAACTTAGAACCACTCGTCCTTGCTCTTTTTTTTTTCTTTTTCATCATATGGTATTATTCTTTATATCCTTTTGTTGTTTTCTTTTTAAAATGACAACTTTTTGACGTGTTTCTTAGGTAAAGTATCACATCTTATATAAGCTACGTGTCTTCCATATGATAGCTGAGAAAAAAAAAGTGATTTAATTTTTCAATGGAATCTATGATTATGCTTCTTTGTTTCTATGTCAATTGCCAAATAATAAGGTTAGAAGTTAGAACTAATTAATGGGTCAATCGTGCGGCGGTGATTTGTTGTTGTTACACGTGGCTGTTGATCCTTCCATGTTGCGATCAACATAATTAAGACTCATCGGGTCCCTTGTCCTTTCACAGTTCAGACTTATTTCTCTGCCCTTTTTTAAGGGGGAAACAGTTCTTAGAGCATTCGCAGCAGTAGTGCTAAAAAGTTATATTGGTATATTTTAGCTCTTCACACACAAAAAACTTGCTCCAGTAGTGGAGCTATACTTATTTTTTTTAGATGATTTGCTATAGATGTGCACTGTAGCTTAGAGCTAAAAAAAAAATTTAATTTTTTATTCTGGCCGCATTAAAATATTACCCCTCTCTCTCTCTCTCTGTCAACTCTAATCTCTCTCAACTCTCACCTCTCTCAACTCTCTCTCAACTTCATCTCACCGCTGCCAGCCCACCTCCATGCCGCCGATCCACGCCGCAGACCTCGTCGCCGATCCACGCCGCAAACCTCGCCGTCGATCCACATCGCAGACCCCGGCCTCGATCCACCTCGCCAACCCATCTTGCGCCTTACTTGGTTTTTTTTTTTTTTTTTTTTCTCTGCTGTGGGCTGTGGTGTGGTGGTGGTTGTGGTTGTGTGGGTAGATCAGCGTTGGTGGGTGGCTGGGTTCGTCGGCATCAGTGGGCTATGGCTTGGTTTGTCGGCATCAGTGGGTGGCTCGGGTGGGTTTCGTGGTGGTGGGTGTGGGTGTTGCCGCCGATCAACCGTGATTGTTGACGCCGATTGGAGTGCTTGCTCGCCGATCGGGTGGGTTTCTCGTGATTTTTTATTTTGTTTGGTCTGGGTTGAAGAAAAAAATTGGAGATTTGGGTTTTTTTTTTGCCTGCTGTGAACTGTTGGTGGTGGTGGTTGTGGGTGTGGATGTGGCTGATAGTGGTTGTGGTGGGTGCTATGGTTGTTTTTTTGGTAGTAGGATATATTATTTTATTGTAGTATTTATATTATTTTATTGTGATGTGTATATTATTTTATTGTGTTGAAAGCTAAAATAGATTCACTGCTGCAACATGTGTTTAGGTAAAATAGATAAAGTGACTTTTTGTATAGCTAAATAGCTAAAATTTTACAACCACTGCTGCGAATGCTCTTATCAAGAAAAGCACTATGCATGTGCATATGCATTTGCAACTAAAACATGCGGAATTATTGAACTTGATTAATCAATACCACTAACGAATTCTACATGTGAAGGCCTCTCGATAAGTGATTACAGTTAGAAAAGCGAGAAATCTAAGCATGCATTTGAGGATAAATAAAATAAATAAATAAAAACACCTAGAGTATTATTAATATTTAAAGATAAAAAAATAAAAGTTAAAACTAAAATATTTTGTTCAAAATTTTTTTCCCTAAGAATTACAAATGCAATTTTATTAGGTAATTGTAGAGGATAGAACCCGATACAAGAGGTTATACGAGAATCAGGTGCTAGTTGGACTTCCAAGCCATTTGCAAAGCTATTACAATATATTGTACAAGTTTTATTTATTTGTTTTTTATCTCTAAAAATTAAGAGAATTCAGAAAGTTAATTATGATTTCAAAAAATGTCAAAAATACTCTAATCTAATTAGATAATCCTTATTCTTAAAAAAAAAAAGGGGGATACAATTGTAATTCAACACAATTCAAAAACAAAAAAACTATCAGAGAAACTTTTTTTCCTAAAAAGTAGCATACTCTCTATTTAAATATATCTCACGCATGTTTGATACATTTTTTCTTAAAAATTAGCACACACTAAACCCAACAGTTTACTCTATTTCAAATCATAAATTTTAGTTTCTTAAAAATTCATTTTTGTGTATTCTCACTAACAATAGATAAATTCAAATTGAAAAATTACATTAAACTCAAAATAAAATAAAAAAGTTTCATCGCACGTGCAGAGTGCCTGTAATGAGACTAGTTATTATTATTTGGATTTTGGAGATAAGTACCAAGTATTTTTTTAAACACTATAATGACATTTGGAAATGTTATTCAACATCTTGATTTGATATTGCAGCTCACTATATGATTTCGGTGTTATGATTTTGTTTCCTTAATCGAAAAATGTAAGACTATTTGTATTTCTCTCATTACATGAGTTTTGCCTTTCTTCATACTTTCATTACAAATTCTATATACAAAAAATTTGTTGGTCCTTTACAAATTCTACATGAAACAAGTAAATCATTTTTTTTCCTCTCTCTCTCTCTCTCTCTGAATTGTGTCTCAATTTCACATCTATTTTGTACTTGATAAGTGAAGAAAAAGCTTGAGAGGAATTTCAGGGTCAACTTTATTTTAATTTTTTTTATAAAATGTTTAATTTGTGTATTTATTGTCATTTGTGATGTCCATTACTTGCAAGTCACCGAAGTGGTTGCTTAGCCAAAGAGGAAAAAACAAACGTGGTGGCTCCTTTTCTGGTGCCATGATTTTATGTCACCTGTATTCTTTACTAATTTTTTTGTTAATGTAATAAATGGATAGGGATCCACGCTAAACCATCTACCCATGCTAAGTGGCTCTCCTTTCAAGTGGGAAAATAAAGAAAAAAAAAAACGAAGTTTCTGAATATGAGGAAATCATCCATGCAGTTTTTATAAACCAATTTAATATTTTCAGGGAACAAATGGCGGTTGCAATTTGCATTTTACTAACATCTACGATGAGATTGGGTGCATAGTTATAGCTCATGCATTCAGGTCCTTTGTTTTTACAGACTTGACGTAGCAGATAAAGTGCTACTATAGTTACATCCAAATAAAAGACACAAACTCAAATAGTCTCCTTATACAATATGGTGGTTGCAGTTTGCATTTCTTGAAAATGAGAAAATCTAATGCAAAAGCGATGCCCTTATTCTTAACATGGAATTCCACTTTCATCCAAATCCATCTTGGTTTGGTATAACTTTATTTCCTTTTCATTTACTCATTCTATTTAAAAAATCAAATCAAATAAATTAAAGTACGTTACATAAATAAATAAAGAACTGAAATTTCAAAACGTTATACATAAACAAATAAATTTCTTCTAAAAAAAATAAACAAATAAATAAAGTAAACCCAGAAATTGTCAAGTCAAACTTAATAGTATTACCAAGACGAGAACGCATCAATGTTGGACAATCGACTAAACAATTTCATCCAAACTTGGAAAATTGTCAAGTCAAACAAATCCCCAATACATTACAGGCATTATTTGTAGTAGTAATACCAGGACAAGAACGCGTCTTTGTGATATGAAAGTGCCTTTATTTTATTTTATTTTAGAAACGTGAAAGTGGGTTTGTGTCGTTGAGAGCATCTCCAGCAACTTCAGTAAATTTTTGTACTATTTGGAGAATGAACAGTGACATTTAGCTTTTACCTACCAATTTTTTCAAATACACTTCTAACAGATTCTCTATCACATTCTCTATTTCATTTAAATATTATTTCTTCATTCATTGTTTATTCTTTTTTTAATCATTATTTATTCTTTTTTTAACAATTATATTTTTCAATGAGAAGTGTTATGTTCACAACATTTTATGCAATACTTTCACAACAAAATTTATGTGAAAAATTGTTACTAGTTCTAATTTGAACTCACCACTTAAATTTTTTTTACTCGCCAATATTAACTACTAAATATTATGTTATTTAAAATTTATTGTGAAAATATTGTAAAAATATTGTGGTAATATTTTTCGATTAATATTTTTTATTTTTTATATTATTTTTCTTCCTTCCATTTCATTTTCATCCACACGTTTCATTTCTTTTTCATTTTTTTTCTTTTTCTTGTTTTTCTCCTCCACACAAGTGTCCAGGCCCCCTATTTTATTTTCCTTTTCACCTCATCAAGAACATTCCAGCGTCTCTTTGCTTCACATCAGAGAAAAGAGAGAGAGAGAGAGAGAGAGGGGAGAGATCACAAACACAAACCCACCGCCGACGACAGCCCGATCCCAACCACCAACACAAACACAGCCCAATCCCAACCATAAACACAAACACCGTTGTCGATCCGGACCACAAACATAAACACCTTCACCAATCCCGACCACAAACACAAACACAAACACAAACACATCCCGATCTCAACCCAAACCCACGATTTGATCTCAACCCAAACCCCAACGACCCACCACCACCAATAGCAACAAAACGACCCACTCCACCACATCACCACCAAAATACCTAGCAAGGATCGGAATTGATTTTGAGGAAGGAATCGTGTGGTGGATGCGTGAGTACCATGGAGGCAGTGGTGAGAGCTTTGGCCACCACCATGGAGGCATTGCCAATGGAGGACGGTTGAGCTTGGGCCTCCACCGCATCTCCACCGCCGCTCGTCGTCCTCCCCACCACCAGGCTGGGTCAGATCGGCTTGTTCTTTTTTTTTTTTTTTTTTTTTTTTTTTTCATATTTGCTTGTTTTGATTCAACTTTATTTTAAGAATTGGATTTTGTTTTGTGTTTTGTCATAAAAGAAGCAACGGCAACAGAGTGAATGAGAGAGAAAAAGAAATCTAGAGGAGAGAGAAAGAATTAATATAAAAAGTAGTTGGTATAATATTTTATTCAAAAAATTCAATAACTAATGAACAGTAGCCCATCAGACTTGATGGGCTACTGTTCATAAGCCAAAAAAAAAATTGGGTATGCATAATCCGCTGGAGTTGGTTTTTTTGCTCACATTCTCTATTATAGCTAATATTTTGGGTATGCATGCACTGTTGGAGCCTGGAGATGCTCTGAAGGTCTATGTCCCACATTCAAAGTTTGTAAAGCCTTTTGTGAGTTTAAAAAAAAAAATTAATATAAATAGTTAAATACCAATTAATTAATAAAGTAATTGGTGAACCATAGTGGCTTTAAAACACACTTGGAGAGATTTTTTATTTTTTAAGAGATAGTTTCAATTTATGGCATCTGTTTTTTATAATTATTTTTTTATTATCAAATCAATACATCAATCAATTTGTGTGTTCTAATACAGTATTACTGTTTCTTAAAAAAAAAAAAAAAATACATCAATCAATTTTTTGTCTCTTATTCGACAACAAAAGATTTTACTAGTTAAAGTAACTTGAACCCACGACACACCTTAACAGTTGTATATAAAACTTCATATTTATTATCTCGCATTAATTTTCTTACCATTCTCAATTTCATCAACGCTTGACGTATACGGTTGCAATATAAGAACTCATTGAGGGAACACTACGTATCCTAAAGCTCAAGCAAGTCTCAATTGGATTCTCTCATATCAATGTTTCTAAAATTCATTCGAGCACAAAAACCAGGCAGTGCAAACTTTGACAGTTTCCTTGCTCCCTATGACACATGAGATGACATAACTTTGGATGCTAACGATCGACACCATCACACACCATTGTTTTTTTACACTTTCTTCGTGGGTTGTAATTACCACGAAAACGATTTTAGTTTTAAAAAATTGAATAAGGCCAAGAGTTTTTGGGTCCAAATCCAAATCATATCCCCACTAAAACCTGAAATCAATAAGACTTGGAAATTTAAGTCTACCAGTCACGTAGTGCGCACGTTAAGACTAGGTCAACTTTTCCATTCATCACATATATATGGTTCTAGATTCATACTATCATTGTCATACTTGTGTGAAAACAAAAAAAACCTAAAAAAAATGAGAGTGTCTATAATCATAATGAGGTGTGCTTTGGAAATGTTTAATGAAAAAAAATGGCATGCAAGATTACTGGCATTGGCAAAGACCAAACCAACCCAATTTGTTTCTCTCACTTTTAGACCTTTCTATTGTATTGTATGCGAGTCCTTGGCTCCTAGGGATCAACGAGGACTACTCTCATAAATCATAGTTAAAAAAAGAAATAATATAGTATACATATACGGCCAAAAGAAATGAAGAAAGAAAAGTGACACGATTTGCATGCCATGGTGCTTGAGAGTTTCTTCTACTCCATTCTAGACTCCTTTCATGCTACATTTTTGTTTGAATTTTTTTTTAACTTAAAAAAAAGTATCATCACATTTAAAATTTTAAAGAATGTGACAATTGATACACTTTGAAATAATTAATATTTAATTTAAACTAGTTATAATTAAAAAAAAAAAAAAAACTAAACACACCTCCCAAAATGGAATAGGAAATTAAAAATTCCATAGAAAATAAATTAAAAATAAGTGCTCTTTTATTTATTTATTTATAAGTATAACCATGAATCATCACAAAAGTATTAACGTGCAATGAATATATATATATATATATGCTTTGAGAGAGTGAACTTATGAGACCGTTTCATAAGATATTACATAGGGAGATGGATTAACTAGTTTATTTATCACTCAAAAGTCAAGGTTGGAATTCCTAGACAGTAAGTTATCAAACACAAAAATTCCCATAATCCTCTTCACAGTATGTATGTGTGTATATATAATATTAAGAGTCAAAATTTAGAAAAAAAAATTAATTAGATTTCAATTGGATTCTCAATTTTGTGTTACATGTTCCATCTAATTTTTAATTTATGTACCAAGTGGAGCGTAAAAATCGAAGAGTCCGAATCTAATTAAATTATAAATTGGATTTCAATTGAAGTCTAATTTTGCACCACGTGTCTATTTAATTTTTGTGGTAAGTGAATTATTGGGTGCAAAAACCAAATAATTTAAATCCAATTAAATTAATATATATATATATATATATATGAGAAATCATTACATATTTTAGAAATTTATGGTTCAAAAAGGTATAAGCTAATACCATGTATAATTTAAACATCTTCTAAAAAAATGTATAATTTAAACTATGTAATTGTGATTATTTTTAATTGTGTTACACACTAGTAAAAGTAATGTCAGAATTAGACTCATGTAAAAATGATGTTACCAAAAGCATAATTTGCCATGCCAATAATTAAAAAGAAAAATTATTAAAAAATTGGTATCCCTAAAATTACTCTTATTTAGAAATATTAATGAACTACATGCAATTTTAGACACCTCTACCTACCCAATAATCATCACATGCATTGGATTGGATGTATACATTCTTTCTTTCGTGAACCCAAAATCATGAGACCCACACGCCGATATTAAAAGAGAAGAGTTCAGTCTGCAAGCTAAGTTGGGGGCCATTTTGGTTTCATATTAAGAATACTAAATTGGCTTATTAGACGTTAATTAATTTTGATTAAAAAGTACAAGTTACAACAAACACCGACGTGTTGAAACGTTTATACTTTCTTCGTCGTCGGCATCAATCACAAATAATGGTTGTTTTTGAGTGATAGTCCAAATAAGCTTTAAGTGGTGTGGACCAAAGCCGAACCCAATTTCTAGAATTTTGATAGTGTTGCCTTTGTCTTATACTGTACATTGCATTTGTATGTGTTTGATTGGGCCATTTGTACACATTATCTTGTTCTGGGACCAAAGAAATGGAATAATGCAGCTTTAAGCCCTTAACGTAACATTACTATAAATAAAAGCAGAGCTAGTCCATTTAATTGTTGTGAAGAGTAGTCACGTCACGTCGTTGTTGCATTTATGTGATTACCATTATTATTATGATACGGTCCCTGTACTAGTAGTTTGTAACAGTATGGTACGTGAGCTTCACTTATTATATACGTGTAATGGTTAAAATTATCGAAAAGTCTAGAACACATAAAAATTCATAAAAAAAAGTTATCTGTCTCTTGCTGTTTGCATTAGGTGGAATTTAATTTATTTGTCTCTTTCTACTTTTTTTTTATATTTATTTAAAATTTTGTCTTGGGGCTGCAGTACGTGTCTACACCCACCCATATAACATAAGCTTTACATGCCCCCTGAACCATGTTGGGCTTTTCTTTATTTGGTTTCAGCCCATGTACTCAATGTTTGCAAAATCTATTTTGCAAAATCATCAAAAGGATCCTTCATCGAATTTATAAGTTCTCAAAATTCCTAACCCAAATTTTGAATGGACTGCTTCAAACCGTTTTCTAGGAATCTTTTTTCAATGTATTATGCAGCGATTCATAAAATCATCAACATTTTATTAAATCATAGTATGTATTAAATTATTTAAACACGTTATTTGACTTATTAAATAAATTATGTGACCAAAAGTACATATGAATGGTTGTTTGAATTTTTATATAGTAGGTTGAGAAATTCTCGTTATGCTTCCAAAGAAAATTGAAATCTTGGTGTCTTTTAATATCTAAGCTTATTTGAGATATTGGAGGGAAGCATAAATTTCCTCTCTAAAATGATTAGGATACCATCAATTGAGATTATCTCCGCCAAGCACATTTCCACACCAAAATATAAATCCTCTTTTTTTATTTTTACTAAAATATGTATAACCTAGTGAGTTAAAGGTGTGGATGGAGAGTGTTCCTCCACATCTTAAAGGTGAGTTAATGCTGTAATTGTTGCCGACTTGGCATCCCTTGTTTAATAATATTACAGCTTTTTGCTTCTAAAAAAAAAAAAAACTGGATTTGCAATTGGGTCACAAGTCTTTATTTTTGGGCCAAAAAGAGTACGCAACATCTCCAAAAGCCCAAAAATATAAAGCCCCAAACACGGCCCACGAAAAAAATGTTCTCAGAAACACACTCTAGGGCTAGGGTTTAGGGTTTTGCAGAGAAAGAGAGAGAGAGAGCACGAAGAGAGAGATGAGAGAAATAGAGCTATCGTTGAACCAAACCCAGAAAATAAGGTTGAAGAGAGCACTCGAAAAGCTCGAGTCTTTTTCTTCAAAAGCCAATTCCAATTCCAATGCCTCTGTCTCCATTTCTGACTCCATCCCTGTCAACCAAGAAGATGGCGTTCTCAAGTACCTCTCTCTCTACGCTTTACTCTCAATTTTCATGTGTGTATGTATATATTTTCCATTTATGTAGCTAATTTTATATTTTGTTGAATTTTTGAAGGGGACATGGAACTTTGGACCTCAATGGGGAATTGGTTGCTACGCTCTGCGGAGTGGTGGAGCGTGTGAACAAGCTCGTATATGTCCGCGCGTTGCGGGCTAGGTAGTTACTCACTCACATTCACATTGCCCTGCAGTTCAATTTGATAGAATTGTACTTTTTTTTTTTTTGTGTTTTGGTAATTTATTGGGGTTAGTTATGATTGGGAATTTTGAATGATGATTAGGTACAAGCCGGAGGTTGGAGATATCGTAGTAGGGCGTGTTAGTGAGGTAAAACAGAACTAATTCCCAGCTCCATTTTTGTTTTCCTGAGTAGTTGTACTTTATGACATTGTGCTTATTTAATGATGTGTAGCTGAGGGGGCATGTAAGCATGCAATATACTGCAATGTGATTGTAGGTTTTGGTTAGTTCAACTCGTAAAGTCTCTTATTGTAGAATAGGCACCTGGGTTTGAATTGTGCCTACACTAAAAACTAATTAGTGTCTTGGCCAAATGAAAAAGAATAATCATCATAGAGCAGACGTTATAAGTTCAAATTAGCGTATCTATCTAAAAAAAGTGAGTAGATGAGAATTTACTTTTGCCTTGGAATGAAAAGTTAGATGACGATTAAATGAGCAATGCAATTTGCACGACTTTTCTCCACTGACTTTTAGTTAGGAGTCACAAATTTGTATGGCAAGCCATTTTGTGGCCTTTTCTTGTCACCAGCAGTGGCTTATTGCTACAAAAGGTTGTGGTGTGAAGTTTAGTCCAAAAACTTGTTATAATATGGTTTTCATGCCTGGTGAAGTTCTTTTTTCCCTTGCTGAGTAGTTTATAAATTTAGTTAAAAAAAAAAAAAACCATAGTCATGAATATATGTAAATGTAAAGATCTTATTGTTTTTACTTTGCTATGATCATTATTGAAAATTATTTTATGTTCTTAAAATAAAATTCTAACGTATACATAATAGTGGTAAGTCTATATATTTAAGCTTTGTTAAAGGATATTTCTTTCTTTCTCTCTAACGTATACTTGTTCAGGTTGCTCAAAAGCGTTGGAGACTGGATATACATTATAGCCAGGATGCAGTTTTGATGCTTTCTTCAATGAACTTACCTGATGGTATCCAGGTATCCTTTTAGTAAAGTGCATAACATGGATTAGTGGAAATGGTTGCTGTTATAGAATGTGAAATCATCCAATACTGATATGTCTCCTGGGCAAAATTTGACAGCATATAAAGATACTAACTAGTTAATTTTGTAGTTCAATTTAGGTGAACTAGTTACTCTTACCACTTCTTTTCTTTTCGTGTTTTTGTGTGCACGTGTGTGTAAGTTCTGTTATTTGTCCTCACCGTTCATAAAATGGAAGTGTGGTGAGCTTGACTGAATGCTTTTCATGGGTTAAAGCTACCTATATGTAAAGAGATTCAGTTTTCAGAAGCAGTGGATATTTTTGTTTGCACCTTATGGTACTGTGGAAATTATCTGTTAAGCTGCCAGATATTTTGAGTCAGTAACAACAGTGCTGAGTGCCTGATTGACTGGTTTATTGAAAGCAGACAGATTTCTTATGGATTATTAGAAGACAAAATTTTTCATGTCAACTTACTAAAAGAAATTGAAATTGTATACTTCATAACATTATTAGGTAGAATTTCACCAATGGTGTTTTGTGTGGGGTGATAAATTATACTAGTGCTGAATGCAGGCTATGTGAGAGCACTATATGCTATAAATTATATTCAATGGCTTGTATGAAGGCATATCAAGTCAGCGAGTCCTTGTACCTGTCAGGGTGCAGCCTAGTGGTGGGAGGCTTGGGATGAGCTGTAGACCCAGACATCCTGGGATCAAATCCCCACTAGGAGTTCCTTGGATTATTTGATACACAATTCTGGCGGGTGGGGTCATGTATCGGGGTTTTACTCCCCAGTGATAGATTCAAAGGGCCTTGCCTTGGTGAGATTCCATATCATCAACTCAGCGAGTCCTTGTGACCTTGAAATGCTTTCATGTGGATGAAGGATGGTGTATGCCTTGACTGTTTATGTTCGTAAACTTAAGCGACATTAATTGATCTGTTTTTGTTCTTTGGATAAACTTGCAAGCCTCACTCAAATTTTACTCCTATGATTGGTAGAGGCGGCGAACGGCTTTGGATGAACTCAACATGCGCAGTATTTTTGAAGAGAATGATGTTATTTGCGTAAGTCCTGCATGCATATCATTGACCTATTCCAGCAAGCATGAATTAATGATCAATCTTTTTTAACAAATTTTACTTCTTTTCCCAGGCTGAAGTCCGTGGAAACCAGCATGATGGCTTACACCTCCAAGCAAGAAGTCAGAAGTATGGCAAGGTTTGTCTTCTTCATAATTTATAAACTTCTACATTCAGATGTAGAAAGTGAAGAAGGAAATAATTGTTTGACTAGCAGTTGGAACTCTCAAAAAAGTTCCGGATAGGTTCCTTCTATTAAGTATCTTAATAGTTGAAATTTGTAGTGCGAGGAAATACAGATTTTGTTTTATAAGATACAGTTTCCTAAAATTTAAAAAGCAAGTGCATTCGGCATTCCATCCCTCACTCTTATTTCTGGAGCTAGAGTTTTTGCTTCTAGAGCAACTCTAGGTGTGTGATGCATCAATTTACTCACACGATGAATTGAAGCAGCTAAAGGTTCTCTAGCAGTATTTTTTTCCATTGATCAAGCCAAATAATTCCTTCTAGCATCTTTTTGATTGTTGTGTCTGTGGTTAGTTTGGTTTCATAGCCTTTTATCTGTTAATGATAGTAATTTTTTCATGACAGCTTGAGAGGGGTCAATTGCTCACAGTTCCTCCTTATCTAGTGAGGAGACGCAAGCAGCATTTCCACCATCTAGAACAGTATGGAGTTGACTTAATACTCGGATGTAATGGATTCATTTGGGTTGGTGAACATGTTGAAGCCAAAGATGATATGGTAGAGGATCAAGTGAGTAAACCTGAGCAACAGAATATTAAATCTAATAAAAATTCCATCAGTCTTGAAGAGCAAGAACAAACATACACTCCGATAGAGACAAGGCAGAGCATATGTAGGATTGCAAATGCTGTCCGAGTATTATCTATCTTAGGCTTCAATATAACCATCGAAGTGATCATGGATACCATGAACCTGAGTAGCTCTCTGAATCTTGATATACACGAGATGCTTGGTTCAGAGTTCTGTGTTCTGGTTGCAGAGGGAGAGGCTGAACGGCGAAGCTTGACTAAAAAGAAAGGATGATTCTAGCATCCCTGTTATGTGCTAAGTGCTAACTGTTTAGAGAAGCATCAACCTTCATATCCTCTCTTTTTATTGTCTTGTTTTTTGGGTTTTTGCCCTCTTTGTGTTTGGTTACCATGAATATTAGGGCGTGTTTTTTGTCAATTGTAAAGGACAATTATGTATCGTGAGCAGAATTGTATTTGTCCAACACTACTTTTCCTATTGGGGGAAAAATGTATTTGTCCAGATCTTGGTAGTATAATTAAGCCTTCTATTTCATATTGAAGATTTAACTTTTCACGAATATGGAAGTCAATACAATGTCATGTCATTTAAATAAACTATTATTCATCATTTGATTTAACGAAATTCAAATGACATGGCATTAAGGTTCATCTTTAGATTAATGAAAAATGAAATCTTCATCATGAAGTGGATCCTCTCCATTCCAAAACAAATGGAGAGGATTCTAATCCCCACTCCCTGGATTGAATCGCGTAAGTATGTTAATTAACTTGGCTTAATGCATGGAATGGAGGGTGAGCTCATAGACCTTTTGTGAGTTCATATTACATTAATGTTTCTTTTTATTATTTATTTATTTTTAAGAAACCACTCTCGATGATTTTTGCTTTAAAAAAATATGCTTAAGTGACATATATAAACACAAAAGAAAAAAAAGTTCTCAAATACGGCTAGAATGGCAGGACTCCAGTGGAATTGAAAAAAATAAGACAAGCTGCCAGAGGAGAAATGTTGGAACAGGACTACAAAATCATGGGGCTGGACAAAATTTGAGTTAATGTTCATGCATGCATAGAACTTCAAAAAACTGGAAACACCACCACATTCCACATTCATCAAGAGCCTTCTTTCTGGCTCAATGATCACCTAGTTTGAATCCTTTAAAGTATATAATAAATTTTACACTTATGGCCAAGAAGAACCAGACTTAAAGACCTCCATGATTTTACATTTCATATCCGAATGATGTATTCCAAGCATCCTACAGTCAAATTAGCATTGTATAAGAGTTAAGACAAGAACACAAAGACTGAGTGCGCTAAAAGATAATGAAACGACTGCGTTTTGGTATTACACGGTACTTTACTTTTGAGATATCATTTTTTTTTTCATTATAATTATCATATGGGTGGGCTGTGGAACCCAATTGGCAATAAATCTAATATTCCAAGCATCTTGCAGTCAAATTAGCATTGTATACGAGTTTAGACAAGAACACGAAAGACTGAGTGAGCTAAAAGATAATGAAACGACTGGATTTTGATTTACACAGTACTTTACTTTTGAGATATAATTTTTTTTTTTTTTTTTTTGGGTTTTGTTATAATTATCATATGGTTGGGCTGTGGAACCCAATTGGCAATAAATCTAATATGGGTTGGACTAACCCAATTACAAACAAATGAAACAAGCCAGCATTTGGATTCATGATTCATCAATTTGAACCTAAACCATAGGTTCATTGTTAGTTAATTTATGTTTCAATTGTTTAATTAGCTAATTTTTAATCTCTAAAATAAAACTAATTTTTTTATTTTTTATTTTATTTTCTTATTCAGATCTTAATCTGAAGTTTTTTTTTTCATTGAAATCAACATATATTCCTCACTTTCAAATTTCTAGTTGATTTGTTAAAAAATAATTGGTAGATTTTTTTATTTTTTATTTTTTATTTTTTAAGGAATAACTTATCTATTCCTCTGTAAAATGGTTGTAAATTTATAATAGCTATTTTTTAGTAGGTATAACAATTTTTGAAATTTATATACTTCAAAAAAATAAAAGGTTCCATTTTAATCATCTTTTCAAAAATTTTAATATGTATTATGTAACAAAAACTAATTTACAACCAAAACTAGGACTACAGGTTCCCTTAAGTTTTTTAAAATTTTTTTTTTATAGTATTTTAAGAATTTTCTCTCCCAAAGATCGGATAAAGTGAATCTAATTCTACGTCTTTTATGGTATATCTAGTATATGATATCCCCTATTATGAGACGAGGCAAAACATAATTGTATTTGTTCAGATTTTGCTATTATATATATATATATATATATATATATATAACTTTTTATAACAAATAGATCTTAGTGTTTGCCTTATTCCAATAGATTGGAAAACTATTTTTGTTTTTAGGGGGCCTTACTCTTCTTTCTTATTATCCAAGAAAATTATTAAAGAATACAAAATGCATTACAATTACATTTGGTAATTAGCATTCTTACAATTTTCCACCATTAAATATTCTCCCGTAGAAAAGAAATAGGGGATATCCTAAAGCCAGATTAGATAGTAGTAACATTTATATTTTTGGCAAACTGATTAAAGAATGCCGTCAATGCATTACAGTTGCATTAAAAAAAAAGTTTTAGATATGATAGATCTGAATCTATAGCTTACGCTTTAGAATAATTGTCCCATATAATATGTTTTAGAACTAGCATTTTTTTCCTTTTCATAATAATGTAAACAAGGACACAAAATTTCTTGTTGCATTACATCGAAAAAGTTCCCAAAGGCAGAAAGGTAAACAAGAAATATTGTTAATAATTCTAATATCTATCATACACCAATGTTGATTCTTGAATGTAAACTCTGAACGTTACATCAAAACTTTAATAAGTGAAACTCCTATTGTCTATTTTCTCAGGAATATTGAAGTATCATTTATTTTTAGCAAATGAAAGGCTAATTTGGTGTGTTAGCACTATGCACAAGTCATTGCTTAAAAACTACAATTCATCTTTAGGAGGTGATTGGAAGCAGTGTTCATCCCAATAGTACGGGTACTTCAATTTTGCTGCAGTGTGCGGCATGGACCAATCCTCGTATATAAACCTGAAAGCAAGTGCCAGAGTGCAAATTTTTTCTTTGAAAATAACAATGAAAAAGGAAAGAAAGAACCAAGAATGTGACACAGAAAGCCAATCTACATTTTGTATACAAGCAGGTTCTTTGCAAAACAGAGAACTTTCAAAGTAGTGCTTTATAAAAAACAAACACAAATGCAAATACATAAGTAGTTATGCATGAATTTAAGGGTGGAAAATGTATGTACATAGGCATGAAATTTGTGGATTTAAATATTCATATGCTTGAGAAACTTGTATCCATCCCTCTGATTTAATACAGGTCCTAATTTAATGTTTTTATTATTTTTTAACTAACTTACACCCAACTCACCACATTACCCATCATCTTGTACTTAGTACTTACAGGGAGTCATTTGAGCTAAAACTTATTGACTACATTATGTTACTAAAAACTACGCAGATTAGAATGTGCAGGAACCATAAGAAGCTTTGTAGATGGTCTCAATACCATCATATTGGTCACAATTAAATGACTCTAGTTCAAATAACTTTCAAAGGTGATATTTTTTCAGTATTAGGCATTCCAGAGAAACTAGTTAGTTGTATCCTCCCGCCCAGATTTAACATGGTTTCCAACATAATGTGATTAAACATGTTCAGAGGTGTCATAGATGATTCTCAATTATAATGGTCATGATGACATGATTCTAGGTCATATAAACGGAAATAAATTTTGAAGGGGATTATGAGGATTTTTTATTTCTCAGTAGATTGGTAAGTTACACACCCACTAGGTCTTGGACCCATGACCTCACGCTCCCCCTAGAACTTATAAGAGAAGGAGGTATTAGTTGAGGAATCTACTATGAGAGCCTACATTACAGTGAGTATTTTTGGGGCTGCTGGATATCAGAGACAAGGATGCACTTGCAAGGATTATAAAACACTAGAGGCTCCATGGCATGTAATATGCTGAAGAATTGGCAAGACTCCCAAGTTTTTGGAAACCAGGTATCTCAAAGCATAGCTAATGTGAGAGATGCAACAGTTTCAAGTCTCGACCAACACTTAATTTTTAAATAATTAGGCCAGATCTGCTCACCTTTGGTCCTCTTCATATTAGAAAAGCAAAGCAAATATGAAAAGTACCTTATCACTGATAAATATGCAGTCAGCAAGATATATAGGAATAGAGATTACATACACTTTGACCGGTGGACGGGATATAATAACAAGCATTTGCAAATCTTCATCTTCATTTGAATTCCATATCTGCAATGATGATTGTAAATGAAGTAGTAGTAGTAGTAACAGTGATAACATGCCACAGGATGATCTTCAAAAAAGGTCAATTGCTATCAACAAAAAGTAAATGGGAGCAATTTCAACAAATTTAAAAGTAGATTTCATTCATCAAGCCAGAACTATGAATCTATGACCTATCCCAGTATCCACAACAGCACTCATCAAATTGCAGTTTAATAGCTGCACCGAGGCATCCCACAAGCACTAAAGCACAATAGAGCAATCTCTCTCTATCGGCTATATATAATTTATCAAGCATGGATTCCCTGACTAAACTGTATCTATGTAACAAGACACGACGAGAATTGTGTGTAAGACGTATATAAGCTATTATAGAATTATTGAAATTCTAGAGGGATTCAGAACATCCTCCAAATTGTTCTTTGAACCCCACATTAACTAACATCTACTGAATTACATTATTAGATAGCATCTTCTAATGCCACTAGAAAACATAAAACATAGAATTGTTTACCTGGTGGGCATCGTTAACAGGGATGTGAAATGTGCTATTAGAATATATTTTAAACTCTTGAGGCTTTCCAGGGCACTTCTCATGTGAACCTGATGCAAGATACAGAGTGCCACTTCCCTTTAGGACAACAAAAACTTCTTCGCAGGAATGCCTGTGAATCGGTGTACTTGATCCTGGTGCAAATGTCTGAAGCCATACCTCAACCTGCAAAAACCCAAAACTTGCATTAGATAATGCAGGAAAACAGATGTGTGACATCTTTACCTTGGCTTTTACAGAGATTATTGCCAAAGTTAATTCAAGCCAATGCAAGAAATGCACAGAATCTAGAAAATGATATTTTTTTTTTGTAGTTAAACTACAAACAAGACAAGCAATATTATTATTTTAAGATAATCAGGACGCAAAGCACATTATGTCAGTCCACCAATATAAAAAGATTTCATGCATCTTGTACTTGAATCAACCATACCGAACCTCTATGGTTGGTGCATGGTTTTTGTTTATTATCCCCTTGTTGAAGCTCCAAGCACAATTTTCACATTCATATATGAAAATATGAACTAGAAACCAGCAGTAAAAGTATATTCTCACAATTACTTTGTTAGTCAGATACCTCTTTCATCCCATGCAAGACTGAACCTGCAACAGTTATGTGGGACAAACCTCCCCTTCCATAGTTATCCTGTGGAAGCTCACCAATATTTCTTACTAGTGGCAATCCTGCATCAAAAGGAAGAAGAAAAAAAAAAAAAAAAACATAAAGGGGCAATCATCAATTCCTGTAGAATTGAAAAAAGGTGGAATTTTTGAATAATCAATTCCTGTAGAATTGAATAAATTCATCTCATTTCTAACACTTTAATCCAAATTCATATCATATAAGTATATGAAAGATTAACTAGTTATATACCCAGCATTCAATCTCAGAAGGAAAAGGGAAAAAAAATCCCAAATGCCCAATACCCAGATGCATAAACCAAACATCAATATCTCAATATTTATCAACCAAAAAAAAAAAAAAAAAAAATCAAAACCATGAATTTCCATTCCAACAGTTATGGTAAAACTAAGAAAACCAAGAATTGTTGAAAAAAAAGTAAATTCAGGTTTCTGGGTATGAGTGATTGGTGACCCCAGAAGATAAACCAATGAAAAATGACAGTGCAAAAAGGAGTAAGAGTTAGAGCTACTCACTCACCCTTGATTGAACACTTTGAAGCCTCAACTATTGCAGAGAGAGCGATGAAGCCAAAGAAGAAAGTGAGGCAAGGCTTAGCCATTTTTCTGGTTATGGTTTTAGCACTTGCGAATTGCATATTCGAAGGACTGTATGGTTAATATGGTCTCGTTGCGTTGCGTTGCGTTGCGTAAGCTTTGCCAAATTTCATAAAGTCGTTTACTTTTTGTGGCAAACTTTTAAGTTATTAAGTCGACCACAGTAGATCTAAGAGAGGACTCTTTTTTTTTTTTTTTTGGATAGGAAGAGAGGACTCTTTTTAGTAAGGTTAAAATAAAAACTGTACTCCTAAAAGTTTGAGTATTGGGATTTGAGCCCATAAAATTACACACTTCATTAGCCTATAAAGTTATATTTCGTTATCATTAGCCGCCTTTTTATTCATATTTTTTGTTAAGTAAATTTTTTATATGTATTTATTTCGTTTAATCAGATGATACCACCTCATTTTTATTAAGTCACATTAATAAATCATTTAAAGTTTTTTAGGCTACAATAATGGTGTGACATAATAAAATGACATGAGATTATTTTATTAGATAAACTAAATATATGTGACAAGTTTATATGACACTAAATAAAAAATGTGGATGGAAGAACTGCTAATGCAAAGGGGAATATAACTTCAAGGATAAAGTCATGTTCAAATCCCTGTTGTTGTAATTATAATTATCAAAAAAACAAAATCTTATACAATACATGTGGATATGGTACTTCTATAGCAAACAGCGCATTCTAGAAAGGAAGAAAGAACAAATTTTGGGCTGATTGGGCCATGGACGGACTGCCCATTATCAGCCACAGTGTCAAATTGGTTGGATACTTAGAGGCTGTTTGGTTCACTAGTTTTCATGACTCAATTCTCTGTTTTCATAACTCAATTCTCAAAAATGGTGGGACCCATAGCAAAATACTCGTTTGCCTGCACAATTTCTTTGTTTTCATAACTCTGTTTCCAATACTCAATTCTCTACTTTTTGAGTTATGAGTTGTGGAAACTGAAAACAACTTTTGGCTGTTTTCAGTTTTCAATTCTCATAACTCAATGACATTTTTGTAATTAAACACACAAGGGGACCCACAAACAGTACCAGCCGCACCTTTTGACCTCCTTTTGACTTTTTTTTTTTTTTTTTTTTTGTGCACTGGTTCGGTCTGTTCTGGTTTCTTCTTCTTCTTCCTTTTTTTTTTTCTTCTTCTTCTTCTTGCACTGGTTCGGTCTTCATGTTCTAGTTTTTTTTTTTTTTTTTTTTTTTCACTGGGTTCGGTGAGGTTGGGTACTGAAAAAAAAAAAAAAAAAAAAAAAAAAACAGTGGTGACAAGTATGGGGCCCACAAATAGTGTGAAAAATATTGAGTGATGAGAATTGAGTGATGGTGCCAAACAAGCATGTTATTTTAGAGTGATGGGTGATGAGTGATGAGTGATGGAAATTGAGTGACGGTAATTGAGTGACCAAAAAAATGCATCCAAACAGCCTCTTAGAGACTCTGCTTAAAATAATAGAAGCTGTAAGATTATTAACAAGTGCTAAATGTTGTTAACAATGTATTTTGATGCTTTCTACCAAAAAAAAAAAAAAAGTATTTTGATGCCAAATCCAACATTAATGCTTTTCACACTCATCAAAATCAGTGCTCCCGAATCCAAGAATGATAAGAGTGCGGTAGTTGAATGACCAAATAAGGCAACAATCAACCAAAAAGTTGAACATAATATAGAATAAGACAATTTCTTGATTATTAATTAATTATTGATAATAATATAAAGCCATATATTACTTGTTGCAATATTTATCCATTATAATGGGTGATGAATATGTTAAGTGTTAACATCTTAAGTGATTAGACGAGAATTAGGTACAATCATACAACAGACAATATCTTTTATAGATAGAACATGGAATTTTGGTTTTAAATTGTATATTTGTTTGTTTTTGAATGAATAATTGTACAACAACACATTGGTACTCATAGGAATTTATTATATGATCAGGGACTTTAACTAATTGTTTGGAGATTAATTCCTTTGAGTGTTCCTAACAGTGAATATCTTGATAAATTTAAAAAAAAAAAAAAAAATCTTGAAAATGATGTTTTATATATATAACATCATTTTCAAGAAATTCTATTTTGATACTTTGCTAATGGTTGTTGCCTAGGACCCAACAAGAATAACTAAAGAATCATATGGATCAATCCCTTGATAGCTTCATTAATCTTTTGTTTATATCTCCATTTCCAAGAAGTATTATATATACACTTGGGAATTTTACTTAGTTATGTGTCTATTTTATTTGGTACAAGAAAAAGACTAGACCTTACTAACAATTTAGAGATTGGCAATCTATCTTGCAAGTCATATTTTTGCTGAAATTAATTAGAGAACAGGTTGCTGGTTTTAGTAAGATTGATGACATTGAGAAGAACAAATACATCTGGAGATTAATGTTGCGATTTTAATTTAATTTTATATGCTAAATAGATTATAGGTATTGATTTAACATATACCGTTGGTGCAAACACAATAATAATGGAAATGATACAAAGAGAAATTGAATAATACTTTTGAATATTATTAATTTAAAGAGAAAAATTACACAACACTATTTGGACTGAGTCGTGGCATTCGCTCTCTTTAAGGAGATTCAAACCCTTGGTTGGCTAAACTTTGTAACTGGTGCAGACCTTCTCTAACTTGTCTCCCCTAGGATACAACAGCCCAACAAGTGTCGTATGGTTAGAAAAACCTCTGCACAAAGTGTTCAAGCCCAAAGATCCACCAGAAAGAACACTCTTCCTTGCCAAGAACCTCTCTATTTTTTTTAGTGTATATTGCAGTAATTTAGATTGGATCTGAATAAGTCTATATATAAGCTCAATGGGCCTCACAAAATTACAACCTAAATTAATCTGATTAATTAGGTCCATTATTCTGATGCATTGGGTGTTACAAGATTAATTGTTGGATATTAATCTGATGGACTGGAGTTACACAATTAATGGTGAGATAAGGAGTTTCTGAAGAATGAAAAGGCCCAAACGAATGGTCTATTAAGTGGGTTAATGGATTTTCATTTTCTATAATAGAAATGAAGTATTAATTTGGGCCATTTACCTCCACCATTTACCTTCTCTTTACGCACGTATCTAACCCAATATATGAGTCAATTCATATTAGTCTATTAATCACTACAATTAAAAAGAATAAAATATTCTTTTTAATTAAATAATATTAAAATGCTCCAACATATACAACTTGTTTAATTAGTTTGGTTATGTTAATTTGCTGTTTGTCTTTGTATTTATATAGTTGTTAGATTCTGTACTTATAGCTACAGGCTAGAGATAATGAGGTTGCTTAGTGAGGAGGAGTGTGGTTATCCTGTCATGTCGCAAGCCTTTTCAGATAATCTATAATATATATATATATATATATATAATGAAAATTTTTAATGGTATGTTAAGTTCTTTTGAAAGTTCATATATTTCATCATGTTATTATAAAATATATATTTTTAAAGTTGTGGATTTTAGAGTTAGAATTAGTTTTAGAATTCACCGTCTTTTTATATAAATCAACTCAAGACTAAATAAAATCAGATTAAATTAAGTTTCACATTCTCTAAATAAATTCTAATTAAATTAGACAAATCTATTTTGATTTTTTATTTGTTAATACTTATTATCATTTTTTTTATTTGATGGTTAGGAGAGACAAGATTTGAACATTGAATGTCTCCATTGAAAATACTAAAAAATGTTAGTTAAATTATAAAACTTTTAATAATACTTATTACTAATTGTACAAATTTGTATTATATATAAATTTCTTAATTAAATTTTCTCGTGTATTATACGAATTTATGTTTACTTTGATCAGTACTTGAAAAAAACACATCAAAGAAAGTGTCCAGCACTCCCGGATATATGTTTGTGGCCTAAAAAAGACTGGTACAACCATTAATATTTGTATCATTGTGTGCCACATGTTAACAGACAATGTGAAGCTTTAATACATTTTTTTTTTCTTAATTTTCTATCATATAATGGAAAGTAAAACCAGCACTCTGAGTACTTCGAAATCCACAGGAAGTTGCTTCCCGGAAATTAAAAAATTTCTACCTGTCAAAAGAGTTTTCTATCTTCTCGTGACAGCTTAACAGTTTGAACTTTACAACTCATAGATAGGAATTAGGAAATTGCTAGGAATTTGGAACTTTATTTACCTAGCTGTCACGTAGGTTTTCCATTGTGATTAATTTAATAATATAAGGAACTCCAAAATTCTAACCTAAAAACTCGTGGACTGACCAGCGACCATAGAAGAATATGAATTTGTAAACCTCAAGAAATTTCTTGGATCAAGACTTGGGCTAGGCACTTTATAATGGCCAAGTCATTCCAGTATATATTTGTCTCTTGGTTGTTGTATTGGACTTTGGTCTTATCACTATTCCTAGACAAAATTTGACAACCATAGTTTGACGTAGAAAACTCAAAAACAACAAGAGAATGTGAAGAATCAAATCTGAAAGGAACATAAATTAAACAACCATAATTTGAAGTGAAAAACGAACAAAAGAATGAAGAATCAAATCTAAAAGGAACATAAATTAGACAACCATAATTTGAAGTAAAAAACAACAAATGAAAGAAGAATCAAATAAACAATGAACATAAATTGGACAACCACAATTTGAAGTGAAAAAACAACATAAGATCGAAGAATCAAATCAAAACTGAAATGCCAATTATCTTTAAATTAAATGGTATTTTATATATTTTTCAACGAAAATGTATTAAGTTCAAATCTTCCTCTCCTTTTTTATGAACAAATTTTTACATTACAAATATATAATTTTAATCAAGAACAATTGAACAACATGAAAAAGGAACTCTAGTAGAGCCGCTCCTCCATCATAATCCAAACAACAATACATATATATATGTATACAAATAAATTATTTCTTTCTTCTTTCTCTTTACTATTACATTCTTTTTTTCCTTTCTGTTTTGTAATTAAAAACCTAAAAGATACACATTTTTTTTTTCATCTATCAACAAAAAGAAAAGGAAAAAAAAGGAAACACATGAAAAAACAAATCAAGTATCAACCTCCAAATTATTAAACATTCACCATCTCTCTCATGGTCCTAGAGTGCATCAAACTCTCCTCCTTCCGCTTAGTTCTTGGCCGAAGCAAATTGGACCAAAACCCACCTTTCTTCTTCTTATTATTATCATTATCAACCCCACTTTTCATTCTTGGGACAAAAGCCAAAGATCTACTCTTGGTGAGCACATTCTTGCCGCTTAACAAGAAAGATATCGAAGTAGTAGAACGATGCATTGTTGGAGATGAGCAAGAAGAGGCCGAAGAAGAAGAATAATATGATGAGACAGAGCTAAGAGAAGAAGAACAGCAAGAAGAACCCGCGGTTGTAGAGGCTCTACGTGAACTACCAGTTGATAATTGAGAGAGTCTTTCACTGAGACAAAGTGCACAAACACCTGGTGCTTGTTTGTGTTTAGGGTGCTTCTTGCACTTATCATTAGGCTTACGCCGAGACATCACCTCCTTTGATTTCCATAGGCTTGCCATTTCTGAGTCTTTGAACATTGTCAAACTATGTGGGTGTGCTTGTGAATATATAGATAGATCATAGATGTACATGTTGGAGGTTTCCATGATAGTTCATGTGGGTTTCTTTGGTTGTTCTTAAAAATTGCTTTCTTGACGGGATGTGAGGGGCAGATTTGAAAGGTTGAAAGGAAGGACTAAATGAACGGCTGTGATGGGAGGAGAGTTGGTGTGGGTCCATCGTAGAATGGACTTTGAGTCGGTGGATGTGTTGTGTGGGCCTGAATGTGTGGAAGGGCCGAGCTTTCTGTGGGGGCGGCGTAGAAAATCTTCGGTAAAGTCGTACTTAGAAAAGGTATTGCCGCTGACAATTTCAAACGATTTAAAAACGAGCCGTTTCGTGTAGGGAATGTGAAAACATACCTTATTTTTGGTTGAGAAAAGTGAAAACATTGTATAAGACTTTAATTTGAAAGGGACTCACAAAATTTTCCACGACAAATTTTAAAAAGTATGTTATTACTGGCTATTTTTTATGAGTAAAAAAGTAATTTTAATAGTAGGTTTAAATTAAAACAAATAACAATTTATAAGATTTGTTGTGAAAATATTAGTATGAAAATATTATTAAGTTATCAACATCGCATGCTGTACGCACCTTTGACGCAATAGTCACTCTATAAATATAAGTGCTTGTGGAGTATAAGGAACACCGGTTAAAGTAGAATTTTTATTTTGTATTAAAATTAAAAAAAAAAGTTATCAAATATCAACATCGCACTTCTTTAATTTTTATCTAAGTCCAAGTCTTTCTCCTTTTGCTTCTAAAAAAAAGAAGAAAAAAAAGAGTCTTTCTCCTTTTTTTATGCCATGTTTTATGCCGTGTATGAGTTCCAGGTTGGCTGGTAAATTTCTCAGTTGCTGTATAAAGAAAATTGAAGTTTTTTATTTTTATTTTTATTTATTTTTATTTTTTTAAAGTTGTTATAACTCAAAAATATTGAGTTTGAGATCTTACTTATTTTTTAAAAGACAAAAGGAACTATTATTTACGTCTTCAAAAAAAAAAAAAACTATTATTTACAGGGGGATGGCTCCCAAAGTTTTCTGATTTATTTTTTTGAGTAAAATACAAAAAGACTTTTTGGTACTTGAATCAATTATAAACAAACCCAATGTACTCTTATTCAGTGTTATTTGACTCATAATCATAATATCTGTTTATCTTATTTTTGAAAATTGTGAGTGACGGAAAGTAATCACATACTATTTATATTTATAGAGGACAATTTGAATTTGACATGAGTAGTTGAATGCTAAATCCAACTAACCCCATTACCCAGTCCTTGAACTAGAGTAATTTTAGGGTAAAAGGATCTTTTTTTTTTTTTTTTTTTTTTTGAAAATGAAAAAAATGGGGTCTTTATGGTCTCGGGGGCCCTTCTGTATCACTGTGCGGGAGTCACCTCACATAAGGTAAAAAGATCTTACTTCCACAAATTAAGGTTTTTTTTTTTGTTTTTTTGTTTTAATACACAATAACAAGTGATATAAAGTTTTAATTTTCATATTTTATTTAGTTAGTAGGTGATGTGATAATTTCTCTTTAAAATAATAGAAAATTTCAATTAAAAAAAAAGTACTCTAAAAGTAACCCAAACCTTTAAAGAAAACTACTTGGCAACGTGGTGTGTTAGTTGGTAGGTTTCTTTCAGTACAACCAATTATTCATCGCCACGCATCAGACCGAAAAGATTTATTTAAATGAAGAGGAGCCATGCCATATTGGGCCGTAGGGCCAAACAATTTTTGGTGCCTTTGCCAACATACAAAGAAAAAGAAAAAAGGTCTAGTAGTTGAGTACAATTTGTCGACTAATAGCTTCTTCAGCTTCATCTTAACTTCCCAGTGATTTTCACGTAACTTCCTTCTTGTAATTCAGCAAATAACGAGAAAAAAAAAAAAAAAAAACCCTTCCTCTTGTAACTTGTAAGTTAAAAATAAATTTGTCACCATGATGAATAGGGTCATAATTGATATGTGTAAAATAGGTGATTTCGTGGAAGTTTTCATGGTGGCTCTAATTCCAATTTTCCATAGCTGCCAGGAATTATAACTCTAAATCTTATCCAAGTTTTCCACTCCACTACATTGATTCCTAATGGAAACTGGACCCCTTAAGATAAATATAAAAGGACTTTTTAATTAAGTATCTTAGGGAATATAGGTAAGTCAAAGAATAATCCGCTCTGGTTTATGAAGTAAAATCAGAAAAAAAAAAAATCGATTATGAGTTGAAAACTTGATATAACACTTTTTTCACATTAAACTATAATTTATGAATTTATTTTGGGTATTTATAGGACGTTAATTAAACTCTAAACTAATTATACAATATATATATTGTGGGGGTGAAAAGCCCAACCTAACGTATTAGGCCCAAGGCCCTATTTGAGGACCACTGTTCGTCCAAAGAGATGAAAACACTCAATCTGAGGCCCATGTAAAAGGGGCATGTCTTGAGAGGAGCACGTGCAAGATCCGAGGAGATGTTCATTGTCCGAGGAGTACAATATCCTCGGATCCGAAGAAGCTTGGCCCGGCAAGTGTCTGGGAAGCTCAAGTGATCCTTCTAACAAACGTAACGAGGGAAATGAACCTCAGACACGCACGAGGATAACAGGAACAGAGAAATATCTAAGAGACAGGCTTCAACCACCGCATTAAATGCACTGCACCTACTTTCCTGGCCGCATTTATGTGGAGAAGACCCCTGAACAGTGCATTCTCAGCTACCGCCACTCACACAAGGCTAAAGGGGGAGTATGATGGGACATGCACTCAAGTGGGCGTCTAGATGATGAACAAGTGGACGGTGAAGATGTAGGAAGGGAGTACTATATAATAGGAGGGTGCCACTGATAGAGGGGGGATCGAAAATCAGAAGTAAAAAAGAGAGTACTCCATTACTGTAGCTCCAAGAATTGTAACCCAAGTTTATGAAACAAAAACACCTCTTCGGACGTTGCGTTTACATCTGTCCGAGCACGTTTTAATACAAATTCATCCACAAACATTGCTGTCTAATACTGTTTATTCATTTCTAGCCTAACTCTTTCACCTACTCTCTACAAATTTATTATCTTGGGTTCAGTGGGCTCAAAATCCATACCTTCTTGGGCTTGGGCTACAAAAATTGACCCTACAATTGGCGCCATCTGTGGGGAGAGCTTGTGCAAGGGTGAAAACAACAGTTGATGATGGCAGGACAAGGTGAACAACAAGCAAAATCCAGGGCATCCCAACACGTGGACCCTTTTGTTAACTTGGAGAGGAGACAAAATCGTGAGGGCAGTGTACACACTGTGCGCCTTAGCCAGAGCCAGTCACAGGGCAGAAGTCACATGTCCCATGCAGAGAAGAACTGTGACTTACAACTGGAAGTAGAAAAACTAAAAAGGGAGTTACGCCATGCAAAGAGGAAACGGGCTTCCTCATATTCTGAGGAGGATCTTAATGACGAGCAGGATGTCACTTATCAGCATAAATCTAGGACACTAGCCAGCGAGTCCTACACCTATGAAGAGGAGTCCCATCGTAAGAGGCAACGTAGAAGCCCATCACGTGAGGACATGGAGACCATGAACAGGGCTCTAAATCAGATATCTAGGTCACCCTTTACGCGCAGGATTGAGGAGGCCAGACTTCCTCGGCGCTTTAACCAGCCAGTGTTCACCATCTACAATGGTAAAACTGACCCTGTGGAGCATGTGAGTCATTTTAACCAGAGGATGGCTGTCTACTCCAGAGATGAAGCTCTGATGTGCAAAGTTTTCCCTTCCAGTCTTGGGCCTGTTGCCATGAGGTGGTTTGACGGTTTGAAGGCAGGCTCCATCAACTCCTTCAAAGAGCTCACTCAAGCATTCGGCTCCCGTTTTGTCACATGCCGAAGAGTGGCCAGACCCTTCTCTTCACTGCTATCCTTGTCCATGCAGGAAGGCAAGTCCTTGAAGGCATATTCAGACAGATACTGGGAGATGTTCAATGATATGGAGGGCAACAATGATGCAATGGCCCTCAGCACGTTCAAGCTCGGCCTCCCCACTGACCACGGTTTGAGGACATCTTTATCTGGCAAACCGGTCACAAACGTGCGTCAACTAATGGACCGCATAGAAAAGTATAAGAGGGTTGAGGAAGATCAGCAGCAGGGCAAGGGAAAGGACAAGGTTATCCCCCAGGAGAGGAGGGATTTCAGGTCGGACCGTTACAACCACAGTAAACCGCGGAGGGATTTTGCTGGGCAATCAGGACCGACGAATCCTCAAGCGGTCAACACCGTGTTCAAAGAACCAGTGCATCAGGTCTTGGAAAAGATCAAGAACGAATCATTCTTCAGGTGGCCGAACAAGATGGTAGGAAAGCCCGAGAAGCGCAACCATAATCTCTACTGCCAGTACCATCAAGACCATGGGCATACCACGGAGGATTGTAGGAGCCTGTGGGATCACTTGGACCAACTGGTTCGCGATGGCAGACTGAAACACCTCTTGCACCCCTCCAGCGGCCGAGGGGGGTAGACGGGCTCAGGGCCACACAGAGATGACCCCTCAAAGCCGCCGTTAGGGACTATAAACGTCGTCTTCGCCGCGCCGGGGAGAACAGGATCCTGGCCATTGAAAGTTATGTCGGTAGGCCGACCATCCTCAGAGGAGTCAAGCCGAGGACCGAAGAGAGCTAAATCTGGTGCCCCGCTGGTTATGGGGTTCTCGGACGAAGACATGATTGGCACCATCCAACCCCATGATGATGCACTAGTCATCACCCTCAGAATAGGAGGGTACGATGTGAAGAGGGTGATGGTGGACCAGGGTAGTGCTGTGGAGATAATGTACCCAGACTTCTACAAGGGGCTAGGCCTAAAACCCCAAGACCTGACGCCATACAATTCCCCCCTCTTAAGCTTTGAAGGAAGGCCTGTCACCCCGAAAGGCCAGATACGCTTACCTGTGCAGTCCGGCTCCGAGGTGGTGGAGTTGGACTTTATAGTTGTGAACGCATATTCGCCCTACACGGCACTCGTAGGCCGACCTTGGATTCATGCACTTGGGGCTGTTCCCTCTACTTTGCACCAAAAGGTCAAATACCCATCAGAAGGGCGGATCCATGAGATCCGAGGAGACCAATCTGTTGCCCGACAGTGCCTGGTAGCTGCCATTCAACATAAGACCCCAGCCGAGTCCTCGGACATAGCCGAAAGGGATTTATAGCAACTACAGTCTCGGGGATTGCCCGTCGAAGATCCAGATGAAGGCACTCGATGTGAGGATCTAACGAAAGTGGTTATTGGAGATGATCCTGATAGGTTCTTTCAAGTCGGATCTCAGCTGCCTCTTCAAGAGAGGGAAGAGCTAATAGAGTTCCTCAAGCGAAATCTCGATGTGTTTTCCTAGAATGCTTACGAAGCCCCAGGGGTAGACCCGGAGTTTATATGCCACCACTTGAAGGTGAATCCACTGGTCACCCCCAAGAAACAGCCTATTCGGCGCCCGTCCAAGGAACATGTTGACGCAGTGAGAGAGGAGGTAGCGAAACTCAAACAAGCTGGGGCTATCAAAGAAGTTTTTTATCCTGAGTGGCTGGCAAATACCGTAGTGGTAAAGAAGAAGAGTGGGAAATGGCGAGTGTGCGTAGACTTCACCGATTTGAATAGGGCTTGCCCCAAAGATCCATTCCCTATGCCGAAAATTGATCAGCTGGTGGATGCCACTGTCGGCCACCCTCAGATGAGCTTCCTAGACGCCTTCCAAGGCTACCACCAGATACCATTAGCCCCGGATGATCAGAAGAAAACTGCTTTTGTCACCCCTATTGGTAACTACCACTATAAAGTGATGCCATTTGGCTTGAAGAACGCGGGTGCTACCTACCAGAGGATGATGACGAGAATGTTCGAGCCACAGCTGGGCAAAAATATCGAGGTCTACATAGACGACATGGTGGTGAAGAGCAAGGTTGTCGCCGAGCATGTGAAGGACCTTGAAAGTACCTTTGAGGTTCTAAGAAAGCACAAGCTGCGACTGAACGCTTCTAAGTGCTCATTTGGAGTGGGGTCCGGCAAGTTTTTGGGTTACATGGTGACTCACAGAGGGATTGAGGTTAACCCTGACCAGATAAAGGCCATCAACGATCTACGAGCTTCTCGGAATCCCAAGGAAGTTCAGAAACTAACCGGAATGACTGCTGCCCTCAATCGGTTCATCTCTAGATCAGCAGACAGGTGTCGGCCTTTCTTTTCTCTGCTCCACAAGTGGAAAGGATTCGAATGGACTGAAGAATGTGCTTTGGCATTCCAGCAACTCAAGGATTATCTAGCTCGGCCACCAATCATGTCCAGTCCTGAGCCAGATGAGGTACTGTTCGCCTACATCGCCGTAGCTCCCTGTGCGGTGAGCCTGGTGTTGATACGATCAGATTGTGGTGTACAAAGACCAGTTTATTACGTAAGCAAGTCGCTGCATGAGGCTGAGATTCGTTACTTGCCTCTGGAGAAGGCTATCCTAGTAGTAGTGCTTGGCACACGGAAGCTACCCCACTACTTCCAGGCCCACACGGTCATTGTTCTCACTCAACTCCCACTCAAAGCTATACTCCGAAGCGTTGATTATACTGGTCGGATTGCCAAATGGGGTACGATCTTAGAGGCTTTCGATATAAGATATATGCCCCGCACATCGGTCAAGGGTCAGGTCCTTGCAGATTTGGTGGCAGAATTCACGGAACCCCGACTAGAAGAAGTAAAGCCCACGTCAGACATGGATGAAAAATCAGTTGGCATGATATCCCAACATAGTCCCTCCCATTGGGAAGTGTACGTTGATGGTGCGGCAAACCAAAGAGGTTCTGGAGTGGGGCTGGTGTTGATATCACCCGAGAGGATCACTATCGAAAAGTCGTTGAGACTGGACTTCTCGGCAACAAATAATGAGGCGGAGTATGAGGCCCTACTGATGGGAATGGCTATGGTCCGTAGAATGGGTGGGAAGTCCGTGGAGTTGTTCTCGGACTCAAGATTGGTCGTAGGTCAAGTACAAGGCGAGTTTGAGGCGAAGGACGAAAGAATGCAAGGGTACTTAAGCCGTGTTAAATATCTGCAATCAGAGTTTGACTCTTTCAGTTTGCTGCACATCCCCAGAAGTGGTAACTCACATGCTGACTCCTTGGCCATGCTTGCTACCTCCTCGGCGCAAGACCTGCCAAGGATCATCCTCGTCGAGGACTTGCACAGGCCTACAGAGGCGAAAACAGAGGCAATCCAGGTTCACCAGGTCAGGGCCGGGCCCTGCTGGATGGATCCTTTAATCAAATTCCTCAAAGAAGATATATTGCCAGAAGAGAAAGGAGAAGCTGATAAAGTTCAGAGGAAGGCGACCAAATTCTGGTTATTCGAGGACCAAAAATTATACAGACGCTCCTACTCGGGACCATACTTGTTATGCATGCATCCCGAAGCGACTGAGCTATTACTAGAAGAGCTGCACGAAGGAATTTGTGGGAGCCACACTGGAGGTAGATCCTTGGCTCACCGAGCCCTCACCCAAGGTTATTGGTGGCCTAACATGCAAAGGGAGGCCCACGAGTATGTCAAAAGGTGCGATCAATGCCAGCGCTTCGCTCCAAACATTCACCAGCCAGGGGGAACCCTTAATCCGTTGTCTAGCCCATGGCCCTTCGCCCAATGGGGCTTGGATATCGTGGGACCCTTCCTTAAAGCTGCAGGAAACAAGAAGTACCTTCTGGTCGGCACAGACTATTTCACCAAGTGGGTTGAAGCCGAGCCACTGGCCAATATCAGAGACGTTGATGTGCAAAAGTTTGTGTGGAAGAATATTGTCACTCGGTTTGGAGTTCCTCACACTCTCATCTCAGACAACGGCTTACAGTTCGATAGCAAGGCATTCAGGAATTATTGCAGCGAGCTGGGAATTATAAACAGATACTCCACTCCCGCCTATCCCCAGGGTAATGGACAAGCAGAAGCTGTCAACAAGGTCATACTGAATGGCTTAAAGAAGAGGCTGGATGATGAAAAGGGTAAATGGGTAGAAGAATTGCCACATGTACTTTGGGCTTACAGGACTACGCCTCGTAGGTCTACTGGAGAGACCCCATTCTCAATGACCTATGGGGCTGAAGCTGTCATTCCCTTGGAGACCGGGTTCCCAACGTTAAAAACTAGCTCGTTCAGTCCGGCCGACAACGATGAGCAACTACAGAAGAGTTTAGACCTGATTGAGGAAAGGAGGGAGAATGCAATGGTTCGGCTGGCACATTACCAACAAAAACTCAGGCAAGGCTATGATGCTAACGTAAAGCTAAGGCCTCTAGAGCCTGGTGATCTAGTGCTGAGGAAAGTTGTGGGCACCGCAAAAAATCCAGCTTGGGGAAAACTAGGACCCAATTGGGAAGGGCCATATCGCATCACTTCAGGAGCAGGCATTGGGGCATATTTCTTGGAAGACCTAGATGGTCATGTAATACCACGTCCATGGAATGTAAATAACCTCAAGAGGTACTTTTATTAATCGAGTCTTTTCTTCAACCGATGTGCCAATTCGCTGCGTAAAGTCTTCTCTCAAGTGTTTAAACTTAAATCCAGTCATGCCTGTAGTCCTCGGACCAGATGATTAGGGTTAGTTAACACTCATTCGCCACTTGCTCAAGTGTTTAAACTTAAATCCAATCATGCCTGTAGTCCTCGGATCAGATGATTAGGGTTAGTTAACACTCAGTTACAGTTCTGGTGTTTAAACTTAAATCCAATCATGCCTGTAGTCCTCGGACTAGATGATTAGGGTTAGTTAACACTCCGTTACAGTTCTATAGTGTTTAAACTTAAATCCAATCATGCCTGTAGTCCTCGGACCAGATGATTAGGGTTAGTTAACACTCCGTTACAGCTCAAGTGTTTAAACTTAAATCCAATCATGCCTGTAGTCCTCGGACCAGATGATTAGGGTTAGTTAACACTCCGTTACCGCTCAAGTGTTTAAACTTAAATCCAATCATGCCTGTAGTCCTCGGACCAGATGATTAGGGTTAGTTAACACTCAGTTACAGTTCTATAGTGTTTAAACTTAAATCCAATCATGCCTGTAGTCCTCGGACCAGATGATTAGGGTTAGTTAACACTCAGTTACAGTTCTATAGTGTTTAAACTTAAATCCAATCATGCCTGTAGTCCTCGGACCAGATGATTAGGGTTAGTTAACACTCCGTTACAGTTCTATAGTGTTTAAACTTAAATCCAATCATGCCTGTAGTCCTCGGACCAGATGATTAGGGTTAGTTAACACTCAGTTACAGTTCTATAGTGTTTAAACTTAAATCCAATCATGCCTGTAGTTCTCGGACCAGATGATTAGGGTTAGTTAACACTCCGTTACAGCTCAAGTGTTTAAACTTAAATCCAATCATGCCTGTAGTCCTCGGACCAGATGATTAGGGTTAGTTAACACCCCGTTACCGCTCAAGTGTTTAAACTTAAATCCAATCATGCCTGTAGTCCTCGGACCAGATGATTAGGGTTAGTTAACACTCAGTTACAGTTCTATAGTGTTTAAACTTAAATCCAATCATGCCTGTAGTCCTCGGACCAGATGATTAGGGTTAGTTAACACTCAGTTACAGTTCTATAGTGTTTAAACTTAAATCCAATCATGCCTGTAGTCCTCGGACCAGATGATTAGGGTTAGTTAACACTCAGTTACAGTTCTATAGTGTTTAAACTTAAATCCAATCATGCCTGTAGTCCTCGGACCAGATGATTAGGGTTAGTTAACACTCAGTTACAGTTCTATAGTGTTTAAACTTAAATCCAATCATGCCTGTAGTCCTCGGACCAGATGATTAGGGTTAGTTAACACTCAGTTACAGTTCTATAGTGTTTAAACTTAAATCCAATCATGCCTGTAGTCCTCGAACCAGATGATTAGGGTTAGTTAACACTCAAATACGTTCGTCCCCCATGGTCCTTGAATCAAATGACACAGGTTAGTCAATACCCCCACACAGCTATTGTCAGGGGCTTAGTGCTAAAATTCCTGATTGCGTTTAAATTAATTCTCACTTATGACTGTCTCACTTACACAACTACTCGCTGCAATCATTACCTGTTAGTAACTTTTATTCGGATTGTTCTTTTCAATATCAATTTTAATTACTCACACCATCAGTATGATGTATCAATCAAGTTTATTTGCATTATTTCGTTATAAGTGCAATGTACAGTTATATGCAACAGTAATAAGTAGTAAGACATGTATTAAAAACATCAGAGACAAATGGGAAGCCATTCTATAAATAAAAGAAGAGTTTACAATTCCTTGGATAAAAACAAAAGAAAGTACAGGTGCAAAAACAAAAGCCCTATATATCTATTCTTTTGCTGGAGGGAGTACGGGGTCAACAGCCTGGCCTGTCTGAGCAGTTGCTTCAGGGGCTTGGTCCTTGGGCTCAACAGGAGTTTTCTCTTTACCCGACCCTTGGCCTTTTCCTTTGACTGGTTCAGCTGGCTTATCCTTGTCACCTGGCTGACCAGCCTCTTTGGGTGCACCAAGGGTGGATGGAGGAGCTTGGCTGACCAGGTTTGGCTCAGAAGCCCCAGGAAGCTGTGGGGCAGAAGGATCGTCCACCGGGAGCTCTCGGATCTCAGGATCGTAGTATATGCTCCCGGGCAGCCTCAGCTCAGAGTCAGCAGGGACTCCAGCGGCGTCCAGCGCCTTGCTCCAAGTTATGCCGCAGTAGTCTCGGCTAACCAAGGCGAATTGCTCCATCAGCTGGGACGAGGTCTCCTCCACCCCCAGCTGGAATGCCGCCGTCCTCTCAGCCTCAACCGCCTCCTTGGCCAGTTTGGCATTCTGCTCGGCCACTTGAGCGCTCGCCCTGGCTTTTTGCAGTTCAACCTGGAGACCCTTCACCAGCTCCCTCTCGGTCGCCAGATTGATCTCTGCCATGTTCAGCTGTTTACGCTGCTCCTCAGCCTGTTTCTCAACATTCTTAAGCCCAGCATCGAGGCTTCTTTTCTGATTGGTCATCTCTTTGAGGTCTTCGGACAGATGGGCATAGTCCTCCTTCAGCTGGCCCAGAGTTTTCTCCGCCTCGTCTCGAGAGCAGAAAGCTGCTTAGGTCTCCAGGTGGTTCTTCTTATTCCACTCCTCGGCCACATAGATTTGCTGGGTGACCTGCATAATGGAAATACCGAATATCAAACATAGAAAAATAGGAAAGGCAAAAATCAGTGATTCAGCTAATCAGACTAAGGTCGCTTACCATGGCTAAGTCCCTCTTAAGGGATTGAAAGAGCTCCTGCTGGGAGAAATGCCTGTAGGACTCCATGTCGTGGGGGAGGAGGAGTGGTTGCTGCAGAGCCTCAGCAACATAGCTTGCCCTTCCTCCATCGTAGTTCCTGAGGGAGGTATCCTAGAGGATTGGAGCGCCATCCAACGCCAACTTTGGAGACCAGATTCATGGTCCTCCTCCTCGACGGACGTCTCCCACTACGCCCTTGTCTCGGCTTTCAATGGACGAGCCCCTTTGGGTCCGGTGGTCCTTTACCACCTTCTGCTGCTTGGTCCCCTTAGCTGGCAACACTTGCCTGTCTTCAGCATCAATGTGGGGCCTTTTCTTCCTCAGGTCAGGAACGGGCTTCAAGTCGGGGTCAGGAACCTGGGGTGGCACTGGAGGCAGGTTCACCACCGGTTGGGACGTCCTGGGACCTCTCTACTCGGCCTTTTTGCCCCTACTCTTCATCAAACTCCTCAAATCCATGTCGTCGTCCGAGGAGTCTTCGGAATGAGCAGCTAGCAAATTAAGGTGGATGCCTGATTGTCTATCGGTCTCTCCCTCGGCGTCTGAGACCTCTATCACTCGGTTTACCCCTGAAGCCTCTCCCCCAAATTGAAATCTGTCTATCTGCTCTTCTAGCGAGGAGGTGGAAGAGCCGACCCTCTCACCTTCAACCGCTTGTCCGAGGGGAACTTACTGGAGTGGTTGGACAAGATGGGGTATAGCCTGAGGACGTGGATGGGGTACGGGTTCAAGGTCGTACGGCGCCAAAAAAAACCTTTCTGACCGACGTCAATACGTGCTAGGCGATGGTCTCCCTGGACAATTGCGTTGCCGACTGGTTGGAAACCCTTTGGCTTCCCTGTGTATCCCAGAATAAGGGGAGCCGATCGGAGCTGTCCATCCTCACTTACGAAAATCTCCGATCTCAACAGAAAATTAAGGGCGGCGATGTTCGTAAGGCTGAGCCGAGGAGAAACGAAGTTCTTATCTGTTACATGGCACAGCAGAGTTATGTTAGGGACTCAGAAATAACAGCACAAGAAGAATCAAAAACCATTAAAAGACGAGGACCCTAAGCCTATGGTTAGTGTGCCTAAATCTAACATGTCCCACCTGGCTTTCCATGCTTGGTTGGGCAATGATGGCCGTCATGCCATGCGCCCGAGACGATCACATAGTCTTCTTTCATCCCTTTGTTGGATTTGGGGAGGCAGGAAATGAGCCTGACAACGTCTGACCAGGATTTTAAGTAATATCCCGCATCTTGCTGGCTGTGGCATTCGTACATATGTACTACGTCGAGCCAGGTGAGTCCCAATCCTAGGTGAAGGTTAAGGTCCTCAATCGCTCCTAGGATCCTAAACATATTAGGCGCGCACTGCCAGGGAGTAAGCCTATGGTTTCGAAGGTAGCTAGTGGTGATGGGACCCATGGGGATTGTCATTCCCCCTTCTTTGAAGGCGATGAGGGGAATAACGACTTCTCCCGTCTTCCGATCTGTTAATATTTTTTCTAGGGGGCAATACCTCACACCCACGTTTGGGGGTATGCGATATGCGGCCCTAAACGCCTCCATTTGCTCGGGGCTATCTACCAGATACTGGAGTTTCCCCATGGTGCTTAAACAAAAATGACTGGCCGAAGAGAAAACTAAAGGATTTGGTGGGCGACGACTTACGAGGACTAGGTCGGAGAAAGGATTTCAGGCTCGTAGAAAGGTTCGTGAAGATTCTGGGGAAGACTGGAACCGGCGACTGAGAGATTTGGACGGAGTGGCACGCTTGTTCTTGCTGGAGCGTCTGAAGATTTGCAAAGTGAGGAAAAAATAACTTCCTCTGAGGTTTTATACGGAGTCAAACGAAGAGTCAGGGACACTCCCGCTCAAATCCTGAAGGAAAAACCACAGCCGTTGGATCAATCATTCACCGTTGGATACGAAAGACAAAGCGCCACCTGGTGCAATTAATGCAGCGCCTTGGGAATATGGAAACTGCAGCGGCATTAATGAAGCGTCTGTTCCTATGTCTACACATGTGCCAGTTCAAATTTGTCTGTTCTCAAGCTTTTGCTCCGTGGCAAGCCAAAATCCTACTTTTTCTCTTCGGGTACGAGGAAAAAACTACAATTTTGAGGGGCTATTGTGGGGGGTGAAAAGTCCAACCTAACGTATTAGGCCCAAGGCCCTATTTGAGGACCACTGTTCGTCCGAAGAGATGAAAACACTCAATCTGAGGCCCATGTAAAAGGGGCATGTCTTGAGAGGAGCACGTGCAAGATCCGAGGAGATGTTCATTGTCCGAGGAGTACAATATCCTCGGATCCGAAGAAGCTTGGCCTGGCAAGTGTCTGGGAAGCTCAAGTGATCCTTCTGACAAACGTAACGAGGGAAATGAACCTCAGACACGCACGAGGATAACAGGAACAGAGAAATATCTAAGAGACAGGCTTCAACCACCGCATTAAATGCACTGCACCTACCTTCCTGGCCGCATTTATGTGGAGAAGACCCCTGAACAGTGCATTCTCAGCTACCGCCACTCACACAAGGCTAAAGGGGGAGTATGATGGGACATGCACTTAAGTGGGCGTCTAGATGATGAACAAGTGGACGGTGAAGATGTAGGAAGGGAGTACTATATAATAGGAGGGTGCCACTGATAGAGGGGGGATCGAAAATCAGAAGTAAAAAAGAGAGTACTCCATTACTGTAGCTCCAAGAATTGTAACCCAAGTTTATGAAATAAAAACACCTTTTCGGACGTTGCGTTTACATCTGTCCGAGCACGTTTTAATACAAATTCATCCACAAACATTGCTGTCTAATACTGTTTATTCATTTCTAGCCTAGCTCTTTCACCCACTCTCTACAAATTTATTGTCTTGGGTTCAGTGGGCTCAAAATCAATACCTTCTTGGGCTTGGGCTACAAAAATTGACTCTACATATATATTGTTTTTTTTTTAAATGAAACTAATTATATATATTATTAAATCATAGACTTATATAATACAAGTAGAATACTTTACTAACATGATAGAATATAATTGATCTTGCACATACAAATTTTGTCTAGCACCAAAAATCAATTGATGTTTTAATCTTATAAGAAGAGCAATTATCAAAGAATAGAACATTGTAAATTTAAATTCTACTTTATTTATATAAAAAAAAACCCAATAAATTAGGTATTCTCTTCTTAAGTATTGTTTTAAAATATACAAAAATTTAGGGGTAATATAGACGTACTTGGAAGTTGAAATAATTTTAACCAAAAAAAAAAAAGTTGGAATAAGGATACTATATGTTGAAGAAGTGGGCCAAGAATTTATCATTCCTTAGCTATCGATTTCGAAGTGCAACCTGTCACTGCTAGTCTGCCACGGACTAGAGCCCAAGGTTGGTAGAAACTGGGACACTGATTTTATTATATGCGGAAAACCAGGTCCATGACAGTGAGATTGATTCCTTCCAGCCAGGAATGTCTCTCCTTCTTAAGATGAAAATTAAAAGAAGAATGTGATACAAACCCATAACGTATAAGATTCATAAAGGTAGGTACAGACGTAGAGTAAATTTGCTTCTCTAATTGAACTTGGTTATTTTGAATTTAATTTTTCTTAAAAAAATATAAATATTATTTGTGTTTTATATTTATCAATGCAATTAAAAGTTTGATTAAAAAAAAAAAGAGGCTAAAATACAAAACTAATCCTCTAAGTTTTTTCAGATTTGATTTTAGTCTTCTAATTTTGTTTTCGTTCATTTCAAACCTTTAACTTTCATATTTATTCAATTAAGGTATTTCCGTCAACTTTTGTTAAATTTTTTTGAAAAAAAAAATCTAGAAAATATTTTTCAATAATTAATTGAATTTTTTTTAATTTAAAAATTTTGAAGAAAAAGTGCCAAAAGTTGAAAAATTAACCTGGGAAAATCCCTAGTTGAATAAACTTGAAAGTTAAAGGACTGAAATGAACAAGAGTAAAGTTAAAAGACTAAAATGAAATCTAAAGAAATTTAAAGGGTCAGTTTTGTATTTTTTATTTATTTTAAATTAAGTGTTTGAATTTAATTAGAAAACCTAATATACTGTACTAAGTGACCACTGCATGCCCTTGGTACGATGATCACTCCATTAGTATAAGTGCTTGTGGAATGTAAGGGGCAAGACCCGGGGAGTTGCACACATGTACATCTAAATTAGATTATGGTAGAATTTCTATCTTACATCAAAAATAAAAAATAAAAACTTAAATTTAACAAAAATATATATGTTTCTATCAATTGTCATAGTCATACCAATAACATAAGAAATTTAATTAAAAAAAGAAAAAGAAAGAAAGAATCCTAATAACCGACAATGCTGTGCAACTACAACGTACGACTTCTACCTAGCTTGCAATCCAACAAGGAAAAAAAAGATTAAAAACCACTTCTACCTAGTCCTCTAAACCTCTTCGCTAAAGAATAAAATTCATGCCTTGTTGTTGTTGTTGGTCTTCTGGTTGTTGCCCTCTATTATAGTTGAAGCACCATCAATGGAATTGGCACTTAAAAACGATGCAAGTCGCTCATAATGTTGCTCTTTAGAACGTTGAAGCAGTTGTTGATATTGTTGCATTAGTCCAGCATAATATACGTATGCTGGTTGATTCATGTTGTAGATTCGACCAATCTTACCGGACCCTGCTAACTCATGCTCACTCTTCTTCTCAATATTTCTAGGATCATGACCCTTCATCTTTTCTATCTCATCAAAGCTTTTCTCAGACTCAGCCATATTCAACACTTTTTCTCTCGCACAGAAATTACTAATCTGTCAAATTAACACACCACCCACGTATTACGTATATATATTCTTTTTTTTTTCTCCTAAATCTGACAAGACTAGGAAAACTTGTTCATCCAGGTTTAAGAGTCCGAAAAGATAAAAAAAATGTAGTTTTTTTTTTTTGGGTATTCTAATTTCCAGGAAGATGCCTTATTAAAGTTCTAGCTATTACCCATGTTTCTCAAAAAAAAAGTTCTAGCTATTACCTTGTCCTTCTTGCTGTATATTTTAATTGTTGCGGGTTTCTTTGTAAATTCCACAAATTCGATTTTTTTTTCCTTTTTCTTTTCTATTTATTTTTATGACAAAAAAAGAATTATTTTTAATAAACTTATCTGAACAATGGATTTTCAAATTTTCTATTTTATGTATTTTTTAATTCTCTAGTGGGCAAGAGTCTTGTAATTTATAGTGACAATAATAACCCCTCTAATTAGTATTTACCAAATGAAGTCATCATCTTTATTTCTGAATATTAAGAAATTACAATTTTCTCCCCAAACATTTAAAAGGCATTCAAGCATTTTTTTTGCTACAACAAAATCTCATAACATTTTTGCAATAAGCCAATATATCAACTAAACAAAAGTTAAAAAAAAAATTAATAATAAAAAAATTACACTAGGACTAATCACAGCTAAAAATAATATTGTTGTAAGATTTTGTTGTATTTATATTTCATAAAATTTTTATATATCAAATGTTTTCATTGGCACATATTGATGATGCACAGAAAATCAGTAGGCTGAATGCTTCGGATTTCAATAATCTAATAATTGCTTGAAAGGTCTGAAAAGAAAAACAAACGATCAAAGGAGACCAGGGCTAACTGGCCAAGAACCCTCCGATACTTAAGTTAGTTTTATCTTCTAAATTCTGGAGTTCCAACTTTTTGGGAGTTGTCTAAAACTTACCTTCATTTTATGTGAATAAGTGTTTATATAGTGTGCTCTTGAAGCGGTTACTTGTCTTGTAACTTCCCTTATATTTGAGGAGGTCAGAAGGTTCAAGGTTAACTTTCACAACTGCTTTTTTCTATAACTATCGTTGGAAGTTAAGTATTAAGTAGGAAGTTATAGCGACGAACCAGGATTTTACTCATGCCTTGAAATAATAACATGTGGTTCAATTTACTGGCTCTTGTAGATAAATCTCTATGGAATTTTCCAAGTGTCGAGGGTCGTCCAGGCGCTTGCCTCATGGACGACCCTTATGCCCATAGACGACCGTCCTATAAAGGATGTTCATTCTTATCTACTTGACCTGGACGACTCTTATGGACTAGTTTGGAGTTAGTTCAATTCTCAGCTCACCATCACATATTATTTATACCTGATTTTTAAAAAAAAATGACAAAAAATAACTCTAAACTCCAAATTACCTTATTTAAAAAAATGACAAAAAAATAACACTAAACTCCAAATTATCAAAATAATATACACTTTTATGAAGGAAAATGATTCCTATTACTTGCGATGTCATAGTTATTAAAGAAACAATATGGATTTATTTCTTAGACATATAATCAATATTATTATTCAAAATTTTCGATAACTTGCATTCATATTTAGGCCCCAAAATGCAAACCTTTGTAAGTAGGAGTGTACATCCAACCCACAAATCCAACAAAATTGGTCTAACCCGATGTAACTTTGGAATATGATTTGAGAATATTAGGATAATTGTATTAATTTATTGAAGAAGGGGACTCAACCCACCTACCTAATTATTCCAACTTGACCTGAGTTGTGTTGGTCTCTACAAATTTGATGGGTTTGGTTGGGTTAATTTGATGGGTTTGGTGGCCTAGGCCTGTGACCCCGAAACAACACCCTTGAGTCTTTATTAGGATTCAAAGAATTGCCGTCATTGTTATTGTATCTACTTTCTCTTTTTTCTTTTTTTTTTTAATTTAAAATTTTTTAAAATAACTAAATTTTTTTGAGATTAGAGTACATTCTAATTAGCTAAAATGAAAAAGAAAAAGAAAAAGGTCTTTTATTGACAAATAAGTAATCAAGGTTCGAATCCCACTATATCATATCTATTAAAAAAATTGGTTGAGATCCAAGATAGTTAAGTTTATATTGAAAAACTTTTACAACATAATCAGTGATGAAAGCTAAATTAGAACAATTTTCTATTTTTACTCAACTAATTACGTGATGGATATTCGGTCAAGAACTCGTTCATCCAATGTTTTCTCAAGATCAAGATATGTCGGGTTCCAAACTGCCTCAATTAATAAGAAGATTTTGGAGAAATAAAGGAATTGAACGGTAAGCAAAATGTACAGAAAAGATAATTGAATGACAGATAAAAAACTTTTGAATGAAGTCAATCAACTTATTTGCATTAATTGAGCTGTTGTGACAATTGATTTTGGGCCCCAAGCCTCATGAATAACTTGGAGATAGTTTTACACTAAAGATTACAAGAAAATTGCAAGAAAATATGAGGAAACTACGAGAGCCCAAGGTTGGTTGAAACAAAGAACCACTCTTTGGACTCTGACAGTGAACCACTCCTTATAGCAAAGAAAGAACTGTCCTAAGAAATCCAATGGATTCTGAATCTTCAGACTTCAAAAGGTAACCCTACATTTATAATCATTACAATTAACGACTTGAAAATTCAGAATATTTTACTGTCGACCATGGCCCCTCTTCACTGAAGAAAGAACCCGGTTGAAATTTCATGAGTTGTTGTTCTCCATTATCATCGTTATTGGTATCAATAGGGTCGGTATTGACATTACTTGAAGTGTCGTTGCTATTGGTATTTGCATTGGCACTAGGGTCCCAATTCCACGGAGAAAGAAACAAATTATCAACTTTGAAGAACGATGTCAATCGCATATGACGAGACTGACGAGTCCGTCCCACACTGACGATATTGTTCACGGACGATGACACCATCGGGAGTAACAGAATGATCATGCACGTCACTGACGAAGGCATTCAGGTTATTCAATGCAGTCAATTAAGCCTAGAACGGTTGAAAGGCCAGCTGTACGGACCGTTGGAACGCATTGATGCCCCATTCACTACCCCCAAACGTTACCAGAAAGAGCATTAAGACCTCCATAACTACTCCAACGGCTAGAGGCCATGAAAGAGTATAAAAAGACCACACATTTGCCAATACCAAGGTACATACACAAACACCTTAAAAAAGAACTATTATTCCTTGCGTTCGCTACTTTTCTCTGAGATTTCTTTGCATACTAACTTTGGCATCGGAGACGTGGTGGCAGGCACCACACCGGTGACCCTTCCAGGAGGCTGCAGGTTGGCTTCATCCGACCATATTGACTGACGAGTTCACGCTCCATCAGTTTGGCGCCGTCTGTGGGAACCGCATTTTTTCGCATTCAGTCGCGAAAAGGTAGTTTCCTCTCAAATACCTATTTCAGATGGAGTCCAATCAAGAATCCGCAGCCTTGTCGCAGCAAATTCAGGCCCTTGCAGCTACCGTCGAAGAATTGTCCAAACAAAATGAAGAAATGAAGCAGAGACTTCAGCAGGAAGAGAATAGGTCCAAGGGAAATCGGGATGACGAAGGGGATAGCCATAGAAGAATCGACCATCGAAGGCCTACCACTCCAACCGAGCAGAACTCAAATCTACTCCAGGAGATGAGGAAGGAGATAGACGAGCTTAGGAACGCCATAAAAGAAAAAACTGAATGAAGTGTGGACCGACTGGTCAGGGCAACAGATTCGCCATTCACTGTGGCCGTCCTCGACTGTCTAGTGCCGTCAAAATTTCGGCTGCCCCAACTTGAGCCGTTCGACGGGTTAAAAGATCCCCAGGATCATCTTAACACATTTAAGACGACCCTGGGACTCCAGCAGCCCCCAGACGAGATCTTGTGTCGTTCCTTCCCAACCACTTTCAAGGGAGCCGCACGAGAATGGTTCACAAAACTGCCCACATCGTCTATCGATACCTTCGACCAATTAAGCAATGCCTTCCTGCGTCACTTCATTGGAGGACAACGACCAAAGAGAACCGCGGATCACTTACTCACCATCAGGCAGGGAGAGAAGGAAACTTTGAGGTCATATGTGAAACGTTTCACTCGGGAGACACTGGAAGTAGACGAGGCTGATGACAAGGTACAGCTAACGACCTTCAAGGCGGGGCTGAGAACCAGAGAGCTCGTCTCGTCACTTGCAAAAAATCCCCCGAAAACAATGGCTGAAATGCTCCTCAAAGCACAGAAGTACATGAACGCGGAGGACGCGCTGGCCGCCATCAGGGACGTTGAGAGGCCAGGAGACAAGGGTAGAAAGGAAGACGACCGTAGGGGGCAAAAACGCGAGCGTCCAGATCGCCGAATCAGTGACGGAATCAGAGGAAAAGATGATAAGAATCCTCGAATGGTAAAGTTTACTCCTCTTGTTATGCCTGTTGACAAAATTCTAACGCAGATTAAGGACGAGCATTACCTGAAGTGGCCACGGCCCTTACATTCGTCTCCTAATGTCCGTGATAAGAACAAGTACTGCCGGTTCCACAAAGATCATGGCCATTACACCGAGGACTGTCGGGACCTCAAAGAGCAGGTAGAGGAGTTGATACGAAAGGGGAAGTTGCAAAAATTTGTAAAAAAGGGTGAGTATAGTAAATTCCGGGAAGGGAACAAAGGCCAGCCTGAAGCTTCGTCAAGAGGGAATGACCGTCAGTCACAACCTCCTCAAAATGTGGTCGGGGAGATACAGACGATCACAGGGGGACCCGTCACCGGAGGTTCGTTCAGATCCCTTCAAAAAGCATACCAACGTCAGGTAAACAGCGTCCACACGATTCCCCCGTTGAAGCAGAGACGAACCGATCAAGACATGACTTTCAATGAAAACGACGCGAGGGGAGTGAAGCAGCCTCACAATGACCCCCTGCTCATAATGCTTACCATAGAAGGGTTTAACACCAAAAGGGTCCTCGTGGACAATGGAAGTTCTGCTGACATCATTTACTTCCCTGCATTTCAACAATTGAAGCTAGACCCCAGAAGGCTACGTCCTTTCGATTCCCCCCTCGTCAGTTTCAGTGGTGACAGGGTCTACCCCAAGGGCATAGTCACGTTGACAGTAACAGTGGGGACATACCCGAAGCAACTGACCCGTCAGCTGGATTTCTTGGTAGTAGATTGCCCCTCCTCATACAACGTCATCATTGGGAGACCTGCCCTCAATAAGTGGAAGGCATCCACATCTACCTATTGCTTGAAGGTGAAGTTCCCTGTGGAGAACGGGGTTGGTGAAGTTAAGGGAGACCAAGTCTTAGCTCGGGAATGCTACCAAGCTGTGTTGGCCGCAAAAGAAAACCACACCTGGATAATTGAAGAGAAGGAGGAGGAAAAGGTAGAGGCTTTAGAAACAGTGCAACTAACTGAGGAAGAAACAGCCAAAACAACCAGGATAGGGACGACCTTATGTCCCGAGATGAGAACAAAGCTCGTCCAGTTTCTTAAGCAAAACCTGGATGTATTCGCCTGGAACCATGACGACATGCCAGGTATAGCCCCGAAAATCATCCAACACAAGTTGAATGTAGACCCAGAAAAGAAGCCCGTCAAGCAGAGACGAAGAGTCTTCGCACCAGAAAGAGATCAGGCAGTCGCTGACGAAGTGAAGAAGCTCTTGACTGCAGGTTTCATCAGGGAAGTGTACTATCCAGACTGGCTGGCCAACACTGTTCTGGTGAAGAAAGCAAATGGGAAGTGGAGGATGTGCGTGAACTTCACGGACCTGAACAGGGCTTGCCCGAAAGATAGTTTCCCCCTTCCAAGAATAGACCAGTTGGTAGACTCCACGGCCGGGCACAAGCTATTGACGTTCATGGATGCTTTCTCAGGGTATAACCAGATAAAAATGGCTGACGAGGATGAGGAGAAAACGGCCTTTATCACCAGCCAAGGCCTCTATTGCTATAAGGTAATGCCTTTCGGACTAAAGAATGCAGGCGCTACTTATCAGAGATTAGTGAACAGAATGTTCAGCAGGCAGATAGGTAGGAATATGGAGGTCTACGTGGATGACATGCTCGTCAAGAGCAGGGAAGAACTTACCCATTTGGACGACCTCAGGGAAACATTCGCCACTCTCAAACAATACCAAATGAAGTTGAATCCGAGTAAGTGTGTTTTTGGTGTAGCCTCAGGAAAGTTCCTGGGATTCATGGTATCCCAGAGAGGAATAGAAGCAAATCCGGAGAAGGTTCAGGCCATCATCAACATGGCATCGCCCAAGACCGTCAAGGAGGTCCAAAAGCTCACGGGACGGATCGCCGCCCTCAACAGATTCGTCTCTAGAGCAACGGATAAATGCCTCCCCTTCTTCAAGACCCTGAAGCAGGCCTTTGCCTGGACTGACGAATGTAAGGCAGCTTTCCAAGAGCTCAAACGCTACTTGAGCAATCCACCTCTACTAAGCCCGTCAAAAGAAGGTGAGAACTTGTATCTGTACCTAGCTGTTTCGTCTACAGCCGTCAGTGCAGCCCTGATCCGAGAAGAAAACCGAATACAACTCCCCGTTTATTATATCAGCCAAGCCTTCCAGGGGCTGAGTCCAGGTACCCAAAAATCGAAAAAATCACGTTCGCGTTGATAATTGCCTCACGCAAGCTCAGGCAGTATTTCCAGGCAAATCCAATCTGGGTAATGACGGACCAACCTATCAAGAAGTCCATGAGCAAGCCCGAGGCAGCAGGGAGAATGGTCCAATGGGCGATTGAACTTAGCCAGTTTGATATAGAATACCATCCCAGGGCGGCAATTAAAGCACAGGCTCTGGCAGACTTTATCGCTGAGTTCACCCTTCCGGATGAACAAAACCCTGCCAGTAAGGGTAAACCTTGGGTAATACAGACCGACGGTTCGTCGGCCCAAAAACGGGGAGGAGTAGGGGTCGTCATAACCACCCCTGACGGAGAGGTATTGAAGTATGGAGTTCAGTTGAAATTCCCGGCGACTAACAACGAAGCCGAGTACGAAGGGATTCTGACGGGGTTGAGGCTAGGAAAAGTAATTGGAGCCAAGACCCTGTTAGTCCAGAACGACTCAAAGCTAGTAATTGGGCAGATCAAGGGAGAATACGAAGCAAAGGAAGAAAGAATGCAGAAGTACCTCAGGTTGACAAAGCACTTGATTCAAGAATTCGAAGAGGTAGAGTTCGTCCAGATTCCCAGAAGCCAGAATATTGCAGCAGACGAAGTATCAAAGATAGCATCGTCAGAAGAAACGTGGTCGAATGCAGACTTGATGATGGAAGTACAGAAGAGCCCCAGCATAGAAGAAGTTCCAACCTTCGCAATCCAGAACACAAGTAGCTGGATGACGCCCATTGTATCCTTTCTTCGGGATGGGCACCTCCCTCAAGACTCAAATGAAGCCAGGAAGATCAAAAAGAGGTCTGCCAGATTCACAATTCTTAATGATACCTTGTACAAGAGGGGCTTCTCCATGCCCTACTTAAGGTGTGTGAACGAAGAAGACGCTGAGTACATCCTAAGGGAAGTCCACGAAGGGATCTGCGGAGATCACGCAGGCCCTAGATCTTTGGTAAGCAAAATTATGCGAACAGGTTATTTCTGGCCTACTATGCAGGTGGACGCAATGGAGTTCGTCAAGAACTGTGACAAATGCCAGCGATTCGGGAATGTTCAACGACTGCCAGCCGAAAGACTGACGACGATAGCGTCCCCATGGCCATTCGCACAGTGGGGAATTGACATCGTCGGCCCATTCCCCTTGGGCAAAGGTCAGGTAAAATTTTTACTCGTCGCTATAGATTACTTCACAAAATGGGTTGAGGCAGAGCCAATGGCGACTATCACGGAAGCAAAGATCCGGAGCTTCGTATGGAGGAACATAGTCTGCAGATTCGGGATTCCAAGGACGATCATATCAGACAACGGACGACAGTTCGACTGCCAAGGCTTCAAGGACTTCTGTTCTGGACTAGGCATCAAGAACCATTTCTCATCGCCAGGCCATCCTCAAGCAAATGGACAGACAGAAGTGACGAACCGGACTCTACTCAAAATCATAAAGACGAAACTGGATGATGCAAAGGGCTCTTGGCCAGACGAACTACCCAACGTCTTGTGGGCATACAGAACAACAGCGAGAACCCCGACGGGAGAGACCCCGTTTAGACTTACTTACGGAACTGAAGCAGTGATCCCGGTCGAGGTCGGAGTAACCAGCACCAGGCGGGAGATGTTCAGCGAGGAAGACAATGACGATCGTCTGCGAGTCAACCTTGATTGCCTGGACGAAGTCAGAGATAAAGCCTGTAACAAAATGGCGGATTACAAGAAGAAGATGACAGAGTATTACAATAAAAGGGTGAAGCTCCGACGACTCAACATCGGCGACCTCGTCCTACGTGAAGTAACACTTGCGACCAAGAATCCAACTCAAGGGAAACTTGGCCCCACATGGGAAGGGCCGTACCGGGTTGTTCATTACTCCAGACAGGGAAGCTACCACCTTGAAACTCTGGACGGACAAAGACTCCCGAGGCCATGGAACATTGAACACTTAAAGAAGTACCATCAATAGACGTAACAATCAAATGTACTTGTTATCAAAATCAATAAAGAATCCATTCAGCTGATATTGTTCTGTGAGTAGGTCTATGCAACCGAAGGTAACTGACGAAGGCAATATCCCTAATAAGGGTGTAAGCCACGAAAGGCCAAAAATGGCTAAGTAACAAAATTCCACATAGAATGGATGTAAGTTACTGACGACCATAAAAAATGGTTAAAATGAGGCTAAGTAACAAGATTCCGCCTTGACGGAGGTAAGTTACTGACGATGATTAAAATCCCAAAAAACGGGTATAAGTCACGAAAAGCCAAAAATGGCTAAGTAACAAGATTCCGCCTTGACGGATGTAAGTTACTGACGATAATTAAAATCCCTAAAAACGGGTATAAATCACTAAAAGCCAGAAATGGCTAAGTAACAAAATTCCGCTTGACGGATGTAAGTTACTGACGATGACTAAGATCCCTAAAAACGGATGTAAGTCACGAAAGGCCAGAAATGGCTAAGTAACAAAATTCCACATAGAATGGATGTAAGTTACTGACGACCATAAAAAATGGTTGAAATGAAGCTAAGTAACAAGATTCCACATGGAGTGGATGTATGTTATTAACAATAACGATACCTACAAAGTAAAGATTGACCCTACATAGACGGGCGTATTGCAAACGACGACCAAGCAAACACAAGCATAGGTAAGTACACAGAAGTAAATCAAATTAAAAAGCCCAAAAAATAACGGGCAATTCACAAAGTGTTTTTACAAGACCCATAAACACTGAGCCAAAAGCTTCGTCCTTAAAATAAATTAATTGTTGAAGAAAAAACGACCCAAAACATAGTGGGTATCCAAAAAGAAAAAATATTCTAAGTATCAGGTACAGGCAGCATCATCAACAGAAGGTATGGTGTCAACAGGAGCTGCGTCAGCAGGAGCCGCGTCAGTAGGAGCTTCGTCCACAAGGGCATCGTCCACAGGAACCTCATCACCAGGAGCACCCACAGAAGCTTCAGGCTCAGGAGCAGGAGGTCGGGCGGCTTCATCTGCGGCCATTTCCTGATCCACCTCCTCCAGGTCCAGCTCCTCCATATTCACCCCCGAAGGGTGCTTCACGAGGTACCTCCTCAGGAGCTCGAAACCCTTAAAGTACCAACTGAAGAGCACAGTGTTATACTCGTCAGTGGTTTGGAAGGCTTCAACGGATCTGGCGGCTATGGTCTTGAGACTCTCCCTGGCCCCAAGGAGTTGATCGTCCTTCTCCTTAGTCAGCTGGCGCTCAACCCGGAGGTCACCGTTTAGCTTCTTGACCTGCTCCTTCAGAGTGTTGTTCTCACCCATGGAAGCAATAAGGTCTTTTTTCAGCGACGAGTTCTCTGCCTCCAAGACCTCCATCCTAGACGTCATGGACGCCACCTTGGCTTCCTGAGTAAAGAACTCAGAAGAAAGATGCAAACTCTCCCCTAGCACCTGGACAAGCTTGTGCACCTGACGAGCCGCGATCTCGTTGAAAGGGATGCCAGATAAAGCCTGCAAATCCGCAGATGTCACTGCCTCGTGGGCTCGATCTACGGCCATCTTCTCGTCATTCCACAGGGTTGATGAACGAAGAGCAGTTTTCTCCTTCCCTTTCTCAGTCAGCCGCGGCCTTTTTGAGGCAGGAGTGCCACCTATCTCCTCCACAGAAACTGTAGGAGAAGCCGTTCTCGTCGTCTCACCCGCGGGAACGACTGGACGAACAGAAGGAGTTGGAGTAGCATGACCTCCCTTCCCAGTGACGCGTACGCTCTTTGCTCCCAGACTCGACAGAGGCTCGTCTTTCTTGGATCTCATCTTTGCGTACATACCCTTGTTAAATTTGGTCGTCATCTCTGCAAGGGAAAAACGCTAAGTAAAAAAAAAAAAAAAAAAAAAAAAAAAAAAAAAAAAGGAAAGAAGGAAAGTGAGTACTGACGGATTTAACACTTACTCTTTTTTCCTTCGATGTCAATGTTACGAAGGACGATTGCAGAGGGATCAGGACCGAGGCAGTAGAAGGCTAGCGTTCTGGGGTCAACAAGCTCGTCCCAGCTCTCAATCGTCAGTGCGTAATCGATCGCCTTCTGGACCCGTTCTCTATACCTGCTCTTGAGCTTGGGTCGTTTCTTAGCTATAAAAAAAAAAAAAAAAAAAAAAGTGTCAATAGCCATGAAAGAAAACACAACAAAATTCAAAGGACGAGGATGGAGGTCGACGCACCTAAAGTCGGGGTTTCCCACCGACGACGCAACCTTGGGATATCACCCCAAACCCCTCCTGAGGCCGTCTCAAAGTCATCCCCAGACACAAAGAAGAATCTGGACTTCCAATACCTGAAGGACGACGGTAAACCCTTGACGATCCTGGTCCTTCTCTCCTAGGGCACCAATTCGTAATACCCATACTCCTTCGATGCCTTTAAACGATACATGTAGACAAGCTCGTCTATCCTAAGCATGTCCCCGTCATTAGCGGCCAACCAGATCACCATACAGCTGACCAAGATCCGCCACGAATTAGGCATAAGTTGCCCGGGGGCAACACCTAAATGGTCCAGGAGTTCCATCAAGAAGGGGTGGACGGGAAACCTCAATCCACAGACGAAGGCAGATTCGTAAAAACAAATCTCCCCAGGAAAGAAGTGACAGGCCCGGTCTGCCTCACTAGGCAGACGAACCCTAACTCGCTCTGGGAACTGAAACCTGTCCTTGAACCTACCCAGCGCGTCGGCATCCAAACCACACTCCTCCCCAAGAGCATAAAAAGCCCTAACTTCTCGAGGCGTGGAGACGGCTGTGTCTTCCTCCACGGGATTACCGCTAGACGATAACCCAGTCTCGAGCTCACTGGATCTAACCTCAGATGCCATCCTACCCTCCCTCACCAAATTCTCGAACCAGTCTATTGACTGACGAAGCAACTGCAAGAGGTCAGCCAACACCACAGCCAGACAACTACCCTCGTAAACAAAGTTTTCGAGGTATGGAAAATTTCCTAATGAACCTCCTAATCGAGCAAAAAGAAACGATATGGAGGGGCAAGCTATCCTAACCTCAGGGCTACCAACCATAAGTAAAACAGAGAAATACAAGAAAACCTAGAAATCCCTAAACCCGTCGGAGCAAGCACAAAGAGAGAAAAGATGGGAAAAATCAGAAGATCCACCACCACAGATGCAAACAAAATATGAAAAATAATGAGTGGGGAACACACCTCAAAGAAGATAACTGCCGCCGACGACGCACCGGTAGGGAGGAAAGTTGCAGAGAATGGTTGGCGAAGAAGATACCCAGAGAAAGAAGTAGAAGTTCTTAAGAAAAAGTGAAAAGGAGGAGTGAGAAGAAAGGAGGTTTAAAAATAAGGCTTGGGAAACTGAAAAATCAGCGGGAAACCCAATAGTCCCCATTATTCGGACATTAACTCCACCAGCCAGCACGCGCCACGTATGCCACGTTCTATGGAGCGCCGTCACTTCGCACTTAATGAGGAACAGAATCCCAAGAGTCACCTGCAACACGAGACCCTTCAGATTCTATAATCGTCAAGAACATGACGAACATAGAATCCGGGGGCAACTGACGAGACTGACGAGTCCGTCCCACACTGACGATATTGTTCACGGACGATGACACCATCGGGAGTAACAGAATGATCATGCACGTCACTGACGAAGGCATTCAGGTTATTCAATGCAGTCAATTAAGCCTAGAACGGTTGAAAGGCCAGCTGTACGGACCGTTGGAACGCATTGATGCCCCATTCACTACCCCCAAACGTTACCAGAAAGAGCATTAAGACCTCCATAACTACTCCAACGGTTAGAGGCCATGAAAGAGTATAAAAAGACCACACATTTGCCAATACCAAGGTACATACACAAACACCTTAAAAAAGAACTATTATTCCTTGCGTTCGCTACTTTTCTCTGAGATTTCTTTGCATACTAACTTTGGCATCAGAGACGTGGTGGCAGGCACCACACCGGTGACCCTTCCAGGAGGCTGCAGGTTGGCTTCATCCGACCATATTGACTGACGAGTTCACGCTCCATCAGCATATAATGTTGCTTCTCTCTAGAAAGTTGAAGGGCCTATTCTTGTATGAGTGCATCATCAAAATGTTCTTTCAACGAGCAAGCCTGTTTTTGTTCTTGCGTTATAGCATCATCAAAATCTTTATTCAACGAGCAAGGCTGTTCTTGTTCTTCTTGCATGACTGCATCATCATAATGTTCTTTCGACGAGCAAGCCTGTTCTTGTTCTTGCGTTACAGCATCATCAGAATGTTTATTCGACGAGCAATCCTCTTCTTCTTCTTGCATGACTGTATTTGACTGTTCTTTCGACGAGCAAGCCTGTTCTTGTTCTTGCGTTACAGCATCATCAGCATGTTTATCCGACGAGCAATCCTCTTCTTGTTCTTGCATGACTGTATCTGAATGTTCTTTCGACGAGCGAGCCTGTTCTTGTTCTTCTTGCATGACTGCATCATCAGAATGTTCTTTCGTCGAACAAGCCTGTTCTTATTCTTCTTGCATAACTGCATCATCTGAATGTTTTTTTGGCGAGCCCATCATTAGATGAATTGGAAACGTAATCCAAGAAAAAAATCGCTCAGTTAATAGTTCGAAAACTCCTTCATTGTGCTTTGTCATTGTGCGGCACAATTAATCAAAGCAATAAACTGTATTATATATTGTTTACGGATAGAGCTTGTGTTTGAGAGCAAACCAAAAGATAAAGTAAAATACACAACCCACGTGTGTGTCTATATATATATATATATATATTCTTTTAGGGGTTTTAACAAGACTCCTAAAAGATTAAAAAAAAAATGAAGTTTTTTTTTTTTTTTTTTGTATTCTAATTTCCATGTAAATAGCCAAAGATTTTGTAACTGAATTGCCACATTTTCATGCACAAAAGTGTTTGGAGATTTAGGAAAAAAATGGTTCAAACTGCAGCAAGTTATGTTATAATTATCTAAAAAAAAAAAAAAAAAAGATTTCCATGCAGATAAGATAAAAGCCAACTATCACGGCTTTTCTATTGGACTTTAGATTATTGTGTTTAATGGGTTAGATTAGGTCCATATTGAGGGGATCTTGCGGAGATGGACTTGTAATTATTTAATGATATGGGCCCAATATATTATGGTATGTTTGGAATGGATCCGAGAAAGATGCTTTATTAAAGTTCTTTGCTATTGCCTTGCTCTTTTTGCTGTATTTTGTTGCGGGTTTCTTCGTAAATTGCACAAATTCAATTCCTTTTCCTTTTTTTTTTTTTTAAATTCTGACAAAAAAGAAAGAATTAGTATTTTTATAACCTTATATGAACAATGATTTTTCAATTTTAGGTAGTTTTTGAATCTCTAGTGGGAAAGAATCTTGTAATTTTTAGCGGACAAAAGGAATATTAAGAAACTACAGTTTTCTCCCCAAACATTTAAAAGGAATTCAAGCACTTATTTGGGTACAATCAAATCTCATAACATTTTTGCAATAAGCTAATGTAGGGGGTGGATTCGAGCGCTCTCTAAGGATTGAGAGAGTGGGCCCAAGCCCAACTAACCCTTCAATAAATTTGTAGAGTGTGGACTCAAGAGCTAGGCCTCAGTAAAGAAGGCAACGGCCATGCATGGTTGTACGTGGTTGCTAATAACTAGAACGTGGGTATAAACACACAATGAGGCTCCTCGGACGTGCCTTATGGAGCTGGAAACTACTGTTATCTCTTTTCAGAAGGGTTACAAGAGTTGAGAGGGAGTACTTTGCTACAGTATTCCTTTTTCTCTGGTTTTTCATCCGTCCCCCTCACAAGAGGGATTTTTACATTATATACTCCTCACTCAGTTGATCCTAGCCCTACATTTGTTGATCAATCCGGTTTCTACTCGAGTGCCTGTCCCATCAGCCGCATTCCCATACCTCCAGTGGGTTGCAGCGCTCAAGATGGCACTGTTCAGAGGTCCTATCCTCATTAATGCGGCCAGAGCGTTAGTTGAGGGCATTTAATGTGGAGGTGACAGTTCGCCTGGGACCTGCTTCTCCGCCATGCTTCAATGTCCGGTGATTGGCTCTTGCTATTTGCTCCTTGGATGCTTGGGGAGACTCCCCTTAAAGGTGTGCCGTATGCCCACTTTCTGTCCTCGGACTACCGAGGATGTAACCATCCTCGGCAATGCTCCTTGGGTCCTGGGCTCTAAACTTTGGTCCTCGGACCTCGGATCGCGGAGGCGTCCTCGGCATGGGCCTCTGGGCTGGGCCTGGAGTGGGCCGGGGCTGCTGACTTATTCTGGCCCCACAATAGCCCCTCAAAATCATGCTGTCCGCATCCTCGGGCGGAAGGAGGATTTTGATATCCCCGGACCTGCTTCGCGTCTAATCAAGTCTTATCCCTCGTCAGCGTTGGCGCCTTTTCAACTGCCCAAGGTGCGTTACTGGCGCTTCGATGTGCGTAACGTGTCTTGCATTAAATTCGGGCGGCTTTATGCTCCCCACGTTCAACGGGCAGATGACAATCTAACGGTGGGGATGCGTCTGGCACTTATGGGCGGGAAAACTTGCGCAGCTCTTCTTTCTAGGGTATAAGTACCCATTAGAGCCGTTTCTTCATTCTTCATTTGCAATCGAGAGTTCCTGCGCCTCTACTCTGAGTCCAGCCAAACTTCCACCTCCACCTTCAGCACAAAAAGCCAGTCCGAGGACTCCTCCTCATTTCTGTAAGTCTCTCTGTCTTTCTCTGAGCTCTCTTCCTCTTTACTCGTCCTTCTCTTTCGTTCGTTCATCTTTTAGTCCGCTTAGGCGTCATCTAGGATGGGTAGACTTAAGAGGTTTGTTGGCACTGAGGAGGCGATGGAGAAGTTCATCGCCGATTACAAGATACCGGCCAATGTGGGCTTAAGGTATTGTGAGGAGGGGGAGTGGTACCTCAAGAGGCGAGAGGGCGAAGTGGCGATTCCTGTCATCGCTTTCCTTGAAGGGGGGATGAGGATCCCCATGGGGCCAGTGATGAGGGGTTACCTCACCTACTTCCGGTTGACCCCCACCCAGTGCGCCTCCAACATGTTCAGGATTCTGGGCAGTGTGGACGCCCTTAACGAAAAGATGGGTCTGAGGTTGACCCATCACGATGTCAACTACTGCTACAATCTTCAACATTTGAAGAACAAGTCCTATTACATGAGGACGAGGGACGACAGGGTCCGGCTTATCCAGTGCCTCCCCGAGTCCAACAAGGGGATGAATGAGGATTTCCTCATCGTGTCCGGAGCGTGGCACGATGGCCTTCATTGTCCGACGACGGAGGGAGAACCAGGTGGGGCAATGGGAGTAAAAAGGGGATTTATAGATTCTAGCTTCTTTCTCTGCGTCATCTCTTCTCGTATTGTTTGGCTTCTAACCACGGACGTGTACTTTTTTTGCAGATCTGCACTCCTATGCGCGCCATTTCAACTTGATCAATAGGGAGGACTTGCAGAAGGTGCTCAGGTCGGCGGATTTCGAGGACGAAGAAGACCACCAAGTCAGAGCTGCGCACAAGATTCTGGGGTACTCTCCGATCCAGAAGTCATTTGCGGCCCCGAAGTACGTGATCAGAGCAAACGATCCTCGGCTGCAGAAAATAGCAGTGACCGAGGAAGGGTTTGAGTTTCCCGAGGACACCTCCACTTCAGAAGGCGTCACGGTAGCAGTCCCCTCGTCTTCCCATTCGTTCCCAGAGGCCACAGAAGAGGACTTAGAGAGGGAAGGGGACCTTGTGGATTTTGGTACTGCCGAGGAGGATTTCAGCGTTTTTGAGCAACTCCATCAGTCCGAGGACCCATCTGGAGACTTGGGTGATCCTCGTCTAACCGAGGCAGACCTCTTCGCGGCACAGAAGTCTTCCCGGCGCAGGATGGGCTACAAGAAAAAGTACCAGCCAAGCCTGTCCGAACTACTAGAAGGGCAGCCGGGGAAGTCCAAGCCGAAGCTTCCTCCCCCATCTCCAAAGAATCGCCCTGTTCAGACCAGGTCGGCTTCAACACAATCCAAGCTTCCTCCTCCTCCGCCTCAGGCGAGCCCGTCGTCCAGGCACGAGCCCGCTGACCCTAAGCAGAAGAAGGACAAGGGTAAGAGGACCCTTGAGGACAAATCTGGGCCCACACGGGAGGGCGAGGGCAATCAGCGGCCATCGAAGCAGTTGAGGATAGGCCCCTCAACGCAGGATGAACAGGTTGTTCCCCCGCCCGAGATCCAGGCCTGGCTCCCCGCCCCAATGCTCCGCGGGGCTCCTCTGAGGGATGACTCCTCCCTCAGGGACTTTAAAGATGGCGAAGGCGCGTACGTGGCCGACGCTGTGGAGAGATGCCTGCTCCTGCCTGCGGACATGGCGGAGCTTGGAACCATGAGGAGTAGGGATGTCTTCCTCTCTCTCAAGCGGTATTTGGGGATGGTAAGACCTTAACACCTGTGCTTTTACTTGCCTTTTTCTTGCTTTCATTTCTTTTTGAGCTCGGCTAATTGCAACTTGCCTGTTTCGTTTGGCAGGCTGTACAGGCCACCTTCAGGCTGGAAGAGGCGGCCAATGAGCATGGGAAGGCCATGGATCTGGAGCGCGATAGGCGCTTGGTGGCTACCAGGACCCTCAAGAAGTCGGAGGAGGACCTTGCCAAGGCTAAGGAGGCGCTGAAGGCAATGACCCAGGCTAAGGAAAGCGCAACGTCAGGCCTTGAGGGTGCCCAAAGGCAGGCCGAGACTCAGACAAAGCGTCTGGGTGAGGCAGAGAAGCAGTTGAAGCTCGCCGAGGATCAGATAGTTGGCCTGGCGAAGAAAGTGGCAGATGCCGAGGAGGCCAAGAGGGTGGCTGAATGGGCCAAAGGGGAGGCTGAGAGGGCCAAGCTTGAGGCAGAGCATGGCAGGGAGGAAGCCTGGGCCACTAAGCAGGAAGCTGAGGAGGCAGCCTTCACTGCCGGGGCAGCTGAGACAGCAGCTGCCTACAAATCCCAAGTCCCTGGGTTATGTAGGCGCTACTGCTCCGAAACTTGGAACGAAGCCCTCAGGCAGGCTGGAGTGGATGCTTCTTCTGACTTGTGGAAGGAGGAGAACGTGTACTACCCTCCTTTTATCCGCGAGACTGCCCACGATGGCTCTGAAGCCGAGGAGGCTGCTGTGGAAACTGCTGCTACTCCGGGCGAAGAGGCCTCGGGTGCTGGGGTTGCTGATGAGCCAATCCAAGGGAGCAATCCTCCCGTGGTGGTTGTGTTGAGTGATGGCTCCAACGAGGACGCGCCTCAGCAGGTTGTAGAGCCTTCCCCCGCCGCCCAGGTCTCTTCTGCTGAGGGGGCGGCTATTCCTGCTGTGCCTCTGCAGGCCATTCCCATCGGTCAGGACTCAGGGGACCCTGAGGCAGCTACGGGCCAGCCACCCACTGAAGCAGCCAATTAGGCCTCATGGCCCTTCTGCCTGCTGCACTTTATTTCTGCATCTCTTTCTTTTTCCGTTTTTTTTTTCTTTATCTGTAATGTGACTTCCTGGGTGCAATTCCCTTGTGTTTAATGAAATGAAAACTTTATTTCCTTTTCTGTTTGTTGTGGCTATTTCCTTACTTGCACGCTATTCATTTTTCGTATAACTTTGACTTCAATTGTACCTCGGCCAATCGCGGCATTTGATAATTATAACGTAAGGTGGGACTTTGAAGTAGACACTTAGAATCTTTTTAAAGTAGTTAGTTTCTTCTTAGGCATAGGTCCGAGGACCCAGCAGTCCTATGTTTCTGTTTAACAATACGTTTTCTTTAAGTGGTCAGTTTCCCCATAGGACTGAGTCCGAGGACTATGCAGTTCCCTGGTTCTGTCTAACTCTTAAGCTTTCTGAAGCAGTTAGTTTCCCCATAGGACTGGGTTCGTGGACCATGCAGTTCCTTGGTTCTGTCTAAAGCTTAGCATTCTTAAGTAGCTAGTTTCCCCGGGGGACTGAGTCCGAGGACCATGCAGTTCCGTGGTTCTGTCTAACACTTGGGTTTCTTAAAGTGATTAGTTTCCCCATGGGAATGAGTCCGAGGACCATGCAGTTCCCTGGTTCTGTCTAACACTTGGGTTTCTTAAAGTGATTAGTTTCCCCATGGGAATGAGTCCGAGGACCATGCAGTTCCCTGGTTCTGTCTAACACTTGGGTTTCTTAAAGTATTTAGGACGCGAGGCAAATAACTAAGATATGCTAACAATTATGAATCAAAGTGACTTCTTTATTAATAGTAGTACCTTTTCAGGTTGTTTACATTCCATGGACGAGGTACAGGTCTGTCATCTAAATCTTCTAAATAGTACGCTCCTATCCCTGCCACCGAGGTGATTCGATAGGGGCCCTCCCAGTTAGGTCCGAGCTTTCCCCAGGAAGGGTTCTTGGCAGTTCCTACAACTTTTCTCAGCACCAAGTCTCCCGGTGCTAGTGGTCTGAGCTTTACGTTGGTGTCATATCCCTGCTTGAGCTTTTGCTGGTAGTAGGCCAGCCGGATCATTGCTTGCTCTCTTCGTTCGTCTACCATGTCCAGGCTCCGCCCCAGCAGCTCATCATTGCTGCCTGGGGTGAAGGAGCTCGTCCTTAGTGTCGGGAAATTAGTTTCCAGGGGGATCACTGCCTCCGCACCATAGGTCATGGCAAAAGGTGTTTCCCCTGTTGAGCGCTGGGGTGTAGTCCGGTATGTCCAGAGGACATGGGGCAGCTCTTCTACCCATCTCCCTTTGGCGTCATCCAGTCTCTTCTTAAGCCCGTTGACAATGACCTTGTTGACTGCCTCGGCCTGCCCATTCCCCTGGGGGTAGGCTGGCGTTGAGTACCTGTTTGTGATCCCAAGTTCGCAACAGTACTCCCTGAAGGCCTTGCTATCGAACTGGAGTCCGTTATCCGAGATGAGGGTATGAGGGACCCCGAACCGCGTAACTATGTTCCTCCAAAGGAATTTCTTCACGTCTACATCCCTGATGTTGGCTAGTGGTTCGGCCTCGACCCACTTGGTGAAGTAGTCCGTGGCCACCAACAGATACTTCTTGTTCCCTGGTGCCTTGGGGAAGGGTCCCACGATGTCCAAGCCCCATTGGGCGAACGGCCATGGACTGGATAACGGATTGAGGACCCCTCCTGGCTGATGGATGTTTGGGGCGAACCTTTGGCATTGGTCGCACTTCTTGACATACTCCTGGGCCTTTTGCTGCATTCCCGGCCACCAATATCCTTGAGTGATGGCTCGGTGAGCCAGGGATCTCCCCCCTGTGTGGCTCCCACATATTCCCTCGTGCAGCTCTTCGAGTAGTAATTCCGCCGCTCCGGGGTGGACGCACAGTAGGTATGGTCCAGAATAGGAGCGCTTATATAGCTTGTTATCCTCGGACAACCAGAATCGAGGGGCCTTCCTTCTAACCTTCTCGGCTTCTGACTTGTCCTCGGGAAGGGTGTCTTCTTTTAGGAATCTCACTATGGGGTCCATCCAGCTGGAACCCACCTCAATCTGGTGGACGGGGATTCCTTCCCTTGGCACTTCGCTTGCCCTTCCCAGATGTTCCACGAGTATTATCCGAGGCAGGTCCCCTGCCGAGGAGGTTGCGAGCGTGGCCAGTGAGTCGGCGTGGCTGTTCCCGCTCCTGGGGATATGAGACAGGCTGTAGAGGCTAAACCCCAACCGCAAGCGCCTGACTTGGTCCAGGTATTCCTGCATTCTTGAATCCCTGGCCTCCATTTCCCCATTTACCTGGCCTACCACCAACCTCGAGTCCGAGAACATCTCTATCGACTTTCCTCCCATCCTTTGTACCATGATCATCCCCTGTAGTAATGCCTCATACTCGGCCTCGTTGTTCGTGGCCGCGAATCCGAGCCTTAGGGATTTCTCAATGACATGATCTTCAGGGGATACTAGGACCAGCCCCACTCCGGACCCCCTTTGGTTTGCCGCGCCATCCACATACACCTTCCAACATGGTGCCTCTGGGATGGAGATTGCCCTAACTGATTTCTCATCGCGGCTCTTAGCCTCGGCCGTCACTTCTGCGGTTGGTTCGGCGAACTCGGCCGTCAAATCTGCCAGAACCTGGCCCTTTATGGAGGTCCGGGGCATGTACTTGACGTCAAAAGCCCCCAGAATTGTGTTCCACTTCGCGATTCTGCCTGTGTAATCAGCGGCCCGGAGCACAGACTTCAAAGGCAATTGGGTTAGGACAACCACGGTGTGAGCTTGGAAGTAATGGGGGAGCTTTCTCGTGGCGTGGACTACAGCCAGGATGGCCTTCTCTAGGGGTAAGTATCTCACCTCCGCTTCGTGCAGCGACTTGCTGACGTAGTAAACTGGCCTCTGAACGCCATTATCTTCCCGTATCAGTACTAGGCTCACCGCATGGGGTGCCATAGCAAGGTACGCGTATAGGACCTCGTCGACCTCGGGATGGGACATGATAGGCGGTCGGGAGAGGTAATCCTTGAGTTGCTGGAAAGCTTTGACACAATCCTCAGACCACTCGAACCCTTTCCACTTATTGATCAGGAGATAAAAGGGTCTACACCTGTCAGCCGACCTGGAAATGAACCGGTTTAGCGCCGCGATCATCCCAGTAAGCTTTTGGATCTCCTTGGGATTCTGCGGAGGCTTCATATTGTGAATGGCCCTGATCTGGTCAGGGTTGACCTCGATCCCGCGGTGGGTGATCATATACCCCAGGAACTTGCCAGAGCTTACGCCAAATGAGCATTTTGAGGCGTTAAGGCGGAGCTTGTGCTCTCTCAGGACGCCAAATGTGCGGCCGAGGTCTTCCAGGTGCTCGGACACCAACTTGCTTTTCACCACCATATCGTCAACGTAGACTTCGACGCTCTTGCCCAACATCGGCTCGAACATTCTCGTCATCATCCTCTGGTAGGTGGATCCGGCGTTTTTCAGGCCAAACGGCATGACCTTGTAGTGGTAGTTCCCAATGGGTGTCACAAATGCCGTCTTCTCTCGGTCCTCCAAGGTTAGGGGAATTTGATGATAACCCTGAAAAGCATCCAGGAAGCTCATCCGAGGATGGCCTGCAGTCGCGTCTACTAGCTGGTCTATTCGTGGCATCGGGAAGGGGTCTTTTGGGCATGCTTTGTTCAGGTCTGTGAAGTCTACACAGACCCTCCACTTCCCACTTTTCTTCTTGACCACCACAGTGTTGGCCAACCATGTGGGGTAGAAGATCTCCTTGATAGCCCCCGCGTGCTTAAGCTTATCGGTCTCTTCCCTGATCGCATTAGCGTGCTCTTTCGACGGGCGCCGAGGTGGTTGCTGCTTGGGGATCGCAAATGGGTTGACGTTAAGGTGGTGACAGATGAAAGATGGATCAATCCTAGGGGCGTCGCAGGGGTCCCATGCGAACACGTCAAGGTTTCCTTTGAGGAATTCAAGTAACTCCTCCTTCTCCCGTGGAGGCAGTTGTATCCCGACCTGGAAAAACTTCTCCGGATCATCGCCAATTATCACCTTCTCCAGGTTTTCGCATTTAGCATCCTCGGCAGGTGCATCTGGAGGTGCCACCTGGGTCTTTGATTGCTATGAATTTTCCTCGGATGGGGCCGAGGACTGTGCATCGATCCGACGGGATATGGCAGCCACTGTGCAATGCCTAGCCGTGGATTGGCAGCCTCGGATCTCCAGAACCTGGTCCCCTGACAGGAACTTCACTTTCTGGTGCAAGGTGGAGGCCACGCCATCCAGGGCGTGTAGCCAGGGCCTCCCTACGATGGCTGTGTAGGGAGAGTATGTGTCCACCACTATGAAGTTCGCCTCCACCACCACTGGACCTGTCTGTACGGGCAGTCTGATCATGCCCTTTGGGATGACGAGCTTCCCATCGAAGCTCATTAGGGGAGAGCTGTAAGGTGTGAGGTCTTCCTGCTTCAGCCCCAGCCCCTTGTAGAGGTCTGGACACATGACCTCGGCTGCGCTGCCACCGTCCACCATCACCCTCTTCACATCGTAGCCCCCTATTCTGAGGGTGACGATCAGGGCGTCCTCGTGTGGTTGGATGGTCCCAATCTTGTCCTCCTCCGAGAAACTCAGGGCTGGGGGAGGATTCCTCCTGGGCCTCTTTGGCCACGTCTGGGGGTCCTCGGCGGGCAGTTGGGCCACAGACAACACTCGTAGAGGGGGTGTGCCCGTCCTTCCTAGTGCAGCCAGTATTATATTGATCGTCCCGGTGGGTTGCCCCATGGCGGCGTCCCTCCGAGGCTCTTGGTAGGTCCGGCTTTGCTGACCGCTGGAATGGTGGAGGAGGTGCTTCAGCCTCCCCTCCTGGACTAGCTGGTCCAGGTGGTTCCAAAGATCCCTGCAGTCCTCCGTATTATGCCCGTGATCCTGGTGGTACTGGCAGTAGCGACTTTGATTGCGCCTTCCAGGTTCCCCAGCCATCTTGTTCGGCCACCTGAAGTACGGTTCGTCCTTTATCTTCTCCAGCACCCTGTGCACGAGTTCTCGGAACACAGCGCCTACCGTCTGTGCCTGGGTCGCTCCAGAATGCCCACCGAAATCCCTCCTCGGACGGGCATTGTCATAACGGTCCGACCTGAAATCCCTTCTCTCCTGGGGGATAGCCTTCTCTTTGCCTTTGCCTTGCAGCATATCTTCCTCCACCCGCTTGTACTTGTCGATCCGATCCATCAGCTGCCGCACGCTAGTGGCTGGCTTACCGGCTAGGGATTCCCTCAGGCCGTGCCCCCTAGGTAGTCCATTCTGGAACGTGTTGATGGCAACAGCATCGTACTTGCCGTCCAGCTCGTTGTAGATCTCCCAATACTTGTCCGAGTAAGCCTTGAGGGTCTCCCCGTCGCGCATGGACAGGGACAGCAGCGCGCTCATGGGCCGAGGAGGCCTGCTGTTTGTGACAAAGCGGGAGCCGAAAGCCTGGGTCAGCTGCCTGTACGAGTCTATGGAGTTCGTCCTTAGACCGTTGAACCACCTCATTGCCACAGGTCCCAAGCTGGATGGGAAGACTTTGCACATCAGCGCCTCGTTCTTGGAGTGGACCGCCATCCTTTGGTTGAACTGGCTCACGTGCTCCACAGGGTCCGTCTTGCCGTTGTAGGCAATGAAAGTTGGCTGCTGGAACCGCCGAGGAAGCTCCGCGTCCTCTATACGACGCGTGAAGGGTGACCTGGAGAGCCGGTCCAGCGCCCTGCTCATGGCATCGCCTCCCAAGTCCCTTGGGGTCGGGTTGGCACGCCTACGCCTCTGGTAGCGCTCCTCCTCGTGGGAGAAAGTCTCGCTGGGGGGCGTCCTCGACCTTTGCCTGTATTCATCATCGCTTTCGTCGTCGGAGGGCGGGTCAGGGCTAGGTCCAGACCGTCTTCGTTGCGCACGGCGCAGCTTCCTCTTTAGATCGTCTATCTCACGTTGCATGGCCACCTTATCGTCCCTTCTCTGGGAAGCGTGGCTGTGGGCCTCTTGTGAACGCGTGGCCTGGCGATCGTCGCGCTTCTGGGGAATGTGCCCGTCCGCTCGACTTTCGCTCGCCGTTGAAGTATGCACGCTTCCTTCTCGAAACCTCCTGTTGTCGTTCTGACCGCCCCCGGGGTCGCCATACTTACCCTGATGCCGTGACTTCGCCGGTTCAGGTCGATTGGGAGTTCCTTGGTGAGGGCCTGATCCTACCATGTTCGACTGTTGTCCTTACCAACGCACAAGCTCTTCCCACAGACGGCGCCAATTGTAGGGGGTGGATTCGAGCGCTCTCTAAGGATTGAGAGAGTGGGCCCAAGCCCAACTAACCCTTCAATAAATTTGTAGAGTATGGGCTCAAAAGCTAGGCCTCAGTAAAGAAGGCAACGGCCATGCATGGTTGTACGTGGTTGCTAATAACTAGAACGTGGGTGTAAACACACAATGAGGCTCCTCGGACGTGCCTTATGGAGCTGGAAACTACTGTTATCTCTTTTCAGAAGAGTTACAAGAGTTGAGAGGGAGTACTTTGCTACAGTATTCCTTTTTCTCTGGTTTTTCATCCGTCCCCTTCACAAGAGGGATTTTTACATTATATACTCCTCACTCAGTTGATCCTAGCCCTACATTTGTTGATCAATCCGGTTTCTACTTGAGTGCCTGTCCCATCAGCCGCATTCCCATACCTCCAGTGGGTTGCAGCGCTCAAGATGGCACTGTTCAGAGGTCCTATCCTCATTAATGCGGCCAGAGCGTTAGTTGAGAGCATTTAATGTGGAGGTGACAGTTCGCCTGGGACCTGCTTCTCCGCCATGCTTCAATGTCCGGTGATTGGCTCTTGCTATTTGCTCCTTGGATGCTTGGGGAGACTCCCCTTAAAGGTGTGCCGTATGCCCACTTTCTGTCCTCGGAATACCGAGGACGTAACCATCCTCGGCAATGCTCCTTGAGTTCTGGGCTCTAAACTTTGGTCCTCGGACCTCGGATCGCGGAGGCGTCCTCGGCATGGGCCTCTGGGCTGGGCCTGGAGTGGGCCGGGGCTATTGACTTATTCTGGCCCCACAGCTAATATATCAGCTAACCAAAAGTCAAAAAATAAATTAATAATAAAAAGATTACACTAGAACTCATCATAGCTAAAAATAATATTGTTGTGAGATTTTGTTGCATTTATATTTCATAAAATTTCTATATATCAAACGGTTTCACAGGCACATATTATACTTGATTTAAAAAACAATGACAAAAAATAACACTTAACTCCAAATTATCAAAATAATATACACTTTTGTGTTGGAAAATGATTCTTATTACTTGAGATGTCATAGTTATTTTTTTGAAAGTGAGATGTCATAGTTATTAAAGAAACAATACGGATTTATTTCTTAGACATATAAAATTATCAATATTACTATTCAAAATTTCTAATAACTTGCATTCATTTTTAGGCTCCAAAATGCAAACCTTTGTAAGTAGGGGTGTACAGCCAACCCACCAATCTAACAAAATTGATCCAACCTGATATAACTTTGGAATATGATTTGAGAATATTAGGATAATTGTATTAATTTATTGAAGAAGGGGGACTCAACCCACCTACCTAATTATTCCAACTCGACCCGAGTTGTGTTGGTTTCTACAAATTTGATGGGTTTGAATGGGTTAATTTAAAGAACCCTCCAAGTTGTTACATGCAAACCCCTGTTTGTATGTAATTTGGTTAACTTGCAATTCTTTCCCAAATAGTAATCTCATGGGCCTTGTTTAGATGAAATGATGGGCTTGGCGGCCTAGGCCCATGACCCTGAAACAACACCCTTAAGTCTTTAGTAGGATTTAGAGAATAGCAGTCATTGTTATTGTCTCTTCTTTCTCTTTCTCTCCCTTTTTTTATTATTTAATTTTTTAAAACTAACTAAAATGGTTGAGATTAGAGTAGATTCTAATTAGCTAAAATGGAAAAAAAAAGTTTTTTATTGACAAATAAGTAATTAAGGATCGCTTCCCACTCTATCATATCTATTAAAAAAATTGGTTGAGATCCAAGATAGTAAAGTTTATATTGAAAAGCTTTTATAGCATAATTAGTAATGAAAGATAACTTAGAACAAAAGAGCTTTTTCAATTTTCACTCAGCATGCTTACATGATGGATATTCGGTCAAGAACTCGTTTATCCAATATTTTCTCAAGATCAAGATATGTCAGGTTCCAAACTGTCTCAATTAATAAGAAGATTTAGGCAAAATAAAGGAATTGAAATGTAAGCGAAATGTACAGAAAAGATAATCGAATGATAGATAAAAAACTTTTGAATGAAGTCAATCAACTTATTTGCATTAATTGAGTTGTTTTTACAATTGATTTTGAGCCCCAAGCCTCATGAATAACTTGGAGATAGTTTTACAGTGAAGATTATATGAAATTGCAAGAAAAATATGAGGAAACTACTAGAGCCCAGGGTTGGTTGAAACAAAGAACCACTCTTTGGACTCTGACAGTGAACCACTCCTTATAGCAAAGAATGCCTGTCCTAAGAAATCCAATGGATTTTGAATCTTCAGACTTCAGAAGGTAAGCATGTTGCTATCAATTGCATACCATATGGACATATATTGTAAAAACTTCCTGTAAAAAATTGAAGAAAATAAAAAGATGGTTATAATCTATATTCATATAATATTTAAAAGTTGAAGTATAATATTTATTGATTTCATGCTCAGTTTTGTCAATTCAGTCTGTTTTGGTCCATTCAATTTATTTCAATCCATTTCAGTTTATTAATCGAATTCAATCTACTTTGGTCTGTTAGTTTATTTCAGTTCACTTTGAAGCTTTCTTGTCATGACAATAGAAGTAATACAATTTTATTTGTGTTTCTATACATTTTATTTTATTTTATTTTATAGAGAAACTCTAGTTACTTGCTGAGATATATCATTCTTATTCTAGTTCTTCATAAAAGCCAAAAGTTAATAGCTTCTACTTAGCACTATTAGTTCTTCTGCAACCCCACACGATGAATGAACCAAGTTAAAAATTACGTTGGTGTGGTCCTCCATTACTTGAAGTATTAATATTGATGAAGCATGAAAATCAGTAGGCTGAAATACTTCGGGCTACGGTAATGGCTGTGAGTCCTAAAAAGAAAGAAAGAACTGTCAAAAGTGATCGGTGTGACCCGGCCAAGGACCCTCTGACGGTTAAGTCAGTTTTCTCTCTAGAACACAAGGAAAGAAAATAGTGAATGGTCTGGATTTACCCTGGGTGAATAGGATTTACTCGTTTTATAGAGAGTTAAACATGGGTCTACTTGTTTGGATCCACCACCATCGTGGGTGATGTTGGTGGTTGATAAAGAAAATGGGCTATATGGAGCGTTGTATGTGGAATTCCTTCCATGTATCATGCAACGTGTTGTATGTTGTTTATGTGAATCTAATGGAGTATTTTCCACTAAACTCACCAAGTATAATTTGGTCGTCCATGTACTTGTTGTCTGTAGATAATCTCATCTATAGAGAACTCCCTTCACTGTATAACTTAGTCATCAATGGACAAGTGTTTTTGTACGCTCTCGTTCTTGGACGAGTTGATATAAGTTTGGCTACGCTTTGGATGAAGACACAGGGACTAGTAATACTTGTGTTGATCTCCATCAGTTGCCCCCTTGTCCTTGTGTTGTTTGTCATTTTTTATTTTTTTTTTAATTTCAAAATTTTAAATTTTTGAATTTTTGAATTTTTGAATTTTTGAATTTCATATTCGATTGTTGACATGTGGTGCGATCCCAAGGTCTATCAATCATGTCGTTTCGTCCTTTAAGAAAAGTGCCACGTGTTTTCTTCTGGTTGGTCGCGTCGTTTCCTATGACCAACTTTGTTGCCTATAAATAGTAGAATTCATCTCCTACCCTTTCACGTTTCTCATATTTTCTTCATTGACATTTGTCGTCCAACGTCTCGTCTAGAAGTCTTCCTACGTCCTTAGGCCTTCTTCGTTTAGAGCCAGGTATCTTCTCCATCTCATCTTTAGGTTTTCCTTTAGTTTTTCAAGATGTCTGAAATCATAATATCTTCGTCTAGCAATAGTGATAATAGGGAGATAGACGAGTATCATGATAGCTTTAGTGATAGTGGCTTTAGTAGTAGTAATAGAAGCAGAAGTAGTGGTAGCAGTAATAGCGGAGGGAATACTACGGACGAGCAATATACGTTCGGAGTTCTTGGGGTTCCTTTAGAAGTCCTTCAAGAGGAGCTAAGGACGAGGGTGGCTTCGAGGTCACATGCTGGTACCTCCACCAGCACTCCTTCGTCCACCACCCCAGATGAAGTAGAAATTGTTTATAGTTGTGTTGTAGGTGTCCCTTCTAAGACTGATGAAAGAAGACTTACTTCCCTTAAAAGTTGGTACCAAATTCCAAACGAGCTTAACCCTAGATTAGCCATCCGTAGCGAGTGGTGTTGCGACCCTCGTTTTGGGGTAGGTATTTATGAGGCCTATCTTTTAGGGGGACTTAAGTTGCCTTTCAATGCCTTTGACAGAGAAATACTTTCTAGGTTAGGTTTAGGAATTTGTCAGCTTAACCCCAATGCATGGAGGCTCATCGTCTCTATGAAGATCTTATGGAGGGAAGTGTTTGAGGGAAATGTTTGAGGGGGATCGAGTTCCTCTATTATTACAAACCTTCCGAAATTAGTCAATCCCTTGGGTTTTACTAGTTCTTAGCCAGGGGCATAGATTGTAAATTAATTAAGTCCCTCCTCACATTTGATAGGAATGGAAGACGGAGTTCTTCTTCATCTTTAGTTTTTGGGCTGGGAACCTTATCGAGGTAGGCATGGATCCATTTCCTCCCTATATTGGCGAGATAGGGAGCCTTAGTCTAGAAGGTATGCTTCTTTCTACTCATTATCTTCTACCTTTTATTGTATTCATTTAACCTCTTTTTTTTTTCTTTTTTTTTTTAATACAGCTTTAAGATGACCTTCTCTAAGCAAATTCTACCTTGAGCATGTCCAACAAGCTCGTCTATTCACTAACAGAAGCTTCTACCCTTTAGTCACTCTACAACGTCTTGCCACTTGGGGACTTGGGCCTGAACCGTTTGCTAAAACTTTAGCTCATGAACTTACTACGCATAGACATAAGCTTTTTTGCTTAAAATTTTTTTCTTACTTGTTTTACTCAAGCTTTAACATCCTTTTTCTTTGCAGGGATAACAACTATGAAAGAAAACAAAGGGAAGGGCTTGGCGGATGAGGAGACCATGCAAGAGACCCATTCTAAGTCTTGTCTAGTCGCTAGTTATAAGAGGAAGACTTTGTCCAAGACGATTAACTTGAGAAATCTTCCAAGTCGTCGAGGCCACAAGAAGGCAAAACACGAGTCGTCTAAGTCTGGAGTCGTCAAACCTGGTTTTGTCATCCCTCCTACTTCTAAACAGCCATCTGTACAAATACTCGACTTGGACTCGTCCATCCCTGCTGGAGCTACCCCGTCCAAGCCTGCTGTAACCACTTCATCTCAGCCTCCCAGAAGCGCTCCTATGAATCTTCTTGAAAATAAGGATCTCGCTGGGGAAAGGTTTTAACAGGCTGTGACTAACGAGGACATTGCAGTGTGCTATGACATGTCCTTGAAAGAGTTTGAGCATTTTGCTGTTCATGATCTCTTCAGGGTATGTTTTTATGTATTTGTCATTATTTTTTGTCTTGTATCATACTTCACATTTCTCATCTAACCATTTTTTCCCAACAGGCCATGTCAAAGTTCATGGCAACGTCCAAGCAGGCAACTGAGATGGACCATGAAAGGGTTAGGCTGGAAGCAAGGGTTCGTGAAATGCAGGTGGACTGTAGGAGTAGAGTTGAGTTGGCAGCAAAGGCTATAGATGAGGTGAAGGAGCTGAAGAACCTCGTCTAAGAGCTTAAGGCAGATGCTGTTGAGAAGGACACTTGTCTTGATCACCTATAAAAGAGGAATGACGAGCTCCGCATCCTTCTTGAGAAGGCCAAGGGAGAAGCCATCAAGGATTTTAGGGCATCCAGCGAGTTCACTGATCTTTTAGATAAAAACTACGTAGCTGGTTTTGAGGATTTTCGCATGGACACCGCAGAGCATTTCCCTGAAGTTGACTTCAGCTCTATTAAGCTCAATATTAGTACTGCAAGCTCTCTCTCCAAACAAGTTCTGAAGATGTCAATATTGAAGATGATGCCACAACCCAGCTTGCTAATAACGACCTTTCTTCTGGAGAAAATCCCCCCCCCCCCCCCCAGTAGTTTATGAAGGAATTTTGAAGTTTTTATTTACCTTGTTGTAGTAGTTTTTTTTTTTATGAGATCCATTGTTTTGGATCGTTCAAATTTGTTTAAGTACATTTGACTCATCCTTACTTTTAGACAAGTCTTGATACGATTGCCTTTTTAGGCTTAACTTAAGGGTTTTTGGACGATAGTCGTCTACCCTTTTACTTATGAATGTTTTTATCTATATTGTTGATTTCCAAGTATTTTCCATCTATATTTCTTGTCCTTAGGCTTATCTTTGGAATTTAACTTGGTTATGTTATCCATAATTTGGATTGGTTAGACGTGTCGTCCATGAAAAATGTCGCATGCATGCTTTTCTTTCATCTCTAGTCCTTTTTGGACGAGTTTTATTGGAAAGTTTGTTCTTTCCCTTGGTCATTGTCTCTTATGACAATTTGCTTCCTTTTTATTAAGGATAGCTTATGACGAGATATCTCTGCATCCAGAGATTTTAAACATCTGTCATTTCATTTGGATGTTGATTTTATAGAATCATAAACACTTAAATTAGGAAATTCAAGCTACTTTATACACAACATCGTCTGTGGACGTACAACATCTATACACAACATCGTCTGTGGACGTTAAGGACATAATTTATAGCATTGTCCAAATAATCCGTCCATGCTAATACTTAGTCCTTTTTTAGGGAATTTAAATTACTTTATGTACAAATGGACTTAGTTTATGACACCGTCCATAACACATGCTAGTAACCAGTGCTTTTTAGGGAATTCAAATACTTAAAAACATAACATACTGTTCTAAAACATAAATACTGAAACATAATATAAACAAACTTCTTAATCTCGTCCATGTTAACCTTCTTGACGAGTTACTCTCACTGGTAGTACTTCCTCAAATGCTCCACATTCCATGGGTGTTCCAACTTTCGTCCATCTAGGGCCTCCAAGTAGTATGAACCTCGCCTTTTGGAATTGATAACTCTATACGGTCCTTCCCAATTAGGTCCCAGCTTTCCATGAGCAGGGTCCTTAGTGGCTAAAGATACCCTTTTTGGGACGAGGTCCCCAATACTGAATTGTCTCGGCTTTACCAACGCATCATGGTACTTAGTCATCAAATTCTTGTAACGTTCCACCCTCTGCTCTGCGTCCATCCTCACCTCGTCAATGAGATCAAGGTTTAGACAGAGCTGTTTTTCATTTTCCTCCCTCTTATGTTGGGCCACCCTGTAGCTGGTTAATCCAACCTCCGCTACATAACTTCCATATGTTAGCTTAAAGGGAGTCTCTCCAGTAGGAGTCCTTATTGTCGTCCTATATGCCTAAAGGACACTGGGCAATTCATCTAGCCATATCCCTTTTGCCCCTTCAAGCAGAGTTTTGATGATCTTTAGCAAGGATCGATTTGTAACCTCAGCCTGTCCGTTGGCCTGTGGGTGGGCAGGTTGTCTCGTCCCCATGGGAAAGGGACCAAGGATGTCAAGTCCCCACTGGGCAAAAGGACAAGGAGCCACCATTGGGGTAAGATATTTTGATGGTCGCCTAGGGATGTTGTTGTAGCGTTGACATTTATCACACGTTTTGACATAAGCTTTGGCATCCGCTTGCATGGTCGGCTAGTAATACCCTGCACGGACTATCTTATGGACTAGTGATCTGGCTCCCAAATGGTTTCCACAAGCTCCTTCATGGACGTCCCTCAAGACAGAATGGGACTCGTCTGAAGTCAGACATCTCAAGTAAGGCTGAGAAAAACCCCTTTTATATAACACCTCATCCATGAGGACAAATTTCGCAGCTTTTATCCTTAGCTTCCTTGCTTCTTCTATATCTTTAGGGAGTACTCCGTCTTTGAGATAAGACACAATTGGGGTGGTTCAGTTGGCAACTCCATCTATCTGATTTACTTCTAGAACATCTATGCTTGGAACATATTGGACTTTAACCTGATCCCCTATCGTCTCATCGAAAGACGCTGTCTTGGCTAAGACATCAGCTTCTGTATTCTCTTCCCTTGGTATTTGTTGAAATTGGGCTGTTGTGAAGCCTTTGATGCATTGCTTAACTTTTTCCAAGTATCTCTTCATTCGTTCTTCTCTGGCTTCACACGACCCATTTACTTGACCTATCAACAGCTGTGAATCTCCTTGGACGATGATTGATTCCGCCCCGAGTGATTTGGCTAATTCCAAACCCTAAAGTAAGGCTTTGTAATCTGCTTCATTATTGGTTGTCTCAAATTGTAGACGGACAACACACTCCAAATGATCGCCTTCTGGTGATTGTAAGATGATCTTAATTCCTCCTGCATGCTGTGTGGACAATCCATCAACATGGATGACCCATTGCTTTGCCCCCTGGTCTCCATCTTGCTGATTTTTGGCAAGAGTAAATTCAGCAATGAAGTCTGTAAGGACTTGTGCTTTTATTGCTTCTCTTGGCTTATACTACACATTAAACTCGCTGAGTTCCACTGCCCACTGGATCAATCATCCGGTGGCCTCTAACTTATTCATAGCTTTCTTCAACAGATGATCTGTCAGGATGTTGATTACATGGGCTTGGAAATAAAGTCTAAGCTTTCTTGCTGCTATCACCAATGAAAATGCTAACTTCTCCGTTGGTGGATACCATCCTTCAGCTCTTCCAAGGCTTTGCTAGTGTAGTAGACGAGCTTCTGTATCTTCCTTTCTTCCCTAATCAAAGTTAAGCTTACTGCATAGGGAGACACTGTTAGATAGAGATACAACTCCTCTCCTGGTTTGGATGGGCTCAGTAGCAGGGTTGAAGCGAGGTAAGTCCTCAAGTCTTTAAAGGCTTGTTGACACTCATTCATCCATTCGAATGCTTTCCTTAATACTCTAAAAAATGGCAAACATTTGTCAGTGGCTTTTGAAACAAACCTGTTAAGGGCCGCCATTCGTCCAATAAGGTTTTGGACGTCTTTAATATTCTTTGAAGGTTCCATGTTCAAGATTGCCTGGATCATATCAGGGTTTGCCTCAATCCCTCTTTGTGAAACAATAAAACTAAGGAATTTCCCTAATGCCACTCCGAAAGCACATTTTCTTGGGTTCAGCTTCATTTTATACCGCCTAAGTGTATCAAAGGTCTCTTAAAGATCGTCCAAATGCTACGTCTCCTTCGCACTCTTCACCAGCATATCATCCATATATACTTCAACATTTCACCAAATTTGTGGACGAAACATGTGGTTGACTAATCTCTGGTAGGTAGCTCCTGCATTTTTCAACCTGAACGACACAACTTTATAACAAAACAAATCTTGGCTTGTGATGAAGGATATTTTCTCCTGGTCCGCCTCGTCCATCTTGATCCGGTTGTACCCTAAGAATGCATCCATAAAACTCAACAGTTAGTGTCCAGCTGTTGAATCCACCAACTGATCAATGCGTGTAAGAGGATAACTATCTTTGGGGCATGTCTTGTTTAAATCTGTGAAATCTACACACATCCTCCATTTGCCATTAGCCTTCTTGATCATCACTACTTTAGCTAGCCAGTCAGGATAGTAGAATTTGCGAATGAATTTTGTGGTGATTAATTTATGAACTTCTTCTTTGATGGCATTATCTTGTTCTGGGGCAAACACTCTCTTCTTTTGATGAATAGGCTGGTAAGATGAAGATACGTTTAGACGATGGGTAACCATGCTCGAGTCAATCCCAGGCATATCTTCATGACTCCAGGTGAAAACATCTGTGATTCTCTTGAGGAATCTAACAAGATCCTTCTTTGTCTTCTCCTCCATACTTGTCCCAATCCTGGTAAACTTCTCCGGGTTGGACTCGTTTAACGGCACATCTTCTAATACTTCAATCGGTTCAGCTAACATTCTTCTTTCTTCAATGTTCATCGTTTGCATTTGCTCGTCCATGGCAAGCATTGCTAAGTAACACTCTCTAGCAGCTAACTAATCTCCTTGTACTTCTTCGATGCCATACTTTGTTGGGAACTTGACAGACAAGTGGTAAATGGACATTGAGGCCCTCCAACTATTCAGAGTTGGTCATCCAATAATGGCATTATATGAAGATGAACAATCCACAACAAGGAAATTTGCTTCTTTATTGATTTGTCGTGGGTAAGAGCTAACTACAACTGGTAGGGTGATCGTACCTGATGGGGAACTAAAAATTGAGCTATCTCTAGATCGTCCATAAGAGTCGTCCAAAAGCCAAGAGGCCAACCATTCAATCGTCCATGAGCGGAAGGTCGTCCGTGGATGTAGGTGTCGTCCATAAGGAAGGCGTCTGGACGATCTTCCAACACTTAGGAAAATTCCAGTAATGGATTTACCTACATAAGTTTAAGATTCGGACCATGTGGAACATTGAAACATGAACAAGGTCCTTATTTATCGCCATAACCTACTAATAAATACTTAACTTCCAATGGCAGTTATAGAAGATAAGATTGAAGATTCTAACTTCTATAACCGTCGTGGAAGTTATGTCTGCACTTACAAACTTCCACAAATATTGGGGAAGTTATTGAACAAGTAACCGCTCCAAGGCTTTCTATATAGGGACTCATCCACATTAAATCAAGGCAAGTTGTTCACTTCCTAAAAAATTGGAATTCCTAAGTTCTAGAAAAAAAAACTAACTTAATTATCAGAGGGTTCTTGGCCAGTCCACCCCAGTCATCCTTTGATTTTCTTTCTTTTCAGGCCTTCCAAGTAGTCATTAGCCCATCCAAGCCTGGAGCATTCAGCCTACTAATTTACTATGCATCATTAGTACCTACTGGTAGAACCTTCATTCCTCTAAACCCAATCAATGGTACATTCATTGGATGAAGTAACTCCTTGTTAATCCTCATTTGTTGAAAGGTTGGATAATAAAGGATGTCTCCTGAGCTCCCATTATCTATTAACACCCTTCTGGTTGTATAATTTGCAATTGCCAAAGTGATGACAATCGCATCGTCATAAGGATGGTGCAATCGTCTAGCGTCTTCGTCTTTGAAAACAATGGCTAACTCATCTTCTCTGATCATCCTTGGTAGTCGTCCAGATATCTAAACATTCTTAACTTCCCGTAGATAGGTCTTCCTAGCTCTGGACGAGCTTCTTGTTGACATGCCCTCTACAATAATCTTTATTTCTCCAAACAATAGACGTATTGGTTCCTCTACCTTGCCTTTCATTAGGTGTCTCTCATCCTTATGATCTCGTCCAAGGAAAATTTTCAATTTTCCTTGTTTGATGAGAACTTCAATTTGTTGCTTCAAGTCGTAACACTCGTCTATATCATGCCTATGGTCATGATGAAAGCGACAATACTTACTTTTATTCCACTTGCTAGGATCTCCCTTCATTCTTTTTGGCCACTTCAAGGATGGATAATCTTTTATCTGCATCAACACCTGATCAAGTGAAGTGTTCAGAGGAGTGTAGGTAGAGTACCATCCTAAAGACAATCCTGCCTTCTTGCCATCGCGATCTCTTCTCTCCAACTATGGTTTTCTTTGGATGAGGACCTTACTCTGAATGGTGTACATGACCACTTTCTAACCTTTCCCCTTTCTTTTTCTTCTTGGCAATAATGGCATCTTCTGCGTTCATGAAACTTTGGGCTGAATGTATCAACTCAACCATCATTCGAGGCTTCTAGTCGTACAGCTTATGAATAAACAAGTCAAAACTGACTCCATTGTAGAAAGCTGCCAAGAGAATCTTGACATCCATCTCGTCCACCAATAAGGCTTCTCTGTTAAAACGACTAATGAAAGTGCGTAAACTCTCATTTTCTCCTTGCTCTATGTTCAACAGGCTGGACGAAGAACGCTTCTGCCTTTGTCCCCCAACAAAGTTGTTGACAAACAACTTACTTAACTCTTGGAAGGAAGTTATGGTATTTGGTGGTAGTTTACTAAACATACTCTAGCTGGACCTTTCAAAGTTGTAAGAAAGGCTTTGCACATAATTTCATTTAGAACACCTTGAAGATGCATGGTTGTCTTAAACGTGGCAATGTGATCACAAGGGTCACGCGATCTGTCATACGAATCCGGGGCTGACATTTTGAACTTGGAAGGCAAAGGATGATTGGTGATGGACGTAACAAATGGGGAATCAGTCCTGTGGACGAGATCATCCACACGGTTCACTCTTCTCATGGAATCCTTCATTTCTTCCATAGCTCTCTTCATTTGGTCCATCTCTCTCTCCAAATGTGGTACCCTTCGATTGATGGTGCCCCTGGACTGGTCCCCTTCAGCATTGTTCTCAACACCTTCACATCCTAAATTTTGGCCTCGTTCTCCACCATGCTGTTGACATTGCCTGTTAACTTCTGTTAAGGACACATTTTGTATAATTGGCTAATCTTTTGACAAAACGCACTTTACTTGTAATTGGGTAGATTTAGAATGTGTTTAATACTTTAAGAAACATGTTGTTCAAGTCTAGTATTAAAGCCATGAAGATTGGACCAAGAAACAAGTGAAGAAAAGCTGTTCAATAAAGCTGGACAGATAGCTCGATAGCTGCTAGACACCTCTCGACAGCTAAGCTATCTATCGAGATTTTCAACTTCTTCTTATCGCAATCTTGATAGCTCATCGACAGCTGGTGGATCGATCGAGAAAGCTTCTGTCTCCTTGACAGCTCCTCGATAGCTGTATCTGTTTAAGGCTCGACACCTCCCGATAGATCGAGGTTACGGGAATTTAGATTTTCAGATCTGATTTTCGGCCCATGATGACATGTATGTGTAGGGTTTCTTTTCTCACAACCCTAGACCTATATAAGGCTTATTTTAGAGGCCGTCACATAAGAGAATACAAGGAGAACATATGTAAAAGGTGACCGATGCCTTATTCTCTCTAAAAGAAGCCACTACGTCTTTGCGTCTTAGGATTTTGTAACCAAGTGATTCTTGATCTTCTTTGTTGATGAAGTGAAGAACTTTGCAGCCGAAAATCTTCTTATAGTTGGTGATTAAGTCGCGTACTGGGATCCGCGCAATTGGTTAGTCACATATTGGGATTCATGCATCAAAAAAGTGGCGTTCATATATTGAAGAGTTCAGAGGTTCTGAAGCGGTAGAAGGTTTCTGCTGTGAGTTCATCTACGGGGATTGCAGAGTCTAGGGACAAGGGTTTTGTACTAGATCTGAAACTTCTCTTTACTATAGTGGATTGCTTTTCGGGAAGGTTTCCCCCCCAGGTTTTTTACTGTGAAACTAGTTTGTTTCATTGGTTTTCCTGGGTCATCATATCTTGTCTTATTTGTTTTTCCCCTGCATGATTTTGACATGATATTGATATTTGTTTATTTTAACAAGTTTTATTCATAATAAATTTAATTAACAACTTGGGTTTAAAACTTGTTAATTCTATCAACCGGGGTCTAAATTTCCCAACAACTTCTCTAGTTAACTCTTGGTTTTGTTGCATCAGTTCTGCCATCGTTGCCGCCATGGATTGTAACTGTTGTTGGACGGTCATGGGGGGCTGGTGATGCGCGATTTGGGTGACTGGAAGTGTTTCCACTCTCTGGACTAGTAGCCATTGACCTAGTCCGAACCATGCAGCCTTTTTGTCTTAGAAAATAGAAAAGTTGATAGAAACTCTCTCTTTTCCCACAGACGACGCCAACTGATGAAGCATGAAAATCAATAGGCTGAAATACTTCGATCTATGGTAATGGTTGTAAGTCCTGAAAAGAAAGAAAGAATTGTCAAAGGTGATCGATGTGACCCGGCCAAGGACCTTCCGACGATTAAGTCAGTTTTCTCTCTAGAACACAAGGAAAGAAAATAGTGAATGGTCTGGACTTACTCTGGGTGAATAGGATTTACTCCTTTTATAGAGAGTTAAATGTGGGTCTACTTGTTTGGATCCACCACTGTCGTGGGTGATGTTGGTGGTTGATAAAGAAAATGGGCTATATGGAGCGTTGTATGTGGAATTCTTTCCACATATATATCATGCAACGTGTCGTATTTTGTTTATGTGAATCTAATAGAGTATTTCCCACAAAACTCACCAAGTATAATTTGGTCGTCCATGTCTTGGAAAACAGAAAAGTTGTTAGAAACTCTCTCTTTTCCCACAGACGGCGCCACTGATGAAGCACGAAAATCAGTAGGCTGAAATACTTCGGGCTACGGTAATGGCTGTGAGTCTTGAAAAAAAAAAAGAACTGTCAAAGGTGACCGATGTGACCCGGCCAAGGACCCTTCAATGGTTAAATCAATTTTCTCTCTAAAACACAAGGAAAGAAAATAGTGAATGGTCTTGACTTACCCTGGGTGAATAGGATTTACCCCTTTTATAGAGAGTTAAACATGGGTCTACTTATTTGGATCCACCACCATCGTGGGTGATGTTGGTGGTTAATAAAGAAAATGGGCTATATGGAGCGTTGTATGTGGAATTCTTTCCAGGTATATATCATGCAACGTGTCGTATTTTGTTTATGTGAATCTAATAGAGTATTTCTCACAAAACTCACCAAGTATAATTTGGTTGTCCATGTCTTGGAAAACAGAAAAGTTGATAGAAACTCTCTCTTTTCCCACAGATGGCGCCAACTGATGAAGCACGAAACTTAGTAGGCTGAAATATTTTGGGCTACGGTAATGGTTGTGAGTCCTTAAAATAAAATAAAAAACTGTCAAAGGTGACCGGTGTGACCAGGCCAAGGACCCTCCGACGGTTAAGTTAGTTTTCTCTCTAGAACACAAGGAAAGAAAATAGTGAATGGTCTTGACTTACCCTGGGTGAATAGGATTTACTCATTTTATAGAGAGTTAAATGTGGGTCTACTTGTTTGGATCTACCACCGTCGTGGGTGATGTTGGTGGTTGATAAAGAAATTAGGCTATATGGAGCGTTGTATGTGGAATTCTTTCCACGTATCATGCAACATGTCATATTTTGTTTATGTGAATCTAATGAAGTATCTCCCACAAAACTTACCAAGTATAATTTGGTCGCCCATGTACTTGTCGTCTGTAGATAATCTCGTCTATAGAGAACTCCCTTCACTGTATAATTCAATCATCAATGGATGAGTGTTTTTGTATGCTCTCGTTCTTGGATGAGTTGATATAAGTTGGCTACGCTTTGGACGACGACACAAAGACGAGTAATACTTGTGTTGATCTCCATCAGCTTCTACTTAGCACTCTTAATTCATATGCAACCCCACATGAAGAACAAACCAGGTTAAAAATTACGTTGTTGTGGTCCTCCATTACTTGAAGTATTAATATCATCATTGGGGTCACTATATATATGCCACGGTGAAAAAAAAAACAAAATGTCAACATTTAAGAACGATATATGTAAATTGCATTTAATATCGTTCTTCTTGAGAAGAATTAGAAGAGTCTTTTATCTCCGTGGTCAAGAAATTGGCTTTTATTCCACTCTAAAAAATTGTTTTTTCTTCCACACCAAGAAAACCAAAGGGCCCTTTTATTGTGGGTACCTAGGATGTACGGATCTTCGGGCCAAGGGCTTTTTACCTTGTAGCCTTTTACACCGCATCCTCGGCATGTCCTTCAACGTCCTAGGACGTCCTCGGACGGCTTTGCAACGTCCTAGGCATGCATGGCAACGTCCTAGGCATGCTTGGCAACGTCCTCGGACGGTGTCCTAGGAGTCCCACATCGAAGGAAAACCCCCCCACTTGCTGCCTTATAAGCTGTGAAGCGAAGGGAGTAGTGTAACCATCAGTTTAGTTATTCGAATAACTATAAACTGATGGTTACACTACTCCCTTCGCTTCACAGCTTATAAGGCAGCAAGTGGGGGGGTTTTCCTTCGATGTGGGACTCCTAGGACACCGTCCGAGGACGTTGCCAAGCATGCCTAGGACGTTGCCATGCATGCCTAGGACGTTGCAAAGCCGTCCGAGGACGTCCTAGGACGTTGAAGGACATGCCAAGGATGCGGTGTAAAAGGCTACAAGGTAAAAAGCCCTTGGCCCGAAGATCCGTACATCCTAGGTACCCACAATAATAATCTATAGTTATTGGTAACTAATAATCCATAAAAGCCCAACGACTATATTATCCATTATTGACCAACGGTTATTTTACTCATAAATTTTCAACGGCTAGAAAATAAATACTAGTAAAAGTGTTTGGAACACACACCCACACCAACACAAGCCTGTTCTTGTGTATCAGAATGTTCTTTCGACGAGCAAGCCTGTTCTTGTTCTTGCGTTACAGCATCATCAGAATGTTTATTCGACGTGCAAGCCTGTTCTTATTCTTGCACGACTGTATCTGAATGTTCTTTCAATGAGCAAGCATGTTCTTGTTCTTCTTGCAAGCCCACCATTAGATGAATTGGAAACGTAATCCGAGAAAAAAATCACTCAGTTAGTTCAAAAACTCCTTCATTGTGCTTTGTCATTGTGCGGCACAATTAATCAAAGCAATAAACTGTATTATATATTGTTTACGGATAGAGCTTTTGAGAGCAAACCAAAAGATAGAGTAACACACACAACCCACGTGTGTGTGTGTGTATATATATATATATATATATATGTTCTTTTAGGAGTCTTAACCTAGATGAACAAGTCTAGGGAAGACTTGTTCATCTAGGTTAAGACTCCTAAAAGATAAAAATATGTAATTCTTTTTGTATTCTAATTTCCATGTAGATAAGATAAGAGCCAACTATCACGGTTTTTCTATTGGACTTTAGATTATTGTGTTCAATGGGTTAGATTAGGTCCATATTAAGGGGATCTTGTGGCTATAAGAGTTTGGTCTGAAAATATGAACTTGTAATTGTTTAATGATATGGGCCCAATATATTTATGGTATGTTTGGAATGGATCGGAGGAAGATGCTTTATTAAAGTTTTTGTTATTGCCTTGCTCTTCATGCTATATTTTGTTGTGGGTTTCTTCGTAAATTCTACAAATTCAATTCCTTTTCATTTTTCTTTTCTTTTTAATTTTATGACAAAAAAAGAAAAGAATTATTTTTAATAACCTTATCTGAACAATGGATTTTCAAATTTTCTATTTTATGTAGTTTTAACTCTTTAGTAGGCAAGAGTCTTGTAATTTATAGTGACAAAAAAAACCCCTCTTATTAGTATTTACCAGACCAAGTCATCACCTTTATTTCTAAATGTAGGGACCGGTTTCGGGCGCTCTCTAAGGATTGAGAGAGTGGACCCAAGCCCAGCTAACCCTCCAATAAATTTATAGAGTATGGGTTCAAGAGCTAGGCCCTAGTAAAGAATGCAACGGCCATGCATGGTTGTACGTGAATGCTAGTAACCTAAATATGGGTTGTGCTAAGTTAAATGTGGGTCGGCGTGCACAATAGGACTCCTCGGACGGGTCTTATAGAGGTTCAAGTTGTTCTTCTTTCTTTCAAGTAAGGTTACAATGGTTGAGAGAAAATACGATGCTACAGTATTTCCTTCTTTCTGGTTTTCCGTCCGTCCCCCTCTCAAGAGGGACTTTTTACATTATATACTCCTCTCTCAGTTGATCCTAGCCCTACATTTGTTGATCAACCCGGTTTCCACTTGAGAGCCTGTCCCATCAGCCGCATTCCCATACCTCCAGTGGGTTGCAGCGCCCAAGACGGCACTGTTCAGAGGTCCTATCCTCATTAATGCAGCCAGGGCGTTAGTTGAGGGCATTTAATGTGGAGGGGACAGTTCACCTGGGATTTGCTCCTCCACCATGCTTCAATGTCTGGTGCTTGGTTCTTGCTATTTGCTCCTTGGATGCTTTAGGGAGGTTCCCCTTGAGGGCATGTTGTCTGCCCACTTTCCGACCTCGGTCTCCCGAGGATGTAACCATCCTCGGCAATGCTCCTTGGGCCTTGGGCTCTACACTTTCGTCCTCGGACCTAGGACGCGTCCTCGGCGTGGGCCTCTGGGCCTAGTCTGAAGTGGGCCGGGGTTGCTGGACTTATTCTAGCCCCACAATAGCCCCTCAAAATCTTGCTGTCCGCCTCCTCGGGCGGAAAGGAGGATTTTGACATCCTCGGACTTGCATCGTGTCCAATCGAGTCTTGTCCCTCGTCAGCATTGGAGCCTTTTCACTTGCCCAAGGTGCGTTACTGGCGCTTCGGTGTGCGTAACGTGTCCTGCATTAAATTCGGGCGGCTTTATGCTCCCCACGTTCAACGGGCAGATGACAATCTAACGGTGGGGATGCGTCTGGCATTTATGGGCGGGAAAACTCGCGCGGCTCTTCCATCGAGGGTATAAATACCCATTAGAACCGCTTCCTCCTTTTTCATTTACAATCTAGAGCTCTTGCGCCTCCATTCAGAGTCCAGCCAAATTTCCATCTCCATCTCCAGCACAAAAAGCCAGTCCGAGGAGCTCCTCCTCATTTCTGTAAGTCACTCTATCCCTCTCTGAGCTTTTTTTTTTCCTCTCTACTCGTCCTTCTCTTTCATTCGCTCCTCTTTTAGTTCGCTTAGGCGTCGTTTGGGATGGGTAGACTTAAGAAGTATGTTGGCTCTGAGGAGGCGATGGAGAAATTCATCGCCGATTACAAGATACCGGCCAACGTGGGCTTAAGGTATTGTGAGGAGGGGGAGTGGCACCTCCGGAGGCAGGAGGGCGAGGTGGTGATTCTCATCATCGCTTTCCTTGAAGGGGGGATGAGGATCCCCATGGGGTCGGTGATGAGGGGTTACCTCACCTACTTTCGGTTAACCCCCACCCAATGCGCCTCCAACATGTTCAGGATTCTAGGCAGTGTGGATGCCCTTAATGAGAATATGGGTCTGAGGCTGACCCATCATGATGTGAATTACTGTTACAATCTTCAACATCTGAAGAACAAGTCCTACTACATGAGGACGAGGGATGACAGGGTCCGGCTTATCCAGTGCCTCCCCGAGTCCAACAAGGGGATGAATGAGGATTTCCTCATCGTGTCTGGAGCGTGGCATGATGGCCTTCATTGCCCGACGACAGAGGGAACACCAGGTGGGGCAGTGGGAATAGGAGGGGATTCACAGATTCTGACTTCTTTTCTGCATTATTTCTTTTTGCACTGTTTGGTTTCTAACCGTGGGTGTGTTTTCTTTTTGCAGATCCGCACTCTCTCGCGCGCCACTTCAGCTTGATCAACAGGGAAGACTTGCAGAAGGTGCTCAGGTCTGCGGCCTTTGAGAACGAAGCAGACCACCAAGTCAGAGCCGCGCACAAGATTTTGGGGTATACTCCACTCCAAAAGTCATTCGCGGCCCCAAAGCACGTGATTAGAGCTAAGGATCCTCGGCTGCAGAAAATAAAAGTGACCGAAGACGGGTTCGAGTTTCCCGAGGACCCCTCCACTTCAGAAGGCGTCACAGTAGCAGTCCCTTCGTCTTCCCATACATTCCCAGAGGCCGCGGAAGAGGACTTAGAGAGGGAAGGGGACGCTGCAGATTTTGGTCCTGCCGAGGACGATTTTAGCGTTTTCGAGCAACTCCATCAGTCCGAGGACCCTTCTGGAGACTTAGGTGATCCTCGTCTAACCGAGGCAGACTTTTTAGTGTCGGATACATCTTCTCGGCTTGAGATGGGCTACAAGAAGAAAGCCCAACCCACCCTACTCGACCTAATCGAAGGTCAGCCGGGGAAGTCCAAACCGAAGCTTCCTCCTCCTCCTCCTCTTCCAAAGGTTCGTCCTGCTCAGACTAGGTCGGCCTCAACACAGTCCAGGCTTCCTCCTCCTCCGCCTCAGGCGAGCCCGCCGCCTAGGCACAAGCCTGCTGACCCTAAGCAGAGGAAGGACAAGGGCAAGAGGACCCTTGAGGACAAATCTGGGCCCACGCGGGAGGGCGATGGCACTCGTCGGCCATCGAAGCAACTGAGGATAGGCTCCTCAACGCAGGATAAACAGGTCTCTCCCCCGCCCGAGGTCCAGGCCTGGCTCCCCGCCCCAATGCTCCGCGGGGCACCTTTGAGGGATAACTCCTCCCTCAGGGATTTTAAGGATGGCGAAGGCGCGTATGTGGCCGACGCTGTGGAGAGATGCCTGCTCCTTCCCGCGGACATGGCGGAGCTGGGGACCATGAGGAGTAGGGACGTTTTCCTTTGCCTCAAGCGATACTTGGGGATGGTAGGACCCTTAACACTTGTGCTTTTTCTTGCTTCAGTTTTTTTTCTGCTTTCCTTTCTTTTTTAAGCTCGGCTAGTTATAACTTATCTGTTTCGTTTGGCAGGCTGTACAGGCCACTTTCAGGCTGGAAGAGGCAGCCAATGAACATAGAAAGGCCATAGACTTAGAGCGCGACAAGCGCTTGGAGGCTACTCGGACCCTCAAGACGTCCGAGGAGGACCTTGCCAAGGCCAGGGAGGAGCTGAAGGCCATGACCCAGGCTAAGAACAGCGCGCTGGCAGGCCTTGAGGGTGCCCAGAAGCAGGCTGAGACTCAGACGAAACGTCTGGGTGAAGTAGAGGGGCTGCTGAAGCTCGCCGAGGATCAGATAGCTGGCCTGGCGAAGAAAGTGGCAGATGCCGAGGAGGCCAAGAGGGTGGCTGAATGGGCCAAAGGGGAGGCTGAGAGGGCCAAGTTTGAGGCAGAGCAGGGCAGGGAGGAAGCCTGGGCCACCAAGGAGGAAGCTGAGGAGGCAGCCTATACTGCCGGGGCAACTGAGACAGCAGCTGCCTACAAATCCCAAGTCCTTGGGGTATGTAGGCGCTACTGCTCCGAAACTTGGAGTGAAGCCCTTAGACAGGCTGGGGTGGAGGCCTCTTCCGACCTGTGGAAGGAGGAGAACGTGTACTACCCTCCTGTTATCCGCGAGGCTGCCCCAGATGGCTCTGAGGCCGAGAAGGCTGCTGCGGAAACTGCTGCCACTCCGGGCGAGGGGGCCTCGGATGCTGGGGTCACTGATGAGCCAGTCCAAGGGAGTAATCCCCCCTTGGTGGTTGAATTGAGTGATGGCTCCAACGAGGACGCGCCTCAGCAGTCTGCAAAGCCTTCCCTCGATGCCCAGGTTTCTTCCGCCGAGGGGGCAGCTATTCCTGCCGTGCCTCTGCAGGCCATCCCCCTTGGTCAGGGCTCAGAGGACCCTGAGGCAGCTATGGGCCAACCACCCACCGAAGCGGGCAACTAAATGGAAGGACTAGGTTCCTTGGCGCCTCTGCCTGCTACACTTCATTTTCGCATCTTTCTCTTCCCTTTTTCTTTACTTGTAATGTGACTCCATTGGTGTAATTCTTTTTGACTTAGTGAAATGAGAGCTTTGTTTCTTTTTCTGTTTGTTGTGGCTGTTTGTTTTCTTGCACATTATCTGCTTTTTCTTTACTTGCACGATTTTAGCTTCAATTGCATCTCGGCCAACCGTGGCATCAGTTACTATAATGAGAGGGCATGTATGCTCTGATGCGCTTTTCGTTTCCTAAGGACCAGATAGAATTTCCTCGAGTAGACACTTAGTGTTTCTTCAATGTAGTTAACTTCCCCATAGGCCTGAGTCCGAGGACCATGCAGAGCCTTGGTCCTGCTTGATACTTAGCTTCTTGAGGTAAATAGTGTTCCCACAGGTCTGAGTCCGAGGACAATACAGAGCCTTGGTCCTGCTTGACACTTGAGTTTGGCTGTAAGTAACTAGTTTCCCCATAGGTTTGAGTCCTTGGACCATGCAAGACCTAGGTTCTGTCTAGCGCCCAGATATAAGTGGTTAGCTCCCCATAGGCTTGAGTCCTTAGACCATGCAAGACCTAGGTACAGTTGCTACCTTCAAGATAAGTGGCTAGCTCCCTATAGGCTTGAGTCCTTGGACCATGCAAGACCTAGGTACAGTTGCTGCCTTCAAGATAAGTGGCTAGCTCCCCATAGGCTTGGGCCCGAGGACCATGCAAGACCTAGGTACAGTTGCTGCCTTCAAGATAAGTGGCTAGCTCCCCATAGGCTTGGGTCCTTGGACCATGCAAGACCTAGGTACAGTTGCTGCCTTCAAGATAAGTGGCTAGCTCCCCATAGGCTTGGGTCCGAGGACCATGCAAGACCTAGGTACAGTTGCTGCCTTCAAGATAAGTGGCTAGCTCCCCATAGGCTTGAGTCCTTGGACCATGCAAGACCTAGGTACAGTTGCTGCCTTCATGATAAGTGGGTAGCTCCCCATAGGCTTGGGTCAGAGGACCATGCAAGGCCTAGGTACAGTTGCTGCCTTCAATTGGCTGTAAGTAACTAGTTTCCCCATAGGCTTGAGTCCTTGGACCATGCAAGACCTAGGTTCTGTCTAGCACCCAGATATGAGTGGCGTTGGGACGCGAGACGTGTAATAATGACAGGCAGAACATCTGAATTAAAAAGGACTTCTTTATTAATAGTAATACCTTTTTAGGTTATTTACATTCCATGGACGAGGTACAGGTTTGTCATCTAAATCTTCTAAATAGTATGCTCCTATCCCTGCCACTGAGGTGATTCGGTAGGGGCCCTCCCAGTTGGGTCCGAGCTTTCCCCAAGAAGGGTTCTTGGCAGCTCCTACGACCTTTCTCAGCACCAGGTCTCCCGGTGCTAGTGGTCTGAGCTTCATATTGGTGTCATATCCCTGCTTGAGCTTTTGCTGGTAGTGGGCCAGCTGGATCATTGCTTGCTCTCTTCGTTCGTCTACCATGTCCAGGCTCCGCCCCAGCAGTTCATCATTGCTGCCTGGAGTGAAGGAGCTCGTCCTTAGTGTCGGGAAGTTGGTTTCCAGGGGGATTATTGCCTCCGCACCATAAGTCATGGCAAAAGGTGTTTCCCCCGTTGAGCGCCGGGGCGTAGTCTGGTACGTCCAGAGGACGTGGGGCAGTTCTTCTACCCATCTCCCTTTGGCATCATCCAGTCTCTTTTTGAGCCCGTTGACGATGACCTTGTTGACAGCCTCGGCCTGTCCGTTCCCCTGAGGGTAGGCTGGCGTTGAGTACCTGTTTGTGATCCCAAGTTCACAACAGTACCCCCTGAAGGCTTTGCTATCGAACTGGAGCCCATTATCCGAGATGAGGGTATGAGGGACCCCGAACCGTGTAACTATGTTCCTCCAAAGGAATTTCTTCACGTCTACATCCCTGATGTTGGCTAGTGGTTCGGCCTCGACCCACTTGGTGAAGTAGTCCGTGGCCACCAACAGATACCTCTTGTTCCCTGATGCCTTAGGGAAAGGTCCCACAATGTCCAAGCCCCATTGGGCGAATGGCCATGGACTGGATAAAGGATTGAGGACCCCTCCTGGCTGATGGATGTTTAGGGCGAACCTTTGGCATTGGTCACACTTCTTGACATACTCCTGGGCCTCTTGCTGCATTCCCGGCCACCAGTATCCTTGAGTAACGGCTCGGTGAGCCAGGGATCTCCCCCCTGTATGGCTCCCACAAATTCCTTCGTGCAGCTCTTCGAGCAAGGATTCTGCCGTTTCGGGGTGGACACATATAAGGTATGGCCCAGAGTAGGACCGCCTGTATAGCTTGTGATCCTCGGACAACCAGAACCGAGGAGCTTTCCTTCGTATCTTTTCTGCCTCTGATCTCTCCTCAGGCAGGACGTCATCTTTGAGGAATCTCACTATGGGGTCCATCCAGCTGGGACCCATCACAACTTGATGGACGGGGATTACTCCCTTTGGCACTTCACTTGCCCTTTCCAGGTGCTCTACAAGTATGATCCGAGGCAGAGTCCCTGCCGAGGAGGTCGCGAGTGTGGCAAGTGAATCGGCATGACTGTTCCCATTCCTAGAAATATGGGACAAGCTGAAGGGGCGAAACTCCAACTGCAAGCGCTTGACTTGGCTAAGGTATTCCTGCATTCTCGAATCCCTGGCTTCCATCTCCCTCTTCACCTGCCCTACCACCAATCTGGAGTCTGAGAACATTTCTATCGACTTTCCTCCCATCTTTTGCACCATGGTCATCCCTTGCAGTAATGCCTCATACTCGGCCTCGTTGTTTGTGGCCGTGAATCCGAGCCTCAGGGATTTCTCAATGACATGATCTTCTGGGGATACTAGGACCAGCCCCACTCCGGACCCCCTCTGGTTTGCCGCGCCATCCACATATACTTTCCAACATGGTGACTCTGGGATGGAGATTGCCCCAACTGATTTCTCATCACGGCTCTTCTCCTCGGCTGTCACTTCTACGACTGGTTCAGCGAACTCAGCCATCAAATCCGCCAAAACCTGGCCTTTTATGGAAGTCCGGGGCATGTACTTGACGTCAAAAGCCCCCAGGATTGTGTTCCACTTCGCGACTCTACCCGTGTAATCAGCGGCCCGGAGTACAGCCTTCAAGGGCAATTGGGTTAGGACAACCACCGTGTGAGCTTGGAAGTAATGGAGGAGCTTTCTCGTGGCGTGGACCACCGCCAGTATGGCTTTCTCCAGGGGTAAGTATCTGACCTCTGCTTCGTGCAGCGACTTGCTGACGTAGTAAACTGGCTTTTGAACGCCATTGTCTTCCCGTATCAGCACCAAGCTCACTGCGTGGGGTGCCACCGCCAGGTAGGCGTATAAGACCTCGTCGGGCTCAGGATTGGACATGATAGGCGGCCGGGATAGATACTCCTTGAGTTGCTGGAAAGCTATGGCACAATCCTCGGACCACTCAAATTCTTTCCATTTGTTGATCAGGAGATAAAAGGGCCTGCATCTGTCGGCCGACCTGGAAATGAATCGGTTCAGCGCCGCGATCATCCCAGTAAGCTTTTGGACCTCCTTGGGGTTCTACGGAGGCTTCAAATTATGAATGGCCTTGATCTGGTCAGGGTTGACTTCGATCCCACGATGGGTGATCATGTACCCCAAGAATTTGCCAGAGCTTACGCCGAACGAGCATTTTGAGGCATTAAGGCGGAGCTTATGCTCTCTCAGGACGCCAAATATGCGGCCGAGGTCCTCCAAGTGCTCGGACACCAGCTTGCTCTTCACCACCATATCGTCAACATAGACCTGATGCTCTTGCCCAACATCGGCTCAAACATTCTTGTCATCATCCTCTGGTAGGTGGATCCGGCATTTTTCAGACCAAACGGCATAACCTTGTAGTGGTAGTTCCCAATGGGTGTCACAAATGCTGTCTTCTCTTGGTCCTCCAAGGCTAGTGGGATTTGGTGATAACCCTGAAAGGCATCCAGGAAGCTCATCCGAGGATGGCCTGCCGTCGCATCTACTAGTTGGTCTATTCGTGGCATTGGGAAAGGGTCTTTTGGGCATGCTTTGTTCAGGTCTGTGAAGTCTACACAAACCCTCTACTTCCCACTTTTCTTCTTGACCACCACAGTGTTGGCCAACCATTTGGGGTAAAAGACCTCTTTGATAGCCCCCGCGCATTTAACCTTATCGACCTCTTCCCTGATCGCATCAGCGTGCTCCTTCGACGGGCGCCGGGGTGGCTGCTGTTTGGGGATCGCAGATGGGTTGACGTTAAGGTGGTGACAGATGAAAGATGGATCAATGCCAGGGGCATCGCAGGGGTCCCATGCGAACACGTCAAGGTTCCTCTTGAGGAACTCAAGTAACTCCTCCTTCTCGTGTGGAGGCAGCTGGGTTCTGACCTGGAAGAACTTCTCCGGATCATCGCCAATTACCACCTTCTCCAGGTTTTCGCATTTAGCATCCTCGGCAGGTGCATCCGGAGGCGCCACCTGGGTCTTTAATTGCTATGAATTTTCCTCGGCTGGGGCCGAGGACTGTGCATCAAGCCGATAGGATATGGCAGCCACCGTGCACTGCCTAGCCGTGGATTGGCAACCTCGGATCTCCAGAACCTGGTCCCCTGATGGGAATTTCACCTTCTGGTGCAAGGTGGAGGCTACGCCATCCAGGGCGTGTAGCTAGGGCCTTCCTACTATGGCCGTGTAGGGGGAGTATGTGTTCACCACTATAAAGTTCGCCTCCACCACCACTGGGCCTGTCTGTACGGGCAGTCTGATCATGCCCTTTGGGATGACGAGCTTCCCGTCGAAGCTCATTAGGGGGGAGCTATAAGGTGTGAGGTCTTCCGGTTTTAGCCCCAGCCCCTTGTAGAGGTCTGGACACATGACCTCGGCTGCGCTGCCACCGTCCACCATCACCCTTTTCACGTCATAGCCCCCTATTCTGAGGGTGACGATTAGGGCGTCCTCGTGTGGTTGGATGGTCCCAATCTTGTCCTCCTCCGAGAAACTCAGGGCTGGGGGAGGATTCCTCCTGGATCTCTTTGGCCCCATCCGAGGGTCCTCGGCGGGCAGTTGGGCCACAGACAACACTCGCAAAGGGGGTGTGCCTGTTCTTCTTGGCGCGGCCAGGATTATATTGATCGTCCCGGCGGGCTGCCCCATGGCGGCGTCCCTCCGAGGCTCTTGGTAGGCTCGGCCCCGCTGGTCGCTGGAATGGTGCAGAAGGTGCTTCAGCCTTCCATCCTGGACTAGTTGGTCCAGGTGGTCCCAGAGGTTCCTGCAATCCTCCGTGGCATGTCCGTGGTCCTGGTGGTATTGGCAGTAACGATCCTGGTTGCGCCTACCAGGCTCCCCTATCATCTTAGCCGGCCATCTGAAGTATGGCTCGTTCTTTATCCTTTCCAGAACCTTGTGCACGGGTTCTCAGAATACTGCGCCGACAGTCTGGGCATTGGTCGCCCTGGATTGCCCACCGAAATCCCTCCTCGGACGGGCGTTGTTGTACCTGTCCGACCTGAAATCCCTCCTCTCCTGAGGGATAACCTTCTCTTTGCCTTTGCCTTGCAGCATATCTTCCTCCACCCGCTTGTACGTGTCGATCCGATCCATCAGCTGCCGCACGCTGGTGACGGGCGTTCCGGTCAGGGACTTCCTCAGGTCGTGCCCCATTGGTAGCCCATTCTGGAATGTACTGATGGCGACGGCGTCATACTTGCCGTCCAGCTCGTTGTAGATCTCCCAGTACTTGTCCGAATAAGCCTTGAGGGTCTCCCCGTCACGCATAAATAGGGACAGCAATGCACTCATGGGCCGAGGAGGCCTGCTGTTCGTGACAAAGCGGGAACCAGAGGCCTGGGTCAGCTGTCTGTACGAGTCTATGGAATTCGTCCTTAGACCGTTGAACCACCTCATCGCCACAGGTCCCAAGCTGGATGGGAAGACTTTGCACATCAGCGCCTCATTCTTGGAGTGGACAGCCATCCTCTGGTTGAACTGGCTCACGTGCTCCACGGGGTCCGTCTTGCCATTGTAAGCAATGAAGGCTGGCTGCTGGAACTGCCGAGGAAGCTCTGCCTCTTCTATACGACGCGTAAAGGGCGACCTGGAGAGCTGATCCAGCGCCTTGCTCATGGCGTCGCCTCCTAAGCCCCTAGGGGTTGGGTTGGCATGCCTTCGCCTCTGGTAGCGCTCCTCCTCATGGGAGAAAGTCTCGCTGGGGGGCGTTCTTGACCTCTGCCTGTATTCATCATCGCTCTCGTCGTCGGAGGGCAGGTCAGGGCTGAGTTCGGACTGTCTCCGCTGCGCACGGCGTAGCTTCCTCTTCAGATTGTCTATCTCGCGCTGCATGGCCACCTTATCATCCTTTCTCCGGGAGGCGTGGCTATGGGCCTCTTCCGATCGCGTGGCCTGGCCATCGTCGCGCTTCTGGGGAACGTGCCCGTCCCCCTGGCTTTTGCTCGCCGTTGAAGTACGCACGCTTCCTTCTCGAAATCGTCTGTTGTCGTTCTGACCGCCCCCGGGGTCGCCATAGTGACCCTGAGGCCGTGACTTCGCCGGTTCTGGTTGATTGGGAGTTCTTTGGTAAGGGCCTGATCCTACCATGTTTGACTGTTGTCCTTACTAACGCACAAGCTCGCCCCACGATGGGCGCCAATTGTAGGGACCGGTTTCGGGCGCTCTCTAAGGATTGAGAGAGTGGACCCAAGCCCAGCTAACCCTCCAATAAATTTATAGAGTATGGGTTCAAGAGCTAGGCCCTAGTAAAGAATGCAACGGCCATGCATGGTTGTACGTGAATGCCAGTAACCTAAATATGGGTTGTGCTAAGTTAAATGTGGGTCGGCGTGCACAATAGGACTCCTCGGACGGGTCTTATAGAGGTTCAAGTTGTTCTTCTTTCTTTCAAGTAAGGTTACAATGGTTGAGAGAAAATACGATGCTACAGTATTTCCTTCTCTCTGGTTTTCCGTCCGTCCCCCTCTCAAGAGGGACTTTTTACATTATATACTCCTCTCTCAGTTGATCCTAGCCCTACATTTGTTGATCAACCCGGTTTCCACTTGAGAGCCTGTCCCATCAGCCGCATTCCCATACCTCCAGTGGGTTGCAGCGCCCAAGACGGCACTGTTCAGAGGTCCTATCCTCATTAATGCGGCCAGGGCGTTAGTTGAGGGCATTTAATGTGGAGGGGACAGTTCACCTGGGACTTGCTCCTCCACCATGCTTCAATGTCTGGTGCTTGGTTCTTGCTATTTGCTCCTTGGATGCTTTAGGGAGGTTCCCCTTGAGGGCATGCTGTCTGCCCACTTTCCGACCTCGGTCTCCCGAGGATGTAACCATCCTCGGCAATGCTCCTTGGGCCCTGGGCTCTACACTTTCATCCTCGGACCTAGGACGCGTCCTCGGCGTGGGCCTCTGGGCCTAGTCTGAAGTGGGCCGGGGTTGCTGGACTTATTCTGGCCCCACACTAAATATTAAGAAACTATAATTTTCTCCCCAAAAATTTAAAAGGAATTCAGGCACTTCTTTGACTACAACAAAATCTCATAACATTTTCACAATAAGCTAATATATCAGCTAACCAAAAGTCAAAATAAATTAATTAATAATAAAAAGATTACACTAGGACTCGTCATAGCTAAAAATAATATTGTTGTGAGATTTTGTTACATTTATATTTCATAAAATTTCTATATATCAAATGGTTTCACAGGCACATATTATACCTAACTTAAAAAATAATAACAAAAAATAACACTTAACTCCAAATTATCAAAATAATATACACTTTTGTGTTAGAAAATGATTCTTATTACTTGAGATGTCATAGTTATTAAAGAAACAATACGGATTTATTTCTTAGACATATAAAATTATCAGTATTATTATTCAAAATTTCTAATAACTTGCATTCATTTTTAGGCTCTAAAATGCAAACCTTTGTAAGTAGGGATGTACATCCAACCCACCAATCCAACAAAATTGGTCCAACCCGATATAACTTTGGAATATGATTTGAGAATATTAGGATAATTGTATTAATTTATTGAAGAAGGGGACTCAACCCACCTACCTAATTATTCCAACTCGACCGGAGTTGTGTTGGTTTCTACAAATTTGATGGGTTTGGTTGGGTTAATTTAAAGAACCCTCCAACTTGATACATGCAAACCCCTGTTTGTGAGTATGTAATTTGGTTAACTTGCAATTCTTTCCCAAATAGTAATCTCGTGGGCCTTGTTTAGATGAAATGATGGGATTGGCAGCCTAGGCCCATGACCCCGAATCAACACCCTTGAGTCTTTAGTAGGATTCAGAGAATTGCCGTCATTGTTATTGTCTCTTCTTTCTCTTTCTCTCTCTCTCTTTTACTATTAAATTTTTTTTTTAAACTAACTAAAATGTTTGAGATTAAAGTATATTCTAATTAGCTAAAATGGGGGGAAAAAGTCTTTTATTGACAAATAAGTAATCAAGGATCAAATCCCACTCTATCATATCTATTAAAAAAATTGGTTGAGATCCAAGATAGTAAAGTTTATATTGAAAAGCTTTTACAACATAATTAGTGATGAAAGATAAATTAGAACAAAAGAACTTTTTCAATTTTCACTCAGCATGCTTACATGTTGGATATTCGGTCAAGAACTCGTTTATCCAATGTTTTCTCAATATCAAGATATGTCAGGTTCCAAACTGTCTCAATTAATAAGAAGATTTTGGCAAAATAAAGGAATTGAAATGTAAGTGAAATGTACAGAAAAGATAATCGAATGACAGATAATTTTTTTTTGAATGAAGTTGTGGTTCCTGTTTTGGACAGTACCTAGGCCCAAATGGTAACGAGGGTCCTGGTACTCCCAAGAAATTATATTTGTTGGTTGGTGGACTAGGCTTGGTTCACCATAGCTATATTGGGCTGATTACGAACCAATTTGTGCACAAAACATAGGCCCTACAACACATATACATTCATTCATGCAAACATATACATATTGTAAAATAAATGGCTGAGGAACAGTAAAAAATTATCAAAAGAGTGAGTAAGAACGCTAGGGATCCTTAGAAAATAGAGTGACGTGTCATTATATTAAGTTTTAAAATACATTGGACCCTATTTCTTACTGGGATATGCTACAAGGTTCAAGTAAGTTCAAAAATCACAGACTTAGATAGCCCTTTCTAAGCTTCCAAGACTTGTGAGGTTTGAATCCCCTTGAATCCAAGTGTATCCTCAAGCACTTATTACAGGATCCTTTGCAATACCTTTCTTTTCTCTCTATTTTTCTGAAGCTTAATGAGTCTCTCTAATGCTTTTTTTTTTTTTTTTTTGCTCTAATTAATGGTTGCTAAATGACTTTTGCTAATGGCTTGATCCTCCTTTTATAGTACCTTCATAGGGTTTTTGGTATGCCATTAATTCCTTCCTTTTGTTGCCCTGGGTACCAAAGCTAGTGTTGTGTCAGCAACATTGGTAGCTAGTCCTTTCCTTATTTCTCATTGTATTCTTCTTTTGAGATTTCCCTCCAAAATTTTCTCAGCTGGCCTTCCTCTTTTGGGGGATCCTGATGGGAAAGACTTTTATTTCTCTTTCCAAGGCTTCTAGAAAGACTTTTCAGAGCCCTTTTTTGGTTGCCTTACCCTTTGTCATTTTTCTTCAAATAGGTAGATTCCTCCCTGTCATGTTGAGAGATCCCCAGCCACCTTCCTTCATAGCTCACCTTCCTACTTTTCCCAAGGTACTAGGCTTCTTTCATCAGGTGCTGCTTCCTAAGTCACCATTTGTTTCCAAAGCTTTTCTTCTGGGTTGTGGGCTGCTAATGGGACATGTCTTTCTTCGTTCCTTGTATCCATGAACATGCTTCCTTGAGTTGTCCAAGTCCCAGTTGATTCTTTCCTGCATTTCCCGAGGATCCCCTCCTTGGTTTTGGCAATTCCAAGGTATCCTGGTCCAGCCCATTTCTTTTCTCTGGGTTCCCTAGGAGCCCCTCTTATAGAGGGTTGGGCCAAGCTTCCTTTGCTTTTCTTTCTTCCCTAAGGCCCAGGGCCTACCCATTCATGGACTTGGGCTTCCTTCTGCCCATTCTAATGGGCCTGGGCTCACGGATTGGGTCTTTCTTATTTTTGGAGGCCTATTTTTTTTGGTTCTTAACACTTGTAATATTTTGGACCTCAACAGAAGGCAATCAACTTATTTGCATTAATTGAGTTGTTGTTAGAATTGATTTTGAGCCCCAAGCCTCATGAATAACTTGGAGATAGTTTTACACTAAAGATTACAAGAAATTGCAAGAAAAATATGAGGAAACTATTAAAGCCCAAGGTTGGTTGAAACAAAGAACCACTCTCTGGACTCTAACAGTGAACCACTCCTTATAGCAAAGAAAAACAATCCTAAGAAATCCAATGGATTCTGAATCTTTAGACTTCAGAAGGTAAGCATGTTGCTATCAATTGCAAACCATATGGACATATATTGTAAAAACTTCCTGTAAAAAAATGGAAGAAAATAAAAAGATGGTTATAATCTATATTTATATAATATTTAAAAGTTGAAGCATAATATTTATTGATTTCATGCTCAGTTTTGTTAATTCGGTCTATTTTGGTCCATTCAATTTATTTCAATCCATTTCAGTTTGTTTAATCCAATTCAATCTACTTCGGTCCATTAGGTCTATTTCAGTTCACTTTGGAGCTCTCTTGTCATATTAACAATAGAAGTAATACAATTTTATTTGTGTTTCTATTCATTTTATTTCTTTCCTCCTTTTTTTTTCTTTTTTTTTTTGAGAAACTCTAGTTACTTGTTGAGATATATCATTCTTATTCCAGTTCTTCATAAAAGCTAAAAGTTAATAGCTTCTACTTAGCACTCTTAGTTCATCTGCAACCCCACACGATGAATGAACCAGGTCAAAAATTACCTTCTTGTGGTCCTCCATTTCTTGTGAAGTATTAATATCATCACTGGGTCATGATATATATGCCATGGTGAAAAAAATGAAATGTCAACATTTAACAACGATGTAAATTGCATGTAATATCTGATGCAGATTGGTTAAGAGAAAAAAAAAATTATAGGATTTTAATTGAACTTGTAAAAGCAAATAAATCCTAATTCCCCTAGAAAAGAAAAAACAACATAAAATATTAGAACATTTTATTCTCCCTTAACCGATCTGCTTCAATATCATTCTGCTTGAGAACGTTGGAGCTGTTCTTGATATTCTTGCATACATTTCAAATGATTAGAAGAGTCTTTTATCTCAGTGGTCATGAAATAAGCTTTCATTCCACTCTAAGAAATAGTTTTTTCTTCCACACCAAGAAAACGAAAAAAAATATCCTAATTAAATTTTTTTTTTTTATTAAACAAGAAAGCCCAATTAGCTTTTCAAGTCACAATTAGAATTAGAATTTGAGGAAATTTTCCAAATTCTAGCCATCAAAACTAGGTCCATGACAGTGGGATTTCTTCCTTAAACATAAAACCTTTCTTTTATATTTATAAAGAACAATATCCCATAAAAGTAAAACTTAAATAAAGAAGTTATCACTTTGGTATAATCCAATGGATTGAGGGTTGTCTGAATCTTTCCGTAAATACTTTTCTATCAATCATCATATACGTACAATTCATAACATTGGGCATATAACGGAAAAACTAAAAAATAAATATATATTATTACTATTTAAAAAAAAAAATTACAATTCATCATAAACGTTATTCTACTTCGCTTTCCTCTCCCCTCAATCCAAATGGTCCTAAAAGTATGAATTTTAACTATTACTCCATAATCATCTATAACCCTACAATATTTACATTCATTACACTTTACGACTTGAAAATTCAGAATATTTTACTGTCCATGGCCCTTCTTCACTGAAGAATGAACCCGGTTGAAATTTCATGAGTTGTTGTTCTCCATTATCATCGTTATTGGTATCACTAGGATTGGTATTGACATTACTTGAAGTATCGTCGCTATTGGTATTTGCAATGGCACTAGGATTCCAATTCCATGGAGAAAGAAACGAATTATCAACTTTGAAGAACAATGATGTCAATAACATGTAATGTTGCTTCTCTCTAGAAAGTTGAAGGGTCTGTTCTTGCATGACTGCATCATCAGAATGTTCTTTCGGCAAGCAAACCTGTTCTTGTTCTTCTTGCATTGCTGCATCATCAGAATGTTCTTTCGATGAGTAATCCTGCTTTATGACTATATCATCATAATGTTCTTTCAACGAGCAAGCTTGTTCTTGATCTTGCATGACTGCATCATCTGAATGTTCTTTTGACGAGCACAACGTTGGAAACGTAATCCGAGAAAAAAAATTCTTAGGAAATAGGTCGAAACCTCCTTTGCTGTGCATTGTCATTGTGCGGCACAATTAATCAAAGCAATAAACTGTATTATATAGTGTTTACTGATAGAGTTTGTGTTTGAGAGTAAACCAAAAGATAGAGTCCTAATACACTCGGTCAACTAATTGTTCACCAAAGAACAAACTCTATATTACTCACACTATATCACGTGAATAGTAATCGATAAAATAATCTTATTAGGATAAGTAGAAAAAACTTGTTGCACGCTTAATAGTGTACACTTCTTACACATCAAATTAAAAGTTGTGAGCGTCACCTATTGCTCTAAATTAGATCAAAATTGTGAGCGTGAACAATTGTTTTAATCAAAAGATTTAAATTACATAATAACTATAATATTTTTTTTTTTATATAAATGGAGAAGATATTATTAAAGAACCTTTTTTAAATATATCATTATTGGTTGACTAATTTAAACATATCCAAGAATATTAAAAAAAATACACTCTCATTCTAGGAAACATACGTAACATGTTACATTATGTTTAAATTATTATATATGTTTAAATTGTAATTTTTCTTTTTCTTTCGGAATATCATTATAATGTCTATATTATTGAAACTTGAATTTTAAGGTAATCTTTTGAATATTTATCATTTTTATTACTTTTTAAAGGCTCGTGTCTCTAATTTCTAATGCTTATTTTGTTTGTATTTTTTAGCCCAAAACTAAAAAGTTTAGCCTAAATAGAATAAAATTTCATAATTTTTAACCCAAAAAAAAAAAAAAAAAAAAAATTTAAGCCAAAAACTGAAAATGCAACTTACAAAAAAAATTAATTTAAGGCCCAATTAAGTCTAAAATGGATTAAATTAGAATGAATGCACCAAAGTGGATCAAAACTAAAGATTTTGGCCCAAATAAAATAAAATTTCATGCTTTTCAACACACACAAAAAGCCCAAGATTGAAAAGGAAACCTATAAAAAAAATCAATTTCAAACCCAATTAGTTCAAAATAGATCAAAGTGGACCGAATAGACTGATATGGACTGAAGTAGACCAAATGAACCGAAGCGGACCTAATTGAAGCTAATGGACCAAAGTGAACTGAGATGGACCAAATGAACTAAATTGGACCGAAATACTATGCTAATAGCCTAATATAGCTCAAAATGACGTTTCAAATTTTAGATATTATATAGATTTGTAAGACTTATATGTAGTAAAATGTGTGTACTATAACTTAAAAAATAATTAAGAATTTTTTTATTATGTTGTTAATGTGAAACTAACCAATCATAACATTTTATAAATCTTTTTTATAGTAAATGATATTGTTTAAATGTTCTTTTTAATTCATAAGATGCATTATTTTAAAAAAATTATTGTTTGATTAATAGTAATTTAAAAAAAAAGTTTAAATAACTTCATGTACAAATATATTTGGACAAAAATAATTAAATTAACTGATTTAGTTATTTATTTTACTAATAGATCTTACGATAAAAATGGATCAAAGTGAATTGAAATACTATGTTAACGTAACTCAACCAGAATAAGACTATGAAAACAGCCAAGAAAACAAAATCCCTTTTGTAATATAATTTGCACGTAGATGTGAATTGTGAAGCATCTGATATGATTTGGTACAGGTATTTTTTTTCTTCTTCTTTTTTTTGTTGGGCTTTGGATTATTGGGTCCAATGGGTTAACTCCATATGAGATAAAAATCTTCGCCTTTAAAATTTTAATACATGCCGTATTAACAATACAGTTCTCGTCTCACTATCTTAAGGAACTCTTCTAGCTAGTCTCATTTTGTATGTCTCCCATTTAAAAATTTTAAATCATTCTTATATTTTCTTTTTTTTTCTTTTTCTTTTTTGTTGACTATTATCTTTCTTACATGTCAAACTTTGTTTCATAAATTAGTAAAGTATTTCCTATTTCACCAATGTTTTTTAGGGTTCAAAACATGAAAAGTGAAAACATTGATAAAGTAAAAGAAAAGAAGAAAAGGGAAGGCATACTTTTGATCAATTATATAAAATTAAAAAATAATATAACCCTACAGTACTTTTTTAAAATGGTTATATTTGTTGTTTTCATGAAAATTTTGTATAAACGTTTATTTATTTAGTGTTTTTTTTTAATGATTAATAATTATTGAATCCATTTTTCTATTATATCGAATGTGTTACCTGCATATGTGTGCATTATAAACTTTGACACTCTAGAGTCAAATCCGGTTCCCCAACTAGAATGCATTGTGAAGATTGTGGAGAAAAGTATTTCACAACATATCTTGAGAATAAAAACCAAACAAATTAGGGCCCGAATTAGGTCCATTGCTTCCAATGCTCTACACCAGGTCGGATGGTGACATGTGTTCAAAAATAGACACGTGTCATCATCTCAAGGGGTCTAGTGTTACTGGACACTGGATCCAAACCGCCCCCAACAAATCAAGGAAGAAAACAAAAATCAGTTCAACTATGCAATTTTCCTGAAAGAAAATAGCAGGTGTTATTTTCCTTCAAAAAATAACTCTACAAATCCTGTCCATGGGTTTTCGTCTTTATTGTTATAGGGAAATACATATCCAAGAAAAAAAGAAGAAGATTTGTCATTGATAAATAAATTTTTAGTTCATGAACGAGTATAACGTGGCCAACATTTAAAATCAATGTGACTTTGACAAGAACTTATTGGTTGGTCATCATCTACCTTCCCCCACAAACTCACTTTTTTTTCTACTAATGTCACACTCTTGGCTCTTGTAGTATTAGCCACTTGAGCGACATATAGACAAGGACAAGATGTTCTCTTCTCATCCCCAAACCAATGGCCCTTTGGGATTTCGAATAAATTAGAAAAAAAAAAATGTCTTATCAAATTAACGACATCTCTGTTAAACCAGCAAAATCCAACCACTGTCATGCATGAAACTATTACTCAAGTGGAGGAAAAAAAGTTGATTGTGCTATTATGATCAACTAGTCCAACTTAATTTAGTCCCAAGTTGCGTAATCTGCTGTAATGGATAACTCTGCGTTTGAGGTTTTACCCCATATAATTGTCTTTTAGAACAGGGAACTTTTTTTTTTTTTTTTTTTTGGATAAGAAGACCGTAACTTCTATAAAGAAGAAAAAAAATTCAATACATCTTGAAACAATGTGAACTCAACTGTATTAAGATTTTCATTTATCCAAGTTATATAAACATCAATACTTTTCAACATATTGAGCCAAGATATGTGTTAGGCGATTGTCTTGCCTCCTCACATAGGATATTTGCACCATTTTAAAACCTTGTAGTTTTTGTCGAATCTCCCCAATGATATTGTCAATTAAAGCTGGTGGTTCACTTGTCCTATTCCTTATTTCCTTATTGGTGCCTACACATTTAATCGTATGATATTCAAATGAATAGAATGTTTGTCTATTAATCACTTAATTTTGTTAAGTAAAGATGGAAGTAAAAGAGTAATATTGGGAATACAAACATAGTGAGTTCCAGTTAACTCAACTGGTAAAATTTTGAATGGTTGAATAAAAGATATAGGATTCAATTCTCGCTTACACTAAAAACTGATTAGTATCTTAATCTAATTATAAAGAGCTATCATCAGAAGCGAACACCATAGATTGAAACTCTCTAAAAATAAAAAATAACATATACCTAACTAAAGTGTTAAGTTAAATGGCTCCATTATTAACGTTATTTTCATTATACTAATTATAATCTATCAAATTAATAATTATATATAAATATTGTGAATACTTTTGTATCAATAAACTTATTCGAGAAACAAACGCAGAGTCTAGGATGCACAGAAACAATCAATCAATTGATACAGTTTTTCATGTTTCACTTATAATATTGATATGATCTATTACCATTAATGCATAATAAAAATACAATCATATAAAAATAGTTTTGCAGGAATAATTATTTAACGTCTGTGAAAAAATTCTCAAGAACATTGCTTCCCTAGCTAGGCACAAAAATATAAAATAAAATAAAAAAGCAAGCTAGGGAAATTGGTGCTTTTCACTACACAGCTTACAGCTAGGTAGGGATTGGCGTTCTAGGAAGGTGGCAAGATTCCATGGTGTATTGAAAGTCAAACATGGATGACACAATATTGGTCCCAATCTCTGACATGAAGAAGACATTAGGGGCAAGTAGCCAAGTAGTCACAGCAGCTCTTTTTATCTGTCTTTTTCTTGCTTAAAATTTGTGTATAGAAAGTGACCCTTGTAGTCTTCTCCTTCGTTCCTTAATACATATATCTAGTCGTTACAAAAACTGAAACAGGTGTTGTTATAAAATAAGATTCTGATTAATTGTTAATTAAAAGATGGATCTGTTAACTATTGTCTAGTATTTGATAAATATTGGTATAAAATTGTTAAGGAAAATCACAGAAAGAGGTACCTATAATGAGATGAAAGATGTATTTGAAAAGTGGGTAATTTAAATAAATATGTGACTTTTTACTATAAAATTTTGCTAAAGTTTACAAAACGAGATTGGAATCCTCTTACTTTTTAAGCTAGCCAAAATGGGAAATCACATCAACTATTAGAAAAGCTCCATTCAATAATTCAATGTAACAATGATTATGATGTTAGTTTAATTATACTAGTAATCAATTTATTTGTTTAAAATTGCAATGAGTTCACATGTTCGAATGCACGTTTTCTTTCTCCATATATAGTTGAAAGATTTAAATTTTGAATAAAGATGTGTCAATTGAGTTATAATAGTCTTAACGCATGTTGCAAGCAAGCTAAAGGATAATATATTGAACCAAAGGGGAAACAAACTATTCAACTTGTTCAATTAACTCTATTTTATATACTAGTTGATAAATGAGACCAAATCAGCTGTGGGTCTATGTTACTCTATAAGATCAAGAGAGCAAACAAGCACAGTACGCTTTGGAAAAGAAACATTTTAAAATTTGAAAGCCAACAGTTTTGATATTTCATTGACTAAAACATCCAATTTTTAAAATTTTGTAATTTTTGTAATATTTCAATTACTTTTTTTGAGATAACTGATGAATAAGTTAGGACACGGTTTGTGGTTAGTGCATTAGTTAGTGTATTAATGCACTAAATACGTTAGGACACGTATTAGACACGTGTCCGCATTTTAATATGTCCAGTGCACTGATGCAATAGACACAATCCCGGTAAGCTATAAATGTCCAAAAGATATTTGAAGATATCATTTTCGTTATTCAATACTAATACTTATCTTGATGATGAGATTACGTTGAGATATTAAAACATGATAAGTAAAGAGTAGTTTGATTTGAGAGCCTCCAAGAATGTGCTAGAGGCAATGAATTGAAAGATTGAGATGTATACACGAAGTTTGGTCGTACCATACGACCCCACCTAAAGGGGGCAGCTAAAATGGACTGAACAGGTTGAGGACAAGGGTGCAGCCCCATCCCTGTTGAGAATGGTACCAGTAATAGTAGTCATTGTATTTGCCATGCACTTTGTGAGGTGATGAGCTTTGCATCAATATCTACTTTTCACCAACCACATGCGTTGCGTTCATGACTTTATGAGGCTCATCCATTGGGACCAAAACATGGACAACAATAAAAATACTCTCCTAGGGCTAGGAGTAGTTCTTTGCTCCCAACTTCATCTTCTTGCTGTTGAAAATAGAACTTGATGCCAAAGCTGTGGTATGTGTGTGTCTTATTAATAGTCCAGCTGAATCTCTTGGTGAATTTGCTTTACTAGTTGATGATTGCTTGAGAAAAAGGGAATAAGTGTGCTAATGTATTTGCTCTAAAAGAGGAGTCAGCAAACTCAAGACTGTGGTTTTTGAAAGACCTCCATCTAATGTACTCTTTTTTCTTTTTCTTTTTTGTTATATCTTGGAAATATGGGATTGTATTATGATAGACAATGTATTAGAGTTCGAATGCACAAAAGAGGAGTCAGTCACTCAAGACTCTGGTTTTGAAAACTCTCCATCTTTTATTATTTCTTGACAATTTGGGACCATATTATGATAGACAACGTGTTTAGTACGTGTTCGAATTCTTTAGTTTTTTTAACTAAGGTTCCTTTATTACCAAAAAAAAAAAAAGCTAAATTCTGTAATTTACTTTTCTCCCTTTATTCAACAAGTTAATATTTCTCTTTCACTAACATTTTACAAATTACAAAATGTTCTAATTTTAGAAGCTTATATCTTTTTTATTTAAAAGACAATCCATTAAATGATATTTTTTTTTTTTTAAAAAGGACTTTCTAAAATAACCCATAATGCGAGACCATCAATTTTACTTAGATTTATAGTTGATTCTAAACTTACAATAAGTCAAGTCAATAATTGTAAAAATAGTTGTGATTGTAGAAAGGAAAGGAAACAGTAAACATGGCCATGCGGGAAGACTTTTGGTAAAGGCTCTGTCCAGTGTCCAATGCAAAGTGCAAACCTGCCCGAAATTTTTGCTTTTAGACATATCCTACTTTTGCTATGCCAACCATGTGCTGTTGCTTGCCTTTTTAAATTCCCAACTCCCAAGACAGATTCCTAGACTCATGTTAAGGCTACATGCGACGGCATCTTTTCTCAATGATATACATCAAATTTAGTACACAACAAATTTTTCACAATTATTGAAATAGTATTTTATGATGGGTTTTGTTAATGTATGGCTAAGGACACTGACACTGATTGGTAACGGTCTTTAAATAATAAAAATTATTATTTAAATACCATAACATATATTTTTATATATTTTTTCACTCATACATGTTTTTATAAAACTTAAATAATGTTATTAGAAATTTTTTACCAAACGGACCTAAAACAGAGATTAACTTTTTTGACAATTTTTTTAATTTTTTATAAAAAAATCTTAAAATAAATTATTAATGTATGCTCTTAACCGGACCCTCTTATGATTGATGAAATCATATCAAAATACTATTATTTAAACACAAAGTCATCATTAAAATTTATGTGTCATGGGGCATTACTTTTCTAATGAAGTTAGCATTTCTAGTAGTAGGATGGCTTATCTTATCTTATGGCCAAAAAGGGGAAAAAATTATAGTAGTAGGGATTATGTTACAGCAGAAATATTAAGATTAAGAAACTACACATTCTGTTTAACCAAAAAAACAGAAACTACACATTCTGAAAATGTGGAACTTGGTCACTTCTGTTGTGCAAGGGCCAAGGGGAGCTTTGTGAAAAAGTATACTAATAAATTTAGAAGTTGGGAGTCTGGCTTTGAACTAGTTTCACTGCTCAGGTAAGTACCAATGGAGGGTAGGAGCTTGATCAACAGAAAAGAAATTACAAGAATCCTCTGTACTAAACAAACTCTGCTCTTCCATTTTCACAATCTGGGGTTGGTATGCTTTAGCTGGAACAACCGTTCTGGGATCAGAGAATTGATGCCGATTCACCAATGGATTTGAGTAGGAAGATGAGCCATTGAAAGACAGAGTAAATTTCATTTTGCTTTCTTCCTTCATGATCCCATTTGAGTCGCTGTCTACTGACACTGCCTTGTTGCTGTTCTCTGCACGTAAGTCATGGCCTTTACTTTGCTCAGAAACGTTGTTGTCAGACTCTGATATTGGAGACTGTTCGTTCACAGAGTGGTTGCTTTCTGAACTTGCTCTACAGAGCTTGGATTTCAGCTCTCTCAGCTGCAATCCAGGAACCCAAAAAGGAGGAAAAAAAAAATCCACAATTTAAGTTAAAGTGAAGGACTTTAGCTTTTTGAAATGCAACCAAAAAGAGTCTTTAACCATATATGTTAACATTTTCTAACATCTTGGTATTTTGGACAATTGATAATTGATTATGACTAAATGATTAAAATCATTATTACTTGTCAAGGTTCCTTTATGACATTTTGGGGATTTGGTAATTTATCAATATACGATTTCAATTAGTGAAGATTATCGTGTCCTTGTGAGATGTAAAAGTTAGAAATATTAAAAACAAAAGGTAGAAAGGTAAAAAAAGTTATGATCCAAGGGCTGAGATTAAAATTAAATTTTTAATTTTCAATCTCACCCATTAATTAACCATTGCATATTGTCTAGATCCCCATTTGAAAATGATGCTATTTCATCATAAGAAGTCAGTCAACATTTGTGAAAAGATGTGTGAAAAATTATGGGTGCTATGATTACTCATATGATATACCTTTGAGGTTAGAGCCTTGTTTTCCTGCTCAAGATTATGGTAGTCAAGCTTTAGAGCATCATAATTAGCTTTAAGAACCCCATAATCCCTCTCCAATTGCTTGGTTTTCCAGCGGGCTCGGCGGTTTTGGAACCATATAGCCACTTGTCTTGGTTGCAAGCTTAGTTCTGCTGCTAATTTTACCTTTCTCTCTGGTTCTAGCTTGTTTTCCACTTCAAAGCTCCTCTCCAATGCCTTTACTTGTTCCAAGCTTAGTCTCCGTTTCTTCCCCAAGACCAGCCCAGTTTCTTCCTCCAAATCTTCGTGCTCTAATCTATTTAGCATTGCATGGAAATCCTCACTGTAACAATAAGTGTTGTTCTCTAAATTGACAGTAGTGGAAGTGTTGTGTTAGAAAGAAAAGGTGAAAGAGTTAGCAATATCAGAGAATAGATGCATTCAAACAAAGTTTATGATCATGTAAGTTTTCCAAGGACCCCATAATTCAAAACTTCCACTTGATAATAAGTCTAATTCTAAATTCTACTATAGCTCCGATCAAACAATAATAAATATTCAATTATGAACTGTAATAAGTTTTTGTTTAAGAATAAAAATACACACCTAAATAATTCATCGGTTTGTAAGCACAAATTCATTATGATTGTGTTTTTCTTCTCAAATACTTGTGCACAATTTAGCAACTTAAATGTAAAAAAGATAGACTAAGCATGAATTAAAGTTTTGGTTTCTTTGGAAATCCAAATAACAGTGCTATTAGTAATCACAGGGAGAATCAGAATCTTGTTACAGTGTCTGAAATAATGGAAATATAGCTGGGTCTATATATAAAATGAGCCATCACAGAAATTTTCTACTTGAATTTTGTTTACCTTTAGGTGGACTAATGGAGATCAAAGCAGCCAAGCTATCAGAGCTACTGAACCGCTTCATCACTGAGATGTTTTGGAGTCTTAGAGACTTAGACTTTTTGAAGTCGCTCACTACTTTATAGAGCTCAAGGACAAGAGTCACGCAAGTTGTTTAGTTTGAAAAAACAATGTAAACAGGATCATCTATTGGTAAAAGATGGCCTAATTGGGAAATGTTGTACAAAGGTACAGCTTTGGAGCAACCATAGATTGTTCCTTGTCTTTCTCCGAGGATTAAAAAAACACAAAGCATGATTCCATGACAAAGTTATGGATCAAGCAAATGAAATGACAATAAAAGAGAGAAAAATCAAAAGGGTTGGTTAGAAAATCATTATCTAAGCAATCTGTGAGCGTGTGAGAGAGAGAGAGAGAGAGAGAGAGAACCATAAGAAGTGTTGGACATGGTAACCTTGGTCTTGATGATAAGCACTTATATATACACTGTAAACTGATGTGAACTATACATGAAGTTGGTATCAACTGGCAATTGTAGATCAAAACTTTTTCTTCTTGGCTAGACGCAAGCCATGGGACCATGAGTCACCACTTGATGGTAATGGTTTAACACTAGGATCTACAAGATAGATATGTCATATGTGGTGTGTCAAACACACATGAATATGCCTTTTAATTTTTAAATTTTTGGATATACCAGAATAAGTTGAGTATCTTACTGTTGCAAAAATTTTATGTACATATGTTTCAGTTAATTCAACTAATAAATTTGAACATGAACATGTTCTACCATTGAAACTGTTAAAAAAAATAATGAAATAAATAGAAATAGAGGGAAGTATACCCTAATGAGAAAATAATTAACATGATTATCTAAATAAATTAGACCACGAGGGAAAGCATTATTGCCCTTCGAAATTATGTGCCTGAATCTTCAAAAGCTAACCAGGAATCAGAGAGATGAGAAAGTGGAATTTTTCAGTAAAAAAAAATTCCCAGCGATATTCTTTCAAAATTAACCAAAACAAACAAAACCCACCAAAGGAGAAGGTGGGAATATTTTTTTTTAATCTGTTTATTTAGACCTAAATTCCACAAGCAAAATTGGCTTTACACTTCAAAAGAGTGATAATATTTTCAAGAAAGACCGACGAACCCCACATGACCTAAAATGTTTATTTAATATTCATCCGAACGAATCTTTCAATAGTAATGAAATTTTTCATGGGAGTGTTTTTTATAGGTTGTTGTAAATCACGTAGTGTTGTTCCAGATTATAGATAGATTAATTAACGGAAACCATGCAAGCTCACAAAAAGTTAGGTAAAAGTATTCTTATTCTCTTTGTAAAAGTATTCTTAATTAGGGCAATCATGCAAAAAGTAGGGCCTAGATTAATTAATATTTTTATTATATTTTGTTTTAAAATTATATATATTTATATATTTACATATAGAAAAATTTTCATATTTTATTGATGGATTTCTACATTTTTATTTTCTGCCAAAAAATCAACAACTTTTGAGATAAAGTTTAATAATATTTCAACAAGAAAATTCAAGAGTGCTGTTGGTATTAAATTAAAATTTCCTCTAATAAAATTATAAACTTGATAGGTGCATGACAAAGAAATTACAACTGTGAAAGCACAAGAACGTGAGAAGTGATGTAGGAGCATACATGGCAGTTTTTGTAGCAAGTATTAGATCAGGAAAAAAGTAAGTGGAAGCAATTTAATTTAATCTACCAACTGAAATTGCAACAAGTGTCATTCAAGCATAAGGAAGGAAAGACGTGAAAAAACCAGCAGCTAATGATAACCGCTAAGGAACATCGGCTACAAACCGCTAAGCCTCAAGTATAAATAGAATGATTATTTTCAAAGGTATGACACCACTCACTACAGGCAGACTTGTTTATACAAAGATCATTCTCTAGTAATATTAAGTTCCCCAAGAGTTTCCCCTATACTTCATAAGGCTTTAAAAGGTGTTTATGCTTGTAAGTGCTTCCTTGTAATCTTATTACTCAGATTAATATTATTTTATATAAGTTTATATTGAAGTTTGATTCAAGAGCTCTATTGTTAGTCTTGTTTAATCTGAAAGATGTTTACTTCGAACCAATTTGATATTAGTGTGAAGAACTAGGCTTTAATCTGTTTACTGCAAACCTTTGAAATCTTTAAATAAGGAGATAAATTAAGCTTCAAATTAATCTATTAACGTTTTAATTTACTTTCTTGAGATTCAAAGGAACTAGAAATAACTTAGAATTCAGTCCTTTTCTTGTTTTCATATTTTCATTGTTACTTGCGTTTTTTGTTAGAAGTCCTCTTAAATGAAGCATTACCAAACTCCATCTATAATCTACGAAGTCAAATTCCTCATCAAACCGCTTTGAAAATTAATGCATACCATGACCACACCTTGAAAATTTTAATTGGAATCAAACAAGTACACCTTGGGTCACCCTCACTCCCCACACATCACAAAGTCCAATCAGAAAGCTCTTACATTTTCTGCTGAATTACACAAAATGACATGCATATATCAGAAAGTATGTGCTTCACACAATCAAGAATAAGACTTCACAGTATGATTGGCAATTTTGGCATCTCTATGCAAACCTGGATACGGAATCCTAGCCTAGCCTAAATCCTTAAAATAAAAAAATAAAATTGTTACAACTTATGATAAGTGGAGAATGAGAAATTTGAACCTTGCTTCTTATTAAAGAAACGTGTCAATGCCATTGAATTACAAAACTCGTAAACATCGTAGATTCTAGCAACCTAGCCTAGATGGATTCTTTTCTGTAACTATCAGTTAGGCTTTTCCAATTCAATATGGACTGGAGTACTCAGTTTTTGAATATCATTTGGATACTAATACTTTTTATAACCATAAAACCTTGAGTCTAATACTAGTAGTCTAGTACCATTATGAATTGAGAGAGATCTAGAGAGACTATAATTGCGTCTACATTTGCTCACTGACTATAATAATTACGCACCAATAATTCATGACGATGATAAGTTGATAACTATTTATGCACCAACCATTTGGAAAAGGAGAGAAAGATTATGCACTAATGACCTGTAGCTGAATTGGTATGAAATTAGAAGAAGCTGAGAGATTAAGCACTTATTAGCGCTTCACAATTTCCTTGTTGATCTAGTTTATTAATCTCAAAAGACATTTGGTTTGGAGCTGGTACTGGAACAAGAATGGTAAGATGGACTTCAAAATCAGTGTTTGAGAAAATATTCTACAAACCATTCGAGATCGGAGATACAATTTTCCTAAAGATAATCTTGTTAAAGACTTTGTTTGTATCTGGATCCTGATTATAAGCTAGTTTATTGATTTTTTTTTTTTATTTATGCAAATCCCGCATGAGTCACTACTTATTTTATTTAGCTTCTTTTATCTTTTATCTATAGTACTTGCAGCAAAAGATTATGTTACATTAACGTTCTCATTAGTCATTAGACTGCCAAGTGCAACCCAATTATTAGCAAATAAGAATCAATAAAGGGAGAGACTAGAGAGCCTTTTTTTGTGTTAAACGTCTATTTATTTTTACTTTCAAAAGTAAAGATAACTGGATAAGTCCTTTACCGTCATATTTTAAATTCCATTAAAGATTATAATGGATCAAATGGTATCAATTATTGAAGTTTGAACACCGACTATTCTTGAAGATCTGGTCAAATCCGAGTGACCATTACTATTCATAGCTAGAGAGCTGAAGGAAATTGGTTTGCATGATTTTGGCATTTGTACCCTGTATCAGTATTTAGTGAAAAAGATAGCAATTGAATTTAATAAAAACATTTGAAAAGGCGAAGATTTCGTACAAGGAGTATTATTCAAAGAGACAATTAAAATAAATAAAGTTGTAGTCATTGAGAACGAGAAAAGAAAAAGACTTGGTTAGGTTGGGGAAGAAATAATTGTAAGTGTTTAAACTCCCCTATAAGAAAAGCAACTTAACGATTCATATTTCCTGGACTTTGTTGATTACAACAACCACTAATACAATACAATTATATTTCTACTAGCATATCATTGTTACCATCATTGTTGTGACTAATATAATAAACTAATTTCTTAATTTTTAGGTGTATATATACATAAATATATATACACACACATCCAAATTATAAAAATTTAAATTGGTAATACTGAAATTCCAGTCAAATTAAATCATTGCACTTTGAAAATTCTAAGAGTTTGTCGAATTCTTTATACAAAATCGTTCAAATTGTAGTGCTTTACCCTTTCATTTCTCAATTACTCTTAAATTTTGAACATATTTTCATGTGACACTGAGTAGAATTAGCATTGTACCGAACTTGACTCATGCTAGTCATATAAACCATGATTGCCTTGATGAGGAAAGACGTGAGCATCACAATTAGAATATTTAGATTCCATCATTGAACACAAATTTTCAACATTCGAGACTTCAAGGTTAAAATTTTTAATTGGTAGTGTACTGAAATTCCAGCCAAATTAAATCCTATCACTTTGAAACTTCTAAGAATTTGTCAAATTCTTTATCCAAACCTGTTCAGATTGTATTGGGTTTTACCCTTTCATTTCTCAAACACTCCTAAATTTTCAAATATTTTCATGTGACACTAGAGTAGAAGCATCTAGCACTGTACCTGACGACTCATGTTAGTCATATAAACCATGATTGCCTCAATGAGGAAAGACGTGAGCATCACGATTAGAATATTAGAATCATGGTTGTCAAAATCGCAATCTGGATCGTAGGATTGCACGATTTTACGATCTCACCTCACTAAAACGTTTAGGATCGCACTAGGATCGTAAAAAAAGTAGGATCGTGTAAGATCATATGGGATCCTATCGATGCTACCAAAAACATAAATTTTTGGTTTTTTTTTTTTATGGGATAAATTTTTTGTTTTGATGAAGCTTTAAGGGTTTTCATTTTTTTCATGTTGTGATGGTATGACTTTTTATTTTATTTTTATAAAATTATGTTAACCTAAGTAAATATTTTTTAGTTTCTCGTTCACTTATAATCAAAATAAAGGAATGCTTCATAATTTCTAAATGAAGAATTTGATGATGGCTTTGCTGCCTTTTAAGCTATAATGTTGTTAAATTTGTTTGATCAACACACTAATTTGTGTTCTAATATTACTAAAATATTTTATATATATATATATAATTTTATCAGTTATGCTTGTATTTGTATATTGATTAATTGATTTTTTTGAACATGCTATTTAATTGATGCTAAGCAGTATAACTTGAATAGTTGAGTGTAAAATTATATCTTGATGTCTTTTGCAGCTCTAGTATACAAATATATAATGTTTACATAGATGATAAAATGGATGATGATTAGGAATTTAGAACAGTGGTTATAAGAACCTTAGAATGAGAATAATTAAATGTTCACTTCACCTTAATATTCATCTTGCTTTTGAATTTCATATTGTAATTAGCTAGTTTCCATTTGCTAACTTTTTTTGGATTTCAAACTTGAAACTTAGAACTTAGAAAATATTTTCCATATGTTTTGATAAATATTTTGGTATTTGGTTGCTAATTAAATATTTATTGAACTTTTTAAATACATTGGGCCAAAACTTAAATATATTTGTTTCGTTAGTATAAACTTAGCGATGTATGACATGCAAATTATATCATATAATGCAAATCTTAGTTTTTTTATGGATGAATTTATAATTTACGTGATTATTCAACATATAAAGTCATTATCAATGTATTTTTTGCTTTAAATCTGAAAATATGTAGGATCTTACGATTCATGATCTAATCCTACGATCTACAATCTCACATACCTTCAACGATCCTACATAAGATCCCAATTTTGACAACCTTGATTAGAATCCATCATTGAACACAAATTTTCAACAGTCGATGCTTCAAGGTTGACATCAAGAATAAAATATTTGTCTTGCAATGTGAACAGCAAATAAATTAACATGAAGATTTCTACCCCAAAAAAAAAAATTAACATGAAGACAAATAAAAAATAAACGACCTCTAGAATCCTAATGAAGCAGCATATAAATGGGCTACAAAATTTATGCTGCACCCGTATCATCGCCTATAAGTTAAATTTCTTGTAAAATTCTTTCAAGTCGAACTCTATATAAGCCTACCTCGTTTGAGTATCTTTTATTATTTTAATCTTGAGAGGAAGAGAACGGAGAACAGCAGGAAGAGATATCAATTCCGGCAACCTCCATGGCATTGCATACCCATTCAGGGACATCACCTTTAGGAAACTACAAGACAATAAAGACATGAAAAGGTTCAAGAGTAATACCCTAAATATTTCAACCAAATTCAACAACCACATAAATAAAACTCTGTTCTCCCATTATAGTGACCAATGCAACAACACCACTGAGCTAAGCTCAACTGGCACTTTCTTCTCCCATAATAATAGGATGGAGGGTGAGATTGTGGTTTCAAAACCTATTGAATGCAATGCATTTGTAACTTACCAATAAAATACATGTGAGAAGAGTTTGACGCTATTTCCAATAGAAGACCTTTCAACCCAGCAAAGCAGGATCAAAATAGTAAATAGGTTCATTGGGATAAGGAGGTTTTAATCTAACAGGAATTTGAAAACCTGCATATCCCCCCCCCCCCCCCCCAAAAAAAAAAAACCTTCTCTCTCTCTCTCAGGCTGACCCAATTTCGAAATTCATCTGCCACCAAGAACTCGTAAATTAGAGACAAGCCACACATCCATAGAACATAGTGGAAATGTAGTAGTACCATTGCCCTCTTTAAAAAAATGCACTCGTGTGTGTGTTTAACATAATTTCTAATGAACTGGAGTCTTGATGGTTCAAATTAGTGCTTCAAAACTGGGAACCACACTGTAAACAAGAAAACATTATTGACCACTATGCTAAGATTAATATCTAAGGCATAAACTAGACGTGTAAATAGAGTCCAATACCTATTGCCAAAAAAAGAAGAAGTAAATAACACCTCCACTAGAGATTAAGACTTATGATGTAGGAGGTAATAAGAAGACAGATTTATTATATTTTATTTGATTTTTAGTATCAAGGGCAATTTTGTAATTTCATAAAACTCTGGAATGGGCTATGCCAACAGTCTATTAGATCATCTTTTGGGTTTTATTTAAGTTTGGTTATTTATTTGGGCTTAGTAGTAAGCCTAAGGAGTCCAAGTCCAAGTCTTATTAGGTTTTTAAGAAATCCTAGTTCTACTAGGATTAGGTTTCCTAGTTCTGCTAGGATTAGGTTTAATCTTCTATTTAAAGAGTTGTGGTGTTTTCTATTGAGGGGAAGATAAATAATGAATGTTTTTAGAATTTAAGAGCTATGAAGCTTTCTTTTATAGTTTATGTGATGCAGACTATTCTTAGGTGTGATGCCAAGGAATCCTAGGAGTGATTCTTAGGAATTTATCTTTTATTTACTGTTCACGGTTACCGTTCACAGCAACTCAAATCTTGATTTTCACCTTTGTTTCATTCCTAAAGCCCTATTAAACCTTGTTTCCCCTTGTCCTACGTCAACTTAACTCTCAACTTAATGTGAGTATACAATGAAATAGGATGGGGAATATCCCACCAATAAGTAAATATAATATATACACAAAAAAAGGTCCAATTTGAGTGAAAGAAGTGAAGAAATATACCATTATCCGCAAAAAATTACATACAAACCTACAATAAGAAAAGATTGAGAAGAATGTTAAAATAGTCATTACCAAAAAGATAGAAGTGAGGAATTTAACTGGCATAAAGTTATTTACTGAACAAGAATGGAGAATGGCTAATTCAGAAGGACGTGAAAGAAAAAAGAGGAAGAGAAAAGGATTGGGTGGGGGGGAAGCAAAAGAAAAACATACTCTGGAAACCTTCCCTCGATTATTGATGTGTGTAGATCTCTGCTAAGCTGCAATTTTAAAGAAATTCACTTTCATTTATAGGGAAGAAAAAAAATATTAAAAAAAATTATATGAAAATTTTCTATTTGTACCTTCATCATGTAGTACAGATTGTGATATGAAAGAAGCTGAGATCCCATGGCATCTTTTGTAACAAGGCAATGGATGTAGGCCCTAGAATAGGTCCTGCAGACCTACAGTGAAATAAATACAATGAGGCAGATGTATCATTATAAAATATCAATTTATAATACGATAATAATTCAACCAACAGCTTTCGGTTATGACCACACCATACAAGCGCATGTAGGATCAATGGGACGAGTATCATCAGCCATCGCATTGTGTTTTAACTTCAGCACTCCCTGCATAAAATATCATAAATATCAGAAATCATCCTTCCACCCACACTGAAAAAGAAATACCATTACATTTTAAGAAGTTCATAGTTAACAGGAGTTGACTGGCAACTAGGTACAGAGATGCATATTTAAGTTAAAGATAGTTCACATAAACAGGTGACCTGCACGTATGTTTCATGTTCATGAGAAACATATGAATGAAGCAAAAAGTCTTCGTATATAAACCATTCATATATAAATTTACTGTATGAAAAACCGTGTTGGAGATCAAAAGAAGATTAAAAAATTTAAAGATCAAGAATGTTGTAAAAGTATGGTTCCATAGTTTATATTCACAAGAAGCTATCACCTCAGGTACAAGAGCTGTGCCAAAGCGAGCAGTACGAGTAGGATAAACACAGTCATACATGTCAGCACCTAAAGCACTGCAAACTACAATATCCAGTGGATAACCAACACCCTGAAAAGAAGTATTGAGGAAATATCATGACATGGAAAAATATGAAAAGATGAACCACCCAGTTCACAAGAATTCAAGTTAGTTTGGACGATGTAAGTTGATTTGATGAAAGAAATCTGCACCATAACATATCGTGGTTTGTCCTCGGGCAATGCGGCAGTGCACTGAGCAACAACACGCCAAAATGAATCTTTACTTTCACCGCCTGCAAGACCACCAATAGCATAGCTGTCACAAGAGTAAGCTCTGTTAATATGGCTCCTTGATCAATAAACCATAACACTACTAAAGTAAAATACAGTGATCAATTTTGGATGTATGTAAGTGTGCAAATTGGTATAACAAGTTAAATCTCTGAAATGTATGAAACAATGTTGAACCGATTGCTGGCTGAAAGACATTAAACCTCACATGTGGCAACTGAACAGAGAATGAAAAATTAAGAGAGAGAAGCCTAGACAGGAAATTATTGAAAGCAAAAAACAAAAGGGAAAACTTTGTTACAAATTTTTTATTTTTATACAAGATAGAATTTCTACTCTAGCCTAATCTAACTGTATATGTATGTGAAGCTCCCTCTTGGAGACTTGAACCCCGGCCCTTTCCCCCTACACCCCACAAACACTTATATTTGTGAAGTGACCATCGCACCAAGGATATGATGGTCTCTCCTTGAGAATTGAACCCCGACTCTTGCCCTCCACACCCCACAAATACTTATATTTGTGGAGTGACCTTCACACCAAGGGTGTACAGTGGTAACTTTGTTACAAATTTAAATGGTGCTTCAGCAGAGGGCTTTAAATGCTTTCTTCAAAACCTTAAAGTACACGGCAGAGTTATTATTTATTTTTATTTTTTTAAAGTAGACACCAAAATTTATAAAAATATATATAAAAAAAAATTAAGAAAAAACAAGTTAATTGATTTTTCAAAAATAATATGAAAGCTGCTAATACCTTACATATGTTTTTTTTTATAATTATAATACCTTACATGTGTATTAATCATATTGTATGCTATAGTATAGAGTCATGATGATATACTTTCTGTTACATGTCAAATTTACTGTTTATCCCCCCCAAAAAAAAAGCAAAAAGTTTACTGCATGAAATGTATCACAGCATATTGCAAAAAAACTGCAACTGTGGTAGTTGACTACTTATGAGTTACCATTAAAGCAATGAAGTGCTAAAAGTAATGCCAAGCTTACAACTAGAATTATCATTCACTGAAAATAGTATACACATACCCAGGTAAATTCCGATCAACCAGGCCTCTAACACATATATCCCTGATTACAGTATTATGACATAAGATGATTAGTAAAGAAAAAGAATCAGAATTAAAAGATACATAGCTCAACCAAAAAAAAAAAAAAAAAAAGGAAGATTACAGCTTGAATTGAGATTCACCTTAGCACAGGGTCTAATCCACCTTGTACAATACCAAACAAATTCTGCTCATGTGGTCTCTCGTGAGCTGCTTACAGGATGCAATCCAGTGAGAATAACAGTAAGTCAGAATAATCCCAAAATATACCCAAGGAAGACTGGTTCTTTGATATAGATGCTACATGGCACAAAAGAACATTATTGGATCATCCACGAAACACTAGGAGATCCAGGGAAAACACTACAGGCCAAGATATCCCAGTATCATATTATTGACATATTAGCACTACATTTATCAATCTAGTATAAGCATAACAACTCACTAACCTAGCCATTACAATGATTACATTCTGCATAACTTAAAAGCATGGTTTCAACCAAGGCCTGAATAATAAACCTAAGGAAAAGATCTTTTGGGTTAATAAGCCTAGGAAGTTGCAGGTGGACCAAGGATACTGCATTTGAAAACTAAGGTTGATTATGTATCATACAGATTTTTAGTGAAATTAAACATGAGTGTTTCTGGGTACCAAATGTAATTACCTGCTATACATCTGTCTATCCATCTAAGAGTGCGGTACATGGCTTCTTCTATTCGTGGACCAGTAATGGTTGTTTTCACTACATCATCAAGAGCCATAATAATATCTGCTCCAATCCTGTTCTGCACAATTTGTTGGGGAAACATAAGGACACGAGGTATTCAAGAAGGAAGTGGTAAAGAAACAATAACCATGCTTTAGCACTCAGCCCTTTGGATGTTTGATTTTTAACTTCTGTCTAGAATTTTAAACTGGCAAATTTCTGCAGAGTAGTTCACCTTAAGGTGAGTTCCTCGGGATATTATAAATATGCTATAACAATGTATTATAAGGTTGTCTATTGTGATAATTAATTAAATTTCTCAATAATGCATTCCCGTTAACATTTCTAAGCTAGCTACTCAAGGAAATCATATTCAGAAAAGAAGCAAATTACAAGAGAAAGAGTTCAATATCTACAAGAGATCAAAGAGGGGAAAAATCATTAATGAAATACAAATAAATTAATGCAAGAGCCAAAATATAAAGTCATGGAGTTGCCATGAAAGTCCTCTAAAGAAAGAGCATCCTAATAGCTAGAGAATCCAATATTCGGGTTACACTGAAAAAAATAAAAAAAATAAAAAAATAATAATAATAGGAAAAGAAGAAGAAGAAGATATATGCCAAATATCCCATAAATCTGATAAATGCTCTTCATGACATTTTGAGAAAGTAAGTTAACTGATTCTTTTTGATAAGTACTATAACTGATTACATAAATTCAAAGACGTTCACTACAGAAACCTAGGACTCTTGTAAATAAAATCAAGGCCCCAGATTAACAAGAAACAATCTCAACAAAAGTACCTACCTGGATTTGAATTGATTCTTCAGGTGTTAGGAGCATGGGCTTTCCATCAACTGGTGACTGAAGTAAGAAAATGAAACCTCAGTTACAAGCAATTCATTGAATTTCAGTGTGTAATTATTTAGGACTATTCTGCACACTTTCTGTGTAGTTCGGCTAGTCCTTCGATCTAATAAATTATTTTATTCATAAAAATAAAAATAAATAAAAAATAAAAAAAAGTTACAAGCAACAACAAAACAGTTTAATACTCAATTTTCATAACAAAAGATCATAAATAAGTAAAAACAAGAAACTCAAATTATAAATTGGTAGAGTAATATCAAAGTTATACTGAGAATTCATCACCAAAACAAAGTAAAAATAAAAAATTATATAGAGAATTCAATGCAAGAAGCCATGCCATATTAGATAAGAACATTCACTGCTGATACGAGATTAGACTTGCACAATTGCTTATAGAAGAGAAACATAACAGGTTTCTTATATCCTGAAACAATTCATCAGGATAGACAGGGTTACGCCCCAATCAAATGTTAAACAAAAAAGTCAAAAACAGTGAGAGAGAGAGGGGGAGAACTAAACAATGAATATGATGCACTCCCAAAGCATGCACCTGGGCGCATAAAAACACACCTACACATATTCTCACTTCTTGATTTTTAATTTTATCAAGTTTGGTACGTATATTCTAGCAAAAGACAACATACATTTTTGAGTCCTTAGGAAGAACTTCTTTGTACTACAACAACTTCAAAAATAAAAGCTGATCTAGTAAACCATCGCATTTCAACAAGAACCGCGTTACAAACTTTAACCATATATATTAAAAGGTACCTGAAACGTAACGCCCTTTTCAGTGATGTCAGCCAAATGCAATAATGACACCTGAAAACATCAGCAAAAAAATTATGAACTTTAACTGCATACATCATAAACCAAAGTTAGCTATACCATAAGAAGAACAATGAAGGATGTGATTACCAAAACAGTAACAAACAAAGACTCCATTTGTTTTCTATAGAAAATATTTTGGGGAATATGACTTATTCTTCCTTGTTTGGTTGCAATGTGGAAAATAAACCAAAAATGATTACTAGTGTTTGCCCTTGAAAATCATTATGTAAAAATTCATAACAAGATGTTAAGAGACCATGATGCAGCACTAAATACTCACTAAGAAATGAAGTTTGTGATATTAAAAACATTCACAAAAACCTCACCACAACTAAGGGGCTTCTGTCCTTATCTTCAAAATTCGTCATAAATTTTTTTGCATCACTTAGCATTACCTGTTTTATCCATTTTATGCATATATAAAGTCGATTGTTTCTTTTTAATAAGTTTAAATTTGATTGAATTTTTATTTCAAACAATATTTATACTGTGTTTCTACTAGGATGCTGTCAATATATCAGTTCAATGGCAGGTGTTGGAGACAGTTTCTCTAATTCATGGATCTCTTTGTAACTTGTATACATAATAGAGGAGGCGGAAGATAAGAACAAGGGTAACTATGCTTCAGGAGTCTATTAGTAAAAATATGAGCTAGGAACAACAAGAACCTTTGTTTCCCTGTGGAACGCACATTCAGCATCAAATGTTGCGCCCAGTTGCATGCACATTGGATGAAAAATTTATAAACCTTCTGAATTTATCAGTATCTATTCCCTATGTCACCAAACATCATCTAAGACTAGAGCTCATTATTAAACCTAGAGGTTATTGGTAACTATATATGAGATAAGAACATTCATTGGTAATTATATAAGAACCTGGAGGTTATTGGACCCACGACCTCATCCTCCACATTTTTCTTATAAGGAGAGAAGATGTCATTAGAGTTAGACCTCATTGCCACCAGTACATTGTCTAAGACTCTAAGATTCAGTTATTTCACTTATTTTCACACTCAACCCCCATGTTGCAGTAACGGATAAATGGAAAGATAATACATGTCCTAAATTGTTAAATGTAACTAACTCAACTCATCAAAGCCTTTATCCCAACTACTTGGGGCTGCTAACATAGACAATTTTGCATAATTGAACGATGCCATATCCTTTTCTATAAATCTCAATGCCTCTCTCACTGCCTTAAGCAACATGGTTTGTTGTCTTCCTCTTTACATATGACAACTTTAATTGTCCCCTACCAATGCATTAGTAATATGTACAAGTAGACCCCAGAATAACTAGAACACCACCAAATCGCATTATCAATAGCAAAAAGAAAATACAATTGACTTAAATTCAAATTGATATATCATATCTTAATAGACAACCATTTGAAAGCCACCGGAATCTGTGAGTAATGCTCTTGGCCAGTTCATGAATTGGTGAAGACCCCCCAATTCATCAATAAGTTCAGAAGTAGGACGGAGCGCCAAATGATATGTATTCCCCAGTATTATTTGGCATCCAATCTCCTCAAGCTGGTTGGTTGCCAACCCTTTAATAGTCCCTGTAACCATTTAAACCTTAGTGATGTAATAAAATCTTAAATAAAACAGAAGTGGGTGACCATTTCTGCATGTATGCATGCTAGGTCAAATTATGAATGCATTATCGTGTATTATAACTGCTCTACTAAAAACATATTAATCAACAACTATATGGCCTAGCCCTAAAAGTACTAACTTCAACTTTTATGGAAGAAGAATACTCAATGTCCAGCGTTGGCATATAATTCATCAATTGAATGAAATGTTAATGAGCACCTTTTTCCTTTTCATATTTAACTTAGGAACAGTACTAGTGATTTGTCAAATTATAAGGTAAATGACAGCCAAAATTTAAAAAGGCAGTTGACATGAAAATTTATTACTTTCTCCCCCCATTGGAGGTCACCCGGGCCTTTTGGTTACAAAAATGCGAAATAGCCTTCTCCCACCTTTGAAAAGTACTTAATCCCTAGTGAATGCATCATTCAATTGAAGTTCATTAGGTAGAGGAAGGTTAAAAATAACATTAATAGAAGCAATAAAAAGGGGACATGTCGATTAAGGGAGTAACCTGATAGTATGATTTTAGATAAAATAGAATGGTGGGAAAAAAAAAATACATGTGGCCGACCCTTAGCAGTCTGTTAAAGATCCATGGCCGACCCCAACATTTTGAAACTATGGTTTGGTTGTTGTTATTGTTGTTGCAGTGCAGCGCCATGATATATTACCATCTAAACTAACTTAATGATCTTTTGTTCTAATAGAGCAAGGTAAAATAAACAACATTCTTGATGAACTAAAAGTTCCATGGAACACATAAGATAGTACAAACTCTAACCTTGAGTACCGACGGGCATAAACAAGGGCGTTTGGCACACAAAGTGAGGGAGAGTTAGTTGAGCTGCACGAGCACGATTGAACCTCCCTAGAATCTAAAGGACAGAAACATAAATAAAATTAAAACAAATTAGCAAATAACAGTGTACCAAACAGTAAGAAATAGCAATCAGCATTGTTTATAATGAACCAAATTAGCAAATAACAATGTAACAAATCACATAGAAACAATCAAGATTGTTTATTATGGACCAAATTAGCAAATAACAACGTAACAAATCAAATAGAAACAATCAACATTGTTTATAATGGAACTCTAGTCTGCCTGCAGATTCTACTTTGGACTATACAACACAAATACATAACCTAAACAACAACAACCTTAAATTAGCGAAACATAAACTACAAAGTTGCCTCATCCTATTGTTTGAAACACGTTTCTATGTGTTAGTGTGGAACTCATAAATTATAATGTGAACAAGGTAAAAAGCAAGGCATACCTCGAAACGAAGAGCCATGGAATCAAGCAATTCCGAACAAAATCCTATGAAACAAGGAGTCAGTGTGTTACAATGTATACGATGTAATCCTGAGTTTTTTCAAAAAAAACACGCACTGAGACACAGAGAGAGAGAGAGAGATAGGAACAGAGATAGAAGACTTAAAACGTGTTGACGGGGGCGGTGTTAAAATTCAAATAAAAGTTTAACCAATAAATAAATAAAAGAAGGAAACAAAAAAGAAAAGGTTTGGGTAAAAAACCAAAAGCAGGGCCAAGTCTAGCAAGGCGGCTGGGTATGGTATTGTGTGTTTGGTCGGCTATGTGTTCTTGTTACGACTTTACTACAGTCGTGGGAACACCACGAATTAGGGAGTGGTGATGGTGAGGTTTATAACAGTCTATTAAACCTTTTGGGTTTTTTTTTAGTTTTTTTTTTTATGTATTTACATGTATACGCACTATGTATGTATTTTAAGTGGTTCTTTGACCGGAATTGGGTGGACCACTGTGTGGGACTCTAGGGTGGGGAAGTTTGACCTTGGTTATTGGTTAAAGCCCCGTGTGATTACAAATACTTTGGGGGGTTGAAAATAGAATTGTGCCCCAAGTATAAAAGTTCGGTTTGTTTATTTTCTATTTTGAACACTGTGAACTTAAGCTCATTATCAAAAGTTCAAAACAATATTACATGTTCAAGAAGCTTTACTTTTTTTTTAAATTTAAATTAAACGAAGTCGAGCTTGTTTAGAAGTTGTTTGATTAAATTATTATTTTTCAATATATAGTAAAATCATAATTATAAGTGTTGGGTCCGGTTAATATATGCCCTTAAGGCATACATTATGAGGTGGAATAATATGTCAACATTTGACCCGAATAAGAATCAATAACAACTTGACAACTCAAACTGTTATGAACTATTTGTGTAAAAGTAAGGGTAAATTGCAAATTACACCTCTAAAGTTTGGGGGTGTTTAGATTTTATACCCTAAAGTTTTAGAATTTGGAATTTACCCCTTGAAGTTTGAAAGTGTTTGGATTTTACACCCTAAAATTTGAAACTTTAGGGTGTAAAACTCAAACACCCTTAAACTTTAAAAAGTAAAATCCAAACACTCCTAAAATTTATGGGGTAAAATTTAAATTCTGAAGTGTTAAGGTATAAAATTCAAATATTCCAAACTTTAAGGGTGTAATTTGCAATTTACCCTCGCTCTATTTGTTTCAGTATTAACATTTTCTGAAAAATTATTCATTTTTTAAATAGCATTTTCTAGAATACTGTCTCATTTTCCAGTATTTGGTAACGACATTGAAAATGAGCTTGAGAATGTTTTTTGGTGTTTAGTATACAATTTTTTTAAAATATTTCTTGTATAATTTAAAACATGTATATTATGTAAACTAACTAATGTAATCATTATAAATAAAAAACCAAGAATGAATTTGGTTTTTGATAGTTCCAAGGAAATCAGTGGGCTAAAGATCTCCGGGTCTTGATCTTGAAGGGTGTGTCCTGGAAAATAAAACAGAATTAGAGGAGACCGGTGGAGGCCGGCCAAGGGTCCTCCGATGACAAAGTTAGTCTTTCTGTAAATCACTGAAAGAAAGAAATGTTATCGAAAACTATAGAGAATGTTTTCATACCTCACTCTTCTGCCAATGAGTCCTTTATATAGTGTTCGCCTAAGGCAGTTACCTTGTAACTTCTCCTGTCATCGCGGATCTTTGAAGTAACCTCCATAACTGTCATGGAAGTTACAACACTTGGGATTTCATCCTAAATCATTTACTATAGAACGGTTGGTAATGATGAAACATTGCATCTGTTGGGAACAAATGCAATGTTTCATCTCGTCCGCCTTATCTTTAAAAAGGATGAGACGCTGTTATAATGCCTAGTCCATCCGTCCTCAGGGACGGACAAGACATTATTACAATGTCTCGTCTTTGTCCTTCAGGACGAAGGAGACTGATTTGAATGAGTTAATTTAATTTTACGATGGTCCCTTTCTTTTTCTTGGACGAGGTATGTGGACGAGCTGGGAGTTAGCTTCTTTCTCCAGCACCATCAGTTGCCCCCCGTCCACATGGGTTGTTCAACTAATTGGGTGACCTGTCAACACGTCCTTAGACGTTCATAACTGATGTCAAATGAATCAATATGCCACGTGTTGATATTTTATTGGCGATTAGTCTCGTCAATTCAGTTTTTCGAGGTAGGTGCCACGTGTCACTCTCGTATTGGTGGCGTCGTTTTAAATGCCCAGGTCAACATCCTATAAATAGTGGAATCCCTCCTGTGCCCTTTACATTTTCTGAGATTTTCTTCCTAAAATCCCTCGTCTAGAGCCTCATCTAGAAGTCTCTTCGTGTCCATAGTCTACTTTCATCTAGAGCCAGGTACTCTCTTTTTTCCTCGTCTTTAGGCTTTTAAGTTTTCTTCAAAATGTCAGCAACCGTTATTTCTTCGTCTAGCAATAGTACCGAAAAAGCCATAGACAAGTATCAGGATTCCACTAGCTATAGTGGCTCCAGTAGTAGTAGTTATAGCAGTAGAGGGGGTTCCACAGACGAGGAATATACCCTGGTTTCCCTATAGAAGCTCTTCAGGAGTAACTTAGGAAAGCTTCAAGTTCCCAAGCTGGAACCTCGTCCAATGTTCCCTCGTCCAACCCTACGGACGAAGAGGAGGTTGTCTATAGTTGTGTAGTAGGTGTGCATTCCAAAACGTCTGAGCAAAGGCTCGCCAACCTTAGGATGTGGTATCAGATTCCGAATGAGTTTAACCCAAGGTTACCCGTCCGTGGAGAATGGTGTTGCAATCCCCGTTTTGGAATAGGCGTCTATGAGGCCTACTTCTTGAAGGGTCTTAAGTTCCCTTTAAATTCATTTGCTAGAGAATTGTTAGTTAGGTTAGGTTTGGGTGTGTGTCAATTCAATCCAAATGCGTGGAGATTGGTTATCTTAATGCAAATTTTGTGGAAAGAAGTATTTGGAAAAGACCGTTCTCTTACTGTGGACGAGTTTCTTTTCTGTTACAAACCCTCCGAGATAAGCCAATCACTTGGCTTTCACCAGTTTACAGCACGGGGCAGGGATTGTAGATTGATTAAGTCCCTAGCCTTGTCTGATAGGAATTGGAAGACGGAATTTATTTTCTTCTCTGGTTTTTGGTCTGGAAATCCCGTAGATGTTGGACGAGACCCCTTTGCTCCTTACTCTGGAGATTTAGGGAACTTGCGTCCTGAGAGTACGTCCTTCCACTCATTCTTCTTTCCCTCTTTTTAAATACATGTATCTCAATGTTTCTAACTCATTATCTGCTTCACAGGTGTCAAACGTCCATCCTTGAGCAAATTCCATCGTGACCGCGTCTATAGGGCCCGTCTTCACTCTGAGAGGAATTTTCATTCCTTAGTCACTCTTTGCAATCTTTTCAAGTGGAGACTCGGTCCTGATCCATCAGATGAGGCCATTGCTCACGAGGTTACAGCGCAAAAAAGTAAGTATTTTACATCATACTTTTCCAACTTATATACAATTCAATACAACTCATCATTTACTGTTGTCTTTATTTGCTTTAGGAATGTCAACATTGAAAGAGAATAAGGGGAAAGATACTCTGGTTGAAGGGAGTCGTCCTGAGACTCAGGCTCATCCTCGTCCGTCAGCCGGAGAGAAGAGAAAAACTTTGTCCAAGAATTTGGACTTGGGCAGTCTCCCCAGCCGACGAGGCAAAAAGGGAAAACATGACTCCCAGATTGTTAAGCCTAACCTCCCTCCGTCTCAGCAGCCTGCTCAAGTTTTTGATGTAGATTCGTCCATTCCAGTTGACATGACTCCGTCCAGGACTCCTCCGCCCAAGACGACTATATCCACCTCGTCTCAACGCTCCCAAAAGGCTCCTTCAAACATAATTGAGAATGAAGATCTGGCATGGGAGCGCTTCCAAAACGCCATTCTTGACGAGGATATAAACGCCTGTTATGACATGTCCTTAAAGGATTTTGAACACTCTGGTGTTCATGATCTTTTTAAGGTATGCAACCATATTTTTACCTCGTCTCTGTTATTCCAAGATCAATTTCCCTCTTTTTATTTATTCACCATTATTTATTATTATTATTATTTTTATATAGGGCATGTCAAAGTTCATAGCAGCGTCCAGGCAGGCTACTGGGTTGGACAAGACGAGAGTCATGCTGGAGACGAGGATCCAAGAAGTGAAGGACGAATCTAAAAAATGGGCTGAAGCAGCTGCCAAAGCTAAGGAAAAGACGAGGGAGGCACAGAACCTGGTTGAAGAGATGAGAGCTGATGCAGTGGAGAAAGATACTCGTCTTGACCATATGCAGAAAAAGACTAACGAGCTGAGTACTCTTCTCTCCAAGGCGAAAGAAGATGCAGTGGCTGAGTTCAAGGCGTCCAAGCAATACACTGATCTTCTAGACGCCAATTACGCAGCAGGTTTCGAGGACTTTAGGATGGAGGCTACGGAAAACTTCCCTGAAGTGGACTTTAGCTCCATCAAACTTAACCTGAATGCTGCTACCAGCTCTCTTCTTCAAACCGGTTCTGAGGATGTCAACATTGAGGATGATGCCACAACCCTTCCTCCTCAGGACGGCTCCAATGAGAATGCTCCCCAGACCTAGAAAATATTTCAATGTCTTGTGCTTTCCCTTCTTTTTATTTGGTCCACTGTTTAGGACCTTTTTATGTAATGCAAGTACATTAGGCTCGTCCATAGTTTAAGGACGAGCTTTTGTAAAACTAGTTTTAATTTTACAAGGGTGTTTGGACGTTGGTTGTCCACCCTTGAAACTACTGGATGAATGGTCTTATTTATTTATTATATATATATATATATATATATATGCATGGATGAGAGTTTTTATTTTCATACGCAAGACTTTATGCTTAGCTCGTCTACATTTCATATACTTTTACCATTTTTATTGGAATTTTACTAAGTGTAATTTGTCCATGTGAAATGGTAATTATCAGCATTACTCGTCCTTAGACTTGGCTGATTTTCATGTTTAATGATGACAAGATTCCGCATTTTGCTCGTCCATGGACTGGAATGTTTTCGTATGTACTTCTTGAAAATACTCGTCCATACATTCCCTCGTCCATAATTGAGATGTGCACCTTGTTTTACTGTCCATTATATGGACGAGCAAGCCTTGGTCTTACTGATTTGCCGTGGCATAAGCTTTATCTCGTCCTTTTCTTTGGACGAGCTTGCCTTGTTTTTTCTTTAGGAAAATTTGACGATACATCTCTGCGTCCAGAGAATTTTCTCGTCGTGGGCTTTTCAGCCTTTCAGTGAGTTGATAAAAATAGTATGGAAATCAAGAATTCACACAACATTATGTACATAGCATAAATATTGTTCATAGACGAGGCACATGCTTATGAGCTAGTGCTTATTATGAAAACAAATACAAGCCAAATTATAACTTCGTCCATAAGTTTTAACATAATAACAGAGCAATATCAGAAATATAGACAATATTAGACATATAGATAAACAAGTCTTATGTAGCTTCCAGGTTCGTCCAGAGTTATGCTCATCTAGGCTGGCTTTTTATTGATAGTACCTCCTCAGGTGCTCAACATTCCAAGGATGCTCCAACTTCCTCCCGTCCAGGGCCTCCAAGTAATAGGATCCTTGTCTTTTACAGTTGATAACCCTGTAAGGGCCTTCCCAATTAGGTCCCAACTTCCCATGAGCTGGGTTCTTTATTGCCAAAGATACCTTTTTCAGGACGAGGTCTTCTATGTTGAACCGCCTTGGCTTCACCATCGCATCATATTGCCTAGCCATAAGGTTTTTGTACCTTGCCATCCTTTGTTCAGCGTCTGTCCTTACCTCGTCTATTAGATCGAGGTTTAAACGGAGTTGCTCCTTGTTATCTTCATCCTGGTAGCCTGCCACCCTATGATTGGCCATGCGCACTTCTGCAGGTATGACCACTTCAGTTCCATAGGCTAGTCTGAAAGGAGTTTCTCCTGTAGGAGTTCTCACTGTCGTCCTATACGCCCACAGAACACCTAGTAGCTCATCTGGCCATACTCCACTTGCCCCCTCAAGCCGAGTCTTGATTATTTTTAGTAAGGATTGGTTTGCAACTTCAGCCTGGCCATTAGCTTGTGGGTGGGCTAGCGAGGAGTAATGATTTTGAATTCCGAAGTGTATGCAAAAATCTTTGAAGAGTGTATTGTCAAATTGTCGTCCGTTGTCGAATACCAGCACCCTGGGCACTCCAAATCTGCACATAATGTTCTTCCACACGAAATTCTTTACATTTTGTAATGTGATATTAGCTAAGGGTTCTGCTTCTACCCACTTGGTAAAATAATCAATACCAACCACAAGAAATTTCATTTGCCTTACACCTAGCGGAAAAGGACCCAGGATGTCTAGTCCCCATTGTGCAAAGGGCCATGGGGCCGTCATTGGGGTTAGGTACTCTAATGGTTGCCTGGGGACGTTGCTAAACCGTTGGCATTGATCGCAGACCTTGACATAGGCTTTAGCGTCAGCTTGCATATTTGGCCAGTAATATCCTGCACTGATGACTTTTTGGATGAGTGATCTGGCTCTCGAATGATTGCCACACGCTCCCTCATGAATTTCTCTTAGTATATAGTTCGCTTCGTCTAGAGCCAAACACCGGAGATAAGGCTGGGAAAAGCCTCTTTTGTACAGAACCCCGTCCATAAGAACGTACCTGGCTGACCTTACCCTCAGCTTTCTAGCTTCGTCTTTCTCTTCTGGAAGTCGTTCGTCTTTTAAGTATGATACAATTGGAGCCATCCAATTTCCTCTGCTCTCCACTTGTTGTACTTTTGGGATGTCTATACTTGGCATATTTTGAATCTCATCAAACTTGTCCACGGCTTCATTCGCTGAGGCTTCTTTTGCTAAGGTATCGGCTTCCACATTCTCCTCCCTTGGGATTTGAACGAAGTTAGCTTCCTCAAATTTTTTCATAAGTCGCATCACCCTATTAAGATACTTCCTCATTCGTTCTTCCTTAGCCTCATACATCTCATTCACTTGGCCCATGATTAACTGAGAATCTCCCAAGACAAGTATTGACTTCGCTTCCACAGATTTGGCCAATTCCATCCCTTTGAGAAGAGCTTCATACTCAACCTCATTATTAGTTGCTTGGTACTGCAAGCGAACTTTGTGTTTCAGTTTATCCCCTTCTGGAGATTGCAAAACCACACCTATTCCTCCTGCGTTCTGTGTAGACGATCCATCCACATGGACGATCCACTTCTGGTTGTCTTCCATCTCACTTACATCATCATAACTTGGGGTAAACTCTACAATGAAATCTGCCAGAGCTTGAGCTTTTACGACATGCCTTGGTTGGTACTTTATGTCAAACTCACTGAGCTCGACAGCCCATTGAATCAATCGTCCTGCAGCCTCCAATTTGTTCATTGCCTTCTTGAGTGGGTGATCCGTCATAATGTTGATGACATGAGCCTGGAAGTAATGCCTTAGTTTCCTGGAGGCTGTTATAAATGCGAAAGCCAGCTTTTCCATTAGTGGATATCGTCCTTCCGCTCCCCTCAGTGCTTCACTTGTATAGTACACTGGCTTTTGTACTTTTCCTTCCTCTCTTATCAATGCTGAGCTCACGGCATGTGGGGTTACTGCCAAGTATAAAAACAGCTCTTCTCCTATCACGGACGGACTCAGCAACGAAGCCGTAACGAGGTATGTTTTCAAGTCTTGAAAGGCTCTTTGACACTCGTCCGTCCACTCAAATGCTTTCTTTAGAACCTTGAAAAATGGTAAACACTTGTCAGTAGCTTTAGAAACAAACCTGTTGAGGGCAGCAACTCGCCCGGTGAGGGACTGGACTTCTTTAACATTGCACGGAGGCTTCATGTCCAATATTGCTCGAATTTTATCAGCGTTTGCCTCGATCCCTCTGTGGGAGACCATAAATCCAAGGAATTTTCCTGATGATACTCCAAAAGCACATTTGCTAGGGTTCAACTTCATGTGGTACTGCCTCAGTGTGTCAAACGTCTCCTTCAGGTCGTCCAAATGTCCTTCCTCATCCTGACTTTTCACTAGCATGTCATCAACATAGACTTTCACATTTTGCCCGATCTGTGGATGAAACATTTGGTTAACTAGTCGTTGGTATGTTGCTCCAGCATTTTTCAAGCCAAAGGGCATTACTTCATAACAGAATAATCCCTGACTAGTAACAAAGGATGTCTTATCTTGGTCTGCTTCGTCCATCCTTATTTGGTTGTATCCTGAGAAAGCATCCATAAAACTAAGTAATTTGTGGCCTGCAGTAGAATCCACCAGTTGGTCAATGCATGGCAGTGGATAGCTGTCTTTGGGGCAAGCCTTGTTTAAATCAGTAAAATCCACACACATCCTCCACTTGCCATTCGCCTTTTTCACCATTACTACATTGGCCAACCATTCTGGCTAGTATACTTCTCGTATAAATTTCGCGGTCATCAACTTCTGAACTTCGTCTTTAATAGCATTATCTCTCTCAGGGGCGAACACCCTTTTCTTTTGTCGCACTGGCTTAGAGGAAGGACCTACATTCAAACAATGGGTAATAACACTGGGATCTATACCCGGCATGTCTTTATTACTCCAAGCAAACACATCAATATTTTTCTTCAAAAAACAGACGAGGTCCTTCTTAACCTCATCTCTCAGGTCTGCTCCAACCCTGGTACACCTTTCAGGGTTATACTCATCTAGGGAAACATCTTCCAACGCTTCAATGGGTTCTGCCACAACTCTCTTTTCTTCAATATTCATTGCCTGAATTTGCTCGTCCGTGGCAAGCATGGCCAAATAACACTCTCTTACTGCTAATTGGTCTCCTTGTACTTGCCCTACTCCATGTTCTATTGGGAATTTGACTGACAGGTGGTAGGTAGATGTGACAGCCTTCCAACTGTTTAGAGTCAGCCTTCTAATTATGGCATTGTAGGAGGATGAATAATCTACCACAAGGAAATTTACATCTTTAGTTACCTGCTGCGGATATGCCCCCGCTACTACTGGCAACGTAACAGTGCCTACAGGCTGTACCTTCATTCCTCCGAAGCCCACTAGAGGTGAGTGTACTAGACGGAGCCTGTCTCGTCCAACCCTTATTTGCTGAAAAGCTGGATAGTACAGGATGTCCGCCGAGCTTCCGTTGTCTATCAATACTCTTCTAGTTGTGTAGTCAGCAATAACTAGGGTGATGACAATGGCGTCATCGTGAGGGTGGTGAATTCCCTTAGCATCGTCGTCCGTGAAAGTAATTGCTTCTTCGTCCGTGGCTTTTACTTTTGGTGATTGTCTAGAAAGTTGGATGCTCTGCACTACTTTCAAGTACGCCTTCTTGGACTTGGACGACTGTCCTGTCGAACTTCCCCCTATGATAACTCTTATCTCGCCTAAAGGCGGTCGCGATGATTACTCTTCCTTCCCTTTCAATTTCTCGTCCAAGGAAATTTCTCAGCTTCCCTTGCCTTATGAGATTCTCAATCTGCTGCTTTAAATCAAAGCACTCATCTGTATTATGCCCATGGTCTCTATGGAAGCGACAGTACTTGTTCCTGTTGCGCTTGTTGGGATCTCCCTTTAGTTTCTCTGGCCACTTCAAAGTAGGGTCGTCCTTGATTTGCATGAGGACTTGTTCAAGCGGCATGTTTAACGGCGTGTACTGTTGATTCTGTGTTGAAGGACCTGCCTTCTTGTCTCGGTCTTTTCTATCTTCTGTTTGTCCCTTCTTAGGACGAGGACCTTGTTCCAAATGACGCATTGGGTTGGCTTCCACTTTCTCAACTCTCTTCCTCTTCTTGGCAATTATAGCATCCTCCGCATTCATAAAGTTTTGGGCTGAATGGACTAGTTCAGCCATGGTCTGAGGTGCCTGTTCATATAACTTGTGGATAAACAAGTCAAAATGAACCCCATTATGGAATGCCGCCAAAAGGAGCTTGTCATCCACTTCGTCCACTGCCAAGGCATCCCTGTTGAACCGCGTGATGAAGGACCGCAAACTTTCGTTCTCTCCTTGCTCTATGGTTAGCAAACTGGACGAAGAACGTTTGTGCCTCTGCCCTCCGATAAAATTATTAACAAACAACTTGCTTAACTCTTCGAAGGATGTTACTGTGTTAGGAGGTATTTTGCTAAACCACACTCATGTAGGTCCTTTGAGGGTAGTAAGGAAAGCTCTGCACATTATTTCATCCGGAACCCCTTGAAGGTGCATGGTAGTTTTGAAAGTGGCAATATGATTAAAAGGATCCTGAGTCCTATCATACGAATCCAACGAACGCATCTTGAACTTGGGTGGCAAAGGGTGAGCATTGATGGAAGCCACGAAGGGGGAATCAGTCCTATGAACAAAATCTTCCACAGGGTTCGTTTTCCTCATATTCTCCCTCATCTCCTTTATTACTCTTCTCAATTGGTCCATTTCCCTTTCCAGATGAGGTACCCTTCGTGAAACGGTGCCCCTTGACTGGCTTTCAGGTTCAACATTTCTTTCATCTTCCTGACTTTGTTCACGCTCCTCTCCATGGGCCTCATGTCGTTGCCTCCTGAGATTAATCTCCCTCCGCAAGTCTTGATTTTGGCGAGTTAATTCTGCCATGGCAGCGGCCATGGATTGCATGTGTTGGGCAGAAGATGGCCGCACGGCAGGCGCCGATTGTTGACCATGATTGGGATTACTGGAAGCGTCTCTACTCTCTTGGGGGCCTGGACTGGTAGCCCTTGATCTTGTCCGGACCATCTTAGCCCTTTTTCAGAGAAAGAAATTGTAGGACTCGGCAAATGAAATTCAAATGCAACGAATACAACCTAATTTCGATTCCCCACAGACGGCGCCAACTGATAGTTCCAAGGAAATCAGCGGGCTGAAGATCTCCGGGTCTCGATCTTGAAGGGTGTGTCCTGGAGAATAAAACAGAATTAGAGGAGACCGGTGGAGGCCGGCCAAGGGTCCTCCGATGACAAAGTTAGTCTTTCTGTAAATCACCGAAAGAAAGAAATGTTATCGAAAACTATAGTGAATATTTTTTTACCTCACTCTTCTGCCAATGAGTCCTTTATATAGTGTTCGCCTAAGGCAGTTACCTTGTAACTTCTCCTGTCATCGCGGATCTTTGGAGTAACCTCCATAACTGTCACGGAAGTTACAACACTTGGGATTTCCTCCTTAATCATTTACTATGGAACAGTTGGTCATGATGAAACATTGCATCTGTTGGGAACAAATGCAATGTTTCATCTCGTCCGCCTTATCTTTAAAAAGGACGAGACGCTGTTATAATGCCTAGTCCGTCCGTCCGTCCTCAGGGACGGATGACACATTAATATAATGCCTCGTCTTTGTCCTTCAGGACGAAGGAGACTGATTTGAATGAGTGTTGATTTAATTTTACAATAGTCCCTTTCTTTTTCTTGGATGAGGTATATGGACGAGCTGGGAGTTAGCTTCTTTCTCCAGCACCATCAGTTTTCATACTAAAATTTTGACAATAGATACAATCAAAATTAATTAGTTGTCAAATTTTCATAATCTCTACCCCTCATCTTGCTCATATATATAGACAATAACATACGTACGTACGTACACACACACACACATATCAACCATTTGTCTATATATATGTATATATAAGTTTGACAGGGGAATACATTTTCAATAAGTATAAATAACAATAACTTTTAATTGTTTACTCTCTTTTTTTGGTATACTAGTTGTCTACTATGGTCAACTACAAGTCTTCAATATTACTCTAAATTATGTATTTACATAATGTACTGTATAATATATCATTACTGCATAGTATCTACCAACAAAAAAAGTATTTGCCAACAAATGCAATTCTTCTAAACAATTATCATTCATTATATAACAATATTATTAGTCCACGGTAAAGATTGTTCCATGTAAAAGCAATTTAGAGCAATATAGGTACTATGTTTAAAATTTTCATCCTTCACTTCATTCATTATTTCTTCTTCTTCTTCTTTTATTTATTTTTTATTATTATTTTTTTTTTTTGCACTTTATGTACGAAAAAGAAGTAACTTCTGCCTGGAATCCATTAAACCGAAAATTTCTTAGAGAAAAAAGAAAATCAAGCTTGAAATTCAAAGAAAATAATTGGGATTTTGGTAGAGAGGAATGAAATAATTACCACTGCAAATTTGTTCTCCTTTGCAAGTCGGAGCTACTGACCGATCAATGAAGGAAAAAAAAATCTAATCAGAGAATTGTGTTAAAGAGGGGAAGAGAAACATGGAGAAAAGAGAGAAGAGAGATAGTTAGAGAGAGAGATCTATGGGAATAGGAGAGACCAGAGTTAGTGACAGTGAGGGTGTGAGGAGAGAAAAAGTAAAGGGAAGAGAGAAAAAGTGAGAAAACTTACCATGAAAGAGAGAATGCGCAAAAAAATTATGTTTCCCACGGCTATAGATGAAGATAATATTTATAGGAGATGCAACGCGTGAAAGAGAGATTGTTTTCCAAATTTTTTTTTTTGGAAAACAACCTATAGAAAATAAGCCTTATTTTTATTAGGATTTTCCGTTGACCAAAGATAGTTTTCCATTAACCAGGTTTTTTTTGTGCTACAAAACATTGAAAAATGTGGAAAACTATCTTTACAAAAAGTTTTCCAGCGAAACAAATAGAGTGTAAAAATAATGTGTATGTAGCACTGCTCCAACCATAATGGTTAGCCGTGTGTGTATATATTAAGAAAGTTAATGACCCCACCAATAGCGTTATTAACATTTGTTAATATACAATTTTAGGAAAATTTTAATACCATTTTTAATTTTTTTTATTGAAAATATAAAAAATTATCAAAACTCAATTACATTTTTCATTTCTCATAAAAAGTTCTTAAGAATAGGATCCGATTAATATATGCTCTTAGAACATATATTAATTATCAATTTTATAAAACTTTTTATAAGAAATTGAAAAAATTGTTAAAAATTTTGGTAATTTTTTTATTTTATTTTTCTATAAAAAATTTCATAAAATATGATAAAACCCTTAAAAATATTTGCAAAACCATACTCTCATCCGTTATACTTTTCCCACTTTCATTATAGAATGTAATACGGTGTCGTTTCGCATCATTCTGCAATGCACAAAGAAAATTTTGACCGACCGTATCAAACACGGCTCAACCACAACGGGTCGGGGCAAAATCATAACGGGTCCAACGACCAAAATTATGACAACTTAGGCACGCACTGTCGTCGTGACAGAAGCATTGTAATAAATTTCAAGCATTTCCGCTTCTTCTTTCTCAGATCTCGTGCGCAATTCCATAGCCAAAACCCACCAAATTCAAAGACAAAAACAAAACGACGCCGTTTAATCCACGATCAGGTGCTTCATCTTTTCCAATTCTTTCAGTTATTAATTCATTTCCATCTTTGATTTCTACTCTCAACTTGAATAATTCAACTATTGCTTTCAAAAAAATTCTTACAATTATCAAACACTTTAGCTACATTGATGCTTGCGATCTAAATTCAGTTCTGCTACAACACAATTCTGTCAAATCGTGTTGTTTGTGAGTGAAATTTAGTTGAAAATTTGGCTGAATTGGTTTTCGATTTTGGTGGAAATTGAATTTTGTGTTTCAGGGAGTGGAATTAGGTTGAAGTGATTTTTTGTGTGTAGAAGAAAAATGCAGCACGCTCCGGCTACGATTGAGGAGCAATTGATATTGAAAGCGATCAAGGAAGAATGCCCGTGGGAAAACCTCCCAAAACGACTTCAAGCAACGCTTTCTTCTAAGGAAGAATGGCATAGAAGGTAACAGTTACTGTAGACCTTAATGCTACATTTTGCGTTTTTCGAAGGAAAAAAAAAGTAGTTGTTGATTTTTTGGTATTTAGATGGAGAGAAATTGTTAATTGTGTGAAAATGATGAAAACTATGGGGTTGGGTTATGGATCATCAATAGACTAATCAGGGTCGTTAGTGTGGACCGGGAATTTAAAAGGATGTGATTTTATGGCGTAGTTTTAGAGTGCGTTTGGAAGTGGTTTTTTTTGCTGAAATTTGGTTGAAGTATAGTTGTATTTAGAAACACCGCGGTTTTAGAAAATTGTACGTAAGCAAATAAGCTAATTGAACACATACAACTCTTTAATACATTAACTTTTCTAGGTATAGCTGTACTTTTTCCTAGCTTATTTTCTAAAGCTCAATAAGGCAATGAAACTAAGCTAATCCAAAATGAGCACGAACATTTTTGAGGTACAGTTTGAAGTTTGCTAGTGGCAAAGGCTTGAGTTGGAGATGCTCTAGGGGTTGCTGAAGTTTGTTATCCCGTAATGAAAGTATGCACGTAGATATGTCTGGTTAGGTCCATTAACATATGGTTTATTATTCAATATTCATTTCGGGCAAACTTTTCTTTCTAAATTGGTTGGTACAGTATTATATGCAGGAGTCGGCATGTATTCTATTCATAATCAATGCTTTCTGGGCATCCCTTATGAATCGGAATAAATCAGTGAATAACTGAGTGGCAAAGGTTTTGACGTTGAATTTTGTTTATTTTTGGATAAACAATGAGCTTTATTAATGAAGAAAAACTCCTAGTATACCGGGGGTGTACAATGGGAGGAATACAATCAACATCTTAAATTACAATACTCTCAAACAAATCTAACAGAGAATAACATGAGAATGATTGTAACGGTCTAGTCCGATCAAGCATAGAATGAAAAAAAATAAAAACGATTAAGCTTTTGAACCTCTTTCGTAGAAATTGTAAATCCATTAATGTGAGGAAAAATCAATACACTGACTATTACAGCTGCTAAAAAGAAACTTAAGTTTAATTATTTAAGCATGTTGATAGACATGTTGGATTTTTTAGTTTATAGAAGCCATTCTAGTGGAGTGAAGTTTTTACTTTTGTTACTTTGACAATTCTGCACCATTTGTTTTATTTTATTCTTTTCCTTTTGACCTTCTTGAACGAGTTATTTGATTTTCTTTTGAAATGACCTTTTTTCCTTTCATGAGTGCAGGATAATTGAACATTGCATAAAGAAAAGACTCCTATGGAATACTTCTTTTGCTCGCAAAATATGCAAAGAAAGTGAATACTATGAAGATATGATGCGTTACTTGCGAAAGAATCTAGCGGTGCGTGTGATATGATCTTTAAAAAAAAAAAAAAAAAAAATCCTTTTGTTGGATTTTTTCTTATTGTAGTGTCCAAATTTTTTTTTTTTATGTTGCAAGCTTATGTTACTATGCCATTGACTTCTAGCTCAAACGACACTTCCTCGTATAATAATGGGATGGAGGTGAGGTCATGAGTTTAAGACCCATTGGGTGCATGCATAACTTATCAATAAAAAGAAATAGCTAATGTTACTGATTCATGATTAAAAAAAAAAAAAAACCTAAATGGAGGATTACATGTTGGCTTACTTTGTGCAAGTAAAGTCTTCCATATAACCAATTAGCTTATTGGCTTAGAGATGGTGCTGTTATCTTCTTCAAAAAATAAGATTTATGCAGTTTACATGTTGATTTTGTTATTTTCAGCTATTTCCCTATCACCTTGCTGAGTATGTTTGCCGTGTGATGAGGATATCACCTTTCAGATATTACTGTGATATGATATTTGAGGTTATGAGAAATGGTAAGAGGTTACCTTCTTCAACAAATCTGATACAGTTTTGCTGGAATTTGCAGCTATCATTATTGTTCGTACTTTTACTTGTTTACAATAAAGGAGTTTTCTCACATCACATTCATGTCACATGCATCATTATCAGCCTCCCTTCCAATTAATATCACTTACAACTTCTCATATACCAATGAACTGCAAACTTCATTGATAAAGATTTTCTCACTGAAGCTACATTCGGCAGAACTGATCTGCTAGATTAGTTGTTCATATAAATTTTTGATAAACTTCCGCTTATCCTAAAAGCTTAAAACTTATAGGAAACGATGAATTTAGTTAGTTAGCCATATTATTTTAACAGTTCCACTGCATTCACAATTTTTAATCCTTCTATGGGCTTTTACAAATTCTGTGTTCAACATCATGTCAGAAAAATTTTGGGGGAGGGGGGAAGAGAGAAAATTTTCCTGCTTGAAATCCTGTTAGTCTGTAGTCAGTTTACCTTTTTTGGATAATAACATATGTATGTTTCACATAGTCTTGGTACTCATCTAATTATGAGCATCACGATTAGTTTCCTTTTGTGGAGTCACGCATTCATGGAATAGACTAATTGTTTCTTTGAGTTCAAATGTTTTTGTTCCCTTTTTTTTTTTCAAAATTTTATTTTATTCACCCTTGATCTGTCAGTATATCCTTATTCTTTACTTTTCAATTTTCCATTATTAGAACAATAGTTTGAATTGTAAATCTAACTTGCCTTTATCTCTTCATTGTTTGGTTGTCCACTCTCGGTTACTTATCATGGTTACGTGTGCATATGTGCCTTTGTTTGTATTTATGCATCATTTACCTTCAAATTTGCTTATGCCCATTTTGGAGATACCTGCTTATTATTTGAAATGGTTAATGGTTGTCCTTATCATTTGTAGAGCAACCTTATGACAGCATCCCAAATTTCAGCGCTGCCGATGCTTTGCGGCTTACAGGAATCGGAAGAAATGAATTCATTGATATCATGAACAAGTGCAGATCTAAGGTAGTGGATAGGTTTGCTTGTATGTTTACGGATATTTGTGTTTATACACACAATGTTAATTTGTATCATAAGGTTTCAGTAATGTGCACATATGTTACTAACATGATACAGATGTTACTTTTTACATGAGTTATAATATAGGTTCCTTAAGAGAAACTCAAAGATAGATAATTCTTTTTTAATGCTTTTTAAGCGGACTAGCAGCACTAGCCATAATTATTATGTTCTAAGCTTACTTATCAAAATTATTATGTTCTAAACTTCAACTATCTATTTCACATTTTTCTTCCTCTATAGCATATGGATCTCTTTTCATCTCCTTGCAATTTCAGTCTTAATAAAGCTTCCATTTAAAAATTAATTGAATTTTGATATGGTTCATTTGGATGGAAGTATCTAAATAGAAGGATTTGGATTTCAATTTTTAGTTTAAATCACTTCAATAAAGTATGAAAGGGATTAATTTTTCTGTTGATGAAATTTATGGATGGATTTAAACTTTACTAATATGCGAATTTGAAATGATTAGCTATAAAATATTATTTCAAATCCATGACATTACAAGTTTTTATGTTAGATCAAAATCCTCTAAGCTTAAATTATCACGTCTTGTTAAATTCATATCAAACTATTTATACTACCAATCTTTCTTCAATTCAACTACACAAATATTATGAATGGTTTGTTATTGTAATTTTTCTTCAAATCTCTTGATTTTAAATCCTCATATCCAAATGGAACCATATTCTTTATGAGGATATTTTGATTTAGTTGTGCGTGATTAGTGTTATCTAATATCAGCTAAGTGTATGAATTAAAGATGGGCATCTTATTGTGCAAAAATATCTTCAGTTTCATGGATTTTGCCAGGGGTATGCATGGGTCGGGTTGAGGGGATTTTTTTACCCAACCCACCATGGTGGGTCAAAAAAAATTCAACCCAACCCAACCCAACCCATCACATAAGTCCAACCCAACTCAACCCAACCCACATGGGTCGGGTTGAACCCATGAGTTTGACAAATTTTTTTTATTATTATTATTAAATTGAGTAGAAAAAAATATAAATATTAATATAATAAAAAACCCAAAGATTAGTATCAATGTAACTTCTTAAAAGCAAACAACACTAATGACTAAATAACAATAGTAATTTACTAGGGTTTGTGTGAATTAATTGGCTTTTATATAGGATAGGAAGAGCTAGTTATTTTAAAAAATTTATTAATTATATAATATATTTTATATATATATTAAATATATGGGTGGGTCGGGTTGGGTTTGGCGGGTTTGAAATTTTATGACCCAAACCCAACCCGACCCGCTATCAAATTTTTTTTTGTAACCCAACCCAACGCACCAAGGCCTAAAAATTGACCCAACCTGGCGGGTTGGGTTGGGTCGGGTTGGTTTTGGCGGGTTGGCGGGTTAGCTGCACACCCCTTTGCCTGATGTTGGTATCATAAGTCATTGCTTTCAGATAGACTATACATTATTATCTTACCTATTATTTACTGTTTTGGAGCTATCCAGAAAATTATGTGGAAGCTGAACAAGTCAATTGCAAAGGAAATGTTACCTACACAACCTGTAGATTTTGCAATTGAACCATGGTGGGGAGTTTGTCTTGTAAACTTTACTCTAGAAGAATTTAAGGTGAGGTTCTTAATAATCCTTTTTTCTTACCATTGAATTCTTAGGAATTTCTACTGAAATAAACTCCTTTGATGTCATAGGGAGTTCAGTCACACAAGAAGTATCTCTGTTTATGTGCTTTTGGGGCAAGCACTTGGTGATTGATGTGAACTTACTAACTTTTCCTTCTTTTTATAGAAACTCTCAGAAGAAGAAATGGCAACAATTGATAAAGTCTGTAAGGAGGAAGCAAATTCATTTATTTTGTTTGATCCTGATATTGTAAAGGGTCTCTTCAGACGAGGGTTGATATACTTCGATGTCCCTGTTAATCCTGATGACCGTTTTAAAGGTACATTGGATATATTTACATTTTTTTTTAACTAGTTTTTTATACCTTAAGTTCCATATGGATTCACTTACCTGAAGCATGTGCCAAAGCCAAAAGTTATTTAAATTTTTTTTTTCTTTCTTTTATCTCTCTAGGCTTTCATTTTGTTCTTATTGTTTCTGTTATCATTAATTGCAAGTCAATGACTTGTGAATTTTCTTCAAATTATATAGTAATTCTGGAAGGTTAGCTTTCTGTTGGCATGAAAGTCTTCATCCCTATATCTTATATTATAATAAAAGCATGGGTGGCTTGTTATTCGGTCACATAACCTGACCTTCCCCTAAAGAAGATTAAAAGAATGAAATCTTCAAAGCACTGCTATGTACAAATGAACTTATCCAAAAAAAAAACCCTTTCACATTCAAATTAAGAAATCATGTGTTTTTTTTGGGTGTGAAATCCTTTCTAATTGAGGAAACCAACAAAATATTTCCATAAAGGGCATGGTTGTGTGCACTTCTGGTGAAGCTTAGCTAGCTGAATCTATATATTTTGATGTCTACTTAATGAACTAATTAAATTTATACCTAGAGCTAGCATATAGTGGCTCCATTTGCTTTGCTTTATGGCATGCTTTCTTCTTCTATTTTATGTAATTTATAATATGTGTTTTTGATAAATGATAAGGGAAATTAATGTCTAGATTACATTATTTTACATTATCATAAGTAATGCCAATGCGTCTGCCTTATATGGTCATGGGTTCAAAACTCATTAGGTGCATGTGTAAATTACCCAAAAAAATAAAAAAGTTATGATGAGTACTTTCTATGATTTGTACTTAGGCTGTAAGCTGAGACAGTTTGGAAAGTGGGTTAAAGTTTCTTCCTCTTAAACTTCTGTAAAATATGTGTTGATTGGAGTGGTGAAATATAAGATAAGTTTAATAATAATAGTTTAAGAACGATTCATCCTCTTCATTTGAAACCCTTCTTTGGGGATTTTTTTGAGTCCATAATGTTAATGTTCATGGTTGTTCAGTTTCCAGGCTTGAAGGGTTTGTTTCCAACAGGGAGCAGTCCTATGAAGATCCTATTGAGGAGTAAGGCAGTCGTTCTAATATTCGGATATTCTCTGTCAATTGAGTGTTTTCTGCAACCAGTTAATTTTTTTTGATAGATAAAAGAAATGGATTATATATGGGATCCTAATACTTGTAATCTATCATTCAGGTTGCTGTATGCAGTTTTTGTTGTTTCAAGTGAGAATGCAACTGTTGCTGAATTGGCAACAACTCTACAGGCTGACCTTTTGCAGCTGCAGGCTGCTGCATCTTTTGCATGTCGACTGGGATGGGCAGTAAAAGTAATTGATCCAGCATCTGTTCTTCAAGATACAAGCATTGCTAGCTCTCTTAGGGCTACTCTTAGTGATGAAGATGGTTCTACTGCTAGTCTAGACTCAGCAAACATTTTTGTTGATGGTGACGTTGCTCAACAAGGAGATGTTTTGGAGAAAGAAAACACTGGGCCCATTTCTGCCCATGCTCGTGTTGCTTTTGTGGTTGATGCTAATATAACATCCTATCTTATGATGGGGTCTGTTTCACCAGGTATGTTCATTTTTGTCGTCTTTTTTCCCCCCTTCATGTCAATGTCAAGTTCATTTGTCTTATAATCTTGAATGTGTCCTTTATCGTGTTTTTACCCTGAACATTATCAGCTATCTATGTGAAAACAAAATAAAGTTGTGACACTAGCCCTGTTGTCAGCATGGGAACTTCTTGTAACAATTATCTAGGAGGGACTAGAAATAAAATGGTCATTCTATTCCCATTGGAGCAGAAGTTCATCTTGAATGATTATTCTATCATTTTCCAGAGGTGCTCTGAAGTAGCAAAGTTAAACATTTAATTTGTCGTCTTTATGCGATATTTCTTCTGCAGAACAACTTCAGTCTGTCTTTCATCAATGATATTTCTAGGTGGACCTACTTCATAACCTTCCCAAAATGTATTCATCTCTATGTAATGCAAGAGAAAATTCTCTTGTCAAAAGGATCGAAGCATAGTGCTCCTCTGACCCTTTTTTTTTTTTTTTTATTACTTTTTTTATGTTAGACTGCACTGTGAATAGGGAAGGAGCCTTCTTCAAAACTTGAAATGATCCTGCTATATGCTGGAGACAAATTTCCATGAACTCAGCCTCTCATGCTGCCCTATCCTATCAACTTCTTAAATTTTTAGACATTTAACAATACTTGGCTTACATTCTAGGCTTCTACACAATTTTATAGGAAAGTGGCAAATCGAGATGCTGGAAACTTGTCTCAATGCTTTTTCTCATGTATTTTGCATTTCAAATGAGAATTTTGTCTGACCTTACCCCTTCCTTGAATTCTTATTTCCTTTGCCATCATCATAAAAGACACCCATGATAGTCTGTGGTTGCATTAAGTAAAAAAGGTACCCAGAATTGATCTCAGCTTGTGTAGACTATCACAGCAAGAATAAATTGTGGTATCATGAGAAGGATTTCAGGTTGGATTGCAGCCAATTGCTTCCATGCTTAATAGTTAACCCTGTTCAAACTTATTAGTTGTGATTTGGAGAACAATAATCTTGCTTTGAGTGGTATATTTAGTCATCTCCACTCCCCTGCCCCCAAAAAGTAAATAATGATTTGAAATAGTGAACTTTTGACATGGCTGCATTTTGTTTTGAGTAAGTGCATAATGCATCTGGGACAGAGATGAATGAAACTCTAGTGTGAATCCTCTTTACTCTTTAGTAATGAGAAGTGAAAAAATGACTATATACTGGATCATATAATATAAAGTCATGTTTCTTTAAGAGAAATGGGCATCTGTTTTAATCAATCCAAATTCTATGATAATGAGAAGAGAAAAAATGACTATAAACTGGATCATATAATTTAAGGTCATGTTTATTTAAGAGAAATGGGCATCTGTTTTAATCAATCCAAACTCTATGATAAGAAGGCCTTAGCTTACTGAATTTTGAGTTGAACAAAACTCTAGGCTTGGCACTTTCAGTAATTTAATTTCCATCAAAATATATCATAATCAGTAGTAGTGGTTCTTAATGAGAGAAAAGTTGAGCAATCTCATGGATGTTTTACTCCACAAGTAGAATTTATGCAAATTGTGTGATATTAATCATGTCTTTCTGTTAATCTCCTTTTACAGGCTTAAAATCCCATGCTGTAACACTATATGAAGCAGGAAAGTTGGGTCATGCTGGCATTGCTGATCTCTGCAAGGATCTGAGTACGTTAGAGGGAACAAAATTTGAGGGAGAATTGCAGGAATTTGCAAATCATGCATTCAGCCTCCGTTGCGTTTTGGAATGTCTGCTATCTGGTGGAGTTGCTACCAATGCCAAAGCAGAAGAAGTTTGTGATAAGATGGGTATGTTAGCTTCAAGCAATGATGAGGCCACTTTGATAGCTGACATCACTTTGACTGACAAATCAGGAAATTCTGCTACAAATGAAGCTAGGCTGGATAAAGATGATTTGGTTAGTTCAGGGATGCCCCATGAGGATTCTATTTCAACTGAACCTGCTACTGGAAGTGCTGATGATGAAATATTTTCTGCTACCTCGAGTGAGGTGTCTAACTCAGATCCAGATTTCCAGAATGATGAGAAAAAGATTCTATTTGAAGGGTCAGATGCTGGAAGAGATCCACTGAAGAGGAAAAAGAAATATCGTGTGGATATTCTTCGCTGTGAAAGCTTGGCTTCTCTTGCACCAGCAACTTTAGACCGATTATTTCATCGTGACTATGACATTGTTGTGTCCATGGTTCCTCTTCCTCCTTCATCAATTCTTCCTGGACCGACAGGTCCCATACATTTTGGTCCTCCCTCTTATTCATCTATGACACCTTGGATGAAATTGGTGCTATATTCAACTGTGGCTAGTGGGCCTCTATCAGTTGTTCTTATGAAAGGACAATGTCTACGGTTGCTTCCTGCACCATTGGCTGGTTGTGAGAAAGCCCTTATATGGTCTTGGGATGGTTCTACGATTGGAGGGTTGGGAGGGAAGTTTGAAGGCAATTTAGTCAAGGGAAGTATACTTTTACATTGTTTAAATTCACTTCTTAAACACTCAGCTGTGCTGGTACAGCCCCTCAGCAGGTATGATCTTGATCGATCTGGAAGAATCATGACCATGGACATTCCGTTGCCTCTAAAGAATTTTGATGGTTCAATTGCTCGTGTGGGGAAGGAATTGGGGCTGTGTGAAGAGGAAAGTTTGAAACTGAACTCTCTGTTAACTGATTTGGCAAACAAGATAGAGTTGTTGGCAGTTGGTTACATTCGCCTATTAAAACTTTTTAAAGAAAGAGAATCTGACCACTTTTCTCCTGATGATGAGAAGTATGAATGGGTCCCATTGAGTGTGGAATTTGGGATGCCACTTTTTAGTCCAAAATTGTGTAACAACATATGTAGAAGGGTGGTATCATCGCAATTACTTCAAACAGATTCACTTAGTGAGCATCATGATGCAATGCAAAATTTACGGAAAAAGTTGCGTGATGTTTGTGCAGAGTACCAAGCAACAGGTCCTGCTGCAAAACTTCTTTACCAGAAAGAGCAAGCAAAGGAATCATCTCGACAACTCATGAACTATGCTAGTGGTAGATGGAATCCGCTTGTTGACCCTTCTTCTCCCATTTCAGGAGCCTTGAGTGAGCATCAGAGACTAAAACTTGCTAATCGGCAACGTTGCCGAACTGAAGTTTTGAGCTTTGATGGTAGCATTCTTAGGTATGTATCAATCAATACATTGTACTGTTTGCATACTGCTGGTTTTGCTTTGAAATGTTTTATGGTATTAGTCTCTATACCAGTTTGCTAGTAATTTCCTATTTTAGTAATTTTTAACACAGAATATTCAGTATATACATTTTAAAAGTTTTTACTGAAGTACTCTGTATAGATGAGAGGTGGTTTTTTGGAGAAATATTATATGGGAAGATTCTTTCTTGCAATTATCTGCTGATAATATTTACTGCAGAAAGATTCGCAATTCCTAAATTGTGTGATGGTGCCTGGAGGCTGTGATATTGAGTGCGGTTGTGGCAGTAGATAAAGCATCATGTATAATCATCTTGCCAAAGATTTAACTAAGAAATTGTTTAGGTTTTTCCAATGGACCTAGTTAAGAGCTTAACTTGCTAGACACCTAGAGTGGATCTATCAAGAGGAGTAGTTTTCAGGAAGTGTTATTATTTATGTGGAAATATATTGTTGATTTGTATTACCTTTTCCAATTACTCCTTTAATTTAAATATCAGTAAGAAGATGTTTGACAAACCCAGTGGTAGCACCTTGTTAGGTGGCAAGGAGCCTGATTAAGCTTGGTGGTTGCAGCTGTGGATTTTTTGTTGGGAATTATTAATGTAGGTCAACAATTGTTTTTTTTTTTTTTTGGATAACCTAGGAAACCTGTCTAAAGAAGAGCCCTTTGGACTCGCCTCTAGCCAGTAAAACCTATGGGCAACTAACCCCACCAATCATAATTTTTGGAATAATGGTTACTTAAGGGTCTTTACAAGCTGCAAAACAGCTTTCTGAGGAAGCATTATGAGCGATGCACTGATGCTAGAGGATTTTTGAGACTGTCTAAATTTTGTGAGGGTGAGCAAAGTTAATAAGGGACACAGCTTTCTGGAACAAAGTCAGGAAGCATTTCGGTCTCTTCTTTCTTTTGTTTTGTCCTGTTGAATATAACATTGGTAGGGAGTGAATTCTTGGTACTCTTTGCTGCTATTCTGATCTGATTTGATGATATCCTGAATATAATTATTGAATGATACTTTGCAGATCATATGCTCTAACTCCTGTCTATGAGGCTGCCACAAGGCCCATTGAAGAAACACATACTGTGAGTTCAGTAAAAGTTGAACCGGATGAAGTTGACAGCAGAGAAGTAACCCTTCCTGGTGTTAATCTTATTTTTGATGGTTCTGAGTTGCACCCCTTCGATATAGGTGCCTGTCTGCAGGCTCGTCAACCTGTCTCCTTAATAGCAGAGGCTGCAGTGGCCTCTGCATCTGTTACAATTAAATAGGGCTTTATGCTACAAAATTTGCTCCGGAACATAGAAGAATTTGTCCCAATGCTAGCAGTTAGCAATATCCTGTTCTTTATGGCCATCATATTCAGGCTTCCTCTAAGGTCCAAGGTAAAGAACAAACATGATTTATGTCGCCGACAAATTCTTTGTCATTATTCAATCGCTAAGATTTATCTTTTATTCTTCTAATCACTCATTTTCTATTAAACGTGTCATAGCTGCCAGCCTGCCACACAATTTACTCCTGTGGCCTTGAATGTGCTAATATTTAAATTGAATTTGTATTTTGCTCCGTGTCCTCATAAAGCATGGTTACTCTCATGTAGTTTGACACGGGCAAAGTAACTAGGAAACAATGATGTTGGCTGAATGCTTCTTAAATCAATTAGAGGATTTAGTTTAGGCTTTTGCTTTTAATTTCTGGGTTCCTTTGCCTCTATAAATTAATGGTCACTATGGAAAACATGAGTTGAAGTTAGCTGACAGCAGCAACTATGGTGATGCAGGTGATTGTTTTTTCATTGGATAGAAACATTGAAATTTTTATGCTAATCTCTTTAATACTTGAAGAAAATAACATATATAGCAAGAGTTCTCATTTTCTTTATGAGGGTAAGCTGCCTGCTCTCACAATCAAATTGTTTGATGATGTGAAGGAGATTAAAAAAAAGGAAGGATTATACTTATCAAAAAAAAAGAAAAAAAAGGAAGGATTAAGATCAAACGAGTAGGGTATTTGAATATTGTAGTCATAGAATTGAGAACATCTGTTTCAGTATCACGTTGATAACCTTATGTACATTTTGGAAGGTACATATTGTACTTTGTAAGTGAAAGGAGAAATTGGAGTTCTTTTTTAAGTGCAAATTTCTTGATTGATGCCACAAAAAACTGTGTTTGAAATGGTGCTAACGGAAGCAGATTTCTCTCTTGATCATCAACTGTTATCTCTACAATTTTATGCGCATGGCTTTCCTTGCATCATTCCATTCTATTTGATGTAGTTTTGGTTTATTATTTTGTCTTTACATGCTTGGTAACTTATTCATGATTAGGTTTTGGGTTTGTGCAGGTGTTGTTTTCTACTCAACACTGTCAGATCGTGGAACTTCGGTTTATTATTTACAGTGGGGCTATGGTTTGTCGATATATCTTTCTGAAATAGGACATGGTGTCATAGTTTCACTGATATGCTCTCCATCTTTTAAAAAAAAATCTTAGCTTTGTGGGCACATAATTAAAGGGAGGAGTAATACAGCCAAATGAGGTGTGTAATGAAGCATATTCATTTGTCGCCCAGTGTTCAATGACGAAATGTTTCTACCTCTCAAGTCATATTCCAATTTCTTTTTCATTTGATGCTTTTGTGGTGATTCACAATTGTGAGGAAAATCTGCATGATACAGTAACAATTGTCAACAGCTTGTGATTTTTTTTAGGTGATTGTTTTTTTAGAGAGTTTCAATCTATGACGTCCGCTTTTGATGGTAGTTTTTTATTATTAGACTAAGACACCAATTGATTTTTTGGTGTAGGAGGTCTAGTACCTGATTGTGATTATTGTTGTTGCTTTCTTTTTTGGTTGGGCCAACTATTTATCAAACTTTAACGAATACAATTATCTCTCTCTCTCTCTCTCTCTCTCTTTCTCTCTCTCATATCCTCAAAGTTTTCAATCAGAGGCAAATCACTGTTCGCGACGGGTGGGCCCTAGTGGGGTAAATCGCTGGCTCAGGGGGTTTTTTCAAATTTTTGGTACCCGAACTCGAATTGGGGAGCACACCTAGTCGAACCTAGGACAAGTACTTTAATACCAAGTGCCCAACCACTTGGCCAACCCACCTGGGTTATCTCTCTCTCTCTCTCTCTCTCTCTTGTTGTGGTGTGATGCTACTTTAGCCATTACAAACTAATTAGAACCTGTTGTTCCATCATAAAGCTGTAGCTGTGTTATACTATTCTGGCTCAAAAACAAATGAAAAAGAGATCAGCTGTGTTGTCAATGTGGATTTGGCTTAAGGTGATAATCTGATAAATTTCTTTTACAAGGTCGTTGATAAAGGCTTGAAAGTTGAAACCACCACTAAGATATAGGATTTAAAATATAATTTACCATCTTTTTAAAAATAAACTAACCCAAAACACGCATTTATGGTAAATCCTTACCAAGTGAGTTTAAATTATATACACCATATGGATATCATATCAATTATTATTATATAAAGTAGAAAAAATGTTAAAATGATTGTTAATTTTATTATAAATATCTTACAAACTAATATAACAAACAATATAAATGATGTTATTATATATCAATAACATAATAAATAAATTTCTCAATTACAATTCTAATTTTCCTTTAAAATTTTAGGGTAAAATATCATTTTCGTCCCTAAACTATCACAAAAGTTCGTTTTTCGTCCCTAAACTTTCAAAAGTTCTATTTTCGTCCCTAAACTATCACAAAAGTTCGTTTTTCGTCCCTAAACTTTCAAAAGTTCTATTTTCGTCCCTAAACTTTTCCAAATGTATTGATTTTCGTCCCTAAACTTTCAAAAGTTCTTGACAGAGTGCTGATGTGGGAGGGACGAAAATCAATACATTTGGAAAAGTTTAGGGACGAAAATAGAACTTTTGGAAGTTTAGGGACGAAAAACGAACTTTTGTGATAGTTTAGGGACGAAAATAGAACTTTTGAAAGTTTAGGGACGAAAAACGAACTTTTGTGATAGTTTAGGGACGAAAATGATATTTTACCCAAAATTTTATATATAGACTTCTAGATTTAGTATAATCTTTTTCTTTATAATTATCATAAAATTTAAATAATGATATTCACTTCATGATAATTGTTTTTACTATCAAACTTACAATTTATGATGTTCCCTTTGTGCTCAAAGTCTTTTCTTTTCTTTTTTGTTTAATGTCAAAACTTTTCCTTCATCCTAATTCAAGATTTATGAGTTTGTCCAATGATATTTATGTATTTCCCAATCACTTATATAGCTAGGAGTGTGATAATCCCCACACAAGCTAATGATTTCAATGCTCTTTCAATTAATTTTTTATTTAATTTATATATATATATATATATATATATGTATAAATTCACATCATAAGTACAAATTTGACAGTTTTTATTATTATTATTATAATAAGTAGAAGCACTCTCATCCTCTCCCCTCCAAATCCTTCTATAAAAAAAAATAATAAAAAAATCCTTCCAATTGGACCGCAATGGACCGACAAACCAAAATAAAGTGAATTGACTGATTCATTATTTTTGTTGATATTTTTGCATTATCATTGTATATCACAGTTTATAATAAATGATAAAGGATCGGTAAAGTTACGGTAAAGTTTAAAAACAAAAATAATATGATATAAAATAAAAAGAGAGAAAAGAATCTTCTCAAAAAAAAAAAGAAAAAAAAAAAGAAAAGAAAATAGAATAGTAAAAATATTTTAGTGAAAAATAGTTTAATGTACAAAATTTAATTGACAAATGGAGTTCTAATATTTCAATATGAAAAATTAGCTTTTCAGCAGCTAAAGTTAGACCCAAAAAGACTGCGCTCATTTGACTCCCCTCTCGTCAGTTTCAGTGGGGACAGAGTATATCCCAAGGGCATAGTGACGTTGACAATAACAGTGGGGATTTACCCGAGGCAGTTAACCCGTCAGATAGACTTCCTGGTGGTAGATTGCCCCTCATCTTACAATATGATCATTGGGAGGCCCACACTCAACAAATAGAAGGCAGCCATGTCCACCTATTGCCTGAAGGTGAAGTTCCCCACGGATAGCGGGGTCGGAGAAGTAAAAGGGGATCAGGTCTTAGCCAGAGAATGCTACCAGGCCGTCGTGGCTGCGAAGGAGAACCACACATGGATGATTGAAGAGAAAGAAGGAGACAAAATGGAAGCCCTGGAAACGGTGGAACTGGACAAAGGAGAGGAAACCAAAACGACAAGGATAGGGACGACGCTAAGTCCTGAGATGAGATCAAGGCTCGTCCAATTCCTAAAAGAGAACCAAGATGTCTTCGCTTGGAGCCACGAGGACATGCCAGACATATCCTCAGAAGTCATTCTGCATAAGTTGAACGTGGACCCAGAAAGGAAGCCCGTCAAGTAAAAACGGAGAGTCTTTGCTCCAAAATGAGACCGGGCTGTGACAGACGAAGTTAACAAATTGTTGACGGCAGGGTTCATTCGGGAAGTATATTATCCTGATTGGCTCGTAAACGTCGTCCTAGTGAAGAAAGCAAATGGGAAGTGGAGAATGTGTGTGAACTTCACAGACCTGAACAAAGCATGCCCGAAGGATAGTTTCCCTCTACCAAGGATATACCAACTTGTGGATTCTACCGTCGGACATAAGTTACTGACGTTCATGGATGCTTTCTCAGGATACAATCAGATAAAAATGGCTGAGGAAAATCAAGAGAAGACTGCTTTCATCACAAGCCAGGGGCTCTATTGTTATAAGGTAATGCCTTTTAGATTAAAGAATGCAGGAGCTTCTTACCAGAGGTTAGTGAACAGAATGTTCAGCAAACAGATCGGCAGAAATATGAAAGTATACGTAGATGACATGCTCGTCAAGAGCAAGGAAGAACTTGCCCACCTGGACGACCTGATAGAGACGTTCGCTACCCTTAAACAATACCAGATGAAGTTGAATCCTAATAAGTGTGTCTTTGGTGTAGTTTCAGGTAAATTCTTGGGATTCATAGTGTCCCAAAGAGGAATAGAAGCGAACCCGGAGAAAGTGCAAGCCATAATCAACATGGCATCACCTAGGACCGTCAAGGAAGTCCAAAAGCTCACAGGAAGAATTGCAGCTCTTAATAGGTTCGTCTCTAGAGCGACGGACAAGTGCCTCCCCTTCTTCAAGACCTTGAAGCAGGCATTTGAGTGGCCAGACGAGTGTGAAGCAGCATTTCAGGAACTCAAGCGTTACCTGAGCAACCCACCCCTCTTGAGTCCTTCCAAAGAAGGGAAAAACCTATATTTGTATTTGGCGGTATCAAATACCGCCATGAGTGCAGCTTTGATTCGAGAATAAGACAAGAAACAACTCCCAGTTTACTACGTCAGTCAAGCTTTCCAAGGGGCTGAGTCCAAGTATCCAAAAATTGAAAAGATTGCATTCACGTTAATAGTTGCTTCACGAAAATTGAGACAGTATTTCCAAGCAAATCCAATCCTGGTGATGACGGACCAACCTATCAAAAAGTCCATGAACAAACCTGAAACAGTTGGAAGAATGGTCCAGTGGGCAATTGAACTCAGCCAATTCGACATCGAGTACCATCCCAGGACAGCCATTAAGGCACAAGCCTTGGTGGACTTCATCGCCGAGTTCACTTCCCCGGATGAGGACGGTCTCACCAACAAGGCCGAAAAATGGACGATACAAACAGATGGTTCGTCAGCCCGAAAGAAAGGGGGCGTAGGGGTCGTCATAATCACCCCAGATGGAGAAGTACTAAAGTATGGAGTTCAGCTGAAATTTTCCGCCACCAACAAAGAGGCTGAGTACGAAGGAATTCTAACGGGATTGAGACTCGGAAAGGTGTTTGGGGCTAAGAATCTGTTAGTCCAAAATGATTCAAAACTGGTAATTAGGCAAATCAAGGGAGAATACAAAGCAAAGGAAGAGAGAATGCAAAAGTACCTCAGGCTGACGAAACATCTGACTCAGGAGTTCGACGAAGTGGAATTTGTATAGATGCCCAGAAGCCGGAACATGGTGGCAGACGAAGTCTCGAAGATAGCATCGTCAAAAGAAGGGGTGACGAGCGTGGACTTAATGATGGAAATCCAGAAAAACCCCAGCATTGAAGAAGTTCCAACATTCGTAATCCAGAGCACAGACAGCTGGATGACGCCCATCGTATCCTTCCTCTAGAACGGGCACCTCCCTTCGAATACAGACGAGGCCAGGAAGATCAAGAAGAGGGCAGCCAGATTTACGATCCTCAATGACACCCTATACAAGAGAGGCTTCTCCATGCCTTACTTGAAGTGTGTTGACGAAGGAGAAGCCAAGTACATCCTGGAAGAGATCCATGAAGGAGTTTGTGGGGACCATGCTGGCCCTAGATCCCTGGTGAGCAAGATCATTCGAACAGGTTATTTCTGGCCTACCATGCAGGTGGACGCAACGGAGTTCGTCAAGAAGTGTGACAAGTGTCAACGGTTCGGGAATGTCCAACAACTTCCGGCAGAGAGACTGACGACAATAACGTCCCCGTGGCCGTTTGCACAATAGGGAATCGACCTCGTTGGCCCACTGCCCCTAGGCAAAGGTCGGGTAAAATTCTTACTAGTTGCTATTGATTACTTTACGAAATGGGTTGAAGTAGAGCCACTGGCGACCATCACTGAAGCAAGGATTTGAAGCTTTGTGTGGAAGAATATAGTTTGCAGGTTCGGGATTCCAAGGACGATCATATCAGATAACAGACGATAGTTCGACAGCCAAGGCTTCAAGGACTTCTGTTCAGGACTGGGAATCAAGAACTAATTCTTATCACCAGGACATCCACAGGCGAACGGACAGGCGGAGGTGACGAACCATACGCTACTCAAGATCATAAAAACCAAGCTGGACGATGTGAAGGGTGCCTGGCCAGAAGAATTGTCCAATGTCTTGTGGGCTTACAGAACCACAGCAAGAACCCCGACGGGAGAGACCCCTTTCAGACTCACCTTCGGCACTGAAGCAGTGATCCCGGTCGAGGTAGGAGTAACCAGCACCAGGCGAGAAGTATTCAACGAAGAAGCTAATGATGACCGTCTGCGAGTCAACCTGGACTGTCTAGACGAAGTAAGAGACAAAGCCTTCGACAGAATGGTGGAGTACCAACAGAAGATGACTAACTATTACAACAGAAGGGTAAAACTCAGGCGACTTGACATAGGCAACCTTGTCCTGCGCAAAGTAACCTTGGCAACCAGAGATCCAGCTCAAGGAAAGCTCAGCCCTACATGGGAAGGACCCTACCGAGTCATTCATTACTCCAGACAGGGTAGCTATCACCTGGAAACCCTAGGCGGAAAAAGACTCCCGAGGCCATGGAACATTGAACACTTAAAGAAATACTATCAATAGATGTAACAGTTAAATGTATTCATTATTGAAATTAATAAATGAATTGTTCAGCTGACGATTCCATGACGAGCAGATCTGATTCAGCAGGAAGTACAAAAATAAGTAACAAGATTCCGCCTAGACAGATGTAAGTTACTGACAACTACAAGATCCCTAAAAGGGTGTAAGTCACAAAGGCCAAAAATGGCTAAGTAACAAGATTCCGCCTAGACGGATATAAGTTACTGATGACTACAAGATCTCTAAAAGGGTGTAAGTCACAAAGGCAAAAAATGGCTAAGTAACAAGATTTCGCCTAGACGGATGTAAGTTACTGACGATTAAAAAGTCCTTAAAAGGGATGTAAGTCACAAAGGCCAAAAATGGCTAAGTAACAAGATTTTGCCTAGATGGATGTAAGTTACTAACGACTACAAGATCCCTAAAAGGGTGTAAGTCACAAAGTCCAAAAATGGCTAAGTAACAAGATTCCGCCTAGACGAATGTAAGTTACTGACGATTAAAAGGTCCCTAAAAGGGATGTAAGTCACAAAGGCCAAAAATGGCTAAGTAACAAGATTCCGCCTAGACGGATGTAAGTTACTGGCGACTACAAGTTCCCTAAAAGGGTGTAAGTCACAAAGGCAAAAAATGGCTAAGTAACAAGATTCCGCCTAGACGGATGTAAGTTACTGACGATTAAAAGGTCCCTAAAAGGGATGTAAGTCACAAAGGCCAAAAATGGCTAAGTAACAAGATTCCGCTTAGACGGATGTAAGTTACTGACGACTACAAGATCCCTAAAAGGGTGTAAGTCACAAGATTCCGCCCAAACGGATGTAAGTTACTAACGATTAAAAAGTCCCTAAAGGGTGTAAGTTCCTGACGATTAAAATGTCCCTAGACGGATGTAAGTTACTGTCGAGGTCCCGGTTGTGAGAGATTAACGAAGTAATAGACAAAAAGATACTAACGGAGAGAAGGGAAAGTAAAAGTTTCACCAAGCACACAACATGGGCGATTAAAAGATGTCGCCAGCATATCACAAACCAAAGAACGAGCAATCACAAGTGCAAGTAAGTACAGAGAAGTAGATTAAATTAAAGCCCAAAACAAACGGGCAAATTACCATTGTTTTTACAACTAAAAGCCCATAAACACTGGACTAAAAATATTGTTCCCAAAATAGATGAAAATAAAATTGTTCAGAAATTAGATTTACAAAAACTGCCCAAAAACATAGAGGGCATCCAAAAAGAGAAATTTTTTGTTAAGTATCAGGTCCGAGCGTTAGCAGTAGCACCATCATCGGCAGGAGCATCATTGGCAGGAGCATCCTCGGGGGCCTCAGGCTCAGTGGCAAAAGATTGAGCAGCCTCGTCAGCAGCCATCTCCTGGTCCACCTCCTCCAGATCCAGCCTCTCCATATCCACCCTAGAGGGATGCTTTACAAGATATCTCCTCAGGAGCTCAAAACCTTTAAAATACCAACTGAGGAGCACAGTGTTGTACTCGTCAGTGGTTTGGAAGGCTTCAACGGACCTGGCGCCGATGGTCTTGAGACTCTCCCTGGCTCCAAGAAGCTGCCCGTCCTTCTCTATGGTCAATTGACGCTCAACCCTGATGTCGTCATTCAGCTTCTTGACTTGCTCTTTCAAGGTAGTGGCCTTTCCCATGGAGTTAATAAGGTTCTTCTTCAGTGTGGAGTTCTCTGCCTCCATCCTAGATATAAGGGACGCCACCTTAGCCTCCTGAGTAAAATACTCAGAAGTAAGGTGAAGACTCTCCCCTAACACCTGAAAAGAAGATCAGAGATGTCAGTAAAAAAAAAAAAAAAAAAAAAAAAATTTCAAAGTTACACAAAACAATATACCTGGACGAGCTTATGGACGTGGCGAGCCGCAACGTCATTGAAAGGGACGCCAGACAAGGCCTTCAAATCCGCAGCCGTCACTACCTCGTGAGCCTTGTCCACCGCCATCTTCTCGTCATTCCAAACTGTAGATGAACGAGAGTCGGTCTTCTCCTTCTCCTTGTCAGACAGCCGCAGCCTTTTGGGGACGGGAGTGCCACCAATTTCTTCCACCGATGTCGTGGGAGATGCTGTCCTCGTCGTCTCACCCACAGAAATGATTGGATTGACGGAGGCAGCTAGAGTGACGGAGCCACCCTTCCCAGTTATACGCACTGTCTTCTTTCCCAGGTTCGATAGAGGCTCGTCTTTCTTCGACCTCATCTTCGCGTAGAGATCTTTATTGAATTTGGTCGTCATTTCTGCCAGAAGGGAACACTTGTTAAAAAAAAATAATAATAAAAAAATAAAAAAGAAGAAGAAGAGAATTGGTACCGACGAGTTCAACACTTACTCTTTTTTCCTTCAATCTCAATATTGCGCAAGACGAAGGAGGACGGGTCAGGACCAAGATGATAAAAGGCAAGAGTCTACGGATCTACCAAGTTGTCCCAACTCTCAATCGTCTTGGCGTACTCAATTGCCTGATCAACACGTTCCTTGTACCTGCCTTTAAGTTTAGGTCGTCTCTTCACTGCGAAAAACAAAGGATAAAGAAGTTAGTGACGATAACAACGAATACCACAGAACTAAAGCAACAAGAAGAAAAACTGACGCACTTAAAGTCAGGGTTCCCCACCGACGAAGCAACCTCGGAATATCATCCCAATCTCGGCTGAAGGGAGTCTCAAAATCATCCCCGGACACAAAGAAAAATCTTGATTTCCAGTACCTGAAGGACAAAGGTAATCCTCTAACAATCCTGGTCCTTCTCTCCCAAGGTACCAACTCGTAGTATCCATATTCCTTGGATTCTTTCAAACGATATAGGTAGACGAGGTCACCTACCTTAATCATATCCCCGTTAGCAGCCAACCATATTTCCATACAGTTAACCACTATCCTCCACGAGTTGGGCATTAGTTGCCCAGGAGCAATCCCGAAATGACTTAAAAGCTCCATCATGAGGGGATGGACGGGGAATCTAAGTCCATAAATGAAGGCAGCCTCATAGAAGCACACCTCACTAGGAAAAAAGTGACAAGCTCTATCCTCGTCACTAGGCCGACGAACACGAACCCTCTCCGGAAACTGAAACCTATCCTTGAATCTACCCATAGTTTCAGCATCCAACCCACAAACCTCCTCAAGAGCATGAAAAGCCCTAACCACCCGAGGAGTAGAGACGGCTGTATCCCCCTCCATTGGATCACCGCTAGACGATAACCCAGTCTCGAGGTCACTAGATCTAACTTCAAACATCGTTCTTCCCTCTCTCTCTTGACCCTCGAACCAATCAATTGATTGCCGTATCAGAGGTAACAACTCAGCCAATACCACACTCAGACCACTACCCTCAAAAACAAAACTTTCAAGGTCTGAAAAATTGCCTAAAGACCTCCCCAAACGTGCGAAAAGAAAAGAAACTGAGGGGCAAACAATTCTAACCTCAGAAGTATTAACCATGAAAACCCAAAAAGAAGCGCAGGGAGGAGCAATACAAACTAAACCCCAAGGAAATTGAAAGCAAGTAAAAAGAAAAAGGAAAGGAAAGGAAAAGAGGGAAATCAGAAACAATATCACGACAAAACGAGGAAAAGAAAAGCAGAAAAAGAAAAGGAAGGTACCTTAAACAATGGCGGATCAAGGAAGTGCTACGGCACACCAATTCGAAGAAAGATAGCAGAAGGAGGCCAACAGAGAAGAAGCAATAATTGAGAAAAATGAAAAGAAAAAAATGAGGAGGGGAGGAGTTTAAAAACCAAGGCTCAAAAAACGGAAAAACCAGCGAGAAACCCAATAGTCCCACTAGTTAGAGCATTAACTCTACCAGTCAGCACGTGCCACGTATGCCACGATCTGTGGAGCGCCGCCACTTCACACTTAATACGGAGCAAAACCCTAAGAGTCATTTGCAACCTGTAACCCTTCATATTCTATGATTGTCATGGCACGTCACGACGAGCACAGAATCGAGGGGCAGCTGACGGGACCGATGAATCCGTCTCACATGGACGACCTCATCAATATAGAGGAGGATACCCTCAGGCAAGACAAGTAAATACCCACGAAGACAACTAGGCCATTCAATGCAGCCAATTAAACATGGGGCAGTTACAGAACCAGCTGTATGAGCCGTTGGAGCACATTGAAGCCACATTATAAGACACAAAACGTTACCAAGAGGGACATTAAGGCCACCATAACTGCCCCAACGGCTAGACGAAGCTGGGAAGACATATAAAAGGCCCTCACAGTGTCAACACAAGGTACGAAAAAATACTAAGATAATTTCATTGCTATTTTCTACAGTTCTATCTTTCATTTTGCAAAGAGTTACCTTGTACTGACTTTGACATCGGAGACGTTGTGGCAGACACCACACCGGTGACTATTTTGAGGATACATTCATACAGGTTGGCGATTGGTTCCATCTACCCATTTTTACTGACAAACTTACGCTTCATCAATACCCACACAAGGTAATGATTTCAGTGCTCTTTCAATTAATTTTTTATTTAATTTATATATATATATATTTTTTTTTTTGAGTTACATATATATATATATATATATATAAATTGACATCATAAGTACAAATTTGACAGTTTTTTTATTTTATTATTATAATAATAAGTAGAAGCACTCTCCACCTCTCCCCTCCAAATCCTCAAAAAAAAAAAAAAAAAAAAAAAATCCTTCTAATTGGATCGAAATGGACCGACAAACCAAAATAAAGTGAATTAACTGATTCATTATTTTTGTTGATATTTTTGCATTATCATTGTATATCATAGTTTATAATAAATGATAAAGGACGGGTAAAGTTGCGGTAAAGTTTAAAAACAAAAATAATATGATATAAAATGATAAGGAATAAATCATAACAGTACTATGGATCTTAACCCGTCAGCCTATACTCAGGCTGACGGTTTATGTTGCGACAGGTAACTCTTGAAGCTGACGGATATTATGCGTGCCGACGGAAATGACATCCCTGGTCAGGCTTGAAGGGCTGATTATGTCCAAAATGCTGACGGCCATTCATTGTTGTAAAAGGAAAGCCGACGGTTTAGAGGCCGACGGTTACAGAAAATCCTTTACTTGGCCACCACGCCCAATGATAGAGCCCTATAAGGAAAGAGCTCCGTAATCTACGCTTACATAGATTCCTATATGGAAAAGACTTCTGCTCCAAGGAAGAAAGGTCAACCCTCTACTACTATAAAAGCCCCAATACCCTCACAAATCAAGGTACGCACAATTAACCCCTCTCTAGCACTCTAGAGTTGAAACAAACCCTAACTTGACCTTCGGAGGGTATTTGGCCGGCACCACACCGGTGCTCTCTATTAGGTCCTCTCCTTTTTGTTGTGCAGGTGTAGTTCCGAGCGTACAAGTATTGTGCAACTTACTGGTGAGATTTTCGGCATCATCAGTTGGCGCCGTCTGTGGGAAAAACAACGCTGTAAGCCATACTACCGTTTCCCGGACTAAAGAGTTGCATGGTACTCACTCGCTCAATGGCAACTACTAACGACGTTCAAGAAGAGGAGCCACCCACGACTGCCCTCGAGAGACAAGTACGGACTCTTGGTGCCGCCGTGGAGCGCCTCACCAAACAAAACCACGACTTGGAGGGGCAGCTGCGCCAGAAGAATGCGGCGCTGAACGACCAACAAGAGGATCAAAAGGGGAACAGCACTCCAAAGAAAAATCAGGAGAAACCTGAAGGCAGCCACGCCCCAAGCAAACCAGAGAGGCAGAACTTGAGCATGCCATCCCTCACGAATGCAACTCCACCGCATGTTATTGCAGAGATGCAGGCGATGAGGGAACAGATGGAGGTTATGATGAACGCACTTAAGGGACGAGTGTCCAGCGATCTTGACGATCTAGTCAACCGCACCGACTCGCCCTTCACTGTGGCCGTGAACTCTTTCCCCTTACCCCACAAATTTCGCATGCCGCATATCGACAGCTATGACGGAGTGAAGGATCCTCTGGACCATCTAGAAACCTTCAAAACCCTAATGCATCTTCAGGGGGTAGTAGACGAGATCATGTGCAGGGCCTTCCCCACAACGCTCAAAGGCTCCGCGAGGGTATGGTTCAGCCGACTGACGCCCAACTCCATCAACACCTTCAAGGAACTAAGCGCTCAGTTCACCACACACTTCATCGGGGGACACAGGTACAAGAAGTCCACGGCATGCTTGATGAGCATCAAGCAACGGGAGGACGAGACCCTGAGATCCTACATAACACGCTTCAATAAGGAAGCGTTATCAATTGACGAGGCTGACGACAAGATACTTGTAGCAGCCTTCACAAATGGGTTGCGAAAGGGTAAGTTTTTGTTCTCCCTATACAAAAACGACCCGAAGACCATGTCGGAAGTACTCTACAGGGCCACTAAGTATATGAACGCTGAGGACGCGCTGCAGGCCTGAGAAGAGAAACCAAGAAAAAGGGGGAGGCAGGAAGACGCTCGACAAGATCAAGGGCGGAAGAGGCCAAGGACAGGAGACCGAAGGGACGAGAGGCGTTCTAAACCTCCGGGAGGAAGGTTTACAAGCTTCACCCCGCTAAACGCCCCGATAGATCAAGTCCTGATGCAGATCAAGGACGAAGGGGCTCTGACCTTCCCTGGAAAACTGAAGGGAGATCCTAGCAGGCGTTCTAGAGACAAATACTGCCGCTTCCACCGGGATCACGGCCATGACACAGCCGATTGTTACGACTTGAAGCAGCAAATTGAGGCCCTCATAAGACAAGGAAAATTGCAGAAGTTTGTAAGCAAGGAAAGAACGGATCCACCACCTCAGGAACAGCCCCCCCGACGGGACAATGACCGCCCTAGACCGCCCATTGGCAACATCAGGATGATTGTAGGAGGGACGGTTGCCGGGTCATCCAAGAAGGCTCGGAAGACGTACCTCAGGATGGTCCAAAATGTCCAGCTGACGGGCTCAGTACCAAAAATAGCACGAAGAGAAAGCCCCATCATTGGGTTCTCCGAAGAAGATGCGCAACGTCTTCACCACCCGCACGACGATGCGCTTGTTATCAGTTTGCAAGTAGGGGACTACAACTTGCACCGGGTGTTGGTTGACAATGGGAGCTCGGCGGACATCCTATATTACCCCGCATTCCAGCAGATGGGAATTAGCAGAGAACGATTAATTCCGACGAATGCCCCACTCGTCGGTTTTGGAGGAACGAGGGTGTTTCCCCTGGGTGCGGTCACACTGTCGGTAACGGCAGGCGACTATCCGCAGCAGATCACAAAGGACGTAACGTTCCTCGTGGTCGACTGTTCGTTGGCCTACAACGCCATCTTGGGGCGACCCACCCTCAATTCATGGAAGGCGGCAACCTCGACTTATCACTTAATGATCAAGTTCCCTACCGAGTACGGGACAGGTGAACTACGCGGAAATCAGGTGGCCGCACGTGAATGCTACGTGGCTATGATGGAAATGGATGATCAACTCCAAGCCATGAGCATAGAAGAACATCAAAGTACGACGGAACCCGTCGAGAAGCTTGAAGAAATATCCCTTGACGACTCCAGACCTGACCAAACGACGAAGATTGGGACCCTTGCGAGTCCCATGATCCGACGAACACTTGCAGCCTTTCTCAAAGAAAATCGGGATGTGTTCGCATGGAGTCACGAAGACATGCCAGGGATAGACCCTTCAGTCATGGTGCATAAGCTGAATGTATCACCATCCTTTCCACCCATCCGGCAAAAGAAGCGGGTGTTTGCCCCCGAACGGGATCGAGCCATAGCTGAAGAAATCTGCAAGCTACAGAAAGCGAACTTTATTAGAGAAGTTTACTACCCCGACTGGCTAGCCAACGTAGTGATGGTCAAGAAAGCTAGCGGGAAGTGGAGGATGTGCGTAGACTTTACCGATCTAAACAAAGCATGCCCCAAAGACAGCTACCCCCTCCCGAGGATCGACACTCTAGTAGACTCTACAGCTCAGCACCAGCTTTTAAGCTTCATGGACGCTTTCTCCGGTTACAACCAAATCAAGATGCATGAAGCCGATCAAGAGAAAACTTCGTTCGTAACCAGCCAAGGCCTCTTCTGTTACAAAGTAATGCCGTTTGGTCTAAAAAATGCGGGCGCAACATACCAGAGGCTTATGAACAAAATGTTCGCACCGCAAATCGGGAGAAATGTCCAAGTCTACGTAGATGATATGCTGGTGAAAAGCCGAAGGGAGGAAGATCACTTACAAGACCTTAGGGAAACATTCGACACCCTTCGCTCTTACAACATGAAGCTGAATCCAGGAAAGTGCGCCTTCGGGGTGACGGCAGGAAAATTCCTAGGATTCATGGTTTCCCAAAGGGGCATCGAAGCCAATCCGGACAAGATCCGAGCTATAATAGAGATGGCACCACCAAAAAATGTGAAGGAAGTGCAGAGCCTTAACGGCAAGATAGCGGCGCTAAATAGGTTCGTGTCAAGGGCAACGGACAAGTGCTTACCCTTCTTTCGAACATTGAAGAGATCTTTCGAGTGGACTGCCGAGTGCCAGCAAGCGTTCGAAGAATTGAAAACTTATCTCTCTTCCCCCCCGTTGCTGAGTCCATCACAACCGGGTGAAGAACTCTTTCTCTATCTTGCCGTCTCCCTAGCCGCTGTCAGCGCCGCCTTAATCAGAGAAGAAGAGAGAGTGCAGAAACCTGTGTACTACACCAGTCGAGCGCTACGCGGAGCTGAAGAAAGATATCCGCCCATGGAAAAACTTGCATTTGCGCTGGTTACGGCAGCACGCAAGCTAAAGCCGTACTTTCAAGCCCACACGATGATCGTCCTAACCGACAAACCTTTGCGTCGGGCAATGAGCAACCCTGAAGCCGCTGGGCGATTGGCACTATGGGTTATAGAATTAAGCGAGTTTGACATCCAGTATCGCCCACGAACCGCCATTAAAGGACAGGTTGTTGCAGATTTCATAGCTGAGTTTACAAATGGCGAAGACAAGGGGGCAGAAGAGTCTCCCCAATGGAGCATACATGTAGACGGGTCCTCCAACAGGCAGGCTGGGGGAGCCGGCATCGTACTACACTCACCCGAAGGAGACATGGTCGAGTGTATGATCCGCCTGGAGTTCCCTACCACCAACAACGAGGCGGAATACGAAGCTCTGATAGCAGGACTTGACCTCGCCAAAGCTGCAGGAGCTGAAAGAGTGATCATTCACTGCGATTCTCAAGTCGTGGTCAACCAGATAAATGGGGATTATGAGTGCAAAGGCGAACGAATGAAAAAATATCTGGACCAAGCAAGATGGAGGGTCAGCGAGCTGAAGGCTGAAATCACACAGATACCTCGAGGAGAAAACGAGCAGGCCGATCGCCTAGCCAAAGCCGCCTCAGCCGAGCATATGGCCACCCTTGGTAACGTACTCTCTTTCGTTCAGCTCTCTCCACTTATAAATTCTGTCGATGTACAGGAGCTTGGTTCCGAAGGCAATTGGACTACGCCATTAGTCTCCTACCTGAAGAACGGCGTACTACCGGACGGAAAGGAGGCTGCAAGAAAGCTGAAGGTTCAAGCAGCGAGGTTCATCCTAATAAGAGACATCTTGTACAAAAGAGGCTTCTCCCGCCCCTACCTGCGATGCTTAGGTCCTGAAGAAGCAGATTACGTCATGAGGGAAGTGCACGAAGGAATCTGTGGAAACCACTCAGGGTCGAGATCGTTAATCCACAAGCTAGTACGAACGGGGTACTTTTGGCCAACCATGCAGAAGGATGCCGAGGCCTATGTAAAGAAATGCGACAAGTGCCAAAGGTTCAACAATGTCATCAGACAACCATCTGAAGAACTTACCCCGATGACGGCGCCATGGCCGTTCGCTCAATGGGGACTGGACATCATGGGACCGTTTCCTACGGCAATACGACAACTGAAGTTTCTGGTTGTGGGCATCGACTACTTTACGAAGTGGGTCGAAGCTGAAGCCTTGGCCACCATTACGGAGAAGAACGTACGCAACTTCGTCTGGCGATGTATCATATGCAGATTTGGCATCCCTAGAGTCTTAGTCTCGGATAACGGGAAGCAATTCGACAACGAGGCCTTTCGGGACTTCAGCTCACAATTAGGGATACGGAACCACTACTCCTCCCCCGCCCACCCTCAAGCCAACGGACAGGTCGAAGTCACGAACCGATCCTTGCTGAAGATTATCAAGACTCGGCTCGAGGGGGCAAAGGGTATATGGGCTGAAGAGTTACCAAGCATACTTTGGGCCTACAGGACAACGGCAAGGACACCGACACAGGAGACACCATTCCGGCTAACATACGGGAGTGAGGCAGTCATCCCAGCCGAAGTCGGCCTCACCAGCTACAGGGTGCACAATCATAACGAAGGGAAAAATGACGAAGCCCTACGTCTACAGCTCGATCTAGTGGACGAAGTTAGGACAGCAGCAGAGCAAAGGCTCGCGCGATACCAGGACCGCATGGCCAAGCACTACAACTCCCGGATCAAGCACAGAGACTTCCAGGTTGGAGACCTCGTTCTAAGAAAAGTCATGGGCGCAGCAAGAGACCCAACTCAAGGAAAACTCGGCCCGAATTGGGAAGGACCCTACCGAGTCACGGTGTGGCAGAGGAAGGGCACCTATCATCTGGAGACACTGGACGGACGGAAGCTACCGCACCCTTGGAATGCTGAACACCTGCGAAAGTACTACCAGTAGAGGCGATGACATGAAGAACAACACCTATCTTTTTATTTTTAGATTTACTGTTTACTTTTAAGTATTCACTACAATAAGCCCAACGGGCATGTCTTTTACTTTGGTTTTGCTACAATAAGCCCAAAAGGGCAGGTTTTTCCTTTTTTAGGTATTTTTTATACAGATGCATAACAATAAGAGGGATTTATTCAGAACGACTGAAGTTTCTACTTACAAATGAAAATTAGTAAAAGACCGACGAAAAGTGGCTAAGTCCACAAATCAGCCACTAAGCTGACGGCCTAAATAAAAGGCTGGCGAAAGTGGCTGAGTCCACAATTCAGCTACTAAGCTGACGGCCTAAACAAAAGGCTGACGAAAAGTGGCTAAGTCCACAATTCAGCTACTAAGCTGACGGCCTAAATAAAAGGCTGACGAAAAGTGGCTAAGCCCAAAATTCAGCTACTAAGCTGACGGCCTAAATAAAAGGCTGGCGAAAAGTGGCTAAGTCCACATTTCAGCTACTAAGCTGACGGCCTAAATAAAAGGCTGACGAAAAGTGGCTAAGCCCAAAATTCAGCTACTAAGCTGACGGCCTAAATAAAAGGCTGGCGAAAAGTGGCTAAGTCCACATTTCAGCTACTAAGCTGACGGCCTAAATAAAAGGCTGACGGTCTCATAAACTAAGCCCTTAAGCTAACGGTCTCATAAAAGACCAGCGAAAAAATGATTCCACAAAATGGACGAGCCAAAGGGCTGACGGCATAAAAATGACCAAGTCCACAAAGTGAACAAGCCAAAAGGCTGACGGCCTAAAGATGACCAAGTCCACAAAGTGGACAAGCCAAAAGGCTGACGGTCTAAAAATAACAGTCCACAAAGTGGACAAGCCAAGTGGCCGACGTCTAAAATGACCAAGGCCCCTGATCGAACAAACCAAACAGCTGACGACAGAAAAATAGAGTCCACGAGACGGACAAAGCTGTAAACCTGACGGTACGCTAAACTAAAAGGGTCCACAACCCTGATTTCGATCTTCCAAATCAAAACATACAGAAGTAATTACATACAATCAAGAGCAGCGACGATTGTAAACAAATCAAAAACCCAAAAAGGCATTAAAAAAGCTGTTAAAATATTACAAATAGGGGCCCAAGGGGCACTCAATAAAGCTGTTTGCTAGACAGATAAAAAGAAGAAAAAACATGAAGCTGCAAAGTCGTCACTCCAAAAAATTCTCTACTTTTTAACAGAAGGGTCCTCTCCGTCAAGCAGCACCACAGGAGGGGTCGCGGTAGTTGTTGGAAGGTTCACAGCAGGCTGGGCCAGGACGACTCCACTACCTCCATGGGGAGAATCCACTAAGTCATCAACACCAGCGGTGACGGAACCAGTAGCAGGCGTCATAGGCTGGGCGTCATCCAGGGAGATACCAGAAAGATCCAACTCGGGAAAAGCTGACGCCACCTGTCTGAGGCAATCATCAAATCCCGTGCCATAGTATCCGCCACAGGAATCAATAAAGGAGTCCGACGCCTTGAAATTATTGACCGCATCAGCCCCCGCTGTCTCCATCTGATCGCGGAGAGTCGTCAGCTCTTGCTCAAGTTCGCCTTTCTGACGACCCGCCTCCTCTAACTTCTCCTTCACTTCTTTCAGCTCAACGTTAAGGAGACGCATTGCCTCCTTATATTGAGCCTGCTGGTTTCGCATGTTGGCATTGTGCTTATTCACGCGAGCGACGACCCCCTCCTTAGCCACGCACCTGTCCTGAAGCGCCTTTACACGAACCAGGGCCTGGAAAATGATACGACCGTCAGTCATTTTTTAAATAATGATAAATAGCAATAATAAGGAAAGAACCATCCAGGAGGGATGGCTTACCCGAGTAAGGTCAAACAAAGCTGACGACCCCAACTCATCCGTCGCCAACAAGTCACAAGGATCTATGTCAGCGGGCTTTATGAATGACTCTACTGCCTCAACAGCAAAATCCTTGTGAGTTAGTAGGCAACGGGGCCCCTGCAGGACGGGACCGGAAGAGGTCATTACACCTTTCCCTGCCCCATGACTAGGCTTAGGCGACGGCTTTTTTGGGGGCTCACTCCCGAAACCGACGGCTGCTTTCTTAGGTGGACGGTTATTATCCCCGTCAGTCTTCCTCTTGGAAGAACCCTTGACGATCTTGGGGGTCGACGACGGTGCCGTCTCCCCCTGTGCCTTCTTCTCTTCCTTCAAACGGGCAACGGCAGCCCTTATCCGTTGCTTGGCCACGTCCATCTCTATGAAAAGAAACACATTAGCAAAACCGACGGTAATACAAGGATGATTTCGAAGATCAGGGTAAAGTACTCACGGTGACGGGAGAATTCTTCTAGCCTGCGAGCCTCAGGCGTCGGCTCAGGACCACCACAGAAAGCGTGAAGGTAGTCGAGGGTGATTAAGTCTCGACACGACCGCTCCTCTAAGGGAATCTCCAAAACCCGACGGATGAAGTCCTCCTGCTCACCAGTTATGGAAGGGCGAATGAGGGCTGAAAAATGCAAAAAAAACCGACGGCGTTAGAACCACTGAAAAATCGAAAATATTACTTGCTTAAATTAAAATCAAAAGCTGACGACTATAACCTGACTCTTTTATAAATGCCCAAGTATTGTCAAAACAGCCGTGGGGTATCGTTTCCCATTCTTCCTGACGGCACACCCAATCCGTCCCCTCAACGAAAAAGAACCTGCTCTTCCAGGCTCTATTCGAATCCGGCGTCTCAGACACCAACCTAAGATTTTTTTCCCTGACGGCAAAATGGTACATCCCTTTGGAAGAAGAGAGGTGCCGAGGTCTATAACAATAAAAGAATTCGTCCAAAGAAAGCTGACGATTCCCTCCACTCAAACGACCCCACAGTACCTCGGCGCCTATAAAAATCCTCCACGAATTCGGAGCGACTTGGCTGACGGATAACCCAAGAAAGTCAACCAACTGACGGTGTAAGGCCGTCAAGGGCAGTCTCAGACCGGCAGCAAACATGGCATCATACATGCCGACATCTGCCGTCCTTCCTGAATAACATTTCTCGCCTTCCTCAGGGAGACGGATAGGAATATGGTCGGGGATTTGAAAGCGGACACGCAACTCTCTAAAAAAATTTTCGGTCATTTTTGGTTGAAATTTATTTACAGCCCACTCTTTGGGAAGGATGAAGGGACGGTTGCCTCCAGGACTCACAGGAGTCCCTTCACTAGACCCGTCACCATCTTCATCCCCTTCACTAGACCCGTCACCACCTTCATCCCCGTCACTATATCTTTCTCCTTCCACTTCGTCACTCCCCTCACCTACTACCCTTTCCTGACCATTGTCTCCGTGACCTCCTACCTCCTCGATAGGAGTTTGGGCCGACGTCTCTCTCTCTGAAGACCAAGATGAGCTCCCTGACTCACTACCTGAACCAAATACCTCGTCGTAGCCCGCTCCATCGCGGACCGACGACCGGTCACTCGACATCTGACTACCTACAAGTGACGGGTGTAATCTAAGCACCTAGGATGACGACTCGGCTTAAAAAGAAATAAAGCAGGAACAAAAAGAAAGAAAAAGTGAACTTACAAGTTCCTCGAAAGTAACGGCCGAAGAAGTAACGGAAATAATGTTGGCAGGTGCTGACGGAAGATAAGCGACGGATAGCTCTCCAGGAATCGGTGAAAGTGAAATAGCGAAAATGGGGAGAGGTGGGCCATCTATATATATAAGGAAAATGCACGGAAGACGAAGCGACGCCCTTAAACCCGACGCGGAGCCAACCCGAGCACGCCACGTGTCCTAGCATTTAATGTTGGTGTGACAGCTTGTAATTATTTTTCTCTCTTCTGGTCAAAGCAGCAGGTAAGGACGGATGAAAACTCCATAACCCGTCAGTTATGGCCGACGGAGATATGGAGTAGGGGGCAACTGATAAGGAATAAATCATAACAGTACTATGGATCTTAACCCGTCAGCCTATACTCAGGCTGACGGTTTATGTTGCGACAGGTAACTCTTGAAGCTGACGGATATTATGCGTGCCGACGGAAATGACATCCCTGGTCAGGCTTGAAGGGCTGATTATGTCCAAAATGCTGACGGCCATTCATTGTTGTAAAAGGAAAGCCGACGGTTTAGAGGCTGACGGTTACAGAAAATCCTTTACTTGGCCACCACGCCCAATGATAGAGCCCTATAAGGAAAGAGCTCCGTAATCTACGCTCACATAGATTCCTATATGGAAAAGACTTCTGCTCCAAGGAAGAAAGGTCAACCCTCTACCACTATAAAAGCCCCAATACCCTCACAAATCAAGGTACGCACAATTAATCCCTCTCTAGCACTCTAGAGTTGAAACAAACCCTAACTTGACCTTCGGAGGGTATTTGGCTGGCACCACATCGGTGCTCTCTATTAGGTCCTCTCCTTTTTGTTGTGCAGGTGTAGTTCCGAGCGTACAAGCATTGTGCAACTTACTGGTGAGATTTTCGGCATCATCATAAAATAAAAAGAGAGAAAAGAAAATAGAATAGAAAAAATATTTTAGTGAAAAATAGATTAATGTACAAAATTTAATTGACAAATGGAGTACTAATATTTCAACACACAAAATTTAATTAACAAATTTAATAAAATTTGGTCCATAATATTTGAATATTGTGTATGCTTTTTATTTTTTTTGAGAAAAGAATATTGTGTATGCTGAACAAAAATAAAATATCATTTTTATGCCACATGTACTGCCGGTCAGCCAAAAAAAAAAAAACTGATAAGTATCAAAAACCCTAGCCTTTAGCACGAACGATTTTGGTGAATGACGGTGAGGAACGGCAGCGGCGCCCGGAGGTGATTCCCGACGCTGAAATGCGTTTGATCCTAGTATAGTTTTTCTGTGTGAAAAAGAAAAAAAGAAAAAAAAAAGAGTTTTCTGCTATTGGTATAATTGTTCTGAATTTGTAACAGATTTTTATCTGTAAAATTTTTGGGTTTTAGTTTTCTTGTTCATTGCCTGAGTTTAAAGAGCAAGCATTTCTTTTTCTTCTCGCAACATTGTTTCTGAGTGTTTTAAATTGATTTTGTGCCCTTTTGCTTTTTTGCAGGTAATCAACTATTTTTTTTTTCTGCATCTCCTATAACATCATTCTTACAATAGCAGATGATCACAAGACCAAGAACGAGGCAGGCTTGAGAGAGAGAGAGAGAGATGTCGAGTGGGTTTCTGAAGAGGACGGAGATAGAGGGGAGAGGGAGAGGTCTGGTGGCGTCTCAGCCACTGAAGGCTGGCGAAATTGTTCTCAGGGACTCTCCCATCCTCCTCTACTCTGCTCTTCCTTTGATCAATCAATCCTCCGTCTATTGTTCCAACTGCTTTAGAACCTTATCCTCTTCTTCTTCTTCGTCTTGTTCCCATCACCATGTATTCTGCAGCCAAAACTGTCTCTCTGCCGCGCTTGCATCATCCCACTCTCCTTGGCTATGCCAAGCCCTTTCTCGCCTCCGAGATTGCGCCCCTCTTTTACTTGAACAACCCGTGGAACAACAAGTCCAGGCCCGTTTCCTCGTGGCGGCGTACCATCTTGCCCTTTACTCCCCTTCCCAATTTCAGATTCTGCTCTCTCTCGAAGGCGCCCCTGACGCCACTGATACTACTACCACTGCCCAATTCTTGCACTCCCTCATCTCCTCCCTCTGCCCTCCTCCTTCTACTCTTCCAGTTCCGTTCTCGTTAGAACTCACAGCTGCTCTGCTTGCCAAGGACAAGCTCAATGCCTTTGGCCTTATGGAGCCTTGTTCCTCGCGTAATTCTGGCCAACGTTCTGTTCGAGCTTACGGTATCTACCCGAATGCCTCTTTCTTCAACCATGACTGCCTTCCTAATGCTTGCCGTTTTGATTACGTTGACACTGCTCCTTACCACAACACTGACATTGTTGTTCGCATGATTCATGATGTTCCGCAAGGCAGGGAGATATGCTTAAGCTATTTCCCTGTGAACGAGAATTATGCCAGCAGGCAGAGAAGGTTGATGGAGGACTATGGCTTCACCTGCCGTTGTGACCGCTGCAATGTTGAAGCCAATTGGTCTGATCATGAAAATGATGATGATGATGATGAAGATCTTGTCCAGGAAGAGGAGGAGGAGGAGGAAATGATGGATGAGGACAACCATGATCAAATGGAATCCTCTAAAGGACAAGGGGATACCGATTTCCCTCATGCCTATTTCTTTATTAGATATATGTGTGATAGAGAGAATTGCTGGGGCACACTAGCTCCTTTGCCGCCCAAGGATGATGGTACTGCCTCTAACATAATGGAATGTAATGTATGTGGCAACCTCAAGGATGACCAAATGACTGATGCTAGTGGAGTAGAAGACGAGCATCCCATGGATGATTGAGCTATGTTACCTGCCTTTGTTAGCATTGCTGTCTTCTAGTATCTGAACCTTTTCATATCACATATTTTTTCTTTCAATTACTATGATGTTATTCCAGTTTTTCATGACTTGTAAAATGAATTGCGACTCTAAGTGGTTCTTGCTAATATATATTTTTTTGATAGGTAGTTCTTGCTAGTAATTAATTGCGGAAACCTTCCTTTATATCTTGAATCTGTTAATATCATTGGGGGTATTTCTTTCATGAACATTGCTTTCTAATCATCATTGATATTGTTGTACATAGACGTGACTTTGGAACTAATAATAAGTCTCAAATCATCTTTGGTGTGAACCTTGTATCTGTCATTCAAGTTAGCCTTTCTTCCCATTCATTGCAAGGCAGTGTGTTTTAAATTATCACTCGGTTAATTGTTCTTTACATTGCTTTTCCTTTTTCTTAGTCAATATTTTGATTATATTGGTGTGGCTTGTATTAGAAGTGGTTATAATTATAGGTTGTTTTGCCATGGTTATATGGTTGTCATCTTTAAGCATAGAATGAAAAAGGTGTCGTGGCTAATCATGGAATATGTTCATTTTGTAGACATGTTGGAATTTTTATTTATTTTGAGTTATGTGCTATTATGGATTTATGTTTTCAGTCAACTACTAGTTTGTTTTATGCACTTTGGATGTTTGTTTTAAGTTAAGTTGTGTATTGACAAGTTTGATGTGTCGTGTAATTTGACTTTTGAGTACTCTAGATGATTGCCAACAGGTTTGAATGGATGTTTTTGTTTAGTGTTATTTTATGATACCCAGGTTTTTATGTATCATGTATGTTTCCTTATTGTCTTTGTGATTTGGTACTTCTTAATGCCAAAAAATATGGATGATTGCCAACAGGTTTGAATGGATGTTTCGGTTGAGTGTCATTTTATGATACCCAGGCTTTTAGGTATCCTGTACATTTTCCTTACTGTCTTTGCAATTCGGTTCTTCTTAATGCCAAAAAATATGGATGATTGCCTACAGGTTTGAATGGATGTTTTTGTTTAGTATCATTTTATGATACCCAAGTTTTTGTGTCATGTATATTTCTTTATTGTCTTTGCAATTTGGTACTTCTTAATGCCAAAAAATAAGTATGAAGAATAAAGGTGAAAAGAACAAGCAGGAATAATCATCAAGTCCTGAAATTGATTGCCATAGTTGATATTGTAAACTGAAAATTACATCGTTTGAAAATAGTACATTAGTTGGTCTATAAGCTATCCAACACACTACCGTATAAACTATGGTAGTCTCATTAGTTTGACTCCTCTATTACCTACATCTAAACTATGTACATTAGTCTTCTCTGTTTTTTTGGGTGTAAGTCATTCAAGTCTGCCAACATTCACAATTTCATCTCTTTTAGGCTCACTCTCCACAATAAACACCTAGCATCATTGTTCTGCAAGCTTCTGTATGAGCTACTTGAAGTCATTTTTAACCTAGCACATATAGATAATAATTTTGTTTCAAATGAGCAGCCATAAACAAATCCACAATAACAGCCATAACAATTTAGTTCCAAGGTACAGCTTACTAAAATGATCAAGATATCTTTGTTCTCAAAAAAAAAATTTGGTTATTTACTGCTCTTACCCATTCATCAACTTCAAACTCAAAAGTGATCTATGAGAACAATAAATTGTACATAATACGTATGCTGCCACCACTTCATTAAAATGGTCAGGCAGAATGCTATATTTAAAAGAGTGCATTCATTTGTCTCTCATCAACAACTAGATTAGCAGAGATAGCGATTGCATCTGATCTGAAGTTGTCCCCTGGCTGTTGCTACAACTATTTCTGTATCCAAATCCTGCATTCATAATCGAAAGAAAAAAAATATATCCAGGACATAACCTAGTAGGATATATACCTGGCCAAGCAACCTCTTCCAGTTCATACCTACATTCATAAGCAAAGTAAAGGAATCTTTTAGGGTACTCAAGTGACTATTTTTCAGCGTGTATACAACATACAAACCATTACAATTCAGAGAGAGTACCCAAAAAAAATGTAGAAGAAGATACACTTACTGTATGAGAAAGAGTTGACAAGATCGGTAAAGAGCTGAATTTCTGATTAATTACTGCAAAAATACACCAAGAAGAAGAAGAAGACCTTTCCAAACCATGACAGTACATTCTTTTGAACTAATTAAACTAGTCGCTAATCCGTGCACGGAAAAACTATTGAGTATGACTTTTTTTTTTATATTAATTTTTTATAAATATAACTTTTGTAACCTCTTTGGTCACATATTAAGATTCCAATCTTAAAATTCGATATGAAACATTAAATTACTAACTTTCTTTTTGTTTTAGCATTAACATTTTCTTGGAAAATATCAATCAAACAAAAAATTAAAAATAAAAATTAGTATTCAATAATCCAATAAATGTTGTGATGTAAATTTTTTTTTTTTGAAAATACCAAGTATTTTAACACATATACGGGAAGAGAGGAAGAGGTCTTAAAGCAACTTACAGTGGTGTATATTCAAAATAGTTTAACTCTTGGATACACAGCAAATAGTCATATATCTAATAGTCATATATACTACTTATATATGACTATTATTAAGGTAAATGATATAGTTTAATGAATTTTATTTATTACAATATTTCAAAAAAGAAAATCATAATAAAGTGATCAGAATGGTTATTGAGGAAAAAATAATTCACATTTTGGGTTTTCTTGTAAATAAACAAATATATTAGTATATTTATAATTTTATAAATCATGAAACTTCTCCGCTCCTAAGTCCAGCAACCTACCCACGTGATGCCACATTCCAATGCTTCTGCCTTTTTATATTTCCAAGTCTCACTTCCGTTTGGATATAGCTGAAAACTGAAAACTAAAAACACTGTAGCAAAATAATTTTTAAATGTGTGAATAGTACCGTGGGACCCATTTTTAATGAAAAAATTATTAAAAAATGAGATTTGTGGGTCCCATGACTGAAAAGTTGCTAAAAAATTGTGTAAAAGACTAAAAGGTACTGAAAAGTTGATTAAAATAATTTTTAAATGCTGAAAAGTTGATTAAAGTGCTGACAAGTTGTTGAGGTGTGCAATAAGTTTGGTACCAAAGTCAACAATCACGTCACAGCTGAGAAAGAAAAAAAAAAAAAAAAAGCCTAAAACGTGCAACAGTGTAAAACGTAGTCGTAGACGCCACTTTCATTTCTATCCAAACCGGCAGTCATCTCACTATACCAGTTTGAAAACTCTACATACTTACAAAGTACAGATGCAAGCCTTCAAGAACCAAGAGGAATGCTTCTTCGTCCATCCAAACCCATGGCTGAATTCTTTCTTCTACTTTTTTTTCCCTCACAAATCATTTAGTAGCAAATCTGAAGTTTTATGTTTGATCATTGATGTGAGGAAAAATAAACACAGAACGAAATTAAGAACATTGATTTGAAAACACGAAGTGTCTCGCTACTGCCACTACGACATCAAGGTAGTGTTGAGGGAGAGGGAGACGATAGAGTTTGTGGAGCAAAGGAGTTGGACTTTCTTTTTAAAACAAATTGGAGGAAGCTGATGTAGAGAATCACGTTTGAAGGAAGAGAAGGGTAGAGAAGAGAGAGCAGAGAAGATTTTCAAAATTGAGGAAAAAATTTCGGCTTTTAGTTTTTTTAATTTTTACTGAAATTTTTGGGTTAGAAATAGTTTTTTTGTGTGGGTACGGTAGATTTTGATTCTTGGAGATCTCTATTGGTTTGTGGGTATGGTGGGTTTTGATTAAGGAATCTGTGGGTATGGTGTCTTTGCTGTGGGTCTGAGGAAGGGGATTTGCCTTGGGTCTGAATGTTGGGGGAGCTTAAGGTTTGTATTTTGGAGAAAGAGAAGGCATAGCGTATATCGGGGTCGGGTTTATGTTTTTTTTTTTTTTAATATTACGTTGATTTGAAAAATTGTGAGAGTTTCAGAAGTTTCAGTTATATATATATATATATAAATTGATGATGAAAATACGAAATTAAAAGCAGCAAAAGACTAACTAAATCATTCCTCAAGAAAAACAAAAATAAATTGTAATAATTTCATTGAATTTTTAGGAGCCAAACATGAAGTAAGGATGAGAGAGGGAGAGGGAGAGAAATTGTGAGATAGAGAGAGACTTGGTTATGCCAGAAGAGAGAACACATCGTTGCCCTTGGTGCTGTCTGCAACTTCGGATGTCGGATTTTAAGGACGAGGGAGAGGAAATGGAGATGTATTTGGTTGGTGAGATCTCACGAGTTTTAATTTGGATTAAAAATAAAATAAAATAAAATAAAAATATGGCGGTACATTTGACAACTGATATGACATGAAGAATTATTTTTTTATTGTTTTGTTTGACACATCAATTTTTTCTATTCAATTCTCAAAAAAAAAAAAAAAAAAAAAAAAAATTCCATCCAAAGTATAATGGTAGAGATTAAATTGACACTGAAATAAGATTATGATCCAAATTAAAAATGGTTTGTAATTTACCAAAAATTATAATTCGTATTCGTGTGCATCATTTAACTATTAACTATTTTTTTGGGCCCAAAAAAAATTTAACTATTAACTATTGTAGCATGTGCGTTTGGAAGCGCAAAAGTCTGGAACACCCTTTCCAAATAACATTAATATTTTACCAATTTCGTTAGTTGTCCGGTTTTGAAAGTATGTGTGAAATTCGCATCTCAAGTTTTTAAAACTCGAGTTCAATAGCAAATCGAGTTTTAAAAACTTGAGTTCCAGATTTCTAAGACAGCTGACGTGAATAAAAATTCCACGTGGAACTCGAGTCTCTAAGACTCGAGTTGCAGTGCGTAGCTACGAAGTACAACCCCACAAACGTACCTGACTTTAGAAAGAAGAAGCTCCAATCAAGAACCAACCCACCCATCTCCAGCAAATGTTCAACCCTTCAAAACCCAAAAAGCAACAAGACCATTTTCAATACAAACCAAGACAACAAAAAGCAAGCAATGCCCACACAGGCAATAGACCAGCTGAGGCAGTTTTGGTTGAAAAATCAACAAAAAGTCTCAATCTTGTTCATCTCTCTTCCATAGTTTTTTCTTTCAAATCATTCACATCTTTAAGAGTTGTGTGTAATTTGTTCAAATCGTTTGCTCAGTGATGGAGACTGGATTTGTGTGTGCCGTGGGTCTTCTTTGCTGTGGATCTTTTTCTTTTTCTTTTTTTTTTTTTTTCGGCCGGGTTCTTTCTTCTTTTTCTAGGTTTTGCTGTTTGAAATCAAGTGTAAAAAACTCGAGATTCATGGTTTTTTGGAATCGACTGTTAGAAACTCGAGATATATGTGGCATAACTGTGTCCAACTCAGCAAACTCAGCAAGTAGAAAGCGAGTCTTTGAGACTCGAGATTGATATGGAACTCGAGTTTCTAAAACTTGAGATGCTAGTTTGCATTATTCTTTCAAACCCGTATTAACTTATTATATTCTATCCCTTCACAAGGTTGGTCTGCAAATATCCCCCAAAAGTCTGCGTATTGCGCGTTTTGAGCCCCTTTTTTTTTTTTTTGGACCAGCGCCTGGTGCACTGTTCATGAGACATGAAACAGTGCATCAGGGCCATGAATAGTAAATTCATTAATGAACAGTAACCAAAAAATATTTTTTTTATTGTTTTCAGTTTTCAGCAAAATAAGCGGTATCCAAACGCACACAAAGTCTGCGTTTAACTATTAACTATTGTAGCATGTACGTTTGGGAAGCGCAAAGTTTGCGTTTTGATTTTTTTTTTTTTTTTGGACCAGCGCCTGATGCACTGTTCATGAGACATTGTTGAGGGTCATTTTTTCGAAATAGACAAAGGCAGCCCAACCCAGCAATGCGGACAGCAGAGAAGCGGCAGACCAAGTGAAAGAAAACCATTAGGCCCAAGCGGCAGGAACAATGGATCACAGGCCCCTCAATACGAATGAATGGGTCTTGAAGAAGTAAGTGGGCCTAAAAGGCCCGGAAAGAGAGAAAATAGCACCCATGGGCAGTATGTGTTGTGGAAAAGAGAGAATGGGCCGTGGCAGACCCAAAGTAAAGTAAACAAAGAAAGTAGGGATAATGGCAAGCCCATGAACCCCAAGGATGAGAATGAGGAAATTGGGCCAGGGAAGCCCAATTAAGTTAGTAAGAGCCCATGGGATGCGGAGTTAGTAAACGGACCAAGGACGTCCAAAGAAATGGGCCGGAGAGGCCCAAGGGAAAAGAAAGGGACATGGGAGCCCATGAGCAAGAACACCAGTGGCCACAATTAAGCCACTGGGGGAAAGAATGGAACGGCAGGCCTGAGAAAAGGCCCAGCAGGAAGAAGCCATCGCGGCAAGAAATGCTAAATAATGCGGAAGGAAGCAAAGGCAATTAAACGAATTGGGCTGAAAGGAACACAAAGCCCAATACTGAGTAAGGCCCAGATCTTGAAGGAGCGGGAAATCAGAGTAGCAACTCGTGAAAAGCCAGAAACGGACGGCAGGCAAGTAAAGTCTCCAGTCCACGGCAAATGCATGAACAGCAGGCAGAATTTAGGCATAAACACGCGCAAGGCCTAGGCACCACCAGCCTGTACCCAGCCAATACAGGACGTGGTGGGGTCGTGGGTCAGAGGTAAGAGGGCATGGTTTGGAGGTGGGGAGAGGGGAAGGCCTGTTTTAAGGTTCCTGCTCAAACTCTTTTGGGGGATACGTCCTGCTGGGATGACATACCACCCAAAAGAGGCAAGACTGAGTTGGAACCAATAGGTGCATGCCATGAGGGATAGAGAGAGAAAAAACATCACCGCGGCAGGAAGAAATGCCGCGGCAGGCTAACGGACAAAGTGGTTGTCTTTGTCTGTAGTAGGGTACCCGCAGACGGAACAGTAATGGTCAGCAAGTACGCCTGGACCAGACAAATGTGGTTGGAGGGTAGAATAGTAAAATCCGTTCACGACAGGCACTATAAGAAGGGAGCTTTTGCCGTGTACAAACAACAACAACAAGAGAGCAAGACAATACAATACTAAAAAAAAAATACTCTGTAACACGCTTAGGAAAACAGGGGAAGCACGATACTAAAACCACAAAGGTGGAAATCGTTAAGGAAAGACTAAAAGGCAAAAAGGGAGAAAAGATAGAAAGAAAGAGAGTGAGAGTTAGTGGCATGCACCGATAGGTCTCTTCCATTCTCTCCCTCTCAAATCCCTGCTCTCTTCTATACTTATTTTGGGTATTGTTCATTTGGGTCCGCCTCCCTCAAACCCATTAACTTCCATGGTAGGATTTCTATTCCTCGGAGGTTAATCGCGTTGAAAAGAGGCGTTCTACTCTTGCGGACTGAACTGAATTTGTTCCACGTCTGTTGATTAATTTTTATTACCATTCTCCTTTACTATTTATTTGTCAAAGATTCTTAAATGTTATTATAGTTATGGATTATTTGGTCATTTCCTATTGAAAGGACTATTTGGTCATTCCAGAATACATGGTTCTGTTTATCAATTATATCTGCCTGCCGTAAGCTTTTCTCTGAAACAGCTCTGCCTGCCGCAAGCATTTTTCTGAAATAGCTCTGCTTGCCGTAAGCTTTTCTCTGTAACAAGTCAGCCTGCGGTAAGCACTCCCCTGGTAGACGAGGCATAGTTCGCGCACAAGCCGGCCAAGTTGAGTTCCAGTTGGCCCGGTCTCGACTCCTGCAACCCAGAACACTTGGGCTTACAATCACGAAGGGGCAGCCCAGCCCAACATAGCAAAAAAGGCCCCCACAGACATGAACAGTGCAATCAGGCCATGAACAGTAACCAAAAAATATTTTTTTTATTGTTTTCAATTTTCAGCAAAATAAGCGGTATCTAAACGCATACAAACTTTGGATACAACTTATTTTCTATTGTATTAAATAAAGATTACTATTGTTTTGCTATTGTATAAATCAAGATTACTATTGTTTTATCCCAAAAGAAAAAATTTATTTTTTTCGAAAAAAATAAATATATATTGATCTTGTGAGCGGTGCGGAATATTTATGATTTGAAGAGGAAAAGGACAAAGACACGTGTTTATGCACGTGATCCAACTATTTCGTAACCGTTCACGTGGCAGACATAAAAGGCTGGATATCCCGCTGCCATGCCGCTCTCGAAGCAAGAAAATGCCTCCAAAAGATCAACAAACAAAAATGTCTCACTCACTCCCTTTCACTCTCACTCTCACTCACTCAAACTCACACCCCAAAACTCCCTATTTCTCTCTCTCTCACAATTTCAGTTTCGAATTCCTTTTCCTTTTGCCTCAACCTTGATCGCTTCCAAAGCTCAACTATGCTCCTTCATCATCATCATCATCCACTTCTCTACGATTCCATTGCCACCAGAGCTTCTCTGATCGCTTCAGTTATGTCCAACAACACTTCTCGTTCTTGCATTGGACCTTCTCATGTCTCCGAAATGAGGTCAATTATAGTGTTTATGCATCTGTGCGCTCTTTGATTCATTCTTTTTTCTATTATTCTAAACACGTTGATTGTGTTTACTTTTTTTTTTTTTTGTTGAGAATTATGAGAGTGAATTCTAAGTTCGTAAGGAGTTTTGACTATATATTATATACGAGTAGTTCTTAATCTCTTGTGCGTGTAAAATCGATGTTACAAAATTCATTGCAGCTTCGACTTTGCTTCATTCTTTTCTATTATTCTTCTAAATACGTTGGCCGTGTTTACGTTTCTGAGAGTGGATTCTAAGTTCGTGAGGACTGAGGAGTAATATACTGGTTAGAAAATTTGATACAGTTTGATTCGTTATTTTCTGTTATTTTTAAACACGTTGACTGTGCATACGGTTTTAGAGAATTGGAGTATAAGATTAGAGTCTAAATTCTTAGGGATTCTTGCTTTAAATGTGAGTAGTTTTTGAATTCTTTTGAGAATTAATAATAAGACCTAATGATCGATCCTGAGATCTATTTGAAATGGATTCATTTTATGGTTCGGATTAGATATTACAAATCAAAAGGTCAAATACAATGTACAGAATAGGCCAATATATAGGCAGAGTCTAGAATCAGTAGTACATAATATAATCATAAGGTACAATAAGTACAATAGACCAACTAGGCTTGGGCCTAAGGATATTGTAATCTAATAATTTCAAATGACATGGCACCATGAACTGTACTTTCTCAATTTCATTTGGAACGGACAGGATCCTATTCACGTCATCGGCAGCCAGTTAAGTTAGAATACGAGTTGAAAACAGTGTTCATTGGCCTAGGAATCTGTTTTTTGTTATTATGTGTTGGCTTGAAGATTTAAGCAGGTAATTAACTAGGAAATCCCCTCAGGATTGTGAGTATTTACCTTATTACATGTCCAAAAAAAAAAAAAAAACTAGGTAACTTGCTTGACTCGTGGTTATATCTCCATCAGATTGAAATTAAGTAAGCGGGCATCAGGTGGCAATGCACCAGGACTTTCCAGTAAGGCAAGTTTATTTTTCTATGGTATTATGAATAGAGTGGTGTTTGTTACACACCTCTTAACTCATAAACGTACGCACACATCACTTTTGTACTCAAATTGTGACTTCAAGTGAAGTCACGGTTTCAGTGCAAAAAATTGTGTGTGCGCGCGTGTTTATGTGCGTTAACGTGTGTGTGGTAGTCATTTCTTTTATGAATATCAGTTATTATTGTTATTCCAAACTTTGTGTGCTAATTCAAGATTTGACTGGACTTTTGGCATCAGTTAGACAGGGGGCCATGTAAAGCATTGGACGACAAATGTTTATGGTCAGCGTGCCCAAGAACGTGTACTTGAGGTACTTTTTATTTGCATATGTATGTGTTGACCTTTGTTTTCTATCAGCTTGCACTTTTTGAATATGTAAAGCATCGAGAATGAACAATGGGTCTTACAAAGCGAGAAAGGTATGACTATGACTGAAAAAGTGATAGGTGGCGAAGTATGGTGATACTATACAAAAATCCTTTTGCAAAGGTGTCTTCTAATAAGTGTTAGAGGTCTTGTCAATCATCACAGTGACTTTCACTGGGTTTTTATGAGAATGACAAAGAGAATGCGTTATATTTTAGTTATGATTATATATGATTTTCTTAATGGATTCTGTAAGGTTTAAAACCTCTTGTTGTGGTAGACTTACTGCTGTAAGTCTTATAGCTGGGAATATTGTAGTCAAAGTATGTCTTTTTTCCTGCCTCTCTAAAATAAAATAATTGTCAATGTCTTCTCATGTGCTTACATCTTTTGATTCTGTGCTGCTAATTTTCAATTGAGATTCAGTACATGTAGTTTTTGGGGGTATCAGAATTTTGTTTTACACTGAAATGGGAATAATTCATATTGTCATGTATTCACCTTTTTTGGTTGTAGGAAGAAGCCCCTCAAGTGTCTGAGACCACACCATCAATTAAAATTTTCCCAGGTCAAGCATTTCCACTGGGTGTATCAGAAGTTGAGAGTGGGATCAACTTTGCTATTTTTTCACAGCATGCTTCTGCTGTCACCCTTTGCTTATCATTTCCTGAGAGGTGAAAAACAATTTCCTTTTCAATTAATAGGTTAAAATTAAGTTTGGGATGTGCATCTCAGTGTTAAAAAGGGTCAAATTCGCGTCAGGTTTAACCATTTTAAATTACTTAATTTTAATGCATTCTAAACTTGTAGTAAGCATACTTTGTGATTGAGATTTGAGACCTTGAATTTTATGCATTGATATTCTGCTGACAATTTCTCTTTCCTTTTGGGTATTAACTCATTAAACTAACGAAAGAAAGAGCATTTGAATAAAAAGAAAGTACGGATTTCTTATATATAAGGTATGGATAAGGTCATATATGTATTGGTGATAAAAATATCCATACATACATGCATAAATACATATTTATATATATATATATATATCATACTTGTTGGGTTGGAGATAGCATGTTTGTATTATGAGAGTTGGTGATCTGGGCTTAAAAACTTGTATACTTTGGTATGGCTCCATTAAAGTTTAATTATTACTTATGAAAAAAAGAAGAAGCATGGCTTCACTAAAGGAAGTGACATGGAGATTATTGAATGGAATATGAAAGCATTTCTATGAACTTATGGTTAATGAACATGAGCTTTGTAACTACTATATAATTTGGTTACATATATACATACAAACATATTTGTCTGGTTGGTGATATCTTGTGTATATTATGAGGGTTGGTGATCCAGGCTTCATACCTTTGAGATTGGTATGTGTTTACCATGGAAGTGACATGGGGATTTTTGCATGGAAGGTGAAAGCAAGTCTATGAACCTATAATTGGTGAACAAGAGCTTCATAACCACTTTAAATGTGGTTACCCAAATACTCTGCAGATTTGAAGGGATTGAAAGCTTAAGAATCTTGTTGTAGGTTAAAATGAAGTAAGAGTGGTTTTGGGAAGATGATTGATGTGGGACACAAAGATAGAGACTTGGACATATCTCAACGTGTCAGTTTTATTGTGTAAAAGATTTTGGTTTATTCAAGAGTTCCTTACAGATTCTCTGAAGTTGATGTCATTTAGTCACGTTTGCTCTACCTTTTTTATATTTCCTAATTCCTATATACTGCTTCTACTGTAATGGTACTTGTTGAGATGCAATTGATACTTATCTTTTGTGTGCACGAGATAAGTTTTTTTCAAGATGCAATTGAAGTTTCCTTTGTGTGTGCAACTATATGTGTTTTCTTTGTGAGGGTAGGGGCCTATGAATCAGAATTATTTGTAATTGTCATCTTGTGAATTCTTTATACACTTAGTGTAGGATCCATGATTATAAGAGAAATGCTCTTGATTGATTGGAAGGTTTGGCAGGTGGGATGGTAAAATGATGGAACTCACTTTGGATCCTCATGTGAACAAAACAGGAGACATTTGGCACATATGTATTGAGGTAGTCTTGCTTTACACTTCTTTGATTGTCTTTGGTCGACATTGATAGCTTTCCTTAACTGTTCTATATCAACTTGCTTTACTAGGGGTATCTTAATGGTTTTCTTCATGGCAATGGAAATTTAAGTTTTTCTGCCTATTAGTGGCAGTGTTTGTGCCTGCCTATAGTCTTTACATGTCCATGCGCACATTCCCGTTAGTGTTTATACTGGATCTCATGCCTACGAAATGTTGTTTTGATGTCTCAAAATTGCGTTATGTTACTGCCTATAGTATTGCTTGTTTTATATAAGTCAATTACGATAAATGTTCTACTGCAGGTTAATGCAATTGTGGTCTCATTTTTGAATTCTTACACCAGCTGTGGTGTACATCCATGTGTGTGTTCTCTTTTATCTTTGGTTTGTTTAGATTAGAGAGGGGAGAGTGCCAGTCTGCTCCTATAACTAGCTCACCCGTGACATCACAGTGGTTTCAAAGGAGGTCTTGTATATTCCATTGTCTTCAAGTAAATTACTCTATATTCCTTTGCCACAATCTGCTGGAAAAAGTTGCTGCTTGAGTTATCAGTGTATAAATTATGTATATGAGAATTTCATTTAAAAAATGATAAGAAATTTATGATGCCTAATCTGTGCAAAATATTTTTCTGGTGCTGAAGGTTTGATTTCAGTGGTTTAGCATGCCTTGGAGTGAACAAACCTGAATGGATTATTGTGAAATGGGTTTTTGTTGTTTAAGTTATGAATTTTGGGTTCACTGACTGCCAAGACTGCTTTTATCTAGTCCCATGAGATAGTAATATAATGAAATTTTCACTCATGTAAAAGATATATTAAGATGGTTTTTTTTTTTTTTTTTTGCCTTTTTTTTTTGGCAATTCACATAATTATTACATTATTCAGAAATACTTCTCTTCAGGATTTGCCTCGGAGTAATGTTCTCTATGGTTATCGCATAGATGGTCCTCGTGATTGGCATCATGGTCATCGATTTGACAGCAGCATTGTGCTTTTAGATCCTTATGCAAAGCTAGTTGAGGGTCGCCGATATTTTGGAGATGCGAGCAAAAAGTTTTCTAATTTTCTTGGAACTTATGATTTTGAGAGCTTGCCCTTTCACTGGGGAGAGACCTACAAGCTTCCAAATATACCCGAGGTGATAAATTGTCCTATTAGATGTCAATCTCTCACTCACTCACTCTCCTGTTTCAAATTATGGTTTGATAAGCAGTAACTTGATAACTAAATTTGTATTTTTGTTTTCACCTTTTGAAGCTTTTTTTTGTGCTTGTAGCTGAAATCATGATTTTTTCACTTGCTTTAAGTTGATAATTAGACACCCTCCTTTCTTTTGTGTCCAACTTAGATAGTATGTTCTTTAAAATCTCAACCTTTATTATATTTGCTGCTGCTTTTGCAGAAAGATCTTGTTATATATGAAATGAATGTTCGTGCATTTACATTTGATGAATCTAGTGAGTTGGATCCAAAGATACGAGGGAGCTACCTTGGTGTGATTGAGAAGGTAATGGTATATCATTTGAACTGAATAGCATTTTAGTAGATAGTATTTGAATAGATTCAATGATGTCTTTAATTTGAACTTCTAGCAACCATAGATGTCGTAAATGAGAGAATTTTAACAGTTCTATTAAATTTTTTTCTTTTGAAAGATGTCATTCTGCAAGAAACATAATGTATCTTTGACACAGGCATGAGTATGGGTGTCCATCATGGACTTGAGATGTTCAAAGCAATGACCAAGCATATATTATGAATTTAGGTTGAATTGGAATCATGGTATAATGTTCAAAACAATGACCAAGCTTATCTTTTGATATCAAGTTTAGGTGTGGGCCTTTTGTTTTCTTAAAAAATAGTTGACCAGGAGCCTTCTCTCCCTGAGCAGTCTTTAAATTTGGGGTTAAATGTAGATAACCATCCTAAACTATTGGAGTTCTGGCAATGTGTGCTTCAAACTTTAAAAGTCACAGTCAACACCTTAATTAGATCAATGAGACAATGAGGACGCTGCCACCTAAATTAGTATTAAGTTAACAGTTGCATGATTTGCACATGATCAGTGATAGCAAATGACAACACCCTCCTAAACGTCATGCATAGGCACTGCTAAGAGCCTGTTCCTGTGGTGTTTTTTTCTCTTTCACTCTCTCATTTCTCTAGTTTTGATTGGGTTTAGGTTGATTTGAAGTTTCGGTGGTTTCTGCCTGCAATTTGATGGTGTAAAGTAGTTTTGGGTGATGGACTCACAACAGCTTGGTTTCTTTGTGACAGCTTGCCAAAGTTTGGTTAGCTTGATGGTCTTTGCTCTAGGGTAAGGGTGGTTTTTAGAGGTGGAGGTGGGGTGGCTGCCAGTGTGAGTGTCTGTGTATTTTTGGGTTTTTGGATCATTGACTAGTGTTTTTGCATATAATGCCTTCATTTTCCTACCTACTACTCAGGTCAAGTACAAATCATGTCACCGTTAACTTTAATATTGATTTGGATAGCTAAGTGCTAATTGTATCAATTGGTTTAATTAGGGTGTTTATTGTGGCTTTTTAAAGTTTGTGTTGTACGTTGCAAGTTTCCCATAGTTTAGGGTGGTTATCTGCATTTAACCCTTTAATTTACAAGTAGTCACTTTCTGTGGAACTGTGGATATTAATTATTTATCGACTCTGAATTTAAAAAAAAAAAAATCATAGAACCAAAACTTCAGATATTCCCAAAATACTAAAGTAGATAGTTAAAGACCTTTTGAGATGAGTGAGTACCTAAATGGCTTGTCACAAAATCCTGATGAGACTGGAAACTAGTGACATGTATTTAGCTAGCTTAGATGGTATTGGGGGTGCACTGGATTGAATGGAAGGAATCGCAATATAAGTGACACTTAGTGCCATAGAAAGAGGTGTGGTGGTTTTGGAAAAGGAAAGCATAAAAAGATTAATGATGATATGTACTACATCCAGCACTTTTGCAGTTAACTGATAACAATATATTATACCAACTTTAGCATGGCATTGGACTTTAAAAGAGTGCCTAGTCTTATGGTCCTGTGGTTACCTTTTATAGCATGTGCATGTCTATAGACATTTAACTGCACTTTTGGTCAAAATACTCCACCTATGGTTCAAATTGCATTTATTTGATGAAGCAATTTTTTTTTCAAACCTTTAGGTGGAGAAAGCTTGATGTTTGGGATATGTAATTGTTGTTTTAATAAACTTAGACATTGTCTATAGAAACTCTAGGTTTGGTAGGTCTTTTGTTATCTTGCAAACTACTCTTTGACTTGCCAATTTCCTTTTTTGTGGGAGCAAACCGTGCCTGCATAAATCGTATATTGATTAAATGACTGGAGTTAAATAATCTTTTTTTGAAGTTTGGTACGTAAATATTAGTTCTTGTTTGACCATTTGATAAATAATATTTTATGACATTTTCCTATCTCATTTTAATTTGAAGATACCACATCTTCTAGAACTTGGTATCAATGCAGTGGAGTTGCTGCCTGTATTTGAATTTGATGAGTTGGAGTTTCAAAGGCGGCGAAATCCTAGAGATCACCTGGTAATTTAAAACCTCTCATCTCATATTCTGTAAGTAGATAGACAGACATAGATCTCATTTTATTGATGTTAAGGCATTTGAAAGAAACTATAATTTATAACAATGTTACTAAGTTCATTTTATTGCTTAAGCATTCAAAACTTAATTTATTCATGCAAAGATTTTGGTATATTTTGATTTTGGACTGTAGTTCCTCTACATTTGGATCAATGAGGTTGTGGAACACTGGAGTGAAATTTTTTTGTTAATTAATTAATTTTTTAACGTACTTATTTCTATATAATGGATTTTCTGAATGATTGCAATGCCATGGTAGCAACATGTACAATTTTATCCATTTGGAATAACACACTACTGCTGAGAATATATATACATTTTTTTTTTAACGCTGGAAAGTGTATTTTTGGTGTGTGCATGTTTAAATCACTGAGCACTATCATAATTTGTATGAACTTCATATTAATTTGTAGGAAATGCATTATCTTATCATTCGGTATTATACATGACAGGAATGCCAAGTCCTTGAGATTATGATTTGGTGTTTGAATGAGTTGACTTTGGAATAACATATATCTGCAATTTTTTAAATCATAGAGATGATATAACTGGAAACACCGACTCAAATGGTGTAGAAAACATTACCATCAATTACTTAGTTCTCTTTGGAGGTTCTATTCATCTCTAAATGCAACAAGTTTCTTTGAATTATTTTAGTTACTAAACTTATATGGAATCCTCATCATTATAATTAGGAGATAACATCAACTTGAGAGTTAAAACAATAATCTTTAGTTAATACTGGGACAATCCTGTTAAAATGAAAGAAAAAGAAGGTAAAGAGAATAATAATCAAATAACAAAGAACTGCTAAGCATATTTAATTTAGAAATTAATTCTAAGAGCTGGTTCTGTGTGACCACTAAATTTAAGTCAATGCCCCGTGGACATATAGGAGGGTAACAAGTGGGATGCACAACAGGGTACCTTGAGACAATAAAAGCTGGTAGCAAAGCTGTAGTGTAGTTTTCTAAGTTGAGTTTTTCCCCCTTCTATATTTTACTTGATTTTTGGAAGCAAATTGAACATAAATCTTAATCTTAGTCCTTTTTTTTGGGTGGGGAGGGAGGCGGATTATATGTCCATAGCATTTTCTCATGACAGTATATGTTGTGGACTCTTGTTTTTGAAGATCAATACCTGGGGCTATTCGACAATAAATTTCTTTGCTCCTATGAGTCGCTATGCTAGTGATGGTGGAGGACCCCTTAATGCTTCCCGTGAGTTCAAAGAAATGGTCAAAGCTTTGCATGGAGCTGGGATAGAGGTATATTGTGTCTTTCATTCTCCAAAAAGTAAAATATGTAATATTGTTAGTTGATGGTAATTTTCTTTTTTGTTGTATCCCTGTTTAGAAGTCTCAAATACTTGTTATGACAGAAGACTGCATTGAGGTTTTTCCTTTCTACAGGTCATTTTGGATGTTGTTTATAATCATACTAATGAGGCCGACGATGCCAATCCTTATACCACTTCGTTTCGTGGCATAGATAATAAGGTGATTTGCATTTATGTTGTGAGGTTTTACTAGTCTTGCACTATCATGTTCCTAATATTCTGTGATTACAAGCACTTGGATGCTTTTATGTTTTACTAAATGTTTGGGATGCTTTCATGCCTATTTTATATATGGAGAAATTATTCAAGGTATTAATTTATAATATGATTTGATTACATGGCTACTATTACCTATAATATTAAAAAAAAAAAAAAAAAAAAAAAAAAAAAAAAAGAGGAAGAAAAATTACTTGGCTACAGTCGTATACCAAGACATAACTAGTTATTCATACTTAGTTTTCTATAGAACAATTGAGGTAGGAATTTTGTGAATCGTAAGATAACTTCTGTAATTGGTGAAGGCCATGAACCAGTGGCTGAAATGAAAACAGATATTATTTGTATGTAATTGGAGATGATAGGGGGACATATAGTATCTCTATTAGATTTTGCCAATGAGTTCTAGCTCAAAAGGCACTTCCTCCCTACATAATGAATGGGTTCGAGGATGAGGCCGTGGGTTTAGGATCCAATGGGTGCATGTGTAACTTATCAATATAAATTAAAAAATATTTTATTTATTTATCCTTTTTTTCTATAATATGCCACAAATTGATCTACAGGTTTATTACATGCTGGATGTAAACAACAATGGCCAACTGCTGAACTTCTCTGGCTGTGGTAATCCAAATGTCTTTCTTGGCTCTTTTCTTACTCCTTTTCCTTATAGATTTAAATTTCAACATATTACAAAAAGTAAATTATAACTTTCTTTAGATTCTTTGGACTATGGTATTCCTTTTTGGATGCATACCATCTTTCATTGCTGTGATTTGTTTTCTGCTTCAAAGTGCACAGTGGCCAGCTCCATTATGTTAAGCTGTGTTCTGCTTTGAAGAACAATATTCCAAATTACATTTTACATAAAATTGTTGTGCTGAGAGCATGATATGCTTTCCTTCGCTACTTATTTCCAACGAATATATAAAATTATTCTTGTGAACATATAAATTTCTCTCAGTGCAATATTGTTTTTGTCTCCAGGAAACACATTAAACTGTAACCATCCCGTGGTCATGGAACTGATTCTTGACAGCTTAAGACACTGGTATGCAAAAATTTACAAAGAAATTATTTCGTAGCACATTTTTAATGGCATATATTTTGTTTTATTGGAAGAATTCAACTCCTATGTTGTTATCTCTTGAAGTCATCTCCTCACCAACCATTTGACAACAAATTACTCTTATTCTTTGGTTGAACCATATCTTTTATTGTTTTGCTCATTGAAGTGTACCGTGTAGTACTTTGTGGCAACTTGTTAGCATAAAATGGCACTGTTATCCAGACTTGTTATCAGAGTTTCTTCCTGAAGCTTGTCAAGTCCATCTAGTAATTTGGACTAACCAGTAGATGGGTTGAATACTTGATTTACTTTGATCAGTATCCTCTAGTCATCCCTGAGAACCTCAGAATCTTTTCTTTCAATATATTAAACAAAGAGGTGATCCTCCTCCATTCTGTCAACAATTTCAAGAGGATTATCTGTTGTTACTGTTATCTTAAGCCAGAATAAATTATTGGAAGTGGGAAATAGTTAATATTTGATTAAACTGACCCCATGCTTCTTTTTGATGGACATATTGGTTTCTGCTGTTGCATATGTTGTATTTGTTTGGCATAAAAAAGAAAAAAAGAAAAAAGAAAAAAAGTCTGGTCAACATAACAACAGCCTCATTTTGAAATGTGACTCCCAATTGCATTATGTGGACAATTTGAGAGAAAAAAATTGATTTTTGAAGGTGTTGAGTAATCTACTATCAAGACAAAATCTCAAATCAGTTCTCTGAGGTTCTTTGTTTCAATGTCGTGCTAGAGAGGAGGCCCGGCTACCTCGAATTAGCAGAAATCCTGTTTTAGTTTGCATTTCCTAGGATCAGTATGGGGGATTTCGAAGTTTCTTTATTGAATCTAAGTTGTTTCAGTTGGTGGTTGACGAAGGAGGGAATTTTTTCTCCCTTAAGATTTTTGAACGGGGAAAATACTACATGTAATCGGTGTTTATGGGCAAGAGTGCAGCTCTTTGGATAATGTGGAGTCTGGAACACACTGTGATTGGGGCGAGTCCTAAGCAATTTTTCACGTTAAGGGAAGGTGATACTGCTTACACTTAGCAACGAGGGTGCAACTCCTTTGGGTAGTACTTAGCAGTGACAGAGCTTAAGGTAGGTGGGCTGCGGCGAACTATCATTATTCCTGCCAAAAAATTACAACAAGGATGGAGAACTTTTGGGATTGAATTAAGAAGGATATTGGAACCTTCTCACTATGCGTTGGGTGGATTGAAGTTGGTACCGTATAGGTTTAAGCAGATCCCAAAATCTCATCTTGTCAGGTCCTATGTGGAAGCTGTCGAATCTCCAGTGCAGGCAAGGTTGAAGCATGTTCAGCAGCCCCTCATCAACGAAAAGGTTAAGGCTGGTAGCTTAAAGAATATTGTGGAGTTTCCAAGTGACAATTCTCACACACAAGTAGTAGTTTCTGAAACTCAGGCCGGAAGTTTTCCCCAATCAGCCATGGGTGGTGGTGAGGGTGGAGAAGGTGGCATTAATGGTAAGAATATAATTAAGGAGAAAATCTTGGAAGGAAATAATGTCAATATTCCTTTGAAGCCCAATTTGAATTCAAAAATGGTTTGAGTTTGGAAAGCTGCGTGATAGTAGGAAGGCATGTTGGCTAGGGAGAGGGTTGACTGTGTATGTGAATGAATATGGAAAGAGGCGGGTATCTTGGGATGGTGTTAAGGGTGGGGAAACAAGCTGGCAAATGGGTTATAACGAATAAGGTCCATAAGGGTCTGGGTCCATCCAAGCAGAATGCCCAAGTCTTGTTGGAAAATAAAGAACCCATTTTGGGCCTGGGTTTGTCAAGCCCACAAAATTTTGAGGTTGGTGAGAGTTCCTTAAGTGGACAAAAGGATCTAGAGTCTTCTTACCTGAATGGGTTCACTATGCCGAGCTCAGGTTGGAGTGAACTCACTGCCATGAAGGAGTTTGAGTGTTCAAGGGTCTCACCCATCGCATCGGAGCAACATGTGATGTCGTCGAAGGGATCTTCTTCCTTAACGGCGACGGTAGTGGCAGGTAAGGGTGGTCAGCACAGTCCGATAAGTATAGCTTAGCCACCCATTGCGCCGACAGGACCAACGGTGGTGGCCCAAGCCTCCCACGAGCAGATATTGCCGATCAGTGCTCTGAGTGGGCTCAGGTTGGTGCTGGAGGTGTCACCAGCCACGATATCGGAACCGGTATTGACCCTTACTGACCCGAGAGTGTCGGAGCTGGTGTCTTTGTCTTTTCCAGTGGCATCGGAGGAGGGGGATGATGATTTTGTGGGTTCGGAAGGACTAGTTACATCTGATTTTGAGGGAGCTCAATTACCTGGCCCAACTATAAAGGAATTGGTTAAGAGATTTGGATAAGTCGTGGGGTAATTCCAAAGACTGGATATTACAATTGCGTGATGGCAGGCAATTAGTGCTACCATTGTCACTATATCGTTCTCCAGATTGTATGTTAGTCTGTTCAAGTTTGGAGGGAGTGTGTGTACTAGGTAATGCTTCTAGTACTAATGAACGGCAAAGGGTTAGTTGGGCTGATGAGGGTGAGGGGCTAGTAGAGTCTTTGTCTGTGGTTCCCGGGTCAAAGAGTGAGATGTGGGAATTTGATGAAAGGTTGAGTTCTTGTGAGGGAGGTGATGAGCCATTAGTTGTGGTACCTTTGGCCACTGAAGGTCCGGTGGAGTCGGAGTCTAGTCACGTGAAGGAGATTGGGTGTAAGAAGAGTGTGGATAATTGTCAACTATCACAATGAATAACCAATAGGATAAAGGCTTTTAAGAAATCTGTGGGCACTTTGTTGGAAGGTTTTAAGGAGCAGATTACAAGATTGTTATTAGCTATAGAGGCCAGAAAGAAAGATAAACAGAAACTAGTGGTGGGTGATCAGATGAAGTTGGTCAAGTTAGGCCAGAAAGGTCAGCGGGAGTTGAAGAATTTGTTGTCATCTTTGAATGTTGAGTATGATCCAAATAAAGCAAGGAGTGCAAGTTCTGAGCGGGCTGTTGTGCCTTATCAATGAATGTGAAGATTATTTCTTGGAACGTTAGAGGGTTGAATGAGCAGGACAAAAGGCTCAGGGTTAGAAATTTGATTAGGAAAAGGGGGCCAGATGTGGTTTGTCTTCAAGAAACCAAATTGGGGCTGATTAATAGAGCGGTGATTTGTAGCTTGTGGGGGACTGGTCTTACTTAGGTTCTTGTGGAGCTTTTGGTGGGGTGTTAGTGATGTGGGACACTCGGGTAGTGAATAAAATGGAGGAAGCAGTGGGGAGATTTTCGGTTTTTTGTAAGTTTACAAGTGTGTCAGATCAGTTTGTTTGGGTGTTTACTAGTGTTTATGGTCCTAATTTACATCGAGACAAGAGGTTTTTATGAGAGGAACTCTGTGGCTTGAATAGTTGGTGGAGTGTCCCATGGTGTGTGGGTGGTGACTTTAATGTGGTTAGGTTTCCTTTCAAACGATTGGGGTCTAATTCCTTCACTAGTGCTATGCGGGAGTTTTCCAATTTCATTTCGGAACAAGGTCTCATTGATATGCCATTGCAAGGGGGTACTTTTACTTGGTCAAATTCTAGAGAAGCTGCTTCGAAGGCTAGGCTGGACAGATTCTTGTTTTCTGCAGATTGGGAGGATAAGTTTCCAACAGTTTCTCAAAGACAGATGTCTAGGTTGTGTTCAGATCATTTTCCAATTGTCCTTGAGGGAAGATCTTTTCAGAGAGGGTGTATGCCATTTAGATTTGAGAATATGTGGCTTAAGGATAAAGGTTTTGTGGATAGGGTTCGGTCTTGGTGGGACTCCTATTAGGTTCATGGTGCACCGAGTTTTATTCTGGCCAATAAATTAAATCTCTTAAAAAATGATTTGAAAAGATGGAATGTGGAGGTGTTTGGTCATGTTGAAGTTCGGATTAAAAAATTGTGGAAGGACTTAAGTGTTCTAGAGAATATGGAGGAGAGTAGGGGATTATCAGCGGAGGAAAGGGTAGAAATGGGAAGAATTCGTAAGGAGTTAGAAAAAGCTACTCTGTTGGAAGAAATATGTTGGAGGCAAAAATTTAGAGTTCTATGTGTTAGGAAAGGAGACAGGAATACTAAAATTTTTCACCGTATAGCTAACTCTCACAGGAGGGTTAATTCTATTGATAGGCTTATGGTGGATGGGGTGTTGTCTTCGGACCCGGCTGCCATAGTAGATTGTATCTCTCAATTTTATAGGCAGCTTTATTTTGAAGATGTGGCTCATAGACCAGTCTTAGATGATGTGGATTTTTCTAGTATCTCGGTGGAAGATGCATGTTGGCTAGATAGGCCTTTTGAGGAAGAAGAGGTGTTCGGGGTGATCAATGATTTTAATGGTGATAAGGCACCGGGCCCAGATGGCTTTTCCATGGCATTCTTCCAGTCTTGTTGGGGTGTTTTGAAAACAGAAATTATGGCTATTCCAAAATTTCTATACTCAGGCGGTGTTTGAGAAGAGTCTTAATGCTTCGTTTCTTGCCCTTATTTCCAAGAAAGTGGATGTTGTGGAGGTCAAGGACTTTTGTCCTATTAGCCTAGTTGGTGGGATTTATAAGATTATTTCTAAGGTGTTGGCTAATCGGCTTCATAGGGTGGCGCATGGGCTTATTTCGGATTCACAAAATGCTTTTGTGAAGGGCAGACAGATTTTGGATTCTGTCTTGATTGCTTTTGAATGTATTGATAGTAGATTGAAGTCAGGAGTTCCAGGTGTGTTGTGTAAATTGGATGTGGAGAAGGCGTATGATCATGTGAGTTGGGATTTTTTAATGTATATGCTTTAGCGTTGTGGTTTCTTAGAGAAATGGAGAAAATGGGTAAGGTATTGTATTTCAACTGTAAAGTTTTCTATTCTGATCAATGGTAGCCCATCGGATTTCTTTGGAAGTTCTAGGGGGCTTCGGCAAAGAGATCCTTTATCTCCTTTGTTGTTTGATATTGTGATGGAGGCATTAAGTCGTATGTTGGATGTGGCTGGCTCCGCCGGGCAATTCTCAGGCTTTTCTGTGGGTAGTACGGTTGGTCCATCAGTGATGGTGTTTTACCTTTTATTCGCAAATGACACTTTGATTTTTTGTGATACTGAACCTTCTTAGATTGCTAATTTGAGGGCGATTCTTGCTAGATTTGAGGAGGTGTCAAAGCTTCATATTAATTTGGGGAAATCTGAGTTGGTACCTGTTGGTGGGGTGCACAATTTGGAGGCTTTGGCAAGTCTGTTGGGGTGTGGGCAGTCTTCTTTGCCCTTGAAATATTTGGGTCTTCCATTAGGTGCAAAATTTAAGGATTTATCTGTTTGGAATCCTATTCCAGTGAGAATAGAGAGGAGATTAGCAGGTTGGAAGAGAATGTATTTATCTAAAGGGGGTAAGGTGACGCTCATTAAAAGCTCTCTATCGTCTTTACCTACATACTTTCTTTCCCTTCTTTCTTTACCGGGCAAGGTGGCAAAGAGTATGGAGAAATTACAGAGAGATTTTCTGTGGAATGAGATTGGTGGTGAACCTAAAATACATTTAGTTAATTGGGCCAAGGTTTGTAGGCCTTTGCAGGATGGGGGGTTGGGTATAAGAAGGCTGGGAACTTTAATTCTGCCTTGATAGGAAGATGGTTGTGGAGGTATGACATGGAGACTGATGCTTTATGGAGGAGGGTTATAGAGGCAAAATATGGGAACATTTGGGGTGGTTGGTGTACGAAAAAGGTGACAAGTCCTTATGGGGTTAGCTTGTGGAGATACATTAGAAGTGGCTGGTTGAACTTCTCTAAATTCCTTGTTTATGATGTGGGGGATGGGACTAGAGTGAAATTTTGGAAGCATGTGTGGTGTGGGGATTGCACTCTCCAAGAGGCCTTTTCGGAGCTTTATTGCCTTAGTAGGTCTAAGGATTCCTCGGTGACTGAAGTTTTGGGTTGATCTGCGGGGAGGTTTCACTGGAACGTGCAATTTCTTCGTCCACCACAAGATTGGGAAGAAGAAGCCTTTGACCGGTTTATGGGGTAGGTCTTCGACAGTGCGGGGGTTTGGCCCAGATAAGGTTTGTTGGAAGTTTGCAAGGAATAGAGGTTTTGAGGTTAGAGGTTATTATAGCTCCTTCTACCCTCCTAATCTTGTTTCCTTTTCATGGAGAATGATATGGCGATCGAAGGTTCCTCCAAGGGTGGCTTTCTTTTCTTGGTCTTCTTCCTTAGATAAGATCTTAACAACAAACAACCTTCATAAAAGACGAGTGATAGTGCTTGACTGGTGCTATATGTGTAAGAGGTGTGGGGAGTCCGTGGATCATCTTCTACTTCATTGCTCCATAGCTTGGGAGTTGTGGTCTTTGGTTTTCTGCTTGTTTGGTATTCAATGGGTTATGCCTAATACTGTTCTTGAGTTGTCTGAGGCTTGGCAAGAAAAGTTTGCACGACATCGTCACATTGATGTTTGGAAATTAGTGCCTCATTGCTTGATTTGGTGCATTTGGTGTGAAAGGAATGCTAGAAGCTTTGGGGGTTGTGAACGTTCTTTGCTGGAGATTAAGTCTTTTTTCTTACACACTCTTTTTGAATGGAGTGTGGTCTTTTCTCACTTTACTTGTTCTTCTTTTTCTATTTTTCTTGATTGTTGTTCTTTTGTTTCCTGATTTGTGCCCCTATAGTACATCTCCAATGTACTCGGTTTGGCAATCTCTCTATTATTAATAATATTCTTACATTATTTATCTCAAAAAAAAAAAAAAAATGTTGTATTTGTTTGTTGATTTGCCTACCACTGAATTTCTACTTCACATCTCAAGTTCATCATTCTTTCACCAATTTGCAGGGTTGTTGATTATCATGTGGATGGATTCCGGTTTGACCTTGCTAGTGTCCTTTGTCGAGGAGCAGACGGTTCCCCACTTAATGCTCCCCCACTAATTAGGGTAAAAAATTATATGAATCTTTATATATATTATCACAGGGAAGAATGCAACACAGCAGTTTTATGAAAATTAAGGATAATTTAAGGAAAGATGTAAAGTAGTGGAAATTTCTCTACAAGAAAGAAAATTGTTTTTCTCAAAAAAAAAAAAAAAAAAAAAAGAAAGAAAATTGTTTTGTGATATCTCAGATACATTTTCCATATTATCATAAACGTTATCCTGAAGTAAATTTTTAGTCTGGTTTTTAGAGTTTTTGTATCTTATACAGAAGAATTCCAGACAACAGCAATAGGATGCAGCTGTAAATACCTAATCACATACATTTCAAAATCGTTCTTGTGGATATCACACATTTAGACATACCATTTTTCATGGAAAATGATTACTATATTTCAATTACTAATTGCGTGCCTCAAATTATGCTTTTTTGATATACTGATTTGATTCTTTCATAACTAAATCTTCAATTTAAGAATGCTATGTACTTTTGAGTTCTGATTAATAAAAAATTCTCTAAATTCTTTACATCTTGGTGAATGTGAATCCCAAAACAAATCCAGGGTTGTTTGTCAGTTTTAACTTTGTTTTTCTCTTAAATGAATGCATTGTATATGGCAAGTATACAGTTTTTCCTTCTTACTCTTAACAGCACTGCACAGTGTATGCAGAGTTTCCTTCTATGTACTCTAGTAGAACTGCATAAAGAGATGGTATCTTGGTTTAGTGACTGATCCTATCATTGTTTATTGGGCCAGGCAATTGCCAAAGATTCTGTCCTATCAAGGTGTAAGATTATTGCAGAACCTTGGGATTGTGGAGGTCTCTATCTTGTTGGAAAATTTCCAAATTGGGACAGGTAACTTACATCTTTTTAGGGAAAAAAAAATACCAGGGGTGGTGGGGGGGGGGGGGGGGGTGGGTGGGTGTTGCAAGGTATTTGTCAAATGTGATAAACTAGCACAGTTCCTAAAAGTTTAGCCTGTTAAAAAACAGTGAATTCAATCATTTAACCATTATTGTAACATTCCCTTTAATAAGCGAGGCCCAACACATGAAATTTAACTTTTTAAATGGGAGGTAGAGTGGATTTAACTATATCTACCAATGATCCAAAAAACTTAAGCTATTAGGAAAATATGTATGTAATCATCAATCATTATTCTAACAAAATTAATAGGTATTCAGAATCTATCACTACATTTTGAGCAGATGACAATCTGTTGCTTTGTTGAGGTCCAGCTTGTGGAATTTTTAACTTTTAAATGGGAAGTAGAGTGGATACAGGGTTTGAATTTAAGAATACTTGCTATTTATCCAAAATGTTAAGTTGATAGGAAATTGTGGTTTAATCACTTAACCATTATTTTAACACAATCGTTTTTGGATAACATTGTCTCTATACATCTCCTTCATTCTTGCAAAATATCAACGTGATTAGGATTTATAAATATTTCATCTGTAAAATGTTTAAATTTTAAGTTTTTGTATTATATAAAATATAAGTAGATCATTAATTTATAGATCATATGGTAAATAGCATTGTATTGATACGAAATTTGGAATGCATATTAATTACAATTAAAACATGAATCCAATGGTGGGGTTTTCAAAATGTTAATTGAATAAAAATTTATTAAGCAGTGCGAAATGAACAAAGAGTTAAACCAAATGTAATTGAATTTGACCTAAGTTACTGAAGAAAATTTGTGAACTAGGGCTAACTGCTATCAGTATCTGAACTGTTTACTCCTGGAATGTGTTCAGATGCACTTATTTTTTTTATAAAATAGGGAACCTTTCTAAAGAAGAGCCCTTTGGACTCACCATTGTCACTAAAACCTATGGGCAACTGACCCTACCCTTGAGATTTAGTTGCTGGGTAAGCCAGTTGACTGGCTAAGCAAGTTATGGTGACACCTAAGAGCACAAACATTGGTGATTGTTCTGAGTAGGGTGACACCTCCTTGAGTAATAAATAGTATAAATCAACATTTGACTCGGATCTTCTAAGTTTGGAGTTGTTTCCCTACACCAAGATATTTTATTCAACTGTGCCTTACTTATTGGTACAAATATTTGACCTCCATTATTTTTGAGTTTCTTATACAGATGGGCTGAGTGGAATGGGAAATACCGCGATGACATAAGAAGATATATTAAGGTAATGCTAAAAGGGAATAATTATCCTATGTAGATGAGTCTATATCTTGTTGTCCTTAGTTTTGAGAATAGTTATAAAGTAACAATGAAATGTAAACAGCTGATATCAAAGTATGAAATGTTTGAAAATGAATAGTAATTCAATTATATGATTGAAAGTATCTCCTAGTATCAATTGCAAATTCAAACAATGGGTTAATTTTCTTAAAAGGTTTCAGATTCAAATTGATTTTTATGATGAGAAACTTAGAAATTTCATTGCATAAAATCAAGGAGATACATCAGATTCAACAATACTACTCAAACCGGGTGGGACCTTTTCTAACCTAACAATTTCAAAAGGTATATTACACGCCATTTGTGCTAAAGTAGTAGCAGCTCTGTTTGCTGCTCGTGGAACCAAGTGGACACTACAGATTGCAAAAGTCTGGAGCTCTAGCTTCAGTTCTTCCATAATGTGGCCCAAAGGTGATAGATCCTATGCTATGTTGTCTAAGCCAGTGATAATGTTCTTTGCATCACCTTCAAAGCATACATGGTGCAGACCAATCTCCTTTGTGAAAATAATAGACCTCTGAGCTGCCAAAAGTTCAGCTTCTGCAGCACTTCTCTCTTGTCTTTACTTCCTACTCAACGCCGCTATGGGGAAATCTTCAAAATCTCTCACCATAATACTGGATCAGTTAGAATACCCTCCACCCATGCACGATTGCTATAAAATAGTCTGTCTCATCCCTTGTCAGGCGGCAGAGTACCTGTTCCACAGTTGTTAAAAATCTTGCTTCACAGATGGCATTTTGCCTAAACCCAGAGAACTAGTCACCCAAATAACTTGTGCCCAAGGACAACCCCATAAAGCATGCCCCACAGATTCAGGTTCCCTGCTACATAAATCACAGAGGATTTGATACAACTTTCTTCATGACCAGTGATAGCTTGGTAGGCAAAATTTTGTGGCAAGCCCTCCACATGAGCACTTTAACTTTGCAGGGTACACCAGAATTCCAGACAGATTTCTATAAAGACTGTCTGTCTAGACCAGTGGAGCTCTCTGCTTGGCATGTTTGCACATTTTGATTAAAGGCTAGATGATATGCATTACAGAGAAAAAACCATTCCATGTTAGTACCAAACTTGACAATCATCACGGAGAAGGGAACTCAAATTGATTTTAATGAAATTGTTAGATGTTTGAAGCCACAGCTTTAACTAGTCTAGACACGGGTTAATTTTATCACTTATAATAGTACTATATGTTATTAATTGTCCTATTTAGATGGGTCCTGTAATCAGCCTCTCCAAAATTTGGGGTATGGCTGTCTTCCAATTACCTCTCCCAAACCCTGTAAAAGTGGGAGCCTTGTACACTAGGTATGACCTTTTAGCATACACACGATAAAGTCCAATTAGGAGAAAGAATAATTATATCATTAACATGTCATTGCTCCTGTTTTCTAATTTTTTCTCTGTTGTACATAATATAGGGTGACACTGGTATGAAGGGGAGTTTTGCAACTCGTGTTTCTGGATCTGCTGACCTTTACAAAGTAAGCTTCATTTTGTTTGCATTTATTATTTTCCTACTAGTATGTCTAATTCCATTTTCTAGTTTTGTTTATTAACTTTACATGATTGATCTTTCTGCAAAATATGAAACTGATGAGTGGCATTGACAAGTCACAGAATTAGGCCTAATTTTAATTACATCATAATGTCATATTCTTTTAATGGTAAGATGTTTATTAAAATTGGACAAATATAAGCACTGACGTGAAGAACTTTATTTCCAGTATTGGTGTTTGGAGGCATATTGAAATTCATTTCTACACAAAATACTCTCAAATTCAAAGAACTAGCCTACCCTTTTTTTTCCCAAATAGTGTAAATTTCTTTCCGCAAACTGTCTTGATGAACACTGTCACCTTAATATCTACAGACTGCTGAAGTCATAGACTAAATACTCATGACCACAGGGTCTAACACACTGCTACCCATGCTCAAACAATTGATTTTATTTAGAGTCAAAAGGCCCTATTTTCTATAATGATCAAATTGTCATGATATTCTATGACTGATTTGGGGGAGATTTTTTATTATTATTATTATTTTGTTTCTATAGCATCCCTGGTCATGCAACTTGTTAGTTTCAATTTATAACTAAATACGGGATGTCCTTATTGTGATATGGGGCCAAGATTGGCGGAATTTAAAAAAAAAAAAAAAAATTATTCTGGTCTTGGTCATGGATATTGTTTTTGTTGAGCATGGATGGGCTTTTAAGTGCTTGGTGCTACTAGCTATGAATATTATTAGGAATTAGACTACTTTTGTAGTAGTAGTACATAATAATATTTTTTCCCCATTATAATTACTGTAAACTGAAAGTTAAGTGAAATTCTAAATTATTTTTTTTCCCCTCGGCTCAAAATTGTTCTTTTTAGTCTTAGTGTTAGCGTTAGAGTGTGTGTAAGCTTGGTAGATATCATTGGCTCACACACTGAATAGCTTGAGCTTTTAGGAGATGGTTTTTACAGTTCTTTTATGAAAATTATCTCACTGACTATACTTAAATCAAGCTGTGGCTACTGTTCTTATATTTTTATGCTTGATTTTACAGGTGAATAAGCGCAAACCTTATCATAGTGTCAATTTTGTCATTGCACATGATGGCTTCACACTGTATGATCTTGTTTCATACAACTTCAAGGTATCTTCAAATTTTCAATCCATCAGTTTATTTTCTATCGAATCCTATAGCATGGGGGTATTTTCCTTAAAAGTTTTGGTTTTTTAGCACAATGATGCTAATGGAGAAGGTGGAAATGATGGAGGCAATGATAATTTTAGCTGGAATTGTGGTTTTGAAGGTAATATAAAAATTTGATGCTTCTTAATATTAATCATTTGTTGTAGTTTTGACTTCTGAATATAAAAGTGATATGATAGGAGTCCATATAGTCTCTCTTTTGTCTATCACACCACTACACAAGCATACATTAACTTTCAAAACTACTGATCATGTTTCAATTGTTCCAAGAATGGTTTATTACTGCAATCATGTTTCATATATCTCTTACCGGAGATGCTTTGTTGTTTTCTTAACCTGTCCATATTCTATTTTTTTTGGATACTGCAACTGGTTCATGTTGTTGTCTTTGTATTGACTAGCATTGCCAAATTTATAAATTTTCATTATTACTTTTAAAGGGTATTAGATGATTAAATTAGACTAACCAATTACTACTGAATCTGTCTTTATCGCAGTCGGCTAAATGCACTAACATCTGTAAATCTGATACTGTTTTGATCTTTGTTGATTTGATAGGAGAAACTGATGATATCAGTATCAAATCTTTACGCTCCCGGCAAATGAAAAACTTCCATTTGGCATTAATGATATCTCAGGTAAAATATATTTGAAAGTCTTTTCATTTGTCTTTTCTGTATGTCTTAGTTATTTATTTGATGTTTCTTTTTTATGCTGATTGTTGCGTATTAAATAAATTTTGAAAACCCCTGTCCTCAACCATTTTTTATCACTAAAACATCATTTTTGGAATTTAGCAACTTTGTTGCGAGTTTTCTATGGTTTGTTTCATGCCAGCAGTGAATCTGCAGCAATGATATAACTGTATGAGTGCATATGACTAGGGAACACCGATGATGCTAATGGGGGATGAATATGGGCATACTCGCTATGGAAATAACAACAGTTATGGGCATGATACTACTATTAACCATTTCCAATGGGGACAGGTGATTTTCTGTATTATATTCTTTCTTTTTGATAGCCTCAATCCAGATGGTGACTAATTATTAAATTATTTGGTAAGACAGTTGGACACACGGAAGAGTAGTCTTTTCAGATTTTTTGCGAAGGCCATTCAATTTCGCCAAACACATCATGTATTTCATCGGGAAAATTTTCTCAACAAAGTAATCTGTTTTCTCTCTTATATGAATCAAGTTAATATTGTCCATTTATATTTAAGTACTTGGTTCTTGTGAGGCTTATGGAACACTTATTTTATTTAGGGTGATGTGACGTGGCACGAAGACAATTGGGACAACTATGAAAGCAGATTTCTCGCATTTACGTAAGAAATTATATGTATCTTTTGAGTAAAATATGTATATTTGATGAACACAAAATGACTTCATGATACAAAAAAGAATTTAGTTGGCTTTAGAAACATACACCTATTCCATATTTCTAAATTGAAACATGACACAGAAATTTTATTTAAATATCATTGTTGCAGGCTTCATGACAAAAATGGAGGAGACATCTATTTGGCATTCAATGCTCATGACTATTCTGTTAGAGCCTTGATACCCCGACCTCCAGTAAACAAGAGTTGGTTTCGTGTGGTTAGTTTTCTGCCCCTCTGGTGCATATGCCAAACTTTTTACTGTTGTGGATTGTTAACTGCATATTTTGCAATATTGTGCTTTGGAAATGCACTTCAAAATCACCAGATATCCATTTGTTGTTTCTAACTATCATGCATGGGATATCTACTTGCTAGTGTTGGCTGCCAATTCTATAAATTCGTTAGTCATTGTATTGCAAAAATAATTTTGCATGATGGCACTGTGATTGCTCACCAGTTTACATGTTCTTGTTGTTCCATTCGTTTCTGTGAATCCATTTTTGAACCAATTGATCTTCAGCACATCTAGACCACAAGTCTGCTGGACTGCACAGTAATAGTACATTAGTACTTGAACTTTTTTCACTTACTTGATCCCTAATTGTCTATTGTTCCATCTGATTTAATTTCTTTTATGTAGTATTTAATATATTTATGTCTTTGGGGACTCATGAAACTTTGAATTAGATTTTCTGGTTTATGGAATCTTATTGGCTTTGATTCAATGAAAGGATACTTGTATTAGAGGAAAATCCACACGACAAAGCTGTGATGTATAGGGGTTTTATATTTTTGGGAAGATTATTTTGTAAAAATTCTAGGATGCCTTAAATTAATGATTTTATATTGACTAATATTCCTCGTTGTTGACTTGCAGGTAGACACTAATCTTGAGTCTCCTGGTGACTTTGTCACTGATGGCGTCCCAGGCATTGGAAGCACCTATAATATTGCTCCCTACTCCTCAATTCTTCTTGAAGCAAAGTTATGAGATGATATCAGGAGCTACTTGCTAATGAAGTTCTCAAACAGTCTGTTCTGATCTGGATGATCAATTGGTACGTGAGGGAAGATTCAGGTTCCATGCATCCAGGACATCGTTGGAACTAAAGATGTGGATGAAACAATGCCATGGAAGGAATGCAGGCATGCATTAATCCCTAAGCGAGTATATGGTTCGTAATTGTATTATACTCTACGGGAGGAAGAAAGTATAACCTTGTACCAAAATAAAGAAACAACTTAGAACTTGGCAAATCTTATTTACGATATAACCTTGTATCAACATAAAGAAACAGGTTAGAACTTGGCAATCTTACTTAGGATACGCTTAATTATGTTGATACACCAATCAAGCAATCATGACTACCAACATGATTGGTTGGTCTAATAAGTTATACAAAATTATAAGTGGTGTATCTTTCATATTTCATAAATTAACTGCAGACCCTTTCTCTTCTCCAGTGCTTGCTATGTACATGAAATGAGCTATGGAAAGAATGCCACTCAACCTTGCTCTAAAAATTATTGAATCTGCAATTTAGGCTCCGTTTGTTTTGGCTTCAAACTGATTCCGGAAATGATTTTTCGGAAAATACGGTGTTTGGTTCCTATGGAACAAACAGTCAACGGAAAATATGATTCACATTGACCGGAAAATAAGGCCTTTTGAACAGAAAATATTTTACACTCTTATTTTACTTTCAATTGATTTCCGGAAAACACACCCGAAGAGAGAGAGCCCAAGCACACTCCACCTGAAGCACATCCTCGCCGGTCAGATCGTCGTCCTCGTCGCCGTCGCCTCATTCGTCCCCGATCGCGTCGCCCTCTCGATCGCGCCAAGATCGCGATCACGGCGCCAAGTTCGTGCCTGTGAGATCGCACCATCCTCCTCTGGGTCAGATCATCATCTTCGATCTCATCGTCGTCTCGATCGCGCCGCCCTCTCGATCTCGTCGTCCTCCTCTGATTCTTTTTTTTTTTTTGTTGCGGTGGTGTGGATGGTGGATTTTTTGTGGGTTTTGTGTTGTGGTGGTGGGTTTTGTGTGGATAGTCGTGGTGGATTTTCTATGGGTGCTGATGTGTGGGTGGTGGTGGATTTTGTGATATAAAATTTGTTTGAAAATTGAGAAAATGACTGAGAAAATGTGAGAAAGTAGTAGGAAAATAGCATTTTCAAATGCAACCAAACACATGAAAACATTTTCTAGGAAAATTAGAATAATACTGCCAAACACTTGAAAATATTTTCCTTTTTCGAAAAATAGCATTTTCGGAAAATAGATATTTTTCGAAAAATATTTTACGGGAACCAAACGGACCCTTATTGAATTTGCGAAGACAATGACCCTAGCAGGCACCCATTTAATGCTAACTCTTTGGGCCATTGATTTGGGTAGCATTGGATTCATAGTGAAGGTAACCTCTAAGAGAGAAGTGGAGTTGGGCTGCCTTCTATTCGTTCCTGAGGAAAGGAATTAGGGCTGCCTCATTGAACCTGCATCTTTATTTCATTGTACCAGTGCGCTTGCTTACCTGAGACCAGAAGGTGAACCAGTGGGACTTCAGAAAATCTTGTATGCGTGGGTCTCATGAGACCCATGTCTCACATGAGACCGGCGCACGAGATACTTTCTCGACTTAGAACCACCAGCATTAGTCAATTATGGTATGGGCAGGCTGATGCAGTATCCTTTCCTTTCAAGTATAAGAAGGGAGTGAAAGACATTCTTTTTTCTTTTTGATAGGGAAACTTGAAACTGTGAAAGACATTCTTGGTTAGAAAAAATGAGACATAACTTCGATGTTATATTAGAAAATGTGTTATGAAGAAAATAAAGAAGATAAGGAATTTAATAGATTTGATGTGGCTCAGCCTTAGAAGCCTATATTCACATGGACTCACCACTTTTTTTTTCACCAATCACAATTAGCCATATAAAAAGTTATGACAAAAGTTGTGCATTTTTTTGTGGTACTAGACTTTTTTTTATCCTAAACCAGTAAATTGGAGGCTTTTCCAATTTTCCTTCTCTTCTCAATCTGGCCTACTATTTTTATTTTTTAAAAACCTTTTATTTTAAATTCAAATTTTAAAACATCCAAGTTTTATCCTAAATTCTTCATTTTTTTTAGAAGATAAATTCTTAATCCAAACACTCACCTTATATATAAATAAATAAATAAATAAATAAAACAACAACAACCACGTTTTCTATTTCCAAATTTTATATTAAAAAATCCCTCAAAAAAAACCTTTTATAAAATTAATAATAATAAAACCCGCATTTTCTAACTGTTCTAAAAAAAATCTTTATTTAAAAAAAAAAAAATCCAACACCCATGTTTAACTAGAATTCTTTGTTTTCAAAAAAAAAAAAAAAAAACTAGAATTCTTAAAAAAAAAAAAAAAATCAATGCTCTTTTTTTATCCGGGACATTAAATAAGACAGGATAAGTACTAAAACCAATCCAAATTCAAAATTTTTTTATTTTTTATTTTTTCCAAACAGTAAACCAGTAACAAAATCCTATATTTTAGGTCATTTTAAACTTATTTTTCGGATAACTACTTCAAAAGTTTTAACCGTTGGCAAGTTGGCAACCTTATACTCTAGCTTCTCGGTAATCCATTAGCACACATCTCCATTCTTGTACTCGTACAAATCACTCAAAAAATTTAAGATTATCATAGATTCATAGTCATTCACTTACTCGAATGCATTACCTTTGAAGCTTCATCGTGATCATCGCTATGATTACTGCTCTCACTCAACCTTCTACTTTTACTTGGTGGGTCTTTTGGGTTCTCAAAGTTTTCAACTTCTGTATGTGGTTTTCTGCTTTCTGATTTTTGTTTCTCTTATTGAGATTATCATTGTTTGATTTTGAAACAGAGGTTATAATTCAGAATCACACATCCTCCATCTCTGTCTCTCTCTCTCTCAAGTCTCAACACTAATAGTAGGTAATGCATACCTGCTATGACACTCATATAACCTTGAAAACATTAAACATTAAATATTTGCAAGACATACAATTGCGTTGTAGTTGCTATTAATTTAGAAGATATTAACTCTGAACAGTGCATGGTTTGATGTCCCATGGCTTTCTGGATATGAATGTATATACTAATAAACCAGAACTACTCAAGTTTAGTGTTTTTTTTTTGAAGGGTTGGAGATATAGGTCAATTGTGAAGGAAACACAGCTTATTTCATTGCCAGCAGTGCTTACTAAGAACTCTCACAGGGATCGGCTTTGTTAATTGTAGTATTCAGTGGAGGTATCACAAGATGTTCAACAAAAAAAACACAGCTGAATCATCTCGGTAAGGATTCCCCCTCCCTTAGAGCATTCCCATTAGCTTCTTTAAAAATATATGTATTTTGCACTACCAAAACACATTTTATTTATTTTGCGTTACCACTTTAAAAACACACCCCACATTCTGTTCTTTACTTTACAACCCATCACGCGAAAATGATATATTTTCTCTCTCTCTCACATAATTTATTATTATTATTCTCTTCTTTTTGGAAGAGAGAGAGTATAAAATAATTAAAAAATTCAAATACATTATTTTACAGTATTTTTTAAACAGTAATATCAAAAGATGAGCTGATGTATTGAGTTTTAAGTGATTTGTTTGCATTACCCAATGAGAATGCTCTTATAATCAATATTTCATTCAATAGTATGATTACACAAGTTTCATAATTTTTTTTTTCACAACTATTAAGGTGATAGATTGTGATTGGTGTATAACAAAAGTGAGCGTTATTGCTCCATCTTTTTATTTGCTGAATTCGTTTGTAATATTCTTTCTGTTTTGTCCCCCCGGCCCTTCTTATTCTCAGGTTGTCCAAGTCTACATCTTCAAAAGGTGTCCAGCTTCTTCATGTCCATGGTGTGCCTTTGGACAAAGTGAGAAAAATATTTCTCTCTTTTTTTTCCCTTCATTTCTCTACACTTATTTTATTTCATGATATCTTTTTGTTTTGATCATGATAAAATCCGTAGTGCTCATAATTAATATTTGTGTAGGAACTTCTTGCTGCAAGATCAGGCAAAATAGCTGCATTTATTAAAGAGAACTCCCAGGAAGATCTTTGTCATTTTCTCGAAGACATTCCAGCTGACCCAAATACTTTTGAGCTTATTGCCAGATTCTGTCATGGGTTTGAACTACAGATTTCAACCGAGAATGTTGTACCCCTCACTTGCCTTGCTTACTACTTGGGGATGAATGAAAATCACAGCAAAAATAATCTCTTAATCAAGACTCTTACCTTCTTTGAGCAAAGAATCCTACCCAGCTGGAATGAAACCATTAAGGCACTGCTTGCTACAGAAAATATTTTGCAACAAGCAGTGCATTTTGGCATAGTTGATGCCTGTTTAAAGTCTATTATTGAAAAGGCACTTGTTGACCCTTGCCTTCTTGGTGAACCTATCAAGAATTTGACCCATGCTGATAACAATGAGGACATTGATGATGTGAATAGGCCAAATGCAAGGAGAAGGTTATTTGGATTTGAAGGGAAATCAGAGGATTTGACAATGCTGCCTCTCCAGCTATATGAGCCCATCATTGTTGCAATGAAAAAGCATGGAGTCCCATCAAAGTATGTGGCTGCATCCCTTTGTAAATATGCAAAGAAATGGGTTTTATTCAAATCCACAGGATGTGAAGAAATGGCAATTCATAGGGAAGTCATTGAAACGGTGGAGAGGCTTCTGCCTCATGAGAGAGGACTCATTCCATGCACGCTGTTGTTTGACATGCTTCAGTCTGCAATTGTTTTGGAAGCTAGTGCTGATTGTAGAAATTGTTTTGAGACTAGGATTGGAAAACAACTAGATGAGGCAACAGTCAAGGACCTCTTAATACCTTCTCAAGGCTATGCCAAGGAAGTACAATATGATATTGAGTGTGTGAGGAGGATACTGAAAGTTTTCTATACAAATTACACTTGTTCAGACGTGTCAGGGCTAATCACAGTGGCGGAACTCATTGAAGAATTCTTAGCTGAGGTTGCAAGTGACATAGATTTGAAGCCAGACACATTTATTTCATTAGCAGAAATGTCAATTGCAGCTTCATTGGGAACTCAACGAGGCGCTGATGGAATATACAAGGCTATTGACATCTACTTGGTCAAGCATAGGTACCTAACAGAGGTAGAGAGGGAGGAAGTGTGTCGGGTTTTGGATTGCCAAAAGATGTCCCCTGAAGCTTGTGAACATGCAGCCAAAAATGAAAAGTTGCCGCTAAGGGTTGTGGTGCAGGTTTTGTTTATAGGGCAATTGAAGCTACGTGACACGATCACAAAGGAGATGCAGGCTTCTTATGACAAGTTGAGAAAGGAAGAGGAGGATCTAGCAAGGCTAGATTGTGGTGAAGAACAAGCAAGGACAGGAATGGAGAAAATGAGCAGCAAGGTGATGGAGCTAGAGAAGGAATGCAATATGATAAGGAAAGAGATTGCGAGTGTATGCAACCATACTGTGAAGAAAGAGAAGGGTAGCATGTGGAGAGAAATGAAGAGGAAGTTTGGATGTATCACTACCATGCATCATCCCAACTGCCAAATAAAGAAGATGAAGAAGGTGAATCCAAATATGGAGTTTGACCTTTAGATGGTTGTTTCATTTCTTATTTCCTTTTCAAGTAGTTAGGCTTTCTTTCCCCCTCATTTTAGCTTCCATGGCTCCTTGAATAACATGACCACAGTCCTTTGTTTAGTGCCAATAATTTCTGCAATTTTTGAGTTCCAAGTACTCTTTTAGATTTTTCAGTATGATCATCAAATTTTATATTCAAAATTTCAAACTAGTGCGACTAATATTTCACTAGTGATGATTATGGAAAAAGCTATGAAAGCTTGGAATGAAAGTTTTAAGAACATGTTTACGAGAATGAATTCTTTGAATTAAGCATGAAGATAAACATACAAACTTTTCCCAATTTAAAAATCATTATAACGTCAAACTTTTTCCCCTTTTTAAATAAGACATTAAAAAGCATTATAATGTCATCCGCATTCACACAATATTTACTAGTCGCATACTTGGGTGTAATATAATTTATTTTATAAAAATATAATGTAAAATTTCTTGGGTATGTAATGCATGTGTTATTTAAAATTATTTTCTTTATTTTATAAGTTTTAGGTAATGAAACATATAATATATTTTGCATTCAACAATGTAAATGAAAAAGGTAATTTAATAAAAATATTTAAATTAAAGAATTATAATATTATTTTATATAAATTGAGAAAATGTTATTAAAATGACTTTCTTAAAATATACCATAATCCTTTGACTAATTTGAACATATCCAAGAATATATATATATATTTTAAATGTACAACCTCATTCCATTGAACACATGTTACAAGTTACATTAAGTTTAAATTATTATACAAGTATAATGTTTATATTATTGAAACTTGAATTTTTAGGTAATATTGTGAATATTTGTCATTTTTTAGGGTCCATATCTCTAATTTCTATTTTGTGTGTGTGTTGTATTTTTTAGCCCAAAACTAAATAGTTTGGCCCAAATATAATAAAATTTTCATACTTTTCAACTCAAAAATTAAGGAAAAAAATAAATAATTTTGAGTTCAAAACTGAAAAAGCAACTTATAAAAAGAATTAATTTAAGGCACAATTAGTCCAAAATGGATCAAATAGGCCGAAATGGACCGAACTAGAACAAATTGGATCAAATAAACTGAGGTAGACTGAAATAGTCCGAATGCACTGAAATGGACCGATTGGACCAAAGTGGACCGAAATATTGTAGTAACAATAAATTCTACGCTTTAGCTTTTACATATTTTATATATATATATATATATATATATATATAGAGATGGGTTCAAGTTACACCTGGTGTAACTCTAAAGAGTTACACCTTTTTTAAACCATTGGATTTAAGTAGATCCAATGGTCAAAAAAAGACTCTCATTAATGCTAATATTCTGATTAAGATCTCATTAATTATCCTTCATTTATTATATTTTATATCTATTTCCAAACCCAAAAATATTTGACTCTCTCCCTACGTTTCTCTCTCTACCTCTTTCTCCTCCACCATTGTTTCACCTCCATGGATGGATTGCACATATTTTGCACAGGATCTCAAGGGTGGCAGATACTTCAGCGTTCAAATTTCTTGCTTACATTCTAGAAAAAAAATTACTATTACAAACTACTATTCAACTTTTTTTTTACAACTTCAGCGTTCAAATAATGCTCCTTTTTATTACATACCTTCACCATTCCAAGCACTTTAATATGGAATATCAATTTCATTTTTTTTTTTTTTTTTACAATGCTATCACTTTTTTTTAAAACTATCCCAATCATTCTTTTTCAAATTTTGGATGAGTACTTTTTTATTTGCTCCTTGTTTTTTAAGAAACTTTTATAGTTGAACCTAAATGTATAACATTTGAGATGTCCTCATATATATATATTAAGTCATTTTATATTAAGTGTAACTCTTTAGAGTTACACCAGGTGTAACTTGAACCCATCTCATATATATATATTAAGTCATTTTATTTAATAATAAATGGTTGCTAGTTATGTATAATTCATTTAAAAATTATATAATTAATAAATAAGTCACAATTGTCTATACATAGATGATACAACTATTGATTACGTTATGGAGGATTTTTTCAAACAATAAGTACTTCAATCAATTATACAATCAACACGATATTGAGCAAGTTTCCTATATATTCTTTTCTCTAAAAACAAGTAAATCAACCATTCAATCAAAACAATATTGAACAAATTTTCCACTTCTTCTCTTCTTGAGAAACAAGTGGCCTAATTTTATTTTTATTTTTATATAAAATTATGTTCAATTTATGATTGGAAAATAACATATTAATTCGATTGTTGTGAATAACGGATCAAAGCTACCTCCTCAGATTTCTATTGAAGATTGAATTGGATCAAAGCTACCTCGCCAGCTTTTCTATTGAAGATTTTTTTTTTTGATAGGAAGAGAGAGAATTTTTAGGACTATTGAAGATTGAATTAGTACGCAACACAATAGAAAATTTTCATTCAAATGGGAGTTATAAAATAAGCTTAGGCCTTTTGGTTTATAATATCTAGCACTTCTAAAAGGAAAGAGTGCCAATTGGTTGTGGCTGACTGGTAAAATAAGCAAAGATCAATTTGTCGTTGATATGGTTGATATTTGCAATGGTAATGAGTGCTGTATAGTCTAGGCTATAATGAAACATCTCATCTTTCAATTTGTTGTTTACGTTTGTACCTGTTTGGTACAGTTTATGTTTCAGCACTTATTTTTCTATCATTGAGAAAATGAGATTATTTGAAAAAGTGCTGCTTAAACCACTTTAGCAAATAGGCTCATGGTTTTATATAAACAACCCACAAGATAAGCATCTATAAGATTGGAGATAATTAAGTATGCTAGCCCGTAATGATCGAGCTCAAACGAAAATTATCACCGAGAGTAGTGGTTCAATAGTCACTAGAGATACTCCTAAAATGGTTTGGTGGGTATTAGATTTTGAGTTTTAACTCTCGCAATAAGAAGCACTTAGTTATCATTGATGCTTTGGTAAAGTCGGGATAGTTATGGCTCACTAAACCTAATGAGTATGATATTACTATGATCATGCTTAGGTAAGAAAACCACCTTAGCTGCCCCTATAGGGTCTATACCCTTTATTTCCATTAAAAAAAATGCTGAAACAAAAATTAAACAATGTAATAAGATAGCTGTATGGATTCTTGGACAAAATAAAATACATAATTGGCATAGTTGTATGGTACTACTAGTACTTAGTGCCAGCCTCACAAGCAAAGCAAGGACTTTCTCTCTCCCTCTCTTATAAAAGCTTTTTTTACTTCTCATTAGGCCCATTTTGTGTGAATGTGAGTGGAAAGTTCATGGTTGGAACTTGGAAGATTGGTCTTTTTTGTGTGTGTGCGCGCGCTTCACGTTGGAAATATTTATAGCAATGGCAGGCGTGTAGAGTAGTTGTGATCTCAAAAACATGAAGATGGACCCCAAGTCCAACCCTAACATCGTGACAACCAATGACAGACAACAAAGATACTTCTCCCACAAGCGAACATTCTCTCTTTATTTCTTTCTACCTTCATAGCCACAGCTTTAAACAGACGCGGAGTACTCTGTCTTTTTATTTTTTGGTAAACTCTCTCTGTCTTCTTTTTTTTTTTTTTGAGAAAGAAACTCTCTCTGTCTTTGACCATACACTATTAGTACTTTTTTACTCTCTTATAGTGGAATCAAATATTTCTTCCCTCCCGTGATTACTTTTTTACATCCAACAAATTAGCTTCAAATGTCTTTATCATCTCTGCTTCAAATACACCACAATATAGACGTGTGGAATTACATTCAAAGTCAAGGTCTCATAGGACTAGAAATAGAGAATTGTTGGTTGGAAATTGCATATGATCTTATGTTCACACTTACGCAAAACAACTGGTCAATTTCACAATTAATGACTCCAAAGATTATATATTTATTAGGGTAAAAGGTGTTACACATGTTTCCTATTCACATATTTTGACAAATAAGAATATTAAGATATTTTTAAATATTTTACCATTTTTTTGGCATGTGCAGTTTTCCCGTTCCATGCACTCTGGATTAACCTCTCTCCCAAAAAAAAAAAAAAAAACCCAAAAGAAATAATAGAAAAACACATTTGTATTCATGCTTGAGTAAGATCTCATTGTATTTCAATTATGGCTCCCCATTGAAATACAATGAGTTTGTTTGTATGAACTATGAAAGAAGGGGGGTAAAAAAAAAAAAAAAAAAAAGTACAAAGCTACTCATTTCGGTCATCCTAAAAATTGGGAACAATAGGGTCCCAATGTCCCATATCTTATTCCAAATGTCATATATGCCTGTTCTGTTCTAACTTCTTCTAATGCTGTTTTATACTTTTTATTTTTATTTTTTTAACTTTGTTTGCCGTGACTTTAAGCTGTCAATATTTATTTGAAACCTTAAAAAAGCATCATGATTCATGACCCAAAAACCCCGTCAAATGCGTTTTGCTTCCATTTTGAAGAAATAATTCAAAATGTCTCCCAATAAACTGTAGTGAAAATTGAAAAGCCAAAAAAAGCCACCTCCCATTGACTAGTCTATAGCTCAGGTATCTTTCAATCCCAAATCTCAATTAAGATTAACAATTTTGTACGGGAGTGATTAACCTCAAGGTCCTCAACAACTGTGGATTTGAAAATCAAGTTTCTCTTTTTTTTTTTGAGAAAAATCAAGTTTCTTTTTAATGTAGAGTTAGGCTCAGAAAATTTGGAATAGAAAAGACTGATTGCAACTAGAAATTGGTTCAAAGAAATCTCCTTTAACTCTTTTAACTTAATACATGAGGATTTATAAGACTATTTAAGTATATTATTTAAAAACAAAGTTTGGTTACAAAATTAGTTGTAACTTAAAGCTACAACTTAATTTAAAAAAAAAAAAACAAAAATTAACATTACTATATATTTTGAAAATTTAACTGTTAGATTGTATGTTCTTTACACTTTTTACATGTCAAATTTTGTGTTAATCAGATATTATTTGCTATATGATTCATAAACGTATTTTTTATGCATAATTTTAGACTACAAAAATTTGCAATTTAAACAATTGATTGATGACATAGTTATTAACTTTTGATCTTTTAGAAATTTTGTAAGCATGAAATATATAAAAAGAAAATGTAATTTAATGGTGAATTTGTTAAAATTCACATCCAATAAGAATATATTGAGTGAAGTTATAGTCTTAAACTACAACCAATTTTGTAGTCAAAATTTGTCATTATTTAAACCAATTACATAACTCATTAAACGTCATATGATGAAAAATATATATAAATAGTCATTTTTAATCATCACGTAATGGTTGGAGGAAATTTCATCTAAACCGGTTTGGAGGTAAACAATTTTCATATGAAAATTGTAAACTCAAAATCATATCCAATTCAGTTTCAAGATATTTCGGATAATCTTTTAAAAGAAATATTATGCTCACAACATTTTTTACAATAAATCTTAAATAGTAGGTTGTTATTGGTTGTTATGGATGGGCACAAAAGTAATTTTAAGTTGTAGATTCAAATTAAAACCAATAACTACTTGCCACATATGATTTGTTATGAGAATGTTGTTGATGTAACACCTCTCATCTTTTAATTATAAAGTCAAATTGCACCTAAACAATATGCCAACTCACTCACACAAAATTGGAAAGTCTAATTTATGATGTTACTGCGAAAGAGCAAGGGTCTTTTGAATCAATCTAAAATTAACCATTCTTACTTTGCATTATAATCTAATCGCATTCGAATCAACCAACTGCAGCAAATGAATTATTATTATTATTAAGAAATCATTAATTATAATTGAAGTGGGTAAGATTAAAACCCAGGATTAGCTGGATATAATCATATATATTACATTGCAGTACTCATCTGGGGTGGTTCCTATGTGAATTAGAAATAAATTATGTTGGGGGACCACAATTTGGCTCTCTACAATTACTCTAAAAATAAGTCCACATGGTGTAATGTCGAAAGCTATAAAAATTTGAGTGTATCTCTCTCATCATCAATTAATTTTGAGGTGGAATGACATAACTCACGCTCCCGACAAATTATTTAATGTATTATCGAATAATTCATTAAAAATGAATTAAAACAATTTAATATCACCCTTAGTACAAACTACAAACTGTTTAATTTCCTTTTTATACTTAAAGTTGAGAAGGACAGTGGTTAAATACGACAAATAAATTGAAGACAAAGTTCAAGGTGTGATCTGTACGTCCCAGATTAAGTTGAAAAAGGTTGTCCATTACTGTTAAATTTTTTTTTTATGGGAGTCCATTACTGTTAATTAAAAATTGAAACAAGAACGTGCACAATAATATAACAAAGCATAAAATTCCGGTTCATAATTTAGAATTTTAGGAGGTAGGCATAGAATTCTCAATGCCCCAATAAAAACCCATCACTATGTATCAGTCACCGTCCAATCTTATGACCTACTAATATATTTTCAAATTTAATTGAATTATTCAATAAACCATTTCTTACTCTTTCCTTAATCATTATACATCAATCAATGTTGACCATAAAACGTGTTGGCTTGTTATTTTTCAATTTTGAATAGCTTTGAACAAAACACATAGATAGGAGAAAATTCTTTCTAAGGTTAGGCGAGCTTTCAATACATCATTTATGTATGCTTTTAATTATGTATATTTTATTCAGGGATTATAGAGTTAGTAAATACTAGTTCATAATTACTTACCAACAAAAGAGTAAATAGTTCATGATTAATTATCTATGGTCAGATTGATGATACGTGGAGGATTTCTACATGGTAAGTACTTGAATCAACTATCACTGATCCCCTAATTAGATTTTTCTAATTCCCTTCCATTCTTAGCTCGATGTGTGATACATAGCATTATTGAATTTTTAAATTTCACATGAGTATTGTATCTAAATAAAAATTGAAAGAAAATGAATGATTCAATTAGAGAAAATCTTATCAACTATTCAATCAAAACGTCAAAAGTCTTGTAACTTAATTAACATTTTATGATGTTTCTAATGGAAATGTTCAATATTCAAATTCTTTCTCATTTAATGATCAAAATAATAATAATAATAAACAAACTATACCAAACAAATTGTCTATCACTTCTTTTCCCAAAAAACATGTGGACTATTTTTGGTTAAATTATGTTCAATTTATTATTAAAAAATAATATACTAATCCTTTTTTTTTAAATTTAATAATTACAATTGGGGAGGAGAAATTTTAATTCTGAATATTATGGACACCAAAAATTGCCAACCAATTAAGGTATAAAACTATTGACAATACGTTAAACTTTTAAAACAAGTGCCAACCGATTAAGTTATAAAACTATTGACAATATATTGATCTTTTAAAGATTGAACTATTGCACAACACTACATATTTCAAAATGGTTAGAAGATAACCCAAAAAAAAAAAAAAAATGGTTAGAAGAAAATTTTATTAGTCCAATAAAAATTGTCTTTTAGTTTACTTATGTCAATTTAAAAAAAGAAAAAAACAAGAAACTTCAACTTCAATGAGGTTGAGATTATCCCAAAAGGTTTGAGCTAAAATTTCCTTATCTCACTTATAAATTTATAATGTGTTGCAAAATATTGAAAAAAAGAAAAAGAAAAAGTCCATGATAAGTTCTACGAACCCCACTCACATATCTTATTACCCACACTCTTTTGCTTAATAGAAATAGTACACCCCATTATTTTTAACCGACTTAAATTAATAAGAATTTTAAGAGAAACACTTCTCTCTTTCCGAAGGAAGCTTCTCAGTACTCTCCTCTCTCTCTCTCTCTCTCTCTCTATATATATATAAACCCCTTCACCACCTTCTCTCTCTCACAAACCCCAAACCCTAACTCTAACTCTCTCTCTCTCTCTGTTCTCTGTAGAGGCTCCTCTGTTTTCTCACAACAATGGCTTCCTCTACTTTGATGACTCTCATACTTCTCACCTTGCTAGCCACCTCGGCTCTCGCTCAGGCTCCAGGATCCGCACCATCCTCATCACCAACCAAGTCTCCATCTCCGACTTCTTCTCCACCAGCCTCATCTCCTCCACCGTCGCAGGCTCCCGCTCCCACCACAAAGACACCAACTCCCTCTTTGGCTCCAACTCCATCCGCCACCACTCCGCCGTCGCCTTCCTCCACTCCGTCAACCTCGCCTCCGGCTCCTCCCACACCGCTCGCACCGGCCTCCTCCAAAGCGCCGGCCGGTACTACCTCGATCAGCCAGCCTCCGGCTTCGGCTCCCGCCAGCAACGGTGCCGGTTTGAACAGAGTCGCCGCCGCCGGATCTGTTGCCTCAGTCGTATTCGCGGCGGCTCTTTTGCTTTAGATCACAACATCGCCGGAGTTCGTTTAGGGTTTTATTCTATTTAGTACTAGTTTCTATTTTTAAATATTTAGGGTTGATGGGTTTCCTTTTTTATTTATTTGTTTTGGTTTAATTTAATTATCATCATTATTATTATTAGGTCGGTGATAGTGGTGGGATATAAGTTCATGAATATCACTTGGGGGTCTGTGGTGCTTGATCGGATTGCTTTCTATTATTATTGTTATTATATTATCATTATTATTTATTATGGATTCTTTTTTATAATTTTTTTCCCTGCTTTATATATGTATTTGTGTTTGTGTCATATATTTTGTTTAATGTTTATTGTGGATACCAAGTCCGAGAAGAGTTACATTATACTAACGATCAGCGTAAAATTTAATCACTCTCTAATACGATGGGTTGAAAATTTATAACTACCCAAAATTTTGGGACTAAGATATCGAACATTGGCAAATAACCTTAAAATTTTGGGATTTTGAGACTAAGATTTTGTGGAAAATAAACCTTAAAATTTTTGGGACTATAATTTTGTGGATGTGTATGTTGTATCAGATTTTGCTTTATACATGTGATCTTTGTAAATTATGACTGTGTTATCAGTGTGCTACAACCTATGAGAGTGATAGTGATTACTGATTTGAGTGACAAACAAAGTGAGATCAGTGATATTTGGTTAGAGAGAGAGAGAGAAGGGAAGGTGTGAAGTGGGGGAGGTGTTTTTGTCTTTTTATGATGGGATGAGAGAGTGTGGAGTCTCAGAGGGGGACAGCTGGAGAAGAAGTGAGAAGGTCATATGAGTGTGCTTTTCCTGTTACAGTTTTTTTTTTCTTAAATTAAGTAATGGGTTGTTTGGTTTGGGTGGAAAAAAGTGGAAGACTTCTTTACCTTTTTTTTTTTTTTTTTTTGCTGAATGAAGACTTCTTTACCTGAGTCACATGCTTTCACAGCTGTCTTTGGAAGCCCCATGTGCTTTTGCCACAGACGAGAGAGAGGCAGTAGACTACTAGTCTTTCTTTTAGAAATAAGAAAAGTTCAAATAATTCTTTTTATTTCTTTTAGATTATAAATTATAGTATATTTTTTCATCAAATTGTGTTAATTTGGTCTCTATCAATTTTCAAATGAGTTATTAAAAAATTTTAAAAAAGGATTTTTTTTGAAAAAGTAAAGTTCAAATAATTATATATTTAAAAAAAAAAAGATTTTTAGAAAAAGAAAAGTTCAAATAATTATATATTTTTTAGATTATACATTTTATTTTTCTCATTAATCTAAATTTTGGTATTGTTTTAATATAGTTGTTTTAATTTGGTCTCTATGTTTTCCAAATGAACACTTATCCTTTAAAGCACTGGCTGGCCTATTTTCATAATCATGATGTAAATGACGGACTTAAAAGAGAATACCTAACCATTTAAGTGGGGATTAATTACTCATTCGACTACTAGCCTTAACATTAGAATTGTTGTTGACTCGTTACTAGTCTTAGTGTCCGTTTGGATTGAACTTATTGTTGCGAAAACTGAAAACACTGTAGTAAAATAATTTTTAAATGTGTGAATAGTATCGTAGGATTTATTTTTAATATTTTTTATTGCGTGAACAGTGTATAAACAGTGATAAACAGTGCCACTACAGTGCCTTGTCTGTCAAATTTGAACCGTTTGCGACCAAAAAGAAAAAAAAAAAACCGCGTGCGACCAAAAAAAAAAAAGAAAAAAAAAAAGGAAAACGTAGACGCCTAAACGCAGACGCCCAATCCAAACCCCACCTTAGTAATTAGTATCCCTTTTCTTTCTAGTAAGTCTGAGTCTTCTATTAAATGGTCAAAAGTCTACTCATGTGAGGGGGAGGACTCATGTTATGATATATTTTCTCGTTAAAGGGTGAGGATTTATTTTACGGAAACTTGATGTATTTTCTCGTTAAGAGAAGGGAGAAGGATATTGAAATATATATTAATTACATTTTTTTATTGGTGGAGAAATCTTGGTGAAGAAAGTAGGATACCGTTAACCGTTGTTCACCCTTAATTAAGGACCGCTTGATACATGTTTTTCCTCACAAAATGTGCGAGTCCTATAGCTGTGTGGGCTGTACAAGGCAAGATACATATATCTATTTAATTTATCTAATACATGTTGTACCAAAGCTTATGTTTAAAAGGTATAGATATTGTCTACGAAACAAACACTTTCTCTTCAATGATGCACTAACTCTAGTCATGAGTTTCCTGTATTTGCTAGTTTCATCTCTTCTCTTCTCTCTCTCCCACTCTTTTTTTTTTTTTTTTTTTCACTCAGTTGTTTAAATGAAACTCAATTTTAACAATACGGTCCTGCATCATTAATTCAACCATCTTTCAGCACTATCGTATATGGTAAAAAAATATAGGAAAATGTTGAATTACTAGTCCGTAACTACTAGGAACAATAACTGGTTTAATCGTGTGACTTTCAGAGAATGCTTTGCTACAGTAAAGCCATGCCTTGAAAATAGAGATGCATGTTAATGGTTAACCTATTGTGGTTTTCTCAATCTGGTTAAACAACAGCAATCGCCACTAAGTTTACGTTTCAGCAAAAACAAAAACAAAATGCCACTAAATCTTAAAAGGAATTAGACCATTCTCCAAATTAAGGAGAATAATTGAGTCCATCACGGCTTTAGCACATCTGAATTACTGAAGCTGGCCCATGGGTCAAGGAATTCATGTTAGCAGCCCACTCTTACATAATGCTGATTTGCAAGCCCAGCAAGCTCGCACCTTGAGTACTCGACTATTAAAATATGAGAGGCAAGAGAGAAACCTTAAAGCTTGATCTTGTCATGAATTATGATACATTATTTGTGGTTATGCTGCTATGTGTTCAAGCCTTCAAGGATTCACACAAGTCTCATTGATACTAGAGATGATAGAAGCGTAAATTGCTTCTTTTAAGTAACAGTTGCGATGCACTAGCCACTTCTTTGCCAAGAAAAGAAATAGCTTCCTTTTTTTTTTGGAGGGGGGGTTGAACTTGAATGTGTTAATAGTTCATTCACAATAAAGCTAAAGAATGATATAGTACATGATATTGATGAACCGAAAATGACACAAGTCACAAGCTGCAATATTTCCACTGCAAAACACATGGGCTGTAGCTACCAAAAACTAAAAAAGACAAAGCTGCATTGCTGTCGCAGAACACAGCCTACAACAAGTACTCAGAATTCATAAACAGCAAGATGTCCTCTACCTGCTACAAATCAATTCCAGCTCTAATAATATAAACCAATGGCCCATATGACCTAATACTATTCTCTGATCTGTCCCTTTATGTGGGTTAGGTCCAAGGTCGAATCCCCTCACTTACATTATTCAATCAAACCAATTCAGCTGAGCCTATTAAGCACAAACTTAATACTTGCTACCATCTATCAGGGTGAGGAAAAAAAAAATTGCTGCCACTCTTGATGCAGGAGCATCTTCTAAGCTGTTTTAATGTCTTTGTTTGAATTCTAGCTAGCAGCCTTAGCTATTGAGAACAGTTAGCTTATATGGCAGTCATTCTTATTTGAATTAGTTAGTCTTGTTAATGAGTTAGTTACTTGTATTAGATGTAACCAGTGTCAGTTTGACACTTGGCAAGATACTAATGGTTGTTAGTTGTAGAACAGATTTTATAAGTACTCTTGTACTCTAATTTTGTAACCAATTCTTGAGAATTAGTGATTTTAAACCTTTGTGTGCTTCTCTTTGGAACTTAGTATTCTTGTCAAGGACGGAACTACCTTGGGGCTGAGGGGGGCCCAGCCTTTGAAAAAAAAATTCCTAGTATATATATTAGCATAAAAATTTTACTTTTGGCTCTAAAATTAATATACTTAGCCCCCCTCTCCCATACAATTTACAAATTGACCCATGGAACCAAAAATGAAAAAAATTATCAAATCATCCTTTGTCTAGTTGTCTCAAGAATATCAAGAAAAACATTTAGCTAAATATTTGGACAATTTACAAATCTGGACAACAAGGAAAATCTACAAAACAATTTACATATTCAGGTAATAAAAAAAATCTTTGGACAAGGTCCAAGTTAAAAAAAACTATAACAAATCAATTATAAATTCTAGCAAAACAAATCACAAAAATTCAATAATCTTTACCCAAATGTCTACCTCTCATTTGAGAGCTCTTTGTCCCTCTTAAATGACTCCACCCCATAGTCACAGAGACAACTCCTATGCTGCTAATCACTTCATCCACACACCAATTAGTGTCACCAGCAACTTGGATTAGTTGGTGTCTTTAACTCAACCCATTAAAAAAATTTATTTTCTTAAAGAGCTGTTGCTCTTTAACACAACCCGTGGAAAATTTTTATTTTTTTTTGAATGATAGAATTTTATTAATTTTTAATATTTTATTAACTTTGGGACACACTTGGTAATTTTTTAAAGGAAAAGATCTCACATCTTTATGCTACCTCAACCTTAACCAAGTAATTATGTATATATAAAAAAAAAAATCCTTAACCAAGACACCAATAATTGTCTCACCCTTTTTTTCGCTGAATATTAGTGAATGATTTTGATTAACCATTATTTTAGTTGTTTTATTCATGTAATACTAGACATGGATTTGAACTTTTAACTATATTTTTTGTATTTTTTTGTATTTTTTAGAATCTTTTATATATAGCATTATGAAGTTATTAGGTATAGAATTATGTGAATAGAATAAATAGATTTTTAAAAAAAATAATGTGGATAGAATAAAGAATTGGTCTAACCTCACTCAGACTTTGAAAATATCAAGATGTGTCAATTAACTTACAGAATTCTTGATTATAAATATTTATTATTTTTTTTTAAATACAAAAAAAAAAAAAATTAATGCTAATAATATATCGTTGTCAACCTCTAGTATTAATATTCCAACTATTTAAAATTCTTGAACAAAGAACTTTGGCCCCCCCTAAGTTTGAATCCTAGTTCCGTCCCAGATTCTTGTAGAGGTGCCTAACAACCTACTACTAAATGTTCTGAGCAACTCTCATTGCTAAACAAACCCAAAATAGTTCACCCTACACACATTCCCTGCATCAACTCTCCTGGTGAAAGATTATTCATAAAACATATGAGCTTGCACTCCAAATGGTTTCTTTATAATAAAGGATCACCATTATAACTTCATCTGTCAATAATTATGTGCATTTAGATCTGCTTATTTTCATAACATTATTTTGTTTATTGGGTAAAAGTATAGTTATACCTTGAAAAAAGTGATATCTTTAAAAAGTTATACATTATGATTTAGGATGAAAATAAGTTCAACTAAATAGACCCATACAAAGAGGGATGTTGGTAGCTAGAAGTAATTGAGACTTTTAGTAAATTTTGATCTTTGATTTATCCTGTTAGTTCCCCATGCTGTTGATTTTATGATGGATCTTCATCTGAGCTTATAAAAGTTCATAAAGAGTTGCTCGCTGAATGTCAAAAGCGAGCTGATTGCAACACTGAAACATTTTAAGGTGTGGAAAATGAGTGAAAGTACAGAGTTGGTGGAAAGCCTTCATGTTAGAGTAGAAATTGAGATTAATTAAGTTGCTCTTTGAAGATGATGTTAAAGCAACCATTGAAAGTCCACAAGGGAAGGGAGTGGTTGAAAAAGCTATAAAGTGAGATGCAAATTTGTTTTATTCATGTTTGGAGTCTTTCTCATGGATGTAACTTCTCATCAATTAGTTAGGTAAGCTCTTCCTATCAGGAGTTAATGCTCTAGTTAGAATTATCATCAAGGAAAATATACAGGCTTTCATTGGTAAATTTTTTGTGTTGTTTTCTAAGAAAATTTCTTAGTCTGTAAGAAAAAGAAAAGAAGAAATATAACAGCAGAAACTGACACATGGCATAAACATTATTAATCCACTTCTGCTAGGTAATTAGTCCAAGAAATCAATTAAGTAAATATAATACGGAGATCAATTTATTTATTTATTTTTTGGGTAAGTAACACACAACTAACCGGTCTTGATTCTTGAACCCACAATTTAACCCTCAACCTAAAATGTATAAGGGGAGGAGATGCAATTGAGCTAGAGCTTATTTGGAAAGCGGATTTGAATTTAGGTTTTTCTTATGAGAAGAATCAGACAATTCAATTGAATTATGAAGCTTTTGACCGAATTATATAAGAAGGTGCAGCATTAATACGGAAAACTCCTTAATAATTTGTAGTTTGTCACTTATTTAAATTATTCCTACTCTCTTGACCTGGAAATATAACAAAGCTGCCTTGCATGAGTATACCAACTTAGCTTCCCATTCATTTCAAGTCTAATTACCTCCTTTAGTAACTAATTTTTTCTAGTGTTCTCATCAATTAATCATACATTAACAATCAAGTGTATGGATTCGCATCTGAAAGTACCGTGTTGCTTATGTGAGTGCTGTGATTCCAAGAAATTAATATAGACTCAGTAAACATGAATGAACCTCAATGATCCATCATGGTTTAACATACTCAAATACTCTTCCGTAATCTCTGAATTTTACATAACCTATTCATTCATAAAGTAAAGAAAAATCTCAATACAAACATGACTGACACCAAAAGAAAGAAAAAGCACTGCCTCCAACCTGGCTAAAAGCCTAGACTTATGAGAGAACCAACAAAAAAAAAGCAAACCAAGTCATAGCCAACACAGCCACAATTGGAGAAAGAATATTCCCTGAAGATGAATTAGTTGAGGTAGGAGTAGTAGTAGTAGTAGCAGTGGTTGTGGGTGTGGTACTTGTATTAGTACTTGGTGTTCCAGCTGCTGGTGTTGTGGTTGATGCTTTCGCAACTGTTACAGCAACCTTCATGCCACTTCCACAATGGCCAACAATACCACAAATGAAGTAGCGAGTCCCAGCAGTTTTTAGAGGGATGGTGGTGGCTCCACTGCTATCTGAGCTAAGAGAATTGCCCACAGTGCAAGTGCTGTAGTCACTAGAGCTCACTTCATCAACAGTGTGCCCACTCGCATAGTTGAACACTACAAGAACAACAAAATCAACCAAACTTTGTATAATCTCAAAATTCGAAATTGTTTATGGATCTCAATAAACTAGTCAAAATTGAACAGTATCACAGTAAGATTTTGGAAAAATATAAGTTTAATCTTGGTTCAAAAACTGTTTTACCTTAAACAAATTTGTCATTTAGATTTGTTATTTGCCTGTCTTATATAGTTACATGTCAAAAATACTAATTACAATTTTGGGATTATTGCATTTGAGGTATATAAGGCAGAACTAATTATTAGTACTCATACAGAAACATGTTTCTTCTTCCTCTCATATAATAGTTAGTCTTACTAATTAAATCCATAGTAGGATTTATCATTTATATGAGAATAGGAAAAAGCACATTGTTATATTCTTAACATATCTAATAACTTTTCATAAGACACTTTGATTTCTTTAATATGTGTCATCTATTTCCATAATTGAATACTATACTATCACATAAAAATTTGGAAAGGTAACTATGGAACTTTATAGGGCAATGTTTCACATGAAATATTGTGCCTAACCCAATTAAAAGTTTCACATGAAACAGTTCCTTTTGAAGCAGTTAGACAAGGAAATTTTGTGTGTTATGGGGCTGAAAATTAAAAACTTACCAAGGCTATCGCCAACAACAAAGGTCTTGCCACTAGTCCAGGTGGTATAATCATAATTAGTGACCCAACCATTGGTGTCTCCAACAGTGTAAACAGTGGCCAAGCTTGGCACGACCATACACAAGGCTAAGAGTGCACACACAATTCCAGCATTGTAGCTAACCATTTTTGTGGAAGAGAAGAAGATAATGAGCCTTTTTGGATAGTAGCTGAGGAATGGGGTTCCTTATATAGGGGGTCGGAGTCCGTAAAGTTTGGCCTGCTTTTCATGAATAAATTTCATGATAGGTAATTCTGTTCTATGGGGTTACTTGAATCATACCTTATACCTAATGCTTAAGTTAGTGGGCCCTCCTCCTCTTTTTTTTTTTTTTTTTTTTTTTTTTCCTTCCTTCCTTCTAGAAATAAGGGTGTCAAATAAAGTTATTCTTATTCCATTGTTTTTATGTTTTTGTCATAAATGGCTCCATATTATATTATGATTGTTGTATAATAAAAGTGGGGTTAATAGTAAATTCATATAAATATAACGTTGTTCTAATAATAACTTATCGCCTAAACAAATTGTAAAAGAAAATAGTTATATTGATAACATTCAGGTGGGTTTTTTTTTTTTTTTTTTTGGGAGAAACAATTATTCAATGTGGTTAACTCTTCATTGCAATGTCAAATTCATATTTCACAATTAAATAATTGATTTTTTTTTGGGAGAAACAATTATTCAATGTGGTTTAACTCTTCATTGCAATGTCAAATTCATATTTCACAAATAAATAATATCAATTATCAAGGCTACAAGTTTCCTCTGGCCCAAAAAGTTGGTTGTCTTTTTTACCTTTTCCATAACCAAAACATACATTATCCTTTTATGAGCAACCTTTTGGTTCATGAAAGGAGAAATTAAGCAATTGCTTATTTTCTTTCTTGGCATTCTTGCCTATTAATATTTATAACTAAAATTTGTTGCATTCGATGTTGCTGTTATGGTCGTAAAACTGTAGAGAGTTGATGATAGACGCCTCACAATTGGTTGGAAGAGATTCTTAAACATCATAATGAGATTGACATTATTAAGCTCATGAAATAGATAAGATTATAATATGTGCTTGGAATCTACTCAATGTAGTGAATAAGTTAATGAAAATGTGAGCTGTGAAAGCATAAGGACATCGACTTCTTTGATAAAATAAAGCCTTCCATGACCAGCCGGGGTTGTTAGGTGGAGACATTGTATACATGTAAATGGGAACTATGATTCTTTTTTTGACAAAAAAAGGGAAGATCTTAATTGAATGATATCTCTCTCTGTTTTTATAATTAGGACAGTCAAGCTCACCTCTTTGGAAGGTGTCTAAGAAGCTACTAGATCAAGAGGCCTTTGACAATTGTGATGATAAAATCTCTGACTTCAACTAATCAGCATGGAAAATAGTTTATTTTAAGCTATCAATAGCCATAAGGGGACTGCCTCTAGTGTAGTTGCCAAATAAGATAGATTTACTTTTAAATACAAGATAAAAAAGATATTAAGAAATTAATTCATCATATTATTTATATGGCATCAGACACATTTGTCAATTCATTATTGCCTTATGTTGTAATTTTTTTATAGTAAAATTACCCGCTATAAATTTTGATTCACCATATTAGAGATGATATTAAGTTATGGTAGGTCTACATGTCAGAGGCGTTACATTTATTTTCATTATGCACATAATTTTCTCATTAGTATAAAGTGGTCTAGAAAATATAATAGTCATCGATGACATCATGAGGTGAAACTGTGAAAGATCTCATGGATCTCAAAGCAAATATAAGTTGAACTACTTGGGTTAAAGTTGAGAATAATTAGAAATTAAATTTGGTGGGATGCCAAAAGCAGCCGATAAAAGTTGGCGAGGCACTTAAATTAAACAACAATAGTTGTAGTGGGTCTAGAAACAATTACGATGGGTCACTGCCAAAGAGTTTTACCTCACTTCCCTAATAATGATATTTAATCTCTAAATCGTTTCAATGGGATTTGGCGGATGTCGGTAACAAATAGTAGTCTCTGAACCGTGCTAATTTTTCTTCCATGTTGTAACTTCAAAAGAGGAAGAAAAATTTTGGGCTCTAGTTTGTTAAGTTTGTCTGATGCGAGACTTTGAGATCAAATATCACCAGCATAAAAATGAAACCCCTGATGATAAAAGGTAATCATCCTAAAGTGAAATATAATAAGTTTAAATCCTATCGTATGTTAAAAAAAGAAAAAAGTGTTTCATTTATATATTTTTTAATTTTTCCTTTTCGTGACTAATTTTGAAAAAGGTCCCTACACTTTCGGCTCAGACCAAACAAATAACAAGTGGCAGCCCTAAAGGGACTTTTGAGGAAATAGATAAATCCTCAAAGGGCCACTTCTTGATGGACAATGTCTGGAGAACCATTCTTTGAATATCAGGGTCAGGGCCAGGGTGTTAAGCATATTTAAAAAAAATAAAAAATAAAAATGAAAATTGGAGTGTTGAGGATTCTTGACACGAATGTAAAATAAATCAGGTTAGAATTTTGTTCGGTTTTTTTTCCAAATCCTTCAATTTTCTAAATTTTATATATATTATGGGTCAAGTGGCACAAATAATTTGTAGGCCCATGTACTTGTAAAATACTAATATTAATCTTAGGTTAGTCTATGATTAACCTAAGTTAATTGATTATTCATTATTTTTAGTATATTGATCTTACATTAGGTTCATTGTAATATAAGTGCTTAAAATAATATGTAGCCACTACAGCTTTATCATTGTGGACATAGGCCGTTAAATCGAACCATGTAAAGTTTGTGTATACTCTTTCTTTTGCGCTTCCACTCATCATTAAATTATCATACACAATCATACAACAACTTTCCAATTAAAAATATTAAAAAGAGATCAAACATATTCAAGGCATTCACAATTCGTAACATGTGTGTGCTCTTTCTTTCATACTTCCGCTCATCACCAAATTATCACACACAATCATACAACAATTTTCCCACTAAAAAAACTAAAAATCTTAAAAAGAGATCAAAGATATTCAACGGCATTCAAAATTCGCAACACGTTAGAATCAATCAGCCCATAAAAAGCACGTACAACATATGGCATAAATTGGTAACATGAGAATTGAGATTCGATTAATTCCTTTAATTTGAAGCCAAAAGGAAAACAAAGGCAATGAAATTGGTTAGTGCTAAATTTTATTATTTATTAGTGGAATATATAGATTGAAAGGTGGGATGTCCCAATTCTGATATAACCCCTACACCTAACCAGTGAAGAAGAGTTGTAAAGTACATCATGTTCTGAAAGTGATAAAACCATTGCATAATTACTCAACCCAACCTGAACTAATAAGTGGGTCTCCACCACATTCCAAAGCCAAAAACCAACGAAAGCAAAGCATACAAAAACATCTCCTAAGTCCCAATTGAAAAGGTGGTTATGTTATGGGTTCGACAACTTTTAGAATTTGGTTGGACCCTATGGGGTCCGTCATAGTCTGGCTAGCTACTCTGTTGGGTTAGTCCATTTTACCCGCACCCACCACTTCCCTTCATAGGATTCCCCCAAGGAAAAGTGGGGAAAAAAATAAAATACACAAAAATATACAAACAAAATAAAGATGGCAACGGGATGGGATGGGACGGGACGGGATAAGGATAAGTCAAAGGCTTGATGATGGGTGTCCCGTCTTCGTCCCGTTCTCTCGGGCTAGGAATGGGATAAGTTAAAATAAAAATATTTTACGATCTTTAATGAGGCAGTTCAAACAGCATTGAGAGAAATGAGAGGAACATGATGGTCCCGGTTGGGACATTTTCTTACCATCCCTTAAAATTTCAAGGCTTAAATGATGCAGCATACCTTCTTCTTCATGTGAGTTATCTTCGATCGTGTCTTATTCCTGCAATGAAGTTTAAGGCAACGTAGTTTTGTAGTTTCGTATTGAACAAAATTGAAAGCTAACAGCGTAATTCAATTTTTTAATTTAGCCAAAATATAAGTACTAGACTACTTAGACATTGGCCATCAAGCTTGTGAATATCTCACAGATGTCAGCTGGTTCTGATGTGGTTGAGACGATCATACAGTTCACGCGTAGACCACACATACGTATTATTGTTCTGTCAGTGGGTCAATGTCTGTTTGTAGATTAAAAAAAAAGTGAGCAAAAGCTTACGCACCTAACACGTCAATAAAGGGTTATGTGGCAACTTGAATTGTAAGATGTATCCACTGCAACTTTTAAAAATCTTTCAATGGAAGAAAGGACCTGGGGTTGTTGAAGATATAAAGTATACAACAAAATAATGATGATAATAACATAAAATGATTAGAGAGTGTGAAACAAAGAGAATTAGCATGGTTTGACACGATAGCCAATGTTTGACAATAGATAAGTCTTTTTAAGTAACTGTATCTTTCTTATTTGAATTGTGTGTTACAATAAACACAATGCATAATATATTTCAAAACCATAGTCTACACATGTAGGAATATAAAGAAAATCATTATTTACCCATTCTATGATAGTGTCTTTAATATATTCTAGCAGAGATAATAGGGCTTTACGGGGAGGATGTATTATCAAGTTGGATTTTTTTCAAATCAAATAGGACTTGCACTCATACTTGGATTTGGTGATCTGCATAAATCTCTCTTTGTTTTTCAGGGATTTAAACAGTTTGTAACTTATAAAAGAGACCAATAAAGAGGTAAAGGATAAAAAATAAAAGAAATTGGAGATTGACAAGAGACCAAAAATTCCAAATGGGTTTTTCCTCATATGCAAGTCACCCTTTTACTCATCCACATCATAGATGAAAACTATAGATATAGCTTAGAGTTTGTTTGAATATCGCTTATTGCTGAAAACTGAAAATTAAAAACACTGTAACAAAATAATTTTCAAATGTGTGAATAGTATTGTGGGACCCAGTTTTAATGAAAATTTTGCTGAATTCCGTACTTGTGAGTCCCATGAACCACTGTTTAAAATGCAAACGCGTTGAAAACATTTTTCAGCGCAACCCAAACTAACACTTAGTAGCATTGCAAAACGCGTACTCCTAATTACGCAACAGCCTGACAGAACAAGTAAAACTAACTGAACATGTGAGTAGCATGAACCTGTACTTACTACGAATATTTTGACCAGAAAAGAAATACAAAAGAATATGGTATGCATGAATATGATGTCTTCAAAGCTATATCTAATCCTTAGGTAGAATTTCAACATCAACAGGATCTTCTCTTCTAGTTTTCTTTTCTTTTATTATTTTTTAATTATTTTGTATTCCAAGAATAATGTTTCCTCCTCTCATATTACAGTTGATCCCGCTAATTGAATTAACGATAGAATGCTCCATTCATGTAATAGGAGGAAGTTTAGCTCTAGAAGTATTGAAAATTTTTCCAAAGATACAGGTCAAAAGATTTAGTGTATAATGTCATAATAGTAGTGTAGTGATTTCATTTTCTGCATGCATAACATTTTATGAAACTGATAAAATAGAATAAATTCAACAATCACTAAAACTAAGAAGACAACCCAAACAAAGCATTCTCCCAGTCCCAGCTATCTAGAATCAGCTATGGAAATCTCATTTTGTCATTCTATTCTCAGGTTTTAGCAGTACAGCACAAAGTTGCCTATAAACTATTGCTGCGCCTCTTAGTTTTAAAAGGCAGTGGGACAATATCATGTATTATTCAATGTGCTACCTATGTTTCTTGAATAGACATACAACTTTTGTCATGAAAGATGAAATTAAATAGAGAAAAAAATGCTTAAGCAATTAGGAACATCCAGAAAAATCAAACAACTATAACACTCGAATGAAGGGATAGGGTTCATAGATCTGACAAGTTCGTTATGCAGTTATACAATAACAAATTATACTTAAAAAATAATAATTAATAATTTTTTATCCACCAAGATTTTTTAATGTCACTAAGTGATAAAACTCAAACTCTTAATACTTAAAAGATTGATAATTATATGAATATTCTCTCTTTTTACAGCAACTACTCTAAAACACTTCTAGCTATGCTCCCATGGAACAAAGGCATCTACATATTGCCCCCAGTGTGCAAGTGATTTGTGGCCAACATATCTTCAAAACAGAAGTTGATACAAGTTGTTTGCAAATGGGTAATTAACATCCAGTGTATATGACATTATCAATAGCAAAGGGTGGATTTAGAAACTAGAATTTTATTTGTATAACTCCACCCTTGTATTTGAAGGACTATTTTTCACATAGCTGATCTCAAACTCCAAAAAGAAGAGGAAAAGGACATTTGCTGTGGATAGGTTAAAATAATTCGATAGCATAAAAGTAAAAAGAGGGTTAAAAAAGACTAATGCAGCCAATGCCAAATAGTTGAGAACAATGATTCTTTGGTAGTTGAGCAATTCAAACATCACATTAGAAGTAGCTTATGTTATCTCAAAGCTGAGGAAAAAAAAGGGGAAAGGAAACAAGAGAGAGCTAATAGCTTAATTTGTAAATATAATTTGGCGTAGGATAGATCAGATTTTTTTTTCCTCCCAACAACCGCATTACCATAGCCACAACAAACATCATGATGGATTCTGACATAATATTTTCAAGGCTTCGAAAAAAAATTTTAGAAGAGGAGATTTGATAAATGATAAATTTTTGGCCAGATGTTTGACTACAGAAGAGAAGCTATTGGAAAATTTTTGGTTATCTTTATACGGAGTGGACATCTGAGTTTTAAATTGCTTCTGCTTTGAGTAACATTTTGCCATCAGAGGATAGTTTCTATCAGCTGCATCAGAAGGATCTATAGATTAAAAGGTCTCTCTCTCTCTCTCTCTGTGATCAGATTCAAAGAAGTTTCAGTGTAACTGTGGTCAACTTTGTTATCAAACAAATTTCATAAGCAACATTGAGGGCACACAAATTCAGCAGGAAAAACAAAAACAAAAAACAAATAATTGAGGACACAGAATCAACTATCAAGATAGAGAAATGCACACATGAAACCAGCAATGATCTACAACAAATAAGCATAGGTAAGCCAACATCAAAGAACATGGAAGAAGTATCAACATAAAATAAAATACAGATCTAAAATGTGTATAAGAACATCCAGGAAATGAATGGCCCTAATACACTGGTTTCTGCATCGCCATATGAGAAATGCACTGATGTAAGCACGAAATCCAAGCATGTGTGCACACACATCCCTGCAAGCAAGGGAGAGGGAGAGAGATATTATATACTCTAATAATCAAACAGAAATATCTGTTTGAAAAAGTTCAGCTGCCAAATTTCCCCCCTCCCACACACACAATTTTCTTTAGGTTTGGGCATAACACTTAACAGTTGAATGAATCTATCGGATTTCAAAAACTTTTGTTCACCTTGCCTCTCTTACCCACTATGAGCTACACATATCATATACCCTGAAGATAAATTATTTTATAGGAAGGAAAAAAGGAGAGACAAGCAGAAGAGCCAAATATTGCCAGGCTAAACCATCTGAATGTCACACCAGTATATTCAACAAGCTAAACTATCAACACGTGTTCATATCATTATTACACGAGGGGAGATGAGTGAAGATGGTATTCCAGTCCAAAGGAAACTTGAACGAGGTCTTTAAATTTACCACCATAGCATGCTACCAAGCATCTTTTAGTTAAGGAATGTTGACCTCTTCAATATTGATCTTCTAGAATTCAAAATTATGAATATATATTTATGATAAGTAATTTAATATATAAAAAAAAAAAGGCACAAAATGGGCACAAACAACATCCATTGGATATATACAAAAATTACAACAACAAAGCCCTGGTCCCAAAACTATGGTTCTGCAATAAATCCTCAATAAACTAATTGTGTTCACATGTATTCCTTTCTACCATTCCATCATATCCAAAATCAAACTCTCTATTACCTTCTTAATCAACATATCCTTTTTTGCTACTTTTACTAATGTTATTTAGGTCTTCCTCTACATTTTTTGTTTCCTCGACTTGAATCAAATCACTCTTCCTTACTGATGCAATAATTGTAGAATAATTTTTAAAAGCTATAAGTAGAACAGTTGTGGAAAAGATGAGAGAGGATCCTTCTAAAATGGCCTGCTGAAGTATGAAAATCTATATTCAAAAACGGAGGAGAGCTTCAATTCAACTTGAAGGCACCACAAGCACAACAAAGGACACAAGTGAATTTGAATCAAGGTATTAAGGTGATGAGCTCTTGTTAAATAGTGGATAGGATCCAAGATAGAGCTCAACTAGAATACAAATCCAAGTAATAGTCCCCAAGTTTTTGATGGCATACCACATCAGTATCTATATTTGTTTCTTATCTGCAGCATTGAATTTAAGAAGCTTTACCTACTGAATCACAAAAATGAAGAAAATGAAGTGAATTCACTGACTCCGAAAATTCACTTTCCATTCTCATCAGCAGTATCTGCTTGCTCCACACTAGAGTTCAACTCAGTTGATGTATCTCCAGACTCTGCACTCTCTTCTGTAGTTGATGTATCTCCAGACTCTGCACTCTCTTCTGTAGTTGATGTATCTCCAGACTCTGCATTCTCTTCTGCTCGTAGTTTAACAAATTGTCGACTACGTGCTATTCGAATTGGTCTTCCCATAAATATCTGCAGTACAGAAACTTCTCAAATGAAATACAATCATATTCACTAGGAATAGTCTTAGAAAATTCAAGCAGAGAATGCAATCAAGCATTATAAACACGCCCACAGTCATCGTCACAAATCATAATGATTCAGCACAGTTATCAAGACCAAATTACCTTCCCTTGGAAAGAAGAAAGAGCTTCGTCAGCATCTTTCTTGTATTTGAAGGCCACAAATCCATACCCAGAGGACTTTCTCGGATTCTCATGAAATATAACTTGTGCAGAAACAAGACTATTGTTCTCTGAGCCAAAGAATTCTCTGAGATCTTTAGACCTTGCTTCAAATGGCAAATTTGCTACAAACAAATTGAATGTTAATGGCTTTGGTTGCACAGGGGGAGGGGAAGGTTTCTTCTTTCGTGCCCTGGCATAATTGATCTTTAAAGTGCGGCCCTCGAACTCCTAGAAAGCAAAATAGAAAATAAAACCAGCAACTCCACAAGATAGCAAGTTAAAGACAAAAATCTTGTCCCTTATGTGCTGCAGATATAATGGAAGGGGAAAAAAAAAATCTTTGCCAAATAGTGGAAAAACCAACAGAAATGAACCTACAACAAAACAAACACACACAGTGATACTAACTGATGTAACAGATCGAGTAGTGGAACGATTTGCTAGTAGTGGATTAATTTTCTGAAATATTCTTTAATTACTTTTCTCTAATTTGGTTAAGAGAAATAAGAAGACTGAGGTTTGCTTCAAGGGAACCCTAGAGCTCCAAGTTAGACTAGCTAACATTTTGTAATTTGGGAAACCATGACTCTATATTCATTGTCTCAATCTAAATTTATCCATGAGCTTTCAACTAGATAAAGATAAACTTCAACTTTCTAGAATTTATCAACAAATGACTCAATTTATCATAATATAGACTAATATAAATCATCCTACAGACTCCAACCTAATTTCTTTGAATCCATACAACAATTGCAGATCATTATTTACTCAATACTGATCAAAATAAGCTAGACACATGACAAATAGCCACAAATGACTGAATGTGCCAATTTTTCATATACACTTAACTTGAGGAAACCTGCTGAGTTTTCTCAGGTAGCCAACAATGACATCCACCAAGCCTTAGTCTTAAGATTTTGGGGTCGGTTATCGATTTTTCAACAGACTATTCATGGTTGACCATATGTATTCTTTTCTCACATTCTATTCTATTTGAAGACTTCCTTAATTGAAATGTCATTTTTTACTACTATTAATGTTATTTTTGGTCTTTCTCTACCCTTTTTATCCCCCATCTTTCTTTTGATAAGTCTATCTTACTGGTGCATTGCTCTCCTCTAAACATGACAAAACAATGTCAAGTGACTCTCTCACACCATTTCATCAAATAGGGGTCAACTCTATTTTTAAAGGAATTTCCGCAAATCCTATATTTCTCCATATTTCCACTAATTCATGTTAACATTCTTAATTCAATACTAATCAAAATAAGCTAAACACATAAAACACAACCACAAATGAGACAAACAGTCATATACACTTATTAAGGAAGTCTGCTAATTTTTTTTTCAGGTAGCCAAATGATGTAAAATATGAAACTCAAGATACCAATTGCTTTCTTTTCCCTATATTCTTTTCATCTCAGCAACACAACACTATTGCAAAATTACAGGCATACAAAAAATTAATTATTTAATAAAAAAAAATAAAATAAAAAAACCCCAAAATGCTTACATACGAGTCGAGATTATTGAGAGCCGTGAGGGCCTCCTCAGGCGAACCCATTGTGACAAAGGCCAAACCTCTGTTTTTGACCTTGTTATGCATAGAGAGCTTAACCACCACACCCAAAAAAAAAAAAAAAAAAAAAAAAAAACCACAAACACATATCAGAAAAACCAACAAAAAACAAAACCCACAAAATAAAATTGCTCAAAACAAATTAAAAAAAAAAAAGAATAAAAACCTCAACGTCTAGGACCGTCCCATGTTTCTCGAAGAGAGTACGAACATCTTCAGCGGTACAAGACCAAGGTACGTTCTGGGCAATCAGTCTGTCTCGTGAAAACTCCTCAGTTTCTGGTTCCAATTCTTGGGTTTCGGTTGAAACATTGGGTGAAGAAGAAGATGAAGGAGCTTGAGCTTGAGCTTGTTCTTGGGTGGTGGAAGAAGAGAAGCGCAAAACGAAGTTGCTAGTACTAAGTCTTTTGGTTTTAATGGAAACGGAGTGAGAGAGATTGTGTTTGTAGTTGAAGGTACTAAGATTGGACAAAGGCGTGCGTGTGAGTTGTTGTTGTTCAGTGAGGAAGTTGTGAGTTAGAGATGGAGAGTGTAGAAAGCGTAGAAGAACTGCCATTAACGTTTGTTTGTACGAAGTTGAGAGTGTTGCTTTGAGATTTTGAGAAGAGAGTGTGTCTCTCTTTCGGAATTTGGATATTGGATAAGAAGTGGGGACTACTTGGAGCTGAGTTCATCTGTTTATGAGACTGGCAAATTGGCACGTTTAATTGGGCCGGAACGTAGTCGTTTAGCTCATAGATTTTTTTTTTTTTTTTTTTTTAAATATTAAAATTTGGAATTGTTTTCATTTTAGTTTTTACTTTTCAAAATTTTTATTTTGGCTTTTCATGTTTGATTCTATTTTCATATTAACCGTTAATGTTTCAAAATTTTATTTTGATCTTTCATTTTTGATTCAGTTTTCTGTTTGATCTTAAAAATTTCAAAATCTTCATTTCTATAAGTGCAAAATGAAAAATTGAATCAAACATAAATAACTAAAATGTAAAATAAAAAGGTGTGTGTACAAGAATTATCTCTAAGGTCAATATAGCATCTCCTCTAAAAAAAATGGATTTGTGGCAAGTTTATTCAATTAGAATTAGCTCAATCATCTACCCCTTTTTCGTTTTGGTGCAAACAAGGTGAAAGTCAAGTTTTCCCTAACTTCTTACAATGGTTGTATAGAGCATCCTTCTTACTTCTTAGAGAATGTAACCCCAAAATCTATAAGGCCCACATTATGTGACAAGGGCGAACCATGCAACTGTTGCAGGAGTTACCCCCATGTTGCATGGTATGGTACATTGATTAAAATTCTAGGCAATCTTTATCCATAAAACGTAACCACAATTCTTTAAGTGTATGCAACTCCTGTAACTTAGTGCATGTGAATCACTTTACCAAACCATAAAAATAAAAGAGTGTGCCCATTTGCAAGTGATAAAACTACCCCTTGTCACTAAAACTTAAGTTAAAAAGTATAAATTATTAGGAAATGATAAATTTAATCACTTAACCATCATGTATGAGTCCAAAATCTCATTTAATAAGTGAGACTTAGCACATGAGATTTTTAAATTTAATAAAAAAGGTAGAATGCATATTTGAACTCAAGACCAGGAGGGGGGGGGGGGGGGGGGTCACATATGAATATGAAAATGTGCAGCACATGGGGCATGCAACAAGAATACAGATTACATGACACTGCAAGATCATTTTCCAATACTAAGGGGCTGTTTGGTAGACAAATTCCAACACATGTTTTCAGTTTTTAAACAATATTACACGCATTTCTACACATTTTTTCATCCACACATATTTCCATACATGTTTTCAAATACATGTACCAAACACCCCCTAAGAATTCATGGGGAAGAAAGATATCATGTCCTAAAATTCTCCATTAGGAGCTAATAGGAAGCAAACAATTTCCCTGTAGTATTATCTTGAAAATACATTGACAAGATTTCCAATCTTTCTCAGCAACATATTACTCAAAAGTACTCTTAAATTTCGTTAGATTGGTGTTGTCTAGAGTCTAGACAATCCGACTAAGAAGAAAGCCATTCCTTTCCTTGAAATCTTAGCGGCAGAGAATAACAAGAAAAATTAGTTCCAAATGGTAAAAATTGTAAACACCATCCTGTTTACAAAGGGGGAAAGAAGAAAACATCAACCTACTCATGAAAGTTTGTTAGAATTTATGCATTTTAGAGTCAGGGGAGTTATTTCGCAAGGGTGAAAGGGGATGTCTTGCTAAATCCACATCATTAAAATCAAGCTTCTTCTCAACTGGGCTGCTTATCTTGGGGCTTGATTTTCGCTTGTTTGACTGCAAGGAAGTCATATAGAACATTAAAGCTGAGACCAGAAACAGTACCAGAAGTGATTCAAAACACCACCCAAGCTTTTTCTTTTTTAAGTAAAAAAAAATTATGCAAGTTATTCCTCTCTTTCTCACCTTCGCAGAAGCAGTGCCAGTGTGTTTCCCACTAGAACTATGATGGCTTCTTTCTTTCTGATATTTCCTAAGCAACCTCTTATTTTCCTCATCCAATACATTGTTTTCTTCGAATAGCAATTTGACCTACATTTTATCATTAATAATTTAGATGAATATTTGGAGAACATACAATCCAATGCATGCAAATGAGAGAGAGAGAAGCGGGGGGTGGGGGCTCATCTGGCAAATGGGTTTTACTACTCTTCTCACCTCCTCTTCTGCTCTAGCAAGGTTGATCCTTAAATGTTCCTTATCGTTCTCAAGTGTCTTCGCTTCAGCAGCCAGTGATAGAATCTTCTGAGTTGATGGCCTCAAGCTACCACAATATCACAAAAAATGTTTTTTAAGTAACGAAGTGGCAACTCAAATATGGGCAACAAATTATGATGGTAAAATTACCTAAAGACATATTGTAATTGTACAAACACAAAGTCACCACTAAATAAATCAGCCAAGGAGGAATTATGTCAAAGTAAAAGAAAAAAATACTCACCAATTCCACATTTTAAGCAATCTTTGACATGATTCATGACTGCTATTGGCCTCCAAGAATGCATGTGCAGATGAAACATCATCTTTACTGATCAATGTTGTTAACACTGACTCAAGTAAACTGTTCTCTATAATTGTGTCCTCAGCAGAAGAATCAACCTTCAGGTTAACAGAAAATTTAGGTTTGTCAGCCCTAATTCTATTTAAGATAGAATCAAGCTCTCTATATTGCTCTACCTATTACAAACTCATTATCAAAACAGAAGGTGAGAAATATCAAAGAGACAAAGACAACTTACTAGCAAATTGTTTTGACTAAAGTCAAATTCTTTTATCCTAAAAATATAACACTGATATTAGTCTCCTTTGCACAGTACATTAAGAAACTTGTCATTGTAAACTGTAACTATGAATTATTCCTCTGTTGTGCGTGTGCAGACACTGTTACTGGGTTTGGCAAAACCAAAACTCAGTTGTCAAAGAACTGTTCAGACAGTATTACACCATAAGGGATTATGTAGATTTGAAAGAGAACTGTTTTTATCATTTAGCTTTATAAACACCATGAATGCAGCATGACTGCTGGATTAGTAAATTTCATACGTTAAGATATTTTGAAACTGCAATTCCCATATACCACAAATAACTCATCAAATTCACCTTCCAAACATTTTTAGATGAAAATTACATTGAAAACCTTAATATTCATAAAAAACAATGTAAAATTCACCTTAGAATAAGTTTAAATAAAAACAATGTATTAAGGGAACCTTCTTACAGTCAACAGGATACACGCAGCAGCACTCAACCTTAAACAAAATTGCATGGATAATTAAATATGCTAGGACATAATATAATACACCACACTCTTTTTCATCCAAATTTCCTCCAACCAGCTTCACACAAAAATGCTTAATTACTTTTATCAAATAAAAAATATTGATTCAATTTGAGAACAGATTTGCGCCCTGCTATCTGCATCTTATCTGTTCTGTACATCTTTTCATTACTGAAAGCACATCATACTGAAAAGACTACTACTAATTCATGACTACTGCATCATATTATGGGTATAACCAGCTGCTAAATAATTTTCACTCGAAAGACATGATGGCTTCATCGAAAACCACTATATTGTATTGAGTTTAAACAGGATTTATTGTTAATTTATATTTTTACTGTGTTTGTCAACACATTCATTTCCAAGTATTTCTGTTCTTTGAAGTGCCTGAAAGGGATTGCCCAAGATAAACAGTGAAAGAGAGAGAGAGAGAGAGAGAGTGAGTGAGTGAGTAGAAAAAAAAAATTTTATTAAAAAAAAAATTGAAATCATAATCTATTTTGGAGATTCAGATAACAAAGTTGACATTTCAATGTAAAGAATACAACTGAACAAAAAATGGGTTCAGTTTAATTCGGTTTAAACTTTAAACTGTGGAAAGAACACCAAGCTTCTCAAGAGTGAAACTCTTGCATGCAGAAACATCAGAACAACAAACAGTTTTATTTATTTATTTGAGAAATAAAGGACCTTCCTATCAATAACAGTCTCAAGGAAAAGACAACACACACACACCCACCATACACACAAAACCATTGCATATAAAGCAACCTATTTTGATGCAAATATCATATACAAATCATAGAAATACACACAGAAACTATAGTATCTAAATGTTCAACTTGCCAGAATTTAAGTCACCCAAAATATCCTTACTGCAGATATCACAAAATTGACAAGCATCACACTGAATTCTCTACTGGCTCAATTCATTGAATAAAAGAAAAATAATTCCACTTTATAAACCCATCTTCCCTGATTCACACTATAAAAAAATTAAAATACCCACAAATCCATTAAATACAAAATTAATCAATTACCCAAGTACCTTTCTCTTTCAATTGATCAAATTTAACACAAAAATAAGCACATAAACAGATCAAGTAAAAATAAAACAAGGAAGATTAAAAAATAATTACCGTGCGCATCTCACATTCACACTTGTAGAACTGCAATTCCTCCGACAATTTTCTGACCTCCTCCTCCAACTCATGGACTCGAATCTCAGCCTCCTTGGCACGCTCATCAGCCTCATTCCCAAAATCCATCAAGGCTTCCCGGTCACGATCATAAAGCGAGCACTCCCTCTCCCACTTATTACACTGGCTCAAAAGATTCGCACACTCCAAAGCCAATTTTTGATTCTCCTCCACAAATTTCTTCAATGCTTGCGCATTCATACTTGCCTCAGCCTATAACATTTCCCCCAACAAAAAAAAAAATCTTTAATTCACCAAATAAAACACACATACATATAAATATAACCACACATAACAACATACATAAATACATATATGAATAATAATTCAGCCAATTACATTTTCAAATCAAATAAAAGACACACACATCAAATATATATATTTGATGACAAGGAACCACTTCAAGGCAGGGTCACTTCGTGTACCCACCCTTGCTGAATAAACCCTGGATACACGACCCTGCCCATACGGGTAATTAGCATTGAGCTAACCCATGTGGGCATATATGTATGAATTAAAATTCAACCAATTACATTTTCAAGAACACTACGAAAATCTAAAAATCAACAAACACACATACAGAAACATAAACATACATACATACATACATACCAATTAAAATTCAGCCAATCACATCTCCAAAAGCATTAAGGAAAAAAAAACAAAATCTTTAAATCAAGAAATAAAAAAACATACATACATACATACATAAAATGGGTAAAATTGAAAGGCACGAACCCTAATGCGGTCGATGAGTTCGTCTTTCTCTCGAAGCTTATATTGTAAGGAAAGGCACCGGTTGCGAAGTCGGCGCTGTGCTTCTTGGGAGACACTAAGCTTCAATTCCAGAGTCTTAGTCGGTAAAGGGAGCCCTAGTGAGTGATCAATGGAATCTTTGATGTAATCATCGATTTCTTGAGGAAGATCCATATTTTCTTAGAAAAAAAAAAAAAAAAATTTCTCGGGACCGATCAAAACCCTAGAATTTCACAATTGGGAATTGAAATTTTAGGGTTTTGGGAGCCAAAAACGAGAGCGTTTTGAAACCCTAGAGAGAGAGAGAGAGAAGAGTTTGGGTTTGGTGTGAAGTCTGAAAGATCGAAACGACGGAGTTTTAGATTGTCTGAAAGTTTTCTTTGTTTTTCTCAATCTTTGGGGGAGGGTTGGGGTGTTTGTTAGTTTGTTTGTGATATCTCAGTTGGGTTTTCAAATGTGAGGGGCTGGCTGGGTAGCCGTTAGGGCGCGATTTCAAATGAAACCAAAATTTAGCTGGGCCCCACGCGGATGGTACTCATGATGAGTAAGAACGAGACATGGATGGCGCTCCAGTTTAAAAAGTGAAACGTAAAACGTATTACGTGGCTCGTAATAAACCACTGGAGATTAGGATTTTTTTTTATAAAAAAATTTGATAAAAGGTATTGCTATGATCTGATTGGATAGCGAGGGAGTACATGAGATTAGAGCAGAGAGTTTTTTTTTTTTTTTACTTCGATAGGTAAAATTAGTTGATTTTAGCTTAATTTTTTTGTGGTTGGACTAATTGTTTTGGGCTTGTATATTTTGTTTTAGATTTTAGATGTATAAATTTTCTTTTATGACCGTTAAAAAGAGGAAAAATGTTAGAATTACATTTTTTTTTTTACAAATTATTGATATGATAAGTGATTATTAGTAAGTAAAAAGTTATGTAAGTGACGAGCACAGATGTGAACTAATAATAATTTGTACTTCAACAGTTTGTAAAAATGTTGTAGAAAAGTTTGTGCTTATAGTATTATTCTTAAAAGAATCAATGATATTGTTTAGTGGGGCAAAGTGCAGTGGCGGCTTCAGGAATATTTTTCAGGATGGTCATTAAAAAATTTAAATTACACAAAATTTAATTAAAAGAGAACTTCATATATTAACAAAAAAAAAAACACACACACACACACACACACACACAAATACATAGTCTTACAATTTCTTTCTACAAATTTTTTTATTTTGAAATTTTTGCATGATAGTCTCATTACCAATGTTACAAGTTATATCTCTATCAAAATTTTAGTTAGATAAAAATTTTCTTGGGATTTTTTTTTTTATTTGTAAGGACCTAATATATTATTAAGAGGACTAAAGTTTAAGGACAAAATTTGGCTACAAACTTAATTATACCTTAAGGATACAACTCTCATTAAATAAATTAACATGGTAAATTTTGAAAATCTAATTGTTGAATTGCATGTTCTTTAATCTTTATGTTCTTAAAACACATGTCAAATTTTATGTCAATCGTATGTTATTTACTTTTGATCCATAAATTTATTTTTTATGTATAATTTTAGACTACAAAAACTCAAAATTTAAAGATTTGATTGATGACATAGCTATTAATCTTTGATCTTCTTGAAATTTTGCAAATATGGAGGTTACAAGAAGAAAATGTATCTATTTGTGGATTTGTCAAAATTCATGTACAATAAAAAAAAGATTAAAGTTATAGTCTTAGTTTACAACCAAGTTTGTTAATAAATTTTGTCCAAAATTTAATTATGTTGGGTCTAAAAAAATTTAGAGTGGTCACAAATATTTTTTAAAGATTAAAAAATCATAAATTTTTAAAATTTATATATAATAAAAAAAAATTCAAGTCAGGGTGGTCCTGTGACCACCCTGAACTGTACGTAGAGTTGTCAATAGCAAAGTGTAATTTTATAGAACAAAATTACTAAAAGTAGTACTTATAATAAATAAGATTTGTAATTAATTTTTTGTGTTATTTTTAAATTTTATGCATTAGTCTGTAAATTTATATAGTAAAATTTGTAAAGTTTCTAACTGTTAGGACATATGTGTTTCACATGCTAAGAACATATGTCTTACTTATTTATGTAAATTGGCTAATCCTTTGACAAAACGCACTTTACTTGTAATTGGGTAGATCTAGGTGTTTTTAATACTTCAAGAAACCATGTTTCAAGATCAAGTGTTGAAGCCATCAAGTCTGTCCAAGAAAAAGCAAGTTGAAGTGCAGAATTTTTAAAGCTCGACACCTCTCGATAGCTACCTCGACACCTGCTATCTGTCGAGATTTAAAAAGTCAGAATTCCAAATCTGATTTTCTTGGGATCCGTGAATATGTTTTTGGGGCTTCTTTTCTTCTAACCCTAAACATATAAAAGGATTATTTTAAGAGCCGTTTTGGTAGACACAAGTTGTATTATCATTGAGCAATCTCTGTTTATGCAAATTGTGCTCAACAGACGAAGTTCTTGACCTAGTTCATCCTTCATCAAGAAGTTGCTGTGTCTTTGCACCATAGGGTTTTGTAACCAAGCATCTTCCTGCTATTCATCACGTGGATGAACTGAAGAACTTTGCAGCCAACCATTCTTCCTCAAGTTGGTGTTCTGAAGTCGCGTACTGGGATCCGCGCATTGGTTAGTCACGTACTTGGGAGCCGTGCATCAAAGGTGGAAATTGTCACTACAGATCAAGTCCAATTGGGTATTGGGGTAAGGGTTCAACTGTAGGTTGGTAAGGTACTTGGGATTCCTTTCTTGTAACCGCTTGATTTGATAATAGTGGAGTTTCGGGAGTGGTGACCTGAAAATCACCCGGTGGGGTTTTTGCCGTTAGGGTTTTCCCCATTCGTAAACAAATCACCGTGTTATTTATTTTCCGCTGCATATTTAGTATTTGGTGATTTGTTTGTGCTTCCACGCAATTGCATGCTTAATTGATTAATTAAACAACTTGGCTAATTAATTAATTAATTAGGGTTTATCACAAGGGGTCATTCGAAGTGTGACCTAACACTAACATCACCTGAAAATGTGAGGATAAGTTCATCTTATTGTTTTATCTAAATTTAGGATTAGGGGTCTTTCTTGGACTTCGTTACGCACTTTTTTTTGGTATGTATCATCATACTTACCTATAAGAGAATTCTCCTAGCATTGTGTGTGTATGATTAATAAATCTATTAACTAAAGAAGTGTTTATAACAATGATCACATAGTGAACCTAATTGCCAATGATGAGATAGAGGGTGATCATGGGTTGGTCAATCTCATGTTGGTTGATCTGATCACATCAGTTTGAAATTCTTCCAATCATTTTTTACCACAGACATGTGGGTTGTAGATCAATTTGGTAAAAGATTAAATCGACAATTGGATCAATTGAACTCGCAAGTCTCTCGTCAATGCTAGCAATTTGAGCGGTGTTACAATAGGTGAGTTGATGGAGATCTCAGTAGCTAGTGAATATGGTGAAAACCTAGGTATGCCTGCTAGATTTTAGTGAATATGGTGTGTATCTTATTTAGTTCAAGATTATAGATATGTATCTTATTTAACTCAAACTGATTTGCAATCCATGTAGAAGATGCCACTACTAAATTACTAATGACAATTATAATGAAGATGCTTTGCGAGAGATGACTAAAGTCAATCAGCTTAGCGACCACTTGCCAGTGCCGAAGTTGATGTTGGCATGGAGATTTTTTTATTTTATTTTAATTTTTTCTGCCTCTAATTTTATATTTTACTGTTTTTATGGTGTGATTAAGATTGTAAATAGGATTTGAATTAATTTGGACATGTGGTGTCATATTATAGGCCGGATGTACTGAATAATTTTTCTCATAATTTCGCTCGTAAAAATAAAATAAAGTTATTGGTCTGATGAGATTTGATTCAAACAACTCATATCGCATTGACTGGATTTTTCAATAGATTACATGACGTATAGAGCATGATGGTCAATGATTATTACAAAAACAAAAAATGGAAAACTCCCAAAAAAATTTCTAGCCCTTCAAAGAGAAAACTTTCCATTTACTTCATGGGTCACATAATATTTTCAAAATATTATAGTCTTTTGATAATTCGATAGTTACAACGGGGGAGAGAGGATTTGAACTATGAATAGATGCCAACTAATTTTTTCTCAAAAAAAAAAAAAAAGATGCCAACTAATTGAGTTATAAGACTCTTAGTTCAAAATATTATAATTAAATATCTTTTTTTTACCAAAGATATTATAGTTAAATAAAAAACTTCATTTCATGCACCAAGATTTTTTTAATAAAATAATTACAATTATTCATCCAATACATAGGGAAATATGATAATCCATCACCAAATGTTCACATTTATGTGTATTCTATAAGTAGCAGGAAGTCTCTATTATTCCTCAGATTTTATGCCTATATATCTTTCACATCTTAATCATTCACAATTTTGATGCCTCAATTTCAAGAGTGACAGAGTCGCATAATAGTTTAGTTTTCGAATTTCTAGTTTTTCAAATTGAATTGAAGTTACAAATAGAGAAAGAATAAATAATATTGTCTCATTTAATTTGAGTTTCTGTTCAACAAATTACAATTCAAGGCCCACATGGCCTGCCCTAGAACTGTATTTCACCAAGTCTAAGTTTGACTATTTTCTTCTTTAGATGTCTTCTTGGCTTGATCAATGACAGGGTCAATGAATGATTCCACATCCTTCTCCACTGCTTCAAACTGCAAATTGTATTTGATTAATTAACTTCCCATAAACAAATTGTAAAACAAACACCTTTTACTTCTACCGATAAATTGGGGGAAATATGGACATATAACTGTTAGGAAGAATTGACACCTTTAATTTTAAATTCAAATCATAAAATGGGTATATGGGTCTAGTTCAAATTACATCATTCAATAGCATTGTATTAAATTATTTCTTTGTCATTCTTTTTGTTTAGATCACATATTCTCTTCATACATATCATGAATACCAAATTTCCTATAATCTAATACTATTATTTTTATCTAATCTATATGCATTTAGTGTATTTTTATATAATCTATTTGATGATGTGATATTAACCAAAAGTTATACAATGTATAACCTAAATTAACATTGTTAAGAAATGTTTTAGTTCTACGAAACAGCGTGGCAACAACAAATGAAATTACCAGGCTTTGTCACGTGCACCGCATTAGAAAACAAAATTAGAAAAATATACAAATAAACAAGTGGAAGGCTATATAATATTCTTCTTATTGATAACCATGTGACTAATAGTTAACCTAACCACAAGACTTAGTCAAATTACAGGATTGCAAATTCAATAATGAATGAATTGTCCATAAACTACAACAATAGGAAGCTAGCATCTATGAGATCAGAAGCAAGCAAACTGGATCACGTGGACCCAGTTAATGCTGATCCTAACCCTATCTGTTTCAATTCAAATACTATAGCGGTCCATTTTTTGCATAGCCTAGGAGAAGTGATTAATGAAACCTAGAGATAATGAAACAAAAATATAATAAAAGATTATGCAATTGATAGTTTGATACTATTGGTGCCTTATTCACTATGACTTTAAAAAAAAAGAAAGGGTATTAGGTATGACCTTGTCAATGACATCTTCTACTAGCTGGGCATCCTTGGCTGTTTTTTCTGCTACTTTTTCAATAATTTTTGTAGCGACTCTAAGTTTTCCTCCTTCTGGAAGGTGCTCTGAAATTTCTTCTGCTACTTTATCCACTTCCTCCGCCACCTTTTCTACGACCTCCGCCACCTCTTCTGCAGCCTCCACCACAGTATCAACTTCCTCTGTATGTCAAATCCAAGCAACAAATTAAACCCCCCATTAACAATGACGATGTAAACCTTAGTCCCAAAAAATTTTGGGGTCAATTATGGATCCTCAACAGACTACTACAAGATGCATAAGTGATGCAGATATGCATTATAATTGACCAAATGGAGAAGATCAGGTTAAGTTTCCTTACGTTTTAGCTTGAGTAGTGGCCCAAATTTGATCCCAAAGAAGGGTAGAATTGCTGATGCTATCAGTCCAACAATCCAAAGTTTCCTGCTAAGATATTGGCATAAACTTTTATTGTCTCACAAGGGAGAGGAAAAAAAAAAGATAGAATTACAAATCAAAAAGATTATATGATTTTTCTTACCATGGACCAGGAGAAGCTGGATTAGATGGAATTGGAGGTACTGGTGGTATACTGCTATGGACAGCCACATCCCTGCACCAAAACATTCACATAGAATTACTTAAGCTGAAAAACACTTGTATGAAAATAACCCAGAAATTGTTAAGGCAAAACCAAAGAATAAAAAGTAAAAACTAGTACATCTTTCTTTTGCTGACAAATAGCTCTCTCGGCCCAGTTTTGAGAAACTGTAACCTCTGATCAGTACCAAGAAAAGACCTTTTCTCGTTGCGTTTTGAGATAAGCAGAAGCCGACAAGGATTTGGAATTAATTGGTATCTGCGAGAGGCACCAATAAGAGTGCTGGTGCAAGAAAGAATTGATTTTGATGCAGACATATAGAACCTACTTTGTATAACTCTTTACAACAAGTGCTTGCTGCTGTGATAATCAATCTAATCTTACAAGTTTGTGTTAAAAACTGAAAGGGTTTCAATCAAGAAGAAGACTTGAAAGAGGTTTAAACTTTGAACTTTGAAATACAGATTGGCAAGAACGTGCCTGTTAAAATAAGAATTGGAAAAATTAATTAATGTGACTTGGAGGAATGGTTAAGGCAAATATATAATAGTTTCCCATACGCGCTTTTATTGTGGTTTTGTCACCGAGTCAATATTATAACTTTTTCAAGGTCAAGTACTGTATAATCCTCGTTTTTCTTTTTTGTATTTTGTTGCTGAAAATACTCTAATAGTTTTCTTCACGTTACTTGTTGCTTTTAAATTATACATAGATTTAACACTGTTTAGAAATTTCTTGGTTTCCTCGGAGGTTGTATATTCTAATAGACCTAGTCCATTTTGGTTCTAGATAATAACAAACCATGCCCACCTATATATCCACCAATCTTCGCACAAGTTAGTCAACTTGCACAATGTTAAAATTTAGCTTGTTTGACTAAGGACTATTTGATGGAATCTTCTGGGTATAATTTTCTTCCTTTTCACATGTGCAATGTGCATGAAGAATTATTCATGAGAAGAAAGAAAAGGCCAATTCTAGATTCCATCTGTCTGGTACTTGGGCAATGTACCGTAGTACAAGTATTTGCCCACGTTTAAGTCACATTGGGCATGCACAATACTGTAATGAGATTATGACTGGGCTTTGTAATTATAGATTAACCTTTGTTAATGTTGGGCTAGTGACATACTTAAAATCTCTGCTAGTCCTAAGATTTTGTCAACATTTAGTAATGTCATCCTAAATCAATATTGAGCTTTGCTAAAATGAGTTTGGTATGAACTACATGCATTTATTATACATTTCTGTTCGGATATTCTCCTATAAAGATTTCCCAGCAAATATAAAATAAAAATCCTTTTTGGACAGTCTCTTCAATCTATAGAAAGCTCAAATTTTGGTAATGGAAATTGGAAATGGAGGAACTATTATTTTGCGCTTGCAATATGGATAACAGTGCTAAATTTCTAATTAATTCAAACTGATGGACTTGCTTCATATTTTTATCTTAATTTTTTTTTTTTTTTTTTTTTGGAGACACTAGCTCTGCAAAACAGGGTGGAAAAATTGGATTAATTAAATAATCACTCTTGAAACTTATTTGCCTTAATTATAATCTTATAATAATGCTATAAACATAATAAACTTCACAACTTGTTAAAATGACAAGTTAATAATTAGTGAAACATCATTTTCATTAAGACAACTACTAATCAGTGATCACTTGTATTATATATCAATTGCAGTCTACTATTTTAAATATTATAATTTTTTTTAGATAAAAGATAGGAAAAAAAATTTTTAAAAAAATTTATTGTGTCGCTGTACTTATTGACAATTTTATACTTATATCAGACGCAATGATAGCCAAAATTAGGTATTGCACCTTTCTTTTCCTTGTCTCTTTTTGACTTTTTGGTGTATATGGTCAATTATTTATGAGCTTTCTTACTCAATGGGCCAATGGCTTCCGAGGACATACATGGTTACATTGCTAGAGGAGTCTTCCATCCTCTCACAGAGAGTGTGGGTCCTTATCCCATGGAGCCAGAAAGTTAATTAAACTTGAGCATTCACGCTAAGTTTAATACGCTTCTACACAAATTTGGTCTTAAAAACACACTTTCAACGATTTTTATATTTTATCAACTAGACCACATGAGCCTACTACATTTGGCTCTTTATTTCTTCAATTCTTCTATGACCACACTATTGAAATTGTCAACTTGAATGGTAGATAATCACTTTCACATAAACCTATAATTTTTTTTCCACTATTTACAGTCAACCACATTATAATTATGATGAAAGTTGTAACACAAAAGTTGTTTCCCTAGGCAAAGGGTTTGGCTCGTTATTAAACCTAAGAAAAAGGGAATCAAGGGATTGGCTCGTTAAGGGTTGCATGCCATGAGAAAGATATCTTCACAACCTTTTTTCTTAATTTACTAAGGTAATAAGTTGTGATTCAAACAATATCATTTCTATATGAACCCTACCATTAACGACATCTTTATTATACTCTAATCACAAAAAGTCATACTAAAAAGGAAAAAAAAAGTTGTGAAAAGTGTTAGTGTCCTTAAACTTATACTCTAATCACAAAAAGTCATACTAAAAAGAAAAAAAAAAGGTTGTGAAAAGTATTAAGTGTCCTTAAACTTAGGGTGAGTTTGTTTCAGTTTTTTGAAACTAGGTTTTTTGAAAATATTTGGCCAATTTGGTAATTGAAGACAATCTCTCAACAGTAATATTTATGAACGCACATTGACTTTTGCAAAAGCTCTAAAGAGCTGCGGTGTGTTAGAGTGAAGTTGCTTCACATTTCAAAAAATAGCGTTTTCCAAAAAGCAGGTTTTATTTGGTTTACCAAACGCATATATTATATATTTGGTTTCAAAAAGCATTTTTTGCACTTAAAAAGTGCAAACAAATGGGCACTTATTGAAAATGCAAATAAGTGAGTCACGGATATACAAGAGATTCCTGATAACTTACCTAATACTAATAGTCATGCTCTTGAATGCGATTTCTTGTAAAAATTATAATTTTCATTGCTTCAAACTACCACTTCTGTGAAAATTAAGTGAACTTTATTTCACATTCAAGCCTTTTTTTTGTACCTGGTGCTGTTAAGACTTAAGAGTTCAGACTAATAAATGATGTTCTTTGCTAATTGCTATAAGGGAAAAATTTAGCTTCAAAATTGATTGTAGCCTAAACCTACAACATTATTTAATATCTTTTTATTGGAGGTAAATTTTAGCAAATCCAATATTGGATTATATTTTCTTCTTATATCCTCCATGCTTGCAAAATTTCTAGAAAATTAAAGATCAATAGCTATGTCATCAATAAATTATTTAAATTGCAAGTTTTTATAATTTAAAATTATGCATAAAATATAAGCTTATAGATCATATAATAAATAATACCTGATTGACATAAAATTTGACATGTGTATTAAGAGTGCAAAAAACATGTAATTCAATGGTTAGATTTTCAAAATATGAAGTAATATTTATTTTATTAAGTAAAGTTGTAGCCTAAGCTTACAACCAATTTTGTAACTAAATTTTGTCCTTATTGTAAATTGCTTCACTAGAAACAAGTCTAGCATAAAATATTTAGCTGTAGTATCCATGACTATGAGCATCCCATTCTCAATAACTACTATAGTAGAATTGACGGGATAATGAACGTAAGAGATGAAAAAAATATATAGTAAAATATAATAAATAAGATTTTAATTTAATTTTTTGAGTTATTTTTAAAAGTTCATACATTAATTTGTAAATCTATAAAGTAACATTTGTAAAATTTCTAACATCACTTGGAAAGGTGAGGATAGGCTCGTCTTGATATTCTATCGAAATTTAGAATTATGGGTCATTCTTTGTCGCACACTTTTTATGGTATGTGACTATGTGTCATACCTACCTATTGGAGAATTCTCCAAGCATTACGTGTGTGATTAATAAATTTATTAACTAAAAAAAGTGTTTATAACAATGGTCACATAGTGCACTCAAATTGCCAATGATGAAATAGAGGTTGGTCAAGCTCATGTTGATTGACCTGATTACATCAGTTTGAAAATCTTCCAACTATTATCGATCGTAGGCATGTGGGTTGTTGATCAATTCTATAAGAGACAGTTGAATCGATTGAACTCGCGAGCCTCTCGTCAATGCTGGCAATTTGGTCGGTGTTACAATAGGTAAGTTGATGAAGATCTAAATAGCTAGAGACCATTGTTAGAGACTATGGTGAAAATAGCTAGAGACTATGGTGAAAATCTAGATATCCCTACTAGATCTTATTGAGATCTCAAGAAATCTATTGAAGCTGATGTAAAAATTAAGTCGTATAGGGGAAAGCGAGGGACGATGACACGTGAAATAGAAACAAGGCATGGCAATGACTAGGGAATTATGGTATTGGGTGAATCACTTTCGATGGATCGAGTTTATTGAATTCCAATACTGATTGGGTTTCATTGATGCTAAAAATCGTGTGATTAGGATTTGAATTAATTTAGTCATGTGGTCATATTATAGATTGGATGTACTAAATAATTTCTCCCATGTTTCAGTTAGTAAAAAGAATATAAAGTCATTGGTTTGATGAGATTAGATTCAAACAACTCATGTCTCATTGATTGGATTTTTTTAGTAGCTTATATTACAAGCACTGTTGTAGAAACTAGACTGGATCGGTCAGTTCAATTGGGAACTGGACACCAGTCTGGTCCGGTTAAATGCCCTAAAATCGATCAAAAATCAAGTTAAACTAAGAACCAGGGTTGAAACCGATTCTTTGACCATACCGGTTTTTAAAATCAAGATTAAAAGTCATAAAAAGCATGATGACAAACTCCCAAAAAAATTTCTCACCTGACAAAGAGAAAACTTTACATTAATTTCATGGGCCACATAATATTTTCAAAAATATTATAGTTTTATGATAATTTGATATTTATAAAGGAAAGAAAGGATTTGAATTCTAGATATAATGGACATACCAAGAGGTGTCAACCAATTAAGTTACAAGACTTTTTGCTGAAAAATATTGTAATTAAATATCTTTTTTGACCAAAGATAATATAGTTAAATAAAAACACTTCATTTCATGCACTAAGAAAAAAAAAAGGTGGGTTCTAGTTATCTCAACTAGTAAAGTCTTTGATGGTTGAATAAGAGATCTGGGGTTTCAATCCCTGCCTACACCAAAAACTGATTGGTGTCTTGGTCTGATGATAAATAGCTATCATCAGAAGCGAACGTTATAGGTTGAAACTCTAAAAAAAAAAAAAGATTAAAAAAAAAGTTACAATTATTCATCCAATACATAGGAAAATATGATAATCCATCAATGTTCACATTTGTGTGCTTTCTATAAGTAGCTGAAACTTGAAAGTGTTTATTATGCCTCAGATTTTATGCTTATTTATCTTTCACATCTTTATCATTCACAATTTTGATGCCTCAAATTTCAAGGGTCGCATAATAGTTTGCTTTTTCTAATTTCTAGTTTTTCAAATTGAATTGAAGTTACAAATAGAAAAAAGAACTAATAATATTGTCTCATTTAATTTTAGTCTCTGTTCAACAAATTACAAGTCAAGGCCCACATGGCCTGCCCTAGAACTGTATTTCACCAAGTCTAATTTAGGTTATTTTATTCTTTAGATGTCTTCTTGGCTTGATCAATGACAGCAATGAATGATTCCGCATCCTTCTCCATTGCTCGAACCTGCAAATTGTATTTGATTAATTAACTTTCCATAAACAAATTGTAAAACAAACAACTTTTACTTCTACTGATAAGGGGAAATATGGACTTGGTTCTTAGGAATTGGCACCGTTACTTTTAGATTCAAATCATAAAATAGGAATATGGGCTTGAGTTCAAATTAGACCATTCAAGACTCAATAACTTTGTATTAAATTACCACCGTGCACCCTTAGCGCGATGGTCACTCCATAAATATAAGTGCTTGTGGAATGTTGGAGGGGGAGAGGGGGGCAATGGCCGGAGTTCAAATTTCCAGAAGGGAGTTTGACACACATATACACTTAGATTAGGCTATAGTAGAATTTTTATCTTGTATATTTAAAAAAAAAAAAAACAATAAAAACTTTGTATTAAATTATTTCTTTGTCAATTTTATTGTTTAGATCACATAATCTCTTCAGACTTATCATGTTATGGAGATAAACACCTTGGAGAGACTCCTTGAGTGATTAATATAACATATAGAGGCACTTTAACCTAAAAGACCTAAATCTAATGGGTATGTGCTCAATTATATTATATTAACCACTTATTCTTCTTATCATTATTCAATGTGGGATTTCACTTACACGTGTACACCCAACAATCTCCCCCTCAAGTGTGAGTCTCTGCCTCTCTGTAAGTTTCAAGACCTCTCTATGGGCCATTGACAATTCCTACTTGCTCTCTCTTGCCTTATGGGCTTTTTCCTTCACTAGTGCACCATCCATGGGCTTCCACATGTCAACCCCGCACATCTTTTATCCTCCATAGGAACCTCACACCTTACCATTGTCTAGCATCATTGGCAATAATACTCCTTTGTTGGTCCCTTTCCAAGATCATTTGTATGGGCTTTATGGGCTTGCTTGGTGCAATATACCTACACCAATTGCGAAGGGGACCCGTCACAGCTCCATTTGCAAAATGGCTCAAAGTATACACACCCCGTTCCCACTCCAACTGGAAAAGGAACCTCAATAACCTTACCACTTTTGCCCTACACTACCATGGGCTCTGATACCACTTGCTGGGTCCCAAATAATATTATCACCAATATTAGCAATCCAAAATAACATTCACATACAAGAACACAAATATTTAAGTGGAAAACCCTTTCTCTTTGAAGAGACAAACCACGGGACAAACTCCGAATCAATTTACTATTATCAAATCAATTACAATAATTCTCAAGTTTATGCCTAACTTGAGATTCACCAAATACAATAATAAATCTTCTAGTGTATGTCTCACGACTAAAGAAAAACTTCTTGTTTTCTTTGCTCTCAACACACACTAATTATTTTTCTCAAAAAGGGCAACACTTTGCTCTCTCTTCTTTATTTTTTTCTCCACGCACAGCTTTCTCTCTCTCTCTTGCGTATCTTTCTCTCTATGCAGCTATCCTCTTTGCGTTCTTCTCTTCTGCAGCACACCTTGTTGCAGCTATCCTCTTTGCGTTCTTCTCTTCTGCAGCACACCTTGTTGCAGCTATCACCCACTTTCTTATGTGGGTCTTCACATGAATCATGTACATATTGCGACATGCATGTCCTCTTGCAACAACTAATGATCTTTTAGTAAGTTTCCATCTTCCATTGCCAAGGTAGTTACAATAACCTGCTCGGTCCATAGCCAATGTAGAAAACACATTCATCCTTAAATCTAGAAGATGTTGCACATTCTTCAACATTACAATGCTACCAACATTGGTTTTAATGCACACATTGCCAATTCCCACAATTTTTGAGTAATTGGAATTACCCATCTTCACAGTACCAAAGTCCCTACTTTGTACGTGGTGAACAACCCTTTCCTAGGAATAACATGGTGGGAGGCTATCGAATTAACAACGCATTCAATATCACTATTAGCAACATGCTCACACTTTTGCTCTCAACAGAAAGCACCACAACATCCTCAGCAATCATAACAGCTGTAGTATTTTTTTCATTATCATTCTTTTCATCTTCGCTTTCAGTCTGTTCGTTATTCCAATGCCAACAATTTTTTCTTATGTGACTTCTTTTTTTCCAACAATAGAAGTATTCTCTAGTTTCCTTAAACTAAGATTTATCTCTTGATTGGGACCTATTATTGAACTTAGCTCGATCATTAAGTCCTCTGTTTCTACCTCTACTTTTGAATGAAGTTTGTGGTGTGCTTTTGTATTAGAACTTCATTCTCTCTCCCTTGTGTGTGTGTGTGTGTGTGTGTGTGTGTTTGTTTGTTTCTAAAAACACAAATGAGAGTAATAGTTAACGGTTAACTATTTTTGGTCATTTTTTAGGTTTCAAGAGTTTTATTTTTTCATTTTAAAGTTTTAGGAGTATTTTTTTCATTTATTAGGTTTGGGGTTATTTTGGTCATTTTATGGTTTGAGAGTATTCGGCAATTTTAGAGGGTTTTTGGAGTTTTTTTTTTTTGGTGTCATTTTCAAGTTTTAGAGGCATTTTTGTAATTTTGATTATTGGGTAATTGGGTGTATTGAGATTTACTCGTAATAATTGGGTTTAGGTTAGAAGTAATTGGTTAAATGGGTAATAATAGATAAATGACTTTTATGTCCCCAACCCAATTATGTGTTGAAAAATCTGGTTTTGCATCTCATACAAAACACACAGCGGAAGCAACAATCACAGATCTACTTCATTCATGAGAGATAACATGTAACCTTGAATTCTATAATAAAGAATAGAAAGCGTACCTCGATGCTGTGAAATTCAAAACCAAGACTTGAGAATACCTCTAATCATCATCTCAATTCCACATGGTGCCCAAGAAGTGTGGTCTCTCAATCAGTTTATATGTATGTGTTCAAGGGAGAATAAGAGAGTGGCTTACACTCACATACACACCATTTTCATCTTCTATTTCTGAAAATTCTGTATGTTTCTCTCCTTATACATAACTGATTATCTAATTGGGCTAGCCTTTTGGGTCTACTCAATTGGGCTTTAGTTTGTAGCTTGAGATGAGACCAAATGGAACAAATAAAACTCTAGCTCCAATGGGCCTTGGGCCTATCTGTCAACTCTTGACAAGTCCAAAATTACAATTAATTATATTTAATACCACTATATAAATATAATTGCACTCTAGGCCTTATTAATAAATTATATCACAAGACTCTAATGATATCATTTGACCCCTCCATGAAATATCCATAGTGAATAAAGTCATAAAGAACTGTCACTTTGTAAACAACTATTTTATCATTGAGTACCTAGTTTAATCTTTTGGTTATTCACATTTATTAAAATCCGATTTCAATAAATATCAGTTTTAGTAACTCCTTACTAAAGTGGGCGCCTTGAATAACCAGTTCTCATTAAACTTATTTCAAAGGGATATTTCGTGTCTATATAAAAAGAGATTATGGATTCTATCTTGAGAATATTTATTCCCTCAACACTACGTGTGGTTACCCAACATACTGAGATTTTGATCGTGAATATTAGATCTCACTCCTAATTTATCAAAGTAACCTACATTTCATGATTGGGTTCACTATCCTCTCAGGATTGAAAGTCTATAAAATTAGAAGTCGTGAGATTAATTATTCAGGTGAGAGTTGTTGATTGAACAATTAATCTCACAGTAGTCCAGTTCAATATGTCTTAACTTTTAAGACACATCAACTAGAAGTCTCCACTTCTATGATCAAGACAAACCATCTTAGTTGATGTGTTATAGTCTTCGCAGATGAAACGCCTAATTTTATCACCGACTACGAACTATATTTGAGTTTACAAGAAACTTGTGATTTATATCTTCTATGACTAAATCACATAAATTACATATAATGCATCTCAAGGACTATGATAATGTCCTATTAGTTCATTTATAAATAGTCTTATATAATTAAACAATTTAATTATTTATGACATGTCAATAAATTGGATTTTAGGGCATAAACCCTAACATTATGCCCACCCTAACCTAAAACCACTCATTTGACACCCCTAACTTTAACCTAACTACAAGACTTAGTCAAATTACGGGATTGTAAATTGCAATAATGAATACTATGAGATTAGAAGGAAGCAAACTAGATCCGGACCCAGTTAATGCTAAACCTAACCGTATCTGTTTCAAAAACTTTAGCAGTCCATTTTTTGCATAAACTAGGAGAAGTGATTAATGAAACTTAGAGATAATGAAATAGGATATAATAAAAGCCTAACTATGCAATTGATACTATTGATGACTTAGAGCATCAGTATCCGGAGTTGTAAAACTCCGAATATGCTAAATTTTAGCATCCAACCACTAAAAAAATGCATTATTAGAGCACTAGGATTGGGGATGTAAACACCCCCTAGTTGCTATTTTACAATCAAATCCTCAAAAATGTTGCTCAATTCGAGTATAAGTTCTTAAAAAATTTAAGAACCTGTGAATAGTTGGTTCTTAGAGCATTCACATCAGCTCTTTTATAAATGTGTAAAATACACATTTTGACAACTTTTACACATTTTGAACCAAAAAACACTCCACATTAGTCCTTTTAAAATCGTGTAAACTTGTGTAAAATTATCAACGAGCTACAGTACCCATGTAAATTTACATGGGCACTGTAGCTCGTGTATTTAGTTTTTTAATAGTTTTTTTTCTCTCCTCTCTAACTGACTCTCACCTCCCCCTCTCTCTCTCTCTCAGACGCTGCGCTCTCTCTTTCTCTCTCCTTTCTCAAACTACCTCTCTTCCCCAACCATTACAACAACTCAGCGCGCCAGAATCAACTGAAAATTAACCCCAAAAAACCTACACACAAACACACCCACACACAAACAAACCCAAACGGACAAACAACAAAGAGAGATCGGTGCTTATCGGAACGATCTGGATCGCCGGAGCTCGTGGGTCGGTCGGTGAAGCGTGGAGTGTGGATCGGTGCTTGTGGAGCGTGGATCGACCGGTGAAGAAAGGATCTGGGTCGCCAGAGCTCGTGGGTAGGCCGGTGAAGTGTGGAGTGTGGGTCGGTGCTTGTGGAGAGTGGATCGGCTGGTGAAGAAAGGATCTAGGTCGCCGGAGCTCGTGGGTCTCACTTGATCGAAGCTCGTGGGTAGGCCGGTGAAGCGTGGAGCGTGGATCGGCTGGTGAAGAAAGGATCTGGATCGGCCGGTGAAGAAAGGATTTGGTGAAGAAGTGATCTGGGTTGGTAGTTTTTGAGAAAGGAGAGAAGGTAGAAGAGAGAGAGAGAGAGAGAGAGAGAGAGAGAGAGAGAGAGGTGATCTGTTCAGAAAAGAGAGAGAGAGAGCACGCGTATATAGTAAAAGCAGTTGAGAGAAATAATAAAAAAATTGAGAAGAATTAATATTTTATTGAAATATCTTGTAAAATAGATAAACTGATGTGGGTGTTTTGTAAAAGTGATAGTGTAAAATAGAAAGAGAAAGTTTTTTCGTGTAAAATAGACAACAGATTTAGAAGAAATGATGTGGATGCTCTTATATATAGAATCAACTGTTCACTTGGATGTAAATAAAATAATATTATTTTAATTAAAAAAAAATCTGATCTTCTCTCTCTTCATTCAATGACTTGCATTATCTTAGTCACTCTTCTCTCTCTCTCTTCTCTTCCTCACTTAGACTCTCTTCTTCCTTTACTCCCTTTCGGATTCCTTTTCTCCTTCTTCGGATTGGCATTATTATAGAGGCTAAAACATAAAAAATTGAGAATCAGCATTTCTACCCACCGATTTGGCGATTTGTGTAAAGGGTTTGTGTGGTGGTGGGTTTGGCTGGTGGGTTGTTGAATCTGTGCAGGTTGGGTTTGAATTGGTGGTGGCTGAAGCTTGTTTGTATCGATGTGGGTGGGGTTGTTTCAGTGGTGCTGGGTTGTTTTGGTGATGTTTAGGCTTTGGTTTCCATGGTTGGGCTTGCAATTGAACTGGTGGAGGTGGTGCTGGACGGAGCTTGAAGGCGACGGCGGTGTTTGAAGGCGACGTTTTGCTTGCCTAGGTTTGTTGCCGTAGGTCGTGGCTTTCACTCGTCGAGGTTCGCTTGCCATGGGTCGTGGCTTTTGATTGCTGGAGTTTGCTGCCGTGGGTTCTTTCCCTCTCTATTTTTTTTTTTTAATCTAAAAGCTCCCTTTTTTTGTGCTTTTAGATTTACTTGCTCGGTGCTTGTGGGTTTTGTGTGGATTTTTCTTTGATTTTTTTATGCCTTTCTGTTCATATGGTGTTATGGTGTTGCTGTGGTGGTGAGGTGGGTTGTTGCCGTGGTTGTGGGGTGTTACTGTGGTGGTGAGGTGGGTTGTTACTGTGGTGGTGGGGTGGGTTGTTGCCGTGGGTTTGTAGGTTCATGGTGGTAGGGGTTTGCCATGGTGGTTGGGGTGGGTTTTACTGTGGTGGGTTTATGGTGGTGTTAGTCTGTGGTGGTCTTTTGTTTTGGGTTTTTGGTGGTGATTTGTAATTGTTGTGGTTGGTGGTGTGGGTGATTGTGGTGGTTGTTGGTGGTGGTTGCGGCGACTGAGTTTCAATGGTTGGCTTGATCTAGGATGTTTTGTTTTGGGTTTGGGGAAGATGAAAAAGAGACAGAGAGAGAGAAAAGAGACCAGGGAGAGGAGAGAGAGAGAGGGTGGTTTTTTTTTTTTTTTTTATTAGGAAGTTTATATTATTTTATTATGATATATGTAAAAATAGAAATTGGGACGTTGAGAGAGTTGTAAAATGAGATGGCAAAATAGATAAAGTAGGTTTTTATGGTGTAAAATAGAACTTTTTTGGCATCTTGGAAGCTAATGCTTTTAGAGCATTCCTATTAAGGATTGCATATGCTAAAAGATGCTTTTTTTAGCGTTTATAACCCAAAAACCTGCTCCATCAAAGATTGCATATGCTAAAAAATTTACAATATTGCTACAGTGCGTTCTCCTTTTTGAGACCACACTATAGCACCATGCTATCATTTTTTTATTAATTCCTTTTTCTCTCTCTTCCGTGTTTATCTACTTCTCAAGTCTTTTCTCTCTCCTCTCTCACTTCTCATCTGTCACACCATCTCACCCAAGCTTCTTCCTTTCCTTCTCACCCTCTCAGCCAACCCTTTCACCAATACAATTTTTTTTATTATTTCTTTCTTCCTTTTCACTCTCCCTCGTGCTCTCCATCCCTCTCTCCATCTGGTGTCTCTCTCTCAGGCAAGCCCTTCTAGCTCACCAAAACATGCCGCCGCCGTTATTCTCCAAACCTACATACTCTTTCCTCGTCATCATCATCACCGTTATCTCCATCCCCATTGTCCGATCAAAATACGGTTCCTCCACCATCCGATTACCCTCCGATCTCTGCACTATCTCCATACCTACATGCCGCCTTCGATCTTTAGGCTATCTCCATACCCACATGCCGCCGCCGATCTTGTGCTCTCTGTCCACTCCTTTCCTTTTCACTGTCTCTCTTGTGCTCTTCGTCCACTCCTTCTTACTCTTTCTTTCATTTTCTCTCCGCCTCTCTGTTTCCTTTTCTCTCTGCATCTCAAGTTCGTGGGTCCTGGGTGTGGCCGGGATGTGATGCTGGGTGTGGTTGGGCTGCAGTGGTTTTTTGTGGATCGTGGGTCTCTACAGTGGTTTGTGGTGGGTTTATGTGGTGGTTCGGTGAGTGGGTTTTGCGATTTGATATCAGTGAGTTTTAATTTCAGTGGTTTTGATTGATTTTGGTGGGTTCTTGATTTCGGTGGCTGGGTTTGTGGGTTGATCGGGGTGGCTTTGGGTGCTGGGTTTGTGGGTTGATCAGGGTGGTTTTGGGTCTTTGTTGTGATTTTGTGATTCTTTGATTTGGATGATTCTTTGATTTTGTGGCTTTTGATGTGGAGGTTTTTTTTTTTTTTTTTTCTTTCTCTGCTGTTGTTTGTGGTTGCGGCGATGGTGGGTTGATGTGGTGGTTGTGATATGGGTGGGTAGATATGGTGGCCAGTGGCGCTAAATTGTGAAAGAAAGACACAGAGGAGAGATAGATACAGAAAGAGAGAGGAATAATAAAAAATGATAAAGAAAAAATATTTAAATGAAGTGTTACAAAAAAATAGAAGTTTTGATGTAAGGGATGTTGTAAAGTGGTATGTTATATGTTATAAAATTGGGTTTTAAACTTGTAAACTTAAAAAATTTTACAACTTAAAAAACTTGTAAAGTGGTATTGTGTCAATGGAAATGATCCTAGAACTTGTAATCTTAAAAAATTTTACAACTTTGTTACAGTAGCCTTAGAGCATTAGCATTGGAGAATGCTAATGCCAAATCTAAGGACAATTTAGCATTTTAAGCCTTAAAATGCTTTGCATCAGAGAATGGTAAACCCAACTATTGCAAATTTTTTTGCAATAGTGCTACAGTACAATTCTAAAGTTAGAATTGTACTGTAGCAGTATTCTAAAAATAATAATAATATTTTATTCACTTTTTCCCCCGAAATTTCTCTCTCCTCTATCTCATTATTTCAGTTCTCTTCTCTCTCTGCCTTCTCTATTTCACCATCTACTTTCTCCTCTCTTCAGACCCAAACACCTTGCTCTCTTCTCTATCTCATTATTTCAGTTTTGTGGTTGCTTTTTTTTTTTTTTTTTGGCGTGGGTGACAGCGTGGGTCACTGTGGTGGTGGTTGTTTTTGGCATGGGTCACTGTGGTGGTTGTGGTTACTGTGGTGGTTGTGGTTTTTTTTTTTTTGCTGTGACCGGTGCCTAAAGGGGTTGTGGATCGTGGTTGGGTCCAGTGTTTGGGTCATGGCTGGGTTCGGTGTTTGGGTCGTGGTTGGGTTGTGGCTGAAATAGGTTGTGGCTGAAGTGGGTTGTTGGTCGCCGGAGATCGCCAGTGTTTGGGTTCGACGAGGTTGGGTCCGGTGTTTCACGCGGCCTCTCTCTCATCTCACTTCGTGGATCGGCGAGCTAGGTTTGGATCGGTGGGCTGGGATCGGTTGATGGCGAGCCCCGATGGTGGCTTCGGTGATGATTTTTTTTATATGGGTTTGCTCCAGTGGCTTCGGTGATGATTTTTTTTGAATGGGTTTGAATCGGTGGCTCCGGTGATGATTTTTTTTTAATGGGTTTGCTCTGGTGATGGTTTTTTTTGAATGGATTTGAATGAGTTTGCTCCGGTGATGATTTTTTTGATCGCTGTGTGTGTGGCTCTATGGGTGTGGTGATGGGATGCTGTGTGTGTGGCTCTGTGTGTGGGTTTGAATGGGTTTGCTCTGTGTGTGTGACTGTTGAAAAGCCCAGAAAAATGGAATTGAAAAACGGTTGGAAAGAAATAATAAAAAAAAGTTAAAAAATAATATTTTAATAAAAATAGAGTTTTAGGATGCTAGAGATATTGTAAAATGATATATTATAATGATAAAGTGACTTTTTGGAATGGTAAAATATAGTAGAATTGAAATTCTCTGATGCTAATGCTCTTATTGGCTCAATTGTAAACCTAAAAAATTCTTATTTTATTCTCTCTTTCCTCTGACTCAACACTCTCTCTTTCTTTTCTCTCATCTATGTCATTATTCTCTCTCTCATTCTCTCCCAAATCCTCTGGTTTCTTTTCACCAGACTCCATGACTGAAGCTAGTTTCTCCTTTAGTTTATTGATGGGACTTTATTGCAGTAGTGGCTAAATTTTTCTGGTGTGGGTGGTGGCTGGGTTGCTGGCAGATCGGGGTGGTGGTGGTGGCGTGGTTCTGGTGTTTATATGCGTGTATAAACGTGAAGTTTCACAAAAATAGAAAATGGGTGTGGTTTAGTTTTGTTTGTTTGCGTGTGAAATGGGAAAGTTGGATCTGAAAGAAGCGTGATCTTGATGAAATTGAAGGGAAAAATGGAACACAGAAATTAGATTTGGGGTCTAGTTGGTTGTTGACTTAGCGAGAATGGGATTTGGGTGATGAAGAAAGAGATCAGATAAGAAAAGATGGTTTCTTTCAAGGGAAAATTCGATCAAAGATCTCTCTCTCTCTGTGCAAAGTCTCTGTTTCTTGGTCTTTGTCTATGGCTTTCTTTTCTGTAATGTGCTTGTGCCGTTGTGCGTGGGAAGTTGGGTAAACGCGGAGGATATTCTAAAACGATGAGTGGCTTGCGACAATATGTGGCACGGTGGAGGGTCTCTCTCTCACGATGGTTTTGGGTTTTATTTAGTTTTAGGTTATATTATTATTTTATTATGCAAAAATATTATTTCAATTTGTTGTATGGAAAAATAAAAGATTAGATGTTAGATATATTGCATGTAAAGTGACATGATATAATAAATAAAATTAGTTTTTAAGATGATAAAATGAGATTTTTTTTTGGCCAGCTACTATTGGTGACTTATGCACTAAGGCTTAAAAAAGGGTATTTATTAGGTATGACCTTGTCAATGACATCTTCTACCAGCCGGGCATCCTTGGTTGTTGTTTCTGCTACATTTTCAATAAATGTTGCAACAACTTTAAGTTTTCCTCCTGCTGGAAGGTTCTCTGCAATTTCTTCAGCGACTATCTCCACTTCCTCCGCCACCTTTTCTACGACCTCCGCCACATCTTCTGCTGTGTCCACCACAGTATCAACTTCCTCTGTATAAGCCAAATCGAAGCACCAAATTAAACCCCCGTTAACAATGACGATGTAAACTATACTCCCAAAAAAAATTTGGGGTCGGCTAGAACAGACTGCTATAAGATGCATTAGTGATACAGATATGCATTATAATTGACAAAATGGAGAAGAACAAGTTAAGTTTCCTTACGTTTTAGCTTGAGTAATGGCCCAAATTTGATCCCAAAGAAGTGTAGAATTGCTGATGCTATCAGTCCAACAATCCAAACTTTCCTGCTCCTGATATTGGCATAAACTTTTATTGTCTCATAAGATCGAGGAAAAAAAGAGAAGAAAGAATATTACAAATCAAAAAGATTATACACCTATGATTTTTCTTACTGTGTACCAGGAGAAGCTGGATTAGATGGAATTGGAGGTACTGGCGGGACACTGCTATGGACAGCCACATCCCTGCACCAATACATCCATATAAAATTACTTAAGCTGAAAAATACTTCTATGAAAATCACCCAGAAAATTTTCTCAAGAAAAAAAAAAAAATCACCCAGAAATTGTTAGGCAAAATCAAAGAATAAAAAGTAAAAACTAGTACATCTTTCTTTTGCTGACAACTAGCTCTCTCAGGCTCAGCCCAATTTTGAGAAGGTGTAACCTCTGCTCAGTACCAAGAAAAGACCTTTTTTCGTTGCGTTTTGAGATAAGCAGAAGACGACAAGGATTTGGGATTAAAGATTGGAACCTGTGAGAGGTACCAATAAGTGCTAGCTGCTTTGATGCAGACATAAAGAACCTGCTTTGTATAACTCTTCAAAACAAGTGCTAGCTGCTTTGATAATCAATCTAATCTTACAAGTTTGTGTTAATAACTGACAGGTTTTCAATCAAGACGAACACTTGAAAGAGGTAAGAGGTTTGATCTTTGAACTATAAAATACAGATTGGCAAGAACGTGCCTGTTAAAATAAGAATTGGAAAAACTAATTAATGTGACTTGGAGGGATAGTTGAGAGTTGAGACTAATTAATGTGATGAGGGATGGTTGAGGCTAATTAATGTGACTTGGAAGAATGATTGAGGCTCGGGTAGTAAACTATCCGAGCCGAGTATTAAATGTTTAAGTTTGTTTATTTAATTTTATTTTGAACATGAGCTGAGCTCGAGCTTATTATTAAATAAGATTTTATGTTTAAGCCTGACTCATTTTCTAGTCGAGCAAGCTTGAGCTTGTTCACAACATAGACGGAGTTAGATTTGGACATTATGGGGCAATGGCACCCCCTAATTTTTTTATAAAAAATATTAGTATATATATAGCTACTAATTTTAGTAATTTTGGTCTATAAAATTACACTTTCCCCCCTTAACAATATCATTAATTCTTTTAAAAGTAATGCTATAATCACAAACTTTTCTACAACATTTTTACAAACTATTGAGGTAGTAAATTTTTATTAATTCGTGTGGGGCCAGAATAAGTCAGCAACCCCGGCCCACTTCAAACCAGGCCCAGAGGCCCATGCCGAGGACGCGTCCAAGGTCCGAGGACGAGAGTGTAGAGCCCAGGGCCCAAGGAGCATTGCCGAGGATGGTTACATCCTCGGGCGACCGAGGTCAAAAAGTGGGCAAACAACATACCTTTAAGGGGAGTCTCCCTGAGCATCCAAGGAGCAAATATCAAGTACCAAGCACCGGACATGGAAGCATGGTGGTGGAGCAAGCCCCAGGTGAACTGTCACCTCCACATTAAATGCCCTCAACTAACGTCCTGGCCGCATTAATGAGGATAGGACCTCTGAACAGTGCCGTCTTGGGCGCTGCAACCCACAGGAGGGATGGGAATGCGGCTGATGGGACAGGCTCTCAAGTGGAAGCCGGGTTGATCAACAAATGTAGGGCTAGGATCAACTGAGTGAGAAGTATATAATGTAAAAAGTCCCTCTTGAGAGGGGGACGAACGAAAAACCAGAGAAAAGAAATACTGTAGCAGTGTATTTTCTCTCAACCATTGTAACCTTACTGGAAAGAAATAAGAACAACTTCAACCTCTATAAGACCCGTCCGAGGAGTCCTATTGTGCATTCCGACCCACGTTTAACTTATCACAATCCACGAACAACCATGCATGGCCGTTGCATTCTTTACTAGGGCCTAGCTCTTGAGCCCATACTCTATAAATTTATTGGAGGGTTAGCTGGGCTTGGGTCCACTCTCTCAATCTGCGGAGAGCGCTCGAAACCGGTCCCTACAATTGGCGCCGTCTGTGGGAAGAGCTTGTGCATTAGTAAGGACAACAGTCAAACATGGTAGGATCAGGCCCTCACCAAAGAACTCCCAATCGACCTGAACCAGCAAAGTCACGGCCTCAGGGTAACTATGGCGACCCCGGGGGCGGTCAGAACGACAACAGACGATTTCGAGAAGGAAGCGTGCGTACTTCAACGGCGAGTGATAGCCAGGGGGACGGGCACGTTCCCCAGAAGCGCGACGATGGCCAGGCCACGCGATCGGAAGAGGCCCATAGCCACGCTTCCCAAAGAAAGGATGATAAGGTGGCCATGCAGCGCGAGATAGACAATCTGAAGAGGAAGCTACGCCGTGCGCAGCGAAGACAGTCCGAACTCAGCCCTGACCTGCCCTCCGACGACGAGAGCGATGATGAATACAGGCAGAGGTCAAGAACGCCCCCCAGTGAGACTTTCTCCCACGAGGAGGAGCGCTACCAGAGGCGTAGGCGTGCCAACCCAACCCCTAGGGGCTTAGGGGGCGACGCCATGAGCAAGGCGCTGGATCAGCTCTCCAGGTCGCCCTTCACGCGTCGTATAGAGGAGGCAGAGCTTCCTCGGCGGTTCCAGCAGCCAACCTTCATTGCTTACAACGGCAAGACGGATCCCGTGGAGCATGTGAGCCAGTTCAACCAGAGGATGGCTGCCCACTCCAAGAATGAGGTGCTGATGTGCAAAGTCTTCCCATCCAGCTTGGGACCTGTGGCGATGAGGTGGTTCAACGGTCTAAGGATGAATTCCATAGACTCGTACAGACAGCTGACCCAGGCCTTTGGTTCCCGCTTTGTCACGAACAGCAGGCCTCCTCGGCCCATGAGTGCATTGCTGTCCCTATCTATGCGTGACGGGGAGACCCTCAAGGCTTATTCGGACAAGTACTGGGAGATCTACAATGAGCTGGACGGCAAGTATGACGCCGTTGCCATCAGTACATTCCAGAATGGGCTACCAATGGGGCACGGCCTGAGGAAGTCCCTGACCAGAAAGCCCGTCACCAACGTGCGGCAGCTGATGGATCGGATCGACAAGTACAAGCGGGTGGAGGAAGATATGCTGCAAGGCAAAGGCAAGGAGAAGGTTATCCCTCAGGAGAGGAGGGATTTCAGGTCGGACAGGTACAACAACGCTCGTCCGAGGAGGGATTTCGGTGGGCAATCCGGGGCGACCAATGCCCAGACTGTCGGTGCAGTATTCCGAGAACCCGTTCACAAGGTCCTGGAAAGGATAAAGAACGAGCCATACTTCAGATGGCCGACGAAGATGATCAAAGAGCCTAGTAGGCGCAACCAGGACCGTTACTGCCAATACCACCAGGACCACGGACATGCCACGGAGGATTGCAGGAACCTCTGGGACCACCTGGACCAACTAGTCCAGGATGGAAGGCTGAAGCACCTTCTGCACCATTCCAGCGGCCAGCAGGGCCGAGCCTACCAAGAGCCTCAGAGGGACGCCGCCATGGGGCAGCCCGCTGGGACGATCAACATAATCTTGGCCGCGCTAGGAAGAACAAGCACACCCCCTTTGCGAGTGTTGTCTGTGGCCCAACTGCCCACCGAGGACCTTCGGATGGGGCTAAAGAGGTCCAGGAGGAATCCTCCCCCAGCCCTGAGTTTCTCGGAGGAGGACAAGATTGGAACCATCCAGCCACACGAGGACGCCCTAATCGTCACCCTCCGAATCGGGGGCTATGACGTGAAAAGGGTGATGGTGGACGGTGGCAGCGCAGCCGAGGTCATGTGTCCAGACCTCTACAAGGGGCTGGGGCTAAAATCGGAAGACCTCACACCTTATAGCTCCCCCCTAATGAGCTTCGACGGAAAGCTCGTCATCCCAAAGGGCATGATCAGACTGCCCGTACAGACAGGCCCAGTGGTGGTGGAGGCGAACTTTGTAGTGGTGGACACATACTCCCCCTACACGGCCATCGTAGGAAGGCCCTGGCTACACGCCTTGGATGGCGTAGCCTCCACCTTGCACCAGAAGGTGAAATTCCCGTCAGGGGACCAGGTTCTGGAGATCCGAGGTTGCCAATCCACAGCTAGGCAGTGCACGGTGGCTGCCATATCCTATCGGCTTGATGCACAGTCCTCGGCCCCAGCCGAGGAAGATTCATAGCAATCAAAGACCCAGGTAGCGCCTCCGGATGCACCTGCCGAGGATGCTAAGTGAGAGAACCTGGAGAAGGTGGTAATTGACGATGATCCGGAGAAGTTCTTCCAGGTCGGGACCCAGCTGCCTCCACAGGAGAAGGAGGAGTTGCTTGAGTTCCTCAAGAGGAACCTTGACGTGTTCGCGTGGGACCCCTGCGATGCCCCTGGGATTGATCCATCCTTCATCTGTCACCACCTTAACGTCAACCCATCTGTGATCCCCAAGCAGCAGCCACTTCAGCGCCCATCGAAGGAGCACGCTAATGCGATCAGGGAAGAGGTCAATAAGCTTAAGCACGCGGGGGCTATCAAGGAGATCTTTTACCCCAAATGGTTAGCCAACACTGTGGTGGTCAAGAAGAAAAGTGGGAAGTGGAGGGTTTGTGTAGACTTCACAGACCTGAACAAAGCATGCCCAAAAGACCCTTTCCCAATGCCACGAATAGACCAGTTAGTAGATGCGACGGCAGGCCACCTTCGGATGAGCTTCCTAGCTGCCTTTCAGGGCTATCACCAAATCCCACTAGCCTTGGAGGACCAAGAGAAGACAGCCTTTGTGACGCCCATTGGGAACTACCACTACAAGGTTATGCCTTTTGGCCTGAAAAACGCCGGATCCACCTACCAGAGGATGATGACGAGAATGTTTGAGCCGATGTTGGGCAAGAGCGTCGAGGTCTATGTTGACGATATGGTGGTGAAGAGCAAGCTCGAGCACGTGGAGGACCTCGGCCGCACATTTGACGTCCTGAGAGAGCACAAGCTCTGCCTTAATGCCTCAAAATGCTCGTTTGGCATAAGCTCTGGCAAGTTTCTGGGGTATATGATCACCCACCGTGGAATCGAAGTCAACCCTGACCAAATCAAGGCCATTCACAATTTGAGGCCTCCGCAGAACCCCAAGGAGATCCAAAAGCTTACTGGGATGATCGCGGCCCTGAACCGGTTCATTTCCAGGTCGGCTGACAGGTGCAGGCCCTTTTATCTCCTGATCAACAAATGGAAAGGATTTGAGTGGTCCGAGGATTGTGCCATAGCTTTCCAGCAACTCAAGGAGTATCTATCCCGGCCGCCTATCATGTCCAACCCTGAGCCCGACGAGGTCCTATACGCCTACCTTGCGGTGGCGCCCCACGCAGTGAGCCTAGTACTGGTACGAGAAGACATTGGCGTTCAAAAGCCAGTTTACTACGTCAGCAAGTCACTGCACGAAGCAGAGGTCAGATACCTACCCCTGGAGAAAGCCATACTGGCAGTGGTCCACGCCACGAGAAAGCTCCCCCATTACTTCCAAGCTCACACAGTGGTTGTCCTAACCCAATTGCCCTTGAAGTCTATACTCCGGGCCGCTGATTACACAGGGAGAATCGTGAAGTGGAACACAATTCTGGGGGCTTTCGACGTCAAGTACATGCCTCGGACTTCCATAAAAGGCCAGGTTCTGACGGATTTGACGGCTGAGTTCGCTGAACCAGTCGTAGAAGTGACAGCCGAGGAGAAGAGCCGTGATGAGAAATCAGTTGGGGCAATCTCCATCCCGGAGTCATCATGTTGGAAAGTATATGTGGATGGCGCGGCAAACCAAAGGGGGTCCGGAGTGGGGCTGGTCCTAGTATCCCCTGAAGATCATGTTATTGAGAAATCCCTGAGGCTCGGATTCACGGCCACAAACAACGAGGCCGAGTATGAGGCATTACTGCAAGGGATGGTCATGGTGTAAAAGATGGGAGGAAAGTCGATAGAGATGTTCTCAGACTCCAGATTGGTGGTAGGGCAGGTGAAGGGGGAGATGGAAGCTAGGGATTCGAGAATGCAGGAATACCTGAGCCAAGTCAAGCGCTTGCAGTTGGAGTTTCGCCCCTTCAGCTTGTCCCATATTCCTAGGAATGGGAACAGTCATGCCGATTCACTTGCCACACTCGCAACCTCCTCGGCAGGGGCTCTGCCTCGGATCATACTTGTGGAGCACCTGGAGAGGCCAAGTGAAGTGCCAAAGGGAGTGATCCCCGTCCATCAAGTTGTGACGGGTCCCAGCTGGATGGACCCCATGGTGAGATTCCTCAAAGATGATGTCCTGCCTGAGGAGAGGTCAGAGGCAGAAAAGATACGAAGGAAAGCTCCTCGATTCTGGTTGTCCGAGGATCACAAGCTATACAGGCGGTCCTACTCTGGGCCATACCTTCTATGTGTCCACCCCGAAGCGGCAGAATCCTTGCTCGAAGAGCTGCACGAAGGAATTTGTGGGAGCCATACAGGGGGGAGATCCGTGGCTCACCGAGCCGTCACACAAGGATACTGGTGGCCGGGAATGCAGCAAGAGGCCCAGGAGTATGTCAAGAAGTGTGACCAATGCCAAAGGTTCGCCCCAAACATCCATCAGCCAGGAGGGGTCCTCAATCCATTATCCAGTCCATGGCCATTCGCCCAATGGGGCTTGGACATTGTGGGACCTTTCCCCAAGGCACCAGGGAATAAGAGGTATCTGTTGGTGGCCACGGACTACTTCACCAAGTGGGTCGAGGCCGAACCACTAGCCAACATCAGGGATGTAGACGTGAAGAAATTCCTTTGAAGGAACATAGTTACACGGTTCGGGGTCCCTCATACCCTCATCTCGGATAATGGGCTCCAGTTCGATAGCAAGGCCTTCAGGAGGTACTGTTGTGAACTTGGGATCACAAACAGGTACTTAACGCCAGCCTACCCTCAGGGGAATGGACAGGCCGAGGCGGTCAACAAGGTCATCGTCAACGGGCTTAAGAAGAGACTGGATGATGCCAAAGGGAGATGGGTAGAAGAGCTGCCCCATGTCTTCTGGACGTACCGGACTACGCCCCGGCGCTCAACGGGGGAAACACCTTTTGCCATGACTTATGGTGCGGAGGCAGTGATCCCCCTGGAAACCAACTTCCCGACACTAAGGACGAGCTCCTTCACCCCAGGTAGCAATGATGAACTGCTGGGGCGGAGCCTGGACATGGTAGACGAACGAAGAGAGCAAGCAATGATCCAGCTGGCCCACTACCAGCAAAAGCTCAAGCAGGGATATGACACCAATGTAAAGCTCAGACCGCTAGCACCGGGAGACCTGGTGCTGAGAAAAGTCGTAGGAGCTGCCAAGAACCCTTCTTGGGGAAAGCTCGGACCCAACTGGGAGGGGCCCTACCGAATTACCTCAGTGGCAGGGATAGGAGCATACTATTTAGAAGATTTAGATGACAAACCTGTACCTCGTCCATGGAATGTAAATAACCTGAAAAGGTATTACTATTAATAAAGAAGCCTTTTTTGATTCAGATGTTCTGCCTGTCATGATCACACGTCTCGCGTCCCAACGCCACTCATATCTGGGTACTAGACTGAACCTAGGTCTTGCATGGTCCAAGGACTCAAGCCTATGGGGAAACTAGTTACTTATAGCCAAATTGAAGGTTAGCAACTGTACCTAGGTCTTGCATGGTCCTCAGACTCAAGCCTATGGGGAGCTAACCACTTATCTTGAAGGTAGCAATTGTACCTAGGTCTTGCATGGTTCTCGGACTCAAGCCTATGGGGAGCTAACCACTTATCTTGAAGGTAGCAATTGTACCTAGGTCTTGCATGGTCCTCGGACTCAAGCCTATGGGGAGCTAACCACTTATCTTGAAGGTAGCAACTGTACCTAGGTCTTGCATGGTCCTCGGACTCAAGCCTATGGGGAGCTAACCACTTATATTGAAGGTAGCAACTGTACCTAGGTCTTGCATGGTCCAAGGACTCAAGCCTATGGGGAGCTAACCACTTATCTTGAAGGTAGCAATTGTACCTAGGTCTTGCATGGTCCTCGGACTCAAGCCTATGGGGAGCTAACCACTTATCTTGAAGGTAGCAATTGTACCTAGGTCTTGCATGGTCCTCGGACTCAAGCCTATGGGGAGCTAACCACTTATATTGAAGGTAGCAACTGTACCTAGGTCTTGCATGGTCCAAGGACTCAAGCCTATGGGGAGCTAACCACTTATCTTGAAGGTAGCAATTGTACCTAGGTCTTGCATGGTCCTCGGACTCAAGCCTATGGGGAGCTAACCACTTATCTTGAAGGTAGCAATTGTACCTAAGTCTTGCATGGTCCTCGGACTCAAGCCTATGGGGAGTTAACCACTTATATTGAAGGTAGCAACTGTACCTAGGTCTTGCATGGTCCAAGGACTCAAGCCTATGGGGAGCTAACCACTTATCTTGAAGGTAGCAACTGTACCTAGGTCTTGCATGGTCCAAGGACTCAAGCCTATGGGGAGCTAACCACTTATATCTGGGTGCTAGACAGAACCTAGGTCTTGCATGGTCCGAGAACTCAAGCCTATGGGGAAACTAGTTACTTACAGCCAAACCAAAGTGTCAGACAGAACCAAGGCACTGCATGGTCCTCGGACTCAGGCCTGTGGGGAAGTTAACTACATTGAAGAGATCCTAAGTGTCTACTCGAAGAAATTCTATCTGGTCCTTAGGAAACGAAAAGTGCATCAGAGCATACATGTCCTCTCATTATAATAACTGATGCCACGATTGGCTGAGATGCAATTGAAGCTAAAATCATGCAAGTAAAGAAAAAGCGGATAATGTGCAAGTAAACAAACAGCCACAACAAACAGAAAATGAAATAAAGCTCTCATTTCATTAAGTCCAAAAGAATTACACCAATGGAGTCACATTACAAATAAAGAAAAAGGGAAGAAAAAGATGCAAAAGTGAAGTGTAGCAGGCAGAAGCGCCAAGGAGCCTAGTTCTTCTATTTAGTTGCCCGCCTCGGTGGGTGGCTGGCCCATAGCTGCCTCAGGGTCCTCTGAGCCCTGACTGAGTGGGACGGCCTGCAGAGGCACGGCAGGAATAGCTGCCCCCTCGGCAGAAGAAACCTGGGCATCGAAGGAAGGCTTTGCAGCCTGCTGAGGCGCATCCTCATTGGAGCCATCACTCAATTCAACCACCACGGGAGGATTACTCCCTTGGACTGGCTCATCAGTGACCCCAGCATCCGAGGCCTCTTCGCCCGGAGTAGCAGCGGTTTCCACAGCAGCCTCCTCGGCTTCAGAGCCATCTGGGGCAGCCTCGCGGATGACAAGGGGGTAGTATACGCTCTCCTCCTTCCACAAGTCGGAAGAGGCCTCCACCCCAGCTTGTTTGAGGGCTTCATTCCAAGTTTCAGAGCAGTAGCGCCTACATACCCCAGGGACTTGGGATTTGTAGGCAGCTGCTGTCTCAGCTGCCCCAGCAGCATAGGCTGCCTCTTCAGCTTCATCCTTGGTGGCCCAGGCCTCCTCCCGACCTTGATCTGCCTCAAACTTGGCCCTCTCGGCCTCCCCTTTTGCCCATTCGGCCACCCTCTTGGCCTCCTCGATATCGGCCACTTTCTTCGTTAAGCCAGCTATCTGACGCTCGGCGAGCTTCAGCAGCCCCTCTACCTCACCCAGACATTTCGTCTGAGTTTCAGCCTGCCTCTAGGCACCCTCAAGGCCTGCCATCGCGCTGTTCTTAGCCTGGGTCATGGCCTTCAGCTCCTCCCTGGCCTTGGCAAGGTCCTCCTCGGACGTCTTGAGGGTCCGAGTAGCCTCCAAGCGCTTATCGCGCTCTAAATCCATGGCCTTTCCATGTTCATTGGCCGCCTCTTCCAGCCTGAAAGTGGCCTGGACAGCCTGCCAAACGAAACAGATAAGTTATAATTAGCCGAGCTCAAAGAAGAAAGGAAAGCAGAAAAAACTGAAGCAAGAAAAAGCACAAGTGTTAAGGGTCTTACCATCCCCAAATATCGCTTGAGGCAGAGGAAGACGTCCCTACTCCTCATGGTCCCCAGCTCCGCCATGTCCGCGGGAAGGAGCAGGCATCTCTCCACAGCGTCGGCCACATACGCGCCTTCGCCATCCTTAAAGTCCCTGAGGGAGGAGTCATCCCTCAAAGGTGCCCCGCGGAGCATTGGGGCGGGGAGCCAGGCCTGGACCTCGGGCGGGGGAGCGACCTGTTTATCCTGCGTTGAGGAGCCTATCCTCAGTTGCTTCGATGGCCGCCGAGTGCCATCGCCCTCCCGCGTGGGCCCAGATTTGTCCTCAAGGGTCCTCTTGCCCTTGTCCTTCTTCTGCTTAAGGTCAGCAAGCTCGTGCCTAGACGGCGGGCTCGCCTGAGGCGGAGGAGGAGGAAGCCTGGACTGGGTTGAGGCCGACCTGGTCTGAGCAGGACAAGTCTTTAGAGGAGGAGGAGGAGGAGGAAGCCTCGGCTTGGACTTCCCCGGCTGACCTTCGATTAGGTCGAGTAGACTGGGTTGGGCTTTCTTCTTGTAGCCCATCTCTAGCCGAGAAGATGTCTCTGACGCTAAGAGGTCTGCCTCGGTTAGGCGAGGGTCACCCAAGTCTCCAGAAGGGTCCTCGGACTAATGGAGTTGCTCAAAAACGCTTAAATCGTCCTCGGCAGGACCAAAATCTGCAGCGTCCCTTTCCCTCTCTAAGTCCTCTTCCGCGGCCTCTGGGAATGTATGGGAAGACGAAGGGACTGCTACTGTGACACCTTCTGAAGTGGAGGGATCCTCGGGAAACTCGAACCCGTCCTCGGTCACTTTTATTTTTTGCAGCCGAGGATCCTTTGCTTTGATCACGTACTTTGGGGCCGCGAATGACTTTTGGAGTGGAGTGTACCCCAAAATCTTGTGCACGGCTCTGACTTGGTGGTCTGCTTCGTTCTCAAAAGCCGCAGACCTGAGCACCTTCTGCAAGTCCTCCCTGTTGATCAAGCTGAAATGGCGCGCGAAAGAGTGCGAGTCTGCAGAAAGAAAACACATCCACGGTTAGAAACCAAACAGTACAAAAAGAAATAATGCAGAAAAGAAGTTAGAATCCTTGAATCCCCTCCTATTCCCACTGCCCCACCTGGTGTTCCCTCTGTCGTCGGGCAGTGAAGGCCATCGCGCCACGCTCCAGACACGATGAGAAAATCCTCGTTCATCCCCTTGTTGGACTCGGGGAGGCACTGGATGAGCCGGACCCTGTCATCCCTCGTCCTCATGTAGTAGGACTTGTTCTTCAGATGTTGAAGATTGTAACAGTAATTCACATCATGATAGGTCAGCCTTAGACCCATCTTCTCATTAAGGGCATCCACACTGGCCAGAATTCTGAACATGTTGGAGGCGCATTGGGTGGGGGTTAACCGAAAGTATGTAAGGTAACCCCTCATCACCGGCCCCATGGGGATCCTCATCCCCCCTTCAAGAAAGGCGATGATGGGAATCACCACCTCGCCCACCTGCTTCTGGAGGTACCACTCCCCCTCCTGACAATACCTCAAGCCCACGTTGGCCGGTATTTTGTAATCGGCGATGAATTTCTCCATCGCCTCCTCAGAACCAACATACTTCTTAAGCCTACCCATCCCAAATGACGCCTAAGAGAACTAAAAGATGAGTGAATAAAGGAGAAGGAGGAGTAGAGAGGAAAAAAGCTCAGAGAGGGATAGAGCGACTTACAGAAATGAGGAGGAGCTCCTCGGACTGGCTTTTTATGCTGGAGATGGAGGTGGAAATTTGGCTGGACTCTGAATGGAGGCGCAAGAGCTCTTGATTGTAAATGAAAAAGGAGGGAGCGGTTCGAATGGGTATTTATACCCTAGATGGAAGAGCCGCGCGAGTTTTCCCGCCCATAAATGCTAGACGCATCCCCACCGTTAGATTGTCATCTGCCCGTTGAACGTGGGGAGCATAAAGCCGCCCGAATTTAATGCAGGACACGTTACGCGCACCGAAGCGCCAGTAACGCACCTTGGGCAGATGAAAAGGCTCCAACGCTGACGAGGGACAAGACTCGATTGGACACGGAGCAGGTCCGAGGATATCAAAATCCTCCTTTCCGCCCGAGGATGCGGACAGCAAGATTTTGAGGGGCTATTGTGGGGCCAGAATAAGTCAGCAACCCCGGCCCACTTCAAACCAGGCCCAGAGGCCCACGCCGAGGATGCGTCCAAGGTCCGAGGACGAGAGTGTAGAGCCCAGGGCCCAAGGAGCATTGCCGAGGATGGTTACATCCTCGGGCGACCGAGGTCAGAAAGTGGGCAAACAGCATACCTTTAAGGGGAGTCTCCCTGAGCATCCAAGGAGCAAATATCAAGTGCCAAGCACCGGACATGGAAGCATGGTGGTGGAGCAAGCCCCAGGTGAACTGTCACCTCCACATTAAATGCCCTCAACTAACGCCCTGGCCGCATTAATGAGGATAGGACCTCTGAACAGTGCTGTCTTGGGCGCTGCAACCCACAGGAGGGATGGGAATGCGGCTGATGGGACAGGCTCTCAAGTGGAAGCCGGGTTGATCAATAAATGTAGGGCTAGGATCAATTGAGTGAGAAGTATATAATGTAAAAAGTCCCTCTTGAGAGGGGGACGAACGAAAAACCAGAGAAAAGAAATACTGTAGCAGTGTATTTTCTCTCAACCATTGTAACCTTACTGGAAAGAAATAAGAACAACTTCAACCTCTATAAGACCCGTCCGAGGAGTCCTACTGTGCATTCCGACCCACGTTTAACTTATCACAATCCACGAACAACCATGCATGGCCGTTGCATTCTTTACTAGGGCCTAGCTCTTGAGCCCATACTCTATAAATTTATTGGAGGGTTAGCTGGGCTTGGGTCCACTCTCTCAATCTGCGGAGAGCGCTCGAAACCGGTCCCTACAATTCGTATTTAGACCCACTACTTACATAACTTTTTTACTTACCAATAACCACACATCTCATCAGCAATTTGTAAAAAAAAAAAAGTATAGCTCTAATATTTTCCTCTTTTTAAAAGCCATAAAAAATTTATAGGAATAAAATCTATAAAAAAAAAAAAAATACAAGCCCAAAAAAACAAAAAACTCAACAACAAAAATTACTAATAGTAAAGCTAAAAACAATTAAACTCAATCAACCAATTTTACCCAAAACAAATAACCCAATCCTTTAAAAAAAATTAAATAAAATAATTTTGTACTTAGCCAGCATCAACAACGCAAACATCAAAATCACAAAAAAATAATAACTAAAAAATCATTTAATGGTTAAGCAACAGAGCTGGAGGCTGAAGCTGCCGCACATAGCCAATAGCAAAGCAATCCCTCCTAACTCTAAGTCCTGACTTCATTCCTGATTCACGAGCTAATTGATTAACTTATTATTTTCCTATATATGAAACCATGACTAAAATTTAGCTTGTTTGACCAAGACTATTTGATGGAATCTTCTCGGTATAACCTCCGTTTCACACATGCGCATGAAGAATTATTCATGAGAAGAAAGAAAAAGCCAATTCCAGATTCCATCATCCTCATGCTTGGGCATTGTACTATAGTACAAGTATTTGCCCACGTTTAAGTCAACATTGGGCATGCACAATCCAGCAGTGAGATTATGACTGGGCTTTGTAATTGATGATGCCGAAAAAATCACCAGTGAGCCACACGGTTCTCGCACACTTGAAACAGCACATGCACAACACAAAAGCTGAAGACCTTAAGAGAAAGTACCGGTGTGATACTGGCCAAATACCCTCCGACAGTCAAGTTAGAGAATTCTCTTGTTCACAACTCTAGAGTACCAGAGCTAGGGTGAATTATGCGTACCTTGGTTTATGAGGGTATTGGGGGTTTTATAGTAGTAGATGGTTGACCTCTCTTCCTTGGGCTAGAAGTCTTTTCCTTATAGGAATCCTCATGAGCGTATATTGCGGAATCCTTTCCTTGTAGGAGACTAACACTAAGCGTGGGATACAGGACATTTCCTTATATACTTATGCGTGGTGGCCAAGTCAAGGGTACATTGGAGCCGTCAGCTTTGCCTACTCCCTCGTTAGGGTCGTCAGCTTCGTCTACTCCCTCGTCGGGGTCGTTACCTTCGCCTACTCCCTTCAGCTTAGTCGGGGTCGTCAGCTTCGCCTACTCCCTCATCGGGGTCGTCAGCTTCGCCTACTCCCTTCAGCTTAGTAGTGTCAGCTTTCCATAAGCTAACCCCGTCTTCCTAAAGCTGTTTGACTGCCATTTATGACAAGTGAGGCCGATGGGTCTATTTTGAACGTCGCTTCATGACACTATATTCATGAGTATTCACATTCACAATTTTACCATTATCAGTAATTATAGATTAACCTTTGTTAATGTTGGGCTAGTGGCATACTTAAAATCTCTGCTAGTCCTAAGATTTTGTCAACTTTTAGTAATGTCATCCTAAATCAATAATGCATCTATTATACATTTCTGTTCGGATATCCTATAGAAATTTCCCAGCAAATAAATAATAAAAATCCTTTTTGGGCCGTCTCTTCAATCCAGTGGCGAAGTCAGGAATTTAGGTCAGGGGGCAAGATTAAAAGACAAGATTGAAAGTAAAAAATTAATCTAAAAATTATTAATCAATATTAATAACAAAATAAATAAACAACTATATGCTAATGTAATTGTCATACATAATCTAACATAAAATATAAACTTTAATTTATTTTTTCACACCTAGCTTAATTTACACTAATTGTCCTCGACGATTTTTCATATTTTGAAACTGCTGCATGACTTCTTCACACTCAATAGTCTTGAATATATATATATATATATATATATATTTCTCAATATATGTGACTAAACAATCATTCATTCATTGATCTCTCATTCGATTTTGTAATTGACTTTTAATTATGTTCATTGCTGAAAAAACTCTTTCAACAGTAGCTGTTGCAACTGGTAAAATCAATGCCAATATCACTAATGAGTAAACCAATGGATATAAAACATCAATTTTCATTTCTATCATCTTTTTAGCGAGCTGTCCAATTCCTTTAAGAGTTGAAAACTCTTCAGCGGACCGCATGTCATGGATGTATGTCTCAAGTTGGTCATCCAAGAGAGCAGGAGTATAACTCTATCAGTATTAGGTGGTAAGAAAAGCTGACGTGACCTGTGAGAATTGAAAAAAAAGTATGAAAAAAGTAGGATTGAGATCAAAAGTAGGATTTAATCTCAACCATTAAATATAAAAAATGAATAAAAGTAAAAGTAAAAAAAAGTTGTGAGGGAATTGCACAATGCAATCGCATTTAGCAATTGCACTGGATCCTAATCCGACAAAAGTATGACAAGCTAGTACAATAAATAGAAAAATTACTTGTCCTTGGTGTAGGGGGGCAAATAAGAATTGTTACTCGTTCTCAATTGGACTCATTACAGACATCACTTTTTTACTTTTCAATAACCACTTGCCACATCAATAATTTGTAAAATAGTTTGTTGCTTTAGCATTTTCCTCTTGGACTTGCAACATTGATAACAGTTCTAAATTTCTAACTAATTCAAACTGATGGACTTGCTTCATATGTTTGTTTAAAAAAACCTTTGTTTTTTTTTTTTTTAAAGACATTAGCTCTGCAAAACAGGGTGGAAATATTGGACTAATTAAATAAGCACTCTTGAAACTTATTTGACTTAATTATAATCTTATAATAATGCTATAAACACAATAAATTTCACAACTTACTGAAATGACAGGTCGTAATTAGTGAAACATCATTTTCATTAAGACTACTACTAGTCAATAATCATTTTTATTATATATCAATTGCAGTCTACCATCCTCTTAGTGAGAGTGTGGGTCCCTATGAAGCCAAAAAATTATTTAAACTCCAGCATTCACGCAAGTTTAATACACTTTTACACAAATTTGGTCTTAAAAACACACTTCTACTATTTTAATACTTTTATATTTTAGCAATGGTCCTACTACACAGGCTCTTTATTTCTTCAATTCTTCTATGATCACATTATTGGTCACAATTTACTGAAATTGTCAACTTAAACAGTAGATAACTTTCACATAAATTCACTATTTTTTTTTTCCACTCCTTACATTCAACCACATCATAGTTATGATGAAAATTGTAGCACAAAAATTGTGTCCTGATGCATAGAAATTGGCTTGTTGTAGTTAAGTTGAACCTTAGACAAAGGGATTGGCTCGTTGTGGGTTGCATGCCATGCCCGAAAGAGATTTCATTACAAACTTTTTTTTTAATTTACTAAGGTAATAAATTGTGATTCGAATAATATCATTTTTACATGGATCTATCATTAACAACATCTTTATTATACTCTAATCATTAACTACATCTTTATTATACTCTAATAACAAAAGGTCATATCAACCTTTGTGATATATATATATATATATATATATATATTTTTAAGAAAAAGTTGTGAAAAGTGTTAATGTCCTTAAACTTATAGAAAATGCAAATATGGCGAGTCATGGACATGCAAGAGATCCCTGGTAAGTTACCTAAAATAGTCATCCTCTTGAATGCGTTTTCTTGTAAAAATTATAATTTTCATTGCTTCAAACTACCACTTCTGTGAAAATTAAGTGAACTTTATTTGACATACAAGCCTTTTTTTGTACCTGGTGCTGTTGAGATTTCAGAGTTCAGACTAATAAATGATGTTCTTAGCTAATTAGTAATTGCCATAAATTGCTTCACTAGAAACACGTCTCGCATAAAATATGTAGCCGTATCCATGAGTCCATGACTATGAGCGTCCCATTCTCAATAACTACTGTATCAGATTCAGCCAAAAAAAAAAAAAAAATGACTACTGTATCAGACACCTCCTAATTAAGTCACACTGGCAAGTGGCAACCTTATCTACAATTACAAATATCAAACTTGGTTTACTTCTTTAAATTTATATAGTAGTTTAGAAATTAACGAGTTTGATTAGTTAGGCTGTTGCTTTCTTTTGTTTCATAAGGATCCATATGTGCCTGCTACTCAAAGGCTATTTGGCTATTATAGCTTAATTCTTACAACTCTCAAAATAAAAATATGAATTGTCCATACGCAAGGATAACATGAATCCCACATAAATTTTACGTAGATTCATATATTTTTAGATGGCTGAGAGCCTGAGATTTGTGTAATTACAAGGTTTCATTCTATAAGCGATGGGTCCCCATTACAAAATAATGCTTTTTTTTGTTTGTTTTTGTTTTTGATAAACAGATAAAGATGCTTCTTGATCCTTAAACATGGAGTTAATTTCATTAATCATACCACTAAGTCTTAGGTAACCTCCATTTTTTTTCTTACAAAATGATAGACTTAGAGATAATATCAAATCCTACCAGCCCCAAACTCTGCACCAGCAAGGTTAATTACTTGCACGTTTATAAAAAGAATCTCAGGCATATCTAAAGGTGAAATTTTTGACCAGGTTGGCGCAAATCCACTCTGCAATTTTTGTTTTTTCCTCTCAATAATCCACTCTGCAATCTTGTTAATATCTAAGGTAAATTTTTTTTTTTCAACCAAGTTCATTGCTATATAAATTTTGTCTAGTTTTATTTATCAGGGAAAAAAAAAGTCTTAAATAGTTTGACATTTGAATAATAACCCTTTGTCCTATATTGTGTATTCTTCTACTTTATGCTTCATCAAACACACTGTGTACGTCTTTCCCTCCCTCCTATAAAGTAATAAAAGTTTAAAATCGAAAAGTAAAAAAATCATAGCATAGAGTGAAATATACGAATTTTCATTCTCTTAAACAAGCCCCTTTTTTATCCCTCTAGTAAAGAAAACAAGACAAAATTTTTATAGAAAAGAACTTGGGGAAAAAAATCAACTTTTAGATATTAACTAGATTGCAGGGCGGATTTACGTGAATATTGGCCCTCTAGCTCTAAGCACTTCTGTGTTTCTTTATGTTGTTTACAATTATACAACCAATTCCATGCAGCAAAAAGGACAACCAATTCCAACTAAATAGCTAAATACTCTCCAAATAAGTAGACAAACATTTGAACTCTTAAAAATCGTGAAAGAGACAATAAATAAATTTAAAAAAAAAAGAAAAAAAGAAAACAATGGTGAAAGAGACATTGGGTTTTTATCATAGCGTTGAATTTTAAATTGGCTTAGCAAGTCTTAAAAGCAACAAAACACCTTGAATAAATGGCAAGGAACCAAAGAAATGAAGGGTTATAATCAACATTACATTTGTGGATTTTAATTAGCTCAATTGGTAAAAAAAGTTCAATAAGATATTAGGGGTTCAATCTCCATCTACATCCAAAACCAATCATCAAAACAGATTCCATTAGTTAATACTAAAAAAAAAAAACTCAATAAATGTCATTCTCTCTTTACAACATTTTCTTATTATGGTCTGAGAATCCTTTTGTCCATGGAAGAAAATGGAAGAAACACCGGCATGCATCATTGGAATCATAGAAGCACCATATGAAAGTTGTATGTCATTTACATTGAATGTTAAATTATATACGGAGGCCTAAAGTGTGCACAAAGGTCAGAATGCATATCTCACATGTAATTTTCTTCGAATTTGCTAATCACCTTCACACGCATTCAGTCATGAAGCATCAGCATAGAAATTTAAAAAGAAAAAAAGAAAGAAAAAGGAACCGAGTAATGTCATATATATCTTTGCACTTTTATCTGCCACCGTGGTACATGCTTATCCAAATAACATCGTCACAAGGGACCAAGGGTTAACGATTGGACTTGAAAAAAGAAGAAGAAGTCGCAAATGTATATTCGTGGAAATACTGTCTATAGAACAATCTTTTGTTGGCCATCTGAAAAGTATATTGGATAGGTAATGTAAAATTAATGATCAGAGAAGAAGTCAGGATAATGTTTTTTTAAAAGTGAAATATACTAAAACTAATAGCAAGATTGGATTGAATTTGATGAAAAAAGTAATTTGAACACCCATTCAATTGAAAATATATCAAAGTTAGAAGGTGTAATTTATAATTTATTTTATTTTTTTCAATCTTATGAAAGCTGGGACTATTCGTTTCACTGGATCCACACAAAATCAAACGAATTGATAGTCTTAAAATGGTTACTAAATTTTATTAAGTTTTCTTTTTCCTTTTTCTTTTTTGAGATAGTGTTCATTTTTAATTACGAAGATTAAAATAAATAAATTTGGAGTAATATAATCCTTTCATCTAAATTGATGATGTGATAAATGTTAAGATAAGTTACGTTACTAATTTATATGGTGAAATTGTTCAAAATATTTTAAAAAATATATATAATGATTAATCTAGAACCTTTAAAAATCCAAGTATCAAAATTCAATCAACTCCATATTTCAGATGATCAAAGCTACAGTTTAGTTTATTTTTGAAATCTAGATCTATAAGCCCACTATTCAATATTGGGCCAAATGGTTGTGGAGGTACAATGTTTACTCTCTACAAGCCCACTATTTAATATTGGGCCAATTGGTTGTGGGCGTACATTGTTTACTCTCTACATGCCCACTGTTCAAGATTGGGCCACTTGGTTGTGGGCGAACATTGTTTACTCTCATAAGCCCAGTATTCAAAAATATTGGGCCACTTGGTTGTGGGAGTACATTGTTTACTTTTATTTGACTGCATGGCCCAAAAATACAAGTTGCATATAAAGAACAAAAAAGATTAAAAATGGCTAATCACACAACTTTTTCATAACTTCCTAAGTAATATGTTGCAACTATCATCACTTTTATATGTGTCCATTATTGACACCACTTTTTTTAATAAGTAGATAATGAGAAAGAGAAAAGGTGAGGTAAGGTTCGAATCACAAATATGAGGTATTACAAAAATATATCATTACCATTAGACAATCCCTTAAATCTTGATACCATCTTTATCATTCACAAATCACATCAATCCAAGTTAATAATTATAGAAAAAGTTGTGAATTTTTTTTTAAACAATGAACTTATATAGAAAAAATAAATAAAAAAGCCAGCCTAGAGTTCATAAGAAAGTGGACCTTTCCCTCCCCACCAATAAGTAAATAACCTCTTCTTAAAAAATTTATGTGGGGGTAAAAGCCCAACCCTACGTATTGGGCCTAAGATCCTGTTTGAAGATTACTGTGTGTCCGAAGAGAAGGAACCGGTTGAGATAGAGTCCATTTGGAAGAAAGATACCTGGAAATGAAGGAGGAGTACAATCCGAAAAGGTCACCAGTGGTCCGAAGAGGTCTTACTCCTCGGATACGAATAGTCTTGATCAATCAAACATGTGGAAGGTCCGAATAATCTTCCTAGCAATCCCAACGATAAAGCTAAGCTCTGGGTATGTCTGGAGATGATAAAAACGAAGAAATATCTAAAGGAAAAGCTGCTACCACCGTATTTAATGCATTGCAGCAACTTTTCTGGCCGCATTTATGTGGAGAAGACCCCTGAACAGTGTAACCTCAGCTACCGCCACTCTCAAAAGGCTAAAGAAGACACTTGACATGACATATACTCAAATAGGTACGCAGATGAAGAACAAGTGGACGATGGAGATGATGTGGAAGGATGCTATACAAGTGGACGATGTAATCACTGTTCAATTAATCATAAACCTCTTCGGACTTCATTATATTTCATCTTTACGTGTATCTTTATGCTGGTATATACTTGGAGGTTATAGTTAACCGTTGCTCATTCCATAATCAACTTAGCTTTTTCACCCACTCTCTACAAATTTATTGTTTTGGGTTTGGGCTACAAATCTTAACCCTACAATTTACATACAAATTTTTAATTTTTCTTAGAAGGAAATCACGTGAAATTTAAAGTACTATGTTTGCTAGCACTTTCCTAAGATGATTTTTTTTTTTTTTTTTTTTGAACTTTCCATTAAGATGAAACTAGAAGAATAAAATTAGGTCACACCACCACCCCCATTGGCCCACAATTGTGTTTTATCTATAAGAGTAACTTCTGCACGGCAGTTATGAGGTCCAAAGAAGGGAAGAGTTACAATCAACGTTACATTTGTGGGTTTCGATTAGTTTAATTGGTAAGCTTTTTTATAGTTAAATAAGAGATTTTGGGGTTCAATCTCGGCTTAATTCCAAAATCAATTGGTGTCTTAATCTGATGATAAAAAACAATCATCAAGAGCCATTAGTTAAAGCTCAAAATAAATGTCACATTCTCTCTTTACAACCTTCTCCTATAATAGTCCAATGATCCTTTTGTCCATGGAAGAAACACTAACATCAAGGATGGTGCTACATATGGACTAGGGACAAATGCACCACCCCCACCACCCCCCCCCCCCCCCCCCCAATTTTTTTTTTAAATATTATTATATTAATAGGTACTAATTTCAGCAATTTTGTTCAAGAAAATTACACTTTGCCCCATTAACAAATAATTATTTCTATAATCTAATCTTTTATTTTATTATGTATTTTTTATATTAATAATTTTATAGTAATAAAAAATTAATGCCATCAATTCTTTTAAGAGTAATATTATAGCCACAAACTTTTTTACAAATATATTGAGATAGCAAATTCTTATTGGTTCGCACACCTGCATCACTCTTTTACTAACCAATAACCTTTCACCACATTAGCAATTTGTAAAAATTTTGTAGTTTTAGCATTTTCCACCTCTTAAAGACCATAAAAAAACTAATAGATTAAACCTAAAACAAAATATACAAGCCCAAAAAATTTGTCTAACAACAAAAATTACCAATAATAAAGCCAAAAAAATTAAGTCCAATCAACTTATTTTACCCAAAACAAACTACTTGACCCTTTAAAAAGTTTTAAACAAGAATCCTTAGTGATAAAGCAATAGAGTCAAAGGCTAAAGCCGCCGCACACAGTGAGTAGCAGAGCCGCTCCCCCTAACTTCAAGTCTTGACACCATATGAAAGTTGTATGTCATTTACGTTTGAATGTTGGTGGCCTAAAGTGTGCACAAAGGTCAGAAAACGTATCTCACATGAGTTTTCTTCGAATTTTCTTATCACCTTCACACTCATTTAGTCATGAAGCATCAGCATAGAAAATTAAAAGGAAAAAAAGGAAACCGAGTAAGGTCATATACTATATATATCTTTGCACTTTTGGCTGCCAACGTGGTTCATGCTTATCTAAATAACATCGTCCCAATTATAGTATATGCCAACGTGGTTCATGCTTATCTTTGCACTTTTGACTTGAAAAACAATATTCGTGGAAACACTCTATAGAACAATCTTTTATCTGAAAAGAAAGTATATTGGATTGGTAATGTAAATTAATTAATGATCGGATTCAGAGGAGAATTCAGGACAAATCCACTCTTTTCCTAGGACCTAATGCTATAGACTAAGTCAAACAGAAACAAAGCTCAGCTCTTGGCATTGTTATCAAATATCAAATGCTATCAAATTCAGCCTTTTACATCGTTGAACCCATCCGTTTAAGTCTAGCTACCAAAATAACATTGTCTTGAAAAGTGATATGTGCTAAAACTAACACCAAGATTGGATAGAATTAGATGAAAAGGCTAATTTGAAGTCTGAACAAGTATTCAATTGAAAGTATATCAAATTTAGAAGGTGTAATTTATAATTTAATCTTTTTTTTTTCTTTTCAGTCTTATAAAAGTGAATGCTGAGATTTTTTGTTTCAGTAGATCTACTCAAAATCAAATGATTTGATAGTCTTAAACTAAACTATATTTTTGGTCCTTAAAATATGGCTTAGGTCCACCATGGTTATTAAATTTTATTTTCAACTTTTAATTATGAAGATTAAAATTCAAAAAAATTTAATTTGGAGTAATATAATCCTTTCATCTAAATTGATGATTTGATAAATGTTAAGATGAGTTACGTTACTAATTTATATGGTGAAAATTGTTCTAAATAAAAATTAAAGATTAATCTAGAACCTTTATTCTTCTCCTCATTGTAGGAGCTTTCTCTCTCACCTAGGGTGAATCTTTCCTTTCCACAGCAATTTAGCAGTGGACTTTCAAAAACACAGACGAGCAGCAGATACAGAGACCGATATGGACTCAGATTTCATTGACAGACTGCAGAATATACGTTTAACAGAGGAAGAAGGCGAAATACTAGAGGTCCGAGCTACACAACGGGAAAAAATTCTTGAAGAATGCTCACTCACTCTGTTGAGGCGCTTCCTAACAACCAGACCATATAATCTGAGAGCAGCAAAGGCAATGCTTCGAACTGCATGGAAGCTAGGGAACGATGTCAGGATTATTGATGTGGGAGAGGGAGTACTTCAATTTAAGTTCAAGCTAGAAAGCCAACTACAATGGGTTCAAAAAAATGGACCGTGGAGCTTCGAAAATCATCTACTCGTGCTCCGTAGGTGGGAAAGGGGCATGACGGCGAGGTCCATAACATTCTCGGTACTACCTATCTGGGTGCAAATATGGGGTTTGCCTTTTGACCTTATCAACAAAGAGGCTGCGTGGGATATTGGCAAAGGTCTTGGTCAAGTAATTGAGGTTGACAGCAAAATTTTCACATCGGAACAAGCTCGTTTCATTCGAATCCAAGTAGAGATACCACTGGACAAACCAATTCGAAGAGGAGGGTGTGTAGCAAGTCTTGAAGGTGAGCGAGTCCGAGTGGGATTCAAGTATGAACGACTAGTGGGGCTGTGCTACCAATGTGGCATCTTTGGTCACGAGTTAAAAGAATGCCCAACAGCAGACCGAAAACCCATATGGGGAGTGGCTTAGAGCTGGGTATCGTAAAACTTGAGATACCTCAGATCAAAGGCGAAAAAACACTCCACGGCGGGAAACGACGCCGAAACCAGCACAGGGACGACGGGGGCAGCCAAATGAAGCAAGAGTAACGTACACAAGAGTCATTGATGACAATAATGATCAAAACGGAAAGAAACATAATGGTGCAGCAGGTGCAGATTCTCAGGAAACGGTTATCAGACAAAACAATGAAGAGGAGTTAATGCGAGAGGATTTTCAGGAGGTCAATCAAGCCCATAAGGAAAGTATAACGGATGGGTATCTGAATGGAAGTGAGGTAACGGGAAAGGAAATTATTTCAACAGAAGCAATTACTCCGATGATTGTAGCCGAAAATTTAGTAAATGTCCAAGTTGAATACGTGGGAGTATCTCAACCTACACTAAATAACGCACCCCAGGATCAGAAAAAAATACCATGTGAGGAGGCACGTGAGATTACTAAAACACAAAACAGTCACCACACAGAGAACAAGCCAACATGGAAGAGGCTAGTGCGCCAAACGGACTCTCCCATGAGGGTTAGCAATACTATTTCTAATAACTCGGGGTCAAACAGAGGGCAACTAGAAGGGGATCGAGATGGTGAAGAAGAGGAGAGGAAAAAAAAGGAAGAACGGAGACGAAAGCCATGAAAAATTTTGTCAAACGGTGGAGGCTGCAGTGCAGCCCCGCCGAGAACAATGAAAATCCTAAGCTGGAACTGCCGGGGGCTTGGGAACCAACGTGCAGTGGATGTCCTCTCTCACCTTGTGAGGGAAAAAGCTCCCAAAATTCTGTTTCTTATGGAAACAAAACAATCAGTTGATGAGATGAGAAGAATTCAAGTAGACTTACCATACCAGTGTATGCTAGTAGTTCCAAGTATTCATAGAAGTGGTGGGTTAGCCCTATTTTGGATGGAGGAGATAGACTTGCATATTGAAACTTTCACTCTTCATCACATTGATGCTCTCATTTTCAATGGCTCTAATACCTCCTGGAGATTGACAGGTTTCTATGGTTGGCCAGATGGACAAAGTAAACATGAGTCATGGCAGTTACTCAAGCACCTCCACACTAGAAGTTCGACTCCTTGGATTTGTGTTGGGGATTATAATGAGATCATGGCATCAAACGAGAAGCAAGGCGGATCACCAAAACCATTGAACCAGATGCAGGTTTTTCGAGCTACACTCCTACATTGCGGTCTGGTGGACTTGGGCTTTCAAGGTAATATCTTTACTTGCAATATTGGTAGACCTGGAGATGCATTTGTGCAGGAAAGGCTTGATAGAGCATGTGCCACGGTCGAGTGGAAGGAAATCTTTCCAGCAGCTCATGTGACTCACCTTCAATCATCTTATTCTGACCACGTGCCAATCCTTATCACCACACATGATCCAAACCAGCCGAATAGGAGAAGAAAGATACCAAAAAGATTTGAAGAAAAGTGGGCCACCAAACCGGATTGTGAGAGAGTAATTCAAGAAGCATGGATGACTGAAGTGGGACATGGCAGCCCTATGTCAATTCTTTTTGAGAAAAAAAAAAAAAACCAAATTTGCTTTGGTTAACTGGAGCCGTGTAGCATTTGATAGCTCAAAAACAGTAATCCAGGAAAAACAAAAACAATTGGAGGCCCTATGCTCCCTCAATAGTGCTGATCAACTACCTGCAATTAAGGGATTAAAATTTGAGATAAATAATTTGCTGCATCAGGAGGAATTGGCATGGCGCCAACGGTCTCGGTCCATTTGGCTACCGGCTGGTGACAAAAATACGAAGTTCTTTCATCAAAGGGCCAGTCACCAAAGACGCAAAAACCAGATCTTGGGGATTTTTTTACGAAGAAGGTAACTGGAATACTACGGAGGGAAGCATAGCCCAAACTACAGAGCACTATTTTCAGCACCTTTTCACCTCTTCCAACCCAGAGGACATTGAAGGAGTACTAAATTTGGTGGATAGACGCGTAACCCCAAGTATGAATGCCTCTCTTCTTCAACGGTATACTCCAGAGGAGGTTAGAAAGGCCCTATTCCAAATGCACCCATCCAAGTCATCAGGCCCCGATGGTATGTCTCCATTCTTTTTTCAAAAATTTTGGCACATTATAGGGCATGATGTCACAACAGCTGTACTGTCAGTTTTAAACTCTGGCCATATGTTGAGAAAAATGAACCATACACATATAGTGTTAATCCCAAAGAAAAATGACCCTACACACATGGTGGACTTTATACCCATTAGCTTAGCCAATGTAATATCCCGAATCATTTCAAAGGTTATTGCTAATCGTCTAAAGTTTATTTTGCCAAATGTGATTTCTGATGCCCAAAGTGCTTTTGTTCCAGACCGTCTAATCACTGACAATACTATTGTAGCATATGAGTTACTTCATAGGTTGTGAAACAGGAGGAAGGGAAAGAAGGGGCAGATGGCGGTGAAACTGGACATTAGCAAAGCCTATGATAGGGTGGAGTGGGTCTTCTTACAACAAATGATGGTGAAATTGGGCTTTGCTCCTTCTTGGGTCCAGTTGGCAATGGAGACGGTGACCACAGCTTCGTACTCTGTTCTAATAAATGGAGAGCCAAAGGGTTTTATCACTCCTACTAGGGGGATACGACAAGGTGACCCCCTCTCACCATATCTATTCCTCATGTGTGTAGAAGACCTTTCAGCCCTAGTGAGTAAAGCACGGGAGACGGGAGAGTTAAAAGGAATCAAATCTAGCCAAAATGGAGTATGGGTATCTCACCTCCTCTTCGCCGACGATAGCCTTTTATTTTGTCAAGCAACAATGGAGGAAAGTCAAAAATTATTACAATTGTTGGCACAATATGAGGTTGCATCCGGTCAAGCAATCAACAGACAAAAGACTTCTCTCTTTTTTAGCAAGAACACAAAGCCGGAGGTAAAAGAGCAAATAAAACAACTATTTAGGGCAAGAGTTATGACAGAATGTGAAAGATATCTTGGGTTGCCAATGGCCACGGGTAAATCAAAGGTTAACACATTTAAGGATTTACAAGAAAAAATCACCAAGAGAGTCCTGGGATGGAAAGAAAAAACTATTTCAAAGGCGGGAAGAGAAGTTCTTATCAAAACGGTAGCCCAAGCGATACCTACATACTCCATGAGTCTATTCAAACTACCATCTTCCATCTGCGACAACATTAATTCCATGATGGCCAAATACTGGTGGGGTCAAAACCAAGAAGAACGGAGGATACACTGGATCAATTGGACGAAACTGTGCACTGCAAAGAAGGAAGGAGGGCTGGGTTTCTGTGATCTTCATGCTTTTAACCTAGCTATGTTGGCAAAGCAGGCGTGGAGATTAATCGGGGAAACTCATTCCTTGTTTTACAGAGTGTACAAGGCACGTTATTTCCCAAACTCATCTTTCATGATGGCTGAGCTAGGGAATAACCCCTTATTTGTGTGGCGCAGTCTATTATTAGCAAGGGAAGTTATTAAGGAAGGCACTAGGTGGAAGGTGGGAGATGGCCGTAGCATTGGAGTATTCACACACTCATGGCTATCACACAACCCGGTAACACGGATTGAAGTACCACCAGATATGAAGGTTTGTGAGCTAATAGACCAAGACACAAGACAGTGGGACCGAGGAAAAGTAGCTGCCATGTTCACTGCCCAAACCAGGGATGAAATCCTCTCCTTGCCACTCAACAACACTAATGGCCATGACTCTGTTATTTGGATGGAAAGCAGGGCAAAAAAATTTATGGTGAAATCAGCATACAAGGTGGCCTATAGACTGCGACATCATCACAAGGCAAAACACTCAGCAGCCAGAACCCACGGATTCACTTGGAACATGATCTGGACGCTAAACGTGCCGCCAAAAGTGCGCACCTTTATATGGAGAGCTTGCTCAAATTGCTTGCCTACACGGGACAATCTACACTGCCGTAGAGTGAGCATAGACCGGACTTGCGAAATGTGTAAACAAGAACCCGAGACAACCTCCCATGTGCTATGGACTTGCCCCGTTGCAAGGAATGTATGGGCTCTGGTCAAAGGAAGAATTCAGAAGAGCAGCAATGGTGTAGACGATTTTTTCCTCCTGTTTAGACAGATGCAAACAAAAGTAAGCAAGCAAGAACTGGAGTTATGGGCGACCAGGCTTGAGCAATATGGAATGCACGAAATAAGATGATCTTTGAACAGTTCCAGACCCACCCAAAGGTAATCCTGGAAGGGGCGACGGGCTTGCTTGAAGAATATCAAAGTCTGATGGAAACACAAAGGATAGCTTGATTTGCTTTAAGTAGTTTCCTTTATGTTGTATTTAAATTCCCACTGTATGGACTCAGCAGAACTAAGTGGCTGGGGCCCCTCATGCCTGTGGTGTTGGCCACGAGTTTGTATACCTTTTATATTAAATAAAATTTCTACCATTCATCTCAAAAAAAAAAAAAAAAAAAAAAAAAAAAGCAATCCAGATCTATAAGCCCACTATTCAAGATTGGGCCAATTGATTGTGGGCATACAGTGTTTACTCTTAGAAGCCCACTATTCAAGATTGGGCCAATTGGTTGTGCTCGTACATTGTTTACTCTCTATAAGCCCATCATTCAAGATTGGGCCACCTATTTGTGGGCGTATATTGTTTACTTTTATTTGACTGCGTGACCCCAAAAAAAAAATAAGTTGCATATATATAAAGAACAAAAAAAATATTAAAAATTGCTAAGCACACAACTTTTTTGTAACTTACTACGTAATAAGTTGTGATTAACATCACTTTCATACGTGCTTATCATTAACATAATTCTTTTTTAGATAAGTAAATAATGAGAAAGAGAGAATATAAGGTAAGGTTCGAATCACAAACACAAGGTATCATAAAAAATATTATTACCACTAGACAATTCCTTAAATTCGACACCATCTTTATTATTCACAAATCACATCAATCCAAGTCAATAATTATAGAAAAAGTTGTGATTTTTTTTGAAACGATGAACTTATATAAAATAAAATAAAAATCAGCCTAGAGTTCATAAGAAAGTGACCTTTCCCTACCCACCAATAAGTAAATAACCTCTTCTTAAAAAAATTACATACAAATTTTTAATTTTTGGAAAATGCTAACAAGTACTGTGCGGTACTTGTCAAGATTTTTCTATATGGGCCTCACTTAAAAAAAATAAATAAATAAAAAAAGGAAAAAAGTTGTCAAAAAAATTGCTAAAAAAGATATAAAAAAAACTGCTAAAAAAACTACTGTTACTACAAAAAAACTGCCAGAAAAATTGTTGTTAACAGGCACCTTACAGACAGTACCTCTTAACACAACCCTTAATTTTTTTTAAAGGAAATTACATGAAATTTAAAGTACTATGTTTGCTAGCACTTTCCTAAGATGATTTTTTTTTTTTTTTTTGAACTTTCCATTAAGATGAAACTAGAAGAATATAATTAGGTCACACCACCAACCCCATTGGCCCACAATTGTGTTTTATCTATAAGAATAACTTCTGCACGGCAGCTATGAGGTCCTTCTCTGGATTATTACTTATCCTAAAGTGTGACTGATTTTTTTCTTCTCAAAAAAACAAGTGTACGTGACTGCTTTTGGCAAATCTTATTATTCATGAAGTGAACATACCGACTTCAGGATAGAATGTAGTCGTCATGATTAGGACTTGGAACCAAGAATTGTGAGACTAAAATGAAAACATTGAAACGATATGTCCCATAAATATATATATATATATATATGTAATACAGTATACGTAAAGGAAAAGAGAGAAAGAAAAGTAAACGTTGGGGGTTTAATTTGTATTGAATAAAAAAATTAAGCTTATATTAATTATTGAACAAAGAGGGATGGGAGTGGAGGGAGGGAAACCATAAATCACAATTCAATAAAATTTTTTGGGAAAAAAAAATTCCAGTAAAAATTTATCATTTACCTTGGTTATATATGCCGGGTTATTTATATACTTGAAGGGAAATATAACAAAATAGTAAATACAATGGAAACAATTTATAATTTTTGTTAGAAAAACTGTGACATATGCATTTATGATTGTTAGGACATATGTGATTCACTTGTTAAAAATGTGGGGCCAGAGGATTCGGTATCCCCGACCCATTTCATATCAAGCCCAAGGCCCATGCCGAGGAGGAGGAAACGCCCGAGGAAGAAGTGTGAAAGTCCAAATTGCCAAAACCTTGCTGAGGACGATCCTGTCCTCAGCCAACCGAGACCATGGAATTAGGAAGTAACGGGCCACCTAAAGCAGCCTTCCAGGGCACCTAAAGAGAAGGAACAAGTGCAACATGCCAACCGAGGAAGCGTGATGGAGAAGCAAGCCCACGATGAACTGTCACCTCCACATTAAATGCCCACAACTAATGTTCTGGCCGCATTGATGAGGAAATGACTCCTGAACAGCGCAGCCTTGGTTGTTGTAGCCTGCAGAAAGAATGGGAAGGCGGTTGATGGGATAAGCACTCAAGTAGTGACCTGCTTGAGCAACAGATGTAGGGCTAAGATCCACTAAAAGGTAGTATATAATGTAAGAAAGCCTTCTAAAAGGGGGGATGGAAGGAGGAGGAGAAAAAAGAGAAATATTGAGCACTGCAACAACAGAAAGGCTTTTGTAACCAATCACTGAAGAAATAGTAAGAACCTCCAACTCCCAAGGGGAGAGCCGAGGAACATCATTGCACATTTGAATCCATGTCAATGCTATTCAATCCACACTCGACCATGCATGACAATCGTATCAATGCTATTCATTGTATTGGGCTAGCTGGGCTTGAGTTCACTTACTCAGCAGTAGAAGTGCTCAAACTCAGTCCCTACAAGAAACATATGTCACTATTTTATGTAATTGGCTAATTTTTTGACAAAACGCACTTTACTTATATTTGGGTAGATCTAGGATGTGTTTGATACTTCAAGAAACTTTGTTTCAAGATCAAGTGTTAAAACCATTCAAGTCTGCTTAAGATTCAAGTCTGAAAAGTGTCTGTCATTAAAACTTGATAGCTAGCTATCTATCGAGCCTTGAAGAGCTGTTAAAGTTTATGTCTCAACAGCCGCTCAACAGATAGGGCATCTCTCGAGGTTTATGAAGTTCAGTTTTATAGAATTGCTTTTCATTCAATCTGTGATTGTATGTTTGGGTTTTCTTTTCTCACAACGCTAGACATATAAAAAGATTATTTTAAAGGCTGTCAAAAGTGGGAACAAGTTGCACAAGTGTTGAGCAAAGTTTGTTTAAGTAAATTGTGATCAGAGACAGAATTTGCCCTAGTTCATCTTTCTTGGAAAGAAGTTGCTGTGTTTATACACCGTAGGGTTTTGTGAACAAACATCAAGATCTTCATCGTGTGATGAATTGAAGAACTTTGTAGCCAACAACTTTCTCTAGTTTGTGATTGAAGTCGCGTACTAGGATCTGCGTAATTGGTTAGTCACGTACTAGGAGCCGTGCATTACAAGGAGAGATTATCACTACAAAATAAGTCCAATTAGATATTGGGGTAAGGGTTTAACTGTAGGTTGGTATAAGGTACTGAGATTCTTTTACTTGTAACCGCTTGTTGTGATAATAGTGGATTCTAAGGAGTGGTGACCTTAAAATCACCCGGTGAAGTTTTTGCTGTGTAAGTTTTTCCCATTCGTAAACAAATCACCGTGTCAATTTATTTTACGTTGCATACTTAGTTTAATTGGTGATTTGTTTGTTCTACCACGCGTTTGCATGTTAATTTGATTAATTAATAAACTTAACTAATTAATCAATTAATTCATTACAAGAGGTCAATTCATTTTTGGCCTATCAATGATCTATCTATTGTCCTTATACCCTAATTTGTATTGATTATATAGATGTTATAAAATCTTTGCCAATCTGAGATGTAAAACTAAATATTCATAGATTTGCAGGAGGTTTTTTTTTTTTAACATGTATATTAATTTTGATATGTGGACCAGTTTGGTGGTTATCTAGTTGACCAGTTCAATTTAAAACTAATCATGCATCGGTAATGAGTCCAAATTATATTTGTAAAAAAAATTGTACTTATTTTATTGATCAACTCAACTAACATTGAAGTACACCCAAATAGGATTTTTTTTTTTTTTTTTGGGTGAAGAAGTACACACGAATAGTTAATAGAATTCGAGGTGAAATATATAGATGCAATGCTTATAAAGTAAGAGCAAAACTTAGGTGCAAAAAGATCTTGATTGCAATCAAAATTTTAATTTTTCATTATTTTCAAATACACTAATAAAGTGCATGACTTTATGGACTAAAAGAGTAAATAGAATTCTGATATGAAATTCAACGTGAGCATGGAGAAAATCTATGATTTCACGGTATTGACTGACATATTTTCTTTAGTGTAGAATACTTGAATTATTGAGTAGTGTGAGTTTTACTAAAATTAAACTAAGCGTAACACACTTGTAACACACACATTTATGAAAGTCACACCATTAAATAAGTTTTTTTTTTTATTAGATTATTATTTTAATATCTTATTATTAGATTGCATGAATTCATTATTTTATAATCTAGGCGAAAAGCACATTTTCGTCCCTATATTTTCACGCGATTCCCATTTTGGTCCCTAACTTTTTTTTTCACCGCTTTTAGTCCCTATCCTGGAAAACGCCTATCGTTTTAGTCCCTACCGTTACATCATAGACGGAAAATGCTGACATGGCAAACAGATGGCACTGTTGACTGACGTGGCTATTAAAATAATAATAAAAAATATTATTTGGTATTAAAAAAATTTAAAAATTAATTTATTAATTTTAACTAAGTAAAAAAAATCAAAACAAAAATAAAAATAAAAATTTATATGAATTAAGATCAAAAAATATCTTGAAGAAGAACACTAAGAACACCAACACCAAACCACCATTTCCGGCCAAACACCAACCCATATAAATTCATATAAATTTTGAACAAAGAACGCTTCCGTTCAACAAAGAAGTCAAGGCTCAGATTTGGGACACTGCTGGCCAAGAACGCTTCGGTGCTGTCACCTCTGCTTACTATCGTGGTGCTGTTGGTGCTCTCATTGTCTATGATATCAGTCGCCGCTCCACTTTTGACAGCATTGCTCGCTGGCTTGATGAGCTCAAAAGTAAGCTACTACTACTAGTTTCATTGCATTTTTTTTTAGCTATATATGGTTGATTTGGTATCTGGGTTTTGTTTTTTTTTATCTGGGTTGTTGGAGTTTTTAGTGCTTTTTTGACTTTAGATCCGCTTTCTAATCATGGGTTTTGGAGAAACTTCATTTTTAAGCAAGTTACAGAAACAGAAAGGGAATTAATTTAAAGTCTTGTTGAGTAAATTATAATCTTTATTATTGTTATTATAGATTGGAAGGTAATCTAAGCAATGAACTGGCTAAAGTAGGGTCATGGGAGGCTAGATCTAGATAAAGTCTTCACCTTTTTGCATTTTTTTCCATAAAGGGTCCTGTGTGATTCACTGAATTGTGAGATCTACTTGGTTAAATCTCACTCGCCGCCCGTGATTGGTCACTCCAAAATTCTCAGTGTTCTTCTTCAAGATACTTTTTGATCTTAATTCATATAAATTTTTATTTTTATTTTTGTTTTGATTTTTTTTACTTAGTTAAAATTAATAAATTAATTTTTAAATTTTTTTAATACCAAATAATATTTTTTATTATTATTTTAATGGCCACGTCAGCCAACAGTGCCATCCGTTTGCCACGTCAGCATTTTTCGTCTCTGATGTAACGGCAGGGACTAAAACGATAGGCGTTTTCCAGGATAGGGACTAAAAGCGGTGAAAAAAAAAGTTAGGGACCAAAATAGGAATCGCGTGAAAATGTGGGGACGAAAATGTGCTTTTCGCCTATAATCTAATGTTAGTTATTATTCGATCAATAATTTCTTGTTTTATTTTTAATTTATATATAATATATGAGATGGTTTTGATTTTTGATCATCTTTAAATTTTATAAGTGTAAAGAGAATAAGAAGAACGCGTATAATCCAACGATTGATTGGTAAAAATTCACTTAAAAATATTGAGTAATGAAAATTTTTAAATGTACGTACAAAATATAACTTCAACTCAACTCAACTCAACTCATATAAGTTTCACACAAAAAAAAAATTTCACTCATATAATATATAACTTCAACCCACCTCGGATAGGTCATTGATTCTCTCACATATATTATTGTACATCATCCATAAACCTCACCCATCTCACATTTTAAACATAGACATCAATTAATCTTGTGAACATTGCAAGTTAAACTATAAACGTTATAAGCAAGGAGCACGCATCAACAGGGGAAGGGAAGGGACAGACCCAAGGGGGCCCGGGCCCCAATGGCCCAAAGAAAAAGAAGAAAGAAGATTTTTTGTGGTCCCCTGGACCAAAGAACAAAGATAATTTTTTTTTTTTTTATTGGTTATATTTTTTTATTTATTTCTAGAGTTACACTTCTCTCTTCCGAAAATTTAGACTCCTTTCATTTTAATGAGCCTAGTTCAACTAAAAACTATCAAACTCAAAAACTTAACAAAACAAAACTTTAAAATAAAAAATAAAAAATCTTAGTTAGCCCAATATTAGAGTACTAGTATCAAGTATTCTAAATGATAAATATATAGTATTTAGAATACCAAATACCAAAAATACTACTGTACAAGACATTTTAAATACTATATTAAAATAGTAAAAGTAAGTTTTGATTTGTGAAAATTATTATTATTATTTTGTTTTTTGCAACTGATGCTCTTAAGAAATAATATTATTTTGTATTATTTTATTTTTATTGGTAGATGTTTACATTTTAAATTAAAAAATAGTAATTTTGTGTATTTATCTTAGTTGATATTTTGTTATTACTATATAGATACTTATTTGAATTTTTATTTTTTTACGTTTCAGTCACCTAGTTTGAAATCCTAGGTCCCCTTGAATAAGTGTGAGATAACAATTATCCACCCATATATACTTGTGTTTCTTTCTACTCCCTAAACTTTCCCTACCTGTGTCTACCTTATATGTGGTCCATGCCGAATGGAGCTAATTGGAGGAATTAATACACTATAACACCTATACGAAACCATGGTGAGGCAGAGGGTTTAACTTGGTGTCAATCACCAAACACAGAAAACAAATCAAAATCCCCCACTAAACCTCTGAAAGAGACATGTTAACTTTCTTAACGTCTTCCATTTCGTCCCTTCCAATTCAAACAAAAGCTAAACACCTCTCTTCAAAGAGCCACTCATTCATGTATCTTGCTTCTCTTTCTGCCTCTCTTGACTCTCTTTTTTTTTTTTTAATCTCCTTCAATGGCTAGAAATTATAGAATACTCTTCCCTACACTCCCTGCAACAAGCCCATCCTCAAACTGTGAAGGTAATAATTGTGACCTACTAGCTTGCCCTTTTAACTGTGACCCACCTTTCCCAGACTATAGCTATTTCTCACCACCACCTCCACCACCATCTCTCACAGCCTCTCATAGCTCAAAATTCTTAAGCCACCACTTCTCAACCTTCCTTATTATCTCCCTTTCTGTCTTAGTCGGCCTTCTTGTTCTTATTAGTTACTATGTTCTAATAGTAAGGTCTTGTCCAAGTTGGTGTAGCCGAAGAAATAATGGACGTACAACCTCTCAATCAGACGGTACAGATGAAGATTTTCTTGATGAGAATCATGTTGATCATCCTATATGGTTCATCACCACCGTTGGTTTACAACAGTCTATTATAAGCTCGATTGCGGTTTGTAAGTACAAGAAAGATGAGGGTTTGATTGAAGGCACCGAGTGTTCTGTGTGTTTGAATGAGTTTCATGAAGATGAAACGCTTAGACTCTTGCCCAAGTGTAGCCATGCCTTTCATATACGCTGCATTGATACTTGGTTGAGGTCTCATACAAACTGTCCTCTATGCCGTGCCAATATAATTGTGAGTGATACTGTCAGTTTAGACCTTGTTAGTCATCTGGGTTCAGTGGATCAGCATGCTAACAATTTGGACAGAAACCAAGAGACCACTATGATGAACTCTGGGAATGATGGTGACATCTCTGAGAACCCGGCTGGAATAACTGATGAAAGCGAATTACTAGAGGTTAATGGTGAAAGAACATCAAAAGAGGCTGTGAATTGTAGTGGGAATAATGATTTTCTGCCACTTGGTGATGATTCAATGGATAATGGTATACAAGTAATAAGGTCTATTTCAGAAGGGAGCTTGGTTATTGAAATTGAAGATGCTGAAAATTCACAGTTAGATATTGTACCAAAGCAAGATGGTAGGTGCTCAAGCATGCCTAGATTGATGGGTCATTCTTCAATTGAAAATTTTCTGCATATTAGGCCTGTATCTATGAAAAGATCGTTTTGCAGTGGTGGGAGGTTTTGGTCCTCAAGATATAACAAGAGCTTGAATTCAATTCTACTCTTGTAATAAGTTGGGGGGTGTACCAATTCTTCTCCTACTACCGAAGCTATAAGAAAATATAGATGAGTTCCAGGACGAATTGTCCACTTTAAACGAATAAGTTTTCGTTTTTGTGCTGCAGTTTCAAGTTCTGAAGTGGAGCTGGAGTAAGTCTTTTTGTATCACGAAGTATGAATATTGCAGGACAGAATTGATGCCTCAAAAGGCAAAGGTATCACCTCCACTTGCAAGCACTAATTACTTTGTCATTCAATTTACTTGGCTATGTTTCTGCAAAGGGATAAACCATTGGATTTTGGCTGTGCCTACAAATATATATATTTTTTCTTTTTTGAGAATGCATTTCGAACCCTTCATCCATTCAAAGATAAAGGGGTTTGTAGAGGTATTATCAATATATGCATATATACTCTTTTTTTGTTATGTTTTATTGGTGTATTGTTGTGGTTCGTGCCATTAGCAGTATATTAGTCTCATTCTCAATATCTTTTACAAGAAACTGAACATCTTTAATTATCTATGTTCTTTGACAATGAGAACAATTCTAGAGCCCACAAGCACAATTGCTTCATCCTAGGATGAAAAATTGGCCACAATTTTCGTTCCCTAGTTTGTAGCATCAAATATAGGGATATTGCCGGTTCTACCCACACATCTTAGAGGAAATAATTTGTTGTGACTTCACACTTATTATCCAATGTCTCTTTCTGTTTCTCAAAAAAAATTATCCAATAAAAAAGTGTGGGGCCATTGCAATGGGATATATATTAACTTAAGCAGAAGTTAGAGAGTTCCAGCTAGATAAACCATGCACCAACCTGGAAAGGTAGCTGTTGAGAAAAAAATTTCAAAATATTGGCATAATGGCATATGTAGTAAGTAGTAACCAATGGAAAGAGAACATTGTAAATGCTGACCAATGACTAGAACTTGGTAAAATGAATTTTTTTTTGATAATTCAATTATTACAGCAAATGATTATGGGAAGATACGAAACATGATTCTCCTTATAAAACGAAATAGTTGAATAATTATAAAAGGAGATTATTAAGGAACATAAATTTTCTACCACTTTTTATGTTCTATTACATATTGAATACTAAGATTATGTAGCTTACCAAACCTAACATATGATTCTTTTTGTTTAAAAAATAGCTCAAATTGAATAATCGACCGGTCCAACTTCCCTTCAAAAGGTCATCTCGAGTATTATATATATAACATCATCTTCAGTATCAACTAATTTAGCCTATCTAGCTTTTAGATGTAGCAAACCATTTGAATTTTTATAACTTATGTACAAGAAGCGATTGATCTAAGCGAATCATGTCAATTTTGACAAGTTTTCATGTCGAAATCAGTTGATAAAACCTCAAACCTAATTGCCCCCCTCAGTTTTTGCCCCAACTTTTTCTTTTTAAAAAAAAAAATTTAAGGGTTGAGAAATAATTATAAAAAGTTAATCAAAAGTGATTGTGATGAATAATCTGTATGGGATGAACTTTGTCTTTTTTTTTTCTTTATAGATAAGATGAGCATGATAATCCGACCACTCATCCGAGGGTGAAGTGTGGATAGTTGCTTTCGATCCATTGATAATGAGTTATAACAACCCTTATCTGACATGCTTAGGTCAAGTCATTAAACCCAAACCTACGCTAGGAGCCCATGATCAAGAATCTTTAGGTAAAATTTGATGGTAATGTCAATAAGTCATTGAAGGAACGCATAGTGGAAGATAATTTTTTCAACAGGGATTAATAATTATTCAATACTACTTTCGGGCAAGAAGTCATTATCCTTATTAAATTTTCTTCCAATCGGAGGCATACATTTTTTTGTAACCATACAAAATTCACTAACTTGATTCCCAATCACAACATAAAAGGCTATATTCTAAGCTAGTCAGCTATCTCTCAACTACCACACCTTCCTAATCCCATTGAAATGGGGGTTACTTCTTTTTCCAGATTGCTTAAAGTGCCAAACAATGAATCCATACAATTTAGGCTTTTGATTTAAACACGTTATCTGACTTTCAAGTCTCAAGCTGATGTAAGCCTAGCTACCTGCTCTATCTATGTGCTCTATTTTACCAATATCCTGAGCAAACCAACAATAACGGTCTAACTCTATGGTTCTTGCAGCGAATGAAAGCCAAGCTCAAATACAAATTACAGTACTATAATTGCTGAAGGCCGGAGTTGTCTCAATGTTGTCTTGACCCTATATAAGTTTTGAGTTTTATTTCTAAGCAACACTTTTTTTTAACAATCTGGTTATATTTCCAGTTAGGAAAATGCTAAATTTACTGTAAATTTATTATAAAATGCTAATAAATTAATTTGCTAATGAATGTAATTGAAATCATGTCAATAATATAGTAAATAAATTTATATATATATATATATATATATATTGTTAATTCTCTAAATTAAAACTCGCAGGAAATTCATTTTCGCAGGAAATTCATTTGTTAATCTCTATATGAAAAGGGGCAAAAAGTGTAACGTTTTCAATAATTTAGGAAATTAAAATTTAAGGATGAAAAAACAAACTTCAAGCAAATTTTATACAGAAGCAATACTTTTACCAAATTTTAAATTATTTTTCTTGTATTTGAAAGTTCCTAATAATAGCTTGTAGGGGCTCGTTTTGTCGTAGATCCCCCAACAATATATTTGTTTAGAGAGTGGGACGTAGGGTTTGGCGCTAACAGGCTTGCCACCGGTCCGCTGGAAGCGTTCTTCCTTCCTGAGGACTTAGCCCAGTTCTTTTTGGCTTTGGGGGTTGCTCCTCGGACGGCCGAGGAGCCCCTCATTCTGAAGGGCACCTTGCATTTTATACCTTCTTTGGTCAATCCTAGCCTTCCAACTGTCAATCATCTAGACCACTGCTTAAGGACCTGTCCCATCAGCCACGTTCCCCACCTTACCGTGGGTCGCAGCACCCAAGGTTCCGCCGTTCAGGAGTCCTCTCAACATTAAGATTGCCAGGAGAGTTAGGTGGATGCATTTAAGTGTGGATGTGACTGCCTATACTGGGCTTGTCCCCCACCTGGGATTAGGATAGGTAGGCCGAGGTAAGGGTCGTCCTCGGCGTGGCCCAGAGGGCAAAAAGCCCCTAGACAACTGCCTGGGACAGCCATCGATCCTCGGCGTGGGCTTTGGGCCAGCCTAGAGGTGGGCCGAGACTTCCAGGCCCACGGGCCCCACATAGCTGTATCATCATTATTTCAGCAAAATAGTTGTGTACATGGTTTCTTCATCAATCTATGACTAGTCATGACAAATCATGTTGTTCGAAAAACATGAGTGAAGTGTGTGTGAAACCATTTTTTATTTTTTATTTTTTTTTATTTTTTATTTTTTTTTTAAAACTACAACGATAAATTGTTATTTTACACCGAGATGCTTGCTAAATTATAAAAATATTATGTATAAAATAAAAAGAAAATGAGACAGAGAATTATGTCGGTATGAACAAATTTTAAGATAGTTTTTTTAAATTTTTTTTTGGAAAGCTTGAACTCTTATTCTTATTCTCTCCTCTCTCTTTCTCTGATTGCTCACTTTCTTGACGTACGTGGGCCAATGCATTTGAACTTTATCGATAAAAACACTGAATGTCACTCCAAGCCCAATCGATTCAGTCATGTACTTTGATTGATTGGACTAAGTTTTAGCTCTTTATTGAGCAGAGACGATAAAGCCCGCAAAATTGGTTGAGCCCAATTCCACTACTTGTCTCCAAATCCAACCCACCTTTGCGGCGCGTGCGGTACACACACACAACTCCATTGATTACACAATAAACACTTTCAACTTTATCTAGTACAAATCAACAAAAGCTTTTCTATATTTTATACAAGAAGCGTTAGGTCATATGTTTGTAAACTATTTTAAGAAAATTTTTATTAAAAATTAAAAAATTTGACAAATTTTTTGACAGTTTTTTTAATTTCGATAAATTTTTTTTTAAAAATGAATTGTTAATATATACTCTAATTCGAACCATTTACACAAAACCAAGTAAGATGAAATGTGCCGAACAAAAGACACAATTATGTCATTTATAATTTTATAGTAGAAATTCATATAAAAGATCTTTATTTTTTTGGAGCAAATAAGAAAAAGTATCATTTACCATCACTATCTTGACTTCTTTTCATCACTTTGTGGTTACCCCTATGTTACACTAAAAAATCGGCCTGCTTCTATGGTTTCCCCATAAAATGTAAAACTCTCTCAAGATTTTGAGTGTGACATTTAATTCCTTTATTTTATGTGTAAGCCGTTAATTGTGTAACACTTAAATCCATTAATTTTTTTTAGTTTAAGTGTAATAGAAAACTCCTATCTGGTATTGTTTTATGTAAAATGCAGTTCTAAATTTAAACATGTTATCAAATGAGAAAGTCTTTTATTATTTTTATGGAAGTTTAATTTCCCTATATTTATGCTTCCTGTTGGAGCATTTTAATATTATTTAATTAAAATTAATAAATATTATAACATAAATATAATAATATTGGAGTTAATATGGAAGATAAAGAGTTATATTAAAAAAAGAAAGAGACTCTTTTATTAAATTATTAGTAACATATAAGTTTATTTGTTAAGGTTGTATCAAGTTTATTACTAAGCTTGAATGCTTGATATGTTGCTTAGAGCTCATGTTCCTTAGAGCTCTCTCAAACTTGATATGTTGCTTAATGAGGAGCCTTGGTAAATGGTGAACATATTGCGAAGACATAAGAAAAAGATGCATGTAATTGCTTCCTTTCATTATATAGAGATGCAAAATTAAATTTAAAATTTAATAGAAGAGCGGTTGGAATGAATTGCAAGTTTTCTTTGCACCGGTAGAAAAGAAACTACTTTAACAACATTTTCTTAATTTATTTAAGTGGTGAGTTTCACTTTTATTTAGACTTATAATCAATGTCATTTTTATTAGAATATACTAAATATATTATAAATTTACTACATATCATTTTCAAAACGAGATTCCTAGCATCACTTCTTTATTATAAATAATGCACAACAAGCCAAGTTAAAACATTTTTTTTTTTGCTGAATAAGCCAAGTTAACATTTGTTAAACAAGTTTGTGTCCCATCAACTTATTGGTTTTACACTACTTTGTCAAAGTTAGTCCCACCAACTTCTCGTGTTATTTACTCATTAACAAAAGATGATATTATCTCAAATGGCACGTGTTATTATTATTTTGTTTCTCGCTGTTTGGATGAATAATTATAGAAAAGTGATATATGTACAATATTTTTACAATAATTTCTTAATAAATTCTAAATAATAGATAATTATTGGTTTTAATTCAAATTTTATCATCAAAATTATTTTTTTACCCACTAACAACAATAAATAACAATCTACTATATAAAATTTATTGTGAAAATATTTTGTACATAACATTTTTCATAATTAAGATTTCTCATAATTAGAACCATAGCATTTCTCATGATTAAAATCATAGTTGTGTTTCTTCATATTTCAACTCTCAGAGTCAGTCTTTTTCAAATGATTTTCACAACAAATTTCACTACAATTGGTCGGCTCATGTTTACAAAGTGGGCTACTTTTTGTAATAGAAATGGACCTCCATCCTTTTCTTCTCTTCCTCATTACTCTTTTCCATCGAAGAAGAAGAAGGTCAGGATCCTCATAACTGTTATACATGTTTTTGTTGTTTGAGAAAGGAAAAAAAAAATTCATAGTTCTATTCAACCAAAAAAAAAGATACTAATAATTACACGTCCAAACAAAATTACTTTAATCATGGAACCAAAAAATAAAATGTTGGGAAATGGTACACCTTTATGAGATATGTATGTATTATCGTTTTCAAATCAACAAAGATTTTCAATTTGCTATCATTACATTCACGAAACTTCTTCGATACTACCCAACATATATATATATATATATATATATATATGTGAAAGTACTTGTCACTAAAAAGAATCTACTAGCTTTTTTTATTTGACAACCCCATGTTCCATGAACCTTCTGTCACTGTTTTCTCTATAGTAATTTGATAATCTCATGCAATAATGCTACAAATACCATAAATTTTATTTATTTATTTATTTTTATTTTTTTGATTTGATAGACTATGATTATTGATTAGTTGATAGAATATTACTCAACGTTAAATTTAGGTTCCCAAAATCAATGCATGGAATGAATGGATATAAAGATATGGGCTCTCTTGTAAAGCCTTTTACGGCAAGTAGGTTTGGATTTTCAGTCTTTCACTTCCACTAGCTACCCTTTCGGCCTTTCTAGATTTCCTTTTTCCCTAAAGAGAGAACACAAGGGATCTTTGTGCTACGGATTAATGCTTTTATAATGTGAACGTTTTAGTGTATATCATGCATAACTTCCCGTCAATCGTTCAAAAGAAGTTAATAAAATTCTAATAATTAAAATGGATTAAATTCTAATTGTATTGTTATTTTATTTATTTAAATTATTATTCTATTGTTATTGATCATTAATCTTAGCCATCAAGGTTATTCGAACTCAAAATGTTATTTAATAATAAATGATTTCGATAGTTAAGTTAATTCGAATCTACAAATTCATATTGTTAGACTATGTCACAGTTCATACATGTATGGAAAACATTATAATTAAACCATCTTTTATATTTTAAATAGGATAAGTGAATTGGAAAGATATATACTTTGGGGTTAGCAAAAAAAAAAAGATATATACTTTGGTGGGTTACCTATTGTATATGTGTTATAATTTACTAAGAGAAGTGGATTTTTCAAAATAATAAGAATAATAATTTGAATTTTGAAGGGGACGTGAGTCATGTGACCTCAATGAACCTAAAAGTAAAAAGCCCAAGATTCATGTGCGGTTTTTAATTTTCACAAAGATAGTTTTGTTGTAAATGTCCTGGAACAGAATATTGTTGCAATAAAAAACAAAGAAGTACATCAACTCGCCGCATCATGGCCGCCAACACAAGAAATTAGCATTTATCATCATAGTAGATAATGTGGATCCAACGTGTTTAGAGAGGATTTGTCAATGCCTAAGTACTTGCTTAGTAACCAAATTCTCAAGTTTCAACTCTTGAAATGCCCCATCTGTGTGCTTTAGGACTTGATCCGTAGCACCAAAAAAAGGCACATCCTTAATAAAAAGGCTAATCATTTTATATATGAAAAAACTTAACTAGGAAGTAATTTTACCCTTTTAAATATTGCATAGTAGTTTCTCTGTAACCCATACACGCTTATCTCAAACATTAATTAGTTGATTATATGGAGGAATTTTTTAGGGTGACCCCAAAATAGTTATTAGAGGTTCTAGAACCTCATTAAATAGGTCATTAATCTAATCCTTTAGGTTTGAATTTAGATTTCTTACAATACAACTAATTCTTTGAGTTCGTTCTTTACTTTTTTTTTTTTTTTTACTAGCAACTTTGTTCCCATAAATAAAAACTTGAAAGTCATTGAATATATCCAACTCTTCTGACCATTTAAGCAATGACACTTGCCCAAACATGCATGGGTCAAATGATGATGCAAATGACATGCATGTATGGTAAGTAATGGAGAAGAAGAGCATCATTCTGTACCATTCCAAGGACATCATCCTCTGATACATATATATTACAAGGAGACAAAGAGGAAGAGAATCAAGAACTCAGAAGTCACAAATCAAAGGGAATATGCCGTGGGGTATTATCATGAAGTCCTCTAAAGAGCCTTATACGAAGAAGAATAGGATGATATCCATTTGGAATTACACTATATCCGATGTGTGGAACCCACTGAATATTTGCAACTTGAAAAGCAAAATTATGCTCCATTGATTCTAAAAGTAAATACATAGAATGGTTAAAGGTGGTAGCTGTGCTTCTTCAAGGAAAGAGCACAATATGTCGTTAGTGAACTTGTTGGTTTCTTCTTCCTGCTTGCTCTACAATATTGGGCTCACAATAAGTTTGAGTCTATTGATTCATAATATCTCTATTAATGGAAATGTAGGATGTGATCTTTGGTAAGGAGAGCAAACCAAGAGTGTGTTTGGCACGAGTTTATAAGCTCAATTTTTAGTTTTTAACTTTTATGTACAACTTTTTAGAACCTCATTTTTTCTCGCATTTTCTCACATTTTCAAAAAAATTTCAAGGTACAAGCATACTTTAGAACACTTTCAATAAAAAATTTTCAGTTTTAGCTAAATAAATTGTTCTCAAACGAACCCTAAGTTTATATTAGCTTCAAGTATAATTATACTTTTATGAAATTTTAACTAATTAACAAAATACTAATCCAACCACAAGTTAATCCACATATGTGCAAGCCTCCTATATTGTAAAGACATTAGAATGATCTGGTACCACTAAAAAAAAGTAAGAATTTCGATCATTCAATGGTTCCTTAATTAAACAAAATGTTTGAATAAGAACATTTTCATGTTTTTAGACAATCTAAATACAATTTCATGCCTTACCCAACAAGGAAAAGTGGATGAGCGGGTGAATTTCGAAGGTCTACATTAGTTCCTTTGCAACTTACAAAATTTGTTGTATATTCATGATTTAGCCTTAAAATTGATGAGGCAGTTAGTTCAACTCTCAGGGGAATTCTCTTGGGGAAGATTTGGGAGAAGCTAAGGCTGCCCTTTTTGTAGTTTCTTCATGGCCTTTGCATTCACTAGGTGGGTTGCCATAATATAATTCCTGATGCCCTCAATGTCCATAAGAGTGTCTTTAAATCTAGAAGGAAAAATTCTGGAATCAATCAAATAAATAAAAATTTTTACTCAAAAAAAAAAATCAAATAAATAAAATTTCAATTTTATTAAAAGAAAATTGTTATATTTGTTCATATTCTGATTTTTTTTTTTTATACATTTTGCAAGCATATTAAATAACTTAATTTATACTTAAAAATGACCTTAAATGGACTCTAACTGATATAGTATCATTATAGGACTCTAATTAGGTTAGGAAAGTCTTAAAAACACATAAAACTTATTAAAGAAAACCCTAATTCCTAAAATTCAGAGAAAATTACACAAAACATTAAAATTTCCAAAAAAATAACAAACGGGAAAAATCAATACCCTTATTTTGTCTTCGTAGTGGAGATGGTTAACACTTAACAGTCCTCTCCTTTTGTTTCGGGCAATAAAATTCATCATTTTTTTTGGCAAAAAAAAAGAAAATAAAATCGTATATATAGTATCTTAATCTTCAAATTAAAATGGGCACAATGCCACGACTTTGTTTGTTCCTAACTGGCTAACACATATAAGAATTATGTTTGCAAGAAGGAATTTAGATTTTGTTCTACTTTTATAAAGTGCGATGTCAAACCAAAGATCATACATTTCGAAGGTGGAATGTCTTAAAATAACAATAAGTTGTACTTAAAAAAAAATATAAAATTGTAAAAAGAAGTATAGTTAGATTAGTTAAATAATAAAAAAAATAAAAAACAAACAAAAAACTTTTTGTGTTATGATTTTCTTTCTTTCTAGTGAATATATTTGTACTTTTAGTAATTAACAGGGGGGGAAAAACTAAAAAGTCTTATTCAAAAAGACTTGGGAAAAAAGCTAATGTTTTTGCTTTTTTACAAGTTTGGTGGTGGTGATGTTACGTTTATTAATTTATAATGTGATTTTTTTTTTTTTTGAATATTTATATGATAGGATATATACTATAGCGTACTCCCTAATTCAATAATTTAGGCATCAAAATTCACCGATGTTATAGTTTCGTGATATTGATACCCATGATACTTATAATATTATATTTTTATTTTTATTTATATATTATTTTATGATCAGCGGGAAACATGCATGCATTGCTTCGGGAAAATTTTTGTATTCTCTCGTTAGATAGATAACAGAGAATTAGGAAAGAGATACAACAAGAAGAATGGAACCAATCATTCTGATAGGCATATATGATATAACCCCAATTACAAAATAAAACGATTAAAAAAAAAAAAGTGGGGTTTTTTCATATTATTTTAGCTGAAAGCTGACTCTTCTTGAATTCTTCTTAGCATTTGATTAACTGCTGTTGCTATTTCATCCACTGTATTCAGCTGACACCCTTCCTCAACCTGTCCCACAAATTTAACAAAACCATTATTGATATAATTTCTAAATGGGTCTTGTTAATCAAATTAAAAATAATAATTAATATTCAATTATAAGTCAGAATGCATACTTTTCAATTAATATTCAATTGTAATCTTGTGTAACACTATAGCTTACAGTGTTTAGTTACATAGTAATTGTTCTTTTTCATCAAGTTTATATAGAAAATGACAAAACTTAGGTACAGACTACAGTATCTTATGTATTATTTCTTAGATTTTCCTTTTAAGATTTAATCATTTGGCTATTTAACTAAAATATACACTTTTATCTCATGAGAAAAAATTAAAATAGCAAAATCTTAAAAATAGAACTTAAAGAACAACTCTTAAGTACTGTACCTAAATCTTGCTCTATAGAAAATAGGTAAATATTGTTTAACTTTATTTTAAAATTTTGAAAAAAAATTATATTTATATATAAAAATATCTGCAGCATTAAATATACATTAAGTACTTATGTTCTTTTGATACTCATTTTTTACAAAAACTTTGTAAAATTGACAAAAGAGAGAATAGTGATCGGCTAACTTTTCATTGTACTGTACCAACCTTAACGCTAACGGAATAGAGGACCATTTGATCAATAGTGGTAACGTTAAGGTGGAGAATAGTGAGTCTCAGACTTTGAAGCCCAGCCACCATTTTCAAGAGCTGTCTAGGCTGTTGCTTTGAGAGTATCTTGAGGTTGGCATGGCTCTCCACCATAGTGACTTCTATGTCTGCCACAGCCCATTGATTCTGTTGCTGCTGCTGGGCCATTGATTCGTTTGCTGTAGCAGTGGCAGGTGAGTCGTTGCACTGAGTTGCACGTGTTGAGTACTGAGGGAAGGAGAAGAACTGAGCAAATGGTGAAGAAGAAGAAGAAAACCCATTAGTGTCTGGTTCTTGCTTTGTCCTTTTATGGACCTCCATGGACTGCAACAACTGCTCTAGTTCCTTCACAAAATTGATTGCTCCTCCTATTATAGACGCTTGGTCACCCTATAATACAACAATTAATAAGTCAATAACAACAACAACAATCAAGTTTTCAAAGCTTTGGAGTCGCTATGTTGTAAAAGTACAATTTTTTTTTAAAAATATATATTTGAGAAACACACACACACCTATATATGTTGTAAAAGTACAATGTTTTGTATGAATTTTTACTCACATAATAATCTATTAAGTGTTGTAAGTATGTATTATATTTATATGATTAAAGACTGTAATTCAAAAATGTCAGAAAACTAAATATAACCGGTAAGATAAATTCATTAAAATCAGTTTGATTAGCTCAATAACTATGTATATATCCTCAAAAAATTCTCAACATATACTAATCAGAATGGCCTATTAACCTTCACCATATACCTAATTTATATAAGGAAAGAAAGTATTAATTCATACCAAAAAACTAAAAAAAATTATGTGATGGACATGCACAAGGCCGATTGAGCATGTATAATATATTAACCCGAAAAATCAAATATAAAGTGAACCAATAACAAAGTCAATATATTACTACATAAGTGGTACAATTATTGAAATCTTGGGATTCGTAAACATTTGTAGCCATCATAAAGTAATCAAGTAGACTCCTGGAATCTTGATAGGAAAAAGGAGAAAAATATAATTAGGGTTTAAAAAATAGTATTGCTAAAAAGAGTTTCATTGGGCAAAGGAAAAAAGCAAAAGAGAAAAAAATAAAAATAAATATAAAAGTGACTGACCCTTTGAACATAAGAAGGTGGCATCAAAGACCTGAGCACAGAGAGGTACTCATTCATCTGTTTACGACGATTGCGCTCAACAGCAATGTGGGTCATCCTTTGATTCTCAATCTCCTCCTTGTTTTTGCTACACTTGGTGCGTCTTCGCTTTCTACGACCTGTCGTTGTTGTTGTTGCAAGAGCTTCCTTTGAAGGAAGAGGGTAAAGTTGTACTTCACCAGGGAAAGAATATTGATCAATAGTATGATCTGTGCAAGCCTCTGGAGAAGAGGTATTTGGGTCATAGTACTCTTTATGAGCATTTTGCATCACCGAAGGAGATGAGGAATAATCAAAGTTGGCATGGAGACTTTGCTCTAAGCTATGGATTCCAAGAAGGGCTTTATCTTCTTCTTGTAAAGCAAGGTCATAGCTCCAAGAGTAAAAGTCTTTGCAAGCAAAACTAAATGGATCTTGTGGGTAAACCACAGCTTCTAATGCCATTTTTGATACTAGCTAACACACAAACAAGTGATAAGACAGGGCTTCGAGAGAGAGAGGGTTTGTGAGCTGAGAGTGAGAGAACTGTTTCGTACAATACAAAGAAACCCAAATGAATCTAAGAGAAAAGGGAAACGAAACTTATTGGTATAAACCCAAAGGAAAGCACTACGTACCCAATAGACCAAACAAACTCACCTTTTTATCATATGCCACCAAGAAGGGACGCCCAGAGGGCTTTAAAGACATCTAATCAAAGATATAAACAAAAGCTACAGCGTTTTGCACGTGAGATTGCATATATTGTAGACTAGTCACTAGTCAATACTCACTAATTGATTAACAATGTGTGTATGTGTGAGAGAGAGAGAGAGAGAGAGAGAGAGAGATTCTATTTCTTTTGGCAATTATATAAACAAATCAGTCTATATATTAAACTAAACTAGACAACTATAATTATTAATTTATAAGACAGTTTGTTTCTCAACCACACAATTATTTTTTATTTTCTTAAAGTTTGGTGGGTAATTTGCTGTCCCGGTTGTAATATCTCCAGATACTTGACGCGTTGCGTATATAGATGGATGGACCTAGACCAGATGTTCAGTAAGCCATAAGTTTAAAACAAATCTAACTATTGATGAATAGTTTGAGTTCAGTTAAAAAATATATATAGTTCGTACAATTGATAACAACAAAACAGCCTGCTAGACTGACGAGACAACTATAATTCTTAAATGGAGTACTGTTACGAATTTTATAGTTATACTATTTGTTTTGGGGAAAATTTTGAGTAGATTCGATATCATCCAGTCACTGTTACAGTGTGAATTCCTTGACACTATAACTGTTAGATGAGCTTGTAATCAGTTCTTAATCGTGTCCAAAACCATTTGTAGAAGAACCCTGAGAAAAGCAACTTCATGTAGAGTTCAACAGCTCCTTAATCGACTTTCGAAAAATTGAAGCTTGACTGTCCCTCGGTCAAGACTTAATCAATGGAGAATTGGGGTTGTTGTGTCATTAATCGCTAAAGTTAGTTGTTTGCTTAGAATTATGTGCCTTACCTACATCAAGTAAAAAAGGTACTGTATAACTTGATTCACAAGGTTGGGGTGGCACTTTGCCGTGAACCCTAGATAGAGATATCATTCAAGCCTATTTCCATACAACAGTGAGTATAAATCGAAAGAATATTCAAGACAAAATTGGCGTGATCAAGTGATCAAGCTAAAATCGCAGGAGCCCAGTCGTGTTGCTGCGGTCAATCAAATCTTCAAGAGGTTTTGGGAGAAGGTTGGAGGTATACATTGTAAAGCACAGGTGCGTTATCCATGGAATATCCATACAGTTGTAAAGATCATAAATTCTAAAGATATAAATTCTTTAATTAATCCCATTTATCAGGTAAAACATAAAAGTTTTTTTTTAGTGGATTGCTTGTTTGTAATAAGTTATCCCTTTAGTGGTTATCTCTTGGAGAAGTTTTCCACTTCGTCACCGTATAACATGTCTTTTATTTATTTATTTTGAATGCATTGCGATTGGTGACAACATATGTTTATATTGGCTTGATTGTTTAAAACCTAATTAGCATAATTCGACCTAATTGTATTAGCTGCATAATATAATTTTAGGGTCTAAATATCCTTTTCAATAATAATACATAGAAAATACTTTGGCTAATAAACCACAAGATTATTCCCTTAATTAGCCAATAAACCACAAGATTGTATAGTACTTTTTACTATATGAATATATAGTATTGTAGAATTTAATTTTAAAACCTAAATTACAACATTTAAGGAATTATACCTAAATTTTATCATTTATTTTTTACAATAAAAAAATTATCTATGATAGTAAGTAAATTTAACTTGTACTCAAAATAAAATTAAACAAATTGTGAAAAACATTGCCTTTAGATGATCCTAAAATTAAGGACATGAAAGCCCCTTTTTCCTTTCTTGAAGAACCTTGTGAAAAAAATTATCCTATGTGATTGGCATGGAGTGCATCCTTCACAACATGTAGATCTCACATGCCTACCAAATATGAGAGAGATGCTCAATGAAATGGTCTTGTGAGATACTTTATCTATAGACATATCTAATTTGTAATTTGGACATTAATTGATTTTTAAGGTTGTTAGTATAGACATATCTTATTTATGTATGTTGGCAAACCGAGTACAATAACATGTCTAGTATAAGATATTTATATCTTAGAATAGTTTTACATATTGCTCAAGTTGATATAAGTCAAGATTCAAAAACATACAAGCTACAGAAAAAAGAATTAAGAAACTGCTAAGCTTGACTGATCGAGAGACAAGTTCAACCAATCGAACTGCGATTTCTGCAGATTTTAAATCAAGCCTGAAAGCCCACAAAATGTTTAGGGTTTGAGTCCAACACTGCTAGGTATAAAAGCAAAACTCTAATACATGTTTTTCAAAACTTGTGAATTACTCTTGTGAGATCTGAGAGGTTCTGTAACCTTCTAACTCAACAAGTATCTAACGGAAAGAAGATCTAAACACAAGTACCGGTGGAGATAAGTTGCTGCAACAAGATCAACTGCTGCTGATGATCTAAACCTTTGAGTGGGATCTCAAAGTCACAAACATGAGCATTTGTGTGCAACAAATTCAAAATAGAAGAGTCAATGGATTCGAAGTTGCGTGTGGTTATGTGAGTAAGTATTACAAGAGGTAACATTAGATTTAGGGTTGAATCTAATGTAAACAATTCCATTCTATTTAGTAAATTTGTTGCCTTGTGGATTGTTGAGGTTAAATTCTCTACAAATTTTTTATCTTGAAACTAGACGATTTCATTGGTTTTCCTAAGTCATCATATCGCTTGTGTTCTTTACTTTTTTGTTTTATATGATATGATTGATATTTGTTTAACCTAGATCTGTTTAATTGAACTAAGTAATTGCTTGGCTTTAAATTAAGTTAAACAATATGAGTTTACAGGGATCTAAATAAACAAACAAACATAAAACTTAAATACAATTAATTAGTGGTTTCATATCAACCATATGACTTATTGGATGTAAATTTATTTTATTGTTGCTAGGGCAAGATAACACTATTGGTGATGTAATAGTCAATAAGTAATATGATTGAATTTAATTGGAGAATATATGTTATGAAGAAACTATAACTAAATTTTATCATTTATTTTATGGGATGATTCTTCTCCATTCTCATTTATCAAATCAGATAAGACCTATTAAACACAATTTTAATTCAGGTTAAAACTTTTAAGGTAATTGAGATATTTATAAATTATTTTATTATGTTATTTCCTTCTTCGTATCATGAAAGAATATCTCCATTAGTAATAATTAAGTTCTTTTTATATATAAAAAGAAAAATAGATGAATAAAACCTTTTTCTCAAAAATTTAATATCACAAATAGTCGAATTTTAAACATATTGGCGTGGTGATAATAAGGTATAGATCGGGCATTGTTATTCACCACAAAGATAGTAGAAATAAGATATAGTACGTAGATCACAGAACTTAAAAAAAAAATGTAAAAAGGAAAGTAAGATCTAGTAGACACTACTTTTCCCCTCTTCTAAGTACTTTTTGTAAGTTATTGGCGGTGAATTGTTTATTTAATATTTTTGGTGTTCGGGAAAACCCATATGATGCGACTAATACTGGTTTCATTTGGTAATGATGTGGTGGGACACTTGGACGTTAAAATGAGAATGGCGACAAAAAAAGCTGTGAATAGCCAGAGATTCTGATGAATATCTATGCCGGAGAGAGAGAGAGAGAGAGAGAAGTAAACCAGCTTAGTTCAGGTGTCGGACATGCTCAGAGGAATCCATGTGATCACCTTATGTAAAGCCAATCTTTAAGCATCTACGATGAAGACTACAATCTACAAACATATTTTTTGGTGTTTTTCTTTTCAACAAGTCAAAGAATACACAAATTTCCATAACTCTCTCCCAAACTTAAATTGGTGTGAGTAACAACTAACAAGTGCATATCAAAGTAATCTAACATCAATCACAATTTATAACTTTAATGAATTTTCTTATGTTTATCATCTTAATGAATTTTCTTTTATAATGTTTAGGGTAATAAAAATTTTCATAATCATTGACATGATTTTCTTTGATTAAAGGAAATTATTTTTAGGTTCATTATTGATACCAATTTCACTGTGCACCAATCAGGTAAAATTATTTTTAGGTTCTCTAATTTAGATTTTTTTTAAAGGTAATTTTTCAATAACTATGAAAAATGTTGTCCTCGTTGTTATTTTATTGTATTTTATTTCTTGTTTTTTAAGTAACTATGCCCTTGTCACGAAGACATTCTCTTTGGTTTCTTCCCTTTTTTCTTGGGTTCTTCCATGGAATATTGTCTAGTTGTTTGTACCAACTTTTTTTTTTTTTTTTTCATAGTTGTACCATAACTTATGGTACATATAGTTTAATTATTCTGAATTGTTTTAAGTTATTCCTTTATAAGATATTATATTTTATTTGTAAATCTTTGATCTAACAAATTTAGAGATTAAAGAAAGATGGAAAAATCCATACCCAACTGGCATTCCTTTGAATGTATCACCAAAATGGTAGTTTATGAGATTCGAAGACTGACTGGTCTTCAATAGAATGCCACTACTCGCTATTCTTATTTCTTTAATACAGTCATTTTCTTCCTTAAAATCACATTGGAAAGCAATAAGTAACTCAGTAAGATATTATTAACATTTGCTTAAACTTTTTAGAAAAGGGTCACGAATCACGATCAAACTTGGTGTATGTTTTCGAGGGAGGACAAAAAGTTTATTGTACGTAGCAAGTATCATATTGCACATCAGCATGGTTTATTTACGGATGAGAATGGATCCAGTTTATCACAGAATACTCTAACTTCAATCCCACCCCATTAAAAATAATTTGTATATCGTTCACGTGGATACCTGGTCGGGTTGAGTTATTTGTTCTTAAATTAAGCATAAAAAAATATGTTTTGTGACTTACTTAACAATACAAAATATGTATTGTGACATAAAACCAATAAATTAAGCATAACAAAATATGTATTGTGACTAACTTTTTGTTGAAAACTTATTTGTTTATTTGCAGAAAGTGTGTAAAAAAGACAAATATACTTTAAAAAATTGAAACTTTTTAAAAATATGTACATCAACAAATAAGTTAAAAAGTTCTAAGGAAAAAAAAAAAACTAATACAAACTCACCCTTTGCAACCCATATCCCAGAAATAACAAATTTTAAACTCCGAAGCTCCCTGCCCTAGACCCTATTAGTTGATGCTAGGTTTTACAAACCAATGTGCTAACTTTTAATCACAATACAAAGATGTAATTAAAAAATTTATTAATTACTTAATGTAGCTCCAATCACATTAATTATCATGTCAATTTGAAATAACTTTTAATAAAAGTAATAGTAACTTTAGCCTTCCTAATTCAAAATAAACTTATTTCAAAGTTTGTTCTTCTATCCCTGAGAGAGTACAGGAGATTGAAGCCCAAAAAAAAAAAAAAAAAAGATTTAATCTAAAAGATTGCAACGCATCAATTGATCTAGGTCCCTATATAGATTTAGAGGGTTCAAGGTGGAGTTTTTACATTGGAACCTTATTTATATGACACATGCATATTTGTCGTAATCCAGACAATGCATGAATTGAAATGGACGTTAATTATTCAGGATCTAATTAAATTGAGCTTTTGTTAAGAATATGGCATGATGGCAACACAGCCTAAGCCCCTAATATTTTCATTTCAAAGGCTAAATTTGGATTTTATGGATATATCCAATTGAACCTAGAGAGAGTAGAATATATTAGCACAACTCATCAGCTAACAAAACACCAATCTAGATTTATATGAATTTAAATTATCATTATGTCTATTCTAATTCCATGTGCTTAGAGCGTAATGTACGCCAACAGCAACTCTAATTAACCTGCTCATGTGGGCAGTGAGCACAAGGTACAACCCGATTTGTATATAAAATCAGTTCCATATTGTGTTAAATAGTATTATGCTGATATGAGCTGCGATTTGTGTTTTTATTAAATTCCTAAAACCGTGTTATTATGTAGGTTTTGTTGACTCGTTCAAGAAATCAATCACACACCGGAGCACCTCAAATTTGGGAACCTGCAGCCACTTGTTGTTTGTTATTCTCCTAAAAGGGATTTTGTTGCTATCTGATAAGTGTAGATTAGCTTGGTAGCTTCAAGTTCCAACCAGCTAGATCCTGCTATTGGCTTAATAGTGTCGCTTCACGGGCTAAACCTGGATTCGGCATGCTAATTTAGACTTAATTATAAGGCTAATGATGGTCTAAGATAGAACATTTTAGGTACATTTAGTGTCACAAGCTTGGACCAATTTGTTAAGATTGATTTGATTTTAGTTTTTATTGCTTATGTTTGTTGAAAATAAAGCCAATGATTGAGTTGGTCTAATGCCATTAGTTCGTTTCCTTTTCTTATAAGTAAGGGAAAGTCTCTAAGTCAATCAAAGGTTTTGTAACTTAGTGATGACTCTCCTTTCTTTCAGGAATGAGATTTGGGGTTCATTGACTCAATCTGCTACAGGTGTGAAATTTTTAAGGGGTTAAAGTTTTTTCTATTGCTCATCTTTGCAAAAAAAGTATGGAAAAATCTCAAAGTCAATTAATGGATAGTTCTCTTCTGTTAGGACATATGTGAATCATTGTTAGGAACATATGTTAATATAGAATTCGCTAATCTTTTGATAAAACGCATTTTACTTGTATTTGGATAGATTTAGAATGTGTTTAATGCTTCAAGAAACAAGGTTTCAACTTTAAGTGTTAAAACCATGCAAGTCTATCCAAGAAATAGGTAAAGAAGTGCTGGATTTTAAAGCTTGACAGCTAATATCTATCGAGGTTTAAACAACTGTTTCAGCCCGAAACTCGACAACTGCTCGACAAATAAGGTATCTATCGAGATTTATGAAAATCAGTTTTTCAGAACTGATTTCACTCCAATTCGTGAATAGATGTTTGAGCTTTCTTTTCTCACAACCCTAAACATATATAATGATTGTTTTAAGGACTGTCACAGCTGATGCAACTCAATGCAAAAAAATTTCACAAGCATATTGTGAACCGGAGACATATACCCTAGTTCATCTTTCTATTCAAGAAGCTGTTGTGTTTGTAACCCGTAGGGTTTTGTAACCAAGGAACTTCTTGATCTTCATCGTGTGATGAACTGAAAAATTTTGCAGCCAACATCTTTCTTAAGTTGGTGAGTAAGCCATGTACTGGGATCCGCGCATCGAATTGGCTGAAAAGGAGAGATTGTCACTACATAACAAGTCCAATTGGGTATTGGGGTAAGGATTCAACTGTAGGTTGGTATAAGGTACTAAGATTCCTTTACGTGTAACCACTTGTTGTGATAATAGTAAATTATCGGGAGTGATGACCTTAAAATCACTCGGTGGAGTTTTTGCCTTGTAAATTTTTTACATTCGAAAACAAATCACTGTGTCAACTTTATTTTCCGCTGCATATTAACTTAGTTGGTGATTTGTTTGTGCTACCACGCTTATTGCATGCTAATTGAATTAATTAATTAACTTTGCTAAATAATTGGTTAATTCATCACAAGGGGTCAATACATTCTTGGCTTATTATCTTCTAAATTTCTAATCCAGGAATGAGGGTTTAGAGATTCTTCTATTGATTGTCCAAAGAAAAGAAAAGAAAAAGAAGAAGGAAAAATAAAATAAAAAAGAAGAGAGAGAAAGAGAGTTTTCGAATTACTCTACCAAATTTCATTAATTAGTGTATTTTATCTTATGAGATGTTGCTTTGGTGAACTTAAAAAGTAATTTAATAAGAGGACTTTGAAGTTATCTTCCTAACCCATTATGTGACAACAATTGAAAATTATCTATATTTGGTTTTAGTCACATGAATTTTTTTAATAAGTAATTTAATTTATTTAAATAATATACATGAATAGTCTAATAAATTGCTAATTAATAGGTTGAACGAGATTCCTCCAAACTAGTTGGGATCTCAACTTTGTTCTTAACTGAGTTACATTTTTTTTTTATTCAATTACAAAGTAACACTACATTGGTAAGATGCGGAATACAAAAACTTTTATGGTATACAACTAATAAATAAGAGAATACAAAATATTCCAGTGCAACCATTCTCAATTTTGACATGTGGGAGGGAGATTTGTCTCAGACCCCAACAAAGGAATTGCTCGCTTTGGGAATGGGCCGAAGAGACCGATGCCACCCTCACGAATTTGTTCAATCCCACATCGGGGAGAGACGCCTCCCACACATGCCTTATAAGCTTGAGCCTAAGACATGAGTTTCCCCTTAAACCCTAAAAGGTGCCTTTTATTGTGAGATGGAGATTCGTCTCAAACCCCAACAAAGGAATTGTTCGCTTTGGGAATAGGATGAGGAAACCGATGCCACCCTTACGAATTTGTTCAATCCCACATCGGGGAGAGACGCATCCCACACATGCCTTATAAGCTTGAGCCTAAGACATGAACGTACCACTACTACACATGTGTTCTAGAGCAAGTCTCAAAAACTGCTAGCGCATACTGTATGTAGTGCACTGGGGTGGTATCGGCCTCAACAGTCCAGTCCCGACGAAGGTGGGGGTTTCCCCTTAAACCCCAAAAGGCGTCTTTTATTGTGGGAGGGAGATTTGTCTCAGACCCCAACAAATGAATTGTTCGCTTTGAGAATGGGTCGAGGAGACCGATGCCACCCTCACGAATTTGTTCAATCCGACATTGGGGAGAGACGCCTCCCACACATGCCTTATAAGCTTGAGCCTAAGACATAAGTGTGTCACTACTACACATGCGCTTTCCCCGATGTCGGATTGAACAAATTCGTGAGGGTGGCATCGGTCTCCTCGGCCCATTCCCAAAGCGAACAATTCCTTTGTTGGGGTCTGAGACAAATCTCCCTCCCACATGACACAAAGGATTTATTTATATAATGTGAAAACTTATCAAATTTTTAATTTTAATTTTAATTTACACTTAAATTTTTTTGCCAAGTATTATTTAAATTGAATTTATATTTGCTGGGTTAAAATAAATTGACCCCGATTAATTAATTCAATTATTCAAGATAATTAATTAGGTCAAATTACATGCAAATCGTGGAGGCACCAACAAGTCACCAAATAAACTAAATGCAGGGGAAAAATAAATTAACACAATAATTTGTTGACAAATGAGGAAAACCTTTTGCAAGGCAAAAACCTCACCGGGTGAATTTAAGGTCACTACTCCCAAGAATCCACTAATCAATAACTAAGCGGTTACAAGTATGAGAAATCTTATCACTACTCTGGCTTATCCCAAAATACCAACCTATAATTGAACATTTGCTTCAATACCCAATTGAACTTGATCTTATAGCAAATTTCTTTACTTTGCACAAATCTCCAATTTGTAACTAGCTCCTTTGCACGAATCCCAAAATATGACTAACTCCAGCAATTTGATTGACTGTTGTTGGTTACAAAATTCTTCACTTCATAAACAATGAAAATTAGGAATCACTTTGTTACAAAACCATAAAGCGTACAAACGCAGTAGCTTTACACAGAGTGTATGAGTTCTGAGTCTCTGTTTCCGTACTTAATGACTTTTAAAATAAGTCTTATATATAATTAGGGTTGTAAAGAGAAAAACCTTAATCATTCAAGTCATCATAGGCCGAAATTCAAATTTGAGAAATCTGAAATTGTAATTCTCGATAATTAAGCGGTTACAAGTATGAGAAATCTTACCACTTCTCTGGCTTATCCCAAAATACTAACCTACAATTGAATCTTTGCTTTAATACCCATTTGAACTTGATCTTGTAGCAAATTTCTTTACTTTGCACAAATCTCCAATCTGTAACTAGCTCATTTGCACGGATCCCAAAACATGACTAACTCTAGCAATTTGATTGATTGTTATTAGCTGTAAAGTTCTTCACTTTATAAACAATGAAAATTAGGAATCACTTGGTTACAAAACCCTAATGCGTACAAACGCAGTAGCTTCACACAGAGTGTATGAGTTTTGGGTCTCTATTTCCATACTTAATAACTTTTAAAATAAGCCTTATATATAATTAGGGTTGTAAAGAAAAAAATCATAATCATTCAAGTCATCATGGGCCGAAATTCAAATTTGAGAAATCTAAAATTGTAATTCTCGATAGATCGAGCTTGTATCGAGCTTCTTCATTAACCTTCAATAGCAGCTAGTGTCGAGCTTTAATGTAACAGTTTTTCTTCACATGTTTCTTGGATCAAACTTCATGTCTTTAATGATACCACTTGATATGTTTGAATAACATACTTTTTGATACATTAAACTCAACTTAGATCTATCTAGTTACAAGTAAAACACGTTTTGTCAAATGATTTGTCAATTACATAGAAAATATTCCCGCACAATATTTTCTAATTTTCTGTCAAGTGTTGTTCCAATATACACTATTTTAAGTTCATCTACTTCTAATCTGTATTACTTTGAAGTTCATTTAAATTACTTACAATCCATTTGAAACTAATTCATATTTTCTTACCTAAGCTTATTTTTATTCAAGTATTATAAACATAAATTAAAAATTCTACCATATTCTAAAAAATTGACTATTCATTTTCAAGCTAATATCATTATTATTCACTCAATATATATAACTTACACATTATATAAATTTATTTTATCACATTAACAAAATTGATGTCAAGATATAGGTAAAAAAAATTACCTTTAAAAAAATCTAAATTAGAGAAATTAAGAATGAAAAATTTATATAGCCCTTCTAAATGTATTTCGCATATGATTTTTTTCAAGGATTGGCGAAAATTAAAAAACAAAAATTGATAGTGTTAGATCTAGATGCAAACAAATATTATATGTTTAATTAAGTTTATTATTAAATGTGTCCAAACTAATACTAATCCAGCTCATTTCACAATTAAAATGAGACCAACTAATTAACCAACCAACAAAACTACTTGATGAATGAAATGGTTGAATATGTTTTTTTTTTTTTTTTTCCTTTTATATATTTTTTGTTGGCTAATTTGTAAGGTACCAGAGGAAAAAAAAGAGGATAAAAAAAGAAAGAGAAAAAGAGAAAAGGTGGACAAAGTATATGGATTATTGCAGTGACTGAAAATTTAGGTCACTTCACTTGGTTTTAGATTGGACAAATACATCTGTAGTCATTTTGGACTAATGAATTATCGCCCTAAAATTTCAATGATGGATGCAGCTTAGAGAAAGGCTGATGCTACGTTTGTCTTTTAACATGATAATATATTATTAGTAGGTTTAATTATATAAAATTTTTCAAAACTTTTTATAAAAAACATGTTAATGCATGGTAGAATAATATGAAAGTGATGCTGAATACTGTACAGTTAAAGTCATAATTAACTTGCCAATTTCATGAGTTGTGTTAAAAATTGTAAACAAATTTGTATTCTTATTATTAGTCTTACATGATAGTTATAGGGTTACACACGATGAGCAATCTTGTCACTGCACTACCAATTTCTGCACCCTATGAAAATAATATATAGCTCAGGCCCTCTAAGTTGCTAGATTTCTCTATTAGATATTCCGTTGGCCTTTTGTATATAGGTTAAGCCAAAAGCTTCATATAACGTTTACGAGCACAGACAGACCCACATGATCATGTCCGAAGAACAGAAAGATATTATTAAGAATGTTTTACACTTTTACTCTTTCTTTTTTTTCTTTCTTTTTTAGAGAGTTTCAATATATGACGTCTGCTCCTAATAATAGTTTTTTATCATCAAATCAAGATATCAATTGATTTTTTGTGTAAGCAGGGAATAGGGATTGAACTTCTGATTTCTTATTCAATCGATCTTCAGAGATTTTACCTGTTAAGCTAACTAGAACTTTCCACACTTTTACTTAATATAAGCTTACCTGTCAATGTTCTTTGAGTTTAATGTGGTAGTATGGCATTTACATCGTTACAAAACATGGGATAATAAATGAAATCTTGGTTGTAAAATAAAAAAAGAAGAAGACAAGTTCACTTGTTAAAAGAGGTTATAGGGAAGGAATCTTGGTTATAACTAGAACTCACCACACTTTTACTTAATATAAGCTAACCTGTCAATGTTCTTTGAGTTTAATGTGGTAGTATGGCATTTACATCGTTACAAAACATGGGATAATGAATGAAATCTTGGTTGTAAAATAAAAAAAAAAAAAAAGATGTACGGTTTTTAGACCCCTTAACACAACCGGATTAACCTAGTTAATTAGCCAAGTGATTAACTTAGTCAAATTATGCAAATCTAGGTTATCACAATCACACAATCATATCAAGTATATAGCAGCAGAAAAGTAAATAACACAATGATATGATGACCCAAGAAACCACACGGTAAAAACCTGGGGAGGATTTGACCTAACTATCCTCAAGGTAAACTAGAATCCACTATCTTGAAAGAATTGAAGTTCATACAATAAGACTTACAAACCCTCACGCTTGACTTCTTATTACTACCCACTAGTAGAACTTACTGACATGACCACGTGCAAGCTTCGAGACCACGAACTCCTTCTTTCTTGGATTCTCCAGCAAGTACTAGCACACCTGCTTGTGTATCTTTAAGCTCCAATGGCAGCAACTGAATGATCATCAAGATGTTGAAGAAATCTCCTCTTGATAATCTTAAGCTTGTGTGAGGGAAAACTCCTCACAGATCTCACAAGAGATTCACACAAACAGCAATATGAGCAACTGGAACTGCTCTAAAAAACGTGGCTAGGGTTTTCTTTATATACTAGGAGAATTAGATCTGAAACCCTAATCTTTAATGGGCTTAAGCTGCTGTTTGGGCCGACTTAAAATTCTACAGATACGATTTTCGATTGATCGAGCCTGTTCTTCGATCGATCGAACCAGGCAGAATATGAAGTCTTCTTCCTGCAACTTGTATGTTCTTGAATCTTGACTTGAATCACCTTGAGTATTGTCTAATAGAACCTATATAATCTAAGATCTATATCTAGACAAGTTTGTGTTCACGATTTGCCAATTGTTTAAAACATTTAGAACTTAACATAAGACAAGTTCACTTGTTAAAAGAGGTTATAGGGAAGAAAAAAAAAAGAGAAAGCAATCACCATTCACATATAGACCTTAATGATTCATATATAGCGGTTTTATACAGGAAAATGGATACAATACTTATATATAAAATATATGTATCTTTCATCTCACACTATATAAATCTTAAAAGCATGTGAGAGTTATATCCTATAAGAGAAATGATGCATAATCTAAGTATATATGTGTGTGTGTAAAACTCCTTCCTAAAAAGACTTGATTGTTAATATTAGTAATTATACAAAAAAATTTAAAAATTTAGTTTCTTCTGATTTATTGAATATATTTATACGTACTATGTGTTTTCCTTTCACTTATCTAATACATAACACCCACAAATGTTTAAAAGAAATTCTTCAATTTCTTAATTTTTAATTTTTCAGAATTATTCAACTATTAATTTAAGTACCTGGAATTCCATATCAAACTAGTCATTTTTATGCATAATTTTGAGCACATGCGTTTTTATTGTCGAGTCACAGGTGCCTAGATATGGCTTGATCATGCTTTCAAAAAAAAGATATGGCTTTATTATCAATATCGTCACATTGCGAAAGTACTTGAGCCATGCCACTATGAAGAAGTCACACTCCGGTTCCCATTTTGTCATTTTTAGGGCCAAAAGTCACACTCCACCTCAGCCTAATAAAATGCAATGAACCTAATTAAACCCTGATCGATATAGGTGTCAAATAAACAATGCAGTCACTTTTCAGTGTTCAAATGTACTTCATCTGCTAGTGCAATTTACTTTTTCACAGTGTCTCCATCCTTTCTTCTAGTCAATATAGCATCTTTATGGTGTAGAAGTAGAACAAAGGATATAGTTTTCGAGTTCTGAATGAAGTTAGATATGGGGAACAAAATCATGTAAAGAAGAATATCTTTGAAGATCGATCAAGTTTCTCGGTCAGTACAATTACCTTAATGATTATCCATACTCAGTCCTAGCATTCATGACATTAAATTCAGAAACCATATAATTTCATTTTTAGGGTTGTATAAGATAACTACCCTAACTATAGGGTACGTACTTGTAAGGTGCACTGCTAATTAACTTTAAAACGCTGTAATTAACACCATAGTTCAAATTTAGCACTGATTAAAATGTCATGATGTTGGTTATCATAGTAACATAACTTGGTCAAAATAGGGTGTTCATTGCAACATTTTAAAGTTTGGGTGCATATTGTATTTAAGAATAAGTCACACTCCAGTTCCTTTTTTGTCATTAAGGGGAAAAAAATTACTTTCTCAAAAAAATAATTTAATATGACTACTATTTTTTTTTAGAAGAATATAAATACTAATTTGAGTACTTAAAAATTGTCTAATATTTTTCTTCATTCAATATAATATGCAAATTGGTCTCATTAATCGCTCCATCTTAAAAGGAGAAAGAAGTTAGTTTGTATACTTGGATTTTACTTCTTAACATAATATTAGTAAATTATTTTTATTTTTATTTTTATTTTATGTATATCAAAAAATTTATTGAAATTAGTTATTATGAAATCTATTGAAAATGCATAGTTAATTTTTTGGGAATTTACTAATGTAAATAAAACTTGTAGGGTCAAGATTTGTAGCCCAAACCCAAAAGATATGGGATGTGAGCCCAATAAGCCCAATACAATGAATTTGTAGAGAGTGGGTAAAAGAACTGGGCTGTTTATGAACTAAACAACAGTTAATCAAAATTTTATAAGGTGAACCCGTACAAAAACACACTTGAAACGTGAAGAAACTAATGTCCGAGGAGATAAATTAGTGTTTGAAAGGCAAATACCATTCTTAGAGCTACAGTAAATTTTCCTTCTTCTTCTTTTTCTCTTTTCTCTCGATCCCTCTCTTATGGGAGGTCTTTTACATTATATAGATTCTTCTTAGATCATCTTGATCATACACTTGTTAATCATCTAAGCCTTCACTTGAGTATGTGTCCCATCAGGCATCTTCTTTGGCTCTCTGTGAATGGTGGTGGTTGAGACTGCACTGTTCAGGGGTCTTCTCCACATAAATGCGGCCAGAAAAGTTGATGCAGTGCATTTAATGCGGTGGTAGCAGCTTTCCTTTTAGATATTTCTTCGTTCTTATCGCCTTTGTATGTGCTTAAAGTTCATCCTGACCGCTGGAGCTATCTGGAAGGTTATCTGAATTACCCACGTATGTGCTTGACCGATATTCAATATATCCGAGAATAAGGTTCTCCTCGGACTATACCCCTCTGCTCTTTTCTTGCTTGATTTTCACCTTTGGGACCTTTCCCAATCATTTGCTCCTCCTCGGACATATCCTCATCCTCGAATAGAGCCCAAAGTCCAGTCCACCAATTTGGACCCTTACCCCCACAAAACTTTTATTGAAGTATGTACTTAAGTTAAAAATAAATTTTGGAATTTCAAGAGAATTTCAATTAATTTCAAATGGGTTTCCAATAGTTTTAAATGGACAGGAAATAGTTTCAAATTGGTGAAATTAAGAAAAAGAGATAGTTGATTCTCAAAAAGAAAAAGAGATAGTTGTTTGACTTTCTTATATTTTTAGTTCTTTTACATTTTAATGTAATTATTTTTAATCTTTATTAAAAATTTTAGAGAGGTCATTCAAATTTTGTTAATATGAAAATTTATTGAAAATGTATAAATAATTTTTTAAAACAGTATATTTTCAATATAATTTTATTAATGTTGGTATTTAAGATAATGAAAATTTTAGGAATTGGAATTAAAATTTGAATGAGTTATAAATGGCTAAAAAGTAGTTTTAAATGGATTTTAATTACTTTTAAATTGAATGAAGTCAATGAAGGTTAACACAAGATTTTTTTTTTCCTTTTAATAGAATAAATGCTTAGCGCAAGATTGTAGTGAATTTAAAGTCTAAAAAAAGTGTGGGTATTAATACCCGCACTTTTTGTGTGTGTGTTGGTATGATACCTCTGCTAGGAACATGGTTACACATGATAATAATTTTGTTATAACATCTGTTAATGACTCATTTTACAATGAATAATAACTTTATAATTTTCTAGTTATTTTATTTTATTATTTCATGTTAGACCATTATTATGTGATAAGGTTAAATAAGATAATATTTACGTCAAATCAGGTAACAATCTATCAAGCTTTGTCACATCATACGATAACCAAATTTTTTTCTCATTTTGAACAATTAAAATACGATCGATATAAAATAATAATTCTATCATATTTGTTAATACGTCACGACATATTAAACAGTAACTCCAAGTTGGTTCCTATCCTAAAATTATTGAAGGCAATTGAAGGTAGGATCATACCCTAGTGTGAATTAGCTTTATTTTTTTAAGCTACCATCTTTAATTAATTGTAGATTCACCATTTTCAATCCATTATAATAAAACACAAAAATTGTTGTGTTTTGTCATGATTAATAATCTCAGCCCAACAAGTTGAATGTGGGGAAATGTGGAAGTTGATGTTATATGCATGGAATCAGAATTCAAAAACAAAATTAGACAAATTAAATAAGTAACAAGTGCAAACGCCAAAAAAAATTTAAAAAAGAAAACATCGTCAGGTATAGTGCTCTAGATTCGGCATTGTGATTCGTCTGATTCGAATGGACAAGAAACACAAGTTGGCTATCAGTAGCCGTAGACGTGGTTCCAAAGAATCCAAACTTAACCCCGCTGCGAAGCGAACCTGCGGGCCCACCTCCAGTCTGTGGACCTCGTTTGCATGTTGTGTCCATATTGATATATGCTAATTTTTGTTTTTAATTATTCGATCGTCACGCTCAAATAATTAGGAATTAAATCTTAATGTCTTTAATGAAAATACTCAAAATATCAGTTCAATTATAAGAGTTTTGATCTATATTAATATATATTAAATCTTAAATCTATTATCAATTTTATAATTTATAATAAAAAAATAAAAAAAACCAAACTAAATCTTCATTTTTTAAAGTTCGGGTTTGTTTTCATCTTAATTTTTTATATCACAAAATTTTCAGATTTTCTTTGATATTGGTTCTTTACATTTCAAATTTTCATTAACCCTTTATGTTTGATTCAATTTTGAATTTTCTATTTGGCCCTTTAAATTTTAAAATTTTCATTTTTATGAAGGGTTAAATGAGTAATCAAAATGAAAAATTTGAAATGAAAAGAGCTAAAAATAAAATCCAACATAAGGGGGCCAAAATAAATTTTAGTATATAAAGGACTAAATTAAATAAAAACAACCCCAAACTTTAAAGGCAAAAGGCGTATTTTTTATTATAAAATTTATAAATTTATATGAAAATAAATATTGAGAAATGTTTCAATAAAAAAAATATTGAGAAACATTAATCTTTAATTACTGATAGAAATTTACAAACATAAATGAAAATAAATATGATTATTGTCAAATAACATCAGAAAATAAAAATTTTAATTATTTTTGTGGAGGGGTGAGCTTCCTTAGAAGGTACTGTCCGCTTTGGATGAAGACCCTTACGGATTTGTCCCACATCGGAGAACTACGCCTTCCACCTTCAACTTATAAGCGTTGGGCCTAAGTAAAGGTGGGAGGCGTAGTTCCCACCTTCACTTACTAGCGCTTATAAATCGAAGGTGGGAGGCGTAGTTCTCTGATGTGGACAAATTCGTGAGGGTCTTCACCTAAAGCGGATAGTACTTTCTAAATGAGCTCACCCCTCCACAATTTTTTATTTAAAAAAAAATTATTGTATCAATTTATAAAATTTATGTAATAAAATTATAGTAACCCTGTCACTTATTCAAGATTTTTGTTTTTTTCTATCAAATCTCAAACCAAGATCAGTTTTTTTTTTTTTTTTTGGTTTGGGGGGGGGGGGGGGCCTGAACAAACTCAGATCATAAACTATAATAAAATTCCAACAAAATAATGATGACAACAATAATAGCCACAGAAAAAGTACATTTTTTTGGCTGCTGCGAGATAAAATATATTGCCTTTGTCTTTCCTAGGAAAATGATCTAAGACTACTGTTTATTCTCATTTTTATAAAACAATTGAATTTGAGACATTCATCTGAATATTCTTTACAAAATTATTCCCGTGACTAATCAATTCCCTAACTCTGCAAAGTAAAATATAGTGATGGACATAGGCATCGTGACAAAGAGATATTGTACCTTACGGGTGTTATATAAGTTCAACTTAACCAAGAAGGACAAATGCTATAGGTATTTTCAGAATGTTTGATCTGCGACCAACCCTAAGGAAGAATAATTCAAAGGGTAGGAAAATTGGTTGAAGATTAAATTTATTGATGCTGATGAGGTTATTTGTTTGAATCTTTCAATCTCTCCCACTAAAATTAAATTTACATATTTAAGAAAAGAAGAATAATACAAAACCTTGAGGATCCATGTTCTTTTAATTAGTTGATAATTTTTTTTTTTTTTTAAAAGATTTGAGAGACTCAAGAAAAACTAGGTATATGCTTCCTTGTTGGGGTGGGGGGCGAAAAGTAAACCAGATAACTAATGTTGGTTTTAATCCAATTACTGTTCACTCACGCAATTAATTTTTAGAGATGGGATGCAAGGTCAACCTTAGTACCCGTTATGTAACAAGAGATGAAAGTCAAGCCAAAAAACTATAGGCGAAGTGGTAAAATTTAACTGGAAATAGCTTGAAAATTGGCTAAATGTTCGTCCTCGGGTTAAGTCCAAGGAAGAAAGTACAATTGAATGGTTTTTCTCTCTTTTTCTTTCTCTCCTAATTTTTTACGTCCCCCTGATCCAGGTGCTTCTTGGCTTTATATAACTTAGCAAGGATGCATCTGGATCTTACATTTGGAGGGTTGTGATCATACTTTCTTGATGCTTGTCCCATCAAGACCTTACTAGAAGGTTTTTATATCATAATATGAGCTGTGAAAAACACTGTTCATGATCATTTCCCCATTAATGTGGCTAGCTAAGTGGTTGCAATGCATTTAATACGGAGGGGATGGCTGCCTTGTCCTTTGTTTTTCTTCTCTTCCTTGTTCAATACCAAGTTACCTTTGTTCCCCCTAAGATTGCACCGTGCTCCCTTCATTCCTAATTCTTGGCCTTCCGAGGTTAAGTAGGAGCCCTCGGCATCTTCATCAACGGCAACATCCCAAACTCCTTATCAGTTAAATAGGTCCTCTCTAAAGATACTTCTTGAAATTTCCATTCTCGAAAATACCCTTGCCTACTTTATTACTGCCCTATGGATCCTCATCCCTTCACAATAAGGAAGAATGATTTCAAGTGTGAAATAATTACCTTTCAGTCTCTCCCTTGATATCAAATTTAGTCATAAAAACAAAAAGAAAACCTACAGGAAGGTTATTTCATCAAGTTAATATATTTTTTCTTAAAATATAAAATTTTCTTAATATCATTAACACACACTATTCCTTTGTGTGTGTGCGCGCTTCTAAAAAAAAAAAAAAAAAAATTAAAACTGGTTGGAATTTACTTTTCTTGAAGCAAAGGTTGTTGGTTCAAATTTACTCATCCAAAACAAAACGAAGCCTTGAACAGAATATTCTTTCATCATATATGTTGTAGGGACCGGTTTCGAGCGCCCTCTACAGGTTGGGAGAGTGGACCCAAGCCCAGCTAACCCTCCAATAAATTTGTAGAGTATGGGCTCAAGAGCTAGGCCCTAGCAAAGAATGCAACGGCCCTGCATGGTTGTACGTGAATTGTGCTAAGCTAAACGTGGGTCGGATTGCCTAATAGGTCTCCTCGGACGGGATTATAGAGGTTGAAGTTGTTCTTATTTCTTTCAAGTGAGGTTACAATGGTTGAGAGAAAATACTCTGCTACAGTATTCTTTCTTTCTCTGGTTTTCCGTCCGTCCCCCTCACAAGAGGGACTTTTTACATTATATACTTCTCTTTCAGTTGATCCTAGCCCTACATTTGTCGATCAACCCGGTTTCCACTTGAGAGCCTGTCCCATCAGCCGCATTCCCATACCTTCAGTGGGTTGCAGCGCCCCAGACGGCCCTGTTCAGAGGTCCTATCCTCATTAATGCGGCCAGGGCGTTAGTTGAGGGCATTTAATGTGGAGGTGACAGTTCAACTGGGACTTATTCCTCCACCATGCTTCAATGTTCGGTGCTTGGTCCTTGCTATTTGCTCCTTGGATGCTTAGGGAGACTCCCCTTAAAGGTATGTTGTTTGCCCACTTTCTGACCTCGGTCTCCCGAGGATGTAACCATCCTCGGCAATGCTCCTTGGGCCCTGGGCTCTAAACTTTCGTCCTCGGACCTCGGACACTGGAGGTGTCCTCGGCGTGGGCCTGGCTTGGAATGGGCCGGGGTTGCTGACTTATTCTGGCCCCACAATAGCCCCTCAAAATCTTGCTGTCCGCATCCTCGGGCGGAAAGGAGGATTTTGATATCCTCGGACCTGCTTGATGTCCAATCGAGTCTTGTCCCTCGTCAGCACTGGAGCCTTTTCAACTGCCCAAGGTGCGTTACTGGCGCTTCGGTGCGCGTAACGTGTCCTGCATTAAATTCGGGCGGCTTTATGCTCCCCACGTTCAACGGGCAGATGACAATCTAACGGTGGGGATGCGTCTGGCATTTATGGGCGGGAAAACTCGCGCGGCTCTTCTATCTAGGGTATAAATACCCATTTGAACCGCTCCTTCCTTCTTCATTTACAATCAAGAGCTCCTGCGCCTCCATTCAGAGTCCAGCCAAATTTCCATCTCCATCTCCAGCACAAAAAGCCAGTCCGAGGAGCTCCTCCTCATTTCTGTAAGTCACTCTATCCCTCTCTGAGCTTTTTTCCTCTCTACTCGTCCTTCTCTTTCATTCGCTCCTCTTTTAGTTCCTTTAGGCGTCATTTAGGATGGGTAGACTTAAGAAATATGTTGGCACTGAGGAGGCGATGGAGAAATTCATCGCCGATTACAAGATACCGGCCAACGTTGGCTTAAGGTATTGTGAGGAGGGGGAGTGGCACCTCTGGAAGCAGGTGGGCGAGGTGGTGATTCCCGTCGTCGCCTTCCTTGAAGGGGGGATGAGGATCCTCATGGGGCCGGTGATGAGGGGTTACCTCACCTACTTTCGGTTAACCCCCACCCAATGCGCCTCCAACATGTTCAGAATTCTGGGCAGTGTGGATGCCCTTAACGAGAAGATGGGTCTGAGGCTGACCCATCATGATGTTAATTACTGCTACAATCTTCAACATCTGAAGGGCAAGTCCTACTACATGAGGACGAGGGACGACAGGGTCCGGCTCATCCAGTGCCTCCCCGAGTCCAACAAGGGGATGAACGAGGATTTCCTCATCGTGTCTGGGGCGTGACACGATGGCCTTCACTGCCCGACGACAGAGGGGACACCAGGTGGGGCAGTGGGAATAGGAGGGGATTCAAAGATTCTGGCTTCTTTTCTGCATTGTTTCTTCTTGTACTGTTTGGCTTCTAACCATGGATGTGTTTTCTCTTTGCAGATCCGCACTCTTTTGCGCGCCATTTCAGCTTGATCAATAGGGAAGACTTGCAGAAGGTGCTCAGGTCTGCGGAATTTGAGAACGAAGCAGACCACCAAGTCAGAGCTGCGCATAAGATTTTGGGGTACACTCCACTCCAAAAGTCATTCGCGGGCCCGAAGTACGTGATCAGAGCTCAGGATCCTCGGCTGCAGAAAATAAGAGTGACCGAGGACGGGTTCGAGTTTCCTGAGGATCCCTCCACTTCAGAAGGTGTCACAGTAGCGGTCCCTTCGTCTTCTCATACATTCCCAGAGGCCGCGGAAGAGGACTTAGAGAGGGAAGGGGACGCTGCAGACTTTGGTCCTGCCGAGGACGATTTTGGCGTTTTCGAGCAACTCCATCAGGCCGAGGACCCTTCCGGAGACTTGGGTGATCCTCGTCTAACCGAGGCAGACTTTCTAGCGTCGGATACATCTTCTCAGCTGGAGATGGGCTACAAGAAGAAAGCCCAACCCACCCTACTCGACCTAATCGAAGGTCAGCCGGGGAAGTCCAAACCGAAGCTTCCTCCTCCTCCTCCTCCTCCTCCAAAGGTTCGTCCTGCTCAGACCAGGTCGGCCTCAACACAGTCCAAGCTTCCTCCTCCTCCGCCTCAGGCGAGCCCGCCGTCTAGGCACGAGCCTGCTGACCCCAAGCAGAAGAAGGACAAGGGCAAGAGGACCCTTAAGGACAAATCCGGGCCTACGCGGGAGGGCGATGGCATTCGGCGGCCGTCGAAGCAACTGAGGATAGGCTCCTCAACGCAGGAGAAGCAGGTCGCTCCCCCGCCCGAGATCCAGGCCTGGCTCCCCGCCCCAATGCTCCGTGGGGCACCTCTGAGGGATGACTCCTCCCTCAGGGACTTTAAGGATGGCGAAGGCGCGTATGTGGCCGACGCTGTGGAGAGATGCCTGCTTCTTCCCGCGGACATGGCCGAGCTGGGGACCATGAGGAGTAGGGACGTCTTCCTCTGCCTCAAGCGATACTTGGGGATGGTAAGACCCTTAACACTTGTGCTTTTTCTTGCTTCCGTTTTTTCTGCTTTCCTTTCTTTTTTGAGCTCGGCTAATTATGAGTTATCTGTTTCGTTTGGCAGGCTGTACAGGCCACTTTCAGGCTGGAAGAGGCGGCCAATGAACATGGTAAGGCCATGGACGAAGAGCGCGAGAGGCGCCTGGTGGCCACTCGGACCCTCAAGACCTCCGAGGAGGACCTTGCCAAGGCGAGGGAGGAGCTGAAGCAAATGACTCAGGCTAGGGCCAATGCAATGTCAGGCCTTGAGGGTGCCCAAAGGCAGGCCGAAACTCAGACAAAGCGTCTGGGTGAGGCAGAGAAGCTACTGAAGCTTGCCGAGGAGCAGGTAGCAGGCTTGACGAAGAAAGTGGCCGATGCTGAGGAGGCCAAGAGGGTGGCTGAATGGGCCAAAGGGGAGGCTGAGAGGGCCAAGTTTGAGGCCGAGCAGGGCAGGGAGGAAGCTTGGGCCACCAAGCAGGAAGCTGAGGAGGCAGCCTATACTGCCGGGGCAACTGAGACAGCAGCTGCCTACAAATCCCAAGTCCCTGGGGTATGTAGGCGCTACTGCTCCGAAACTTGGAGTGAAGCCCTCAGACAGGCTGGGGTGGAGGCCTCTTCCGACTTATGGAAAGAGGAGAACGTGTACTACCCTCCTGTTATCCGCGAGGCTGCCCCGGATGGCTCTGAGGCCGAGGAGGCTGCTGTGGAAACTGCTGCCACCCCGGGCGAAGGGGCCTTGGATGCTGGGGTTACTGATGAGCCAGTCCCAGGGAGTAGTCCCTCCTTGGCGGTTGAATTGAGTGATGGCTCCAACGAGGATGCACCTCAGCAGGCTGCAAAGCCTTCCCTCGACGCCCAGGTTTCTCCTGCCGAGGGGGCAGCCATTCCTGCTGTGCCTCTGCAGGCCATCCCCCTTAGCCAGGGCTCAGAGGGCCCTGAGGCAGCTGCGGGCCAGCCACCTACCGAAGCGGGCAACTAGGCTCCTTGGCGCTTCTGCCTGCTGGACTCCATTTTTGCATCTTTTTTTTTTTTTTACTTGTAATGCAACTCCACTGGTGTAATTCTCTTGAATTTAATGAAATGAGAACTTTATTTCCTCTTCTGCTTGTTGTGGCTATTTACTTGCACATTATCTGCTTTTTCTTTACTTGCGCGGTTTTAGCTTCAATTGCATCTCGGCCAATCGTGGCATCAGTTATTATAATGAGAGGGCATGTATGCTCTGATGCACTTTTCATTTCCTAAGGACCAGATAGAATTTCTTCGGGTAGACACTTAGTGTTTCTTCAATGTAGTTAGCTTCTCCTTAGGCCTGAGTCCGAAGACCATGCAGAGCCTTGGTCCTGCTTGATACTTAGCTTCTTGAGGTAAATAGTGCTTGATACTTAGCTTCTTGATACTTAGCTTCTTGAGGCAAATAGTGCTTGATACTTGAGTTTGGCTGTAAGTAACTAGTTTCCCCATAGGTTTGAGTCCTTGGACCATGCAAGACCTAGGTTCTGTCTAGCACCCAGACATAAGTGGTTAGCTCCCCATAGGCTTGAGTCCTTGGACCGTGCAAGACCTAGGTACAGTTGCTACCTTCAAGATAAGTGGCTAGCTCCCCATAGGCTTGAGTCCTTGGACCATGCAAGACCTAGGTACAGTTGCTGCCTTCAAGATAAGTGGCTAGCTCCCCATAGGCTTGGGTCCGAGGACCGCGCAAGACCTAGGTACAGTTGCTGCCTTCAAGATAAGTGGCTAGCTCCCCATAGGCTTGGGTCCGAGGACCGCGCAAGACCCAGGTACAGTTGCTGCCTTCAAGATAAGTGGCTAGCTCCCCATAGGCTTGGGTCCTTGGACCATGCAAGACCCAGGTACAGTTGCTGCCTTCAAGATAAGTGGCTAGCTCCCCATAGGCTTGAGTCCTTGGACCATGCAAGACCTAGGTACAGTTGCTGCCTTCAAGATAAGTGGCTAGCTCCCCATAGGCTTGGGTCCGAGGACCGCGCAAGACCCAGGTACAGTTGCTGCCTTCAAGATAAGTGGCTAGCTCCCCATAGGCTTGAGTCCTTGGACCATGCAAGACCTAGGTACAGTTGCTGCCTTCAAGATAAGTGGCTAGCTCCCCATAGGCTTGAGTCCTTGGACCATGCAAGACCTAGGTACAGTTGCTGCCTTCAAGATAAGTGGCTAGCTCCCCATAGGCTTGAGTCCTTGGACCATGCAAGACCTAGGTACAGTTGCTGCCTTCAAGATAAGTGGCTAGCTCCCCATAGGCTTGGGTCCGAGGACCGCGCAAGACCTAGGTACAGTTGCTGCCTTCAAGATAAGTGGCTAGCTCCCCATAGGCTTGAGTCCTTGGACCATGCAAGACCTAGGTACAGTTGCTGCCTTCAAGATAAGTGGCTAGCTCCCCATAGGCTTGGGTCCGAGGACCGCGCAAGACCCAGGTACAGTTGCTGCCTTCAAGATAAGTGGCTAGCTCCCCATAGGCTTGGGTCCGAGGACCGCGCAAGACCCAGGTACAGTTGCTGCCTTCAAGATAAGTGGCTAGCTCCCCATAGGCTTGGGTCCTTGGACCATGCAAGACCCAGGTACAGTTGCTGCCTTCAAGATAAGTGGCTAGCTCCCCATAGGCTTGAGTCCTTGGACCATGCAAGACCTAGGTACAGTTGCTGCCTTCAAGATAAGTGGCTAGCTCCCCATAGGCTTGGGTCCGAGAACCGCGCAAGACCCAGGTACAGTTGCTGCCTTCAAGATAAGTGGCTAGCTTCCCATAGGCTTGAGTCCTTGGACCATGCAAGACCTAGGTACGGTTGCTGCCTTCAAGATAAGTGGCTAGCTCCCCATAGGCTTGAGTCCTTGGACCATGCAAGACCTAGGTACAGTTGCTGCCTTCAAGATAAGTGGCTAGCTCCCCATAGGCTTGGGTCCGAGGACCGCGCAAGACCCAGGTACAGTTGCTGCCTTCAAGATAAGTGGCTAGCTCCCCATAGGCTTGAGTCCTTGGACCATGCAAGACCTAGGTACAGTTGCTGCCTTCAAGATAAGTGGCTAGCTCCCCATAGGCTTGGGTCCGAGGACCGCGCAAGACCCAGGTACAGTTGCTGCCTTCAAGATAAGTGGCTAGCTCCCCATAGGCTTGGGTCCTTAGACCATGCAAGACCTAGGTACAGTTGCTGCCTTCAAGATAAGTGGCTAGCTCCCCATAGGCTTGGGTCCGAGGACCGCGCAAGACCCAGGTACAGTTGCTGCCTTCAAGATAAGTGGCTAGCTCCCCATAGGCTTGGGTCCTTGGACCATGCAAGACCCAGGTACAGTTGCTGCCTTCAAGATAAGTGGCTAGCTCCCCATAGGCTTGGGTCCGAGGACCGCGCAAGACCCAGGTACAGTTGCTGCCTTCAAGATAAGTGGCTAGCTCCCCATAGGCTTGGGTCCGAGGACCGCGCAAGACCCAGGTACAGTTGCTGCCTTCAAGATAAGTGGCTAGCTCCCCATAGGCTTGGGTCCTTGGACCATGCAAGACCTAGGTACAGTTGCTGCCTTCAAGATAAGTGGCTAGCTCCCCATAGGCTTGGGTCCGAGGACCGCGCAAGACCCAGGTACAGTTGCTGCCTTCAATTGGCTGTAAGTAACTAGTTTCCCCATAGGCTTGAGTCCTTGGACCATGCAAGACCTAGGTTCTGTCTAGCACCTAGATGCAAGTGGCGTTGGGACGCGAGACGTGTGATAATAATAGGCAGAACATCTGAATCAAAAAGGGCTTCTTTATTAATAGTAATACCTTTTCAGGTTATTTACATTCCATGGACGAGGTACAGGTTTATCATCTAAATCTTCTAAATAGTATGCTCCTATCCCTGCCACTGAGGTGATTCGGTAGGGGCCCTCCCAGTTGGGTCCGAGCTTTCCCCAAGAAGGGTTCTTGGCAGCTCCTACAACTTTTCTAAGTACCAGGTCTCCTGGTGCTAGTGGTCTGATCTTCACATTGGCGTCATATCCTTGCTTGAGCTTTTGCTGGTAGCAGGCCAGCTGGATCATTGCATGTTCTCTTCGTTCATCTACCATGTCCAGGCTCCGCCCCAGCAGTTCATCATTGCTGTCTGGGGTGAAGGAGGTCGTCCTTAGCATTGGGAAGTTAGTTTCCACGGGGATCACTGCCTCCGCACCATAAGTCATGGCAAAAGGTGTTTCCCCTGTTGAGCGCCGGGGCGTAGTCCGGTACGTCCAGAGAACGTGGGGCAGCTCTTCTACCCATCTCCCCTTGGCATCATCCAGCCTCTTCTTAAGCCCGTTGACGATGACCTTGTTGACAGTCTCGGCCTGTCCGTTCCCCTGAGGGTAGGCCGGCGTTGAGTACCTGTTAGTGATCCCAAGTTCACAACAGTACCTCCTGAAGGCCTTGCTATCGAACTGGAGCCCATTATCCGAGATAAGTGTATGAGGGACCCCGAACCGTGTAACTGTGTTCCTCCAAAGGAATTTCTTCACGTCTACATCCCTGATGTTGGCTAGTGGCTCGGCCTCGACCCACTTGGTGAAGTAGTCCGTGGCCACCAGTAGATACTTCTTATTCCCTGGTGCTTTGGGGAAAGGTCCCACGATGTCTAAGCCCCATTGGGCGAATGGCCATGGACTGGACAGAGGGTTGAGGACCCCTCCTGGCTGATGGATGTTTGGGGCGAACCTTTGGCATTGGTCACACTTCTTGACATATTCCTGGGCCTCTTGCTGCATTCCCGGCCACCAGTATCCTTGAGTGACGGCTCGGTGAGCCAGGGATCTCCCCCCTGTATGGCTCCCACAAATTCCTTCGTGCAGCTCTTCGAGCAAGGATTCTGCCGCTTCGGGGTGGACACATAGAAGGTATGGCCCAGAGTAGGACCGCCTGTATAGCTTGTGATCCTCGGACAACCAGAACTGAGGAGCTTTCCTTCGTATCTTTTCTGCCTCTGACCTCTCCTCAGGCAGGACGTCATCTTTGAGGAATCTCATTATGGGGTCCATCCAGCTGGGACCCATCACAATTTGATGGACGGGGATTACTCCCTTTGGCACTTCACTTGCTCTCTCCAGGTGCTCCACAAGTATGATCCGAGGCAGAGCCCCTGCCGAGGAGGTTGCGAGTGTGGCAAGTGAATCGGCATGACTGTTCCCACTCCTAGGAATATGGGACAAGCTGAAGAGGCGAAACTCTGACTGCAAGTGATTGACTTGGCTAAGGTATTCCTGCATTCTTGAATCCCTGGCTTCCATCTCCCCCTTTACTTGTCCTACCACCAATCTGGAGTCTGAGAACATCTCTATCGACCTTCCTCCCATCTTTCGCACCATGATCATCCCTTGCAGTAATGCCTCATACTCGGCCTCGTTGTTTGTGGCCGTGAATCCGAGCCTCAGGGATTTCTCAATGACATGATCTTCAGGGGATACTAGGACCAGCCCCACTCCGGACCCCCTTTGGTTTGCCGCGCCATCCACGTATACTCTCCAACATGGTGACTTTGGGATGGAGATTGCCCCAACTGATTTATCATCACGGCTCTTATCGTCGGCTGTCACTTCTACGACTGGTTCAGCGAACTCAGCCGTCAGATCCGCCAATACCTGGCCTTTTATGGAAGTCCGGGGCATGTACTTGACGTCAAAAGCCCCCAGAATTGTGTTCCACTTCGCGACTCGACCTGTGTAATCAGCGGCCCGGAGTACAGCCTTCAAGGGCAATTGGGTTAGGATGACCACCGTGTGAGCTTGGAAGTAGTGGGGGAGCTTTCTCGTGGCGTGGACCACTACCAGTATGGCTTTCTCCAGGGGTAGGTATCTGATCTCCGCTTCATGCAGCGACTTGCTGACGTAGTAAACTGGCTTTTGAACGCCATTGTCCTCCCGTATCAGCACTAAGCTCACTGCGTGGGGCGCCATCGCCAGGTAGGCGTATAGGACCTCGTTGGGCTCAGGATTGGACATGATAGGCGGCCGGGATAGATACTCCTTGAGTTGCTGGAAAGCTACGGCACACTCCTCGGACCACTCAAATCCCTTCCATTTATTGATCAGGAGATAAAAGGGTCTGCACCTGTCGGCCGACCTGGAAATGAACCGGTTCAGCGCCGCGATCATCCCAGTAAGCTTTTGGATCTCTTTGGGATTCTGTGGAGGCTTCATATTGTGAATGGCCTTGATCTGGTCAGGGTTGACCTCGATCCCACGGTGGGTGATCATATACCCCAGAAACTTGCCAGAGCTTACGCCAAACGAGCATTTTGAGGCATTAAGGCGGAGCTTGTGCTCTCTCAGGACGTCAAATGTGCGGCCGAGGTCCTCCAAATGCTCGGACACCAGCTTGCTTTTCACCACCATATCGTCAACATAGACTTCGATGCTCTTGCCCAACATCGGCTCGAACATTCTCGTCATCATCCTCTGGTAGGTGGATCCGGCGTTTTTCAGACCAAACGGCATAACCTTGTAGTGGTAGTTCCCAATGGGTGTCACAAATGCCGTCTTCTCTTGGTCCTCCAAGGCTAGTGGGATTTGGTGATAGCCCTGAAAGGCATCCAGGAAGCTCATCCGAGGATGACCTGCAGTCGCATCTACTAGCTGGTCTATTCGTGGCATTGGGAAGGGGTTTTTTGGGCATGCTTTGTTCAGGTCTGTGAAGTCTACACAAACCCTCCACTTCCCACTTTTCTTCTTGACCACCACAGTGTTGGCCAACCACGTGGGGTAAAAGATCTCCTTGATAGCCCCCGCGTGCTTAAGCTTATCGACCTCTTCCCTGATCGCATCAGCGTGCTCCTTCGACGGGCGCCGAGGTGGCTGCTGCTTGGGGATCGCAGATGGGTTGACGTTAAGGTGGTGACAGATGAAAGATGGATCAATCCCAGGGGCATCGCAGGGGTCCCATGCGAACACGTCAAGGTTCCTCTTGAGGAACTCAAGTAACTCCTCCTTCTCCTGGGGAGGCAGCTGGATTCCGACCTGGACGAACTTCTCCGGATCATCGCCAATTACCACCTTCTCCAGGTTTTCGCATTTAGCATCCTCGGCAGGTGCACCCGGAGGCGCCACCTGGGTCTTTGATTGCTATGAATTTTCCTCGGCCGGGGCCGAGTACTGTGCATCAATCCGATAGGATATGGCAGCCACCGTGCACTGCCTAGCCGTGGATTGGCATCCTCGGATCTCCAAAACCTGGTCCCCTGATAGGAATTTTACCTTCTGGTGCAAGGTGGAGGCTACGCCATCCAGGGCGTGTAGCCAGGGCCTCCCTACGATGGCTGTGTAGGGGGAGTATGTGTCCACCACTATGAAGTTCGCCTCCACCACCACTGGGCCTGTCTGTACGGGCAGTCTGATTATGCCCTTTGGGATGACGAGTTTTCCGTCGAAGCTCATTAGGGGGGAGCTATAGGGTGTGAGGTCTTCCTGTTTTAGCCCCAGCCCCTTGTAGAGGTCTGGACACATGACCTCGGCTGCACTGCCACCGTCCACCATCACCCTTTTCACGTCGTAGCCCCCTATTCTGAGGGTGACGATTAAGGCGTCCTCGTGTGGTTGGATGGTCCCAATCTTGTCCTCCTCCGAGAAACTCAGGGCTGGGGGAGGATTCCTCCTGGACCTCTTTGGCCCCGTCCGAGGGTCCTCGGCGGGCAGTTGGGCCACAGACAACACTCGCAAAGGGGGTGTGCCTATTCTTCCTGGCGCGGCCAGGATTATATTGATCGTCCCGGCGGGCTGCCCCATGGCGGCGTCCCTCCGAGTCTCGTGGTAGGCTCGGCCCCGCTGGTTGCTGGAATGGTGCAGAAGGTGCTTCAGCCTTCCCTCCTGGGCTAGTTGGTCCAGGTGGTCCCAGAGGTTCCTGCAATCCTCCGTGGCATGTCCGTGGTCCTGGTGGTATTGGCAGTAACGATCCTGGTTGCACCTACCAGGCTCCCCCATCATCTTAGCCGGCCATCTGAAGTATGGCTCGTTCTTTATCTTTTCTAGAACCTTGTGCACGGGTTCTCGGAATACTGCGCCGACAGTCTGGGCATTGGTCGCCCCGGATTGCCCACCGAAGTCCCTCCTCGGACGGGCGTTGTTGTACCTGTCCGACCTGAAATCCCTCCTCTCCTGAGGGATAACCTTCTCCTTGCCCTTACCTTGCAGCATATCTTCCTCCACCCGCTTGTAGGTGTCGATCCGATCCATCAGCTGCCGCACGCTGGTGACGGGCGTTCCGGTCAGGGACTTCCTCAGGTCGTGCCCCAATGGTAGCCCATTCTGGAATGTACTGATGGCGACGGTGTCATATTTGCCGTCCAGCTCGTTGTAGATCTCCCAGTACTTGTCCGAATAAGCCTTGAGGGTCTCCCCGTCACGCATAGATAGGGACAGCAATGCACTCATGGGCCGAGGAGGCCTGCTGTTCGTGACAAAGCGGGAACCAAAGGCCTGGGTCAGCTGTCTGTATGAGTCTATGGAATTCGTCCTTAGACCGTTGAACCACCTCATCGCCACAGGTCCCAAGCTGGATGGGAAGACCTTGCACATCAGCGCCTCATTCTTGGAGTGGACAGCCATCCTCTGGTTGAACTGGCTCACGTACTCCACGGGGTCCGTCTTGCCGTTGTAAGCAATGAAGGTTGGCTGCTGGAATCGCCGAGGAAGCTCTGCCTCTTCTATGCGCTGCGTGAAGGGCGACCTGGAGAGCTGGTCCAGCGCCTTGCTCATGGCGTCGCCTCCTAAGCCCCTAGGGGTTGGGTTGGCACGCCTACGCCTCTGGTAGCGCTCCTCCTCGTGGGAGAAAGTCTCGCTGGGGGGCGTTCTTGACCTCTGCCTGTATTCATCATCGCTCTCGTCGTCGGAGGGCAAGTCAGGGCTGAGTTCGGACTGTCTCCGCTGCGCACGGCGTAGCTTCCTCTTCAGATCGTCTATCTCGCGCTGCATGGCCACCTTATCATCCTTTCTCTGGGAGGCGTGGCTATGGGCCTCTTGTGACCGCGTGGCCTGGCCATCGTCGCGCTTCTGGGGAACGTGCCCGTCCCCCTGGCTTTCGCTCGCCGTTGAAGTACGCACGCTCCCTTCTCGAAAACGTCTGTTGTCGTTCTGACCTCCCCCGGGGTCGCCATAGTGACCCTGAGGCCGTGACTTCGCCGGTTCTGGTCGATTGGGAGTTCTTTGGTGAGGGCCTGATCCTACCATGTTTGACTGTTGTCCTTACTAACGCACAAGCTCTCCCCACAGACGGCGCCAATTGTAGGGACCGGTTTCGAGCGCTCTCTACGGATTGAGAGAGTGGACCCAAGCCCAGCTAACCCTCCAATAAATTTGTAGAGTATGGGCTCAAGAGCTAGGCCTTAGCAAAGAATGCAACGGCCATGCATGGTTGTACGTGGATTGTGCTAAGGTAAACGTGGGTCGGAATGCCTAATAAGGCTCCTCGGACGGGTTTATAGAGGTTGAAGTTGTTCTTATTTCTTTCAAGTGAGGTTACAATGGTTGAGAGAAAATACTCTGCTACAGTATTCCTTTTTTTTCTGGTTTTCCGTCCGTCCCCTTCACAAGAGGGACTTTTTACATTATATACTTCTCTTTCAGTTGATCCTAGCCCTACATTTGTCGATCAATCCGGTTTCCACTTGAGAGCCTGTCCCATCAGCCGCATTCCCATACCTTCAGTGGGTTGCAGCGCCCCAGACGGCCCTGTTCAGAGGTCCTATCCTCATTAATGCGGCCAGGGCGTTAGTTGAGGGCATTTAATGTGGAGGTGACAGTTCAGCTGGGACTTATTCCTCCACCATGCTTCAATGTTCGGTGCTTGGTCCTTGCTATTTGCTCATTGGATGCTTAGGGAGACTCCCCTTAAAGGTATGCTGTTTGCCCACTTTCTGACCTCGGTCTCCCGAGGATGTAACCATCCTCGGCAATGCTCCTTGGGCCCTGGGCTCTAAACTTTCGTCCTCGGACCTCGGACACTGGAGGCGTCCTCGGCGTGGGCCTGGTTTGGAATGGGCCGGGGTTGCTGACTTATTCTGGCCCCACATATGTAAATATAAATTTTAATGGACACATAACTTTGAAAATCTTGGGGCACATAGCTTTGAGAATCTTTGGCGCAAAACTAGGTTTAATCTAGGGAAGACCTTTTTATGATGTTCTTTTTAGCTGAAAATTTTTATGTTTTAATTGATGTTATTATGGATAAGTGTTATACATTTGAATTCAGCAAAATAAAAGTTTTATTATATCTTAATTTTTTTAACCTTTAGTCTTGTATAAATCATACAAGTATTTATCCCAAAGTTTATTGGCTTTTACTAGGTACACTATTTTTTATACCTTTTGATTAAATTTTATGTTGACCAATAAGTTTAGTAAACTCAAATTAACACCCACAAATGTGAAAATATTTTATGAATATCAATTTTTGTCAAAACAAATTCAACTTTCATTTTTTTTTAAGGAGTTCTACAAAAGGCCTAGAGTATCATGTTACCAATTACGTTATGGTTTTTTTATTTTGTCAAGCAAAGTCTCAAATTTATATGATCGTTTCAATTCAAAGTCTCTATCCTTATTTGTTATTCATTTGCTCTCTTTTTTTCTTTTTTTGATAGGACATTTCCATTATTTTGGGTATGGAGTAGAGAAAAGTGGAAACCCATTAATTAAACTCCACATTTCACATTAGGACTTGTTTATAAATTAATTTGGAAGCCATTTAACAGAGAGTGTAGAAAAAAAAAAAAAAAACTAATTACCTACTGAAACACAATTTTATCTACAATTTCTCATTTTCCTCTTCACTATTATAATTCAAAAAAAATGAATAATGGAGATAAACAATGAGAATGAATTAAAATATTTTCAATAATTTGAAAGATAAAATTAATAACTTAGGAGTAGGACCTAATTTAATATTGGCTATACATTTTGGGCTACACATCTGTAAAAGAACTAGGACTGAACTAAAAGCCCGGCCTACAAATATATAGAGGACACATTTTATGATGGCCGGCTAGATGCAGATGTGTCCAATCCAGCTATTTCCTCTATCCATTCGAAAGAGTTCACGTTGTTTTAATGTTTTATACACTTTCTATCACAATCTAATTAAATGACAATTATATAATTTCCTAACTCTATGATCAAGGATAAGAATTAAAAAAAAAAAAAGTAAGCAAACAGACCTTTCTTTTGGTATTGTTTTGGGTACGTACTATAAATAGAAATTCTTCCTTTAAACATGTCTACTTCATTTCTTTGTTTCTTTCTTTAATTTATTTTTTTAATTTATTTATTTTTGCAAAAATATTCACATGGGGAGACCAACATCTATTTGAGTGTTTTTTTTTTATATAAAAAAAAATTAAGACAACGTCTACTTTATTTATTTTTAATTAAAAATAATAATACAAAAAAGAGAAAGAGCCCATGCGTCCTAACTTCTAGACTTCTAGACAAGGAACCTAGGTAAGAAGAGAAAAGAATGTTAGAGGCGCATCCAATTTAGAATGTGTGGCCCATAAACTGTGTCTACTTCATTGTTTTTTTCATTACTCATTTGCAATTTTTAAGAGTCATGTAACTTAATTGGCATATTTTGATATTTCAATTAGAGACATCAAGGGTTAAATCTCCTCTTCTCAACCTATCGAATTATGAAATATATATATATATATATATATATATACACACACATTCATTGGCAATACAGCATAACACCCTATTGGGCTGGACCGTTTAATCATTTTAGACAATATCTTAGTCTGACCCTTTTTAATTGAGATTGGACCTCATGGCTCCTCTAAAAAAAATGCTGCTTTTTGAGACTTGGTATGGCCCAACGGGCTCAGAGAGGAGCTTGATCCAGTGCTGACAGTTAACAACAACGATTTTTTCCTTATACCTTTTATTGCATGAATTTTTGTTATTTTTTATTTTTTATTAAAAAAGTCACTAGCTCATGAAGTAAGGCCATAATAACTCTAGAGAGGCACACTGCAACGCTTAATAGTTGTGAGTTGTGACCGTCCAATTCATTATTGAGTTAATAAGTAATAATAAAATAAAAGTAGTTGACAGGACCAGCTGTGTGCGATCTAAGACCTCCGTATTTTTATTCTGCTTGGCTTTAAAGTCTCTATTCCAATCTAGAAAAACCTGATTGTACTATTTTCTCACTTGTCAATCTAAATCATAGACTCTCTTATGGCCAATAAAGAAAATAACATAATCATATAAAATTATGCTTCGGGTTTCTGTAAAATGTACACAAGTCAGAGGCTAATAAGTATCCTAGCAAAGAAATGTGTAGAAAAGTTCTATTAACTCAAATTTGGTGTTGACATTCTCAAGAAAAGAAAAAAAGATCCTCTTCATCTCACTTAAAATTTTGAGTTTATTATTTCACAGTTAAGATTTTTTTTTTTAATATATATAATATTGTACAAAGTGTCAAGTTATTTAGAATTTTAAATAACGTAAAACTGAATATACCTTTCTATATGTAATATATAATCTAAATGATGAAAATATTCATTCTATTAATTAGGTGGCAAAACGAGAGTACACGTCATTTTTGAAGGTTTCTTTAGACAGCACTCCATTCATGAATGTGTGACTTATAAAATCAAGATTTTATTTTTTAGATATGATATTGTAAAAAAGTGTCAAGTTATTTAAAATTTTAAATTATGTAGCACTAAATATACCTTTCAACATGTAATATATAATCTAAATCATGAAAGGATTCATTCCATTTGGTGGCAAAACAAGAATACACGTCATCTTTGAAGGTTTATTCACACAGCACTCTATCTGTGAATGTGTAACTTATAAAATTAAGATTTTTTTTTTGGATATGATATTATATAAAGTGTCAAGTTATTTAAAATTTTAATCACGTAGCATTGAATATACATTTTGATATGTAACATATAATATAAATCATGAAAGGACGGTGGCAAAATGAGAATACACATCATCTTTGAAGGTTTCTTTAGGCAGCACTCCATCCGTGAGTGTGTAACTTACAAAAAGAGAATATATATATATATATATATATAGCCTTTTTTTTTTTTCTATTATCTAGGTATAATTATAATTTTGTACAAGGATTAATTAGCTAGGGCAGGTATCTCATAAGGATATCACAAAAAGTACTAATAGTGGATTTGTCAAAATTTACATCCAATAAAAAAATATTGAGTGGAGTTGTTATTGTTAGGTTCTAAAGATTTAGGATTTTATGTATTTAGAACTCTAATGTGTAATGTTGGCAAACCATGATCAAAACAATGTGCTTAGTCTTGTTTAGGCTTGCTCAAAGTTGATAAAATATTGTAAAGTTAGAATCGAGTGACTGTAGATGCATTGGGGCATTTCGGTCTGGCTCGATCGATCGAAGGAAAGGCTCGATCGATCGAATCACGGACCAGATGCGTTTTCTGCAGTTTTTCCAACTCAGCCCTAACTCATTAAACGTTTTGAGTTTTCTGTTTTTACCCTAGGTATATAAAGAAAAACCCTAGCCACGTTTTTAGAGTTGCTCCAGTTGTATTGTTGCTCATACATTGCTGTTTTGTGTAAATCTCTTGTGAGATCTAGAGGAGCTTTCCTTTACACAAAACTTAGGGTTTTCGAGATAGAGATTACTTCAACATCTTGATGATCAACTCGGTTGCTACCATTGAAGCTTAAAGAATATCAAGCGTGGGTGCTTGTAGCTGATTGGAGAATCCAAGAAAGAAGGAGTCCGTGGATTCGGAGCTTGCACGTGGTCGTGTCAGTAAGTTCTACTGGTGGGTAGCATTAGGAAGTCAAACGGGGAGCTTGTAGTCCTTTTGTATGAACTTCGATTCTTTCATAGTGGATTCAGGTTTGCCTTGAGGATCGGTGGGTCAAATCCTCCCCAGGTTTTTACCGTGTGGTTTCCTGGGTGATCATATCATTGTGTCTTTTATTATTCCGCTGCTTTATTCTTTTGATATGATTATTTGATTGCTTTAACCTAGAATTGCATAATTTGACTAAGTAACAACTTGGCTAATTAATCTAGGCTAACCAATCTGGTTGTTTTTAAGGGGTCTAAATTTCCATAAGTTATCTTATTCTAAAACCAAGTTTGTTGCTAAAGTTTGTCCAAAGTGTAATTATGTTGGGCCAAAAAAAAATTTAGGATGGTCACAAATTTTTTTTAAGAATAAAAAAGTTATCAATTTTTTAAAATTTATATATAATAATAATTATTTTTCCAGGTCAGGGTGGTCTGTGACCACCTAAATCCAACGTGGAGCTGTCCCCCTACATGGTCAATATTTTTGACAATTGAAAATAAAGTCATCAACTTGCAGCAAAAAAAAAAAAAACATTAACTCTAATGTGTACCATTCTCTTGTATTTATACATTTATTTTGATAGATACCATTCTCATTAAACCAACGGAAATAGTCAATTGGAATCTACAATCTGCATGTATCCTTTGAGTAGGGGGAAAGAGGAGGTTGATCTATTTAACAAGCAAACAAATAGTGACAGATAATTAATTGCATATTAATTATCTGATAGATTTACAATGAATATTATGTTAAATAGATTGAAGTAAAAAAAAAAAAAAAATCCTCTGAGAGCTATAAGAGCCTTGACTTTCGAATCGAGTTAAGTAGCATATACAAATTTGGACCTACGATTTGGCATTGATGAGAAGCCGTTCAAGACTTTATACATAACTAATTGCTTAAAATAAATAAACCGTTTAAAGAGGAGCTCGTTTTTAGATTTTAATCTTGTTAGACAAAATCCAATTATAAATTTTTTTTGAAGTGTTGCCACCTGCCAAGTTTGTCTAAAAATAGGTGAGTTTCAGTTAACTTAACAGGTACAATCTCTTATCATCAAATAACAAATTTGAGGTTTGATCTTTACCTACACCAAAAATTAAAAAAAAAAAATCATTAAAAACAGATGTCATATGTTTAAAACACTCTCTTAACAAAAATAAAAAAGTTCGCCCAAAAATAATTCCTATCAAGATAGAAACACCTATTGTCTATATAATGCCTGCCTCTGGAATCAATTTTCTTTTGTAGAAGTATCAAAATTCAAAGTAACACAAATTAGAAACTTGGCTTGTCCTTGCTTCTTTAGTCATTGAGTTCATCCATCCAGGAAAAAAAGTACCAAGAAACTCCTTAATCTGACGGGCGTCAAGTTCTGTGCAATCATATCCGTACTAATTATGTGGTTCAAAATAATCTTGAATTCCTTATAATTGAATTCTTCGGATGTGGTGGGTGTTGAAATTGACTGAGTGAGAATTACAGGAAAAGCTTAAGCCAGGCTCAAGTTCTCTTGATTTGATCAGAGGCCTAGAATTCAATAGATTGTCTTTAGCACAACAGATCGATATGTTGACTTTTGAATCCAACTAGGAATCCCAGTTACCACTTAGCATGCCCTTGAGCTGAAAATTCCTAGAATCTCAGACTATTTTGCTGAAACTGAAAATTTTTTATTAAAAATATTGTAGATAAAGGTAAAAACTAGTTGAAATAATACAGTATGATCTATGAATAGTACAAAAAAATGCAATAAGACTAAGACCCATGAATAGTAGTAAAAATAAACTAAATAGTAAAACAAATTAACAAAAATAATTTTTTTCAAAAAGACACTAGATAAACCAAGATTAAGAAGGTGTATGTTACATATATAAATTATAATATGCATATAGCATACATCTCACACTATATAAGTTATAAAACTAAATGAGACAATCACATATTGTGAGGTTGTATATGTTACATTGGAACTGTAGGGGCAGGTTTCGAGCGCTCTCCGCAGATTGAGAGAGTGGACCCAAGCCCAGCTAACCCTCTAATGAATTTATAGAGTATGGGTTCAAGAGCTAGGCCATAGTAAGGAATGCAGCGGTCATGCATGGTTGTACGTGAATGCTAATAACTTAAGTGTGGGTTGGGATGCACAATAAGGCTCCTCGGACGGGTCTTATAGAGCTTGAAGTTCTTATTATCTCTTTTCAGAAAGGTTACAAGGTTGGAGAGAATATAAACTGCTACAGTATTTCTTTTCTCTGGTTTTCCATCCGTCCCCCTCTCAAGAGGGACTTCTTACATTATATACTTCTCTCCCAGTTGATCATAGCCCTACATTTGTTGATCAACCCGGCTTCCACTTGAGAGCCTGTCCTATCAGCTGCATTCCCATCCCTCCTGTGGGTTGCAGCGCCCAAGACGGCACTGTTCAGAGGTCCTATCCTCATTAATGCGGCCAGGGCGTTAGTTGAGGGCATTTAATGTGGAGGTGACAGTTTGCCTGGGATTTGCTCCTCCACCATGCTTTCATGTCCGGTGCTTGGTACTTGCTATTTGCTCCTTGGATGCTCAGGGAGATTCCCCTTAAGGGTATGCTGTTTGCTCACTTTCTGATCTCGGTCGCCCGAGGATGTAACCATCCTCGGCAATGCTCCTTGGGCCCTGGGCTCTACACTTTCGTCATCGGACCTTGGACGCGTCCTCGGCGTGGGCCTCTGGGCCTAGTCTGAAGTGGGCCGGGGTTGCTTGACTTATTCTGGCCCCACAGGAACATATAGCATACCTCTCACAATATGAAATTTTACAATTAAGTGAGAGTAGGACAACATGCTAAGAGTGGCAGAGTTAGGATTTAAGTTCAAGACGTAAATTTTATAATTGAGACGCTCATACACATGCACGCACATGTATAAATAAATATGCAAGCACTCGTGCATTAGTGCATGCACATATATATATTTTAAAAGTATTTCATATTCATTTAAATAATAAAAAAATAATTTATGTGAACACTACTTCACTATATTTTAATGGAAAAAAAAAGCCACAAATGAATAACATATTCATTATTTAATGTTTATCTATTAAAGGCCTTTCACATGTTTATCTATGTATGGGTTTCGCTAACAGGGAAAAAGTGATTAACTAGTTTTATTTATGTGAAAATAGTTATTGCTTATTAACAAATTTTTATGAAGCAATAAATATGAAATTTTTTAAAATATTTTTTTCATCTAAAGAAGATAATAATCCACTAGAACTATACATATACGCTAATATTATAATTATATTCTAAATGAGATAGTTTTTTATAAAAAAAAAATAAAAACAAAAAGTTAGAAGAAGAAGAAGAGATAGTTTTCTATTTCAATTAGAACATCTTAACAGTATTTAGCCAAAAAAAAAAAAAAAGAGACAAAATATCCAAGCGGTTATAGAAAAGGAATATAAATATTAAGCTAGTGAGTTGATTATTGACAATGTCATTTTATTCTTTTGTAGCTTTCCAGTATGAAAACTATATATACGCAAGTTCCTGTTAGAAAATTCAAGCTTTGTAATTAATTCAACTACTAGTACTGCACTAATTTTTGTTTCTGCTGCATTGTTCTGGAGTTGAGATATCATTTGTAAGTTGTAACCTACCACTAAGTACCCAAAGTTTAATGGCTACACTCGTGATCGATTAGGCGTTAAACATTAAACAACCATAAAAAATGGTTTACATCATTATACTTCCTATAGAAAATCAAATTAACAAACAAAATAAAACCCAACTTGTTAGAATAATAGTGAAAAAAATTATTAAAAAAATAATGTATTTTTAAACTTCCTATTTAATATTGTCAAATTTTTTTTTTTCCTATTTATTGATATGACTTGTTACATTATCAGGAGAAAATGGGCTTTTGCCCTTTTTTTTTTTTTATAAAAAAAATCTAGCATTTTGCCCCATTTTTCAAACTAATTAGGGAAATGTCCCTATTTTGAAACTTGATTTTTGGACAATCGAGTTATAACAAATTGAAAATTAAAATAAAATAAAAATTTATGGAGCCTTATAGTGACATTTTAAGGAGCCCTATAGTGGCGTTTTAAGGAGCTCCATGAACTCGAGTTCCATGCAATTTTTTTTTTTTTTTTTTTTTTTAAGTTTGATCGCCCCATATCTGTAGTGGTGTTTTAAGGAGACTATAGTGATGTTGAAACTCGATTTTGAGAAAATTGAGTTACAAAATATGGTTATTTCCCTAATTAGTTTTTTTTTTTTTTGAAACTTTTCTCTAATTAGTTTGAGAAAGAGGACGAATGGCTTTTTTTTTTTTGCGAAAATGGCATTTGCCCATTTTGGCCTACATTATCTATCTAAACTTTTATATATATATATATATATAGAATTTTAAATTATACCGTCTGCTTCTGATGATTATACTTTTTTGTCATCAAATCAAGACACCAAACGATTTTTAGTGTAGCTAAAATTTGAACTTCAGATTTCTTATTCAAATATCGAAAACTTTACAATTTTTTTTTGTTGAGAATGTGAAAAATTTACAAATTAAACTAACTAAAACCCACATATAACCGAATATTCATTCCAAAAGCCCATTGTCGATTTCTGGCTAATTACAAAGAAAATTCTGCAGATTATAAATTAAAGTAAAAAAACATAAAAATCTTTGGGTTGATCGACGGCAAATCCAACTATGTTAATTACGTATAATAAAACCATAATTCTATAAATTTGCAAAACTCAATGCTCTGGTTCTTGTTCTGATCGAATTGACCACAGAGAATCACACAGTCTATTAGATTTTAGAAGTTGGAACCAAAAGAAAACAAAGAAACCTCTCACTGTTTTCATATTATCAAAATATCAACCACACAACTATTCAATACGTAGCCCTCCTCTATTACGTGGCAGCTACTCGTTACCCTGACCAGACAACCTTCATCTTTTTCTCTTTTGTTAATTTCCTTCAAATCAAACCAGACAGCATCATCGTTCGTTTATATCAAAGTCCCTTCATGTGGGCCCCACTATTCCCTTAAGTCAAACTCAATATCCAATACGCAATTACAATTTAAAACTTACATAACCGACCGATAGTATTAAAAAATTAAAAAAAAAAAACCCACAGCCTCTGCCACAGCCACTGACCCTTTCAAATCTAAATTGTTTCCTACAACAATTATACTATTTATTTGTCTCTCTATACTTCTATAATACTTCTATTCTATACATACATGATACATTCTCTCACGCTTTTTTATATTAATGATTTTCTCCTATGCCAGCTCTGACACACAAACACAATCTCTCCCAACTTTTTTTTGCTTTTGCTTTCCTTTTTTCCTGTGCTTTCGGCAACACCCAAATCATCAAAATCAGAAACACTTTCGGTTTGTCACTCTCCTTCACTGACTCAAAAATAAACAGTTTCTGATGAGTGATGACAGTCCAGAGCAGAACCCATCACAGCCGTTCAATTCTCAAGCTCTCACAATTCAATCATGGAATGGCAGTGGCTTCGTTGGTCAAGATTGTTGTTCTCTTCCACGTGTTATTACAAGTCACAGCACAGAACGACACAAACGGAGCTTCGCCACCGGACCCATTGTCTGCGCTCAAGTTCGATAAGCGCATGGCTTTGATTATGATAATCCTCGTAAGTATTTTCTTCTTCCTAGGATTTCTGTCCGTGTACACGCGCCAGTGCGCAGATCGCAGGATTCGCGGTCGGCTCGACTTAGCTATTGCCATGGGAGGAAGTGGGAGACGCTCCAGAAGGGCGCGTGGGCTCGACGCGGAGGTCATGGAGTCGTTCCCGACTTTCGTTTACTCCTCTGTGAAACGACTGAAAATCGGTAAGGGCGCGTTGGAGTGTGCAGTGTGCTTGAACGAGTTCGAAGATGATGAAACGCTGCGTTTGTTGCCTAAATGTAGTCACGTGTTCCACACAGATTGTATTGACGCGTGGCTTGCCTCTCACTCTACGTGCCCGGTTTGTCGAGCCTACTTGGTTCCCAAACCCGGCGAAATACCTCGGCCCATTGTGCTCCAAATGCCCGAGCCGGATGCCAATTCGGGTCAACCCGAAATCGAGGAACCTTTATCCCACTCCCAACATACCCAAAATGTATTAGAAGCATCAAATGCAATAACCAATCAGAATCAGCCACAAGGATCAAGCTCACCTGGGTTCAAGTTATTGCCAAGGTCATACTCAATGGGTCACTCGTTGGTTCAACCAGGAGAGAATCAAGAGAGGTTTACGCTAAGGTTACCAGAAGAGGTACGGAGTCAGCTTATGAGTTCGACTTCGGTGACGTCGTTGAATCGAACAAATAGTTGTGCTGTGGCGTTTCCTAGAGTGAGGAGTTCGAGGAGGGGTTTTAGGAGTGCAAGTGGGGGCATGGGGCGTTCCTATGACCGGTTTGCTCGGTCCGACCGTTGGCGGTTCTCATTCACACCTAATTTTATTTCTCGAACTGGTTCGGCTCGATCCCCAAAAGTCGAGGGGGACTACGTTGGTGAAAAGTCATCTGATCCACTCCGACCCAATGGTGAAGTTTAGATTCTTTTTTTCTCTTTGGGTTTTTTTGAGATTTCAATGTGTACATATCTCTCTCTCTCTCTCTCTTATTAATTGCCCATTTTATTTTTCATTGTTGAGGAATGAAATTGCAGTTTAAGTGAGTGTTCAAAGAGAAAGAAATACATAATGCATTTTGTTAATATTGCAAATATGAAACCAGTGTCTTTAATTTCTGTTTCATATATATATTTTGTTAAAGTTATTAGTGATCTATTGTTGAATTTAGAGGGCTAGCTAAGCTTCATTAGTGTAGAGTCCATTTTTGCCAAACCTGTACACAAAATTGGTTTGGATTACTATCAACCTTATCAAACTGACTAATGACTTATGCCGAATTTGATGCAATGCCATCTGAGATGCGTGTGTGAAATAAAATACGCAGTTAGTCATTTATGACTAAATTCACAAAGCTACACGTTGGTCGCCCATTGAAATGGACATGTGTGGAATTTTTGGCTTTCGTAATTGGTTCCCATCAGAGGATATATTAAGAATTTGCTTGGATCAATGCCCTTTTGTTTGTTTGTTTGAAGATGAATTATACAATAAAGAGAATCCAAGAATGTTAGGAATACATACCGAGGGTTTTACTCAAATTATGAGAAGAACTTGTTGGGCACTCTAGAAACTGGTCAAACTGCCTTTTATGTCTTGGTCCATAATCTTGACTAGCGTTTTTTGGTCGTACCAAACAATCAGAAAGTAGGAAAAATTGAAAAGGGACAATGCGATAGGCTCCACTAACTAACTACATGTGGACATGAATTTTCATACCGTCACAACTATTTTATATAACACAAATTGTAACTAGCTTTATGTTACATTTGTATAAACTCATTACTTTTTCTTACTATTTATAATTTGTCACATTAAAGTTGTGACAAAATTGTAGCATAAAAGTTAATGTGACAAAATTGTAGCATAAAAGAATGTGTTCCTAAATTTTTTTCAATATAGACTGTTTCTCAATTATTACACAAGTTATTTCTCAAGATATTTGGCCCCACCAAGATATTAGATACGTAAATTCACCCAGCAAAGCAAATGACAATGTTTTGTGGTGAAAAATGGTGTACTCTTCTTTGTGTGTGATAGAAGTAGAATGATTAAAGATCAATTTAATCAAATCAATATTTTCACAGTGAAACTCCAAGAAATACCCCTTTGTCTCTGATTGGGAGTTGGGAGAGCTTGCATGTAGTGAACGCCTAACTCCCAGGTCCAGCACTATTGGGCTGGGCATTCTCAACAAAAATTAGTGTTATTCTTTCTCTATCTCCAAAGTTTATTGGGCTAGGCTTAAGACTTTTCTCCATATAAGCATTCGGCCCAGATATGACACATAAACACTACTCAGAAATCTCAATTCTCAAAGAAGAGTGAATAGAACAACAGAAATAAGCTATGCCACAATATATATAAAATCTAGAAATTACAAGAAACGCTTTCTTCTAGTTGTTACAAGAATCCGAACGTTGTAAGTTGGAATGAGGCTAGCAGGTCGTTATTTTCATTACTTCCCTTTTATAAAGTACTTTTTTTTTTCTTTTTTTGGTGAAATATATAGTACTTTAATTGTTAATAGTAACACTATGTTTCCCAGAGAGTCATGATCATTGGAGATAGATTGTTTTTGTTGAGGTTCCTAGGCCTAACACAATAAATTTAAATGGGGGTATTTTACATTTAAATATTAATTGAATAAATTTATTTAATACTAACCTAACTAAGATTAATTTGATAAATAAATACTAACTATACGAAAGTAAATATATCATAGTTCAAGAATAAAATTTAATGAAAATAAATAAAAAAATTTCTCAAAAAAGAGAGGTTTACTTTAAAATTGTAGTTTAATTTCAATTTTATATTTTGGTGTTAAGAGAGGTAGAAATTGTTTGATCTGTGGCTATGTGAGAGATTAAGTGGCTAATGTTAACAAAAGTGGGATGAGAGCGAGAGGAGGGGAATAAAAAAGAATAAAACAAAGTGGCATATATGCTACAATTATTACTACAAGTAGTAGATTACTACATTGCTAAACTTTTTTAGATTTAGCACGTACACCTAATGTGGTAAGTTTTTTGTTATTTGGTGTGCCAAAATAGTATTTTAAGTGTTTTAGCATACCTAATGTTAATGCTCTTATAATTGATGAGTTGACTTATTTTATATTTTATTTATGGTAAAATATAATTTACCCTACAACTCAACCCATGCATAGACTGGGTACCTTATACAATTATTGTATATCCCCTACTCATTGCCTCAACTCGCGATTGAATTGTCCTTTTAGGGGGAGGACAAGGTATCAATTGGCCAACAAGTTATTAGCACCTATATACAAGTTAGATAAAAGAGTGATTATAATGAAATTACAAATAATATTAAATATATCTTATAATTGATGTGTTAAACACAAGGCACAAAGAAAGAAAATTATTTAATTAGATTTTTTTTTTCAATTGTTGATGAGAGTTTTATTGTCATGTCATCATGTCAATCTATAAGGTTATGTATTAAAATTAATAATAACTTTTTTAATTAGAATATCCATAATATAGTGCATCAAGACAGAAATTTCATACATTGTACAAATGGTATAAAAAAAAAACGATACCTTTGAACTTCTCCTTTCTCTATCTGGTCTTAATTGGACATTTAGCATAAAGTCAAAAGTTATGCTCTTCTATTCCCATCAGCACGTACAATTTGTCAAATATGGCTTACAGAAGAAAAAGTAAGAAATGGCAGGCACGAGGCTGACTATGGTCCATACATGCACCAACTAGTATATATACAAGTTATTATTTAAGTTTATACTTTATATTACGTATATAGTCACATTGTATTCTAAGTTTCTAACTATTAACAAAGATATAGTAGTAATTAATTATTAATTAATTAATACACACATTATGACATTAATAAAATTAAAAATCTCTAAAGCTTTCTCAAATTCATCTTAATATTTCCCTCTTCCCACTCCTTCCTCTCTAGGCTCTCCTTATCCTCTTTCTTTGACTCACCATGGGTAGGCTAAAGAAGCTAAGAAATTTCATAGATATTCTCAAAGACAAAGCCTCTTTGATCAAAGCAACCCTATCAATAACCAAGTGCCATGCCTCTGTAAACGCTGCGGTCCTCCACGCCACCACGCACAACCCGTCTCCTCCGTCTGAGAAGCGTCTTGCCGCCGTTCTCAACTTTGGCAACGGGTCCCGCCTCACCGCGTGTGCATGCATAGAAGTACTTATGGATCGCTTGCATGACACGCAAAGTGCTTCCGTTGCCCTAAAATGCCTTCTCACAATTCATAACGTTATCAACAGGAGCTCCTTCATTCTAAAAGACCAGCTTTCTTTTTATCCATGTTGTGGTGGCAAAAACTTCCTTAACCTATCGAATTTTAGAGACAATTCCGATGTGGAAACGTGGGAATTGTCGAATTGGGTAAGATGGTACGCGGGTTTATTGGAACAAAGTTTGATGGTTTCTAGGGTTTTGGGTCATTACTTTTGTTCATGTGATTCATACATAGTAGATAACAAAGATAAAGAACAAAAAGTTTTGAGCTTGTTGAACTCGGAATTATTAAAGGAAATAAATGTTCTTGTTGATTTCACAGAGAGAATTTGTGAAGCTCCGGATTCGTTACATGTTAACAGTTTGGTCTTCGAGGTGATGAGAATCGTTAGTGAAGATTTCATGTTGGTTCAATCTGAAATATTTGTACGAGTTGTGGAACTCGGGAATAGAATGGAAAGTATGATCTACGGTACTGAGTCGACTCAGTTTTTTAACGTGTTGAAGAGGCTTGAGGATTGCAAAGAGAGGCTGAATCGAGAAGATAATGATGGGTTTTGGGATTTGATAAGACAGACGAAGAAGAAGGTGTTGATGGTGAAGGAAAAGCGAGAGGAAATGAGGCTGGTGGTGGTGACGATGGGACACAGAGACGAGTCAGTTAGCGAGTCGACTCGGTTCAGAAAGTAAATCGCTGACTCGGGCCAGTTGTTTAAATTAATTGAATTTAACTGAGTACTGCTATTGCCACACATTTTACACCATTTTTTTTTTGGTTACAACTCACCACGTGATGAGAGTGGTAGAGAAAAAATGGTAAATACACATCTCTACTACTCACAATTCATCACATAAAAAGTTGTGGTAAAAATTATGTAAAATGTTGTGATAATACCTTTGCTCAATTTAATTGAATAGCTTAAAATATTGTACTTAAAAATTATTTTTGTAGAGTGCATTATTGGTTCCTGCCGAAGAAATTGTCAAGAGACAAGACAATGTCCATGGCGTTTTCTTATGTTATTTAGTAGGTGGGACAGTGACATGTCTTGTTCTAAATAGATATGTCATTGTCATATATACAAAGAGACACTTGTAATTGAGCTAAATTCTGCTGCATGGATTCCATGTTTTTTATGATTTTTATTTGGAGTGTTTTTTTACGCACATTTGCACACATAATACATATAATCTTCAAAAATTAAGAAAACTGTAAATTCAAGTCATGGTTTTTAATGTTTATAATATACTTTTAACTTTAATTGTTTCTACTCGGAAGAGTACCACAAAGATTAAAAATAAATGCCACCAAGATTAAAAAAATTTGTAATTTTAAGGATGTGATAGATATGAGTGATTTTGGATAGAAATAATTGGAAAGAAGAACAAGCTTTGACTCCAAACCAGTTTGGAGCCCAAACCCTCCAACCAACTCGAAGAAGGTGACATTTACACCTTGATAAGTGGTTAAGAATCCATAGCGAATTACAATAATTTCAAGTTTAAGGCTTTTTTTATGGTCATTGTTTAAAAATTAATAAATCATATTTCCCATAAAGTATGTGTTTTAATTTTAAACACCTATCAATGATCAATGATGTGACCTCACAAAACTCTAATTATTATTATTATTGTTTTTTTAATAGAAAGGTCTTCATCATGAAATGGTGATAAAATAGGACTCATCTATATTTATATAATATCTAAAAATTGAAGTATAGTATTGTTACGCTCTTGTTGAGTTACATCAATGTAATATTACAGTCTATTTCAATCAATTAGGTTCATTTCAATTGTAAAATCTATTAGTACTTTCAGTAAAAACTTTTACCTTTATTTACAATACTTTCAGCAAAAAGTTTTCAATTTCAACAAAATAAATGGATTCTAAACAGAATATAATTATTAAGGTTTGAAGACAAACAACTTAACTTAAAAAAAAAAAGGTTTAAATACGAACACACACTACAATATTGGTGAGTCTTCTCAGCAGCAAAATTCATCAGTAATATAGTTGTTAATGTAGAATATCTGATTGATCGTCTGGTTTAGGATTTGACCACTTATTTACACGTATGCTAGCTTTCGCAGCCTGCAAATCCAAGAAATTATTGGGTTATGAATTTTATATCAGCTTATATGCAGAAGTGATGATACCATATCTATTGTGAAAATATATGGAAATGTACCTCATTTTCCCAATCACTTCGAATTGTTATGATGGCCAATATAACAGTCTGAATGACAGTCCCACCGATGATCATCCCAGCCCAAATTCCCTGCATGCAGGTACATCAATTTCAATAAGCATTTTAGAAAAGTTGGAAAAGATGACATACGTGTGGTGATAAATCTGAAGAACTATAATAGAACTATCTTATTAAGCTCTTTGTTGGGAATCATCTTCTTGTTAATGGAGAAGCCAATAAAGGCCCCCATTTGTTGACCCATTGGGCTGATTCGTACTTCAGGGCCCATTCTCATCTCTTCCATTCCTAGTGTAAGGTTAGCATAGTGTGAACTGTGAAGATAGGCGGGGCCCATTTCTACCTCTTCGATTCCTAATTGAAAGTCCATGGTTTCCATTCGCTTGCTCAATGAAATTTGTTATTCAGCACCAAAAAAATACAAAATCACTATTGTCTTCCTTTATGTGCCCGCCTCTCCTCTAATTCACTAAAGAGATAGACAATTTTCCTTTTACGCTGAATTAGACCAGCGTTTACTCTGAACCTTTGATAATTATAGACAACCACAATGCCACGTCAACAAGCACCCTTTGGAAACGCAAATTGAGTAATTTAGGTGTTGATTTATTAGTAATTTTCGTATGAAATTATCATTAACATCACTTTATTTTCTACTATTAACAACTTATCATGTCAAAATTGTAAAAAAAAAAAAAAAAAAAAAATTGTATAAAAATTTATTAAGGCAAAGTTACCTATCACAAATCATAATGGCCACTGGGCATGTTGTCCATAAATCATTTTCTATTGCAATGTGATCATGACATTTATATAAATGCCTCGAAAAAGAAAGAAAGATATGATATGAATGAAGATGCCATTATAAATTATTCCAATCATAATGATGCTTGCTAATTATCCGACACATAAAGCTAGAAATTAAAGAAGGAAGATATATAGTTGGTAAACGTACCATAAGGCCTAGATTAAAAACCCATCCCATTAGAATTCCAAGTGGAAGTCCAATGATATAGTAACACCCAAGATTTACATACGCAACTAAAGCTTGCCATCCCGATCCAATAGCTACTCCTGTCAAAATCAAGAAAACGGATTTATAATTCTTGTAGTATTAATTAAGGTATTGCAGGTTTAGTAGCAATGTTTGGTCTCTTCATGATTAAAAAAAAAAAAAAACGGTAGGTTTGAATTTCCCACCCCTAATTATAAAATAAAAATAGAAAAAATTTATTGTCAATGCTGAAAATTTTGTGATTCAATAACATTGTCGGATAAGTGCTTGTTTGAGAAAGCTAATTTATATTGGTTTATTAGGTTTAAAAGTTAAATTAAAAAAAAAAAATACAGTTGTATTTAAAAAGAATAAGACTTTAAAAATTGCACATGAGCCTTGTCAAAAAAGTAAAATAAATATTGCACATAATAAGCCAATTAAACTGAATAAACATAAAATAAGGTGTGTGATATACATTCTCTAGGCCCCTAGGGTTGAAGGTAGGAACTCACCTGATAAAACTGGTTGAACGCTGTTAAGAAGAATTGCGGCACCTAAGAGGTACAACAATTTATCAACTTCTTGAACCACTTCAGTGCTGGATGTAAATATGTCTATGAACTCATCGTGGAAAATCAAGATTAATAGGCAGAAAAGGAGTCCAAGCATTGTGGAATACACCACAGACACTATACTTGCAAATTTCGCTGCTTTAGCATTCCCTGCTCCCAGTTCATTGGCTACCCTTACTCTGTGAATTTCATGGCAAAATTTTTGAAATGAAGTTACACCATTAACGACCTTTCAATAATTTTCACAGCCTCTTACTGAACTATGAAATAATTACTAATTAAATAATTAACCAACGGAGAATATTCTTAGTGATCTTACTATATATAACTTTGGATATGTGTCCGTTTGGATACAGCTCATTTTGCTGAAAAATGAAAACTGAAAACACTGTAGCAAAATAATTTTTAAATGTGTAAATAGTACCATGAAACCCATTTTTAATATTTTTTTTGAATAAAGTGATTGTAGGTCCCGTGAACAGTATATGAACAGTGCACAATGTCTTCTGCACAATGTAATCCTCGTGCATGAACAGTACAGGTTACTGTTCATTTACGCGTTTCAATTGGCACTTCTCAACATTTTTTCGTTTTACTGTAGAGTGGGTCCTAGCGTTAATAAAACGCAAACGCTGAACATGAGGAGAAAACACAAATCCAAACGCTCACATATAAAATTGATATTCAACTTACTTATTCATTAAGTTATAGGGAAAAAAAATCTATTTGTGTTTTTAATAGAGACATTCAGGTTCAAACTCATCTTTTTCAACTATTGAATTATAAAAATAAAAATAAAAACTTTCACCCTCTTGGTACTTGGGTAAGTACTATGGTAACATTTAGTAATCTTGAAATGTGGCTATTTGGGTATTTATTTTAATTTGGCTCATATCGGAGTTCTAATTAAGTTGGTGACCCACGTGATGCCGAGAATGCTTTTATGAGTCTACAGTTTGAGATATCGAGTCATTTAATTAGATCCTTTGGGTCTCTCACCCCCAAGACTCACAACAATGTGGTAGAGAGGATTTTAAACCTAATTTTTCTTATTAAGGAGGGCATTATGATATCCTCATGTGGTGGTTTGTATGTAGGTTCATTCCAAATTATGTCTAAGATTAACTATGAAACTAAAAAAGTATAAAAGGGATGAGAAATGATACCCAACACCCGCAAGAAAAGCCAAGTGGATCATCATCTCCCACCCAATGATATTCATGCTGAAAAGAGAAGAGATATTAGGAAATTATTAATCATATAGTGTCATATTCAAAGTGCGATTACTCCATAGCCTAATTAAAAATATGGGACTAAGTTTGGTTATTGTTGATATTGTTTTTATGATAAAATATATTCTAAACTTTAACAAATCAAGGCAAGTCTCAAACCAGATTGACAAGGCATCCACGGCTATAGTAGCATCCTTTAAGTACCCAGTCATCAACATAAGTATTTTGTAGTACCAAAACTCCAAACTGCATATATCACCAGCAAAAGAGAAATTATGAACCATAAACTATGTTTATCACTGATACTACTTTACTTTATTATGTACCAGTTGCAACATATCATAATAACCATTATTTAAAAAAAAAAAATGTTGCCGTTTTTGTCTAAGTATTGAACTAGAAGTACATCACTGTATATTACATACCAGAGCATGACTCCTGAAGCAGCAGAGAGTTTAAGAAACTCCCAGAGCCCTGAAAAGGCTTGCACAGACAAACCAGTCCAAGTTAGAGGACATCCACCACACACAATATACACCAACAAGCCAACACCCAAAGCCCACCACGAGATATCCAAAGCAACAATGGCACCAACGAGTCCAAAATCCCACACAAAAACGAACAACCAACTAAGCAAAACAGTCAGCAATAGAGCCACCAAAGACATCCATGCAATCACTAAGGTCTTGAGCTGGGACTGTAAGAACCTTTGCATTGGGAAGTAAAATGCAAAGCTGAAGTGCAAAGGTATGAGCCACTGAGCCACCAACCCTGTCTGCTCCGCCACTTCGTTGGACAGTCCTATGAGTTTCAAAATGGGACCAGCAAAAACGTAAAAGGGCAAGAGCAAAACACAACATAGGAACAGCACAATCCATGACCTTTGAAGATATATGCCCAACATAGGGTACCTCTTTGCCCCAAAAGCCTGACCACATAGTGTCTCCAATGCGCTCGCCATCCCTAACTAATAAAATGTAGCATAATTGTTAAAGAGTAGTGTTTATCCAAAAGCGAAACTGCTAAATTTCTCAACTTCCTACAACAATGTCAAAAAAACACAGAAGAGAGACTAAGTCACAGTATATCCCCAAAACGCAGAGAGAGAGAGAGAGAGAGAGAGAGAGATGAATTACCACGAGGCCAAAACAGAAGCCGATGATGACATTCATGGCTATGGAGGTGGATGCGAGTTCAACTTCACCGAGATGACCAGCAAAAGCTTGAGTGATGACGTTCATGGAGTAGGAAGCCAGTCTGTTGAAGATGGCTGGTCCAACAATGTGCCATAGCTTCTTTGATTCAATCCACACCCTTAATGCGAGGTCTTTAAAATTATGCTCTTCTTCATCTTGGATAGACGATTCTGGCAAGAGAGATTGGTTAAGATCTTCTTGATTGTCCCCGTTAGTAGTGCTCCCCATGGAAGAACTATTAGCTAGTCTTTTTGCCTAACTGGTTGGCCCAGGAGTACAGACTAAGGAGAGCTATTTTCCAAAATTGTGTATAGTGCTTGCTGTATAAAAGCATGTAACATGTGACTATGTGAGACATTCAGACAACATTATAGAGTAGCTAGTTTAAGTTTTCAAAAAAAAAAAAAAAAAACGTGACATGACACTTTAGCCCAAAGAAATTGAAAAAATGCGCTGATATTTTAGAGTAATGCTATATGTACAATAATTGTCAAAAAAAAATTTGTAATAGCGATTTAGCAAATTTTTATCACTAGTTTTTATTTAAATTTTAGATTTATCACTGATATTATTTTTTTTCTTATCATTAACAACTTGTCACTTTAGTAGTTGTAAATTATTTTTGTCTTTGGAGTTAATGTGTAATTTATTCCCTTCCCATATCTGCCCTAAGGTTTGGTGCATGGGATCCGGACAATGTAAAGTACTTCTCCTCAATAGTGTGAGGGTTTTTAATGTGATATAAATTAACAGATGCCTTAAATACATTAGGTTATAAATTATTTTTACAGGACGAAAAAAAATATTTTTGAAATTTTTTTATATTTTTCATAAAAATAATATAAAAACTTACTTAAAATGACTCAATAACAAATATCCTAATAGCACCAGTTAACCGTACTTTTTAATGTTCTTCATATTTCTGCTCGTATGCTTGTTTCGTTTGGCAGCTGTGAATTTGAAAATGTGGTAATCATTCAATTGTAATTCGCAGTTAGTAGCTGTGAAATTGATAAGCTAGCTAGAAGCTAGATACAGTGATCGATATAATGCAACTACTGTGTTGCTTCACCAACTAAAAGATGATACATAACTCACTTTTAATTATTATTTTTCTTTAAAATAAAGAAGAGAATGTTTTTAAGTTTAAACTGAAGTGTATAGTCATTAGTTTGAGGTGTATAGTCTAAAGATCCAATGGTAGAAGTCACACGGGTCAACTACTAGCCTAATTCGAATACCGTGAGTGTAATAATCTAAATCCTAAAGGTTTCAAAATACAACAAACAAACAAAAAAAGGCAAAGTTGAAAACCCCAAAATTCCCAAAGTCTAGCACTATGAAAACCCTAGAAGATTTTGTTTTGTATAAAAGGCTGAAGATCATGGTGGTAATCTTTTAAGAAATTCAAATTTTATTGTGCATTAATTCTATTCTTTTGATCAGGCTGAAAAACAGTTGGGTCTTCTACATCCTCTAAACCTAGTCTATGACAATTGAAAAAATAGAAAAAGACAAACTTAAATAAATAAATAAAAATACATATTTTATTTCTTTAGGTTTGGTTTTGGATTGAATAGAGTTTGTTTATTTAAAGCATTAATTTTGCAATCTTTGTGTGGATTTGGTTGATAATCTCGTATCTGTTGAGCTATGATTCTAGGGAAAAAAAATGTTAATTTATAATATTGGGTTAACCACTCCCTTAAGATAAAACATGTTTCCCATGTAGGGTCTATAGTCCACTTAATAAAGACTCTCCTCCACTTATTTCTTTCTCCCTCTCTTTTTTATTGTTTTTTTGGGCCTTCCTTTTAAAATAGGAGAAATTATCAATATTTCCTTATTTAACAAATATATATTACTATCAACCATCAATGTCCCGGGAATATAGCTAAGTGTAGACTAGTCAATCACTCTCTTTTTTAGGAACCAATTTTTCCTAAAAGGATATTCCAATGTAACCAAGGTACATAAGTATAGGCTATGTGGTATGCAACTATATGCATTAGTATATATTATTATTGTAGGGGCATGGTTTGGATCCTAAGCCCGAAAGATGAAAGGATTAAAGCTCAAAGAGCCCAACACAATAAATTTGTAAAGAATGGGCTTGAAACTAGACTTCAATGAGTTGGACAACATTCATACTGAGTTAAAGATGACAAGAAAACCAAAATAAACAAGTTTTGTGCAAAGAAAACCTTCCTCGGCAAAGTTCGAGGAGAGTAGTTCTTGATAGGCCACAAACGTATTGATCCATTGTGATTAAATCAATTAATTAATTAGCCAAGTTATTAATTAATCAATTTAATATGCAAACGTGTGGTAGCACAAACAAATCACCAATAAACTAATTATGTAGCTAAAAAGAAATAACACGGTGATTTGTTTACGAATGGGGAAAACCTTACGGCAAAAACCCCACCGGGTGATTTTCAAGTCACCACTCCCGAAACTCCACTATTATCACAACAAACGGTTACAAGTAAAGGAATCTCAAGTACTTTACCAACCTACAGTTGAACCCTTACCCCAATACCCAATTGGGCTTGTTCTGTAATGACAATTCCCCCTTTTGATGCACGGCTCCCAAGTACGTGACTAACCAATGTGCGGATCCCAGTACGCGACTTCAATCACCAACTCGAAAGAGTTGTTGGCTGCAAAGTTCTTCAGTTCATCCACGATGAAGATCAAAAAGATGCTTGGTCACAAAACCCAAAGGTGCACATACACAGCAACTTCTTCAGAAGAGATGAACTAGGGCATAACTTTGTCTCCGGTCACAATTTTCTTGAATAGAGTTTGCTCAATGCTTGTGCAACTTGTGTACACTATGACGGCCCTTAAAACAATCCTTTTATATGTCTAGGGTTAGAAGAAAAGAAAGCCCAAAGACACATTCACGGATCCCAAGAAAATCATATCAGAAATTCTGAAATTCATAAACCTTGATAGATAGAAGGTGTCGAGCAGGTGTCGAGATTTAATGACTGTGCACTTCTTCAGCTTGTTTCTTGGACAGGCTTGATGACTTTAACACTTGATCTTGAAACCTTATTTCTTGAAGTATTAAAAACACCTAAAACTACCCAACTACAAGTTCAGTGCATTTTGTCAAAGGATTAGTCAATTACATAAAAGAATGACATATATTCTTAACAAGTGAAACACATATGTCCTAACAATCTCCCCCTTTGGCAATCTGTGACAAAACCACAACAAACAAATGAACATATGAGAGAAGTCATAAATCACTCAACTCATATTCACTTGTTGACTACAATAAAATCTATCCTAACACAAACTCTTGAAAAACTTTGCAAGAAGAGAGTTTATGGCAAGTAGACTTTGACAACCTGTATTTCTGAAACACTTTAAACAAAACTCATCAAGGCATCTTAGTATGAAACAGAAAGAATAGATTGCATACAAGTAAGAAGAAACATGTGTATAAAGATAGAAAAGAAACAACACATGTAGAGGTAGGTGAAAGAAACATACATCCACATATAGAGAAAATAAGTACAATGTATGTAAAAATGGTCACAAGACCTAATGTACAAGAACAATGTATCTAAAAAGGTAGAAAAGAAAAAGATACATCATATCCTCACTACATCCCTCATATCAGCACTCTCCCCCTAACAAAATGTCCTACACTAACTCTCCCCCAAAGATTGACTACTCTCAATATCCAAAACTACTTCCCCTTTTTGTCACGAGTGACAAAGGGTAAGAGTGTCAAGTAGACATCTCATCGGTAGAGCTAGCATCTCCATCATCATCCGAAGCATCATCGTCATCACCATCATCATCATCATCATCCTCAGCATCAGAATCAGAAGCCACTGGAGGAGGTGGTGGAGGAGAAGCCTCAAGAGCAAAGCCACCCATAGTCGCCTACCGTCGTGCAATACGACCGACACGAACGTTCACTTGATACAACTCAGTAGAGAGTGTATCAAGGCGAGCATCCATGCGCTGCAGCTGCGCCATGATGTCTCCAAGTGATACATCGCCCATGGAAGTGGAGGGAGCGGATGTGGATGGAGCTGAACGAGATGGAGCCGGACGGGAGGGAGGAGTGGAATTTGGCTGTCGCGACCTAAACTGCGCCTTACTACGTTTTACTGTAGCGGCATCTATGGCACAAATGTGTGTGAAGTGGTCGGACACAGGAAAAGGGACAGAAAAATGGCGTAAGATCCTCGTGATAGCGGAAGGAAAGATGAGCTTATCACGGGACTCCGAATCTAAATGAACATCTATAATAGAGAGAATGAAATGAGAAGGAAAGTCTATGGTAAGATGCTCAAGTAGAGATAACAAAAACCGAGCACGAGGCTCTGTGATGGAGTTGTAGTGAGAGAGTGGATGGAGTACAAAAGTCATCACCATGTTCATGAAGCGAGGGCCTTTAGCAAAAGGCTTACATGGTGTATACTGACGCTCACCCCAGTTAGTAGGGTGCTCACAAAAAGCAGCCATGAGCTCATCTTTGGACACAGTCTGCAAACGCTCACAACTAGGATAGTCAGGATGCACTACCCTCGGAACACGAAGCACATCCACAACAAGATGCGGTGTGACAGCAAAGCGCGTACCTCGAACGCGAGTGAAGAAAAGAGGTACTGAACGATCAATCCCGTGCATGTTGGAGTAAAACTCCTGAATAAGCACGAGAGGACAAGTGACTGGGACGTCACACAGTGACTCCCATCCCCGACTGTGAATGACAGAGGGAAGGTCAGTGTCGGCGAAGTCCGCCAAAATGACTTGGCGTTCCAAATGAACACCTCGTCTAGAGAAGTTCTCCGAGAAAGCCTTACGAGCATCCTCATCACGGAACCGAATGTTAGAAGGAGTAGGATCAGAAGATGAAGATGTCCTAGAATGCAGAGGGTTCTAGGACGGAGCAGACTTACGTTTAGGTGCCATAGACACAACTAATGTAAACAGAGAGAGAGAGAGAGAGAGAGAGAGAGAGAGAGAGAGAGAGAGAGAGAGAGAGAGAAAGAAAGACAATCAGAAAAGTCCCAAGCAATTCAAATATATCAAATATATTGAAAAGAGAGTACGTATGCATGGGGAATGCATGAACATGTGACATGCAAAAGAAAATACATCATGGGCTCAGCCCAATCCAATCCTACCAGCACACAAGCATATTACACACATCTAAATGCATGAAAATACTGTTATAATGCTAATGTGATGCAATGCATGAGATTTTAAACACATGTAAGTGAAAACCCATCCCAAAATTTCAATAAACACTCATCAATTTTGAAAAATCCCAAAATTTTTCAAAAATCCCAAAACCTAGGTTTCAAATCATGAAATGCATGAAGAATGAAGAGATAAGAGAGCATACCAAGTGATTTGAAGCAAAGAAAGGCCGAAAATCACGTGGATTGAAGGTTTTGAGTGAGAGAAGAGTGTTTGGGAGAGAAAAGACAGAGTCTGTCGAGAGAGAGATCGAGAAAAGTGAGAACCGGATTGCACGAGGAGCTTATATAGAGTCCTCAGTAAATCTCGACAGCTAAGGTGTCGAGAGGTATCGAGATATCTGTCGAGGAAGGTGTCGAGAAAATGAACGTCGACAGCTGCAGGTGTCGAGAGGTATCGAGGAACAAGAATCACCTGATTATGAACAGAAGCTCGATCGATCCACCAAGTGTCGAGAAGCTATCGAGGAGGCAGGAACTTTCTTGATCAATCCACCAGGTGTCGAGGAGGTGTCGGGATTGCGATAAGAAAAAGCTTGAGAAGCTCGACAAATAGCTAGGTATCGAGGAGGTGTCGAGCCAGCTTTTAAAAACAGTTTTCGAGAAGTGAAAAACACAGACATGAATGCAATCAAACATGCAACTCAACCAATGATCCAATCAACATGTTAAGCTCTCAAAAACGTCGCTCAACAGAAATTTTAAGCACATGGATCCTCAAAAAAACATACACACACACTAAACAAGTCTAACAAATTTTATATTTCAAAAACAAGTCAAGACAGTTTAGTAAGCATACATTAACACATGTGTAACCTTGTGATGGCCAAATCACATTGTACCTGCACATGTATCAAGAGTAGCAAAGAATATTGCGTGTTGTGTGTGGAAAACATCGCAAGATTGCATAAGTGTCAACTAATTATGACGATTTGAGATATGAGAAGATCACTTTAACTCACACACAATCATAACTGTTTGATGGGGACTATCACCTTCGAGGTACATCCTATAACTCCCACATCTCCTAGAATACATGCTTGCAATCATATTTAAAGCATTTTTGATCTTTTTGCTTTTTATTTTCTTTGCATATTTTCTTTTATTTAGCATATCATGCATGGGCATATAAGAGAGAGAAAGAAATACCCAAGATGTTAAGCGTTTGACATTGCACATTTGCTATGCCAAAGCATACGGATGTCTTTGACACTGCACTTTTGCTATGTCGAAGCATACAGGTGTCATATTATGATTGGTGGGCAACAGTGGTGAGATAGTTATTTATGCTTTTCTCTTAGGATTTTCTAGTCCTACCCGTCAAAAAGAGTGATACGAGTGTTAAGTTCAAGAGATAACTTAATCTTACTCATCACAAACAAGAGCCACAAAGCTCACTTGCTTAGTTGTGCATAGAGATGCTCATCTAAGCTACAAAAGATACAAAGTTTAGAAAACTTTGTTTCAATGGCCATCCAAGGTACACAAGTACCAATGTACACAAAACACACACTGTTTTTGTATTTTTCTGATTTTTCAATTTTTTTTTTTATTTTTATATGAAAAAAAAAATAAACAAAACTGAAAACAAACAAACAAAAACATGTTAAACAAAGCAAAGCATAAAACTAGATGCAAATGCATGAGGAAGAAGGAGGAGAGAAAGAGATCAATCCATGGAGATAACACCAATGTTTTGACGAAGGAATTCAAAACGTTTGCTGTCAAGAGGTTTGGTGAACAAGTCAGCCTTCTGATCATCAGTGTGAATAAACTCAAGAGTGAGAATACCATCTTCGACAAGCTCCCTAATGAAGTGATGTCAAATCTCTATGTGTTTGGTTCGAGAATGTTAAATCGGATTCTTAGAGATATTGATGGCAATGGTATTGTCACAGTAGATAGTGAGATGCTTTTGACAAATACCATAATCGTGAAGGAGTTTTTGCATCCAGAGGAGTTGGGTGCAACAGCTACCGGCAACAATGTACTCAGCTTCTGCAGTGGATAAAGAGATGGAGTTCTGCTTTTTGCTCATCCAGGAGACAAGATTGTTACCCTCAAAAAAACAACCCCCGAAGTACTCTTTCAATCATTAGCATTCCCAGCCCAATCTGCATCAGAATACCCAGCTAAGACATCATTTGTGTCCTTGCTATACCACACACCGAACTCAGCAGTTGTTTTGACATACTTTATAATTCTTTTTAAAGCAGTCATATGTGATTCTTTGGAGTTAGCCTGATATCTAGCACACACAGTAACACTGTAACTAATGTCAGGTCTACTAGCAGTAAGGTAAAGAAGACTACCTATCATGCTTCTATATAGAGAAGGATCAACACTCTTGCCTAACAAGTCTACAGTGAGTTTAACATTTGGGCTCATAGGGGTTCTAACAGAACTAGCAGATTCCAAACCAAACTTTTTCACAAGATTCTTAGCATATTTAGATTGACATAGGAATATACCTGAATCTTGTTGGTGAATCTGCAATCCAAGGAAGTGAGTCAGCTCTCCAATCATGTTCATCTAAAACTCGGCTTGCATGAGTTTTGAGAAGCCATGAGCAAGTTCATCCTTAGTCGACCCAAAGATGATATCATCAACATAGACTTGAGCAACTATCAACTCACCATCTTCCTTTTTGATTAAGAGAGTTTGATCAGCCTTTCCTCTTGTAAACCCATGTGACACCAGATATTGTGTGAGTCTATCATACCAAGCTCTAAGGGCTTGCTTCAACCCATAAAGTGCCTTCTTGAGGTACAACACATGATCCGAAAAGTGTGGATCAATGAATCCTTTTGGTTGAGCCACATAGACATCCTCTTTAAGTAGCCCATTCAAGAAAGCAGTCTTCACATCCATCTGATAAAGTTTGAACTTCAGATGACATGCTAGGGCAAGGAGAATTCTGATCGACTCCATTCGGGCAACTGGGGCAAATGTTTCATCATAGTTATTACTTCCATTTGTGAGTATCCTTGAGCTACAAGTCGAGCCTTGTTACGAATCACATTGCCATCTTCATCAGTCTTATTGCGGAATATCCACTTTGTACCGATGATGTGCTCACCCTCCGGTCTAGGTACTAGAGTCCAAAAGTTATTCCTTTGAAATTGAAGCAGTTCATCATGCACTGCTTCAACCCAAATTTCATGTTGTAGTGCTTCCTCACTTTCTTGGGTTCAACCTGTGACAAATAACAAGAATAAGACACAAAGTTAGCAACACAATTATCAACTGTACGTTTCCTTAATGTGAGTTCATTTATGTTTCCCACAATAACTTCTGGAGGATGATTTAATTTAATCCTAGAGGAAGGTCCTTTCTCCTCATGAGATTCAGAATCTGGTGAAGTTGGTATTTCTGCAGATTCTTCCACAACACTGGGAGTACCGGGAGTACTTGGAGATGCAGGTTCTTGTTCAACAATGTCTTGAACTTCCTTAGGCTCAGGGGGAAGAATTTCCTTGGGGAGTTCATCAATGCCTTTCTCAAAACTAGAATCTGAAGACTCATCATTGACAACATTTACAGTCTCCATTACAGTAATAGTTCTTTTGTTGTATACCCGATAAGCCTTGCTAGTGGAAGAGTAACCTAGAAATATGCCTTCATCACTCCGAGAGTCAAACTTTCCCATGTTCTCTCTATTCTTGAGGATGAAACAAATACTTCCAAAGATTCTGAAATACTTCACATTTGGCTTTCTTCCTTTCCATAACTCATAGGGAGTCTTTTTGGTACCGGGTTTGAAGTACACCCTATTAATCTTATGACATGCAGTGTTCACGGCTTCTCCCCACAAGTTTCTAGCCACATCTTTGTTATGCAACATGGCTCTGGTCATCTCTTGAATAACCCTATTATTCCTTTCTACCACATCATTCTACCACACCATTCTACTGAGGCGTAATAGGAGCAGAGAATTCTTGAGATATACCTGATCTTGTGCAAAAGGACTCCATATATGAGTTCTCGAATTCTTTACCATGGTCACTTCAAATTCGATCAACCTTTAGGCTCTTTTCATTCTGCAGTCTTGTGCATAAAGCTTCAATGTGCTCAGGAGCATCAGACTTGGATCGTAGGAGAATGACCCAAGTGTATCTAATGAAGTCATCTACCACAACCATGATGTATCTCTTACCACCAAGAGACTCGGTTATGGTTGGACCCATAAGATCTAAATGTAGAAGCTCCAATGGCCTAGATGTAGCTGATGTCTGAGTACCTAGATGCTTAGCTTTTGTCTGTTTTTCAAGTTGACATGGTCCACACACCACATTGCTCATTGTACTAAGTTTTGGTATCCCCAAGACTGATTCATGCTTAGATACAATAGAAAGATATTTGTAACTAGCATGTCCCATTCATTAATGCCATAGATCTTCATTAGGCAAACGAATGCTATTACACACAATATCAGCATCAGGAACAATCCATAACAGTTGTCTAAAGTGTGAACACCACTAATGAGCTTCTTTTCAGACTCATCCATGACAAGACACTTTCCCTTTGAGAATAGTACCATGAAGTCTTGATCACATATCTGACTTATGCTCAACAGGTTCACCCTTAGACCTTCTACATAAAGAACATTTGCAATGTCCGGCAGTCCAGGTAGAGATATGATTCATTTCCTTTTAATTTGTGACTTGCTCCCATCACCAAAAGTGACATTGCCACCTTTCTTAGACTTAAAAACCTTGAAGAGAGATCGGTCTCCAGTCATGTGTCTTGAGCAACCACTGTCAAGGTACCACAAACATGAGTCCATCACTTTGAATGCAGACTTCATCATAAAACACACTTCGTGCTTAGATGCAAATCAGTGGGACTGGTACTTTCTCTCAACTGCCTTTTATGAGCTAAGCCTTTAACTTTGACTCTTCTCAAACAAACTCCTTTGCACATTTTCATTATGAGATAGTCTAGTTTCTTCTTAGCCAAACTGAGATCTTTTCCAATAGTCATCATAAAAGAATTCAAATAACTTTTAGACTTGTATTTTCTGAGACACTTAAACAAATAGTATTTAGAAAAACAAGATGTATTTGAAAACAAAGATCTCTTCAAGCCGGTTACAGCCATGACAACAGGGGTCAATAGATCAACACAGCAAAGATTAAACCTAATCAAAGTATGTATGCTCTGATACCACTTGATAGGCCACAAACATATTGACCGCTTGTGATTAAATCAATTAATTAATTAGCCAAGTTATTAATTAATCAATTTAACATGCAAACATGTGGTAGCACAAAAAAATCACCAATAAACTAATTATGCAATGGAAAAGAAATAACACGGTGATTTGTTTATGAATGGGGAAAACTTGACGGCAAAAACTCCACCGGGTGATTTTCAGGTCACCACTCCCGAAACTCCACTATTATCACAACAAGCGGTTACAAGTAAAGGAATCTCAAGTATCTTACCAACCTACAGTTGATCCCTTACCCCAATACCCAATTGGACTTGTTCTGTAGTGACAGTTCCCCCTTTTGATGTACGGCTCCCAAGTACGTGACTAACCAATGTGCGGATCCCAGTAGGCAACTTCAATCACCAACTAGAAAGAGTTATTAGCTGCAAAGTTCTTCAGTTCATCCACGATGAAGATCAAGAAGATGCTTGGTCACAAAACCCAAAGGTGCACATACACAGCAACTTCTTCAGAAGAGATGAACTAGGGCATAACTTTGTCTCCGGTCACAATTTGCTTGAACAGAGTTTGCTCAATGCTTGTGCAACTTGTGTACACTATGACGGCCCTTAAAACAATCCTTTTATATGTCTAGGGTTAGAAGAAAAGAAAGCTCAAAGACACATTCACGGATCCCAAGAAAATTAGATCAGAAATTCTGAAATTCATAAACCTCGACAGATAGAAGGTGTCGAGAAGCTGTCGAGCAGGTGTCGAGATTTAATGACTGTGCACTTCTTCAGCTTGTTTCTTGGACAGACTTGATGACTTCAACACTTGATCTTGAAACCTTGTTTCTTGAAGTATTAAAAACACCTAGAACTACCCAATTACAAGTTGAGTGCATTTTGTCAAAAGATTAGCCAATTACATAAAAGAATGACATATATTCTTAACAAGTGAAACACATATGTCCTAACAGTTCTTATATATATATTTCTCTTAGACTTGATTACAATTATAATTCTTAGTGCTACAGTGTTTTTTCTATAGATTCCCTGATGATCCCTTTGTAATGGGGTCTTCCTCCTTATATTCTCCTGTTTTGCTTCATCTCCACCCTCCACATGTAGGTCAAGTTACCTGTCTTGATCCTTGTCCCATCAGCACATTCTTGAAGTCTTTGGGGGTAGCTGTAAGGCTGAATATCACTGTTCAGGTATCACCTCCACATTAATGTGGCCAGAGAGTTAGTTACAGAGCATTTAATGTGGTGGTAGCAGCTTTCTCTTAGATATTTCTTAGCTTCCCTCTATCCTATTCCTTCCTGATGTTTACCGTTACCAGTAGACTTGCCCGGAGTATTGCTCTTGATGGCAGGTCGACCCCTCTGACCTCTACTCTATTAAGCCGAGGAGGCATTCCTTCTTGAACGATCTTCCCAAACCCTCATAACCAAAATCCTTTCATAATTCACTGATTTGTACTTCTCCGCCATCGTCTATCTGTCCTCGGACTACTAAATGTCCTCGAACAAGGCCCACGGCCCAATAAACATTCCTGGGCCTTTCATCCCTCTAATAGCCCCTCGAAATTCCCCTTTTTTGCTCCTCGAAAAAAAAAAAGGATTTTGACATTACCACAATTACTTTGCCCCGCTCTTACGTCATTTCTGTCTGTGCAGGTGTCTTTTCAACTGCCCGAAAGCATGCTCCTGACGTTTCGGCATCTGGGACATGCTTACATTTATTTTCTGCGGCTCCATGTTCCCCACGCTCTACGGTACGATGGAGATCCTACGGTGGGAGATTTTACGGGGACTTGAGCGAGAGTTTTCCCGCTTGCTTTTCCCTTTCATATATATATTGCCTGAAGATTTCGACTATTACACTTTTTGCATTCTTAAATCTCAAGAACTAGTCCGAGGAGCCATTCTTCCCTCCCGTAAGTTGTCTTTAGCATTTTCTTCTTCTTTTCTATTTCTTTTTATTTAGAGCCCTTTCTTCCTCAGCCCTTCTAATTCCATCTCATCTCCCTACTACTTTCATCTTTTCTCTCCTATGGGTAGATTTGCTTACCTAGTAGACACCCCAGAAGGTATAGAGAGTTTTAAAGCTTAATATCGAATCCCACCAGGGGTCTCTATTAGTTATTGCAAACAGGGGGAGTGGCATACCATGAGGTAGGAGGGAGAAGTAGTAATCCCTATGATCGTCTTTATAGAGGGAGGGATGAGAATCCCTATGGGTAGAGTTACTAGGGATTATCTAATAGCTCATAGGCTTTCCCCCACCAAGTGCGCCCCCAATATGTTTAGAATTTTAGGTAGTGTAGACGCCCTCAATGAGAAGATGGGCATGAACCTCACCCACCATGACGTCAATTGGGTTTACAATCATCACAAATTAACAAGGTAGGGGTACTACTTAAAAACTAGGGTTCCCGAGGTCAGGCTCATATTGTGCCTCCCTGAGTCCAACAAGGGTATGAATAAGGATTATCTAATCGTCTCAGGGGAGTGGTATGATGGGCTTCACTGTCCAACCAGAGAAGGGACACCAGGTGGGGTACTTTAGGTCTAGGTTTATGATTCTAACAATACCCTTTTTTCTTACTAACATTTTTTTTGCTCAATCTTTCTATTTGTACTTGTAATTTACTTTTTCTTTCATATGTGCTATTTTCTAACAACATTTTTGCTTCTGATGAACTTGCAGATAAGTACTCTGCTATCCCAAACTTCAGCCTTGTCAACGAGCCAGACCTAACCAACATACTCAAGGCCGAGATCTTTGTCCATAAAGATGGACAACTCAGAGCAGCCCACCTCATCCTCGGCTACAACCCCATCTCGTTCAGCTTCCAAGTGCCCAAGTACGTGATCAAAGCGAAAGACCGCTGCCTTCACTTGATCAATATCCCTGTACCAGGCTTCCTTAACCTAGGCCCTGCTCTAGAAGGCGTACAGCAGGTAGAATTACCCTTCCAAGGCAGCTATCAAAGAAGAAAAAGAGGAAGAATAAGAAGAAGTGGTCGAAGTCTCAGACTCCGAGGACGACTTCGAGGTCTTCAACCAACTCCAATCCCCAGAAGTTATAGTCGGTGACTTCAGCCATCTTCCCCCAGCACAATTAAGCCACACCCAGGAAGCTTCCACTGTCCCTGACGCTATGGTGCTACAGCGTAAAACCAGATCAAGTCTCCTGGATCTGTTGGAGCCTCACGCTGGGGGTAATGTGCCCGAGAAGGCAATCCAGACCAAGACTCTCACCCCTCCCTCTACTCAGGCTTCCCAATCTAACCCTGCCGACAAGAAAAGGAAGAGGGACTAGAAGGGGAAGGAGGTGGTGGAGGAAGGGAAGGGCCTTCCTCCTAAGGAAGGTGAGCCCCAAAAGGGAGCCAAAGCAGCCAAGACCACTCACACAAGGTCCTCAAGCGAAGGATCCATGGTGGAGAGGGGGAATGACCGCCAGAAAGATACCAGCCTGGAACCCCGCCTTGGTGTTGGATGGAGCTCCTCTTCCAACCAATGCCTCTATAAGGGACTTCCAACACGGGAAGGCCAGGTATGTGGCCAACGCCGTGGAGCAGGCCCTTTTGCTGCCCGGGGACATGGCCAATCTCAGATCTATGAAGAGGCATGAAGTGTTCCTCAATCTGAAGAGGGACCTTGCCTTGGTAAGCCTTTTAAATGTTTTTTTTTTTTTAAGGTTATGATTGCTTTTTCTAACCATTATGTTTTTTTCCTTAAAAGGCTGTTCAAGCTGCACATAGGATTGAGGAGTTGGTGAACTGCTCCCATAGGCAAATGAAGGAGGAGGAAGGGTGGCGCATTGCTGCTGTGGACGCCTTTAACGTGGCCGAAAAAAGGATCCACAAGTTAAATACCAAGCTAAACGAGGCTGATAGAGACAAAAAGAGCGCCAAGGCTGCCTTGCAAGGAGTTGAGAGGCAGGCAAAGAGTCAGCGTAAGCAGCTCCGCCAGATTGAGGACTAGCTAGCTGCTTCTAAGGAGCAAATTGCAGCCCTAAAGAAAAAACTAGAAGAGGCTGAAAAGGCTGCAGAAAAAGCTGAACAAGACGGCTATGAAGTGGGGGTGACAGAGATTGAGGAGGCCCTCAGGGCTGAGGTCTCGTGGGTGTGTAGGATTTACTGCCTCCAAGTGTGGAATGAGGCCCTCAACTAGGCTGGGGTTGAGGCCTCGTATGCCCTAAGGAGAGCAGAGAATGTCTACTACCCCCCGGCTATCTGTGCATCAAATGCTAGCAAGGACAGGCCTGCTAAGGCCCTCCCCTCTTCAGACAATCTTCCTAAAGAGGTAGAACAACTTGAGGTCGCTGAAAAGGAGAAAGACATAACTAAAGGAGTGGTCCCTAATGCCACCAAGCCTCCAGCTGCGCCCAAAGACTCCTCTAAGGGTAAAGAGGCCTCCTAGAGCCTAGAGATTGTCCTGGCCACCCTCCCAATACCTGCCAAGGAGGATCCCAAGGGTAAAGGTCCAGCCTCCACAGCTGCTGAAACTGCCAAATCCAAGGCCACAGGAAAAGACAACCCTCCTTTGAAGAGTAAATAGTATTTAGATACATTTTGTATTTTTTTTTAATTATGTAATTGTAGTTGGCATTTCTGAAATTGTACTTACTTCGTATTCTTCCAGACTTTAATTAATGACAAGCTCTAATTCTTTCATGTTTCATTATACTTATGCAAAGTTAGATGTAACTTCTATTCTGTCCTACTCTTAATTGACCTAAGTATAAGATGTAATTCCTTTCCATTCATGATATACCTTCATTCTGGATTCTGATAATTGCTTACACAGGTGATAACATAATTACCATATTCTATGCAATCTTCAACACAATAAGATAAGTCTTTCAAACTTATAACCTTTAAGGAAATGTACTCTCAACTCCAAATACATACCTTATACATTTGAAACAAGTAGCCCACTTGACTACATGTGCTTGAGGCTTTCTTCCTTAATCTCAAACAATGGTAAAATATCCATTCAGCAGCAGATCTAGATAGTAATAAGTGTTAATTTGCCCATAGTATATGGTTCATGGAACCAAACATGACTAAGGTTCTGTTTAACTCCTAGGGAGATATTGAATAGTGTTAATTTACCTAAGGTACAAGGTCCGAGGAACTGGGTATGACCAAGGTTCTGTTTAACACATGAGTATTTGTTTTAGGAGTATTAATTTACCCAAGGTATGTGGTCCGAGGAGCCAGGCATGACCAAGGTTCTGTTTAATACTTAAACAAATAATAGGTATGTGGTCCGAGGAGCCAGGCATGACCAAGGTTTTGTTTAATATTCAAACAAGTAATAAGGAATATTAATTTACCCAAGGTATGTGGTCTGAGGAGCCAGACATGACCAAGATTCTGTTTAATATTCAAACAAGTAATGAGAAATATTAATTTACCTAAGGTACGTGGTCCGAGGAGTCAGACATGACCAAGGTTCTGTTTAATATTCAAACAAGTAATAAGGAATATTAATTTACCTAAGGTATGTGGTCCGAGGAGCCAGACATGACCAAGGTTCTGTTTAATATTCAAACAAGTAATAAGGAATATTAATTTACCCAAGGTATGTGGTCCGAGGAGCCAGGCATGACCAAGGTTCTGTTTAATATTCAAACACATAGTTGTCAAAACGTGAATCGTATCGTGAATTGATTTTTAATTTTTCCGTATCGTATCGTATCGTATCGTATTGTGTATCGTAAGATATACAAACACTTAATAAAATTTATAAAAAATTATAAATATACATATATAAAGGGTATATTCATTATAAATTTTGAATATATTCAACTAATGACTAATTTATTCATCACTTATGTAATAATATTTAACAAGCTAACTAAATAAATCAAACTAGCATGTGTTTATAACATACACATTCAAATTACTTAAATTTAAAAGTGATAATATATTACAAATGACGCAAAAATAATAATTTATTTTCATCATATTCATCAAATTGCCTAATCAACCCCATCTAAGTCAACGCTATCATCATATTTATAATTTTGCAAATTTATTTCTTCATTAAAATTTTCTTCATTGTTATTCGTTATTAACATTTACTATCTCTTCTTGTTCTTTTTATTTTAATAAATTTTTTATAAAATTTTTTTTTTTTGGCATTATAGTTTCTTGGACTTATAACAATAACGATAAAAATAAAATAAATTTAAAATAAATTTTTAAATATTAAAGTGAAAGGTAAGTATGTACTGTGTAGTCCAATTGTAGGAGAGAGGGGAAAAAAACTTATGAATATGTTATTTTAGTAGGCTAAATTAAGTAAACTAATAATTTTTTGCTAAAAACAAGTCTAACAACTTGTTAGATTCAAATAAAAGTATAAATTTTAACAAAAAATCTCATTTTAAAGCATTTGTCTATGTATCGTACGATACATTCGATTTTACGATACGAGTGAGGGCCCTGTGAAACAATGATTTGCCCCCCGTATGACTTCCATAAATTCCTTCGTGTAGTTCTTCTAAGAGTGGCTTTGCTGCCTCAGGATGGACGCATAGCAAATACGACCCAAAAAAAAAGCGCTTATATAACTTTTGATCATTGGACAACCAAAAATGAGGGGCTTTTCTTTGCACCTTATTAGCCTCCCCCTTCTCCTCAGGCAAAACGTCATCCTTAAGGAACAAAACTATGAGATCTATCCAACTAGGTCTCACTCTAATTTGATGAATCTGGGCCCTCTCTCTTCTTATCTTAGTAGGCTTACCTAAATCCTCAACCAAGATAACCTGAGGTAAACTCTGCGTCGAGGAGGTAGCGAGAGTGGTAAGAGAGTCAGCATGCATATTTCTGCTTCTAGGGATTTGCTGTAAAGTGAAAGACTCAAATCCTGATTACAAGTGCCTAACCTGGTTCAAATACTCCTGCATTCTCAAATCCCTAGCCTCCAACTCTCCCTTCACTTGGCCTATAATCAATCTTGAATCCGAGAACACCTCCAATGCTCTTTCTCCCATTTTTTAAACCATAGTCATCCCTACCGACAAAGCTTCATACTCAGCCTCATTATTTGTGGCCAAGAAGCCCAACCTCAAGGATTTCTCAATAACGATCCCCTCATGAGATATCACAACTAGCCCTACTCCAGATCCTCTTTGATTAACTGCTCCATTAACGTATACCTTGTAAGGAAACCATCCCAACTGATTTTCCATTCATGTTTTGTTTTTCTCTGTCCTCTTCCAGTGGAGACTCAGTGAGCTTGGCCACCAAATCTGTAAGGATTTGGCCCTTAATAGAGGTGTGGGCCATATACTTAATATCAAAAGCCCCTAGGATCATTCCCCATTTTGCAATTCTCCCAGTGCAATCAGCTTTCCACTGTAGGGATTGAAGTGGAAGTTGGGTTAGAACCACAATTGTGTGAGCTTGGAAGTAATGAGGAAGCTTTCGTGTAGCATGCATCACTGCCAAGATGGCCTTCTCCAATGGTAGATAACAAACTTCTGTTTCATGCAATGATTTGCTCACATAATAAATTGGTCTTTGCACTCCATTATCAACTCATATCAGTACTAAGCTTACCGCATGAGAGGCTACAACAATGTAAGTAAATAGAACCTCTTCCTCTTTGGGTTTGGACATAATGGATGGCCGAGAAAAATACTCTTTCAACTGCTGGAAGGCCGAGGCACACTCTTTGGTCCATTCAAATCCTTTCCACTTATGCAACAATTAGAAAAAAGGCCTACATCTGTCTACTGACTGAGAGATGAATCAATTCAGAGCAACGATCATTCCCATTAATTTTTGGATTTCTTTAGGATTCTGAGGAGGTTGCAAGTTGTTAATTGCCCTAATTTGGTCAAAGTTGACTTTAATTCCACGGTGAGTGACCATATAACCCATAAATTTTCTTGAACTAACGCCAAAAGAACACTTAGAAGCGTTAAGACATAGATTGTGCTTTCTCAGTATTTCAAAAGTATTCCCGAGGTCAACCACGTGCTCGGACTCTATCTTACTCTCCACCACCATGTCATCTATATAAAATTTTATATTTTTGCCTAGGTGAGGCTCGAATATCCTAGTCATCATCATCTGATAAGTAAATCCTGCATTTTTTAACTCAAAGGGCATCATCTTATAGTGGTAATTTACAGTAGGCGTAACAAAAGATGTCTTCTCCTAATCGTCCAAAACTAATGGTATTTGATGGTACTCTTAAAAGACATCTAAAAAGCTCATCCGAGGATGACCTATAGTTGCATCCACCAATTGATCTATTCGAGGCATGAGGAAGGGGTCCTTTGGGCAAGTTTTATTTAAATCTGTGAAGTTTACACATACTTGCCACTTCCCATTTTTTTTCTTCACCACCACTGTATTGGCCAACCATTCAGGGTAAAATACTTCTTTTATTACCCCCACCCGCTTAAGCTTAACCATTTTTTCCTTTACAACCTCAGAATGCTCTTTAGAGGAGCACCGAAGTGGTTGTTTTTTAGGAATAACAGATGAATTGACATTTAAACGATGGCAAATAAAATCTGGATCCACCCCAGGAGCCTCATAAGCACTCAATGCAAACACATCAACATTCTTCCTAAGAAATATTATCAGCTCTTCCTTCTCCCGGGGAGGCATCTGAACTCTGATCTGGAAAAACTTCTCCTCATTGTCACCAATAATAACCTTTTCTAATTCCTCATACTTTGCCCCTTCTATTACCACATCCGTAGACAATACTGATATCCTTGATTGCTATAAACCCTGCTCGGCAGAGGTCGAGGACTCACCTTTAGTCTAATGTGTAATTGCAGCCACCAAACACTGCCTAGCCATAGATTGGCTCCCAACCAACTCCTCAACCTGGTCCCCAGACGGATACTTCACCTTCAAGTGTAGGGTGGAAGAAACGGCCCCCATGGCATGAAGTCAGGGTCTTGCCATAATGGCAGTGTAGGGGGAGTAGGCATCTACCACAATGAAGTCTACCTCCACCACTTTTAACCCTGCTTGCACGGGTAATCTAATCTGGCCCATTGGGATAACAATCTTCCCATCAAAACCTACCAAAGGTGAATCATAATAGGCCAAATCCTCAGATTTCAATTTGAGCCCTTTATATAAATTAGGGTACATGATCTTTGCATCGCTGCCCTGATCTACTAACACCCTCTTCACATCATACCCATCTATCCTGAGGGTAACCACCAGGGCATCATCATGTGGCTGCAAGGTTCCAACTTTATCTTCATCCGAAAAGCTCAATGCTGGCCGGACCTCCATTCTACCTCTCTTTGGCTCAGGGAACAAGTCCTCTGCAAATGGCCGAGCTATAGACATCATCTTGGATGGATGAGAACCAGTTCTTCCTGAAGCAGCAAGAATAACACTAATTGTGCCTAAAGTTGGTCTGGAAGAAGCATCCCTCTGAGCCCCCAACCCAACCTGGTTACCCTATCCGTTAGGCTGATACAGGAACTGCTTTAACTTCTCAGTCTTAACCAGTTGCTCTAGATGACTCCACAAAGTCCTACAATTTTCTGTGGTGTGTCCTCACTCCTGGTGGTATTAGCAATGAAGACTTTGGTTGCGCTTCGTGGGGTCTCCCCCCATCTTATTGGCCATTTAAAATATGGCTCATTCATAATTTTTTCTAAAATTTGATGCACAGGCTCTTGGAACACAGTGCTAACCACCTGAGCAGCTGTAGATCCAGAATGCCCAGCAAAATCTCTTCAAGGTCGATTGTTATTGTACCTCTCTGACCTGAAACCCCTTCGATCCTAAGGGAGTACTTTAGCTTTCCCCTTCCCTTATTGTTGGTCCTCCTCGACCCGCTTGTACTCATCAATACGATCCATAAGCTGACATACACTCTTAACAAGTTTCCTTGTCAAAGACTTCCTTAAATCGTGCTTAGCAGGCAGGCCGACCTTGAAAGTCCTTATAACCACATCGTCAAAATTTCCATTTATCTCATTAAACATCTCCCAGTATCTGTCCGAATACGTTTTCAAGGTTTCCCCTTCTCATATGGTCATAGACAACAGGCAGTCCAAAGGCCAAGGATCCCTACTGCAAGTTACAAAACGAGCCTCAAACGCTCTAGTAAGCTCCTTAAAGGAGTTAATAGAACCTTCATCCAGGCCATCGAACCATCTCATTGCCACCGGTCCCAAACTGGATGGGAACACCTTGCACATCAAGGTCTCATTCTTTAAGTGAACAACCATTCTCTGGTTGAAGTGGCTAACATGCTCCACAGGGTCTGTTCTGCCATAGTACATGGTGAATGTTAGCTGAGTAAACCGCCGAGAAGGTTTTCCTCCTTCAATCCTACGTGTAAAAGGTGACTTAGAAATTTGATTCAGAGCCCTACTCATAGCATTGTTACCCAGACCTTTACGAGATGAACTCTTCCTTTTCCGCCTATAATGGTGATTCTCATCGCACGAAAAAGATTCGCTTGGAGGAGTCCTTGACCTTGGCCGGTAGCTATTATCCTTATCATCGCCAAAAGAAGGGACAAAACTTGAAGGAGTTCCTCTACGTCGCTCGCGGCATAACCTTCTCCGTAAACGGTCAATCTCCAGTTGCATGCTTCTAGTATTCTCTTCATGAAAGATGTGACTCCCACCTCGAGATTGGCTCCTACTAGTATGTATGGTATGCACACTAACCTCCCGGTCCCTCCTTCATTCAAGATTGAGAAATTGATCTTGGCATTAGGAACTAACAGACTCTTCTTGATTTGGCCCTGAACCTACCATAGTTGAACGTTGATCTCACTAAAGCTCAAGTTTCCCATAGACAGCGTCAATTGTAGGGGCAGGGTTTGGATCCTAAGCCTGAAAGATGAAAGGATTAAGGCCCAAAGAGTCCAACACAATGAATTTGTAGAGAGTGGGCTTGAAACTAGACTTCAATGAGTTGGACAACATTCATACTGAGTTAAAGATGACAAGAAAACCAAAATAAACAAGTTTTACGCAAAGAAAACCTTCCTCGGCAAAGTCTGAAGAGAGTAGTTCTTGTATATATTTCTCTTAGACTTGATTACAATTACAATTCTTAGTGCTACAATGTTTTTTCTATAGATTCCCCAATGATCCCTTTGTAATGGGGTCTTCCTTCCTTATATTCTCCTATTTTGCTTCATCTTCACCCTCCACGTGTAGGTCAAGTTGCCTGTCTTAATCTTTGTCCCATCAGCACCTTCTTGAAATCTTTGGGGGTAGCTGTAAGGCTGAATATCACTGTTCAGGTATCACCTCTACATTAATGCGGCCAGAGAGTTAGCTACAGAGCATTTAATGCGGTGGTAGCATCTTTCTCTTAGATATTTCTTAGCTTCCCTCTGTCCTATTCCTTCCTGATGTTTACACTTACCAGTAGACTTGCCCGGAGTATTGCTCTTGATGGCAGGTCGACCCCTCTGACCTCTACTCTGTTAATCCGAGGAGGCATTCCTCCTCGGACGATCTTCCCAAACCCTTATAACCAGAATCTTTTCATAATTCACTGATTTGTACTTCTCTGCCAACGTCTATCTGTTCTCAGACTACTAAATGTCCTCGGACAAGGCCCACGGCCCAATAAACATTCCTGGGTCTTTCATCCCTACAATTATATTAACAAATTAAAAAAGAAAGTAAGGTGAGATTGTGCAAATACTAATACACTAAATCTCATCAGAACTCTGCAAATTCTAAAAAGAAAAATAAATAAATAAAAAAGAAGTATAAAAATAATATGGCATCAAAATTCAGATGCATGGTAGCAGAAAAATAAGGTCTTGTTTCGAGCTATCTGGAACCACCCTTCTTATTTCCTTGATTTCTTAGGAAATCGTTGTAGCTGAACTTGATGGTGCTAGATAGTGTGTGATTTGGTTATTTAGGCCAGCCTGAATCGACCTAATGCTCATCAAAGAAGGTGGGCCTAGCCACAGGCGTAGAAATTAAAAAGGGTCGAGCTAGGTTCGACCTTGTCCTTTTGAAGTTCATGCTGAGCTTGGACAACCCACAAAGGTTGCGCTGCTATTAATCTAACCTATGGGTTACCAACTCTTACACAATTCCAGTACCACCAATATAAGCCCACATTGAAGTCCATTCAAAGACAACTATTTTCAGTGGTGCGAATTAATTGGAGGCATCAAGGCCTACACCTACATTGTAATTATTTTTTAGACAATAGGTAAACATTAAAAAAATCCAATTTTGCCAAGAGTTTTATAGTTTAATTGGCACTTTTTTATGCACAAAATATTTGGAGGGTTTGGGGGAAAAGACTTAGAGCTGTGGGATAGCAGTACATCATATCTATCTTAAAAAAAAGACCAAGTAATCACTTCTGTAAGTACCACTATAATATAAGAATTTCATCAAGAAACCTTCGCTAAACGTGCTCTTTAAGCAGTCAAACAATTAGCTGGGTATATACCAAGTTACTAGAACAAAAGTATGAAATTAGTTTTCCTAGACCCAATGTTATTTAAATATTGAATTAAGAAATTTAAGCAGTCCTCATGGCTCTTTCAAATTAATTAGCTTTCTTCCGTGTCTAGAACTAATCCCCATTTTTGAGGTTCAACCATACAAATTACAAAATGATTTATTATGTAAGAATAACTACGCCATCAAAATCAAAAGGATTTTTCAATTTCTATAATGGTAGTTCATGTGTTTTTTTATATTATTATTTATGAACGGTAGTTCGTGTGTTTGATCTATGATAACTACATGACATGCATGAAATTTATAGAAAATGAAAATTAAATAGGTTCTCCAATGTTCTCTGACTTAATATATACTATATAAAGGAACATAAATATCAAGGTTTAAACATGAACAACTTATATAAATTTAAAAAAAAAAAAAAAAGTTTAAATATGAACACACACTACAACATTGGTGAGCCTTCTCAGTAGTACGTAAAATCCATCAGTAATATTGTTATTAATGTAGAACTTCAGATTGATCGTCTGGTTTAGGATTTGACCACTTGCATACACGTATGTTGGCTTTCACAGCCTGCAAATCCAAGAACTTATTGGATTATGAATTTTTTTATCAGCTTTATTATATGTAGATGTCATGATATACTATATAATATATATTGTGAAAAAATGTTGAAATGTACCTCATTTTCCCAATCACATCGTATTGTTATGATGGCCAATATAACAGTCTGAATGACAGTCCCACCGATGATCATTCCAGCCCAAATGCCCTGGTACAACAATTTTAACAAGCATTTTAGAAAAGCTTCATCTAGTTTGAAAAAACTACATACGTGGTGATAAATCTGAAGACCTTTAATGGACTATTATATTAAGCTCTTTGTTGGGAATTATCTTCTTGTTAATAGAGAAGCCAAAAAGGCCCCCATTTGTTGACAATTTGGGCTGATTTGTACTACACCTCAGGGCCCATTGTCATCTTCTCCATTCCAAGTGTAAGGTCCACATAGCTAGTGTGACCATAGGCTGGCTGTTTAATTTGTACTCCACTTGAGGCCCATTTTCGTCTCTTCCATTCCTAATGGAAGGGGTTCACCCCTCTAATTCATTCAGGGTGAGAGAGAGAGAGAAGATTTTCTTTTTAGGCTGAATCAAACCAGCATTTTATCTGAACCTTGGATAAAATGTTGGTCTAATTAAGGACAAGCACAATGCCTATGAGCTAAATCGATTAATGTACAACATTTTATTTTTTCACAACTTTGGTGATAAATTGTAGTGATTTCCATCTAAAATTAATTTGAAACTATCACTAACACTATTTTATTGTCTACTATTAATAACTTATTACCTCAAAAAAATAATAAATGTTATATATACTTAATTATATATATATATATATATATATATAACTAGAAGTGGTGTCTTAGACTTTGGCCAGACTATTTCACTTCATGCTTATAAGATACATTGAAAATTCTATAAATTGATAGTGTGGTAAATTGACCTTGAGATTTCTGGAATTACGTCATGTCTAAGACCAACGAGTTTACCACCTAGGTACACTCTTGGGGGTAGTTATATACACTTAATGTGACCAAGTCTTTATCTGTCACAAATCATAATAGCCACTTGGCTTGTGGATGTGGTCCATTAATCCTTTCTATTGCAATGTAATCATATGATTAGGGCTGTCCAGATTCATCCGATAACCCGACCAACTCGAAGAAACGATCGGACCCGACTCGAAACCGGCCGACCTGACTAATCCGACGGGTCGGCATCACCAGAAACCGATTCCGGCGGGTCGGGTTTCGGTTTTCCTCCCCTAAAACCCGAAAAAACCAAACCGACCAAAAGATTTCCAGATTCCGGCAAAAATTTCCAAATTCCGGCAAAAAAACCCAGATTTCGGTGATAGTTTTTCAGATTCCGGCACTATTTCCCATAGATCTGGTGAGATTTTGACCGGATTTGGCGAAATCTCATCGAATCCGGTGAGATTTTCGCCGGATCTGGCGAAATCTCATCAAATCCGGTGAGATTTTCGTCGGATCTGGCGAAATCTCATAGAATCCGATGAGATTTTCGCCAGATCTGTGTTTTTTCCACGCGTTTTCTCGCTATCTTGAATCCGACCGACCGACCTGCCACCCGTTGATAGTCTGAACCGCCCGACCCGATTACTCTTGCGGGTCGGCGGCGGGTGACTTTTTTCCCGCCCGATTCTAGCGGGTTGGTTCCGGGTTGAGCACAAACCCAACCCAAACCGACCCGTGGACAACCCTACATATGATATTATAAATGCCTAGGAGAAAAAACAAAAATCTGATATGAATGAATATGACATTATAAATGATTCCAATCATAATTATGCTATCTAACTGTCCGACACACATAAAGCTAGAAATTAAAGAAGGCTAGTTTTTTTTTTTTTTTTTTTTTGAAACGTTAAAGAAGGCTAGTTGGTAAACGTACGTACCATAAGGCTGAGGTTAAAAACCCATCCCATAATGATTCCAAGAGGAAGTCCAATGATATAGTAACACCCAAGATTTACATACGCAACTAACGCTTGCCATCCCGATCCAATAGCTACCCCTGTCAAAGTCAAGAAATCGGATTTATAATTCTCTTAAGATTGCTAAGAGCCTTTTAATTTTAATTTCAGCGAGATTGCCATTGTCTAGTCTCTCTTATACGAAGAATTAAGATTTGAATTTCCTCTCTTATTTGTAACAATTATTAACAAGCAAAAATAAATCTATGAAGGCCAATGCGGAGAATATTGTAGTTCATAGGAATTGTTGAATCCTTTTCATAAGAAGAGTTTGGGTTTTGAACTTTGAATCACTAGTTGTAAGGGTGAAAAAAATTACAGGCAATAGTTATCAAATTTTTACACTATATTGTTGTTTCAATCGGACTAAATAGTAACTCTATTGTCAAATAAGACAATTGGAATTCAGTACCACTCACTCTCTTAAAATGTGTTGAGAAATCTCATCTCACGTCCTCACCTACTGTTTTACTCAATAGTATTAGTATAGGGCTGTTAAAAAGACAAAATGGACCGAATAGGACTGAACAAGACCAAATAAGAACGAAGATGACTGAATGGACCGAACAAGATTGAAAAGGACCGAACAAGGAACTAATAAGAGTGAAGAGGACGGAATGGACCGGATAAGACCTAATAGGACAACACAGGACCGAATAAGACCGAGAAGAACTGATTAAGACTGAATGAGACCGAACAAAAATTACATATATTTTTTAACTGCGAGGTTTCTATTATTACCTCTTTCTCTCAAGTGGCTCAACTTCTCTCTCACTCAACCATGACACCATAGTCTCTCTCAGTGTGCCTTGCCTATTTCAATCGGTCTCTTAGAAGGCTCAAGACCGAAGTCTAGACTGGACTGAGCAGGACCGATTGGACCCAGACCAGTTGAGACCGAGGACCCTGTGGAGTATTAGACTATTGGTTAAAGAAGAATTGAAGAAGAAATCCCACCTACTTCTAAGGGAGGAGAAAAGCATCTCAATAGTGATAGGACACATATTCAATGGGCCTCTAGTGGGCCGAAGGAAAAAGAAGTTTTGCACGTTATTGTCACTATTTTTTGCCAATTTTCGAAATGAATGTTCAAATTAATGCACCAAAGTATACGTCTTGTTGGCAGTTAACAAAAATCCAAAAGGTACAAAAATATGCTTTATAACTAGGGAAACAATCCCAAAGGTACAAAATTAGACAATCTCTAATTTTGTCCGTTGATTAGACTAATTAAGTGATAAGTGCTCGTTTGGGAGAGCTAATTTACTTTAGTTTTTATTGGGTTTTAAAAAAAAATTAAACAAAAATATAGTTAGTAACTTAGTATCTAAAAAGAATAAGATTTAATTATTGAATTATAAAAATAAAAATTGGACACAAGCCAATTAAATCAAATAAATTAAAAATAAGGTGTGGCATACAGACACTAGGTTTAAAGAAACTCACCTGATAAAACTGGTTGAACACTGTTAAGAAGAATTGTGGCACCTAAGAGGTACAACAACTTATCAACTTCTTGCACCACTTCAGTGTTGGATGTAAATATGTTTGCAAACTCGTCGTGGAAAATCAAGATTAAGATGCAGAAAAGGAGTCCAATCATTGTGGAATATGCCACAGACACTATACTCGCAAATTGCGCTGCTTTACCATTCCCAGCTCCCAATTCATTGGCTACCCTTACTCTGTGAATTTCATTGGCAAAATTTTTGAAATGAAGTTAATAGGTAGAGAGTTTGAGACCATGAGTCCACATGAAATTTGGCTCCTCAGCTGTGTTCCACATGGGAATCTACGTTTGGAGTTATTGGCAATTTTGACAATTTCATCGATATTGGGTGATCATGCATGCATATCAATAAATATGTCGCAAAAACACCTGTTTTTTTATCCATTATTTAAAATTTTAATTACATGATATAAAGATGTGATACTTGATTATAAATTACGTGTCATTAGATTTACATATTTATTTATTTATAATTTTAATAGGAAGATTTCATTTACATCTGGAAAAAAAAAATACTTACAATTATTGTTGCTACTTGCTAGTTAGCTAAAAGTGGGGCATTATGTAGTCCACTATTTTTTGCATACCTTATTTTGGGGATAATATATATCAATGTTTTGTGTTATTGTTTAAGGTTTTTATTGTTATTATTATTACTTATTTATTTATTTTAAAATGATAGTCACAAGACTCACAACGATATGAGAGAAGATTTTAACTCTAATTTTTCTTATAAATGAGGACATGTGATATTCTCATATGGCGGTATGTATGTAGGTTCATTCCAAATTATATTTAAAGATTGATAGTGAAACTAATTAAAAAGTGTAAAAGGGATGAGCAATGATACCCAGCACCAGCAAGAAAAGCCAAGTGGATCATCATCTCCCACCCAATGATATTCATGCTGAAAAGAGGAGATATAAGGAAATTATTAATCATATAGTGTCATATTCAAAGTGCAATTAATCCATAGCCCACATAATAATATGGGACTGAAGTTTGGTAATTGTTGTTGTTGACTTTTTAATAAAATATATTCAAAACTTTAACAAATCATGGAAAATCTCAAACCAGATTGACAAGGCATCCACGGCTAGAGTGGCATCCTTTAAGTATCCAGTCATCAAAGTTAGTATTTTGTAGTACCAGAACTCCAAGCTGCATACATCACCAACAAAAAAGAAATTATGAACCATAAACTAACCGAAATAATTGCTGAAAAATAAGTTATCAATAAAGAGAGGGAAAAAAAAACTCTATTTGCAGAAAAGTTTGTGCACCAAATCTCATTTTTATTCTCCTTTTTTCTCTTTAATTACCTTTTGATAAAATAGGAAAAGTTTTCTTTCTGGTTTTCAAATGAATTTTAACATATAAAAAAGATACTAGTGTATTAATTATAATTATGATGTAAAAGAAGTTTATGACCAAATATATATATATATATATATAAAATAAATTCACACAAAAAATGTATAAAAAAAAAAATCTGAAGTTAGGAGGAGGGGGCAAAATGGAAAATTTAAGTAAAAAAGTTTTGATCTTAGGAGCTCCGTCTATATTTATCACTAATATCACTTTTATTATGTATTAATCAAAATATATCATCTCTCAAAAAAAAAATCATAATATATCATGTTAACCAGTTACTAAAAATGTTATGAAAATATTCTGTTTTTGTTTTTGTACAGATATGGAACTAGAAGTACATTATTGGAGAAAGAGGCAGATATATTATATACCAGAGCATGACTCCCGAACCAGCAGAGAGTTTGAGAAACTCCCAGAGCCCTGAAAAGGCTTGCACAGACAAACCAGTCCAAGTTAGAGGACATCCACCACACACAACATACAGATACAACCCAACACCCAAAGTCCACCACGAGATATCCAAAGCAACAATGGCACCAACGAGTCCAAAATCCCACACAATAACGAACAGCCAACTAATCAACACATTGAGCAATAGAGCCACCAAAGCCGTCCATGCAATCACTAAGGTCTTGAGCTGGGACTGTAAGAACCTTTGAACTGGGAAGTAAAATGCAAAGCTGAAGTGTAAAGGTATGAGCCACCGAGCCACCAACCCAGTCTGCTCTGCCACTTCATTGGACAGTCCTATGAGTTTCAAAATGGGACCAGCAAAAACGTAAAAGGGAGAGAGCAAAACACAACATAGGAACAGCACAATCCATGACCTTTGAAGATATATGCCCAACATAGGGTACCTCTTTGCCCCAAAAGCCTGTCCACACAGTGTCTCCAATGCGCTCGCCATCCCTAACTAATAAAATGTAGCACAATTGTAAAAATGATAATTAAACAATTAAAATCATTTTTTTTTTTTTTTTAGTTTAAACTTTTGAAACATTTAATAATTTATTATGCTATTAGAATAAATTGCCTTAAGTATCGAATAATATCTCCGACACTTATACCAATTGTTAAATTATTTGCTTTGCCAACTTTCAACGCTTAAACTTTTGGGATAAAAAGTTATATAAAAAAGTTAATGATTCATACTCTACTCACTGTAATTTGAAAAAAAAAAAAAAAAAAAAAACCATGAAACGCACGAAATGCTAAGAATTTTTGAAGGTCTATATCGCAAAAGCTTATTCACTAAATTTCTAGGGTTTAAACTCAGAGAGAAATGAATTACCATGAGGCCAAAACAGAAGCCGAGGATGACATTTATGGCTATGGAGGTGGAAGCAAGTTCAACTTCACCAAGATGGCCAGCAAAGGCTTGAGTGATGACATTCATGGAGTAGGAAGCCACCCGGCTGAAAATGGCGGGTCCCACAATGTGCCATAGCTTCTTTGATTCAATCCACACCCTTGATGCGAGGTCTTTATAATTATGATCTTCATCTATGGTAGACGATTCTGGTAAGAAAGATTGGTTAAGATCTTCATGATGATTGTCCCCGTTAGTAATGCTCCCCATGGCCATGGAAGAACTATTAGTCTCTTTGCCTTAGTAGTTGGTCCAGGAGTAAAGACTAAAGAGAGACTGAGAGGTCTCAGCTAGTTTTCCAAAATTCTTTGGTATAGTGCTTGGTGTATATAAAACCATTTAAAATGAGACAGTTACGACAATATTATAGAGTAGCTAGTTTGAGTTTTCAACTCGACAGCGAGACTTTGTGGAAGTGTGACCTAAAGAAATATATATATATATATATATATATATATATATATAAAAGCAGATACCTCAAGTAGAAAAGTATGAAATTTGGCCAAGTAGTGCATTTTATACAAAAATAATTGAAATATTTTAAGTGTCATCTTAGAGATAAGAACAATTTAAATATTGACTTTTATATTTTATTTGATTCAATGTTTAAAGACTTTTCTAATTAAAATGTAAATATTCTTTGTATCTTTTAGTTTAATATTTCAAGACTATTCCTCCCTCACATATACACACAAAATTTTTTGCATTTCAATTTACCATTTTCACTTCCTGCACTTCTATTCTTTTATATATCTACTTATAGCTCTTCATGCCATCCCATGTCACAACAAACCAAAAATAATTTCATTTACCTTCAATCTTTCAATGATACCTACCTAACTCTTTCATTCTTGTCTCATCTAATCCTAACCCGTATGAGTTGGCTACAACCAAGGAGGGGGGGCATGCATTTTATATTGAGTGACAACAGCAATTACGATTTTGATGTTAAGGTCAAATGTTGTAAATTAATTTGTGGATTTTATAAATGATGTGATTGTTTGTGGGTGTTTAGGATGTGTGTTTTGTTTTAGAATTAAGGAGAAAGAGAAAGACACATTTTATATTAACTTTTATTTTACAATATTCCTCTAAAGTTGTTTTTTTATTTCTCATTACTTGAACTGAATAATTATAATGGATATGTGTGTGTAATTTATAATTGTTTCTTCTTATGATGAACTTATTACTAACAAAATTCTATAACAATTATACTATAATATTTGTACAAAATTCTCCAAAACCATCTTACATAAAATATTACTACATTATCCATGTATCGCACGGACAACTTACTAGTTTTCATAATTTATAAAATAAAAGTTTTTATTACTTCACATTTAGGATCATTTTTTTACTTACCATATATATAAAAATTTCCACCTTCATAGTTGTGAATTTTTTTTGTAATTAATTGTTGTTTTTATGCCTTTTAGAAGAGTAAGTGGATATTTTATTCTTCCTATATCTGCCGATTTTGCCCTAGTGTTTGGTGTGACCAGGACAATGTAAAGTAATTCTCCTATGCGGTGTGAGGGCTCTTAATGTTTTCTTCTTATTTCTGTGTGTATTTTGTTACTGTGGGGCCAGAATAAGTCAAGCAACCCCGGCCCACTTCAGACTAGGCCCAGAGGCCCACGCCGATGACGCGTCCTAGGTCTGAGGACGAAAGTGTAGAGCCCAGGGCCCAAGGAGCATTGCCGAGGATGTAGCATCCTCGGGAGACTGAGGTCGGAAAGTGGGCAAACAGCATGCCCTCAAGGGGAACCTCCCTAAAGCATCCAAGGAGCAAATAGCAAGAACCAAGCACCAGACATTGAAGCATGGTGGAGGAGCAAGTCCCAGGTGAACTGTCACCTCCACATTAAATACCCTCAACTAACGCCTTGACCGCATTAATGAGGATAGGACCTCTGAACAGTGCCGTCTTGGGCGCTGCAACCCACTGGAGGTATGGGAATGCGGCTGATGGGACAGGCTCTCAAGTGGAAACCGGGTTGATCAACAAATGTAGGGCTAGGATCAACTGAGAGAGAAGTATATAATGTAAAAAGTCTCTCTTGAGAGGGGGACAGACGGAAAACCAGAGAAAAGGAAATAATGTAGCATTGTATTCTCTCTCAACCATTGTAACCTTTCTTGAAAGAAATAAGAACAACTTCAACCTCTGTCAAACCCGTCTGAGGAGCCTTATTGTGAATTCCAACCCATACTTAGGTTACTAGCATTCACGTACAACCATGCATGGCTGTTGCATTCTTTACTAGGGTCTAGCTCTTGAACCCATACTCTATAAATTTATTGGAGGGTTAGCTGGGCTTGGGTCCACTCTCCCAATCTGCGGAGAGCGCTCGAAACCGGTCCTTACAGTTACTCTTAAGCTTTGTTTGATAGCAATGAATGTGAAAATTGGTGATCATTCAATTGTAATTCGCAGTTGGAAGCTGTGAAGTTGATAAACTATATATAGCGATCAATATTGCAGCTACTGTGTTCATGAAAGAGCGTATGATTAATATACAAGGTTCCCACGCTGGTTTGCTTTTCTACCAAGAGAGCTTGTTTTCCAAAAATCTTTAATATGGTGCTTTGCTTGCATAGTTGCATGATTAAAAGAAAAGAAAAGAAAAGAAAAAAAACAGCATTTAAGTGATTTAACACATTAGTGACAATACATTAATTCGGACAGATATTTAGGAAGTAATTGGTAGTTTGAGTTTTTAAAGCGATAGTGAGACTTTGGCCTAAAGAAAATTAAAAAACGTGCAGATATTTATTCCCTTCCCAAATCTGCTCTAGTGACAGTGTTTGGTGTGACCTGGATCACGTAAAGGGTTTCTCTTCAGTAGTGTTAGGGTTTTTAATGTTTTCTTCTTACTTCTTTGTGTGTGTGTGCATGATTTGTTACTTTTAGGCTTTGTTTGGTAGCCGTACGTGAATGTGAAAGCCTGGTGATCATTCAATTGTTCACAGTTGGTAGCTATGAATTTTTGATCAGATGCATGCAGTGATCAATGCAACTACTTGTCCAATTAAAGAGTTGATAAAGGAATTAAAACGAGTGAAAATGAGTATTGAGTTCCTATCTACCTTCTTTGTATGAAATACAATTTTTTTTTCTTATTTTTTGTATTCCACTACTTTACCAATCATAATACGTAATAGAATGAGTGAATTAAAAAAACGAAAAAAAAATCAGTATATCTTTTTTTTTTGAGGTATTAAAGAAGGAAGAAAATGGAATATGGTTATAATAATATTACTATTATATCCAAGGACCAAGCTAGGACTTGAGGTTAGAGGGGGCGGCTTTGTTGTTGGTTGCGTGTGGCAACTCTAGCCTCCGACCCTATTGTTTAATAGCTAATAGTTTTTTATTTATTTATTTGTGTTTTTTATGTGTGCGTCTAGATATGAACAAAATTATTTTGTTTAAAATTTTTTCAAGGGCCAAGTTTTTTGTTTTGTGTAAAATTGGTTAATTGGGCTTAATTGTTTTTAGCTTTACTATTGGTAATTTTTGTTGTTGGGTAATTTTTTGGACTTGTTTATTTTGTTTTAGATTTTAGATCTGACATTTAAAAGGAGAAAAATGTTAAAGTTACAAACTTTTTTACAAATTGTTAATGTGGTGAGTGGTTGTTAGTAAGTAAAAATGTGATGTAAGTAATGAACTTAGATGCAAACCAATAAAAATTTATTACCTCAACAGTTTGCAAAAATATAGTAGAAAATTAAGTTTGTAATTATAGTAGTACTCTTAAAAGAATCAATGATCCCATAAAAAAAAGAAAAGAAAAAAGAATCAATGATATTGTTAAGGAGGGTAATGTGTAATTTTATAGAACAAAATTTCTAAAATGGTACCTATGTATATAGTAAATATTAAAATAAATAAATAAAATTATGGGGGGCCATTGCCCCCCCCCCCCCCCCCCTCTTGTCCAAGTCTCCCTCCATCCTAATTATATCAAATTCTTCTATCTTACATAAAGTGCTTCACTTTATACTTCACCAACTAAAAGATAATTCTTATTTTACTATATTTTTTCCCCCTTTAAAATAACATGAGAGAGTGTTTTTAAGTTTTAATGGAAGCATATGTCTAGTTTGAAGATTTGTCTAAAGATCCAACGGTAGAAGTCACATGGGTCATCATCTAATAGCCTAACAGGAATATGAATACGGTGAGTGAAATCCTCTATTAGATGACCCATATGACTTCTACCATTGGATCAATGGTTTGGTATGAAATGGCATTTCATACCAAATCCTAATATGAATTTTGGGTATCAAAACATAACAAAAAAGGAGTGGGAAAAACACCGAAATTCCCAAAATAGTAGAAGAATTTGATCTTTATTGTGCCATTTCATAAAAACCTATTAGATTTTTAAAAGGCCGAAGTTAATGGTGGTAATCTTAGGAAATTCAAATTTTATTGTTCATTCTATACATTAACCTGGTCTATGACAATTGAAAAATTAGAAAAGACAAACTTGAAGAAAAAAAAGTACTTATTTTATTTCTTTAGGTATATTTTTGGAGAGAATAAAGTTTGTTATTAAAAGTATTTTGCAATCTTCTTTGTGGATTTGGTTGATAATCTCGTATCTGTTAATCTATGATTATTATTTTTTATTGCTAGACTAGGGAAAAAAGAATATATTAAATATGGTGATGGGTTAACCACTCCCTTAAGATAAAACATGTTTCACATTTAGGGTCTATAATCTACTGACTCTACTTAATAAAGACTACCCTCCGTTTATTTTATATTTTTTTGTTTGTTTTTTGTTTTTTGTTTCTTTTTTTTAGCCTTCCTTTTAGCTAGGTACCTATGTATAGGCTAGATTCTCAAAACAAAACCAAAAAAAAAAAAAAAAAGTATTTGCTCAGTGACTATATATGTCTATAAGACATATATACTAACAATTATTTTTTTAAATATGTGATCATACTAACACTAATGGATTGGATCCTATTAGAACTCTGCAAATTCTAAAAAGAAAAAAAAAATTAAAAGAAAGTATAAAAATAATGTGGCTTCAAAATTCAGGTGCATGGCAGCAAAAAAACAAGCTCTTGCTTCAAGCTGAGGGAGCCTGAATCTCATGATGAGCTATTTGGAACCTACCCTTTTTATTTCCTTGTATTTTTAGAAAAATATTGTAGTACCTGAGTTTTTTTTTTAGAATACTAAGTATTTTAACACACACGGTATAAACTATAAATTTTGTAATTGCCAAACTTGATGATGCTGGATAGTGTGTGAGTTGGTGTTTTAGTTTTTTAAGCAAGCCTGACTCAGCCCGCTCATAGAAGAAAGTGGGCCAAGCCACAGGCCTCAAAATAAAAATGGGTGTCCTTTTGAAGTTTTTGCTGAGCTTGGCCAACCCTCAAAGGGTTTTTTTTGTTTTTTTGAGAAGGACCCTCAAAGGTTAAAGGTAGCAGTTGCTAACAATTTAACCCATGGGCAATCAATTCTTGCACAATTCCACGTAGCACCAGTATAGGCCCACACCAAAAACTCATTCAATGGCACTTATATTTGGGGCCTATTTAGGATTCGCTTATTTTGTTAAAATTAAATTTTTTTTGCTAAAAATACTGTAGATAAAGGTAAAAATTAGTTGAAATAGTACAGTAGGACCCATAAATAGTACCAAAAAGTGCAGTGGGAATAGTAGCAAAAATAAGCTGAATAATAAAATAAGTTGGCAAAAATAATCTTGCTAAACAGACATTTAGTGGTGCGAATTAGGAGAAATTATATAGTCCTTATGGTGGACCACGTCACTTGTACATCCACCATTCCACTAAAAGAATCTCACTTGTTTAAAATTGCTGAGTTAGTAATCAGTTTTTGTTTAAAAATTTTTTTTGTCTCAGCAATTTTAAACAAATGAGAGTCTTTAGTGGAACAATGGACCACGTCATTTGTCCACCGTGAGAACCTTATAATTTCTCGCGAATTATAGGCATCAAGGCCCACATTAATCATTCATTCAAGTCTATTTGCAAACTTATAATTAATGAGCTAACTCATAAGTATTGTAATTTTTTTTAGACAATAGGTAACATTAAAAAAAAAAATTCCATTTTTAAGTCAACGTTATGATGGAAATTTTATTAAGAAGAAGAAGACTATACCTAGTTGGTTTAATAAATTTTTATTACAAATTTATATGAATTTCTTGTGGAAAAATAATGGTTGACTGACTAGATTCAACATTTTTAACAGCTTTAATTTTTTAATTAAATGTTAGTTTTTTATGGCATCAAGAGGAGATGTTGGAAAAATGGAACATCTCACGTGTTTGGCTTCATTTTAGGAAAATATGAGGCAATAGATGAAGGAGATTGTTAGAATAATAGTCAAATAATTAAATTCACAATTTTTTTTAATAGTCCTAAGATAGATAAGTAATCAATAATTTTTTTAGATTGACAAGAACAATAAAAACACTCATCAAAAAAATAAAAAATAAAAACAAAACTGAAATTAATAACTACATTAAAAAATTGCCAAGAGTCTTGTAACTCAACCATCATCTTGTGAACTTTCTAATTAAGACATTTAAGATTCAAATTAAACCTCTCATTCTTTATTTTTTTGGACAAAATATTTTCCCTTATATCAAATTATCAAAATAATTAAAAACAATAATAGTTTCAATACCAAATGGGCATTTGTATTTCAACCGGAAACTAATGAATATGCTCATTGATTAGAGAAATGTTACGTCCACAACATTTTCACAATAATTCTTAAGTGACATGTGGTTATTGACTGTTATTGGTGAGTAAAAAAGAAATTCAAGTGGTGGGTTCAAATTAGAACTAATAACAACTTACCACTTATGATTGTTGTGAAAATATTATAGATATAACATTTCTCCATCGATTATGATTGCAACCCCATTTTTCCAAGCTAAAGAACCCCTTAAAAATCAATTATCCAAAATTGGATTAGCAGAAGAATTGTATATTATTAGGGAGTATACACCGTGGGCTGGTGCACCTAAAAGTGAAAAAAAAAAAAAATCCAAAATCCATCAAAATTGCTGTCATTGTTGGACCTCCGATTGATCTTCTTCTTCTTCATCTTGTGGGTTAGGACTTGACCATTTATTTACGCGAACGCTAGCTTTCTCAGCCTGAAATCCACGAATACAAGAAATGAATTCATATGGGTTTTACATGCACAACACAATGTCAACGTTATTATAACAAGTGAAATTGTGTTAAATTATAGTACCTCCTTTTCCCAATCGCATCGTGCTGTTATGATAGCCAAAATCACTGTTTGGATTGCAGTCCCACCAAAAATCATTCCACCCCAGATACCCTGCCACGTCAAGTTTTATTACATTTCAGTTTCAACACATTGGAATCCTAGTCATGCCAAATGGAAAATTCTTTGTAGAGGAGCTTATACAATGTAAAAGTCACCAAGAAAAACATAATATTTTTTTTCTTACCACATTCATGTCTTTAAAATTTTGGTTTTTAGCTTTTGTGGTTTCTTTCTTTTGTGCTGTGTATCCAACAGTTGAGCTATTTTATTTTAGATATATACTATTATCAGTTTTTTTAAAACATTTTTTTCTCTATTCGTGTGTGTTAAAAATACTTAGTATTCTTAAAAAATTAAAATTAAAAAAAAAGGGTTTTTTGCTGAACATGCATATTTCCACTATAGAATTTAAATTTTCGTGTGCATGTCAAACACCCACAAGAAAAATTGAACTGATTTTGATTTTTGTTTAACTTGTATTAGAACCAAACTACTTCTATGATCAGCCAGACAACCAGCCATTCAATCTGGAATGCAAACTAAGTCCAAACTTCCTTGTATACTAGTACTATATTTGGATTTTGTACCACCTTATTCATGAAAAATTCTAACACCACGTAAAATGGCACAACTTGTACCACAACTGAATTACGGATACATGTATTCTCACACTCAATTTCACAACTTGTTCAATTGTGCGATTGTGAGTAGTTGACGAAAAGCGATAGATCCATATAGACAAAATTTGTGTCCACTATATTCATAAACTCGCGTATTAACAAGTTGTTAAATTGGGCCTGCGATTGACTGTCTCTAGAATTTTTCTAATGGATTCAACATACCCAGAGTACATGACTTTTGATGCCCATTGACTTTCATGATCTACTGAGTTGGTAGACCTATATTCATGCTACAAATATGAATCTTAGTTTTGTTCTTGATTTTTCTTTATTTTTTTGGTTCTGAACTTGGTTTTAAACTTCACTCTGTTCATTATAGGCCATGTTGAGGCTGAACCAACTATCATATATAAATGCTCACAAAGCCAGTGGCGGATTAGGTATATATCATAATCTCTACTGAATTGGAGGCTAATGAAAGAAGTCACTAACCAAAACTCCAAGGTTGAAAACCAATCCCATTAGAAGTCCAAGTGGGAGCCCAACGACATAGTAGCAGCCCAAATTTATATACGCAAACCATGCCTGCCATCCCGATCCAACAGCCACTCCTGTCATAGTGAAGAAAATATATTTACAATTGATTTCAGAGAGGAAAAGACTAGTACTTAGAGACATCGATTGATAACCTATACTTTCTTCTTTTATTAAGTTTTGACAAAATTTAATGCCAATTTTCAAATCAAAGGTATAATTAGCAAATTTAGGTTTAAAACAAACAAAAATACTATGTTTGACTAAGAGTGTTTTATTTTATATTCTATCAAATGTAATATATCATTTGTCCGGTTATGATTAGCTGAGCATAGAATAAAAGACAAACATTAGAACAAAGGATTTTTATTTGTTTAATTCTATGGTATTTTTCACATTTCATATCCATGGTGCTCTTCAAGAAGCACATCTATACACTATGTGGTCTTCAAAAGTATAAAATCTTATTAGAAATTACCTGATAAAACAGGTTGAACACTGTTTAGGAGAATTGTAGCAGCTAATAGAACAGAGAGCTTATCAACTGCTTCAAGCACTTCAGTGGTGGATGTGAATAAATAAGCATACTTGTCATGGAGTATCATGATTAGAGCGCAGAAAAAGATACCAATCACACTTGATTGTATTACAGAGACAATTGTTGAAAATTGTGCTGCTTTGCCATTCCCAGCTCCTAACTCATTGGCTACCCTAACTCTGTAAATTCCGTGACAAAAAGTTCAAATAACTATCATTATATGTTTAAAAAATCAAACTAAAAGCATTTGAAGGGATACAGTAAGTTACAAATTCTAATCATTCCCTAGCATCATTTTTATTTTCTCTCTCTCTCTCTCTCTCTCTCTCTCTCTCATCCTCTTTCACTTTGTTTTATTTAAGTTTTAAAATTCTTTTCTTAACAAAAAGTCAGTATTACTTGTCATTTTATTTCTGCACTTGCTTTTTTACCTAAACAAGTAGGTTGGCCCCCTATTTTTAGGTAAGTTTTGTTTTTTCTGAATTTTTTTAAGGTGCATTTATGAAACGTGATTATACTTTGAATTATATCTTAGATTACATTTTATATCATAAACTATTCAAATGTATAGTTTGCATCCTAAATTATGATTATTGTTACATTTTGGACCCCAACGTTAGTTTTACTGTTAAGTTAGACAGAAATATAAAGCACGTGATTTGCACATGCATATTGCTTAAGTGGCATAAACTTAAAAGACCAAAACCCCCTCTTCCCAATCAATTAAAAACAAAACTTTTATCTTTTCATCTCTCTCTCTCTCTCTCTCTCTCTCTCTCATGCATATCAACCTTTATCCCCAAATCAAAATCCCTACAACCCTAAATCCCCAAATCAAAATCATATTTGGTAGTTTTGATTGTGTATATAATGCTATGAGGTTGTTATAGCTTGGTCATGGTCGTTATGGAAGTGTTGTGAATGATATTGCGGAAGAGAATTGATGAGGTAAAAAATGGGTGTGAGAATCATGAACTGCTCTAAAATTCAAAGTAGTTGGAATCTAATAGAGAACGATTTTAGTTTTTTTGATAAGAAGTGGCTTGGGTTAAGGGGTGAGCCACGCTAGTGGCAATCAAATAAATAAAGGAAAAAAAAGCAAGTAAACAATTAATACACATTGGTAGAGCAGTTGGCGGGGACTAATACACATGTGCAAGTCACGTGTTTCATATTTCTATCTAATTTGATAATAAAACTAACGTCGAGATGCAAAATATAACAATAGTCATAGTTTATGATGCAAATATGCATTCGCATAATTTAGAGCATAGTTTAGAGGGGTAAAATGTAATTTATCCAATCTTTTAATAGTCTTTTTATTTTTACCAAATAATCTCTTAATTAATAGTTATATATATATATATATATTGAAAGAAATACTACATGATAAGACAATCAAATATTGGGAAAAGGACTAAGGAGTTCTCAATTTGTACCCGGTACTAGCAAAAAAAGCCAAAGGAATCATCGACTCCCAGCCATTGATAGTCATGCTGCAAAATTGTAAGAAAATCCACCAAACAAACAGAAAAAGTGTTACAAATATTTCTTACAACTTTCTAGTTTATACCAAACTACCAAATTCCAAAGCTGCAATTGTATGAGGTGCCGTTAACAACTTTTTTTGAAATTTTTCTACAATTTTTTTACTTTTTTTAATATATATATATATTTTTTTTTTTCAGTTTAATAAATACCGCTGAGTGTCTTTTTAACTTATTTCTAACTTTTTTTTTTTTGGTCTATTTTGCACGCTTGCTACCATTTCCCTTTATTTTTTAGTAAACACATGACAGTGATATATAACTAATAACATGCGTGGAAAAGAAAACCACGTACCAGATTGACAACGCATCCACGGCTATAGTGGCATTCTGTAGGAACCCAGTCATTAATATTAGTATTCTGTAGTACCAATTCTCCAAGCTACACAAATCACCAACAACACCAACATAAAAATAATATATAAATAAATAAATAATAAATGAAATCAAAGAAACAGTCGATTGTTGGAACAGTGAATATAAAACACACCAACTAAAATCTTCTATTCCCTTGGGTTGACCAATGTTTCATTTTTTTTTAATCCACCAATTATAATAATATATCATTTCTTTTTTCTTTTTCTTTTTTATGGGGATAGAATGTGAAGATTATGATTATTGGGGTGTAAAATAGAAAAAAGGGGAATTATTCGGAACTTTGAAAACAATATTCTCTTCTTTCGCTCTGTTTGTTTCGATAGAAAATCTTCTATAAAAATAATTTTTCATATCTTTCGATGTTTGGTAACATAAAAAAAAAAAAATCAATGAAAAACTATCTTTAATCAACGAAAAACCTTAACAAAAATAAGGCTTATTTTTTGTAAGTTTGTTTTCAAAAAAAAAAAAAAATTTGAAAAACAATCTCTCTCCCATGCTCTTCATCACTCCTATAAATAATTCTATTCATTTGTGCGAAGGAAACAAAAATTAATTTCACTCTTGGTTGGTCATAGAGCAAAGCTTGTTCAGCAATGGCTGTAACATCCTCGCTTCCACAGTAATCATAGCTGCCTTTGGGTAACCTTTATCATCAGTGGGTGGGAAAAATTTGGGTGCAAAATAAACAATTGCACTTCGAAAAAGTTGGGTTCCAGAATCAGAAGATTCCTTTATAAGACTGTCACGCCACTCCTTAAAGAGCAACCAGAGGTTTGGCATGAAATTTCCAGTAAAGGTCTAGCCCATGAAAGCCATTGGCCATACTGCTGAGCCACATTAATGGAGGAGCTAATAAAGTCTCTACTGCCATCTAGGGTCCTTATCATATTGGAAAAAGAATTTGTGCTTGCTTTCATGTCTCCTCCAATGGACAGGAAGCACTTCACATCCGTTTCTTGGGCTATTGACGTGAATTTGTTCAGGGAAGTAGGTTGTAGGGATTAAATCAGAAGGGAATTTTTCAGCTTTAGATGAACGCCAATAACCACCTCTGGTAGCAAGACGAGATGATGAGGTATTTTTGAGTGGCTTAGCCATTGAACGGAATAGACTGCAGATGGTGAAGTTGGCTTTGCTCTATGACCACCCAGGTAACATCTCTCTTTTTCTTGTATATATATATATATATATATATATAATTTTGTTGAGAATCAACTTTTTATTTATATTGATTACATTAATTAGTTTACACAATACACATTATATATATGTTTTATATTATACAAAAAATGTTATAAAAATTTTGTGCATACCAAATGCCAAACAACAAATAACAATCTCAAACTCATTTTCAAGATTTTTACTAAACACTGAAAAATGAAATAGTTTTTCAGAAAATACTTTTTTTGAAAAATGACATGTTTTCTAAAAAATGTTAATGTTGAATCAAACAGAACGATATATATAGTAGATTCTACTAAAATTTAATCAATAGGACACACTATTATTTTTGAAGAATCTTTTATATGTCTACATTGTATTTATAACGTAAATTTATAGTATAGACACAAAAATTTGTGACAAATGTATAGCATTTGTCACTTTTTATGTATTTATAATGTAAACTTCGTTATACCATACAATGTAAAAGAAGAATTTCTAATCGTAGAAACATTGAATAATTGATAGAGACCATCCACACGCAGAGAGAGAGAGAGAGAGAGAGAGAGAGAGAGAGAGAGAGAGAGAGAGAGAGAGAGAGAGAGAGAGAGAGAGAGAGAGAGAGAGAGAGAGAGAGAGAGAGAGAGAGAGAGAGAGAGAGAGAGAGAGAGAGAGAGAGAGAGAGAGAGAGACCATAGCATAACACCAGAAGCAGCAGAGAGTTTGAGAAATTCCCATAGGCCAGAAAAGGCTTCAATGGAGAACCCGTGCCAAGTCAAAGGACAGCCACCAAAAGCAGTATAGCCATACAACCCAAAAACCAAAACCCACCAGGAGATATCCAAAGCAAGAGCCGCACCCACAAGGCCAAAATCCAACACATAAACGAATAGCCAACTAGTTAACACATTCACCAATAGACCCACCAAAGAAACCCAAACAATCACTATGTTCTTCAGCTGGGACTGCAAGAACCTGTGCAATGGGAACTGAAACGCAAAGCTGAAATGCAATGGTATTAACCAACAAGCCACCACACCTGAAGCCTCTGCCACGTCATCGGGTTGTCCTATGAGTTTCAGCAGCGGAGTGGCGAAAACGTAGAAGGGTAGTAGCAAGAAACAGCATAGGACTAGCACAATCCATGACCTTTGCATGTATATTCCCAACATGTGGTACCTCTTCGCACCAAATGCTTGCCCACATAATGTCTCTAAGGCACTTGCCATCCCTAACTGCATGCCCAAAACAAAAATACCCAAAACCATGCAATGTTAAACAAATTAGTCAATCATTCTCTATTATTCTCTATTATTATATACATATCGTTTACTTCACACTATAAGGTATTTCGTTTTTCGGATATAAGTATTTTTTTGAACATGAGAAAATGATTGCTCGGATGCGTAAGATATATGCATCATCTCTTTTTCTAACAATGAGTAAGCCTCACACAATTGTGAGGCAATTGAGAAATGAAGATCATATATTCGATACATGAGATAATTAATTAGTATTCCGTATGTAATATTGAAGAATTACCAATAGTCCAAAATTGAAGCCAACAATGACAGTGTTGGCAATGGAAATGGCAGCAAGCTCAACTTCGCCAAGGTGGCCAGCGAAGGCTTGGGTGACAACGTTCATGGTGTAAGAAGCGATGCGGCTGAAGATGGCGGGACCCACGATGCGCCATAGCTTCTTGGATTCAATCCACACCCTTGATGAAAGATCTTTCTTTTCTTCATCTTTGAATCCAACTTCTGTGGTTTTTGATTCCGGTAATAGTGGCTCGTTAATGCTCCCCATCAGTGTGAGTTTAGAAATTAGAATTTAGAAACAGTCTCTGCCTAACTAAAGCCTAATGGCCTATCCCATCAAAAAAAAGAAAAGAGCCTAATGGCCTAAATTTAAGAGAGAGTGATAGAAGGGTAGGTTCATATATTGGCAGTTGATCGACTTTGAGAAGAGGGCACGTACAATATAAAAGGTGGATTTCATAAACAGACTATCAATTTAATCGTCAAAGACCGCTTAATTTTTGCGGTGTTGAATTGTGACAGCAGAGATATATATAAATATATACATATAAAGGTTGTTTTGTACCTGAGAAGTTGTTACGAAAACAATATTTTGTCTTCCATGTAAAGCTGTGGATAATAGTTTTTAAAAAATTTAAAATAGTGTTTATTAGAGGTTACAGTTAATTCAACCGGTAAAATTTCTAAAATAAAATATATCTATTTTTTCTTTGCAAAAATTGAATTACTTTTAGCAAATTAGGTAATTGTACTACTATACTATCTATTCAGATTAATCTGAATTCTCCACGCTCAAGAGTCAAAACACCCATCCTGACAGCATCATCAGTATCCAACTTCTTATCTTATAAAAAAAAATATCCAACTTTTTTTTATATTATTTTAGCCAGGTCGAAGAACACTCTAGTTAAAAAATTATCAAAAGAACATCTCAAATCCGGCTCTTTATAACTACTCAATTTTTAGTTAATCACTACGGCACTTAATAAGTTTGGATAGCACAGTAGCCTTCTGTAAAATAAAATAAAAATCTTCTTATTTATTTATTTATTTATTCAAACTCTATCTATCCTCTCTTTTTTTTCTCAAAAAAAAAAAAAAAAAAAAAAAAAATCTTTCTTTAAAAAAAAAAAATTATGTTGAATATTTAAATTGGATGTATAAGAAATTGAAGGGTAAGATTTAGAGTATATTTAGAAGGTTGGTGGCTAAAATAGAGGAGGAAAAATAAAAACTCTTTTTACTTTAAATGTCAGGCCACCGGAGGAACTAACTCTAAATTCGATGGTAAGTCAAGAGGTCTCTCAGGTGATAAGAAAGTAGGCTTCTCCTACTTTACTTATCCTGTAGAAGTTTCGTCCCTTTCATAAGGAGAGTTTGTTTGTTTAGTGTTTCTCTAGGAGAATCAAGTATTCTCGTAGAGCTAGTGGGGTTGTTTTTTTGTGGGGTATTTGGGAAACAGTTTTATTTCCTGTTGGTCTAAATATGGAAGAGCTGTCAAGAAATTGGCGCAACCTTTCGCTTTCAGAAAAAGAACAGACGGGGTTCGCTATACCGGAAGATCACAGAAAAGGCGAGTTTGTGATTGCAGCGAAATTTTTGACCTCTCGCTTTCTTCAAATGGAAGCAGTCGCCAGGACTTTTAAACAATTGTGGCGAACGGGGAATGGTTTTAGGGTACGCAATCAAGGGAACAACATTGTTCTGTTTGTGTTTGACAATTTAATGGAGGTGGACAAAATCCTCAAGAATCAACCGTGGAGCTTTGACAAACACTTGATACTCATGCAACGGTATTCAGGAGAGGTTCCAGTCATAGAGCTGGTTTTTGAAAAAGTTCCTTTCTGGGTGCAAGTTCACGATCTTCCTATCAGTTTCATGACGAGGAAGGTGGTTGAGAACTTATGTGAGGTCGTGGGGGAAACCCAGAAAACTGATGGTGCTGTGGATGAGGACGGTGGTAGTTTTTTCCGTGTCAGGATAGTGGTTGATATTACACTTCCCCTTTGCCGTGGTAGGGTAATCACATTACCAAAGGGAAACAAGAGTTGGGTCCAATTCAAGTATGAGCGACTACCGAGTATATGTTACTGGTGTGGCCATTTGGATCACGACGACAAGGATTGTAATCTGTGGATTGAGAGCAACGGCACGCTTATTTCGGAGCAACGACAGTTTGGTCCTAACCTAAGAGCAACTCCCTATCGATCCACAGGTAGGGATGTCATCTATGTGCCAGGATACTATGAGGAGAGGAAACGCAGTATGCAGGCGAGAAAGCAAGCGGAGATGGTAGCCCAAGAAAAAAGCAGAAACGGGTCAGTTACCGTGCCAACAGGAGGGGTGAATTCCGATATGGAAGAGGGAGGGGGTGGACAGGGCGGTTCCACCAGTACGGCTGGGGGAGTCCATTCACGTGAGCAACAAATGAAGGAAGCCGTTACTACCGTTTTTGATGAAGACAGTAATAATATCCCATTAAGTTCGCAGGTGTTGAATGCAAATAATGAGGACAGCAATAATGTTCCATTAAGTTCGCAGGTTTTGATGGCAAATAATGAGGCGGCAATTACATCACAGCTGGGAGGTTTTGAAATTGATCCGGTTGGTCTAAATTTGGGAAGCATTAATCACGGTCTTCATTGGGCCACCACGGAATCAAAGGGGTGTAATAAGGGGAATGTGGAGGAATTAAATGCCGAGCCAAATTCTGGGGATCAGGGCTTTAATGTTCCACCCGTTAGGCCTTTTCAATGTGATTTAATTTCAAGGGGAAAAAACCTAGCCGCCCAAAACAAAGCCTCGGCTTCACAAAACCCTAGGGTTTTAATCCATGAGATTAGAGCACAACCAACGGCTGAGATTGAAGAGCAGCCACCCAATGTTAGAACTTGGAAACGCATGCTACGTCAACCACAACCAAATGAAGTGAGTGTCCAACCAAATTTAGAAAAGAAGAGGAAAGAACGTGAGAATGATGGGGTCTCATTGTCTCACAAACGGATGCATGTATCTCAAGAAGGTCGGAATCCAATTAATTCAGTGGTGGAGGCTGTTGATCAGCCCCGCCAAGAGCCATGAGTCTCCTAGCATGGAACTGTCGCGGGCTTGGGAACCTGGTGACAGAGAAGGAGCTTGGAGATTTAATCCAGGCAGTGTTTGTGGCCGAGACATGGACGGATGAAGCAAGGCTAAAAATAATTAAACGGAAGTTGAAGTTTGATCACATGTTCTTAGTTCATCGGGTCAATAGAGGGGGTGGCCTTGCTCTTTTTTGGAAGGATTCAATTAAGTTACGAGTGGAAACATCTTCAAAAAATCACATTGACTGTATTGTTGGGGGAGGCAGTGATGGAGATTGGAGGTTCACTGGTTTCTATGGTGAGCCAATTACGCATAAACGTCACGAATCGTGGTCTCTACTTCGACAGCTGAGTAGCCAATATGATCTTCCCTGGTTGTGTGTCGGTGATTTCAACGAGATTCTGAGGGGGTCCGAGAAGAAAGGTGGGTCGAATAGAAATCACGCCCAGATGCAGTTGTTTAGGGACACCATAGATGAATGTGGTTTTCTTGATATGGGGTATAAGGGCAATCCTTTCACGTGGAAGAAATTTTATCGGAATGGGGATTCTGTTTGGGAGAGACTGGATAGGAGTTTGGCAAACAATGAGTGGCTGGTACGGTTTGGGGGTTCTTCGGTTCAACACTTGACATGTAGCACTTCTGATCACTGTCCCATTCTTATTCTCCCTGAAATCTTGGTACCAGCTAATCAAGACAAGCCATTCCGTTTTGAAGAGATGTGGGTGGGAGAAGAAGGGTGTACGAAAACCATCAAGGTTGAATGGGGTAAGAGGGGAGTTGCTCATGATGGTTCGGGTATAGTGACAAAGATTGAACACTGCGGAAAGGCTTTGAAGCATTGGAGTAGTCGCAACTTTGGGTGTATCAGAAAGGAGTTAAAAATAAAACAAAAACTCCTTGCAAAGGCAGAGTTGGAGGCACTCACTTCAGGTATAAACTTTCGGGCAAGGCAATTGAGATGCGAAGTCAATGATTTACTTGACAAGGAAACAAGAATGTGGTTCCAAAGATCCCGGGCTCTGTGGGCGACTCATGGAGATAAAAATAGCAAATATTTTCATAGTCGAGCCATACAAAGGTTTCGAAAAAACAAAATTGATGGTATAAGGGATGAAGCGGGTCAGTGGAGATCGGATCCAAAAATTGTAGCTAATGTGATGGTGGATTTTTTCGGCAACCTATTCTCATCGTCCAATACAGTTCAACCCGAATTGGCTTTGGATTCAATACAAGCCATGGTGACCGAAAATATGAATAGACAATTGTTGGTAGAATTCACAGAAGCTGAAGTTAAGCTTGCTCTCGATCAAATGGCCCCACTAAAGGCTCCCGGGCCAGATGGAATGCCACCCCTTTTTTATCAACATTATTGGGATTTGGTGGGTAAGGATATCACTACTTCTGTACTTTCCTTTCTAAATACTGCCACATTGCCTGAGCATCTAAATCACACATTCATCACTTTAATCCCAAAGGTTAAAAATCCCGAACTTGTTTCTGAATTTCGCCCCATAAGCTTATGTAATGTGTTGTATAAAATCTTCTCGAAGGTTTTGGCAAACAGGTTGAAAAATATACTTCCTCATATCATCACTGAACACCAAAGTGCCTTTACCAAAAATAGGCTTATTTCCGACAATATTCTTTTGGCTTTTGAGTCGCTACATTGTATGAATAAGCATAAATCTGTCAAAGGGGGCTTTATGGCACTCAAGTTAGATATGAGTAAAGCCTATGACCGTGTGGAATGGCCTTTTTTAGAGTGTATTATGAGGAAAATGGGGTTTGATGAACGATGGATTTCACTCATGATGCTTTGCGTGTCAACGGTCTCTTATTCTATACTCATCAATGGGGCGCCGAATGGGTTCATTAGACCAACAAGGGGGATACGACAAGGAGACCCCCTATCTCCATTCCTATTCTTGTTATGCACCGAAGGGCTTCATGGGCTTATCTCCCAATCCGCCTTGAGAGGGGATATTCATGGTTTCTCAATTTGCAAAAGAAGTCCTCCACTAACCCATCTGTTATTTGCAGATGATAGCTTATTGTTTTGCAGGTCTAATGAAGAGGAGTGCCGGAAAATAATGGAGATACTTAATGTTTATGAGAGGAGCTCAGGTCAACAGATCAACAAAGACAAAACAACCATCTTCTTTAGTAAATCCACTAGTGAAGAAGAGAAAGTGTTGATCAAAGATATCTTGGGAGTGGCAGAAATTCGGCACTATGAGACATACTTGGGGTTGCCATCTTTAGTTGGGAAAAACAAGAAAGCGAGCTTCAATTATATCAAGGAGCGAGTTTGGAGGAAACTCCAAGGTTGGGAAGAAAAATTGCTATCTCAAGCGGGTAGAGAAGTGCTCATCAAAGTGGTGGTCCAAGCCTTACCAACCTACACAATGAACTGTTTCAAACTCCCCATTGGCTTGTGCAATGAGATCGAGAGTCTAATTCGTAAATTTTGGTGGGGGCAACGTGGGGACCGTAGAAAGATTCATTGGGTTCGATGGGAGGAGCTATGTAAACCGAAAAATGAAGGAGGGATGGGCTTCAAAAATTTGGCCATTTTCAACGATGCTCTCTTAGCAAAGCAAGCATGGAGATTATTCCAAAACAAACACTCCCTGCTTTATAGAGTGTTTAAATCCAAAATTTTCCCTCACTGTTCGTTCATGGAGGCAGCGGACTCATCAAATGCTTCATATGCATGGAGGAGCATTTTAAAGGGGAGGGATGTGCTTAAGGAAGGCATGAGATGGAGGGTGGGGGATGGAAACTCAATCCGGGTTTGGACAGATCCGTGGCTGCCTTCAGACTTTCTGCCATTTGTCTCTTCACCGGTGGCACAGAATTTTGAGGAAGCCAAAGTAGCAAATCTCATTGATCCTGTCTCCAAGCAATGGCGTACGGCATTTATTCAATCTAGATTCTCACCAAGGGACACTGAGTTGATTCAGTCCATCCCCTTGAGTTCTTTTCCCATGAGGGATAAGCTAGTGTGGCCTCATACCCCAAGCGGAGTGTATACGGTTAAATCGGGGTACCGGTTCCTCTGTAGAGCGCAGAGCTTTGATGAGAATAATTACCAACCTATTGAGACCAATTTGTGGAAGAAGGTTTGGGGGTTACAGGTGCTGCCTAAGGTTAGGAACTTAGTTTGGAGAGCCATCAAAGATTCAGTGCCTTCCAAAGTAAACCTTAGGAGGCGCAGAATACTAGCGGAGGATGTGTGTGATCATTGCAAAGGAGCACCTGAAGATACGGTTCATGCTCTATGGTCCTGTCCGTTTCTCGCACCAGTGTGGGCCCATGATCCATGCTGGAACTTCAGGGCCTCCCAAACGTTCGCAACTTTCACAGACCTTGTGGAGTACCTAATCATGAAAGGGGTTGATTTGAACTTCTTCAGTAACGTGGTTTGGACAATTTGGCATCGCAGGAATGCACTTCGAACTTGCGATAAACCATTTCCAATCCACAGGGTTCTCCGTGATGCTCAGTCTATTCAAGCTTCCTTTGTTCGTTCAATTCCACCGAAACCTCCAGATGAAGTCAATCACCTTCCTCGTCACACGGGTTGGTCACCTCCAGTGAATCACATGCTCAAGGTTAACTTTGACGGGGCTACTTTCAGAGAAGACCAGAAGGCAGGGGTCGGGGTAATCATAAGGGATGAATTTGGCCATGTCTTAGCATCCATGGCTGATACCTTTCCTTTACCATTTTCGGTGGATGCCGTGGAAGCTTTGGCAGCCACGAAAGCTCTTATGTTTGCCCATGATCTCGGTTTATCAGCCATCGTGCTTGAAGGTGATTCCAAACACACTATTGACTCCTTGACAGGTGATGATGAGTCTATAGCAGATATCGGGCATCTAATAGAGGAAGCAAAGCAGTATGGGAGACAGTTTAATGTAATACAGTATAGACATGTTAAGAGAGAATGTAATAAGGCCGCTCATAACATTGCTAGACATGCAAGACATGTTAGCGAGTTTTCGGTGTGGATGGAGGATGTTCCTCCACACCTCTTTGCTGTAATTCAAGCCGATTCGGCTTTCATTAATTAAATTGCAGTGTTCTTTCTCAAAAAAAAAAAAAAAAAATGTCAGGCCACCGTGCAATTTTTTTTTAACAATTCAATAGTTGAGGAAGAGAGAGAAGACTAAGACCTTGAATGTTTAAATTAAAAACTCTTTTTGTGACTTTTTTTTTCTCAATTTATGTGATACTTAATTATAAGTACACAAGACACCCATGGGTGTGGGTGTCTTGTGTACTTATAATTAAGTATCACATTTTACGCCAAAAGTCTTGTAACACAACTGACACTTCCTAATATTTTTAATGAAGAGTTCAGAATTTTAAATCACCCGGCCACTCCAACTATCTAGTTAAAAAAAAAAAAAAAAGTACCATCTTTGATCTTCATTTGTTTATATGGTCACATAGCTAGGATAAGTGGAGGGGCATCGACGGATTGCGGTAATATGAGCTTTTACGTGTGAAATCTGCTGGTTGTTGCCTTTTTTTTGTATTTCCTAATGATAAGGCAAATAAAAAGGAGTAAAACCCCGGTTTTTTTTTGTAGAGACTATTTTTTTTTTTTTTGAGAGACAAAAAGAAGTAAAAAAACATTTGTAAACTTCTTGATTCTTGTTACAAGTGATGTGGTCCATCATTCTACTAAAAAACTGCCACTTTTTTTAAATTGTTAGTTAAAAAAAAATTTAAAACAGAAATTAATTACTGACTCAGCAATTTTAAACAAATGGAAGTTTTTTAGTGGAATGGTGGACAAATGACGTGGTCCACCAGAGGACCTTATAATTTCTCCCCAAGGCCCCAACCCCCTTCTAGAAATTAAGAGGATAACGTTCTTTATTCATGTGAAAATTGGACAAGCTTTCCTTCTCTGTTGGGTTTCTTTTATTAATGATAGGGGAGAGCAATGATGATAAATTTGTTTCCTTTTTTTTTTTTTTTTTGAGATTTGAACCCGTCTCTTGCCTCCCACACCTCACAAGCATTTATACTTTTGAAGTAACCACTGCACCAAGAATGCGTGGTATTTGTTTCCTTTCTTTGGTGAAAATATAAATTTGTTTCCTTCCACTAGTGTAACGTAGTTCGTCCAAATTAATTTTAATGTATCCTATCTTATATCGTTTTCAGACAGTTTTGGATGACATTGGGTTATGTACTTGTGTGTGGCAATATCAAGAGTTGTCTATAGAGTTATAAAACTATAGGCAATCTTGACTTTAATATTCCTTAAATAGAGAGATTTTCTTAACAAAAATCAATAAATAGGGACAAAAATGTATTTTGGAGACTATATTTGGACATGCTAGATAAGTTCGAAACTTCGAATTTATTGCCTTTAACGGTTACTCTCTCAGTCTATCATATTGATTCCTTATAAAATTTTAATTTTTTTAAGGAAAAAATATTGAATTATTTGAATGTATTTATTTTCAAATAATTATTTGGAATTTTTAATAACATTGTTTTTTTTTTTTTTTTGAAAACGAAATTATGTTTATTAATCTTTCAAAATAATTAATCTTTTATACACATTGACATTGTCATCCATATAAAATAGGGTGAGTATTGTTGATTAATCAAGGATTGGCATCCAAAAATTGTTAGCTGTTTGATTTATCTGGTTTGCATTTCTCCAAAAATTCTAGGATCAAAACCTTTAATAAAATGTCAGAGGTATTATAAATCTTAACTTATAAACTGATATACCACCACACGTCTTTGGTGCGATGGTTACTCCACAAGTATAAGTGCTTGTGGAGTGTGGGGGGTAAGGGCCAGGATTCAAGTCTCTTGGATGGAGCTTCACACACATATACATTTAAATTAGGCTAGAGTAGAATTTTATCTTGTATAAAAATAAATTTAAAAAAAAAACTTTTAAATTAATGCCAGTAACAATGAATGTGATTGATGGATTTCAACTATCTCATAAATGAATATTTGAATTGTGTCTTTAAGATTTATCACACATCAATTTGTAATCTCATTAATGTTGTAAAATGTTTTTTTTTTTTTTTTGAGAAACATGTTGTAAAACTTATAATATCCAATTGATACAATTTTTGTTCCCCTGCCTAGTCTATACCTAAGTAAACCAATGCTTTAAAGATATCCATTAACCTTTCTTTTAATTATAATACCGCATTAAAAATAAATTTACTAGTCAATATCAAGACACTGTAGTTACTTATGTATTATAATGGACCTTTAAATTTTAAAATTACATTAAGGAATTAGATTTTGTTGATGAGACTTTTTTTTTTCCAGCTGGGTAAATTTATATTTTTATGCTTCCATAATTCAATTGATCTTTTTTTTTTTTTTTTTTTGAGAATCGTAGTTCAATTGATCTGATCCTAAAGAAGTCATAAAATTGGATAAATATGAATTGAAATTAATACAATTGTCCCCTTGTCCCTTTCAATGAGATTCTCAGGGTGTTTATATATGCTCTATCAGCTAAAAGATAATACGTATTTCACTATTTTTTTTTTCCTTTAAACTAAGACGAGAGAATGTTTTTAAGTTTTAATGGAAGCATATATCTAATTTGAAGGTTAGTCTAAAGATCCAATGGCAGAAGTCACATGGGTCAACTAATAGCCTAACAAGAATATGAATATGGTGAGTGAAATCCTCTTAAGGTATCAAAACATAACAAAAAAAAGGGGGAAAACCCAAAAATTCCCAAAATAGAAGAAGAATTTGGTCTTTATTATGCCATTTCATAAAAACCTATAAGATTTTTAAAAGGCTAAAGTTCATGGTATAATCTTAGGAAATTCAAATTTAATTTATTGTTCAATCTATTCTTTTGATCGGGCTGAAAAACCGTTGTTCTTCTACATCCTCTAAATTAACCTAGTCTATGAAAATTGAAAAATTAGAAAATACAAACTTGAAGAAAAAAAAAAGTTCTTATTTTATTTCTTTAGGTAGGATTTTGGATTGAATAAAGTTTGTTATTAAAAGTATTTTGCAATCTTTTTTGTGGATTTGGTTGATAATCTCATATCTGTTGATCTATGATTGTTATTTTTTATCCCTTGTCTAAGGAAAAAAGAATATGTTAATTATGATGATGGGTTAATCTATAGTCTACTGACTCTTTTTTTTTTTTTTTTTTGCTGAAATATATTCTACTGACTCTACTTAATAAAGACTCCCCTCCATTTATTATTATTATTATTATTTGTTTGTTTTGTGTTTTTTTCTAGCCTTCCTTTTAGCTAGGAAAACTTGTTAAGATTTCCGAATTTACCCGAAATATACAAATATCAAAGTGCAGCGAATAGCTATGTGTCGACTAGTCAAGCACTCTCTTTCTTGGGAGAAAATTTTTCCTAAAAGGAGATTCCAAAGTAACCAAGGTACCTATTTATATCCCATCAAAAAAGAGAAGAAAAAGAAAGAAGGTACAAACAAAAACAAAAAAATTAAAAAGCAAAAAATAAATAAAAAGTATTGGCTCAGTACCTATATGTCTATATGCATTAGTATATACTAACAAATTAATTATATATATATATATATATATAATTAATTTGTTAGTATATACTAATGCATATAGACATAAAAATAAAATTTAATTACAAAATTGATTGTAGTGTAAGTACTTATATGTCTATATGCATTAGTATATACTAACAAATTATATATATATATATATATATATATTAAAAGAAAGTATAAAAATAAGGACAAAATTTAACTACAAAATTGGTTGTAGTCTAAGATTACAACCTTACTCAATCAAATAAATATTATTATATATTTTGAAAATCCAACTGTTAATTAAACGTTCTTTATACTCTTAATACACACATCAAATTTTGTGTAAATCGGAAATTATTTACTATATAATTAATAAGCTTATATTTTATGCATAATTTTAAATTACAAAAACTTGCAATTTAAACAATTTTTTGATGACATATCTATTAGTCTTTAATTTTCTAGAAATTTTACAAGTATGAAAAATATAAGAAATCGTACTCCAATGATGGATTTGTCAAACTTCACCTCTAATAATGTGGCCAAACTTTGTCCTAAAAATAATGTGGCTTCAAAATTCAGATGCGTGGTAGCAAAAAAAGAAGCTCTTGCTTTGAGCTGAATGAGCTTGAATCCCATGATGAGAGCAATCGGAACTCATGATTTTGGGGCTGTTTGACATTGTTATTTAAACAATAGTTTTCAGTATTTAAACAACAATAACACTTTTGACATATATTTTTATAATACTCAAATACATATTTTCACAATACTGAAAACTGAATAACAATACTTAAACACTGCTCCTTTATTTCCTTGTTTTCTTAGGGAAATATTGTAGTAGCCGAACTTGATAGAGCTGGACAGTGTGTGATTTGGTATTTTGGTTATTTAAGCCAGCCTGACTCAGCCCAATGCTCATTAAAGAAAATGGGCCAAGCCGAAGGCCTAAAAATAAAAATGGGTGTCCTTTTGAAGTTTTTGCTGAGCTTGCACAATTCCACGTAGCACCAGTACAGGCCCACACCAGAAACTCATTCAATGACACCTATATTTAGTGCTGCGAATTAGAGGCATCAAGGCCCACAGTAATCAATCATTCAAGTCTGTTTGCAAACTTATAAGTAATGAGCTAACTCATAAGTATTGTAATTTTTTTTAGACGATAGGTAACATTAAAAAAAAAAAAAAAAAATCCATTTTCAAGTCAATGTTATGATGATTATACATAGTTGGTTGGAATTTAAAAATATAAAATATAAAAATGATGATTATACATAGTTGGTTGGAATTTAAAAATATAAAATATAAAAAAGAAGAAGAAGACTATACCTAGTTGGTTTAAAAAATCTTTATTACAAATTTATATGAAATTCTTGTGGTAAAATAATGGTTGAATGACTAAATTCAACATTTTTTAACAGCTTAAAATTTTTTAATTAAGTGTTAGATTTTCATGGCATCAAGAGGAGGTGTTGGAAAAATGGAACATCTCACGTGTTTCGGTGTTTGGCTTCACTTAAGGGAAATACGAGGCAATAGATGAAGGAGATTGTTTGAATAATGATCAAATAATTAAATTCACAAATAATTAAACCAATAATTTTTGAGATTGACAAGAAAAATCAAAACAAAAATGAAATTAATAACTACATCAAAAAACTGCTAAGAGCCTTGTAACTCAATCGGCATCTTGTGATCTTTCTAACGAAAACATTTAAAATTCAAATCAAACCTCCCATTCTCTTTTTTCTAGGGACCCCTTATTGAAACTATCAAATTTATCAAAATTATTAAAAACAATAATAGTTTCAATACTTAATGGGCATTTGCATTTCAAGTAACAACTAATGAATATGCTCATCGATTAGAGAAATGTTACGTCCACAATATTTTCACAACAAATCTTAAGTGGTATATGGTTACTGGCTGTTATTGGTGAGCAAAAAACTAACTCAAGTGGTAGATTCAAATTAGAACCAATAATAACTTACTACTTATGATTTGTTGTAAAAGTATTATGAAAATATTGTGAACGTAGCACTTCGCCATCGATTATGATTGCAACCCCATTTTTCCAAGCTAAAGAACCCCCAAAAAATCAATTACCCAAAACTGGATTAGCAGAAGAATTGTATATTATTAGGGAGTATACACCGCGGGCTGGTGCAACTAAAAGTGAAAAAAATCCAAAATCCATCAAAATTGCTGTCATTGTTGGACCTCCGATTGATCTTCTACTTCATCTTGTGGGTTAGGACTTGACCATTTATTTACGCGAATGCTAGCTTTCTCAGCCTGAAATCCATGAATACAAGAAATGAATTCATATGGGTTTTACATGCACAAGCACAACACAATGTCAACGTTATTATAACAAGTGAAATTGTGTTAAATTATAGTACCTCCTTTTCCCAATCGCATCGTGCTGTTATGATAGCCAAAATCACTGTTTGGATTGCAGTCCCACCCAAAATCATTCCACCCCAGATACCCTGCCACATCAATTAGTAGAATTACATTTCAACACATTGGAATCCTAGTCATGCCAAATGGAAAATTCTTTGTAGAGGAGCTTATACGAGGTAAATTCACCGAGAAAAACATAATTGGTTTTTTTTTTTTTTAATTTGTTTTTTAGTTCGTTAACCTTTTCTTTTAACAAACTGGTTCTAAATTCTAATATAACCATATAAATTCCTTAGTTTAAATTTGATTCTTTCAGATATCCATTCTCACCAAAATCAAGTTTTTAAAATTTTGGTGTTTGGCTGCACATGCATATTTCCACTATAAAATTTAAATTTTCTTGTGCATGTTAAACACCCACATGAAAAATTGGACTGGTTTTGGTTTAACTTGTATCAGAACCAAACTAATGTTGGGTGCACATGCACCATTGTCCAGCCCATGAAGAATAAAAGCCCAAGTGATAGGCTTGAATAGCAAGGAGTAGGGGTGTGCAGAAAACCCGCCAACCTGCCAAACCCGACCCAACCTGACCAAACCCGGCAGGTTGGGTTGGTTTTTAGGGCTTGGTGGGTTGGGTTGGGTTACAAATTTTTTTTTTTATAGTGGGCCGGGTTGGATTTGGGTCATAAAATTACAAACCCGCCAAACCCAACCTGTAATACCCCACATACTTTATTTGAGGTTATTATTAAATTTTCTTTTAAATATAATTGATGGGCCATAGGTATTTTTTTTATTAGTAACTCCAGCCCGCTACTTCACTAAGCCCACATCTCTAATACGAACTACAAGGTAGAGGAAGAGACAGTCAGGGTTTTCATAGACAGGATTTTATCAAAGAGGCTAAGAGGTTTTTCCTTGGAGTTTAAAGCACATACAATTGAAGAGGCAAAATTGCTCAGGGGCATAAGATTTGGGCTACGAAATCAAGGTGAGAACCCATCTCAATATTTCTATATTGTTTATAAATCTTGAGATATACTTACGATTTTGGCAGCATGATAAGATTCAGTTATGTCTACGATTTGACTAATCGATTACAATGGAAAGATGGTTATAATATGAGTGTTATTCATGTAAAGATCCGATTGTAATACTCTTAAGTTAATGGTACTTCTGTATTTTATATTGATTACCCATTGAAATTGAGGACCTTGGGGCTAACAAAGGATTATATATATTAGATTAATTCCTAAAAGTGAGTACACGATTTCATTGAATTGCCTACAGATTTCATTTGAATAGAGATTCCATGATTATAACCTTAAATCCTAAGGTGGCCCTGTATCCTTACGTTTTCAATGGGAATATTAATTTGAGGTCTAGGGTATTTCAGCTGTTGCTTCTCTAATAGTAATATGAGATTTGACCCAATGCAAGGAAACGTATTGGCTTCTGTGTATATGGCCTGTGTATATGGCTTGCACGTTGCACACTGTGCATCCCTAGAACAAGTGATTTTTGCCATCAAATTTCCTTCGAATATGTATATATTATGTCCTATTAGATCTGTCACGTTTTCTTTGATTATATATATTAGGTTGGATTAATGTTTTCTTCGGTTAGAATATCATTGGTTAGAGAAACTTTATTTTAGTGTTAAAAGTGTTATTAGTTCAGCAAAGTATAACCCTAGTGAGTCTATTTGTGTAGTTCTATAAGCTTTATATTTTGTAGAGGATATTAAGTATATTTCCATGATTGATTATAGGTTCTATTTAAGAGTGTTTTGAGGCTTTTTGGAGGGTGTTTCAGCTGAACTTTTAGAGTGATTCAAGTGCTGTAAGCAATTATGAATAATATGCACAAGTTTTATTCTTTAGGTTCTTAAAAGTTAAAGGTTTTCAAAAGTTATGTTTTTAAAGCTTACGTTTTCTAAAGTTTATTGAAAGCGTTATTTTTACATCATTGAAAGAGAAACTTCGACTTTTAGACAATGTTTTAAAGAGACTTTGAATTTTAAATAACGTTTTGAATGTCCAAATCTCATTTAAAAGATGATTTCTAAACTAAATTATTTTCCGAAAATAATTGAGTTTCAAAGTAAGTTTTCTAAAAAGGTTCTGGTTCTTTAAGCTTGTTTAAAACCAAGTGATTTCAAAGTCATATTCTTATTTATCAAATAGTATTTAAGACGTTTCTTTTAGCAAATTGGGTTTTCAAACTTACTCAAGAATTGTAAAAATATTTATATAACCTCTTCAGTTCTTATTCATTCCCTAAGAGAGTCAAGCATCCTTTGATTGAGTTTCAATTCAATATTGTGATATTCGATATGTCTCTATATTAAAAAGATTATTTTATTTTGTATATATTTTGTTTTGTGATATGTGACTCAAAATGAGTATTTTTAGAATTGATCAGATGTATGTGTAAATTCGCTCACAGGATTGTATGTAAGAATATGTGTTGATCTCTCACTAGCAGGGGTTAGATGTTGGTATCCGCTCATAGGATTGTATGTGAGAATATGTGATGTGTGACATTGTGCTCTGATCAATTATATGTATATGTTTTCTAATGATTTTAAGATGTGATTACATATGTATTAAGTGATTCATTATATGTTTTAGAATAATTATTTTTGACATCATTGAATGAGCTTGTGAAAAATCAAAATACTCGTGCTTTGCTTGACTCAATTCCGTTGTATATTCTGTATAATTACTTACTAGATGTGTGGCTCACCCCCATCAATTACTATTTTCAGATTAAAGTGTAGTTGGGAATATAGAACATTTGGATCGCTTTGTAAGGTGCAAGGTAGAGCGTGGAAGTTGTAGGCAACTTCAGTGTTACTTGAAGACTTATAGAACTTCAGTTAACTTTATTTTGTAATTCATGTTTTATATAGTGGAGATTATTTTCAATTGGTGGAATTTAGATTTTTGTAAGAGGTTTTTAAGAGTACTTGTTTCTTTGGAATTCTAATTTATTTGGATCAATTATGTTTATTGAGTTATATAAGTTCAGCAGGTTAGTCATGCATCTGAATTCATGTTCCATGGATTTGGGTTGTGACACGACTAGACCCACTCATATTTTAATATATGTTTAAAATATATTATATGTTTAATAAATTAAAAAAAAAAAACTAACTGTAGAGCACTTCCTTGGTTCCTACTATCATATATAATATAAAATCCTATTAGTTTTTTTAATATATATTTAAATATATTATATAATTAATAATTTAAAAAAAAATAGATATATTTTGTTTATAACTGAGTTAGGAATTCATGTATATTTTGTTTATAAGTGAATTAGGATGCTAGTTCATTTATATTTTGTTTATTAACTCAGTTGGATATTTAAACATATTTTGTTTACAACTAAATTGGAATATTAGTTTATATATTAATGTATATTTTGTTTATCAACTCAGGTGGTAAGCGTGATATATTTTTTTCTGCTCAATTTAATAATAATAGTAATAAAAAAATTGTCCAACCCATGAGTTCAACCCGACCCAACCCAACCCATGTGGGTTGGGTTGAATTTTTTTTGACCCACCATTGTGGGTTGGGTCGGATCGGGTTGGACTTATGTGATGGGTTGGGTTGAATTTTTTTTTTACCCACCATTATGGATTGAATCAAAAAATTCCCTCAACCCGACCCAACCTGACCCATGCATACCCTAGCAAGGAGTCCTAATTCCTAGCAAAGTACTGTACGTGGGTATCAAGATTCCTATTCCTAATTGATGAGTGTGAGGGCACGCTTTTATATGTAAAAGGCATGCGTGTGGCGTGCTAAAAAGTAGAACACAAAAAACAAGAAGAAAAAGGAGGCGCCGCACAGTGAAAAGAAAAAGAAATAGGGCTCTGCACAGTAAAAAAGAAAAGGGTAAACTACATATTTGGTCCTTATCCTTTATAGTATATTTCAATTTGGTCTCTAACCTTTCAATTGTATCAATTTGGTCCTTAACTTTTCAGTGTCGTGTCAATTTAGTCCATGTTGTTATATTTTGGATGAAAATTGATGACATGTCAAATGGTCAAAATAAAATTATAGTGTATTGTCACATTAACAAAAGCTAATTTTTTATTTTAACCATTAGACGCATTATCAATTTTCATCTAAAAAATAACAGTAAGGACTAAATGACATGATACTAAAATGTTAGGGACCAAATTGACACAATTGAAAAGTTAAGCACCAAATTGAAATATGATGTATAGAATAGGGACCAAATTCTAAGTTTACCCAAAAGAAAAAAAATAAAGAAAAAAGTTTGCTACATTTGAGAAAGATAATTTGTGTGTATAAGCAAAGAAAAAAAAAAGATTTTTTTTTAGCCGTGAGGCATACACAAGAATTGTTATAATTGATTTGATAATAGTGAAATTATTCGAAGTTTGTCCCGTGATTTTTCTCTTCAAGAGAAAGGGTTTTCCACGTAAATATTTGTGTTCTTGTGTGCAATTGCTATTTTGGATTGCTAATATTTGTGATAATATCATTTGAGACCCAACAAGTGGTATTAGAGCTCAGGTTAGAGTGGAAGCGATGGCCGAAAAAGAAGGCAAGGGTTCAGGAATTGAGAAATTTGATGGAACAGACTTCGCGTATTGGAGGATGCAGATTGAAGATTATCTCTATGGGAAGAAATTGCATCGGCCTCTTTTGGGGACGAAACCTGAAACTATGAAAGATGAAGACTGGAACCTTTTTGATAGACAGGTATTGGGAGTTATTCGATTGACTCTGTCAAGATCAGTTGCGCACAATGTTGTGAAAGAAAAGACCACAGTGGATTTGATGAAGGTTTTGTCTAGCATGTATGAAAGACATTGGCTAACAACAAGGTGTATCTGATGAAGAAGTTATTTAATTTGAAGAAGGTAGAAGGCACTCCTGTAGCGCAGCATCTGAATGAGTTCAATACAATCACAAATCAATTATCCACGGTGGGAATTAAATTTGACGATGAGGTTCGTGCGTTGATACTTTTGGCTTCTTTACCAAACAGTTGGGCAGCCATGAGAATGGCGGTGAGTAATTCTACAGGGAAAAGCAAACTCAAATATGATGATATTCGAGATTTGATTTTAAGTGAAGAGGTTTGCAGGAGAGATGCAAATATAGACAATGCACAAGATCAAGCTTTTGTCACGGAGAACAAGAGTAGAGGTAGAAGCAGATGACCTAATGATTGGAAATTCAATGGTAGGTCACAATCAAGAGATAGATCTCAGTTTAAGGAAACTAGAGAATGCTTCCATTGTGGGAAAAATGGTCATTTAAGAAGAGATTGTTGGCATTGGAATAAGGAAAAAAAATAAAGGAAAATATGAAAAGAATGATAGCGAGGAAAATACTACAACTGCTGTGAATGATGAGGATGTTATGGTGCTCTCTATTGAAGAGCAAAAGTGTGAGCATGTTGTTAATAATGATGTTGAGTAAGTTGTTGATTCTGTAGCCCCCCACCATATCATCCATACGAAGGGGTTATTTACCACGTACAAAGTAGGAGACTTTGGTACAGTGAAGATGGGTAATTCTAGTTAATAAAAAATTGTGAGAATTGGTGATATGTGCATTGGAACCAATGTTGGTAGCACTATGATGTTGAAGGATGTGCGAAATGTTCCAGATTTAAGGATGAATGTGTTTTCTACATTGGCCATGGATCGAGCGGGTTATTGTAACTACCTTAGTAATGGAAAATGAAAACTTACTAAGGGGCCATTGGTTGTTGCAAGAGGACATGCATGTTGCAGTTTGTATAGGACTCATGTGAAGACCTGTAAGAAGAAGTTCAATGAGATTAAAAATTTTGAGAAGACTTCAAAGATGAATGTTGGGACTAATAGTGTTGAAACCAAGAGGGTGAAATTCTCATTGCCTAATAGTGCTTCATAAGAAGAAGTGGTAGGTGATGAAGAATATGAAGATGTTAAGGCTACATGGGATGACGATGAAGTGAAAGATCCTAGAGGGCTTGAGCAGGGGGAGCAATATCCTCCACTAGAGATTGTTGAACCTCATGAGAAGAGGACTACCGGAAAACATCATACTATTAGCTTCAAGAATAATTGGGCTTCTGATGAAGGGGAGCCAAGGGATTGGATTAAAGAAATCCCAGATGAGATTAATTATTTGAGAATGAAAGGGATTGGCGTTGATGAGGTGTTTTCAGTATTAGTGAAGATAATGAAGAAGATCAAGCTTTGTGTTGGCTTGATTGACATAAAATTGAATTGAAGAGATGGAATGAAGATATCCTCCCATTGGTGGACCGGAGGGGAAGATTGTTGGGTGCACATGTACCATAGTTCAGTCCATGAAGAATAAAAGCCCAAGTGATAGGCTTGAATAGCAAGGAGTCCTAATTCCTTGCAAATTACTGTACGTCGGTACCAAGATTCCTATTCCTAATTGATGAGTGCGAGGGCATGCTTTTATACATAAAAGGCATGCGTGTGGTGTGCTAAAAAGTAGAACACAAGAAACAAGAAGAAAACGGAGGTGCCGCACAGTGAAAAGAAAAAAAAAATAGGGTGCCGCACAGTAAAAAAGAAAAAGAATAGAGAAAAAGGTTTGTTACTTTTGAAAAAGATAGTTTGTGTGTGTGAGAGTTAAAAAGAAAAAAAAAAATTTAACCGTAAAACATACACAAGAATTATTGTAATTGATTTGATAATAGTGAAATTATTTGGAGTTTGTCCCGTAGTTTTTTCCTTCAAGAAAAAAAATTTTCTATATAAATATTTGTGTTCTTGTGTGCTATTGCTATTTTAAATTGCTAATATTTGTGATAATATTATTCGGACCCAACAACTAATTCTATGATCCCTTATAAAACACAAAGACAACCGGCAATTCAATCCGGAATGCAAACTAAGTCCAAACTTCTTATGTAACTGAATATATTTAAGCCTATTGTACAACCTAGAAGCTAAAACCAATTTATTGGTAGGAACTTGGGTTCTGTGACAGTCTCGTGCTTAGGACAGGGACAGCCCACAAGTCCTAGAAATAAATTTAAGAGGGTGAGAATTTAAGCGAGCCGCCCATGAAGTTATTCAATTTTTGGTAGGTAAGATGTGCTCAATTCAAAAGGTGCATTAAGTTCAGCATATTTGTCAAGTCATAGTCCTAGTGTTTGGGCAATTGGGCAAATAGGCAACTGACCTAAAAGATCTTCAAAAGAAGACAAAATTTAACTAGCTGATGCACTTTCACCATGTATGTGCTAGAAGCTGTTGGATAACCTACATGGCTCTTTTCTTTTATCTTTTTCTTTTTAAAATGGTTTGAGGCATTAGCCACTAGAGCCGTGTCAAGTATCTCCTTCTTCCATTGAGTGGGTAAAAGTATCTCTTATGTTTGCTCTATAATATGGGCCTATAAGATAATTTTCGATCTCAAATATTTGTGAGTTTAATGTCCGTGAAATCTACTAACTTCCCTAACTTGTAAGAGACGTGTTCAATTTAGCATTTATAAGATATTTCCTGGTGCCAAAGGATTTTTAGGACAACACGATTATGTATACATTTATTCTCATACCAAATTTCACTACTTGTTCACCTGTGCGATTGTAAGTGGTTGACGAAAAGCGATGGGTTCATATGGGCAAAATGTGTGTCCATCATTCATAATCGCACAAATCAACAAGTTGTGAAATTAGGTATGCAATTGAGTATCTCTAGAATTTTTTAATGGGTTCAACATACCCAGCGTACATGACTTTTGATGCACATTTACTTTCATGATTGACTGAGTTGGTAGACCTATATTCACGCTACAAACATGACTCTTAGCTTTGTTCTTGACTTTTCTTTATTTTTTTTTGTTTTAAACTTGGTTTTAGACTTCACTCTGTTCATTAGGGGCCATGTTGAGGCCGAACCAACTATCATATATAAATGCCCGCAAAGCCAGTGGCGGATTAGGTATATATCATAATCTCTACTAAATCGGAGGCTAATGAAAGAAGTTACGCATACCATAACTCCAAGGTCGAAGACCAATCCCATTAGAAGTCCAAGTGGGAGCCCAATGACATAGTAGCAGCCCAGATTTACATATGCAACCCATGCCTGCCATCCCGATCCAACAGCCACTCCTGTCATAGTGAAGAAAATATATTTACAATTGATTTCAAAGTGGAAAAGACTAGTACTTAGAGACATCGTTTGATAACCTATATTTTCTTCTTTAATTAAGTTTTGACAAAATTTAATGCCAATATTCAAATCAAAGGGATTATCACCAAATATAGGTTCAAAACAAACAAAAATACTATGTTTGACTAAGTGTGTTTCATTTTATATTCTAACAAATATATCATGTCAAGTTATGATTAGCAGAGCATAGAATGAAACACAAACATTAGAACAAAGGATTTTTATTTGTTCAATTCTATGGTATTTTTCACATCTCATGTTCATGGTGCTCTTCAAGAAGCACATCTAGACACTGTGGTTTTCAAAAGTATAAAAAATTTGATTAGAAATTACCTATGTAGAACGGATACGGACACGATACATAATACGACATGATATGTAGTACAATGACACAGCATTTCTTGAAAAATTAGGATACGATATGAGAAGATATTAATTAACTAAACTTATTTTTAGGTATATATATTTTATATTTGAAATAAATTATGTTTATTTTGGATTTAAAAAGTATGTAACAACAATGAAATACTTGGAAATATATCTAAAATAATTTAAAGACAATAAAATATTGTTTAAAGTACGAACAAAATAGTTCAAATAAATTAGACACCCATAGAAAGAGTTCAAATAAACAACATTCAACATAAAAATAGAAAAACTGAATTAAAAAATAATTTTTTCTTAAGTGCGTATTTGACACGTTTGTGTCCATGTCGAATATGTGTCATGTTGGATGTACGTTAGTAATTTTGCTTTGTTCGTTTTTCTTAGGAAATTACCTGATAAAATAGGTTGAACACTGTTTAAGAGAATTGTAGCAGCTAATAGAACAGTGAGCTTATCAACTGCTTCAAGCACTTCAGTGGTGGATGTGAATAAATAAGCATACTTGTCATGGAGTATCACGATTAGAGCGCAGAAAAAGATACCAATCACACTCGATTGTATCACGGAGACGATTGTTGAGAACTGTGCTGCCTTGCCATTCCCAGCTCCTAGCTCATTGGCTACCCGAACTCTGCAAATGATTCTATGTTAAAAAAGTCAAACTAAAAGCATTTGAAGGGATACAGTAATTGCCTAGCATCATTTTTATCTTTTTCACCCAAATTGCCCACGAAGTTCCAAATTAATCCACTTCCCACCCATAAAACTCACTAAAAACCGGTTCTGGTTAAATCTCCTCTTTCACTTTGTTTTATTAAGTTTTAAAATTCTTTTCTTAACTAAAAAAGTCAGTTTTACTTTTCATTTTATTTCTGTACCTAAACAAGTAGGTTGGTCTCCCTATTTTTAAGTAAGTTTTGTTTTTTTTTTGGGGACTTTTTTTAGGTGCATTTTATGAACACGTGATGCAGAGGTTGGTCAAGTCCCGAATCCAAATTTTTTTTTAAATAGTCTTTTTACTTTTACTAAATAATCTCTTAATTAATAGTTATATATAATTATATATTAAAAGAAATACAAGACAATCAAATATTGGGAAAAGGACTAAGGAGTTGTCAATTTGTACCCGGTACCAGCAAAAAAAGCCAAAGGAATCATCATCTCCCAGCCATTGATAGTCATGCTGCAAAATTGTAATTGAAATCCACCAAACAAACAGAAAAAGTGTTAAAAAATTTCTTACAACTTCATACTTTATACCAAACTACCAAAGGAAAAAGGAGCAATTTCCATATCTTCCTGAATATTAGAAAAACTCATTTTTCTTTATGAAAGTCTCTTTGCTTCATTTCAAAAGTATAATTAAAGTACTTGACGGTAAGAACTACATTTTTTTTTTTTAGCAATCACATGACAGTAATAATAACTAATAAAACATGGGGAGAGAAGAGAACCACGTACCAGATTGACAACGCATCCACGGCTAAAGTGGCATTCTGTAGGAACCCAGTCATTAATATTAGTATTCTGTAATACCAGTTCTCCAAGCTACACAAATCACCAACAACACCCACATAAAAAAATAATAAATAAATAAATAATGAAATCAAAGAAACAGTTGAGAGTTGGAACAGTGAATAAATAACACACCAACCAAAATCTTCTATCCCCTTGGGTTGAACAATGTTTCATTTTTTTAATCCACCAATTATAATATTTAATGTCTTTTTTTTCTTGGAACAAAATATGCAAATTATGGTTATCGGGAGTATAAAATAGAAAAGAAATGAATCATTCAGAACTTAGAGAATAATGTTCGCTCCTTTCATATATACAACAGATTCTACTAAAATTTAATCAATGGGACACATTATTATTCTTAAAGGATCTCTATATGTTTACATTATACTTGTAATATAAATTTATAGTATAACACACAAAAAATGGTAAAAGTTACTTTTAATGTATCTATAATATAGGTTGTTATTGAGTACTTCAAGAGTATATTTTCTCCCTCTCACATAGTGATAGGTTAATACTAACTCATCATGAGGATTTTGTATATCCTGTACCTGACATATATGCCGGGTACCTCACAAAGAGGTGGGCTCCACAGTGTGTGAGTCCCACCTCCTTGTGAGGTACCCGGCAAATATGTCGGGTATAGGATATACCCCCTCCACCATGAGGCACACCTCTATGTAAGAGGGACTATCCAATAATTTTCCCTGCAAGGTAAACTTACATTGTACTGTACAATGTAAAAGAAAAAATTTCTCAAATATTGAATAATTGATATAGATTATCAAAAAGAGAGAGAGAGACCACCGCATAAACTATACTTTGAGAGAGAGAGAGAGACCATAGCATAACCCCAGAAGCAGCAGAGAGTTTGAGAAATTCCCATAGGCCAGAAAAGGCTTCAGTGGAGAACCCATGCCAAGTCAAAGGACAGCCACCAAAAGCAGTATAGCCATACAATCCAAAAACCAAAACCCACCAGGAGATATCCAAAGCAAGAGCCGCACCCACAAGGCCAAGATCCAACACATAAATGAATAGCCAACTAGTCAACACATTCACCAATAGACCCACCAAAGAAACCCAAGCAATCACTATGTTCTTCAGCTGGGACTGCAAGAACCTTTGCAATGGGAACTGAAACGCAAAGCTGAAATGCAATGGTATTAACCAACAAGCCACCACACCTGAAGCCTCTGCCACGTCATCGGGTTGTCCTATGAGTTTCAGCAGCGGAGAGGCGAAAACGTAGAAGGGTAGTAGCAAGAAACAACATAGGACTAGCACAATCCATGACCTTTGCATGTATATTCCCAACATGTGGTACCTCTTCGCACCAAATGCTTGTCCACACAATGTCTCTAACGCACTTGCCATCCCTAACTGCTTGCCCAAACAAAAATACCCAAAACCAATGTTAAACAAAGTCAATCATTGTCTCTAATTATCTCATATATTAGAGATATGCACTTCACACTAGAAGGTATTTCATGTTTCGGATATAAGTACTTTTTTTAATATCAAATAATGATTGCTCGGATGCATCAGATATATGCATCGTCTCTTTGTCTAACAACGAGTAACCCTCACACAGTTGTGAGGCAGTCGATACATGAAGATCATATATCTAATACATGAAATAATTAATTAGTATTATTCCGAAGTTTGGAGTTTTGATGAATTACCAGTAGGCCAAAATTGAAGCCAACGATGACAGTGTTGGCAATGGAAATAGCAGCAAGTTCAACTTCGCCAAGGTGGCCAGCGAAGGCTTGGGTGACAACGTTCATGGTGTAAGAAGCGATGCGGCTGAAGATGGCGGGACCTACGATTTGCCATAGCTTCTTGGATTCAATCCACACCCTTGATGAAAGATCTTTCTTTTCTTCATCTTTGAGTCCAACTTCTGTGGTTGTCGATTCCGGTAATAGTGGCTCGTTAATGCTCCCCATCAGAGTGAGTTTAGAAATTAGAATTTAGAAACAGTCTCAGCCTAATGGCCTCAATTTAAGAGAGATTGATAGAAGGGTAGGTTCATATATTGGATTTGGCGGTGGACTTTGAGAGGAGGGCACGGACAATATTAAAAAGGTCGACTTCAGTTCCTAAACAGACTATCAATTTATTATCAAAGACCCTTTAATTTTTGCGGTGTGAATTGTGACAGCAGATATATATATATATATATATATATATCAAGGCTTTTTTTGATAAGCATCAATATTATTTAAGAGAAAGACAAAATTATAAAAAATTACAGTCAACCCCAAATACAGTTGTTTTATATTGACTCCAAAACAATATTTTGCCTTATAGGTAAAGTTGTGTGTAATAAATTTTAAAAAATTAATAGTATATCAGCTTTTTAAACACACTGGAACAGAGTGTATCAGCTTTTATGCAAAAATAGAATGACTTTCAGCAAATTAGGTAATTGTTCTACTAAACTATCCATTCGGACTGACTCAACACCCATCCTGACAGCATTGGTATCCAACTTTTTAACAAATTTATTTAGCCAGATCAAAGAACACTCTAGTTAAAAAATTATCAAAAGAACATCTCAAATCCGGCTCTTTATAACTATTCAAATTTTTGTAAAACACCACGGCACTAAATAAGTTTGGATATACCACAGGAGCCTTTTGTAAAATTAAAATAAAAAAATAAAAACTGTTCTTCTTCTTTTTTTTTCTTTTTTTTTTATTCAAACTCTCTCTATCCATCTTTCATTTCAAAAAATAAATAAATTATGTTGAATATTTAAATTGGATGTACAAGAAAATGAAGGGTGAGATTTAGAGCATATTTAGAAGGTTGGTAGCTGAAATAGAGGAGGAAAAATAAAAACTCCTTTTACTTTAGAATTTGGGTAAATTTTGCAAAACAAGATTCTAATGCTTTAAATGTCAAGCCACTCGTACAATTTTTTTGATAATTCAATAATTTGAGAAGAAAGAAGACTAGGACCTTGAATGTTTAATTTAAAATCTCTTTTTTGACTTTTTTTCTCAACTCTCACCCAAATAGGCGTCTTGTGTACTTATAATTAAATTAGTATGTAACTCCATGCTACCGTACAAGACTGGTTAATTGTAATGATGTTATTAGCCAATTTTTTTGTTTTTGTTTTGTTTTTGTTTTTTTTGGTTTATCACATGGATGATAAAATTAAATCAAACAATGAAAAATATATATTACATTTTATTATTTAAGTAATGCTATTGGTTTTTTTTTTTTGGTTTATCATGCATAGGATAGCATTAGATAAAACAATAAATAAAAAAAAGAGAATATTGCATTTTATTATTTAAGTGATGCTACAGTGAAGAAAAAAGAGAATATTGCATTTTATTATTTAAAATATATAAAGGGACATTAAAAAATAAAAACTGATAATTGAGTTTGGAATCTTCTTGGAGGCGCCAATGAAGCGCTAATGTATGAGAGTGTGAAGTAAGGAAGAGTGGGATTGAACATTGTGTTTAAATCCGGCCTTGCTCTGAGAAATCCGTAAGGAGGAGGAGAGGGTAGTGTGTGGATCTAGTTGGTAGAGGTTGAGAGAGGAGGAGACATGGGATGACGATATGGAATTAGGAGGAGATGATGTTTTACTTTTATAGTCTTTCTCGTTGGATTCCTTAGTTCTGGTTGTGGGATTAGAAATGCTCCAGACTGTATTGAGATCACCCATAAAAGTGTGCAGGTGAGATGTTCTTGCTTAGACCAATGAGTATTATCATTGTGGTTTTCTTGGCTTCCGTGTTAAATGTTAATGCATCATTTATTTGGGTACAAAAATTAGAAAATTTAGATAAGATACATGACACAAAATTGGAGTCCAATTTATAATCTCCATAAAAGTGTGCATGTAAGATGTTCTTGCTTAGGCTAATGAGCATTATCATTGTGGTTTTCTTAGCTTCCGTGTTAAATGTTAATGCATCATTTATTTGGGCACAAAAATTAGAAAATTTAGATAAGATACATGACACAAAATTGGAGTCAAATTTATAATCTAATTAGATTTTTTTTTTGAGTTTTGGTTAGGACAAGTGGCACAAAATTGAGAATCTAATTGAAATCTAATTGGATTTTCTCTCTGCTTCACCTATTATTATATATATAGATATCACATTTTACGCCAAGAGTCTTGTAACATAACTTGTACTTCCTAATGTTTTTAGTGGAGGGTTCAGAATTTCAAATCCCCCACCCCAACTATCTAGTTATAAAAAGAGTACCACCTTCTTCTATCTTCATTTGTTTATATGATCATATAGGATAAGTGGAGGGGCATTGGCACATTGCTGTAATTAATATGAGTTTTTACATGTGAAATCTGTTGGTTGTTGCCTTTTTAGTTTCCCTAATGATGTGGCCAATAAAAAGGAGTTCAAATCTTCTGTCCCACTCTTCTTGCTTCACTGTATACTCCATAAATAAAAACATGTCACATGTCTATCTAATTTATTAAATGCTAATGTTAAAAAAAAAAAAAATTTATTAAATGCTAAATTTATGTCTTTTGTTATTTCAATTACCTAAATATGATGGGTTTTTTATTTATTTATTTTAGGAAATTGAAATAACAAAAGGCATAAATTTAGCATTTAATAAATTATATGGACATGTGGCATGTTTTTATTTGTAGAATATGTAGTGGAGCAGGAAGAGTGTGATAGAAGATTTGGACTAAAAAAAAAAAAGTAAAAGTAAAACTTTTTTTTAGAGACAAATATGAGTAAAACAACATGTGAAAATTGGACAAGCTTTCCTTCTTTGTCAGGTTTCTTCTATTGATGGTAGGGAAGAGCAGTGATGATGAATTTGTTTCCTTTCCTTGAATACAAATTTGTTTCCTTTCTTTTCCTCAAAAAAAAAAAAAAAAAAAAAATTGTTTCCTTTCTTTGATGACAAAATAAATTTGTTTCCTTCCACTAGTGTAATGTAGTTCGGCCAAATTAATTTTAATGTATTCTATCTTATATCGTTTTCAGACAGTTTTGGATGACATTGGGTTATGTACTTGTGTGTGGAGATGAATCAAACACCAAAGAATTGTGGTAGAAAACCAGTGGATTAGTGAGGAATGAGGATCATGTCCTTGTATTAATATTCTTTTTCTTCGATATTCAATAGTTAGAGGTGGGGGATTTGAACCCTCAAAATCTCCATAGGAAATACTAAGAGTTGCCAATTGAGCTATAAAATTATCGGCTGTCTTTTGACATAATATTCCTTAAATAGAGAGCTTTTCTTAACAAAATCAATAAATAGGGACAAAAATTTATTTTGTAGACCATATTTGGACATGCTTGATAAGTTTGAAACTTTGAATTTATTGCGTTTAAGGCTTTAACTGTTACTCTCTCAGTCCATTATATTGATTCCTTATAAAATTTTAAGTTTTTTAAGGAAACAATATTGAATTATTTGAATGTATTAATTTTCAAATAAAAATTTATCCATTTTTTTTTAATTTATCACCCTTAATTGAAATTCAAATAAAGGAAGTAAAGAAGGGTGTGGTGGGTGAAAAGCCCAACCTAACGTATTGGGCCCAAGGCCCTATTTGAGGACCACTGTTCGTCCGAAGAGATGAAAACACTCAGTTAGAGGCCCATGTAAAAGGAGCATGTCTGGAGAGGAACACGTGCACGATCCGAGGAGATGTTCATTTGTCCGAAGAGTTCAATATCCTCGGATCCGAAGAAGCTTAGCCCGACAGGTGTATGAGAAGCTCAAGTGATCCTTCTGACAAATGTAAGGAGGGAAATGAACCTCAAACACGCATGAGGATAACAGGAACGGAGAAATATCAAGGAGACAAACTTCAACCACCGCATTAAATGCACTGCACCTACTTCCCTGATCGCATTAATGTGGAGAAGACACCTGAACAGTGCACTCTCAGCTACCACCACTTACACAAGGCTAAAGATGGTGCATGATGGGACATGCACTCAAGTGGACGTCTAGATGATGAACAAGTGGACGGTGAAGATGTAGGAAGGGGGTACTATATAAGAGGAGGATGCCTCTGATAGAGGGGGATTGAAAAATCAGAAGTAAAAAAGGAGAGAATTTCATTACTGTAGCTCCAAGAATTGTAACCCAAGTTTTATCAAATACAAATTCCCCTTCGGACATCACATCTGTGTCCGTTCGAGCACGTCTGAATACAAATTTATCCACAAACACTGCTGTCTTATACTGTTAATTCATTGTTAGCCTAACTCTTTCACCCACTCTCTACAAATTTATTGTCTTGGGTTCAGTGGGCTTAAAATTCATACCTTCTTGGGCTTGGGCTACAAAAATTGACCCTACAATTGGCGCCGTCTGTGGGAAGAGCTTATGCAAGGGTGAAAACAACAGTTGATGATGGCAGGACAAGGTGAACAACAATCAGAATCCAGGGCATCCCAACACGTGGACCCTTTTGTTAACTTAGAGAGGAGACAAAATCGTGAGGGCAGTGTACACACTGTGCGCCTTAGCCAGAGCCAGTCACAGGGCGGAAGTCACATGTCCCATGCAGAGAAGAACCGTGACTTACAACTCGAAGTTGAAAAACTAAAAAGGGAGTTGCACAATGCAAAGAGGAAATAGGCTTCCTCATATTCTGATGAGGATCTCGATGACGAGCGGGATGTCACTTATCAGCATAAATCTAGGACATCAGCCAGCGAGTCCTACACCTATGAAGAAGAGTCCCATCGTAAGAGGCAACGTAGAAGCCCATCACGTGGGGACATGGAGAACGATGCCATGAACAGGGCTCTGAATCAGATTTCTAGGTCACCCTTCACGCACAGGATTGAGGAGGCGAGACTTCCTCGGCACTTTAACCAACCAACGTTCACCATCTACAATGGCAAAACTGACCCCATGGAACATGTGAGTCATTTTAACCAGAGGATGGCTGTCTATTCCAGAGACGAAACTCTGATGTGCAAGGTTTTCCCTTCCAGTCTTGGGCCTGTTGCCATGAGGTGGTTTGACGGTTTGAAGGCAGGCTCCATCAACTCCTTCAAAGAGCTCACTCAGGCATTCGGCTCCCGTTTTGTCACATGCCGAAGAGTAGCCAGACCCTTCTCTTCACTGCTATCCTTGTCCATGCAGGAAGGCGAGTCCTTGAAGGCATATTCAGACAGATACCGGGAGATGTTCAATGATATGGAGGGCAACAATGATGCAATGACCCTCAACACGTTCAAGCTCGGCCTCCCCACTGACCACGGTTTGAGGACATCTTTATCTGGTAAACCGGTCACAAACGTCCGTCAGCTAATGGACCGCATAGAAAAGTATAAGAGAGTTGAAGAAGATCAGCAGCAGGGCAAGGGAAAGGACAAGGTTATCCCCCAGGAGAGGAGGGATTTCAGGTCGGACCGTTACAACCACAGTAAACCGCGGAGGGATTTTGTTGGGCAATCAGGATCGACGAATCCTCAAGCGGTCAACACCGTGTTCAAAGAGCCAGTGCACCAGGTCTTGGAAAAGATCAAGAATGAATCATTCTTCAGATGGCCGAACAAGATGGTGGGAAACCCCGAGAGGCGCAACCATAATCTCTAGTGCCAGTACCATCAAGACCATGGGCATACCACGAAGGATTGTAGGAGCCTGTGGGATCACTTAGACCAACTGGTTCGTGATGGTAGACTGAAACACCTCTTGCACCCCTTCAGCGGCCGAGGAGGGCAGACGGGCTCAGGGCCACGAAGAGATGACCCCTCAAAGCCGCCGCTAGGGACTATAAACGTTGTCTTCGCCGCGCCAGGGAGAACAGGATCCTGGCCATTGAAAGTTATGTCGGTAGGCCGACCATCAGCAAGGGAGTCAAGCCGAGGTCTGAAGAGAGTTAAGTCTGTTGCCCCGCTGCAGATAGGGTTCTCGGACGAAGACATGATTGACACCATTCAACCCCATGATGACGCATTAGTCATCACCCACAGAATAGGAGGGTACGATGTGAAGAGGGTGATGGTGGACCAGGGCAGTACTGTGGAGATAATGTACCCAGACCTCTACAAGGGGCTAGGCCTAAAACCCCAGGACCTGACGCCATACAATTCCCCCCTCATAAGCTTTGAAGGAAGGCCTGTCACCCCGAAAGGCCGGATACGTTTACCTGTGCAGGCCGGCTCCAAGGTTGTGGAGCTGGATTTTATAGTTGTGGACGTATATTCACCCTACACGGCACTCGTAGGCAGACCTTGGATTCATGCACTTGGGGCTGTCCCCTTTACTTTGCACCAGAAGGTCAAATACCTATCTGAAGGGCAGATCCATGAGATCCGAGGAGACCAGTCCGTTGCCCGACAGTGCCTGGTGGTTGCCATTCAACATGAGACCCAAGCCGAGTCCTCGGCCATATCCGAAAGGGGTTTATAGCAGCTACAGTCTCGGGAACTGTCCGTCAAAGATTCAGATGAAGGCACTCGATGTGAGGATCTAACGAAAGTGGTTATTGGAGATGATCCCGATAGGTTCTTCCAAGTTGGATCTCAGCTGCCTCTTCAAGAGAGGAAAGAGCTAATAGAGTTCCCCAAGTGAAATCTCGATGTGTTTGCCTGGAGCGCTTATGAAGACCCAAGGGTAGATCTGGAGTTTATATGTCACCACTTGAAGGTGAATCCACTGGTCACCCCCAAGAAACAGCCTATTCGGCGCCCGTCCAAGGAACATGCTGACGCAGTGAGAGAGGAGGTAGCGAAACTCAAACAAGCTGGGGCTATCAAAGAAGTTTTCTATCCTGAATGGCTGGCCAATACCGTGGTGGTAAAAAAGAAGAGTGGGAAATGGCGGGTGTGCGTAGACTTCACCGATTTGAATAGGGCTTGCCCCAAAGATCCATTCCCTATGCCGAAGATTGATCAGCTGGTGGATGCCACTGTCGGCCACCCTCAGATGAGCTTCCTAGACATCTTTCAAGGCTACCACCAGATACCATTAGCCATGGATGACCAAAAGAAAACTGCTTTTGTCACTCCTATTAGTAACTACCACTATGAAGTGATGCCATTTGGCTTGAAGAACGCGGGTGCTACCTACCAGAGGATGATAACGAGGATGTTCGAGTCACAGCTGGGCAAAAATATCGAGGTCTACATAGATGACATGGTGGTGAAGAGCAAGGTTGTCGCCGAGCATGTGAAGGACCTTGAAAGTACCTTTGAGGTTCTAAGAAAGTACAAGCTGCGACTGAATGCTTCTAAGTGCTCATTTGGAGTGGGGTCCGGCAAGTTTTTGGGTTACATGGTGACTCATAGAGGGATTGAGGTTAACTCTGACCAGATAAAGGCCATCAGCGATCTACGGGCTCCTCGGAATCCCAAGGAAGTTCAGAAACTAACCGGGATGACTGCTGCCCTCAATCGGTTCATCTCTAGATCAGCAGACAGGTGCCGGCCTTTCTTTTCTCTGCTCCACAAGTGGAAGGGATTCGAATGGACTGAAGAGTGTGCTTTGGCTTTCCAGCAACTCAAGGATTATCTAGCTCGGCCACCAATCATGTCCAGTCCTGAGCCAGATGAGGTATTGTTCGCCTACATTGCCGTGGCTCCCTGTGCGGTGAGCCTGGTGTTGATACGATCAGACTCCGGTGTACAAAGACCAGTTTATTACGTAAGCAAGTCGCTGCATGAGGCTAAGATCCGTTACTTGCCTCTGGAGAAGGCTATCCTGGCTGTGGTGCTCGGTACACGGAAGCTACCTCACTACTTCCAGTCCCATACGGTCATCGTCCTCACCCAACTCCCACTTAAAGCTATACTCCGAAGTGCTGATTACACTGGTCGGATTGCCAAGTGGGGTACGATCTTGGGGGCTTTTGATATAAGATATATGCCCCGCACCTCGATCAAGGGACAGGTCCTTGTGGATTTGGTGGCTGAGTTCACGGAACCCCAACTAGAAGAAGTAAAGCCTACGTCCGACATGGATGAAAAATCGGTTGGCATGATTTCTCAACAGAATCCCTCCCATTGGGAAGTGTACGTTGATGGCGCGGCAAATCGAAGAGGTTCTGGAGTTGGCCTGGTGTTGATATCCCCCGAGAGGATCATTATCGAGAAGTCGTTAAGGCTGGACTTCTCGGCAACGAATAATGAGGCGGAGTACAAGGCCCTACTGATGGGAATGGCTATGGTCCTAAGAATGGGGGGAAAGTCCGCGGAGTTGTTCTCGGACTCAAGGTTGGTCGTAGGTCAAGTACAAGGCGAGTTCGAGGCGAAGGACGAAAGAATGCAGGGGTACTTGAGCCGTGTCAAACATCTGCAATCAGAATTTGACTCCTTCAGTTTGCTACACATCCCCAGAAATGGTAACTCACATGCTGACTCCTTGGCCACGCTTGCTACCTCCTCGGACCAGGACCTGCCGAGAGTCATCCTTGTCGAGGACTTGCACAGGCCTACAGAGGCGAAAGCAGAGGCAATCCAGGTTCACCAGGTCAAGGCCGCGCCCTGCTGGATGGATCCTATAATCAAATTCCTCAAAGAAGATATATTGCCAGAAGAGAAAGGAGAAGCTGACAAAGTTCGGAGGAAGGCGACCCGGTTCTGGTTGTCTGAGGACTATAAATTGTACAGACGCTCCTATTCGGGACCATACTTGTTATGCATGCATCCCGAAGCGACTGAGCTATTACTGGAAGAGCTACACGAAGGAATTTGTGGGAGCCACACTGGAGGTAGATCCTTGGCTCACCGAGCCCTCACCCAAGGTTATTGGTGGCCTAACATGCAACAGGAAGCCCACGAGTATGCCAAAAAGTGTGATCAATGCCAGCGCTTCGCTCCGAACATTCACCAGCCAGGGGGAACTCTTAATCCGTTATCTAGCCTATGGCCTTTCGCCCAATGGGGCTTGGATATCGTGGGACCTTTCCCTAAAGTTGCAGGAAACAAGAAGTACCTTCTGGTCGGCACAGACTATTTCACCAAGTGGGTTGAAGCCGAGCCGTTGGCCAATATCAGAGACGTTGTTGTGCAAAAGTTTGTGTGGAAGAATATTGTCACTTGGTTTGGAGTTCCTCACACTCTCGTCTCGGACAATGGCCTACAGTTCGATAGCAAGGCATTTAGGAGTTATTGCAGCGAGCTGGGAATTATAAACAGATACTCCACTCCCGCCTATCCCCAAGGTAATGGACAAGCAGAAGCTGTCAACAAGGTCATACTGAATGGCTTGAAGAAGAGACTGGATGATGCGAAGGGCAAATGGGTAGAAGAGTTGCCACATGTGCTTTGGGCTTACAGAACTACGCCTCGTAGGTCTACTGGTGAGACCCCCTTCTCAATGACCTATGGGGCTGAAGCTGTCATTCCTTTGGAAACCGGGTTCCCGACGTTGAAAACTAGCTCGTTCAGTCCAGCCGACAACGATGAGCAACTACAGAAGAGTTTGGACCTGATTGAGGAAAGGAGGGAGAACGCGATGGTTCGGCTGGCACATTACCAACAAAAACTCAGGCAAGGCTATGATGTTAACGTAAAGCTAAGGCCTCTAGAGCCTGGTGATCTAGTGCTGAGGAAAGTTGTGGGCACTGCAAAAAATCCAGCTTGGGGAAAACTAGGACCCAATTGGGAAGGGCCATATCGCATCACTTCGGGAGCAGGCATTGGGGCATATTTCTTGGAGGACCTGGATGGTCATGTAATACCACGTCCTTGGAATGTAAATAACCTCAAGAGGTACTTTTATTAATCGAATCTTTTCTTCAGCCGATATGCCAATTCGCTACGTAAAGTTTTCTCTCAAGTGTTTAAACTTAAATCCGATCATGCCTGTAGTCCTCGGACCAGATGATTAGGGTTAGTTAACACTCATTCGCCACTTGCTCTCAAGTGTTTAAACTTAAATCCAATCATGCTTGTAGTCCTCGGACCAGATGATTAGGGTTAGTTAACACTCCGTTACAGTTCTATAGTGTTTAAACTTAAATCCAATCATGCCTGTAGTCCTCGGACCAGATGATTAGGGTTAGTTAACACTCCGTTACAGTTCTATAGTGTTTAAACTTAAATCCAATCATGCCTGTAGTCCTCGGACCAGATGATTAGGGTTAGTTAACACTCCGTTACAGTTCTATAATGTTTAAACTTAAATCCAATCATGATTGTAGTCCTCGGACCAGATGATTAAGGTTAGTTAACACTCCGTTACAGTTCTATAGTGTTTAAACTTAAATCCAATCATGCCTGTAGTCCTCGGACCAGATGATTAGGGTTAGTTAACACTCCGTTACAGTTCTATAGTGTTTAAACTTAAATCCAATCATGCCTGTAGTCCTCGGACCAGATGATTAGGGTTAGTTAACACTCCGGTGCAGTTCTCTAAGTGTTTAAACTTAAATCCAATCATGCTTGTAGTCCTTGGACCAGATGATCAGGGTTAGTTAACACTCCGGTGCAGTTCTCTAAGTGTTTAAACTTAAATCCAATCATGCCCGTAGTCCTCGGATCAGATGATTAGGGTTAGTTAACACTCCGGTGCAGTTCTCTAAGTGTTTAAACTTAAATCCAATCGTGCCTGTAGTCCTCGGACCAGATGATTAGGGTTAGTTAATACTCGAATACGTTCGTCCCCCGTGGTCTTTGAATCAAATGACACAGGTTAGTCAATACCCCCACACAGCTATTGTCACTGGGGCTTAATGCTAAAATTCCTGATTGTGTTTAAATTGATTCTAACTTATGATTGTCTTCCTTGGTTATGTTTAATTTAAAGCCGAGGGGTAGTAACACTTCACATATTTGGAAAGACACGTGAAACTTACCTAATTACTAGCTGCAATCATTACTTATTAATGGCTTTTATTCGGACTGTTCTTTTCAATATCAATTTCAATTACTCACTCCATCAGTATGATGTATCAATCAAGTTTATTTGCATTATTTTATTATAATTGCAATGTACAGTTATATGCAGCAGTAATAGGTAATAAAACATGTATCAAAAACATCAGAGACAAATGGGAAGCCATTCCATAAATAAAAAGAAGAGTTTACAATTCCTTAGATAAGAACAAAAGAAAGTACAAGTGCAAAACAAAAACCCTATGTATCTATTCTTTTGCTGGAGGGAGCACAGGTTTAGCAGCCTGGCCTGTCCGAGCAGATGCTTCAGGGGCTTGATCATTGGGCTCAGCAGGAGTTTTCTCTCTACCCGACCCTTGGCCTTTGTCTTTGACTGGTTCAGCTGGTTTATCCTTGTCACCTGGCTGACCAGCCCCTTTGGGTGCATCAAGGGTGGATGGAGGAGCTTGGCTGACCAGGTTTGGCTCAGAAGCCCCAGGAAGCTGTGGGGCAGAAGGATCATCCACCGGGAGCTCTCGGATCTCAGGATCGTAGTATACGCTCCCAGGCAGCCTCAGCTCAGAATCAGCAGGGACTCCAGCGGCGTCCAGCGCCTTGCTCCAAGTTATGCTGCAGTAGTCTCGGCTAACCGAGGCGAATTGCTCCATCAGCTGGGACGAGGTCTGCTCCACCCCCAGCTGGTATGCCGCCTTCCTCTCAGCCTCAACCGCCTCCTTGGCCAGTTTGGCATTCTGCTCGGCCACTTGAGCGCTCGTCCTGGCTTTTTGCAGTTCAGCCCGGAGACCTTTCACCAACTCCCTCTCGGTCGCCAGATTGGTCTCTACCGTGTTTAGCTGTTTACGCTGTTCCTCGACCTGCTTTTCAACATTCTTGATCTCAGCATCAAGGCTTCGCTTCTGAGTGGTCATCTCTTTAAGGTCCTCGGACAGACGGACATATTCCTCCTTTAGTTGGCCCAGACATCTCTCCGCCTCATCTCGAGAGCAGAACGCTGACTGGGTCTCGAGGTGGTTCTTCTTATTCCACTCCTCGGCCACATAGATCTGCTGGGTGACCTACATAATGGAAGTTCCGAATGTCAAGCACAGAAAAATAGGAAAAGCAAGTCAGTGATCAGCTAATCGGACTGAGGTTACTTACCATGGCTATATCCCTCTTAAGGGACTGAAAAAGCTCCTGCTGGTTGAAGCGCCTGTAGGACTCCATGTCGTGGGGGAGGAGGAGTGGTTGCTGCAGAGCCTCAGCAACATAGCTTGCCCTTCCTCCATCGTAATTCCTGAGGGAGGTATCCCAGAGGATTGGAGCGCCATCCAACATCTGCCACCACGCCCTCGTCTCGGCTTTCAGTGGACGAGCCCCTTTGGGTCCGGTGGTCCTTTACCACCTTCTGCTGCTTGGTCCCTTTAGCTGGCAACACTTGCCTGTTTTCAGCATCAATGTGGGGCCTTTTCTTCCTCAGGTCAGGAACGGGCTTCAAGCCGGGGTCAGGAACCTGGGGTGGCACTGGAGGCAGGTTCACCACCGGTTGGGAAGTCCCGGGACCCTTCTGCTCGGCTTTTCTGCCCCTACTCTTCATCAAACTCCTCAAATCCATATCGTCATTCGAGGAGTCTTCGGAATGAGCAGCTAGCAAATTAAGGTGGACGCCTGATTGCCTGTCGGTCTCTTCCTCGGCGTCTGAGACCTCTATCACTCGATTTACTCCTGAAGCCTCTCCCCCGAACTGAAATCTGTCTATCTGCTCCTCTAATGAGGAAGTGGAAGAGCCGACCCTCTCACCTTCAACCGCCTGTCCGAGGGGAACTTGCTGGAGTGGTTGGACAAGAGGGGGTATAGCCTGAGGACGTGGATGGGGTACGGGTTCAAGCTCGTACGGCGCCAAAAAACCTTTCCGACCGACGTCAATACGTGCCAGACGATGGTCTCCCTGGACAATTGCGTTGCCGACTGGTTGGAAACCCCTTGGTTTCCCTGCGTATCCCAGAATAAGGGGAGCCGATCGGAGCTGTCCGTCCTCGCTCACGAAAATCTCCGATCTCAACAGAAAATTAAGGACGGCGATGTTCGTAAGGCTGAGCCGAGGAGCAACGAAGTTTTTATCTGTTACAAGGCACAGCAAAGCTATGTTAGAGACTCAGAAATAGCAGCATAAGAAGAATAAAAAACCATTAAAAGATGAGGACCCTAGGCCTATGGTTAGTGTGCCTAAATCTAACATGTCCCACCTGGCTTTCCATGCTTGGTTGGGCAATGATGGCCGTCATGCCATGCGCCCGAGACGATCACATAGTCGTCTTTCATCCCTTTGTTGGATTTGGGGAGGCAGGAAATGAGCCTAACAACGTCGGACCGGGATTATAAATAATATCCCGCATCTTGCTGGCTGTGGCACTCGTACATATGTACTACGTCGAGCCAGGTGAGTCCCAATCCTAGGTGAAGGTTAAGGTCCTCAATGGCTCCTAGGATCCTAAACATGTTGGGCGCGCACTGCCAAGGAGTGAGCCTATGGTTTCGAAGATAGCTAATGGTGATGGGACCCATGGGGATTGTCATTCCCCCTTCTTTGAAGGCGATGAGAGGGATAACGACTTCTCCCGTCTTCCGATCTGTTAGTATTTTTTCTGGGGGGCAATACCTCACACCCACGTTTGGGGGTATGCGATATGCGGCCCTGAACGCCTCCATTTGCTCAGGGCTATCTACCAGGTACTGGAGTTTCCCCATGGTGTTTAAACAAAAATGCCTGGCCGAAGAGAAAACTAAAGGATTTGGCGGACGACGACTTACAAGGACTAGGTCGGAGAAAGGATCTCAGGCGCGTAGAAAGGTTCGTGAAGATTCTGGGGAAGACTGGAACCGACGACTGAGAGATTTGGACGGAGTGGCACGCTTGTTCTTGCTGGAGTGTCTGAAGATTTGCAAAGTGAGGAAAAAATAACTTCCTTTGAGGTTTTATACGGGGTCAAACGAAGAGTCAGGGGCACTCCCGCCCAAATTCTGAAGAAAAAACCACAGTCGTTGGATCAATCATTCACCGTTGGATATGAAGGACAAGGCGCCACCTGGTGCAATTAATGCAGCGCCTTGGGAATATGGAAACTGCAGCGGCATTAATGAAGCGTTTATTTCTATGCCTACACACGTGCCAGTTCAAATTTGCCTGTTCTCAAGCTTTTGCTCCGTGGCAAGTCAAAATCCTACTTTTTCTCTTTGGATGCGAGGGGAAAAACTACAATTTTGAGGGGCTATTGTGGGGGGTGAAAAGCCCAACCTAACGTATTGGGCCCAAGGCCCTATTTGATGACCACTGTTCGTCCGAAGAGATGAAAACACTCAGTTAGAGGCCCATGTAAAAGGAGCATGTCTAGAGAGGAACACGTGCACGATCCGAGGAGATGTTCATTTGTCCGAGGAGTCCAATATCCTCGGATCCGAAGAAGCTTGGCCCGACAGGTGTATGGGAAGCTCAAGTGATCCTTCTGACAAATGTAAGGAGGGAAATGAACCTCAGACACGCATGAGGATAACAGGAACGGAGAAATATCAAAGAGACAGACTTCAACCACCGCATTAAATGCACTGCACCTACTTCCCTGGCCGCATTAATGTGGAGAAGACACCTGAACAGTGCACTCTCAGCTACCACCACTCACACAAGGCTAAAGATGGTGCATGATGGGACATGCACTCAAGTGGGCGTCTAGATGATGAACAAGTGGACGGTGAAGATGTAGGAACGGGGTACTATATAAGAGGAGGATGCTTCTGATAGAGGGGGATCGGAAAATCAAAAGTAAAAAAGGAGAGAATTTCATTACTGTAGCTCCAAGAATTGCAACCCAAGTTTTATCAAATACAAATTCCTCTTCGGACGTCACATTTGTGTCCGTCCGAGCACGTCTGAATACAAATTTATCCACAAACACTGCTGTCTTATACTGTTAATTCATTGTTAGCTTAGCTCTTTCACCCACTCTCTACAAATTTATTGTCTTGGGTTCAGTGGGCTCAAAATCCATACCTTCTTGGGCTTGGGCTACAAAAATTGACCCTACAAAGGGTATTCATTTTTTTTAGATAAATTAAATAATATTTAGAAATTTTAATAGAAAATGAAATTATGTTTATTAATCTTTCAAAATAAATAATATTTTATATACATTGACATTGTCATCCATATAAAATAGGGTGAATATTGTTGATAAATCAAGGATTGGGATCCAAAAAAATTTAGTTGTTTGATTTATCTAGTTTGCGTTTCCCCAATAGTTCTAGTACCAAAAACTTTAATAAAATGTTAGAGGTATTATAAATTTTAACTTATAAACCAATGTCAGTAACAATGAATGTGATCGATGAATTTCAACTATCTCATAAGTGAATATTTGAATTGCCTCTTTAGGATTTGTGACACACTAATTTGTAATCTCATTCATGTAGTAAAACTTGTAATATCCAATTGATACGATTTTTGTTCCTATGTCTAGTACTCTAGTCTATACTTTATACCTAAGTAACCAATGCCCTTAAGACATTTATTAACTTTTTCTTTAATTATAATACCGCATTAAAAATAATTTTACTAGTCAATATCAAGACACTGCAGTTACTTTTGTATTATAATTAAAATTACATTTATTAAGGAATTAGATTTTGTTGATGAGACTTTTTTATTCAGTTGGGTAAATTTATATATTTATGCTTCCATAATTCCATTGATCTGATCCTAAACAAGTCATGAAATTGGATAAATATGAATTGGAACACAATTGTCCCATTGTCCCTTTCGATGAGACTCTTAGGGTGTTTAAAACAAAATTGGATACAATGACTCAAAGATGATTGAGGTTGGTTTGCCTCGTTTATCAATAATAGTAGTAAATTGTGGACCTCTCTTTTTCTTCTAATATGACCCACGCGGATTGGAACGTGAAACTGATATGGCGTTCTATAGATTAGTGTCGGTTTGAAAGGTTTATAGGAATAAGAACTTTAACTATAAAACTAAGTTTTAGTAGTAAAATAATTTTACTACAAATTTTTTTTTTTTTTTTGATGGAAAACTGGAAGTGAATTATCATTCCACAGAGAAATTGAATTACAACAGAGCCCATGAAAGGGAAGGATTACATCATATCATCTCCTAGAATATTCAGAATACAAGGGGGAGAGATTCCTTTCCAAATGTTTGATTGGCCAGAGGATTTTGCTTCTTTTGCCAATGAATGGGCTGCTCTGTTGCCGTCCCTTTTCAGGTGATGGAAAGAGCAGTGACTGAAGGCCCTAGACGCCTCCCTGATGTCTTCAAGGATATGGCCAATGTCGCTGCCAGTTGCCCCAGAATTTAAGGCAAGGATGATAGAAAGAGCATCAGATTCAAACATTGCCTGGTCGACCTGCATCTCCACAGCAAAGAGGACTCCATGGAGAAGCGCAATTGCTTCTGTAGTTTCTGCAGGAAAGCATGAAGGGAGGACCAAGCTGAGGGTGCCAAATGGAGAACCCGAGGGGTCCCTAATGACCACGCCTATGCAGGAGTTTCCTCCCCCTGGGTCAGTCGCGCCATCAACGTTGATCTTGTAGAAGCCAGGAGGAGGGGCAGTCCAACGTTTGCAGGCAGGTGGGGGGGAAGGCATGGGGCTGAGCCGAGCATCATTGAAATCCAGAAAGGCTCTTTTTGCTGATTCCCAAGTCTGGTATGGCGAGGTTGCAGTGTCATTGTGAATAGCTTGGTTTCGGTTACCCCATATTGACCAAAGGACCCAGAAAAATAAGTCCAATTCCCTTAACATGCCTAAACCAATAAACTTGGAGGCAAGGTCCAAGATGTCAGCATTGGTGGTAGAGAGGTTTACAGGGCAGTCAGTCCAAAATAACCATGTTTGCTTAGCATGGGAGCAGTGGAGCAGAGCATGTACAATGGACTCCAATTCCTGATCACAAAGTGGACAAAAACCAGAGGTGTTTAACCCCCGACAGCGAAGATTTAGCATGGAAGGGAGGCCATTCCGGCACGCCCGCCACGCAAAGATCCGAACCTTAGGGGGAACATTTAATCTCCAAATTTTTTTCCAAAAGGAAGATTGATTAAACTCAGATGTGCTCACTTCGGGTTCAAAGTTCTCAACCACACGCAAAGCAATATAGTACGCGCTTTTCACAGAAAAAGAGCCCCTTTTGTTTCCAATCCAAATGAGCTGATCTTCAGGGAGGCCATAGCAGATCGGAATTTTGAGAATGGAGTCAGCTTCGAAAGGCAGAAAGATAGCGTGCACCAAATCAGTTTTCCACCACTTGGAGTCCTCGTCAATGAGAGAGGAGACCATTGGGAAGTTGCCAAAATCTGATTGAGGCGAGATTACCTTGTAAGTAGTTGGAGTTGGGAGCCATCTATCCTCCCAAATGTGAATCCTTTTGCCATTTCCCACCCTCCATTGAGTGCCCTCTCTAAGAACCCGAAGGCTGTTATGAATGCTCCTCCAAGCGTAGCTAGGACTACTACCAACCTTAGAAGTTAGGACATCTTCATAGGGGAAGTATTTAGCTTTATAGACTCGAGCAATCAAAGAAGTGGGGTTTGTGAGAATCCGCCACCCTTGTTTTGCTAGTAAAGCAAGGTTGAAGGCTTGGAGATTTCGGAAGCCCATGCCACCATATAATTTGGACTTACACATCTTTTTCCAACTAACCCAAGCAATTTTTGACTCTTGGTTCCTTTGGCCCCACCAAAAGTTTCTCATCATTCTTTCCAAGTCATCGCATAGGGTTTTTGGAAGTAGGAAGCAGCTCATGGTATACGTGGGCACCGCTTGCGCCACGGCTTTGATAAGGACTTCCCGGCCCCCGATAGAAAGAAGTTTCTCTTTCCACCCCGCCAGCTTCTTGCCCACTCTTTCCTTAATTTCGGCAAAGACCTGAGTTTTTGATTTCCCAATCAGCGATGGAAGACCAAGATACTTCTTATGTCGAGAGTCCTGCATCGGGCCAAGAATATTAAGGATCACATCTCTAGTGGAAGAGGGAGTGTTAGGGCTGAAAAAGACTGAAGACTTGTCTGGATTAATTTTTTGGCCCGAGGCTGATTCATAGGCGCTAAGGATGCTCATAAGCTCATTGCACTCTTGGGTGTTTGCCTTACAAAAAAGAAGGCTGTCGTCCGCAAAGAAAAGGTGCGTGATAGAGGGGCAGCCCCTACAGATGGAGACCCCATTAAGAGCTTGGTTTCTCGCAGCATGGTGGATGAGTGCAGAAAGACCTTCGGCACAAAGGAGAAAAAGGCCCGGCGAGAGAGGGTCGCCTTGTCTAAGGCCCCTAGTAGGAGTAATGCAGCCGTAGGCTTCCCCATTGATGATAACAGAGTATGTAACAGTTGTAATGCATTGCATGATGAGAGAGATCCATTTGTTATGAAAACCCAATTTTTCCATGACTCTCTTGATGAAACCCCATTCAACTCGATCAAACGCCTTGCTCATATCAAGCTTGATGGACATAAAACTATCCTTGCCCTCTGTTTTATGGTTTAGATAATGCATGAGCTCAAATGCCACAAGGACATTATCAGTTATGAGTCTATCGGCTGTGAAGGCACTCTGATTTTCGGCTATCACAAGAGGGAGGACAGCTTTTAATCTATTTGCAAGGACCTTCGAAATGAGCTTGTACGTGACATTGCATAAGCTAATAGGACGGAACTCAGTCATCTTAGTGGGATGCTTTGTTTTTGGGATAAGAGATATATTAGTTTTGTTAATTTCAGACATTGGCAAATTTGAATTTAACACATTTAAGACCATATTTGTGATATCTCTACCCACAATATTCCAGTATTTTTGAAAGAAAATGGCTGACATACCGTCGGGGCCGGGAGATTTGGTTGGATGGATCTGGTGGAGGGCCCTCAGAACTTCTTCACTGGTGAAAGTTTTGGTGAGCTCGGCATTCATTTCATCTGAAACTCGAGTTGGAATGGTGTTAATGACATCCTCAATACTGCTTGGGGAGCAAGTGGTGTAGATTTTTGTGAAATAGTCCACCGCTGTGCATACAATGCTGTCTCTGTCATCACACCAGATACCATCATTATTCCATAATCCCAAAATGGTGTTCTTCTTTCTTCTCTCAGAAGCTCTAGTGTGGAAGAACTTTGTATTTCTATCACCTTCTTTATACCAGTGTATTTTGCTTCTCTGGTGCCAAAGAATCTCCTCACTATCCAAGAGGCCGTTTAACTCTTTTCTCAACTCATTGATTGCTGCGCCATGCGAGCCATCCCAGTCTTGTTCAGTTAGTGTGTGAAGCAGTTTCCTTTTCTCCTGGATCATCCTTGGGATATTTCCGATAACCTCCTTACTCCAGCTGGATAATTCAGAAGCGCAAAGACTAAGATTTGCAGCGATGCCTTCCGGAGTGTTGGAAAGACAGCCACTGTTCCAAGCAGCCTCAACAATGCCATGGCAGTCATCACGTTTGGCCCACAGAGCTTCAAAATGAAAGCGGCGTTTCCAAGGGGGAGGAGGGGCTCTTGAGTCAGAGATTCTCCGGATGCAATGATCCGAAGTGGAGTCGGTAACATGAAGAACTTTACAGTTACTAAATCTGTTGAACCAATCCATGTTTGCAAAGGCACGGTCCAGGCGGAGGTAAACACGATCACTGCCTTCACGCATATTGCACCAGGTAAACTGGGGCCCAGAGAAGCCTAAGTCCTGAAAACCGCAGTTGTTTACCGCCTCTCGAAAACCTTCCATTTGCCGCTGAGGTCTTTGAGAGCCACCTGATTTTTCAGAGAAGGACAAAATTTCGTTAAAGTCGCCGCAACAGAACCAAGGCAAAGAGAATTGAGAGTTGAGATAGGATAGGAGTTTCCAAGAATCATTTCTTAGGTGAGCTTCCGGATGACCATAAAACCCGGTGAATCTCCAAGAGAAGTCGCAGTCCTGCTCTGAGATAAAAGCGTCAATGTGGTTCTGAGAGTAGGATTTGATCTCAAGCTTAACTTCTTTTGACCAAAAAAGAGCAAGCCCCCCGCTTCTCCTCCGACTGGGAACAATAAGGCCATTAGAAAAGCCCAGCTTAAATTTCACTTTCTCCATTCGTTTTTGATTAGCTTTGGTTTCCACAAGGAAGATTAAGTAGGGAGACCACCGCCTCACATAATCGCGCAGCGAATAGATTGTCCGGGGGTTCCCCATACCCCGGCAGTTCCAACATAAGGTATTCATTGTGCCCGGCGGTGCTGCTTAGCAGCCACCGCCGATAATGCAAGGGGGGGTTCAGTGCTTAGAGGGTGTGTTTCGCACAACCTTTTGTGTGGGAGGGCTCCTTCAGTTTCTTCAGGAAAGACTAACTTACCAGGCCTTTTTGAACCGGAGAGACTAGCTTTTTGTTCACCATGGGCCTGGGCCTATTTTCCTTTTTCCCGAGCACATCTCTTTAGGTTTCCTTTTCCCTTCGGATGAGTGATATTTGGTGGAGGGGTGGGCTTTTTCTGGGGCGTGGGTTCTTCAGAGGTGGGTTTTGATGGGCTTGTGACTTCTTGGGCTTCATGGTATGTCTGAGATGTTAAGCCCACTCCAGAGGCTGCATCCTTAGTCCCATTGACTGAGGCTTTGGTCCTGTCTCTGTCACGTGGGGGGCAAGCTGAAATGGGGGGTTTGAAAACTGTACTTTGCCTGTTACTTTCCTGAAAAACCGCCGCTTGTGGGGTAGCTTTTTCTCTTCTGTCAGGCTCCTTGGGTTCCGCAGCCTCTCTGATTTGAAAATTTTCTTGGAATTCCGAACGTGCCCCTGGGTTGGAGCCTGAGTCAGATGGGTTCCTTGTCACTTGCTCGGATCTTGCACTTGAATGGCCTGAGCGTTCAGCATCGGAGCCCCAACTGTATGAAGACTTTGGTCTGTCGGCATTAAATTGAAGAACTTAATTTTAAAAGTTTCAAATTTCAACTTCTATCTTAAATTTATTTTTAACATTAAAACTCTTTGATAAATTTGTCAAATGTTTGACAGTTTCTAGTTTCTAATAAAAGATTTATTTATTTTATTTATTTATTTTTTAATGTTATGCCAAAGTTTCAACTTTTATGAAATCTGTGAGAAGTTATAGTAGATATTCTTACCCTCAATTTTTTTAGAAATTTTGATTCTTAAACTTGATCCGTAATATATGTGGCTTTTAGTGTAAACCATTTGTCATCGCACCAAACTTGACCTATAAAAAAACAAGAATAATATTGAAACTTGTTCCAAGACGCATCTTTAACGTGTAATACATGAATGAGAGTTTAAGTCAATATTATGAGATAAATCACTACTTTTTAAAAGAATATTATAATATTTGAAGGTTAAATGATTGAATGTTACTTCTTAGCTTTAATTTCTGTTACGTCTTAAAAAAAAGGCTTCAGTTGCTGTTAAAGCAAAAAGTCAAAATCATACAAATGGTGACTTCTTTTCAAACTTTTGATCTCATGACTCATATATATTAACATAATTAAAGATTAACGTGAACTACGTGTTTGAATTAGTTATTTGTAAAACACTATCATTAAAATTTCTCAATTGTACAAGAAAAGTGGAAACAAGAATAATATTGAATCGACGTTTACAAAAATTTAGGGATAATTGAAAATAAAATAAATTATAAAATATAATTTATGGACCATAGTAATATATATATTTTTTTTAGAAAGTTTCAACCTATGGCGTCCGCTCTTAATAATAGCTCTTTATTATCAAACCAAGACACCAATCAGTTTTTGGTGTAGGCGGGGATTGAACCTCAGATCTCTTATACAACCATCAGAGACTTTACCAGTTGAGCTAACTGGAACCCATGACCATAGTAATTGATGATGCTAAGATCGTCAGTAGAGATGTTCGTCCAGAGTGATATCGTCAGTCCGCGCTCCTGATCCTGCAAAGAGTATATCTAAACACAAATGTATGTGGTCACCGGTGTGGCGCCAGCCACAAAACCTCCGATGCCAAAGTTAGGAAAGGAAACTCCTTTTAGAAAGAATCAAGTACTTCTTTGATAGTGAAATTTCTAGTAAATATTCTCGTACCTTTTCCGGATCCCGTTTGGGGATATATATAGGTTGTTTTCAGTGCCCTTCTAGCCGTTGGTTCTGCCATAATGAGGGTGTAATTCCTCAACTTTGTAACGTCCGTGCAAGGTAGTAAGTTTGACAGATACTTCAACGGTACCAGTATTTATTGTTCATTTTGTAACGGATGGTCGTGACAGATGTATGGACGACTTACTTGTAGATTCGGGCAATCAATCTCGTCTTTATTAATCGTCCACATACAAGGTATGGACGGGCGTATTTCTTGGACCTATCAGCTGCCCCCTTATTCCAGGATCGTCCAAAGGTTGGACGATCTTAGGAATACGAAAGGGTTTTATATATATATATATATATATATATTTTTTTTTTTTTTTTTTTATGTTTTGGGAAGTGCCCTCCGCATTGATTGCCTTCTGGCGGCGTGGCGTGCGTCGTGGCCACGTGTCTAGTTCTGACTGGTGGGTAGGCATCGTTTCCGGTGAATGTCTTTTCGGTTTCCCGCTGCTTTCCAAAGCATGCCTTTTAGCTTTGACCTTTCTCTTTCCTTTCATTTCCTGCGTTTCATACTTCTTTGGTTTTTCTGGGTTTTTCCTCTTTTTGTCTTCTTTGTGTTTGATTCTGAACCTTGCTGCCGTGGCTGCTTTACCTTTTCGACCTCCGATTCTGTTTCCTTCTCTTCAGGTGCGTATCCCTTCTTTTCTGCTCTTTTTCCTTTTTTTCTTGCTTTGTTTTTGCTTAGTTTCCTTTTCCGTTGTGTGTGTGTCCCTTCTTTAATGGTGGACTACACATCATTTCAGCAAATCTGTCCTTCTGTTGCTTTTCTTTTTGCGCGTCTGGGAGGTTCTCTAGAGTTTTCCGGCGAACGGTGTCTATACCTTGGCGATTTTGTGGTTGAGGGGAGTGGTTTAGGCTTAGCGCTGAGTGAACTGCACCCATTGTTGCAGCAATCCTTTTCTTGGTTTAAATCTGTTCGCGGGGTCCTTGAGAGGGAAAAAATGGGTTCCGCGGTGAGGTCGAGTGATCCTGAAGGAGGTTCTTCTTCTGGCGCGGCCGTGGACGGGGCTGTACTGGACACGGCTACCTCTGTGCTTCCTTCGTCCAATCTTCCTTCGTCTTCTACTGTCGTCCCTCGTCCCTTCCATGCTCTTAGGGAAAAGTGTAATTTGAAGGTCGATGTTTTCAGTAGGTTTAGGGATAGGTTTCAATTTCCGGCGGAAACTAGGGTTCGTCTCCCCAGGAAAGGTGAAAAAGCTTGTGCTTTTGCCCATGGAGAAGTTTGCTTTTATGAGGCAGCCTTCCTGGGTGGTCTAAGGTTCCCCGTTCATCCATTTATCATGGAGCTTCTAGATCATCTGCAAATTGCTCCTGGGCAACTTATGCCCAATTCTTGGAGAATTGTTATAAGCTGTATGGTCATCTGGACGATCATAGCAGATGGAGAGATGATCACGGTGAACGAGCTTACAAGTCTCTATCGTCTAAAAGAGTCTAGGGAATTCGGGTACTATGAGCTCGTCCCTTGGGAGAGGAGGTCACGTTTGGTAGGCGATCTCCCTTCGTCCTTCCGTTACTGGAAGTCAAGATATTTTTTTGTGTCCGGAGATGGTTGGGAGACCTTGTCAGATGACGTTTGGGGAAATGTCCCCAGGCTGCTGCGTCGGTGGGAGATCCCTGGCCTTGGTGCGTTTGTCTTTTTATGCTCCCTTTCTTATCCTCGTTGCTTCCTTTTTGATCGTTAATATAATCTTGAATGACCCCTTTTTTTTTTTTCTTTTTTTTTTTTTTTTTTTTTTTTTTGCAGTGAAGGAGCGTCCTGGTCTTGACAGCCGATTCGAAGCGAGAGTTCAGGAGGCGATTAGATATTCAAGGACGATCGAAGATTTCAACGAGCTTATCGATCCGCGTACTTTGGCTCGTCACTGTTTGGGGCCTGAACCTTCACTCTACGTCCTTCAAGTTCTTGATCGGGAGCAGAAAAAACGTGAGTAGACTTTGTATGGTACGTGTGTGTATATGTATATACGTTTTTAACTTTCTTTAACTTTCTTCTCAGAAATGACGAGCAAATTCAACAAAGATCTGTACGCGAAAGTCAAGGGGAAAAAGAACGAACCCCTTTCCAGCATTGGTCAGAGAACTTTGAAGTTTACTGACAGAGGGAAAGAAAAGGAGAAAGAGAAGGAGGCGGTGGAGAGAGGGTCGTCTACCCCTGCTCAGGACGAGGCAAGGACAGCTTCTCCTGCAGCTTCAATCGAAGAGGTCCCTGGACCAAAAAGGCGAAAGACATCGCACAAAGGTAAAGAGAAGATGGGTTCCAGTATTTGGGACGATGCGGAAGCTGCCGTAGCCCGGGCCAACGACTTTTTAACTCCTAACGAGAGGAAGGAGATTTCTCTCGTCCCTTCTCATGAAATGGTGAACCAGCACGTTCATAAACTCGTGCAGGTATGTTCTTTTTACTTTTAGCATCATATTATCGTCATTCTATAGTTTTCTCAAAAAAAACTCATAAGCTAAAATTCTTTAGGTGTTGGGGGAAACGATGCATCTTACTTCCCAATTCTTGGCGAGTGAGGAGAAGGCTGTTATGGCCACTTCGAAGGTGGAAGCCTTAGAGGCTGAAGCTTCGGGTTTAAGGAAGGATCTGATTGCAGCGATGGACGCCAATAATACCTCCAAGGAGCAAATTAAAGTCCTGACCGAGCAGCTTGAAGCTGAAAAGGCAAAGGTGAAGCAGAAGGACGATCTGCTTTCATCCGCGGGCCAAAGGATGAAGGCTGCTGTAGCCAAGGCCGTCCTTGCTTTCCAGGCGACGGATGAGTACAACACTGTGCTGTTCCAGTGGTACTTCAAGGGGTTTGAGCTGCTAAGAAGGTACATGATCAAACATGGGCAAGGAGTCAACCTGGACGACCTGGACTTTGAAGCAGTGGATAAAGAGATAGAGGCGGACGAGGCTGCTCTGGCGGATCAAGCTCCTCTAGCTTCGGGTGAGGACCCTCCAGCAACTGACGAGGGTGACGGCCAGGCTCCTCCAGCATAAACACTTAGCGCCATTTCTTTTCTTTTTTGAACAAATACTATTTCGGGTCCCCGTATGTTTTGGGGTATTTGTTTGAACAACTTGCATTTTTTGTGCATATTTATATGAGTTCTGTTCGTTGTTGTTTATCATTCTCATTTTAATCGTTTCTCCCCTTCAGCCTTAAAGGAGTTTGAAATTACTTCTTCGTTTCTTGAAGTATTAATTCCCTTCGTCTGTCTGTAGACTTAGATGATTTTTGTTGGAATGTTCTCGGTTGATTAAAGGATTTCCTCGTCATTTTGATCTGGATAATGAGTATTCCTTGTGGGAATCTCATCATCTTTTCGATCTAGACGATGGCAGCTCCTTCAAGGCTTTGAGGATTGCCTCGTCATTTTGATCTGGATAATGAGCATTCCTTGCAGGACTCTCATCATCTTTTCGATATAGACGGTGGTAGCTCCTTCAATTCTCTGGACGATGCTGATCCTTTCGCAGGTTTTTATTGTCTCTTTAGATCAGGAACGACGTAAACTTTTGTAGTGAGTTTTATGGCCTTTTTAGTCTGGACGATGTACATACTTTCGTAGGATTTAATCGTCTTTTCGACCTGGGCTATCAGCCGTTTTAAACTTTGAGAGGGCCATTTATAACACGGGGAGTGCTGAATAACCACTTATAGAGCCCTGAATGATTACTTATACAATCTTGCATAAATACATAACTTGTGGTGGACAGCATAAAATTAATTTGAACAAAAAGAAAGCATGGGATTTAAATTTTGTTAACTGCTTACAATTAGGCCATGGGTTCTTTCTTGTAATACCTTTTTAGGTGCTCGACATTCCATGGACGAGGTAACTTGTTTCCTTCTTGGTCTTCTAAGTGGTAGCTTCCTTGTCGTGAGTAGTGGACGACTTTGTAAGGTCCTTCCCAGGTTGGGCCTAGTTTGCCTTGTGCCGGGTCTTTTGTCGCAGGAGTTACTTTCCTGAGGACGAGGTCCCCGATGTTGAATCTTTTTAGCTTCACTCTTTGATTGTAGTATCCCGCCATCTTCTGCTGGTATTTGGCCATTCTCTGCGAGGCTTGATCTCTGACTTCGTCCACGCAGTCCAGGTTCAATCTTAGCTGGTCGTTGTTTTCTTCTTCGTCAAAAAAGTTTCTCCTGATGCTAGTGAGCCCCACTTCGACGGGAATAACTGCTTCCGTACCATATGTTAGGTTGAAGGGGGTTTCTCCTGTTGGTGTCCTTGCCGTCGTCCTGTAAGCCCATAGAACGCCCGGCAGTTCCTCGGGCCACGCTCCCTTTGCCCCTACTAACCGGGACTTGATTATCTTGAGCAAGGTTCGGTTCGTTACTTCTGTTTGTCCGTTGGCCTGAGGGTGTCCTGGTGAAGAATACTTGTTTCTGATGCCTAAGCCCGAGCAGAATGATCTGAACCCTTGGCAGTCGAACTGACGACCGTTATCGGATATGATCGTCCGAGGAATCCCGAACCTGCAAACAATATTTTTCCACACAAAATTTTGTACCTTAGCTTCTGTGATTGTCGCCAGTGCCTCTGCTTCGACCCACTTCGTGAAATAATCAATTGCGACGATCAGGAACTTCATTTGTCTTTTCCCCTGAGGCAGGGGACCGACGATATCGATTCCCCATTGTGCGAATGGCCAGGGAGAGGAAATGCTCGTCATTGTCTCACCTGGGACTCGTTGAACGTTCCCATATCTTTGACAGCTGTCGCACTTTTTTACAAAGTCGGCCGCGTCTTGCTGCATTGTGGGCCAGAAATAACCTGCCTTCATGATCTTTCTGACGAGTGACTTTGCCCCCATATGGTCTCCACAGATTCCTCCGTGAACCTCCTCGAGGATATACTTGGCCTCTTCGTCTACTACACATCTTAAATACGGCTGAGAGAAACCTCTTCTAAATAGTTGATCGTTCAAGATAGTGAACCGGGCAGCTCTTCTTCGGACCTTCCTGGCCTCTTCAGTGTCTGAAGGCAATTGACCGTCTTTAAGAAAAGCAAGGATCGGACTCGTCCACCCCTGGTGTGTATGCACAGAGAAGGCTTGCAACTTCTTAATGCTTGGGAGACTTTGTTCTTCTAGTCTCCAGTCATAATTTTTGTCCTGAAGATCTGCTGATGCGCTGCGGGCTACCTTGTCAGCTTCTGTATTTTGTTCCCGTGGGACCTGTAAGAACTCCACCTGATTGAAATTGCTTACCAGTTGGTTTGTTAACTTTAGATATTTTTGCATCCTCGTCTCTTTTGCTTCGAAATCCCCTCTGACCTGCCCTATGACGAGCTGGGAATCGCTTTTAACCACAATTCTTTCAGCCCCCAATGCCTGAGCTAGTCGGAGACCTGTTAGCAGAGCTTCATATTCTGCCTCGTTATTGGTTACGGGGAACTTCAGCTGGACCCCATATTTGAGGACATCGTCCTGGGGAGAGACAATAACAACGCCTGCTCCTCCTCCTTTCTGTGTAGACGATCCATCTGTGTTGATCGTCCAGATATCTTCCCGTGTTTCGTCATGCCCGTTGGTAGTGAATTCCGCTATAAAATCTGCCAAGGCCTGAGCTTTTATGGCTGTTCTCGAACGGTATTCAATATCGAACTGGCTAAGTTCGATCGCCCACTGTACCATTCGTCCAGCTGCCTCGGGTTTGCTCATCGCCTTCTTGATTGGCTGATCCGTCATTACCTTTATCGGGTTAGCCTGGAAGTATGGGCGTAGCTTCCTGGAGGCCATTATTAAGGCGAAAGTAATCTTTTCGATCCGGGGATACCGAGCCTCTGCCCCCTGGAAGGCTTGGCTGACATAATACACGGGGAGTTGTACCTTGTTCTCCTCCCTGATTAGGGCTGCACTTACTGCCGTGACTGACACTGCCAGGTATAAGAAGAGATCTTCTCCTTCCTTGGACGGACTTAGGAGCGGGGGGTTGCTCAAGTACCGTTTCAAATCTTGGAATGCCGTCTCGCACTCCTCAGTCCATGCAAAAACCTTCTTCAGGGTCTTAAAGAATGGGAGACACTTGTCCGTTGCTCTAGAGACGAACCTGTTGAGTGCCGCTACTCTTCCTGTGAGCGATTGTACTTCTTTGGTCGTCCTTGGTGAGGACATTTCCAGGATGGCTTTTACTTTTTCTGGATTTGCTTCAATTCCCCTTTGCGAAACCACAAACCCGAGGAACTTCCCTGAAGAGACCCCGAAAGCACACTTGGAGGGGTTTAGCTTCATGCTGTGCTGCCTGAGTGTATTGAATGTCTCCTTAAGATCGTTCATATGGTCCTCTTCTTCTTTGCTTTTGACGAGCATATCGTCGACGTATACTTCCACATTTCTCCCAATCTGTTTGTTGAACATTTGATTTACCAATCTCTGGTATGTGGCTCCTGCGTTCTTTAGTCCGAAGGGCATGACCCTATAGCAATAGAGCCCTTGGCTAGTGATGAATGCAGTTTTTTCTTGATCTTCTTCTGCCATTTGTATCTGGTTATACCCCGAGAATGCGTCCATGAAAGTGAGAAGTTTGTGCCCGGCCGTAGAATCTATTAGTTGGTCGATTCTGGGTAAGGGGAAGCTATCTTTCGGGCAGGCTTGGTTTAGATCTGTGAAGTCAACGCACATCCTCCATTTCCCATTTGTCTTCTTGACCATGACGACATTGGCCAACCACTCTGGGTAATAAACTTCTCGAATAAAGCTTGCATCAAGTAGTTTTCTCACTTCGTCCATGACCGCTTTGTTTCGTTCAGGGGCGAAAACTCTTCTTTTTTGCTGGACGGGCTTCCTTTCCGGATCTACGTTTAGGTGGTGTTGGATGATGCTTGCTGGGATTCCCGGCATATCTTCGTGGCTCCAGGCAAATACATCGAGACTGTTTTTCAGGAAAGTAATGATTTCTGCCCTCGTCCTCGGGTTTAGGTCCGTTCCTATCTGAGTCGTCTTTATCGGATCCCCTTCAACCAGTTCTATCGTTTCTAGCTTCTCCACGATCTCAGGTGTTTTATCCTCGATCACCCACGTATGGTTTTCTTTCGAGGCTAGGACGGCCTGGTAGCACTCTCTTGCCAACACCTGATCTCCCCTTATTTCTCCGACTCCCTGTTCTGTAGGAAACTTTACCTTCAGGCAGTACGTGGATGTGGCAGCTTTCCAACGGTTAAGGGTTGGTCGTCCTATGATAACATTGTAAGACGATGGTGAGTCTACAACCAGAAAATTGTGTTTGTTGGTTACCTGGAGGGGGTATGAACCAGCCGTGACCGTCAACGTCACTATCCCGCGGGGGTACACCTTGTCTCCGCTGAAGCTGACGAGGGGTGACTCAAAGGGACGAAGCCTCTTCGGGTCTACCTTCAGTTGCTGGAAGGCGGACAGATAGATAATATCCGCTGAACTCCCGTTATCTACCAGAACTCTCCTCGTGTTGAACCCCTCAATCATGATCATGATGACGAGCGGGTCGTCATGAGGTTGCCTTATCCCCCTGGCATCTTCCTCTGAAAAATACATGTCCTGGTTCGTTCGTCGCTGCTTTGCTGGAGGTAAGCTATGAACACTGTTTATTTGCCTTTGGTATGACTTTTTGAGGGATCTGAACGAGCCTCCTGTGGACGGTCCTCCCGTGATGGTTTTTATTTCTCCTTTTGCGTTCTGCGGACGAGGTGGCTGATCTTCAGTTCTTTGGAAACCTCCTGGCTGATCCCTCCTACCGTATCTGCCTGCTTCCCCTCTTTTCACGTACCTTTGAAGCTTCCCTTTTTGAATAAGTTCTTCTACCTGCTCCTTCAGGTCTCTGCAATCCTCCGTGTAGTGTCCGTGGTCCTTGTGAAAACGGCAATATTTCTTTTTGTCACGTACACCGGGTGGTGATTGGAGAGGCCTGGGCCACTTAAGGTTTTGTTCGTCTTTGATCTCCGCCAAAATTTGATCGACGGGCATCACTAATGGCGTGAATTTTGTTTGCCGAGAATTCTTATCGTCCCTTCGTCTATTCCCTTCTTCATTACGTCTGTCAACCCGGTCTCTCTTCTGCCCCCTTCGATCGTCATTCTCATTCCTCTTTTCTTTTGTCTTTTCTGCCCCGTCTATAGCTGCGAGGGCATCTTCAGCGTTCATATACTTCTGCGCTTTCAACAATGCTTCTGCCATCGTCTGGGGAGGATTTTTTGCGACAGAAGCCACAAAATCCCTGGACTTCAGTCCTGCTTTAAAGGTCGTAAGTTGCACCTTATCGTCAGACTCGTCTACTTCCAGCATTCCTCGTGTGAAACGTGTCACATAGGACCTCAAGGTTTCTTTCTCTCCTTGTTTGATTGTGAGCAAGTGATCGGCAGTTCTTTTTGGACGTTGTCCACCAACAAAATGACGCACAAACGAACTGCTTAGCTGTTCGAAATTATCTATGGAAGAGGTGGGTAATTTAGTGAACCATTCTCGGGCGGCTCCTTTCAAGGTTGTGGGAAAGGATCGACATAGAATCTCGTCAGGAGGCTGTTGAAGACCCAAAGTCGTCCTGAAAGTATTCAGGTGATCCAACGGATCTTTCAATCCGTCGAAGGGCTCGAGCTGGGGTAAACGGAACTTGGAGGGTACCGGGCACTCCTGGACGGCTGCGGAAAAAGGGGAATCAGTTTTCCTGACGATTCGGTCCAGCCCTTGTTCCGTCTTTCCTCTAATTGCGCTTCTCAACTCGTCCATTTCTTTCCTCATCTCCTTGAGGAAACTCGAGTTTGGTTCTTCTGGAGTGCCGGTTCGTCTTTGATGACTGTCCCCGTCCTCATTCCCATTGACTTCCGTGTGGTTGTCCCCTTGTTGCAGTCGTTGTTTCATTTCTTGATTTTGCTTGGTGAGCTCTTCCACTGTGGCTGCAAGTGCTTGGATTTGTAGGGACAGCGCAGCGGGGTCTGGGATACAGCTGGACTCCATCTCTTTAGAATAGAACAATACCCTTGAACCGAAGGCTCAAGAATGATACCTTCCCCACAGACGGCGCCAAACTGATGATGCTAAGATCGTCAGTAGAGATGTTCGTCCAGAGTGATATCGTCAGTCCGCGCTCCTGATCCTGCAAAGAGTATATCTAAACACAAATGTATGTGGTCACCGGTGTGGCGCCAGCCACAAAACCTCCGATGCCAAAGTTAGGAAAGGAAACTCCTTTTAGAAAGAATCAAGTACTTCTTTGATAGTGAAATTTCTAGTAAGTATTCTCGTACCTTTTCCGGATCCCGTTTGGGGATATATATAGGTTGTTTTCAGTGCCCTTCTAGCCGTTGGTTCTGCCATAATGAGGGTGTAATTCCTCAACTTTGTAACGTCCGTGCAAGGTAGTAAGTTTTGACAGATACTTCAACGGTACCAGTATTTATTGTTCATTTTGTAACGGATGGTCGTGACAGATGTATGGACGACTTACTTGTAGATTCGGGCAATCAATCTCGTCTTTATTAATCGTCCACATACAAGGTATGGACGGGCGTATTTCTTGGACCTATCAGTAATAGTTTATCTATACTTAAAATATCTTGTCTAAAAATGTGTCAACTTGTCCTTATAGATTGTTCACACGAAATCCCTCACAAAAAAGATTGTTCACACGAAGGACCAATAAGTAATATTATTGTAACGAGGTAACGAAAAGATAAACAATTTACTTTAATGAAAAAGACACATTTTATAAAATATGCGATAAAAAGCGTGATAAAGGGGGCGGCACACAATATTCTCATAACTTTTATGGTTTTGCCTCCTATATTTGGCCATGATTCACAACCCCAATTTTGGAGGATTTTTTAAATCAAGGGACATGGCTGAAATGTCCTATGCTCATATATATATATATATATATATACACACACATTATTGTAAGTGCTCACTTAAGCATCCGAAGCAGTTTTGGTTGGCACTATACGTGTCAATTTTGAGTATTCTAGTGCTTTGTCTTTCAAGGCTTCTAAAGCTTAACCTAGATGTGGGGTATTTTCGACATCATCATCTTCTAAAGTCAATGATTCACTATCTATTGCTAGAGGTGGACATTGTTCGTCTTGTTTGGTTGAATAAATTATTTTCTGTATAAAATAAAAACCACTATTTAATATAACATGGTCGATAAAGCTCAAACTTGTAGTATGCCTAGGCTAGTAGTTTTTAATGCTTTCTCGTGCACAACAGCACAAGTTGGTAGGAAGATTGGACTTTGGAGAGAGATGAAAGTTGTTAGGCTACGAATCCGAGCGTTGACCTATTGATAGGTTGTCCTATTCTGTGAATGTTAGTTAAGTTTCTTGTGTCCGAAAGCAAATTTGTTTGTAATATTTGTATCTGGAAGTGAATTGAAATTTGAAAGCAATGTTTTTGGACGATAGTATGCTTTATTATTGAGAATAAATCATTCTTAGGAAAGAAAAGTGTCAGAGTCAGTGTCAGTGGCAATTGGTAATTCTATCTTAGCATAATACTAAATATTATAAATTTGTGTTCAAATCTAATTTGTTATCGGGTTATGTGTGAAGAGAGACAAGAGATGTTAAGAGGCTGTTTGACACCAACTTTTTTATCACTCAATTTTCGTCACTCAATTTTCATCACTCATCACTCATAACTCATCACTCTAAAATACTATGTTTGTTTGGCACCATCACTCATTTCCCATCACTCAATATTTTTCACACTATTTGTGGGGCCCATTTTTGTCACACACTGGAGCTTTTTTTTTTTTTTTTTTCAGAGTACCCACAAACCCGAACCCAGAAGAAAGGAAAAAAAAAAGTTCAGATCATCCGAACCCAGTGAAAGAAGAAAGAAAAAAAAAATAAAAGAGGGAAGAACACCAGGAGACTGAACCCAGGTGAAAAAAAAAAAAAAAAGAGGAAGAACAGGGGAGACGTGAACCCAGGTGAAGAAGGAAAAAAAAGAAAAAGAAAAGAAAAGGGAAGAACGAACCCAGGAGAAGAAAAAGAAAAAAAAAAGGAAGAACGAACCCAGGAGAAGAAAGGGGAAAGAAAAAAAAAGAAAAAAAAAAGGGAAGAACGAACCCAGGAGAAGAAAGGGAAAAAAAAAAAAAAAAAAAAAAAAGAGAGAGAGGAAGAACGAACCCAGAGAAGAAAGAAAGAAAAAAAAAAGTTGTTTTGGTCAAAAGGTGCGGCTGAGTGGGTCCCTCATGTGTGTTTAATTACAAAAATGCCATTGAGTTATGAGAACTGAAAACTGAAAACAGCCAAAAGTTGTTTTCAGTTTCCATAACTCATAACTCAAAAAGTAGAGAATTGAGTATTGGAAACAGAGTATTGGTGCAGGCAAACGAGTACTTTGCTATGGGTCCCACCATTTTTGAGAATTGAGTTATGAAAATTGAGAATTGAGTTATGAAAACTAGTGAACCAAACAGCCTCTAAATATTTGATGAGGTTTAGATATTATTGTTATTAAAAAAAAAAAAAAAAAAAAATCTCATTTGTGACTTCTGAATATATAATTGGGCAACAATCAAACTATAAGAAGTAGAAAAAGGTAGAATCTCTCATGACCATGAATACAATTGCGAATTGACATCCTTATTAAAAATATATATATACTAAACTACAAAATACAAAGTACAAAAAGCTGTTTTAGAAACTTTGTTTTTTCTACTTACATAAAAAAAGGCAGCATATATACAAAATCTAGTTTTGGTTGTCCTTTTTTTTTGAGAAGTAGTTTTGGTTGTCCTTGAAAGTTGAAATTGAGAATGGTTGGAAATGTATATATCCAGAAAATGATTGATTAGTTTATGTGGAGGCAAAGCCTTGTGCTTAATTTTTAAAATTTGCAAATATTACCTGTGGTCTTAGATGAACCAAGTACATATAACAAAATCAAAATTAGTCTTTGCAAAAAAGTAGTGACTGTATTCAGCAAAAAAAAAAAAAAAAATGTACTGACTGTTAGTTGAGGGTCCTCTGATTAAATACTTGACAACCCATCTATCCTAGTTTTTTTCTCCCTTTTCGTTCCTTAAAAAAAGAAGAAGAAGATATTTTCCCTTTTCTTTTGTAATTTCCTCTTTGTGAAAGAAAATCTACAAAAGAAAATGATAAAAGTATTATCAATTTAAGTATCAAATACTATAATATTGAGATGATAATTAATGTAATTGATTTTACATTAAGTGTGCGTTTGACTCTAAATTAAAAAGTCAGCTTATTTTTGTTACTATTCATGAGTCATACTGAACTTTTTGGTACTATTTATGAATCTCACGGTACTATTTTAGCTAACTTTTACCTTTATCTACAGTACTTTCAGTAAAAAATTTCAATTTTAGCAAAATAAGCGAATTCCAAACAAATTCTAAGAATATAATAAATAAAAAAATATTAAAGATATTACCAAATTTATTATTAAATGCTTTTTATAACAATTAATGCGATTGAGGTTTCATCATATAAATAAAAATTTTAATTATTTTTTCATATTTAAACAATTCACACATTAAAATAATAGATATTATAAAATAAATTTTGTTTAATATACAAGATGGATAGTGAAATAAGAAGAAGCGTTCAGATCATGGGAATGTCTTCGGGCACTGAACTTTCTAATAAAAATTCACACCCTCCCTCACTCAGTTTTTCCCTTTTAGGGTCAATAGTATGTTAAAGGAAGTGCTATGTGAGAAGGGTGTGACTTATTCTAAGACATTTTTTTTTAAAACTATGATAGAATAGTTCGAATCAGAGACACTATAAAATATATATATATATATATATATATATATATATATATGTCATTACCACCTTCGAAGAGTAACACATCAAAATGATTTTTGATTCTTGAACTAACTAAAGCTTGAATGGCCAAAAAAGCCGCCTTATAAACTCTTCACTAAACAAGTAGGAGTAGGTGGAGTAGGACACACGCACATTCTCTAAAATCTAGACTAGAGAAATCGATAGGTATGAACTCTGTCTCTCACTGTGAGGGTGTGCTAAGATTCTATTTTGACAATTTCCCACTAGATTATTCATTGGAGAGTCAGAGACAACAGGCAAGTTAGCAAGAATTAATTACGTGTTGGCTTCAAGAACATGTATGTATCTGAGTAAAGATTCCATGGCATAATTTATGCTAGAAGTCACGTTTGTTTGTCACCCTTTTAATTATGGATGGATATAATTGTATACAGTTCAAATCGAAGTATAATGGAGTGGAAAACGTGCTCCTCCTTTTTAAGATGAATAATCTAAGCATGGTCTAGTATGCATGCGTGCGCAGAAACGTGAAACATGTATGAGGACTATTCATCGAGCTTGAGGAATGAAATTGCCCATAAAGAAAAAAAAAAAAAAGGCAGGGAATGAAATTATGAATCACTCAAAAAAAGGCAGGGAATGAAATTGTCATGTTACCATGACCCTACATCTGTTTTTGGCTAGTAAAAAAAGGGAAAATATGGGTACTAACGTGTGCTCGATAATGGAAAATAAAGGGACTTGAACTCGAGATCAGAGTCTTGTTGGTCTAAGGCCTGGCCACTAGACCATTTACTGTATTGGTATGACCTACATTTAGTTTCTCCTTTTGATGTAGTTGATGGAATGACTCAACTTTGATCGGTGGACTCCTACAATAAAGGGAGAGACAGTGAATGAATGTCCTTAAAATAATGAATATCCTTAAAATACAATTAGCTAAATTAATATATATATATTTTTTTTGTCTAATAGAAGTTTTAGATTCAAACTTCACCTACACCCAATTTTAGTGTTTTTCACATTTTAGAGTTTTTCACTTGATAATAAAAGACAATTATCATTGAGTGAATGTTATAGGTCCAAATTTCATTGTATTTATAAAAAAAAAAATGAAAAGCATTTGTATAAATCTAGTGAAACTTTATACAAACTTTAATTATTCATCTTCTCAAAATTGACATATATCATATGTAAAGTATTTGTGTGGGGCCCGTGGGCCTGAAAGTCTCGGCCCACCTTTAGGCTGGCCCAAGGCCCATGCCGAGGAGTGATGGTTGTCCCAGGCAGTTGTCTAGGGGTTTTTAGCCCTCTGGGTCCACGCCGAGGACGCCCCCTTTCTCGGCATACCTGTCCTAATCCCAGGTGGGGGACAAACCCAGTATAGGTGGTCACATCCACACTTAATGCATCTACCTAACTCCCCTGGCAGTATTAATGCTGAGAGGACTCCTGAACAGCGCAACCTTGGGGGCTGCGACCCATAATAAGGTGGGAAGCGTGGCTGATGGGACAGGTCCTTAAGCAGTGGCCTGGATGATCGACAGTTGGAAGGCTAGGATCGACCGAAGGAGATATATAATGCAAGGTGCCCTTCAGAATGGGGGGCTCCTCGGCCGTCCGAGGAGCAACCCCAAGCCAAGAAGAACAGGGCTAAGTCCCCTCGAAGAAGGGAGCCTCTGGGGAACCGGTGGCAAGCCTGTTAGCGCCAAACCCTTCGTCCCACTCTCTAAAGAAATGTATTGTTGGGGGATCTACGACAAAACGAGCCCCTACAATTGGCGCCGTCTGTGGGAAGGGTTAGTGCGCTGGCCGGTGCAACCGGCGATCGTTCTAAGCGGTCACTTCGCAGAAAGTAAAAAAAAAAGAAAAAAAAAAAAAGAAGAATCGCAGTAAAAAGAAGACTCAACAGCAAATAAAAAGAGAAGTTTTTTATTAGTTCATAAAAAGAAGATTACAAGATACAATCAGAGGCTCAGGCAGGCTTGTTTTACAAGCTTTATTACAAGCTAATCCTACAATTGGAGGCTCAGGCGGTCTGATTCTGCAACTAGCTAGAGGGAGGGGGAAGTGTCAACCCGTGCTTTTATTGGCATCAAGAGAATGGGAGAACTTGACAATAAAAGCGGGGAAGGGGGCTGAGGCTGGCTCGCTTCAAGGCGGAAGCTTGAACAAAGCGAGGAGCAGATGCAGGGGCACCGGAATGTCCTCCCCCGTGATGTTTCCTTGATGCTCTCCAATCCTCCCGAGCGCTGGCCGTTGGAGACGGCAACACTCGGGCGCCAGCCATGACATGAGTTCGCGTGTCTCCTCCACCGGAGGTGTGCTCCGGGGAGAGACGTTAGGTACTTCAACAACGTCCCACCTGGCCACCGCATACGGCACTGCCAGTGTTACGCCCGGACCCTGCCGCGCCGGAAGCCCAGTGGGGGCTGCGGCCACAGCGGCCCTTAACCCTATATCTCCCAACTTTGGTCACAATCCTGGCGGTGGTGTTAAAGGGGCTCAGAGGGGCGGAAGGACGTATTTCGGGTTGTGGTGGAAGGTCCATGGAATGAGGAGAAACAATCCCCCCAGAACGCCTTATATAGAGGGTGAAAACCGGTGGGAGTTGAGCCGCGCAGAATTCGAAGGGAGGATTGTCAAACGGAATTAATTCTCACCCAATTCCAAGGGGATTGCCAACCGCCGGATTCGTGTTAATTCACGAGGGCATTAATGAAAACGCGTCTCGCTCACCGAAACGTCAAGCGCGGGGCACGAAAGGCCAAGCGACGCCTCGAAAACTAAAAGATGGGGAACACGAACTGGAGGCGAGGTCAACGTCACGTGTGAGGCCACAATCCGACCTGAGGAAGAATAGCTCCCAGCAAACGATCCGGGGACATCGTTACACCAAAAGCAAAACTCTCGGATCCGAGGACGAGCTCCTACTAAAGAGCGTTAGACAGAACCAAGGAACTGCATGGTCCTCGGACTCAGTCCTATGGGGAAACTGACTGCTTCAGAAGAGCTAAGCACTAGACAGAAACAAGGTATTGCATGGTCTAAAGACTCAAACCTATGGGGAAACTAGCTGCTTAGCTGACCACTATATCTTGAAGGCAGCAACTGTACCTAGGTCTTGCATGGTCCTCGGACCCAAGCCTACGGGGAGCTAGCCACTATATCTTGAAGGCAGCAACTGTACCTAGGTCTTGCATGGTCCTCGGACCCAAGCCTACGGGGAGCTAGCCACTATCTTGAAGGCAGCAACTGTACCTAGGTCTTGCATGGTCCTCGGACCCAAGCCTACGGGGAGCTAGCCACTATATCTTGAAGGCAGCAACTGTACCTAGGTCTTGCATGGTCCTCGGACCCAAGCCTACGGGGAGCTAGCCACCATACCTTGAAGGCAGCAACTGTACCTAGGTCTTGCATGGTCCTCGGACCCAAGCCTACGGGGAGCTAGCCACTATATCTTGAAGGCAGCAACTGTACCTAGGTCTTGCATGGTCCTCGGACCCAAGCCTACGGGGAGCTAGCCACTATATCTTGAAGGCAGCAACTGTACCTAGGTTTTGCATGGTCCTCGGACCCAAGCCTACGGGGAGCTAGCCACTATCTTGAAGGCAGCAACTGTACCTAGGTCTTGCATGGTCCTCGGACCCAAGCCTACGGGGAGCTAGCCACCATACCTTGAAGGCAACAACTGTACCTAGGTCTTGCATGGTCCTCGGACCCAAGCTTACGGGGAGCTAGCCACTATATCTTGAAGGCAGCAACTGTACCTAGGTCTTGCATGGTCCTCGGACCCAAGCCTACGGGGAGCTAGCCACTATCTTGAAGGCAGCAACTGTACCTAGGTCTTGCATGGTCCTCGGACCCAAGCCTACGGGGAGCTAGCCACCATACCTTGAAGGCAGCAACTGTACCTAGGCCTTGCATGGTCCTCGGACCCAAGCCTACGGGGAGCTAGCCACTATATCTTGAAGGCAGCAACTGTACCTAGGCCTTGCATGGTCCTCGGACCCAAGCCTACGGGGAGCTTGCCACTATCTTGAAGGCAGCAACAGAATCTTCTATAGGAGACTAACTACTTACCGAAGAATTGAAGCACCAAGCCGACTATTTGGGGAAGAACCAACCAGCGGAAGGCCTTCTGGGGTATGAGGGCCGTGGATATCAAAACCCTCCTCCCCGTTCAAGGGAACGTGCAGCAGGATTTTGAGGGGCTATTGTGGGGCCCGTGGGCCTGGAAGTCTCGGCCCACCTTTAGGCTGGCCCAAGGCCCATGCTGAGGAGTGATGGTTGTCCCAGGCAGTTGTCTAGGGGCTTTTAGCCCTCTGGGTCCACGCCGAGGACGCCCCCTTTCTCGGCATACCTGTCCTAATCCCAGGTGGGGGACAAACCCAGTATAGGTGGTCACATCCACACTTAATGCATCTACCTAACTCCCTTGGCAGTATTAATGCTGAGAGGACTCCTGAACAGCGCAACCTTGGGGGCTGCGACCCACAGTAAGGTGGGGAGCGTGGCTGATGGGACAGGTCCTTAAGCAGTGGTCTGGATGATCGATAGTTGGAAGGCTAGGATCGACCGAAGGAGATATATAATGCAAGGTGCCCTTCAGAATGGGGGGCTCCTCGGCCATCCGAGGAGCAACCCCAAGCCAAGAAGAACAGGGCTAAGTCCCCTCGAAGAAGGGAGCCTCTGGGGAACCGGTGGCAAGCCTGTTAGCGCCAAACTCTTCGTCCCACTCTCTAAAGAAATGTATTGTTGGGGGATCTACGACAAAACGAGCCCCTACAATTTGTATAAACATTTTTTGTGTAAATTTAAGAGAAATATTAATGGGCACTATAAGATGTTCGTTAAGGGTGATTTATTGTGGAGTTCACTTAATAAAAATTGATATAAACTAATAAAATGACTGAAAATAGTACTGAAGTGACAAGCAAAACTCAAAAAGTTAGCTTTATTAGCCCTATACCATATAAAATTGATAAAAAATCTAACAAAAAGTTAACTTTATTGACATAAAGTTAACACTACCCTGTTTTTAAATTCCCAAAATTTTAATACTAGTTTTGTTGTTACGACCTTAGAACTAATATTAATAGCAGTTTAGCAACAAAAAAAAAAAAACTAATATTAACGCAACTTATTCATTATTTGTTATCTACTTTATGTACCCTCAAGAACAGTTTTCTTGGCTCCACCATGGCTTCTTTCTTTTCAGTTTGTCTTAGTCAAGGTTAATTAAATTATTTGCCAGGTTTTTTTTAATATAATGCATATCTTCCTCTGCTCGTCATGTACAGCAGATATGTCATGTGATGTATGCAAGGATGGCGGCATGAATGTTATATATAACCTAACATCTGTAGAAATCAAATCACCTCATGCCTCGTTCCTTCACCCTCAAATACCACATATAATTTGTCCGTTAAAAAATAAACAAAACGACGTGAGCTGAAAATTGCAGCAATGATAATCTAAATGTTTGGTATACACCCAATATTCAAAAGAAAAATGTATTTGAAAGCAGAAAATATTAAAAAAAAAAAAAAAAAATTCTCATACCATCAAACATATTATTGGTTCTATTAAGATGTCAGACTTATAGTAAACTGTTGAATAAACTAAAATAAAGATTGAAAAAAAAAAAAACCATTCTGACCAAAGTCACTGAATAAGAATTATTTGGAGTGGAGTTTCTCATGCGTACTCATTACCCACTACCCAGTCTAAAGAGTAAAGAATATATAATCAAATAACTGAGGGAGAAGAGTTGAAAATTCTTATTTTTGTTTTGTTTTTATAAGACAAGCATTGAAAGTTAAACCAATCGACAGCCGTGAAAATGATAAAGTTGATCAATTTTTACATCTTAGATGAATTTTTAAAAGGGAATTGCTAAGAAGTCTAAGATGCATATGCATTGAAGAAGTCTAAGATGCATATGCATTTTCTTGCTTTTTAAACGATTTTCATCTCATCATTTTTACATCTTAGATGAATTTTTAAAAGATATGAATTGAATTCACCATTTCCAAGAGGTGATGGAATGGAGCATTAATTAAAACTGTTTACTCTCTTCTCTTTTCAAACTAGCAATTTTTTAGATAAATTCCAAGCGTGAAAATTAAACACTGTTTCTTAGAAGCAAATCAGTGCGCATGATTTTAGGATTTTTGGTAATCCCTCATCGGATATTATTACATTGATGTACTATGATTCTATCTTAACTCTTCTATTTTAGTTTAATACAATGGAATCCATTTCTACCAAAAAGAAGTCTAAGATGTATATTCATTTTCTTGCATTTAAACGATTTAGATCTTTTCATTTTCTTGCTTTTCAATGAACAAACAACCAGCCCTAGTCAAATATTAGCACTAGGGATGTTCCACACCAATTCTTTATGCAAAAGTCTATCGACAGTCAAGTCAACACAACATTTTTCACAAATTTTTCCACAACTGTTTACATGTCTTTGTGCATAATTAAAACTAGTGTCAATGTTAGATACAAATGAAAGTTATGTTAATCCAACCGTAATATCAATAGATGTAAAAAAAGTTACATTGTTAAAATTACTCCTGCTTTAAACCAGAGAACAAAGAACTAAAGAAAAATCTCGTGGGGCTATTGAGATGGACCATTTTTTTCATCGACTATTATGCAACAGGGCTTCATAGATGAAGCCTCAAGCATACCAATAACTCAAGAAGGTAAACGTTTTAAACATAGTGTTGTATACATATTTTGAGCATCCCCTAGACGTTAAATCTCCTATATAAATGGTATGAGATTACAAGTTATAACAAGTAAAATATATGTTGAGCATCCCCTTGATATCGAATCTCCTATAGAATTCCAGCCCTTCCAAGGCACAGGCTTTTCAATTTGAGATTATAAAATATTCTTGGTAAGTCGATTCTTTAATAACATTAAGTTTCCCCACCTCTTGTCCCCGTTACCAAAGAGTCAAAGACTCAAAGACATACATTGTTTCAAACAGAATAATTTAGTCATCAAGGATGGTAATTATAAATGCTGAAGGGAAAAATCATCACAGAATCAGTGAAAAAGTCTAGCCAATTGAATACTCTTTATTTATTTATTTTTCTGGGGTTCAACAATCGTTAATCTTGAGTTAGGAAAAAACTTAGGTAGTCCTAAAGCAGTGCTCCTGACCCTCACAATGGGTGTGAGCCCAAGGGTGGGACTCACATGTGGGGCCTACCCCTTTTGTGAGAGCCTGGAGCACTGCTCCGAAACTACCTAAGAATTGCTCAACAATATTTTGTGTAACGTGCTTCAAACTATTTTTTATGTACCAGTATGATGCAAAACTGTTAACTTTGAAGTTAAGATTACTAAGACGAATGTTGTTACAACTTAAATCAAATTTTGGACAGCTCGTATTTCAGTTTTTTTTAACAGTTTGGCCTAATTAATTTACCAACATTTTCCAGTTTCATAGCATTGAATTTATAAGGGAAAAAAAAAGCAGCTGCAAACTTTAGCCAAACATATGTTCACAAGTTTGACGCAGTACAGCATAGCAAGTCATTCTGTCAAGGTCAGACAGAGAATCAAGTCCTAACATTCATGAGGTTCACCTGGTTTTCTTCATCAACAGTGAGTAGAAAATAGTCTTTGTTGATCTGTCTTTGGAGAATATTGCTCGCAAATGAACAACCTTATAGTGACATTATCTCATTTCAATAGGAAACTCAAACAATTCAAGGACAAACGAATTCACAGAAACATTTTACTACAATCAATGCCTATTTTTTTGAATGTTACTACAACAGCATACATAAAGTTCGACTAATGTCTATATTAATGAAGCTACACATTTAAGCTATTACACTATAACTAGGGATTACGTAACAACATGACAAAATCTTGACTTTTATCCAAGAAAAATATATCTATTAAGCAGCATATCCCCACTTATATTTTAAAAAGAAGTCATATTTGCCATTTTGGTATCATATCATATTGAGGCTTCATACATCTAGACATGCCTTAGATAGGTGAAGAGGTCACTCACACTTCCGATAGAGAAACATCACATGGCCACATAAATTGTGCACTTGTTGAGATGAGATTAGCGTCTGGAAGCTGCCTCCTTTGTTATAAGTATCTGAGCTTTTTGTGCCTGCGAATGATAATTTAACACCAAAGCATTCAAATCACATTTTTGAAAAAAAAAGAAAAAAAAAAGCCAAATGAAATGGTTTTCAGAGTATCCCAATTTCGCCCATTACCTCTTTTTCCCATTCGCATCTCAGTGTGATTATAGCTAATATCAATGTCTGAATCACAGTTCCACTAATCATTCCAGTCCAGATACCCTGCTCATTCAATTATGAACATGTAAAATCAACAAATCATACTAGAAGAAATGCATCATCCAATAGAAGTGATGAGTATTGAATATGCTGTCTTTATAACTTTGGAGTGACTTTTTTTTCTATTCGTGTCTTTGTGGCACAATCAATGTTGGCTTCTACATTTTATATCATGGAAGATTCAAGAAATCAAGGTGTAGTTCTATTTACCATGCCAGAATATGTGTATCCTAACATATTGGCAACAATGCAACACACGTACCGTAATTCCAAAATGAAGCGACCAACCCAAGAGAACCCCAAGAGGGACTCCAACTAAGTAGTAGCTACCTATGTTTATAAAAGCCACTTTAGCTTGCCAACCAGATCCAATAGCCACACCTGAAAAGCAACACATCACACCAAATCATTACACAATACTTGCATTTGCAATTTCCAGGACTGAGTGCCATTTCTGTATCTTACCCGAAAGAACAGGTTGAATGCAATTGAAAAGAATAGTGAACGCCAACAAGACTGCTAAATCATTGACCATTTCAATAACAGAAGTGCTGGACGTAAAGATCATTGCAAGATTCTCAGGGAAGGCTATGATTATTGACCAAAATAGGAGTCCAACCATTAAGGAGGACAACACTGAGATTGTAGTAGCAAATTTTGCACCTTTTGCATTGCCTGCACCAAGCTCATTTGCTACACGTACTCTGAATTAAGAGAACATAACATAGTTAAAAAAGATGGGTGGAAAAAGTGACTTTTGTTCACCAGCATGGCTATAGTGTGAAGGGATGGATTGTTTTTTAGATTGACTACCATACTTTTACCAAATTTCAAACTTCAACTTTCTTGCCAATGTTGGGTGGTTAATTTTTGTGTGCCTGGTTAGAAATTAGGACTCTACCTCCTTTTTTTACATCCTCCCATTTCACTGCCCTTTTTCATCCTCCCCCTTTCCAACATTCCTATTCTTCCTCCTACCAAAACACTACCTAAAGCTTATATCATAGAAGCTAACACTAGACTATTGGGATATTATCTGCATCTTCCCAACCAAGACCCAAAATGAGTTCACTTTATTTGGGATGAACTCGCAAAGACACAAACTCAAAGACTACCCTCCTAGACTAGCAATGCCGCAGGGGCGGAAGCTAATAAAGTTCTGCTTTGGCAACCATTAACATATATACATCTGCATGGTTACATTGAAGAGGTAAAGATAGGTTTCCGCCAATCATCAGTAGGGAAATTTTCTAAGGTCTTATGAAGCTAATGATTTTGATAATCTCATATTCAAATGCTTTAACCTCTTGGTTGGTTTTCAACACAAAAAAGATAAAATTTAAAAGAACTCCCTCCACTCCAAAAATTACTCAGTAATTACTAAAGATACTACGAAGAGAATCCAAGATATAAAAATGGGGCATTTATTTGAACCCATCACATCCACTAATGATGTTAAATGATGCTGGGAAGATGTTATTAAATTAAAACAGTAATAATTGACATTAAGCTCACAGAAAAGACCAATGGGTTTTATCTTGTCAAATAATTAGATTTTCTCTATTGAAACTCTCTTTCAAGAACCTTGAACCTTAACGTATTGTTTGCCTTTAACAATTAAAGCAAGCGGGTAAATTAAGCCAGAAGCATTTTAAGAAAAGATGATATTATATCATTGCGGAACTGCATGCCACAAGAACTGCCTTAATTAGTTCACACACTCAAAAAAAAAAAAAAAAACAGTCTGTAAATGTACTGCTTACAGACATCATTACATGGGGCAAGAAACAGTATGATTTCCACACTTGGGAAGATAAAGCTTAACATAATGATCAAACTTATGTTTCAGTGGGAATGCGATAGCATTGGGCAAGTGAAATGATGATGCTGGTGAAATATAGGACTTCTTAATCTGTAACTCTTGAACCTCAAATCTTGCTTCTCACATATTATCCACATTTTCACTGTTCTAATTGCATGTTATATTCCTATTCTACCATACACATTATGTTTTACTATAAAGAAGAGCGGAAACAAGACTTAGAACCAGCAACGTACCCAGCAGCAGCCAAAAATCCGAGAGGAATCATCGACTCCCAGCCAAATATAGTTATGCTGCCAAAACAGAGCGACATTGAGAAGATAGTAAGAAACTAGAAAACAATCAAACAAAATACACATTGACACATAAGCCAATGACACAAGGTCTAGAAATTTGGAACTAACCAGATCGAAAGTGCATCAACTGCAACCTCAGTACTGTGCAAATACCCTGACACTATAATCAATACTCTGTAATAAAAATTCTCCAACCTTCACACACACATACACACACACAACAAATGTAAGATTAAATCAAGGGTCTTAACTCTTAACTGTACAGGTATAAGGCTTTGATATCCAAGAAGCAAGAGTGCTGCACAAGTAATGGCTTGCACTAAGTAGAATACACTTGTCAATAATTCATTGATTTGCACGCATACATAAGTTCATTGTGTTTGTGTGTGTTTTTCTTGATATTTGTGCATAATTTCACTCTATTTTTTGAACAACGTGCAAAAATATCATGGAGTATTAAATGCACCTATACTTTTGCCTAATCAATCATATAATGTGAGAGAGAGAGGGAACACATACGCGACCATTATCCCAGAAGCCACAGAGAGCTTAAAAAACTCCCAAAGCCCAACGAAAGCTTGACCCGAAAAACCAGTCCACGAATCAGCACACCCACCACATACAACATACACAAAAAGTCCCAAAACAGTCACCCACCACGAGAAATCAAGCGTAAGGGCAGCCCCAACAATCCCCACTCTTAACTTATACACAAAAAACCAACTAACAAACACATGGAGTGCAAGAGCACCCCCTGAGATATAAGCAAGAACCCAAGTCTTCACTTGGCTCTGCAAGAACCTCTGCAACGTGAACTGAAATGGGAAACTCAGGTGCATCGGAATCAACCACACTGCCACCACACCCGACTGCTCCGCCACCGCATCGGTTTGGCCCATAAGCTTTAGTATTGGCGTTGCAAACAAGAACAAGGGAAGTAATAAAATCGAACACGAGAACAAAACTATCCAAGAACGTTGCAAGTAAATGCCTAACATGTGGTACTGTCTGGCCCCGTATGCTTGGCCACATAGCGTTTCAAGAGCACTCGCCATACCCAACTACATCAAAACGGTCATCACACGTTAGAATAATGGTTAAATGATTAAATTCATCGCGACAATTTGAGCTTTTCTGAAGTATTATAGTGAGAGGAAGTGTTAGTTTTTGGGACAAGTGGTAGTTATGGCGATGAAAGTGAAAGATTAGAAAGGAAGAGAAGGGAAATGGGGGTACCAAGAAACCGAAAGTGATGGCGATGATGACGGTGGAGGCGATGGAAATGGCGGCGAGGTCGAGGTCACTGAGGTGGCCGGAGAAGGACTGGGTTATGACAGTCATAGAGAACATGGCTAGCCTGCTGAAAATGGAGGGTCCAGCAATTGCCCACAATTTCTTCGACTCTAACCATGTTTGTCTAAGCAAACTACTTGCATTTAATTCTTCTTCTTGGTTTTGTTCTGAGGTTGATGTTAACAGAGGTTGTTGTTGCTGTTGCTGTTGTTCTCCTCTCACACCCATGTTAATTCTGGTGACAAAATATTTGGAGCCAAAGTTTAGAAGCGTAAAGTACTGTTTGTTTTTGTTTCAAACAATTATTTTCCCTATTGTGGGGCTGTGAGTTGGACTAGGAAAGTAGGAATTATCGATAACATAAGTGAAGTTGCTTTCTTGGGGGCCCGACATATCGAACGGCTATTATCACAAGACATGTGCTGTTTCAAGTTTCAACAAACATCATCCCATAAGGGCTTTAACCAGGCCAGGGTCAATACAATCAACCAAACCTTACCTTAAGGCCCATTAAGCTAATACATGGGCTGTGTTATTAGGCCTCCCTGCTTACCTATTTAAACTTTCAAGACTCACACACACCCATTCCTCACCACCTTAGCATATTCTATTATTACAGCAAAAATGAAGTTTGAGTTTTGAGTGATAATAGTAACAATATATACTAGTAGAGGTGGCAATTCGTGTTCACGTATTAGATTTGTGTCGTGTCAGCTAATGAATATTTGATTATATAGGTCAACACTAACCAGACATGTTTATTAAACGGGTTAAGATTCCTCAACCCTAACACAACTTGTTTATTAAATGGATCAGTCGTGTCGACTCATTTATATGATTTTATTGAAGTGAAACAAAAATATACAAATTTTAGTACTAAATTATGAAAAACCAAAAAAATAATTTTTTTTTATATATAAAATTCAGAACTAATGAATAAATGCATCACAAATAATCATTTAAAATTAAAACATATCTCAATATTACAAATAATAGATCATAATATGTTAAAGAAAATAAACTACAACAACTAATAAGTTTATATACCTAGGATTTGAAGGATATATTGGTAAAATATCATTTAATTAAACAGGTTAGACAGGTTAAACGTGTTCCATAGGTTGGACACTAACCCAACTTGTTTATTAAACGAGTCAATCGTGTCAACCCAAATATGACACAAACTCTTTAAGCCTCAACTCATAATCTGCTAATTTAGTGTCAAGTCGTGTCGTGTTCACAGGTCTTGTCAAATTTTGCCACCCCTATGTACTAGTTTCATATTCAATTTAAAAAAAAATTATTTTCATACGTTTTAAAATTTAAAAAACAAAACAAAAAACAAAAATCTTACTACAAAACAAGCCCTAAGAGGCTGTTTGGTTCACTAGTTTTCATGACTCAATTATCTGTTTTCATAAATCAATTCTCAAAAATGGTGGGACCCATAGCAAAATACTCGTTTGCCTGCACAATTTTTCTTTTTTTCATAACTTTGTTTCCAATACTTAATTCTCTACTTTTTGAGTTATGAGTTGTGGAAATTGAAAACAACTTTTGGCTGTATTCAATTTTCTGTTTTCAATGGCAAACTTGTAAATAATATTACACATCCGGTCCCACCGTCAGAGGCATTCATGTGGGGCGTGCCTTTTGATACTGTCCTCAACGGCTCTCTCTTCAGCTCTTTCATCTCACACTTCTCTCTTCAGTTGGCAGAGGTCTCTGATCTCAAATTTCTCTCCTCTCCATTCTAGTACCACCACAAAGAAGCTCTCACTGCCCTCACCTCCTCACACACCATTTCACGAATCCGAGCTCAGCCAACCCGCGCCGCCGTGTCACGGTAACGCAGTGCTTCACGCGCCAACCACTGAGCTTTTTCTCAGCTTTTTCCAGTGAAATCCGAAGGTATTCTTTACAGTTGAGCTGTTTATATATCTGATTTGTTGGTAATAGCAAGGGATTTCGCATCTGTTACATCGAATCAAGGATTGGTGATGAGAAGTTTGCTTCTCTGTTTTTTTTTTTTCCTTTTTTTTCTTTGTTTGATGTTTGGGTTTTCGCATCTGATTTAACTATATCAACCTGTGGAATCCTGGGTTTTCAACCCGTGGTGATGTTTGGTTCTCTGCTTTTTGTTCTTTGTTTGATGTTTGGGCATCTGATTTGATCTATTGAAACCTGTGGTGATGGGTTTTCAAGCCGTGGTGAACCTGTCTTGTGCTTCTCTATTTTTGTTTTTTCTTTTTTTTCTTTGTTTGATGTTTAGGTAAGCATCTGATTTGGAAAAATTAAAACCCGTGGTTATGGGGTTTTTTTTTTTTTTTTTTTGAATAATTTATGGAACTAAGAAATGTGTGATAAATGGTGCGATTTTTCTGGAATTTGTCATCAAAGTTCCCTCCATTAAGTTTCTGGTAGTAGAGAGTAGAGATACAGAACTTGAGGCCTGGACCAGTTTATTTGTGTTTAGAAATATTGTACATTGAGGCCTGGACCAGTTTATAAGTCGCATTTCTGTTGCTTATTCATTGTTAATTAATTTTCGTGCAGATACTACTTTGATATGTTGATTATGTTAATGATTTATATGTAAGTTTATTCGCTTTGTATTTTTTTTTTTTTTTTAAAAAGACTAATAAAACTGTAGAAACTGATTTTAATTGGATTGGTATGTTATCTTTATAATGATTTTCTAATACAGGGCTTGCAGATGTAAATCAGTTGTATCAATTAACCATGGTGCATATTGTGCCTTATAACCTTTCAAAAGTAGTTGCTTGCTGTCTATTATTTCCTGTTGAATTTGATATCTGTTTTATGTTTTATCATTGTATGTTGCTGGGTTCATGCCATATTGGGATTTAATTTCAGAACTGTACAAATAAGGTGCTTGAAAATCCCTATAGAAGCAAATATAAATCCTAGGCCTGCTTCAGTTGACAATAGTTGAATACTAGTGCCCTGCTACCTTGTCTCACCATGATAAAAAGCTCATAATTAGGACTGTAAGAGTGGCCTTCACTTTAATGTGAGTTTAATGAAATCCAATAATGATTTCTTGCATCTTTCTTTGACAATCAAATGCTTCATTATTACAAAACAACATTTTGTAAGTCTGGCAGTAATGTTTTGCACTTAAAGTTTGATCAAGTTTAAGAACCTTTTTTGTCTACTTTTGATATGTGGATCTAGGCTTCTAGAATGTGATCATGTAAGGGTATCTGCACAGTATTAGGGGATATAATGCTCTAAGCCTATATTTGTGACCACTTATTCAGTTTACTAACTCATTGCTTCGATCTTCCATGTTTTGTATATTTGCTCACATTGTATATGTGTTAAACCTCGATGAAGGATTTATATACCCCCTCACTGTTTCTTATATATTACCACTGACTCCACATTTCGTGCATGCTTTTTCTTATCCGTGTTGATATAACTGTGAAATATTTTTCATTTTTTGGACCCCTTAAATGAATCCTATAGTCCTATTGTTCAATTCTTAAAATTATTATCTGTCATGAGCTTACCACGTGAGATGTTTCAAATAGATGGCACATGAATCACAAGAGATGGATGACAATAGCGAAGGCAATGGCGATGCTGGAGCATCAACAAGCTCAATGACCCAAAGGCATGTACTAGAAATGTCAAGTGCATCAAAGAGAGTGATGGGCCAATTTAGGGACAATATGACTGACACAATGTGGGATGATTATGTTGCCCGTGGCAATGTTAGATGATTATATGTTGAAAATGGCAATTGACCATTTACTTTGCTGCAATGTAGATGCTATGGCTTTGCAGCATAATTGTTTTGGCACTATAATATGTGACGGAAATATTACGTAGGTGGATGTATAACTTAGTTCAACTTGTAACATTACTGCACTATTTTGGAATGACATGACAACGTGTAGATATGCTCTCGGCATAATTATGTAACGTAATTCGAATGTACCAATTATTATAAGATATATTTTTGGAGCATGTTATACCCACAACATTTGTTCACAGATATTTGATATGTGGTATAAGAAATATTGTTGGACCATCAGACATAACAAAATTTTGCCACTACTATAAGATGATATTGTAAGGTGCTGCAAAATTTGAAGAGTGTAAAAGGGGGATAGATGAGGTCTACAATGAGGCTCTTGCAATATATCACTTCACTTATGATTATGCTAATCACCGAGGAGATGCCAAATATTGTTTCTTTAACCAAGGGATTGCAGGTTCAGTATTGCATTAAATTATATGCCAAGAAACAAGATGAAAGGTCCTTTGTCTGTCTCCGATATGTTTTACGAGAGATATTTAATTAGTTGACGGAATATTGTACAATTCATCATAGTTCATCATAGAGAAATTAACGTCTTCGACTGTAACATATTATTTAAAAGAGGTAGAGACTAGAGGACATATGTATAGTATATTTTTTGGTACGTCGCCCAAAGAAAACTAGAACTGGTTAAAGTTAAAATTGTCTAGGTTCCACATAGTGGAAATGACAAATGTATTATAAGTACATAATATGTTATATCTAGCTCCTCAAACTACCAAAAAATCAAATAAAATAAAGTAGTTCACCATTAAAAATAAAAAATAAAATTGCATAACACACGTGACCAGTAATGTACATAACAGACGGATGCGTGTGTTACATCATCCTGCAAAATATATAGGAACTCAAAACAGGGCATGTCATCAGTAATGTACATTACACATATGACCGTCAATGGGTCATGGCATACGCAGTTGCGTATGGCCATGGCCCCCAAAAACATTAGAGAATACAAAATAAACCCCGAGTACAGTCCAAGACAAAAATAAAGCTTTCCTATACTTGTAGACTTTGTCTTTAGCAATTTGGAGTGTGAGCTTAGTTTTTTCAGCCTTGCGCTTTGCTATCCTTAGGAGCTCTCGTGCTTCTACTTCCCTTGCATGAGCCTCATCCCTTTCATTTCTTGCAGCTTTTAGTCGAGACTGCACTTGAAATTTAATAAATTAAGTTGCACCTAGATAAAAACAAAATGATAATTATGAAAGATATTAATTAAGTAATACAGCAAGTTGCAGCTGGTTCTGCTCTAGCTAATGCATTGCATCCAAATCATATCCCATAGATAAAACACTTTTCAAAATCATTAGTGAAGTTATACCAACAACAATGGCATCAAAGTTCAATGCTTATTCTATAAAGTCAAAGCCCAATTCAATTCACAACCAGATCTTACTTAAACCAATCCCCATCAATTCACAAACATAGCTCGTATGCTCGCTCATTCTCGCAGACCCATAACTACCCAGTTCTCACAATTTGCACAACACACATTGAAATAACTTGCATTGTTTTCAACCTTCAAGTGTCTCAAAAGATAATCACTTCACCAACCTAACCAACAAAGTTCCCAAACAGATTTTTTTTTCTTAACAAGCAACAAAATAAATAAAACTAACACAACAAAATTAAATCAAAACTAAACCCTAAACCCTCTAAGTAGTAAATGACTCACTTTTTTAAATTTCTGGCGGCCCCATAGTACAAACATTACAATAATTCTAAAATTTTCTCGGTTATACTTTCTCGGCAACCAAACAAAAATTTAGACCAAAATTTAAATTAAAAAAAAAAATTTGAAGGGTTTAGAAGGATTAAAACCAAGCAGATTGATGGATGCAGTTTGCATCCACCAATTATAGACCTATAGCAATTCAGAAATTGCATGCATGGTTTGAGACAAATTGAAAAGGAGGGTTCTAGCTGAATCATGGCAGCTTTCAAATATGGCAACTAAGTCATACAATCTATCAGCCTCTAGTTTTCAAAAATAAAAAGATCCACTAGACAATCCAGACCTGTACGTAGAATGACAAAAGCACTCCTAAACAATCACAGGAGGTGTTATATATTCCTACCTGCTTCTAGTTATGATTCACTTCTATTGCATCAAAAAACTTGTTCATGACCTAAAGGAGACCACTTATCTATGCATTGAACCAAGTTCTAGCAAAACCATCAATCTGAAAATCCATTTCATCAGAAAACAAATGCCTTTCCCTTCAGAATTGTAACTCCAAGACTCCATCACACAACAGAATCAAAAGTCTCAGAATTTAATGCTATACAAAATATCTAAAATGCCTGCAAAAAACATTCAGGAAAAGAAAACACATACATCACCCTTCTACACTTCAACCCAGAAGCCAAATTCCATTCTTTTATGTAAAAATCATAAGGCTGGAAAAATAAACACACACAACCAAAAACAATTATTATATGGTGCATACAACATAAACATTAACACATTAGAGAGACATAAACAAATACATCCATATATCATTCAAAAGAAGCATTGCAGAACAAAAATAAAAGTTAACAAGCATAAAACTTTAAAAGCATTCCAGAACTAAAACTAAAATACAAAGAACAACATTGATCATGCACAATCTCAATTCATAGAAAAAACACAAATCCCACTTCTCGGCAGTCCAAAACCAGAGGAAATGAAAGAAAAGAGCAAACAAACTCTTGGGTCACTGAGAAAATTGTAGAAAGAATTATCAAGTTCAAATTTTTATTTAAACTTTTCCTATAGTTTCTCAGGAACCAAGCAAAAGAGAGAGAAAGAGAGAGAGAGAGAGAGAGCAAAAAATTCGACAATGGGAAAATGGGTTATTTAGAGTAAAACCCTTTTGCATACTTCAATCCATTGAAGGAAACTAGCAATGGGTAAGCACAATAATATCATATAAACAAAAACAAAAAAAAACCAACAAAACGGAGGCTTTATTATTTTCTCACCAACCAATCAACAGGGAAAAACAGAGGCAAACAGAGTTCAAGCTAAATCCTAACATTTTTCTCAAAATTCGAATGCGAAACACACAAATCATATAAATAAACAAGGTGAAAGAGTACAAAAAGGGATGAGGTAGCACCGTCTTGGGTCGAGGAGACCGTCCGTGACAAAATCAGGAAATGGGTCACGTTTCTTGAAGCTCGTAGGCGCTGCTGGGTCACGACGGAGGAGATTGCGCCGCCGTACATGTTGGAGAGATGTGTGTTGTTCACTGGTGACGGTCCTGACGAGGCGAGAGAGCTCGAGAAATTTTTATGGGTTCGGGTTTCTACTTTGGGAGAGTGACAGGGCTGAAGGGGGAAGGGGAAATGAGAAAAGAGAAGGTTGATGGGGATGAAAACAGTAAGGCGGGTAACAAAACAGCAAGCATCTGACCAAGTGACGGAGCTGGGGCCCATGAATAGTGTGAAAAATATTGAGTTATTGAAATGGAGTGATGGTGCCAAACAAGTATATATTTTAGAGTGATGGGTGATGAGTGATGAAAAATGAGAAATGAGAAATGAGTGATGAGTGATGAGTGATGAAAATTGAGTGACGGAAATTGAATGAGGAAAAAGTTGGAGCCAAACAGCCTCTAAAACTCTTGATTTTTTTTTTTTACAACTCTTGCGTAGAGGTATTGAAATTCAAATTGGAGAAGTAATCTTTCTAAAAAAAACCACATATTATATATATGTGTGTGTGTGTGTGTGTGTGTGTAAGGAAAAAACTTAGGTACAATACCTTAGGTGCTGTTCCTTAGGTTCTCTTCTTAAAATTTAGCCATGTGGCTACATAACTAAAAAACACACTTCCATCCCATGAGAAAAAATCCACATGGCAGAATCTTGAAAGGAGAACCTAAGAAACAATACCTAAGTATTGTACCTAAGTCTTGCCCTATATATAAACCCATTTGTGTTTTTTCATTTAATATTAATTCATTAAAAGATAGGGGTATTTGATAGAGTTTTAGAATTTGTGTGCGGATATTTTGTTCTGCAAAATGGTGAAACCCAAATATAGATTATATATTTCAAGGCTATTGATTTAATTTGTTTTGATTGGAACATAACTTTTATTGGGATATACTACTTATACCATTTTAATTATGCACTAATTGTAATAGAAGTTGTAAAATTGTTGTGTTATATACTTCTTGGCCATTTTTTTTAATAAGTTCTAGTCTTAGGGAAAGGAAAGTTCGAATTAATAACCAATGTATTATGAGGTATATATGGTTCCAAACTAATTAGTGATAATCAGAAGATTGATGTGTCCAATTTAAAGTCAAATATTGCCATAAAAGAGTCCAATTCAAATTCTAATACTTGCCAAAAATAAATTAACCAATATCACCCCCGTGATTCTCTCCTTCGTAGCACATCCCTTGACTTTAGCTAATTTTTTGTAATTGTAATCTCTACAATTTAGGGAAGTTTGTCTATAATGTTTTTGTGTTAATATAAAACAGTATACGCCTTACTGCGTGTGGTTTTTCAACCTAACATAAACTTTGTATTCTCTATTCCTTTATGGCATCAGAGCTATATGTCCAATGACCTTTAAAAAAAAAAACACAATTTTTTCCACCTTTTCTATTTTCTTTGCTTTAGCTAATTTCAATGGAATACACCAATTCTTCAACTGGTGTCGTGGTACCCAGTCATTCAAGGTTCATGTCAATTAAACTAGACAGAACCAATTATCCTCTTTGACTTGATCAGATTGTTCATTTTGAAGAGCAAGAGTTTGATGGGATTTGTAGATGGTACAAATCAATGTCCTCCATAATTTAAATGTGACAAAGATGGTAAAGAGACCACCGAAGTGGATCCATCTTATATTACTTGGCATCATCAGAACCAAATGATCCTCAGTTGGATCAATAATTCTCTCTCCCCACCAATGCTATTCACAGTGGCTTGTTTCAAATCAGCATATGCAACTCGGTCCTCATTGCAGTGTATTTGATTAATAGACTTCCAACTCGTGTCTTAAATTATCGCATTCCATATGAAAAGCTATTTCAAAAATCTCCCACTTATGATAGTCTTTGAGTTTTTGGTTGTGCATGCTTTCCTTATTTGCGACCCTATAATACAAATAAGCTGCAATTTCGTTCTAAACAATATGTGTTTTTGGGTTACTCTCTTAATCATCAAGGATATCGATGTCTTGATTCAAGCACTGGTCATGCCTATTTATCCCATCATGTTATTTTTTATGAGTCTTCATTCCCATTTGAAGAGACTATTAACACTATTTCTGCAGAGAAAGGCTCCCTAGAATCTTTGGTAGCTACACTAGAAATGATTCAACTAACTTAGCTACATACACCACCTTCTTGTTCTAGACCTCCACACACTTCTCCTCCTATATGTCAAACTCCTTAAATGCCTACCCCACTAGATTCTGTTTCCCTCACACAAAGCTCTCCTAGTCATATTTCTAGCAACCATCTTGTAGGTTCTTCTCCTATGGCTTCTCATCTCAGCCCCACTATACCACCTACTTCATCCCTTACAACTTCTACTCCATATACATCTCCCACTCCATGGACACTAGAAGAAAAGATGGAATTTGCAAGCCTAATATAAAATATGCAATGAATGTGGTATATGATTGTCATTTGATTGAACTCACCTATTATAGCCAAGTGGTTAAACATGCGGAATGGCGTCATGCTATGGGGGTTGAATTTAATGCCTTGCAAACGGAATGGCACTTGGTCATTAATCCCTCCTCGTTCAAATATGAACATATTGCCTAATAAGTGGGTGTTTAAAATCAAGAAAAAATCTGATGGTATTATTGAGTGCTATAAAGCTTATATTGTAGCAAATGGTTTTCATCAACAATAAGGTCTTGATTATACAGAGACTTTTAGTCCAATTGTGAATATTGCACTATTCGCATTGTTTTAGCCATTCATAAAGAATGGCCTATCCAACAATTGGATGTTCAGAATGCATTTCTCCATGGCCTATTATATGAGGAGGTGTATATGCGTTAACCTTCTGGGTTCATTGATCCTAATTATCCACACCATGTTTGCAAGCTTCATAAGTCCCTCTATGGTTTAAAACAAGCTCCTCGACAATGGTTTCAAAGATCTTCTGATTATTTAGAGGAGCTTGGTTTTTGTGAGTCTAAAGCTGATTACTCCTCCACATTCTGTAAGGGTGCTTTGATCATTATTTTACTTATCTATGCTGATGATATTTTGATCACAGAGAATAGTTCATCTCATATTTTCAAGCTTATACAGAACCTTGGGAAACTGTTGTCCATGAAGGATTTAGGTCCTTTGCATTTTTTCCTTGGTCTTGAGGCAATATACAGCTCTGGTGGTTTGTACCTAACTCAAACAAAATATACCATGGATTTATTACGTCGCACAAAGTTTCAGGATGTTAATCCTATTTCTTCTCCTGCTCACACTCTGCTGCTCACACTAAACAATAATTGAGTCTTTATGATGGTGATCCTCTTCCTAATCCTATTAAATATCGAAATGTTGTCCGAACGTTACAATTTTTGACACTCACTTGTCCGGATATCTCTTTTGCAGTAAACCAAGTGCGTCAATTCATGCATCAACCTACAACAACTCACTGGATTGCTATGAAAAGAATATTGCGTTATTTGAAGAGCACTCCTGCTCATGGTCTCTTTTATCAACTTGGTTCTCTACGTTTAGAAGCCTATTCAGATGTTGAGTATGTTGAAAACACTGATGATCATCGCTCTACTGTTGGCTATTGTATTTATCTTGTATTTAATCTGATATCTTGGAGTGCCAAGAAACACCATATTGTATATCGCTCAAGCATTGAAGAAAAATACTGTCAATTGGCATATACTACAGCTAAGATTTCATGGTTTTGATCATTGTTCAAAGATTTGGATGTCTCTCTATCAACACCGCTTATTTGGTGTGACAATATTAGTTCTATCTCTTTAGCTTCAAACTCGGTGTTTCATGCTTGCACTAAACATTTGGAAGTAGATTACCATTATGTGCGTGATAAGGTTGTTCGCAAGGAGCTTGATGTTAGCTACATTTGTACTACAGATCAACTGGCAGACGTTTCACCAAAGGGCTTTCTTCTACCCGCTTCAAATTATTGACAAACAAGCTTATGGTACACTCTTGTCCCATTAGCTTGCGGGGGTGTGATAATTAGAAGATTGATGTGTCCAATTCAAAGTCAAATATTGCCAACAAAGATTCCAAACATATTGATATAAAAGAGTCCAATTCAAATTCTAATACTTGCCAAACATATATCAGCCAATATCACTCCCGTGATTATCTCCTCCCTAGCACACCCCTTGACTTTAGCTTTTATATAATTGTAATTTGCTATAATTATAATCTCTACAATTTAGGGAAGTCTGTCTATAATATTTTAGTATTAATACAAAATGGTATACGCCTTACTAGGTGTGGTTTTTCAACCCAACATAAACTTTGTATTCTCTATTCCTTTTGTTAGTACTAACCACAACACTTTCCTTCATCAATATCTTTTGTTTTCTGTGACATTTTCTTTTTATGATATCTTCGGCCAACCATGCAACTCTCTTATGGTCATCAGAATTGTTGCCGACAATCCACTATTTGTCGTTGTCCATTGTTATTGTCAATGTTTGTCTTACATGCATATGCAATCCTTGAGCCACCGTTCTTCTGTTGGTATCCTCTAGTCATTGGTGCATTATCCTCCACCCACAATAATCATCTTTTGGCTTCCACCATCATTAATTAATAGTATTCATTTACTATGATCTTGGGCATTTCAATTCATGTCAAGCTCAACCCATTCTACATCTGATTTGGTCATTTATCGCCATTGGTTAATTTCTTTCAGGAACTTACATTCCAAGCCCATGACATCTTCAAACTTTCATCTTGAAGGGATATTCGAATATATTAGGATGTTATTATAACTATGTAGTCAGTAGGTTTGTAGAATCCTATAAGCTACCATGGTTTTTAGGGTTATCATTCTAAGGGTCTGTTTGGATACTGCTTATTGCTGAAAACTGAAAACACTGTAGCAAAATAATTTTTAAATGTGTGAATAGTACCGTGTGACCTAGTTTTAAAGTTTTTTTTCTGGAAAAAAAAAAAAGTACTTGCGGGTCCCCTGAACAGTGCTCGGGACCCACGAAAAACGCTGGACGCGCAAAAACGCTGGACGTGACCGCTATCCAAACATACACTAAGTCTATTTTATTTCTATATATATACCTTACATTCAATTTATTGTAAGCTACAATTCAAAATAGTTATAATGTAGGTATTGGGTTTGTTTTTTTTTATTTTTAATATGAACGTCTGTCATCAAACCAAAACACTTTTACTCTCTTATTTATGCCTTGTCTCTACATTATTTTATTTTCTTCTTTTTATATTAAAAAATAACTTCATATTACATCAGCCATTATTAGAAGTTCAAAGAAGTTTCTTTTCTTTCTATATCATTTTATTTTCTTCTTTTTGTTTTAACAAAAAACTTAATATTACACCACCCGCTATTAAGGCATCCAAGAAGTCAGGCATATCCTCTAGCCAAATACTTTCATTGTTTATGTTTCCCACCAATCTAGCCAATCCGCTTGCAATTCTATTACTATTTGGCAGTGCTTTGGTGATACCCCATTTCCTAAGTACTCATTAGTCTATTTTTTAATTTAAATTTTTTTTTTTTTAGGAGGCCAAAATGCTTGACAAATCTTGCAGCAGGTCTAGTTGTACTCGTACCGCCCCATCCTATAACCCTATTTATCTGTGTGGCTAAATGAGAGGGGACCATTTTCCTACTAAAATTGAGAAAAATTTTAGAAAAAGAAAGAATAAATAAATAGCACACCACCAACAAATAGATTAAATGGATGACATATACACATTTATAAACATATTTTTTTTTGGAACTTATTATTACTGCACACACATTATAATACATCATCATGCACATCATTTATTTCATGTGTTAAATGTGAATATACTTAAAAAATGTGAATATCACATGTGAAATTATAGATATTGTATATATGTGCGGAGCGTATATTAACAAATGTGTAAAAATATTTTTCATTTTACTTTTGGTACAAAAAAGAAATTCATTATAGCTCAAGCAAATTTGTTATAATCAAAAGTATCATTTTCTCTCCCATTTGGGATTAGCCATTTGTTTCTTATTTGGTATCGAAATTGTTCACTCCTGCAATCCACTTTATCTATCTGTCACGGATGAAAAGTTTGTTGTTTGTAAGTCGAGCTGAAATAATGAAACCTTTGCAAAGATTTTGTTGCTTATCATTATGTAATAGTAGTCTCATCACATGCGTTTTGCATGTGTGATGACGAATGAGGCTTTTTTTTTTTTTTTTTTTTAATTATTATAAGTTGGAACGTGGTCTTGAGGGAAATATCAAAGTGGACTGAAAAGCGTTTTTTTTTCTTCTTAATTTTAATTTTTGGATAAGTTTGTTTTGAAAACATGAATTAATAGGAGAGTGTTTTATTTTGTATGCATTTTATGTAGAGTTGGATATATATTTTTACCGGGTTGTCCTCAAGTTTTGTTTCTATTAAACATAAGGTTTAGGGGTATTTCTGAACTACATAAAAGTTCAGTCTAAAGAGGGGAATCTTGTTATAAATAATGTAGATAGATAAAGAAAAAAACCTAAACCCCCCAAATGGAAAAAACTTTTGTTGTTGTTGTTGGTTTTTTTCCAGGGCTACATATAAATAACACGAGGGCTTGACTGAATTTTCTCAAAAATAATATTTAATAATACGTACGAGGGCTTTTCCTTTTTATTTTTCTAAGAGAAAAGATGAACTTTTTATTCATTTTTTATTGGGTTATCTACTGCTAGTACATTTAGCAAGAAAATGTGTACTTCCTCAATCCATACTTCATCTCAATCCATTGTGCATGTCTCGCCAACTCATGTGTTGTTGCCATGTTCTCTTTTGGACCTATGTGAGATAAATGCCAAAAACGAGGGCAATTTGATATAATTTATTGAGAAAATCAATCTTGTGGGGGTTCAATAATCAACATTGCACCAACTTTTTTTTTATTTATTAAATTTTTAAATGGCAAGAGACAATTGCATGGCTTAGATTCAATGCATTAGCCTTATGAAGTTGAAATTTCTAGGCATGAGATCGAATAGTCTTTTAGAAAACTACAAATCACCCACTAGGCCACCGTTGCGGACCTAGGATTTCAAGCTAGGAGGGGTAAAATATAAGAAGAAAAAAAAATTAAAATAGATATCAATATAGTACTAATAAACTATATATCAACCAAGATCAATACATAAAATCATTGTTTCTTAATACATTAAGATGCAATCATTTATCAATAAAGATAAAAAAACACAAAATAATATTGTTTCTTAAGAGCATCAATTGTTGCAAAAAAAATTTATTTTTACAAATCAAAACTTGCTTTTGCTACTTTAATATAACATTTAAAATGTCTCATACAGTAGTATTTTTGGTATTTGATGTTCTAAATACTAAATATTTACCATTTAGAGCACCTAATGCTAGTTTATAATACTGGGCTGATTGAGAATTTTTATTTTTTATTTCAAAATTTTGTTTTTGTTAAGTTTTTGAGTTGGGTGTTTGCTAGTTGGGCTAAACTAATTAAAATAGAGGGAGATTAAGTTTTTGGAAGAGTAAGACACAACTATAGAAATAAAATAAATAAAAAATATATATATATATATAACTATTTAAAAAAAAATTTGTTTATTTTTTCTTTGGGTTAGGGGGGGCCCAATTTTTTTGCCCTTTTCCGTCCTTGGATAGTAGGTGGTAAGGTTTGGCAATTTGGAACGTCAACAGATTCCTACAAGCCAATTTGAAGGAATATTATCGTAGATTCAACATCATCGGCTTATACCAAAAATTCCTGTTGTTGAAGACTGTTTTGGCTGTACGTGTTTTAGAGATTGATTAATTATGAGCTTGGAAAATTCCAGTGTAGAACTAGAACCATGCATCCTTTTAAGAATCTCTAAAAATCCCATGCCTTTTTTTTCTTATCCCTTGTATTTTCTGTCTGTCCAGCATCTTTTTAAAACTAATTCAATTGTTATCAGTCATTTTCTCTCCATGTGAAGTAGCAGTGACTACTAGTGTTCAAATTTCCTCACCCAAGGAAAAAAAAGTTGTGCCGACAATTTTTATAACTTACACTAGTGTTAAAATCTACATCTCTTCTTCACTTGTTGTAACAATTTATTAAAAAAATAGGTGTATTAGCTTTATATATATATATATATACTCTAAAAATATACATTTTTATAACAAAAATATAATGTTTGCTGTATTATATTTTTATAAAATTAAATACTCTAATATTTAACTACAATTTTATCTCATTATAATTATTTGTAGGGTCAAGATTTGTAGCTTAAGCCCAAAAGAAATGGGATATGAGCCTACTAAGCCCAATACAATGAATTTGTAAAGAGTGGGTAAAAGAACTAGGCTGTTTGTAAACTCAACAACAGTTAATCAAGATTTTATTAAGAAAACAAGTGCGAAAACGCTGGGAACTTGAATAAATTTAGGTCCGAGAAGACAAATTATAGTTTGAATGGCTAAGGTCACTCTTGGAGCTACAGTAAATTTTTCTGCTTCCTCTTTTCCTTCTTCTTTTAATCCCCCTTCGTGAGAAGTCTCTTCCATTTATATAGTTTTCTTTTAAACCATCTTCATCGTACACTTGTACTTCATCTAAGCATTCACTTGAGTACATGTCATATCAGGTATCTTCTTTAGTTTTTCGTGAGTGGTGGTAGCTGAGTTTGCAATGTTCAGGAGTCTTCTCCACATAAATGCGGCCAGAAAAGTTGCTGCAATGCATTAAATGTGGTGGTATCAGCTTTTTCTTTAGATATTTCTCAATTCTTATCATCTTTATGTGTGCATGAAGTTTGTCCTTATCGTTGGAACTTCCTGGAAGTTCACCCAAACTGCCCAGACATATGCTTGACTGATATTCTTCAAGTCCGAGGACGATACACTCCTCGGACTATACTCCTCCTCCCTTTCCTTACGTGATTCTCCATTCTGAGGCCTTTTCCCATCCTTTACTCCTCTTCGAACATACTTATATCTTTAAATAGAGCCTAAGGCCCAACACACGCGTTGGGCTTTTACCCCCACATTATTTATTGTCCAAGTTGTGTCAATACCATTATCACAATATATATATATATATATATATATAGTTTATAATTCCGTGCTTTTATTTATAGCAAACGAAATTGATTTTTCTTGAAAATTCAACCAAAATTGAAAATATATATATATATATATACACACACAACTCACTTAATTTGTGTCCCTAAGGTAGTTGATTTTTTTTTATATAACCTATGAAATTAAATTAAAATTCTATAATTATGTTACTAAATTGAATACACACCTTCTCAATTCTGTGTTTGATTTATTATTATTATAGCAATCATATGTTTATTTTGCTTGAAAACTCAACCAAAATTGAAAAAAAAAAGTATGTTAAATATATTAAGTAATTTATATATATTTTTATAATCTCTTACAAAATTATATAATATGCTACTAAATTGGACCTAATGAGAGAGAGAGAGAGAGAGAGAGAGAGAGATTATCTAACTTATACTTTATTTTATTCTAGAATAATTGATTGAAAACTCATAATAAACTGGTATGTATTATGTTGGGGGCTAGGGACCACAATTTGATTGACTTCCTACAACCATTCTAAAAACAAGTCCGTGTGGTGTGATGTTGAAAGTCATAAAAAATTTGAGTGTGTCTTCCTTGTCACCAATTGGTTTTGATGTAGGACAAAATATTCTAATTAATTTCTGTAATCTTTATATTTGGTATTTTTATGTAATTTTCGTTATTTTAGGTTTAGGGCATTTATTTCCTTATTTTTTGGTGTTTTTAATGTTGTTTAGTCAAATTAGGGTTTTATATGCTTTCATAGCCGCCTTAGGGTTTCTAGTTGCCCTAGGTTTTGTTTTTACTATTTAAACGCATTGTAGCCTCCAAAGGCAATTCAGTTTTTAGACTATTATCAAAAAACACAGACGTTTTGTCAAATTTTCTTTTGGTGGATTCCAGTTTTATTTCCTTGTGGATTCAGGGAAAACCCCTCGTGGATTCGAGGTTTACTACCAGGAACTAACAGTTTAGTTTCTGTTCCATCAAGAGAGCATCGTGTGTGCTTTTCTTCAGGCTTCTGCGACATCAGTTAGTATCAGAGCCTTGACTTACCCTGGTTTGATGGCTAACCGGCGAGACGGTGACCACCACAACAATGACGGCGGTGACGACGTCAACAACCCAGTCCTCACTAGGGCTAAGTTCCTTAATTTTTGTGATAAGAATCACCAATTTTGTGAAGAGTCAAAAAATTATAGGCGAAATCCAGCAAAAGATTGCTACTCTTCTTGCTAGGAAATCATCTTGCAACAACAATGTTCGATATATTCAAAAACGCACTCCTAACTACAAGAAAATTCCATTCTTTGACGGAGATATGTGTAGGATGAATTTTATTGACTGGCTTCTTGATTTAGAAGAGTATTTTAATTTTTGGAAGATTTGTGATGAACAAAAGGTGTGGCTTGCATCTAATAAATTAGACAATGAAGCAGAAGAATGGTGGGAAGACATTCAAATTAATAGAAAGCGACGAGGTAAGCATCCAATTCGCTCTTGGCAAAGAATGAAAAGAGTATTAATTGATTTATGGTTTCTTAATGACTATTATGATATACTAGATTATACAAGTGTTATTATAAATCTGTATATTCATATGAAAAGCAATATATTCAAAACCAAAATTATGATAGCCAAGTCCATGTGTCAAGTAAAGGAAAGAGTTTGAGGGTTGAGAAGAAGCAGCTTACTTCTAAAGAAAATTTTGAAGTGGTTAAAAAAGATCAAGATTTGCTACAAGTTATTGAATTGAAGATTGAAAATACCACTTGTCAAAAATTTGAAAAAAAGGTCAAAGAAACGAAGGTTGAGTTGATTGTGAATAATGACAGGAATGAAGAGATGGTAATTATTGAGAACATTGTGGAAGATTCAATTGAGATCAAATATGAGGATGAGTCCACAACTCACAATCCTCAGGTCTTAGTTGATTTGTTGAAGATGGCTACACAATATGTTGATTTTCTTGGAGTAGAAAATTTTAATTTTACTATCAATCCTTTGTTGATTGATGTTGCAAATAAATTGAAGATAGATGAGAAGAAATTTTATGCTACACTTTATGACAGATTCAAGTTTCAGAATCGGATCAAGTTATTAAAACATTCAAAGTATTTGTTTATTTGGAGTGGAAGATTTCATATTTCAAGAATGAACTCGAGGACGAGTTTATTTCAAGTGGAGGGGTCTGATGTAGGACAAAATATTCTAATTAATTTTTGTAATCTTTATATTTGGTATTTTTATATAATTTTCGTTATTTTAGGTTTAGAGCATTTATTTCCTTGTTTTTTGGTGTTTTTAATGTTGTTTAGTCAAATTAGGGTTTTATATGCTTTCATAGCCGCCTTAGGGTTTCTAGTTGCCCTAGGTTTTGTTTTTACCATTTAAACGCATTGTAACCTCCAAAGGCAATTCAGTTTTTAGACTTATAAAAAAACACAGATGTTTTGTCAAATTTTCTTCTGGTGGATTCCAGTTTTATTTCCTTGTAGATTCAGGAAAAACCCCTCGTGGATTCGAGGTTTACTACCAGAAACTAACAGTTTAGTTTCTGTTCCATCAAGAGAGCATCGTGTGTGCTTCTCTTCAGGCTTCCGCAACATCAGGTTTTGAGGTGGAATGACACAGCTCACGGTTCGACAAATGATATCAGATCCAATGTCATGGGTTCGAGTCATGGGAGTGTCACTGTGAGGGAGGGATTGTTGGGAAGACCACAATTTAACTCCTTACAGGCCCACGTGGTGTGATGTCAAATGCCATAAAAGATTTGAGTGTGTTTTCCTCATCACTAATTGGTTTTAAGGTAGAATAATACAGCTTACGGTCCGACAATTTATATTTCTTTTATCTTTTCTTCGTTTATGTCTTTTAATGTATTTGTATTAATGTATTAGTTTATGCATTTATATTTCTTCGTTTAAGGTTTTAACTTTAGTATTTGTATTAATGTCTTTTCACTAATTGGTTTTGGTATTAATGTATTAGTTTCGAGTCAAGATAATTTATCACACATGCATAAATGCACATACACAAATATAAACATTAATATTTTAATACTAAAGTAGGTCATAATTTATAAATATATTGTATATAAAATTAACAACTTTCACATGTATATTCGCAAGATAATTTTTTAGGTAAATTTATCATATTTTAAACTCCAACAAGTATACAAAAACTGTCTAGTTTGATATTAAACATGTATGAAAAACTAAATTAGAGAAAACAAAAACTATTTTGTCTCTATAACACTAGACCAATTGACAAATTCTATTGGCTTTTAAAAGCATTGTTGAACTAACTCAAACATTTGAGGGTAGGGATGGCAATAGGGTGGGGCAGGGCCCAAGGATGAGGTCTTCGTCCCCGCCCCACATGGTTTTGTCTTACCCCATCCTCACCCCGCCCCACATGACGGGGAAAAATTTCTCACCCCATCCCTGCCCTTTAGGGACCCGCGAAGCCCCGTCCCACCCCGTAAAACTTTACTTTTTGTTAATTTTCCCTACAATTAGCACAATTTTTTAATTAAACCTATTTCATTAATAAAAATATACTTGAAATTACAACTAAATTTATCCCATCTAATCAAATCAATTTTTTTTAAAAATTGAATAACAAATCTAAGTGTTTAACAAGACAATCATAAATAAATAAATAAATCTCGTAGTATAATACATAACAAAATAAAGGCAGAGAACCACATTGGGTAGAATAAAATAAGCTAATATTGATATGTTTGTTTAAATAGTAGGATTTTAGGGTATAAAAAATTTACAATTATAATTCTTAGTAACGCGGGACGGGGCAGGGACAAGGAGGGGCGGGGCTAAAATCTTGCCCCATCCCTGCTCTACCACCTTTGCGGGGAGGGGTGGGTTAAATGGGGCGGGGGAAAATTGTCATCCTTATTTGGAGGGGCTAACTTCTACTTTTGTAGCTAAATATTTAAAGTTTTTAATACTTATACATCATATAAAATCATTTTTTAAAATTGTGTGGGGGGGGGGGGGGAGGGGGGGCTCCGCCTCTGACTGGATGCCCTTCTGTACTCCACAATATTTACATAAATTAATTATTTTTAGAAAGAAAAATGGTTTCACTACTGCAGCACTAATGGCTATAAATATAGTAGGATTTAGCCTGATATGAGGTATAAAGTTTTCTTATTTTGGTAAAGACATGGCTTTCTTTTCCTCCTCTATTCTCTCCTTAGTTTCTACTTTATTCTTGTTTATGTTTGGAATAGCTTCTGCTCAGCTATCACCCAACTTCTATTCGAGTTCTTGCCCTACGGCTCTCTCTATAATTCAAGGCGCAGTAAGCACTGCAGTGTCCAAAGAGAATCGAATGGGGGCCTCGTTACTCCGCCTCCATTTCCATGATTGCTTTGTCAATGCAAGTCTTATATCATTTTTATTTTTAATTCCTATCTTTTAAGCTTTCATCTTTAACCCGCCACAGCGTGTTCCAAAAGACAATATATGCATTTAACTTACATATAATAATTTGTCCTTCTTTTATTATTATTTTCTTAATTTCGTAATATTTTCTTTTGAAATGAGGATATTTAAAATTGTTCAGGCACCTAACTATTCTCTCAAATATGTGTAATTCCCTCCCCCTATTCCACACACCCTAAGTTATTACGAGGTGAAATTCCTTGAGGATAGTCCCAAAATACTAGCTAAAAGTTTTTTTTTTATTTTTTTTTTACAAGATAGAATTTTTACTCGAGCCTAATTTAAGTGTATATGTGTGTAAAACTTCTTCTTAGAGACTTGTACTCCAGCCCTTACCCCCCACACCCCACAAGCATTGATACTTGTGGAGTGATCACTGCACCAAGGGTGTGTGAGGGTCTAGCTAAAAGTTTTGAATTCAAGATTTTATAAATATCATGAAGCCTTAGGATTAGAAACTACTAAGTCAATTCATTGTATTAATCACATTTATTGTCACATCATTTGTACGTCTTTTTAAATAAAATTTGTAATTATTTTACTATTTTTCATTTTAATTTAAATCTACACACATACACATGTACAAGGTAGTATTTCACTTATTGTATACCATCAATCACTAATTATTCTTTCTATTGAGAATCCAACTCAAAAGAAAAAAAATATAACTCCATACCTATGTTTTATACATAGTTATAACTATTTATATTCTCTTTCACGTTTTGACACTAACTTATTTAATTTGAATAAAAATGATAAATTATCGTTCTTACAAAAACTTAATTTAGGGTTGGGGGAATTTAATCATTTAATTCTAATTCTAATACATTTCCTCACATGTAGTTTTTTCTTTTCTTATTAAATCTTTGTTTGGATAGCTTATTTTACTATTCTGCTTATTTTTGCTACTATTCATAGGTCTCACTGCACTTTTTGGTATTATTAATAGGTCTCACTGTAGTATTTCAACTAACTTTTACTTTTATCTAAAGTACTTTCAGCAAAAAATTTTCAATTTCAACAATATAACGGTTCCCAAACATACCCTAAATGGAGCTTAATTAACACGTGTGATTTTTAACTTTAAATGAAAAATAGAGTAAAGATTGTATTAAAACTTAGAACCACCTTTTTTTGATACCACGATTAATTATTAATTGTCACATATATATAACATAGTGTTTTTTAACAGAAAGTATTTATCTTTAAACACTTGAACTCCGGCCCTTGCCTTCACACTCCACAAACACTTATACTTGTAGAGTGTTTAAATTTAGATTAGACTATAGTAGAATTTCTATCTTGTATAAAATATATATATTTATATACAAAATTCTATTTCATTCATTGGTAATTTTTCCATAAATCTATTCCATTGTTTTATAAACTAGTCCTGCATATATATTAAAAATATTATGATGTTGTAAACAGGGCTGTGATGCATCTGTGTTGTTGGACGACACCACCAATTTCTTGTATAAAATATATATATATATATATATATAGAATTCCATTTCATTCGTTGGCAATTTTTCCATAAATCTATTCCATTGTTTTATAAACTAGTACTACATATATATTAAAAATATTATGATGTTGTAAACAGGGCTGTGATGCATCTGTGTTGTTGGATGACACCACCAATTTCAAAGGAGAGAAGACGGCGGGGCCCAATGCAAACTCTTTGAGAGGCTATGAGGTGATTGACACCATTAAATCTCAACTTGAAAGCCAATGCCCTGGAGTTGTGTCTTGTGCTGATATTTTAGCTGTTGCAGCTCGTGATTCTGTTGTTAAGGTAAGCTATCATCAAATTCTCTTACTAATATCACATATTTTCATTCAAAAATGAGAAAAACTATCATTAGTAAAAACTAGTATATCATAGTTAAGATATAGCAATCGGAGATTTAAGATTGATTATTCATTTTAATGGACAGTTTGGATGAAGGGGAAGGAAGGAGGAGTAGAGTTGAGTTGATCGAAAATAATTTATGGCCAACTCTACTCTAAACTCCCTCCATCCAAACTGGCCATAACTGTCTCATTATAAGTTCTGTTCTATTGTCTTTTAGTTTGGACCGTACAATTTTTTTTTTGAGGTACCCTACCAAAGATATGGATATTAATATCTATAAATAATATATATATATATATATATATATATATAGCAAAAGATATTTATTATGGAACAGACACCATAAATTCAAATTTATCATGTTTATAAATTAAAAAAAAAAAGTATAAAGAACTAAAAAAAAAAAAAAAAAAAGATTGGCAAGCACCTTTTCATTCAAAAAAAGAAAAAGAAAATTGTAATTCTTCGTATTAAAAATTGAGTAAAGAAATTTTTAATATTGTTAATGATTAGGCCATATTGGTCTATGATATATATTTTTGCCCCTTAATTATTTACCTTTCTTATTGTTATAATTTCTTTTGTTGTGTATGTTTACTTCAGTTGGGTGGCACTACATGGACCGTTCAATTAGGCAGAAGAGATGCAACCACAGCCAGTTTTGATGATGCCCAAAGTAACCTCCCTTCCCCCTTCTTAGATCTTAGCGGTCTTATATCTGCATTCAGCAAAAAGGGTTTTACTGCTCCAGAAATGGTGACTCTCTCAGGTAACAACAAGTTTAAACACAAATTTTTTTCACAATTGTTGATACAATCTGTTATAATTGGTTCATAATAAAAATATTGTTGATAGTCAATCAATCCGTCCATGTAAAAGTAATTTTGTTGTGTTTTTAACATTGTCCCTTAGTTAAAACATAAAACAAAACTTTTTATCCCACCTCTCTCATTACAATTGCTTTTTTTGGGTGTATGAATTTTCACCAAATTATAACAAATGTACTCTTTTTTTTAACTTCTCTTTTGTGTTTTTTCTTTGTAGGAGGGCACACCATAGGTCAAGTAAAATGCAGTATAATTCGGCCTCGTATCTATAATGAGACTAATATAGATTCAAACTTTGCGGCATCAATAAAGAAAAACTGCCCGAGTACAGGCGGAGATACTAATTTATCTCCTCTTGACCAAACTGCTGGAGTTTTTGATAACACTTATTTCAAGGATTTAGTGAACAAAAAGGGCCTGATGCACTCAGATCAACAGCTCTTCAATGGTGGCTCCACAGATTCCCAAGTGAACACCTATAGCCAGAACTCAGCAAAGTTCTTCTCTGATTTTGGGAGTGCCATGATAAAAATGGGAAACCTCAGCCCACTTACTGGCTCAAAAGGAGAGATCAGAACCAATTGCAGGAAGACTAATTGATATTAAGAAACTTTTTTTATTTATATTACTTTTAGTTATTACACATGGTTAAAAAATAGATGTGACCGATCATGATTAGTCTCTATACTTGACCGCACAATTTTGGTTGGGATTAAGGATTAACTGTTATTGGTTGTTCTATACATGTGTCTAAAACTAAGTCCACTTGTAACTTTATAAAAGTATAAAGTTACCCAAAAAAGAATTAATAAAGTGGATTGCTCCATATTTGTCTTCTATATATGTTGGTTTTTTTTATTGCTATTTTTTTTTCTTACAAGTGAATTTTGACTCGAAGAGAATGGGAAATGAAAATTATGGTTCAAATTAAATTTAAATTGAATCAATTCATGATTCAAATTAACTTTTACAAATCAAAAGTTATATTCAATCTTAATTACATAACATTTTGTATATTTTTGGATCTATAAAATAAAATATATAAACTAAAAAATGGAGAGGATCCTTTCCCAAAAAATATGTTGGTCAACAAGTAATGACACATGCATTATCTCTATTTAAAATAAAAGTTACATTAGTTCACTTGAGTCTGAGAGTAAATTTTTTTTTTTTTTTTTTTTGCTGAGAGAATAAGTGTCTGTTTGGTTAGCTTATTTTTTGCCAACTTATTTTACTATTTAGCTTATTTTTGCTACTATTCATAGGTCCTACTACACTTTTTGGTACTATTCATGGGTCTCACTGTACTGTTTCAACTAGCATTTACCTTTATCTACAATACTTTTAACAAAAAGTTTTCAGTTTCAACAAAATAAACAGATCCCAAACAGACCCTAAGAGTAATAATTATACTAATGACCGTGCAATTGGCTCATCTAGCAGAGAAGATGAGGGTTGAAAATTCAAAATTATAACATCTACGTGCAATTTAACCGAGCCTATCTGAGGCAATTTTTTTTTTTTTCAGATTATATATTAGGATTTTTAGTGATGGCTAATTCCATGATAAATTTATTTTTAATTTTTTAAACATTTGCAATTGTAATTGTGTGGTGTAAGAGCATTCGCACTGGCACTTGGATATGCCAAATGTAAGCTCTAATTTACAATTCAGCCTAAAAGCAGCCCACAGCTAGACTGGTAAACATGGGATATGCCAAATTTTTTTGGCATAGTGCTACAGTGCCATTGCAAATATAGGATGGCACTGTAGCAACTTTTCTATATCACAAATTATTATTTTAATGGTACTATAGCTACTTTTTAAAAATATATGATGGTATTGTAGCAACATTATATTATTTTAATGTGTAAATATAATATTTTAATGAGTAGAATAAGAAAATAAAAGTTGAGATGTTAGTTATATTGTAAAATGGTATAAAATAATTGATAAAGTAATTTTTTAAAATAATAAAATAAAATAGTCTAAAAATACCAGATGTGAATGCTGTAATTAAGGTCGAAAGCTAAAAACATTATTGTTGAAGGTGTTGGAATCTAGTTTTTAGTGGACCGAATTTGCTTGATCAATTGACTGAATTGACAGTTTGGACAGTTTCAGTAGATATTTTGGCAACTTTTAGTCTACCTAACCTATAAAGGAAAATCATTGACCCGGGCTTTCATAGCATTTCTGTAATCAACCAACCCTAGAAACCTACACCAATTTTAATTTTAAACTACAATACAACTTTAATGATTTAGAGAGGAAGACGACCACACTAAACTAATATAAACCTAGAGAAAGCCTTCTGGTTCTTCCTTGCTTTCTCTCTCATTGATACACCTTAGAGAGCTTTATACTTCCAAACACATAGATGACCATACTATTGTTGGAGTTGTTGTTTGAAATCAAAAGAGATGATATCAAATCTTCAAGAAGCCTTAAAGTGATTGAGATATCGGTTTTTTTGTCAATAGATCAACATGTGGCAACAAGTAACATTGAAGGCACAACGCATTATCTACACTTTCTAGTAGAAAAGGAGAAATTAGGTACTAAGCCTAACTATATGTATGGGAAGTAATGTGAGTATTGCATGTACTATAACAACCTTCAATAGTGGACTTATTGAGTTCGAATTGGGTTTTACCCCAAAATGTTTTTACCATTTGGATTTTCATTCCGTGAATATATGCTTGTCACTACATGCATGTGTTTATATATGGTTAGTGTGCTTTTCTATTTATCCATATTAATAATGTGATTTAATATTGGTAGGGGTCTAAATGTATTTTTCATTATATATCATCAAAAAAGATGGTGGAAAATCCATTACCAAAAGTAATAGATTTTGAAATTTTCAAGGGACATGTCCCTTCTATAGGTATTATTAAATGATGAGTATATATATCTTGGTTTAATTTCAAGTAATTATACATAGTTGGATTCAACCTTGTTGGCTTAAACTTTTGGGTTCACGGGTGCTCCTCTTAACAAATTGGTATTGGAGGAATGGTTCAACTTTTGCTTGAATGAGCATTTGGTGATTGCTGCATTTGGTGCAACTCTTGCATACATGACACACATGATAGAGACTCACATGTGGGTATATTTGATGCATTTGCAAAGGCTCACATGCGAGGGGGAGTTAAGGTCAATGTGATAGAGGAGCACATATGGCGGGGAGATTTGTTGCCAAAATACTTTTTGCTCCTTAATTTGTCATGGAACGAATCAATGCTAAACACCAAAAATATTCAATCTTGGATATATAGATTGTGATTTATGAAATTGGTTTATTTTTACAAATTCTGTTCCAAAGAGCAACAATTTTGACAATATTTTGGTATGGAAATCTGGTGAATAAAGAGCTCACTATTCTATCTCTAGTATCCAGCCCATCTTATCCTCAATCAAACCTGTTTTTATTCCTACAAGGGTTGAGGATAGTTCCTGGGACACAGTCTAAGCACCCATTTTAAATTTAATCCTGCATATAAATAAGTTACATAAGTTAGATATTAGCAGTATTAATATAAATTCTGCAACAATTATGATCAATAATCAGAGGGATGCACCCTGAAGGTACTCATATGTTTTCAAAAGGCTCTTTCTTATTCTATCACACTATGGTGTGTTTGCGAATAGATTTTTCTTTTAACTTTTGAGCTTATTTCTTTATTAAAAGTTTTTCAGAACTTCAATTTTTTCTAGTTATAACTATACTTTAACCATCTTTCAGCAAATAAACAAATAAGCCATATACTGTTAATTACCTTTTTCCTTCATATGTAATGCTACTCACAGAAGCAACACCAACAGCAGTTCCTGTGCAGAAAACTTCATCAGCATCAATCAATTCATCAATAGGAATAACACGTTCCTCGACCTGGCATCAAATTACAAACAATATTAGAATAATGGTTAAATTATTAAACTAACCATTTCCTAACAATTTAAACATTTGAAACAAGTAGTAATTAATTATTTTTAGAAGAAAATAGAACGAATTCCATGACAAAGACTCTACAGAGTAAAGAGTTCACATCTTGGCAACAAAGAGAAACATCTAAAATAGAAACAGCAAGTTCCTAGTCATTCATAAGTCTCACATGTACAATGGGAAGAGTGGCCTTAATTTTTTAATGAAGCCCTTCTCAGTTGGTATTACTTCAAAAATTAATTAAGAAAATCAGGTTCAAGCTGTCATTTAGTGGTACATGAATATCACCTGGTAACCATGATCACGAGCAATCTCAACGATGCTTCTTCGGGTGACTCCTGGAAGAATGGTCCCATTTACTGCAGGAGTTGAAATAGCATTGCCCTAGAAAATTGGGAAATGCATGCATGAGGTTTAGAGTGTACCTATTTTAAGAATACAAAGGGAGATAATATAATTCAGGACTGTAAAATTTCAATGGAGTAAATGTGAACAAGTATTAAATACAGGTTGCTTAAACTTAATGGGGGAAATTGAATGGTTCAGTTTATGATGCCTAAGTGATAACTGATAAGTTGTCATCAACATCTTATTTGTATCAATATGGTTAATTATATTACAAATAGCTTTTCTTATCCAATCTCAAGCTTCATTACTTGCCTACTGTTTTCATTCATCTCCATATACTAACGATAATTTCACAAATCAATTTGTTTCTCAGTAATCAGTGATCCTTGGAAATTATGCCATATATTTTATTTACTTTCAAGGCTTATCCAATGAGTTTTATAGTTTCCCTTTCCTTGAATTCCATCAAGACAAAAACTTGCTAACATATTAGATTGAACTTAAAATATTCTAAAAATAAAATAAAATAAAATAAAATACCTTCACAATAAAAATGTTACAGGAGGATACCTCCTCAATATTTTTCCTATTCACTGAGTCCAGATATAAGACATCAGAAAATCCTCTGCTCTTTGCTTTAGTCAATGCTTTGAAACCCTACAATTTCAAACACGATGATGTGTTATACAATAATGCTTAATGCAGCAAAAACTTAAGTTACATGAGAGAATAAATTCCTTACCGGGGAGAGGCACGATCCAAATCTTTCTCAACATACAAGTTCAAGGGCGCAAAACCCTCCTGATTATAAACCAAGTTAACATAAATGATAAATCATTCTACACTTGGGGTAGGATCCAATGGAATAAAAATCATTGTCCCATTTTTAGTATTCTAGACAATCTAGAAGATTTTCGTTCGAAGCAAAAGTAAAGCTTCAATTGGAAAACAGAAAATGCCCTCACCTTGAAATAGTTGCCAACAGGGGAAACATATACTGGGAAAGTGTATTCAGGTGCTGCACCCAAACCCAATATTTGACCACTTCCCATGAGCAGAGGCCTAATGTACAGAGACCCTTTTCCTGGAGGAGGAACCTGATCATCATAATCATCCACATATATTATATTAAAAAGATAGTATAAAATAATTAACTCATAAAGAATTAATGGTTCAGCATTTTCTTCAAGATAGAAGAGGATTACCCAACGCTTGTTGGCTAGGACAGTCTGCTTCACAGCATCTACAAATTGATCAATGGAGGGTGATGGCATGCACATTCTCTCTGCTCCAAATTTCATGCGAATTGCATTCTGCTCTGGACGGAAGAGAAGAAGCCGCCCATCTTCTTTCCTATGTACTTTTGTGCCTTCATACACTGCCTGTTCAAATTTTTGACATGATTATAAGTTTCTTTATAGTCTTCACAATGAAGGATAAAATAGGCTGCATTTTTTTAGGGATGGCCTTGTTTTGAGTTACTTGTTCTTTTCGTTTTTCTCCTTCTTTCCACCTCTTATTTACTAGCCAGCTCTAAGTAAAAGTCCATACTACATATCAATTCATTGGACATGTCTTCCTTCAAAAATAGTGACTGCTTCATGCATTTAAGGCATGATTAATGTGACACTGACCCAAACTTATTCAAATTTTCCATATATGAAACTTCACCAATGGGTTGGACCAATGTTTTAGTGATAATATAGTCGAGACTTGAAACTCGAGCATGGTCACTTTCATTACTTCAAAGTGGTCATGCCACCATATTCGGTTGGAAACAAATTTTATTTTCTCAATCTAACAGCATATAGAGTGCTATGTCATTTAAAATTTTAAATGACATGACACTGAATACCCATTAAGTCTTTTAAGTACAATACTTCCTATTCAGACAATTAGAACCAAGTTGATTCAACTTCAAGTTACTTAGAATTTGTATTAGATGATAGAGTTCTATCCAAAGTAGTGTAGCTAGCATGCAAAGATATGAATATTGTAACAAAGAGATCACTTGCAGCTTACCTGCCCATAATTCAGAACTCCAGCAGCAGGGCCCAACTCAATGTTTCCATAACGATTAAGTTGACCTTGTTCAAAATCCTCTCCCTTAGAACATTTCATAAGGTACATGTAATCAGTTGGCATTATACCAAATCCAAGATTATCCCAATCCAAATCAGCGTAATCATCATCTCTGAAATTGCCAGTTCTCAATAAGAAAAGCAGAAACCAGAAATAAGGGTCAAAAACATTAGCAAGAGTTCCATTTTATTTATTTATTTATTTTTTTTCACTTGGTAGAAAATTTCGGACGAAACCACAAAGACGTGTGTGTATTTCAGTATCTGTATGTGTATTTGAATGAGGATAAATGTACCTACTAAAGGATTTGCATAATGTTGTAACACAAGGGACTAATTCAGTTTAATGCAATTACCGATAAATAGATGGTTCGCACATTTGTTGCAGAGAAGATGGAACCTTAGATGAAAATCTATAGTAACATCCAATCTACAAAATGTACACATTACCACGTCAGTTCTCCTTTTGTATGTTCTTTCACATTTCTATCCCTGCTTTAGCTTTGAACTTTGAATTCAAATCTGTTTGGATTAGCTTTTCACTTTTAATTTTTCACTTAATTGTTTATTTATATTTTTTCAAAACGCAAATAATAATAATAATAATAATAATTATAATAATAATAAAGGGATAGACTTTCCCTCAAAAAAAGAAAAAAAAAAAACTTAAATCTTAAAAAATTATATTGTACAACAGTATTATCTCCTCTCAGCGGGTTTCATGAGCAGGATCTCTAGATAGGACTCACTTTTATGTGAGAGGATGTTTCAAATTGATGTGCCAAATTTTAAATAAAAAAAAGAGTAACAAAAGAAATTTTTTTTTTATGGTATCAATGTGACACCAATTAAATTAATTGTTAGTAAGTATTTGTTTTTGTGTTAGAACCTCATTTTCCCTCTTTTGTGTGTGTTTATTTCTATATTGGGAAGTTTTTATTTTTATTTTTGAGAGAGAGTTCAACCTATGGTGTCCACTGCTAATAATAACTATTTATTATCAAATCAAAACACCAATTAATTTTTGGTGTATATAAAAATTGAACCACAAATCTCTTATTCAATAATCAGATACTTTACCAGTTAATATTAGGAATTAGTACTGGTATCTCGTAGGAGTATTAAACAACACAAACTTACACCCAACCCAATCAATAAGCAAACCAGATTCATCTACACCCGGCCCATTCTTGTAAGTCGAACCAATCCCGGCCTAGATTACATATTGGCCCCTATAAACATGTTTTGGACCATTCTCTCTCTTTCTTTCTTTTTTCTTTTCTTTTTGGAGAAACGTTTGGACCGTTCTTTGAATCGAACTAAGAGTAAATAACTTCTTCTTTTTTTGAGATACTTTTGACTGGTCTTTGAATCGAGCAAAGAGAGAATAACGTGTATGTTATGTTTTCATCAAAACCAAAAAATAAAACATGTATGTTATTTAAGAAAATATAATTGATACTAGACTATCTAATGTACGAACTAAGAACTAAATAACCTAATATTAGCAACAAAAAAAAATGGATAACCTATGTAATTAATATATCCAAGATAAGGATAATTTTATGGTATCTTTCTGATTTTTTTTTTTTTTTTTTTTGGGAGTATGATACGTCCAATGATCATGGTCATTTAATTTAATTGTTATAATCTCAAACATTTAACTAGTTGAAGGATTCTTCCTCAAAAAAAAAAAAAAAAAAAAAAAAAAAAAAAAAAACTAGTTGGAGGGTTTCTATTTTGATGGAGGAACTGGATAGTTAGAATTACGTAGACAATATGCTCCCCAAAATAGAAAATACTAGAGGCACTAGAGAAGATAATTAATCAATCACCAAAACATGAAAATTGAACGATTGGATAGCTTATGTATGATCAAAGAACCGAGAAAGAATGAAAGAAAGTACAAAGAAAATAATTTCACCCAAAAAAACCCTCTGCAAACGTTTATTAAAAAAAAATGGTAAAAATATCTGCCTAACAAAAACAAAGAAATTATAACAATAACAATCACAATAGCGATTAAATTATAAGATGTCAAAGCTTTAAAAAAAAAACAAAAAACAAAAAAAAAAAAACAAAAACAAAAACACCTTGGTTGAGGAATGATAAGGGGAATTTTTAATTGGAAAAATAAAAGTTGTTGATCTCCAAAGACCCGTCAGCTTTATTATGTATACTGAAGACATCACGCAAGATGAAGCCGTCAGTCTCTAAGCTGAAGGCAGTAAGCTGAAAATAGTAAGCTGAAGGCAGTAAGCTGAAGGCAGTAAGCTGAAGGCAGTAAGCTAAAGAGAGTAAGCTGAAGGCAATAAGCTGAAGGTAGTAAGCTGAAAATAGTAAGCTGAAAACAATAAGCTGAAGATAGTAAGCTGAAGGGTAAACTGAAGGCAGTAAGTTAAAGAGTAAGCTGAAGGTAGTAAGCTGAAGATAGTAAGCTGAAGGGTAAGCTGAAGGGTAAGCTGAAGACAATAAGCTGAAGATAGTAAGCTGAAGGTAATAAGCTGAAGATAGTAAGCTGAAGACAATAAGCTGAAGGTAGTAAGTTGAAGATAGTAAGCTGAAGGGTAAGCTGAAGACAGTAAGTTGAAGACAGTAAGTTGAAGGCAGTAAGCTGAAGAGTAAGCTGAAGACAGTAAGCAAACCTCCGTCGGGATCCATTAGTAAGTGACAATGTTAGGGAGTCCACGAAGCTCACCGCATAGCCGACGAGTTGACCTTAGGCAATGAAGATGGGTAGCCGATGCTAATAAAGCTGAAGGGAGTAGGCGAAGCTGACGACCCCGACGAGGGAGTAGGCGAAGCTGACGACCCCGACGAGGGAGTAGGCGAAGCTGACGACCCTAAAGCTGACGGCTCCAATATATCCTTGACTTGGTCACCACGCATGAGTATATAAGGAAATGTCTTGTATCCCACGTTTAGTGTTAGTCTCCTACAAGGAAAGGATTCCGCAATATACGCTCATGAGGATTCCTATAAGGAAAAGACTTCTAGCCCAAGGAAGAAAGGTCAACCCTCTACTACTATAAAAGCCCTAATACCCTCATAAACCAAGGTACGCATAATTCACCTCAGCTCTGGTACTCTAGAGTTGTGAACAAGAGAATTCTCTAACTTGACCGTCGAAGGGTATTTGGCCGGTACCACACCGGTATTCCTCTTAAGGTCTTCAGCTTTTGTGTTGTGCAGGTTCTTGTCAGGAGCACGTGAGGACCGTGTGGCTTACTGATGATTTTTCGGCATCATCAGTTGGCACCGTCTGTGGGAAACGTTTTGTTGCAATCCGCAAGCCATACTATAGTTTCCCAGACAAAAGAGTTGCATGGTGCTCACTCGCTCGAGAAGAGGGACCACCCATAACCGCCCTCAAGAGACAAGTTCAAACTCTCGCTGCTACCGTGGAACGCCTCACCAAACAAAACCACGACCTGGAAGAACAGCTGCGCCAGAAGAATGAAACACCGAATAACCAAAGAAATGATCAAGAAGGAACCAACGCTGAAAAAAGGAACCAGGAGGGACCTGAAGGCAGCAACGCCCCAGGCCGACAAGAACGACAGGATACCAGCCGTCCCTTCGGCTTAGATGCAGCACCCCCTTACATGGTCGCAGAGATGCAGATGATGAAGGAAAGGATGGACCTTATGATGAATGCCCTCAAAGGACGGGTGTTCAGCGACCTTGACGATTTGGTCCACTGAACCGATTCGCCTTTCACCACCTCCGTAAACTCCTTCCCCCTTCCACCAAAGTTCTGTATCCCACAGATGGAAAACTACGACGGAAACAAAGACCCTCTAGATCATTTGGAGTCCTTCAAGACCCTGATGCACCTTCAGGGGGTACCCGATGAGATCATGTGCAGAGCTTTCCCCACTACGCTGAAGGGTCCCGCAAGGATATGGTTTAGCAGGCTGACGCCTAACTCCATCAATACTTTCAAGGAGCTAAGCGCCCAGTTTGCTTTGCACTTCATCGGGGGACATAGGTATAAGAAGTCTACAGCATGCTTGATAAGCATCAAGCAACGGGAAGATGAGACACTAAGGTCTTACATAGCACGCTTTAAGAAAGAGGCGCTTTCAATTGATGAAGCTGACGACAAGATACTTGTAGCTGCTTTCACAAATGGGCTGCGGAAGGGTAAGTTCCTATTTTCACTATACAAGAACAACCCGAAGACTATGTCGGACGTGCTTTACAGGGCAACCAAGTACATGAATGCTGAAGACGTGCTTCTGACTCGAGAGAAGAGAGAAAGACAGGAGGATACGCGACAGGACAGAGGGCGGAAGATGGCAAGAACTGGAGACGCTGGACGGACAGAAGCTACACCACCCGTGGAACACCCAACACCTACGAAAGTACTACCAGTAAAAAGGATAGCATAAAGAGCAGCACCCCTTTATTTCTAGTTTATCTTAGTGAATTTTAGTTATACTCTTCAGTTTTTCTATTTTAGTTTTTGCTACAATAACTCTTTTAAAGCCCAAAGGGCAGGTCTTTGTTTTCTTTTTAAGAACTACTTTTTCTATGAATGTATGGTTTATTATAATAAGAGGAGTTTATTTAGACATGGCCAAAGTCGCCTACGGGTGAACGGTCACTACGCTAAGTCACCTACGGGTAGACGCACGGCCAAAGTCGCCTACGAGTGGACGGTCACTACGCTAAGTCACCTACGGGTAGACGCATGGCCAAAGTCGCTTACGGGTGGACGGTCACTACACTAAGTCATCTACGGGTAGACGTATGGCCAAAGTCGCCTACGTGTGAACGGTCACTACGCTAAGTCACCTACGGGTAGACGCATGGCCAAAGTCGCCTACGGGTGGATGGTCAATACACTAAGCAACCTACGGGTAGACGTGTGGTCAAAGTTGCCTACGGGTGAACAGTCACTACGTTAAGTCACCTACGGGTAGACGCATGACCGAAGTCGACTATGGGTAGATAATCACCATACTAAGTCGCCTACAAGTCACCTCAATAAGTCCACAAAGTGGACGACCCTATTAAATCCACAAAGTGGGCAACATTGATGAGTCCAAAGTGGACGATCTCATCCTAAGAGAATGAAAAATTATTAAGTCCACAAAGTGGACGAGTTTATCATTGAGTCTACTGCTAAGTCCACGAAGTGGACAAATTTATTACCAAGTCTACAAAGTAGACAAACGTAAGTCCACAAAGTGGACGGGCCTATTGCCAAGTCTACAAAGTAGACGAGTTTAATATAAATCCACAAACTTGACCAAAGTCTACAAAGCAAATCAGCCTAAGTTCACAAAGTGGACGGGCATATTACCAAGTCTATGAAGTAGATGAGCCTAAGTCCACAAAGCAGACGACCCCTCAAAAATGAATGAACTTATCCACAAAGTGGATGAATGTATGACTTGTTCCGCAAGTGGACGAGTCCATCAAGTAAAAGCAAGCTGACGCCATTATCCACAAATGGACGGATTCGTGAACAAATCCACCAGTCCACAAAAAGGACGCGTTCAAAGAAGAAGATGGTTTGAAACCGTTAAAGAAGACGTGTCTAAAAGACACCTTAAGCGGATGGATTCACCTTAAATTACCAAGTACGAGTGTATCCTAACATACATACAAATGCCAAGGATAGACACACATGCCAAATAAAAAGTAACGGGCGTAAAATACTACAAATAAAGTGATGTTTTTACAAGCAAAAGCCCAAAAACAAGTGGGCGTCAAATATTGTCTGAAATTAGCTTACGTTTACAATAAAGAAAGAAAAAAGCTTAAATTCATGAAGCCAGGGGGTCTTGAGGATTTTCATCACCCTTTGGAAGAAGGGCCTAGACGCCTGGAGCGGAAGGGTCTTCAGCATTTAGGGTCTTCAGCATGAGGGTTTACCGACGGAGTCAAAGGGATGACGGGCTAGTCCACAATAGGCTGGGCAAGGACGACGCTATCATCTTTTAGGTCTGCCACGGACTTGGTAAAATCGTCACCTTCCTCAAAAATAGTGTCGCCCACGGGTGTTGACTGTAGAGGCTCGTCCAGAAACGGAACCGATCAGTTCGCACCACGTGCTTAAGCATTTAATAAAGGGGGCTCGAGGCGTCACACATGAGTGACCTTTCTGACGATGTTAACTCCATAACCCGTCAGCTAAAGTTGACGAGGTTATGGAGTGGGGGCAACTGATAAGGGAAATTTTTAATTGGAAAAATAAAAGTTGTTGATCTCTAAAGACCCGTCAGCTCTATTATGCATACTGAAGACATCACGCAAGATGAAGCCGTCAGTCTCTAAGCTGAAGGGTAAGCTAAAGATAGTAAGCTGAAGGGTAAGCTGAAGATAGTAAGCTGAAGGCAGTAAGCTAAAGAGTAAGCTGAAGGCAGTAAGCTGAAGGTAGTAAGCTGAAGATTGTAAGCTGAAGGTAGTAAGCTGAAGATTGTAAGCTGAAGGGTAAGCTGAAGACAATAAGCTGAAGATAGTAAGCTAAAGGGTAAACTGAAGGCAGTAAGCTAAAGAGTAAGCTGAAGGCAGTAAGCTAAAGAGTAAGCTGAAGGCAGTAAGCTGAAGATAGTAAGCTGAAGGGTAAGCTGAAGACAATAAGCTGAAGATAGTAAGCTGAAGACAATAAGCTGAAGGTAGTAAGCTGAAGACAATAAGCTGAAGGTAGTAAGCTGAAGATAGTAAGCTGAAGGGTAAGCTGAAGGGTAAGCTGAAGACAGTAAGTTGAAGGCAGTAAGCTGAAGAGTAAGCTGAAGATAGTAAGCAAACCTCCGTCGGGATCCATTAGTAAGTGACAATGTTAGGGAGTCCACGAAGCTCACCGCATAGTTGACGAGTTGACCTTAGGCAATGAAGATGGGTAGCCGACGCTAATAAAGCTGAAGGGAGTAAGCGAAGCTGACGACCCTAAAGCTGACGGCTCCAATATATCCTTGACTTGGTCACCACGCATGAGTATATAAGGAAATGTCTTGTATCCCATGTTTAGTGTTAATCTCCTACAAGGAAAGGATTCCGCAATATACGCTCATGAGGATTCCTATAAGGAAAAGACTTCTAGCCCAAGGAAGAGAGGTCAACCCTCTACTATTATAAAAGCCCCAATAGCCTCATAAACCAAGGTACGCATAATTCACCCCAGCTCTGGTACTCTAGAGTTGTGAACAAGAGAATTCTCTAACTTGACCGTCGGAGGGTATTTGGCCGGTACCACACCGATACTCCTCTTAAGGTCTTCAGCTTTTGTGTTGTGCAGGTTCTTGTCAGGAGCACGTGAGGACCATGTGGCTTACTGACGATTTTTCGGCATCATCAAGGAAGAAGTAGCTCGAAGAGATTGAAGCAAATTGCGAAAGCACACACTCCTTGAAATCATGGTGACCCCAGCAATTAAATTGAGAGTTTTTAGATATGGTAATACAGAAATGGAGAGGGTCTAAGAACCAAGCAGCCAATTATAAATGAATAATGAGATGAACAAGAAGCATTATGAGGGGAAAAAAAAAAAGATGGACCAAAAACAATAATGTAGTTGCAAGGGTGTGAAATGTGTTTGCTCTTTTTTAATTTTATAGCAAAATTGGAGGGAGAGACTTAGCGTTACCTATCTCCTAACACCGTTAGTTAATTTTGGATCAGTATATAATTTAATAATCTAGACAAAGCTTGAAATAGGATTAGAGTCGGTATAGATTGGGTCGAGAAACTATCAAAAAATAATTAAATCATTTATTAAATCATATATTTAGGGGTTCCAATGCAGAATTTCTAGAGAAATCTACCACAAAATGAACCACCATATCTCATACGTTTTTTTTTTTTCTTTTTGGGGTGAAGCCTAAGGGTGGTTGGTTACTTGGTTCATCTTTATGAACGTATGTGTATTTTTCTTTATTGTTACTTTTGAAGTTACTAACTTATATCATTAATATTTTCAGCTCTTCAAAGTAAGTTTTTTTTTTATTGTAATCTAGATAAACTACAAGCGTATTTTTTATTTGAAAGCAGAAAAGATAAAAAAAAAAAAAAAATTCTCATACCATCAAACATATTATCGGTTCTATTAAGATGTCAGACTTATAGTAAACTGTTGAATAAACTAAAATAAAGATTGAAAAAAATAAAAAAACCATTCTGACCAAAGTCACTGAATAAGAATTATTTAGAGTGGAGTTTCTCATGCGTACTCATTACCCACTACCCAGTCTAAAGAGTAAAGAATATATAATTGATGAGGTGCAAAACTCGTCAGTCGAAGTAAGTGCGTCCAGATGGAGCCGAGCCCTCGCATCTGTGATTATAGCAGTGGTACAGTAGCTCCCTTGGGATGGTCACCGGTGTGGTGTCTGCCACAACGTCTCCGATGCCAAAGTTAGTATAAGGAAACTCTTTGTAAAAGAATAATGTAATGTAATGGAACAAGAAGTATTCCTAAGTATGTCTATGTACCTTATGTTGGTGCTTGGAGTGCTATATATACATTCTCGTAGCCCCTAGCCGTTGTGGCTATTATGGTGGTTTTAATGCTCCTTTGGGTAACGTCTCATTCCCAGTAATATGGTCCTTAATGGACCTCCAACGGTCTGCACAGCTGGCCTTGTAACCACCCGAATTATTTATTGACTTCATTTAATGGCTTCTTTGCCTTCGTCAGTGGTGTGGTTATATTGCCGGGGATGCTTAGTCGTTTCGTTCGTCAAGGCTACTTCGTCAGTCTTAAAGGATTCGTCATGAGAAGTCTATCTCGTCAGTCCCATCAGCTGCCCCCTAGGTTCTGTGGTCGTTATGACGTGTCAGGACGACCACGGAAGATGAAAGGTTTTTATTGAGTTGTCTATGACGCTTGGGGTTCCGCTCCGTATTAAATGCATAGTGGTGGCGCCACACGTGACGTGGCCACGTGGCACGTTCTGACTGGTGGAGTTAATGCTCCAATTATATGACCCTTGGGTTTCTCGCTAAATTTCAGTTCTTTGGGCCTTGGTTTTTAAACTTCTCCTCTCTTAATTTTTTTCCCTTTCACCTTTTTGAACTACCATTCATTGCTCTAAGTGTTTTCTTCTCCGATTTCTTTCTGTGATTCTTCTCCGAACTGGTGTGTGTCAAAGCTTTCTACTTTTTCCCTTTGAGCTATGTTTCTCTTCTCACTTCCTTTTTCTTTTCTCTTTTCGGCATAGATATACACTGTGGTGGATTTCTGATTTTCTTTCCCTTTTCTTTTGTGTTTGCTTTTGGGTTTCGGGGTTTTCAGGATTTACCTTTCTTTTCTTTGTTTTCTAGTTTTTCCATGGTTAGTGATTCTGAGGTTAGGATAGCTTGCCCCTCAATTCCTTTTCTTTTGACGCATCTAGGGAGGTCTTTAGGGGTTTTCCCACACCTTGAGAACTTCGTTTTTGAGGGTAATAGTTTGATTGTTGCAATGGCCGATTTGTTGCCTTTGCTTCGTCAGTCAATTGATTGGTTTGAGAATTTAGTGTGAGAACGGGAAGTAATGTTTGAGGTTAGGTTCAGTGAACTCGAGACTAGGTTATCGTCTAGTGGTAACCCAGTAGAGGAAGATACAGCCGTCTCTACCCCTCAAGAGTTTAGGGCTTTTTACGCCCTCGAAGAGGTGTGTGAGCTGGACGTCGATACACTGGGTAGGTTTAAGGATAGGTTCCAATTCCCGGAACGAGTTAGGGTTCGTCTGCCTAGTGAGAAGGATAGGGCCTGTCACTTCTTCCCTGGGGAGGTGTGCTTTTACGAGTCTGCCTTTCTGTGGGTTAAGGTTTCCAGTCCATCCATTCCTCATGGAGTTGTTAGACCATTTCGGTATTGCTCCTGGGCAACTCATGCCCAACTCATGGAGGATAATGGTTAGTTGTATGGGGATATGGCTGGCCGCTACAGACGGAGGCATGCTTAAGGTAGACGAGCTTGTCTACTTGTACCGTTTGAAAGAGTCTAAGGAGTACGGGCACTATGAGTTGGTGCCCTGGGAGAGAAGGATCAGGATCGTTAGGGGTGTGCCTTCGTCTTTCAGATATTGGAAGCCTAGGTTTTTCTTCGTGTTTAGGGACGACTTTGAGACTCCCTCCGGCGGGGTTTGGGGTGAGCTCCCGAGGTTGCTTCGTCAGTGGGGAACCCCGACCTTAGGTGCGTCATTATTTTCTCTCAGCATTTTACTTTTGTTACATTTACATTTACCATCACTAACTCCTTCGTTCTTTGTTTTGCGTAGTTAAGAGACGACCCAAACTTAAGAGCAAGTATAAAGTGCGGGTGGAGAAGGCAATTGCATATGCGAAGACAATTGAGGACTGGGACGATCTGGTGGACCCAAGGACTCTTTCTGTCTATTGTCTTGGTCCAGAGCCTTCTGCCTTCGTCCTGCGCAACATTGATATTAAGGGAAAAAAGAGCAAGTGTTAGGTTCATCAGTATTGATTCTCTTGTATATACTTGGATTGTGTTTTTGTTAAACAAGTGTTTTCCTCTTTGTAGAAATGACGACCAAGTTCAACAAGGATATGTATGTGAAGATGAGATCAAAGAAGGATAAGCCGTTGTCCAACACCGGGGAGAAGGCGGTGCGCATCACAGGGAAGGGTCCCTTCGTTACTCCAACTACTTCCATCACTCCCATTTTTTCTGGTACCGAGATGACGAGAACGGCCTCTCCTGCCACCTCGGTTGAAGATATCCCTACTCCCGCCTCTAAAAGGCCGCGCTTATCTGACAAAGAGAAGGAGAAGGTTGATTCTCGCTCGTCTACCATCTGGGATGATGAGAGATTGGCGGTGGACAGGGCTCACGGGGTTGTGACTGCTGAGGATTTGAAGGTCTTCTCCAGCATGCCCTTCAACAAGGTTGCGTCTCGCCACGTCCACAAGCTTGTTCAGGTAAAATGTTTGTGCAAATTTTCTTTTTCTTTTTCTTTTTTATTTTTATTTTTATTTTTTATATTACACTGACGGCTTCAAATTTCATTTCAGGTGTTGGGGGAAAGTCTTCATATTACTTCTAAGTACCTCACTCAAGAGGCCAAGGTGGCGTCTCTAACATCCAGAATGGAGGCTTTGGAGGCGGAGAATTCTAAGCTGAAGAAGAATCTTATTGACTCTATGGACGAGGCCACCACCTTAAAGGAAAAAGTCAAGACATTGAATGACGACCTCAGAGCTGAGCGTCAGTTGACTTGGAGAAGGACGAACAACTTCTGGGTGCCAAGGAGAAGCTCAAAACTATTGCTACTAAGGCTGTGGAGGCTTTCTGGCAGACCGACGAGCATAACACAGTCCTATTCAGCTGGTACTTCAAAGGTTTTGAGCTTCTAAGGAGGTACCTTGTCAAGCATCCCTCCGGAGTGAACTTGGAGACCTTAGATTTGTAAGAGGTGGACAAGGAAATGGCGCTTGACGAAGCTGCTCAGTCCTTGGCTCCAGAAGGTAATGCTCCTAAGAATGCCCTCACCGGAGATGACACCGCCGCCGATGCCTGAACCTATCACTTAGAAAAATTCTTTCCCTTTTTTTTTTGGTGCCTATTATGTTTTAGGCCTTTTGTAAGTCTAATTCTAGAACAATCTTTTTTTTTTTTATCTACTTTGAGAACAATCTTTCGCCCAATGGTAACTGCCCATTGTTTTTGGGCTTTAATTAAATTAGCGATTGTATACTTACTTGCTTGTGATTTTTGTTCCTGTAGTTTTCCTTTTTGCGTCAATGCTTTGTACTTGGCCAGAAATTTTTAGTTGTGACCTTTCCTTTTCTTCGTCAATAATCTGTTCAGTTGATTTCCTGCGACTCATTCCTTCTCAAGGGTTCTTGTCGAAGGTTTTGGTGAGTTGGTTGAGAGCTCAGATTCAGCCTGAGCCTTTGAGTAGCATTTTGAGCAGATTTGTTGCGAGGTTCATGTATTTTGGCTTTGTCAGTAACTTACATCCGTCTAGGTGGAATCCTGTTACTTAGCCATTTTTTTCTTTTTGTGACTTACACCCTTTTAGGGATCTTGTCATTCTTTTGGCTTTGTCAGTAACTTACATCCGTCTGGGCAGAATCTTGTTACTTTGCCATTTTGTTACTTAAATCGGTTCTCATTAAGACATTGGCTGAATAGTTCTTTTTATTGCTTTTGAGAATGAGTACAATTGTCTGTTACATCTATTGGTGGTATTTCTTCAAGTGCTCAATATTCCATGGTCGCGGGAGTCTCTGGCCGTCTAGGGTCTCCAGGTGATAGCTGCCTTGTCTAGAGTAATTGACGACCTGGTAGGGTCCTTCCCAATTGGGGCCGAGCTTCCCTTGGGCAGAGTCTCTGGTTGCGGGGGTGACCTTGCGCAGGACGAGGTCTCCTATGTCAAGTCGTCTGAGTTTCACTCTCTTGTTGTAGTATTCGGCCATCTTTTACTGGTACTTCGTCATCTTGTCGGAGGCTTTCTCTCTTACTTCGTCTAGGCAATCCAGGTTGACACGTAGCTGGTCTTCATTATTCTCCTCGTGGAACATCTCTCGCCTGGTGCTGGTCCACCTTGACTGGGATTACTGCTTCGATGCCATAGGTGAGTCTGAAGGGGGTTTCTCCTGTTGGGGTTCTTGCCGTGGTTCTGTAAGCCCACAAGACGTTGGACAATTCCTCCGGCCAGGCACCCTTTGCGTCGTTTAACTTGGCCTTGATAATCTTGAGTAGTGTGTGGTTCGTCACCTCCGTTTGTCCATTTGCTTGTGGATGTCCCGGGGAAGAGAACTGGTTCTTGATCCCTAGGCTTGAACAGAAGTCCCTGAAGCTTTGGCTGTCGAACTACCGCCCATTATCTGATATGATCGTCCGTGGAATCCCGAACCTGCAAATTATATTCTTCCACACAAAGTTCTGGATTCTGGCTTCTATGATGGTTGTTAACGCTTCTGCTTCAACCCACTTTGTGAAGTAATCAATGGCGACTAGTAGGAATTTTACCTGTCCTCTGCATTGAGGCAACGGGCCGACGATGTCGATTCCCCATTGTGCGACGGGCCAGGGGGAGGATATCGTCGTCAGTCTCTTTGCTAGAAGGCGTTGGACATTTCCAAACCTTTGGCACTTGTCGCACTTCTTGACGATCTCCCTTGCATCTACCTGCATTCTAGGCTGGAAATAACCTGTTCTAATAACTTTACTTACCAGTGATCTGGGGCCTGCATGGTCTCCGCAAACTCCTTCATGGATCTCTTTTAGAATATACTTGACTTCTTCTTCATCCATGCACTTCAGGTAAGGCATGGAAAAGCCTCTCTTGTATAGTATGTCATTCAGGATCGTGGACCAGGTTGCTCTCTTCCTGACCTTCCTGGCTTCTTCTATGTCTTAAGGGAGGTGCCCATCCTAGAGAAAGGATATGATTGGTGTCATCCAGCTACCTATGCTCTGGATTGCAAATGTGGAGATTTCCTCGATGCTGGGGCGTTTCTGGACTTCCATCACTAAGCCCATGCTCACTGCTCTTTCTTCCGACGATGCTAACTTCGCGATTTCGTCTGCTATCATGTTCTGGCTTCTGGAGATCTGCACAAATTCCACTTTATCAAACCCTTGAGTCAGATGCTTCATTAGCCTGAGGTATTTTTTGCATTCTCTCCTCCTTTGCTTCATACTCTTCTTTAATCTGCCCTATCACTAGCTTTGAATTGCTCTGGATTAGCAGGTTCTTAGCTCCGAGTGCCTTCCCGAGTCTCAATCCCATCAGTATTCCTTCGTACTTGGCCTTATTGTTAGTGGCCGGGAATTGCAGTTGAACTTCATATCTAAGCATTTCTCCATCAGGGGTGGTTATGGCGACCCCTACTCCCCCTCTCTTTTGGGCTGATGAACTATCGGTCTGTATCGTCCACCTTTCTGTTTCGTTAATAAGGCTATTCTCGTCTGTGAGGGTGAACTCGACAATGAAGTCTGCTAAGGCTTGTGCCTTAATAGCTGTCCTGGGGTGGTACTCAATGTCAAACTGGCTGAGTTCGATTGGCCACTGGACCATTCTCCCTGCTGCTTCAGGCTTGTTCATAGACTTCTTGATGGGTTGGTCCGTCATCACCAGGATAGGATTTGCCTTAAAATATTGTCGCAATTTGCGCGAGGCTACTATTAACGCGAATGCAATCTTTTCGATCCTTGGGTACTTAGCTTCAGCACCTTAGAAAGCTTGACTAACGTAGTAAACTGGGAATTGTTTCTTGTCATCTTCTCGAATCAGGGCTGCACACACTGCCGTGGCTGATACTGCCAAGTACAAATATAAGTTTTCCCCTTCCTTGGATGGACTCAGGAGGGGTGGATTACTCAAGTAACGTTTGAGTTCCTAAAACGCTGCTTCACACTCGTCGGTCCAGGCGAAAGCCTTCTTCAAGGTCTTGAAGAAGGGCAAGCACTTGTCTGTCGCTCTAGAGACGAACCTATTGAGAGCGGCAATCCTTCTGGTGAGCTTCTGGACTTCCTTGACGGTCTTGGGCGATGTCATGTTGATTATGGCTTGCACCTTCTCCGGGTTTGCTTCTATTCCGCTTTGGGACACCATGAATCCCAAGAATTTCCCCGAGGCTACACCAAAAACACACTTGCTAGGATTCAACTTCATCTGGTATTGCTTGAGGGTGGCAAATGTCTCCTTCAGGTCGTCCAGATGAGCAAGTTTTCTTTACTCTTGACGAGCATGTCATCCACGTATACCTCCATATTCCTGCCGATCTGTTTACTGAACATTTTGTTCACTAACCTCTGATAAGTAGCTCTTGTATTCTTTAGTCCAAAGGGAATTACCTTATAGCAATAAAGCCCTTGACTCGTGATGAAAGCAGTTTTCTCCTGATCTTCTTCAACCATTTTTATCTGGTTGTATCCTGAGAAAGCGTCCATGAACGTCTGTAACTTATGCACGACTGTAGAATCCACAAGCTAGTAAAGGGAAACTATCTTTCGGGCAAGCCTTGTTCAGGTCTGTGAAGTCCATGCACATTCTCCACTTCCCATTTGCTTTCTTCATTAGGATGACGTTTGCAAGCCAGTTAGGATAGTAGACTTCCCGAATAAAGCCTGCCGACAACAGTTTGTTAACCTCATTTGTAACCGCTTGGTTTCGTTCTGGGGCGAAAACTCTTCGTCTTTGCTGGACGGGCTTTCTTTTTGGGACCACGTTCAACTTATGCTGAATGACTTCTGGAGATATACCTAGCATGTCCTCGTGACTCCATGCGAAGACATCCAGGTTTTCTTTAAGGAACTGGACGAGCCTTGTTCTCATCTCGAGACTTAAAGTCGTCCCTATTCTTGTCGTCTTGGTTGCCTTTCCTTCGGCCAGTTCCACTGTCTCTAGGGCTTCCACTTTATCTTCCTTCTTCTCCTCGATCACCCATGTATGGTGAACGGTTTTTAGACCCCTTAACCCAAACAGATTAGCCTAGTTAATTAGCCAAGTGATTAACTTAGTCAAATTATGCCAATCTAGGTTATCATAATCAAACAATCATATCAAGAATATAAAGCAGCGGAAAAGTAAATAACACAATGATATGATGACTCAGGAAACCACACGGTAAAAACCTAGGGAGGATTTGACCTAGCTATCCTCAAGGTAAACTTGAATCCACTATATGAAAGAATCGAAGTTCATATAAAAGGACTTACAAGCTCCCCGCTTGACTTCCTAATGCTACCCACCAGTAGAACTTACTGACACGACCACGTGCAAGCTCCGAATCCACAGACTTCTTCTTTCTTGGATTCTCCACAAGATACAAGCACTCCCGCTTGTGTTTCTTTAAGCTCCAATGGTAGCAACTGAGTTGATCATCAAGATGTTGAAGTAATCTCTATCTTGAAAACCCTAAGTTTATGTGAAGGAAAGCTCCTCAAGGATCTCACAAGAGATTCACATAAACAGCAAAGTATGAACAACAATACAACTAGAGCAACTCACAAAAACGTGGCTAGGGTTTTGCCTTATATACCTAGGGCAAAAACATAAAACCCTAAATGTTTAATAAGGTAGGGCTGAGTTGGAAATTCTGCAGAAAAAGCATTCTGGCCGACTTTTGATCGATCGAGTCTAACTTTCGATTGATCGAGCCAGGCTGAAATGCACCAATGCATCTGCAACCTCTCGATTCCAACTTTACATGAATTACACAACTTTGAGCAAGCCTAAACAAGACTAAACATATTGTTTTGATCATGGTTTGCCAATATTACACATTAGAGTTCTAAATACATAAATTCCTAAATCTTTAGAACCTAACAAACTCCCCCTTTGGAAATCCGTGACAAAACACAAATTAAAAGCTCAAAGTTTACAAATAAAAGCCTTTTACAAAAATAAAGCTCATAACACAAATTCAATCCTAACTACTATCCATCAGTTGCAAGTGTAGACAGCAGCTCAATTGAATCAACGTATATATTCCTGAAACACTCAACATAAGCATAAACGCATGTGTGACAGAAAACAGTAAAGCAACAAGTATGCAAACTAACTCTCCCTTTAAGTTAGATACAACAAAAATAAAACATTCTTGTATGTTTCACACAACACATAATAAAGACATATATCAATGAATAACTCATAAATATAAATCAATAAGCATTGAACACAAGAATAAGAATCATGTATATCAAAATAAAAGTATCTCCCCCTATCATGAATAGCCCATAAAAAAAATGATATACAAAGTGAAGCACTTAGATACAATCTAATATCTCCACTAGCTCTGCAAATCAAAAAAAATCTCCCCCTAACTACAAAAACTCATCTACAATTGTCAAAACTCTACTCCCCATTTTTGTGATGGAATGCCAAAGGACAATCACATGCCATCATCAAACGGAGGTGGTGAGGGTGAATGAAGATGCGCTAAATCAGCTCGTAAAGCACGAATCTCATCAAGTAAGTCCACCAAAATCTGACCATGAGCCGCCTGAACGGTCATGACAGTCTCCAAGGTACTACGAACATCAAAGTCATCCGAAGGAGGTAGAGGAACAGCAGTAGCAGCAGCAGCAGCATCACCAACAGGATCATCAACAGCCTCACCAGCAGGACCTGTAGAAGAAGAAGGAGGAGGTGCAGTACCAGAAGGCTCAGACCTAGGGTGTTTAGAGCCAACTCGAAGGTGAGCAGCCCTCTGTCTAAGAAAAGACGCACCTATAGGAGCAATAACATGAACGGGCTCAGAGGAAGGGAAATCATCTAGACCAAGATAAAGCAAAATCCTATGAATAAAGATAGGATGGACAAGAGCATGAGAAGAAGATGAACACTTATAAACTTCGTTCAAAGAACGAAGAAACAAATGAGGAAAACTAATAGGAGCATCAGTCACTAGAGCATACAAAAAGACACACCGCTCGAGAGGAATGGTGTGAAGATGAGAAATGGACCAAATAGAATGACATGCTATCCTAAAGAAGAGATAGTGCAACTCAGATAGCTCAGCAGTGGTGATCCTAGGATCAGAACCCCACTGGATAGAAGACCCAGTGATGTATGACATGACATCACTCAGAAGAGGAGACTCATCATAAGGGTAAACAAGATGCTGGACCATAGGTACCCCTAGAGCATCAGCCACTACAGTAGGAGTAATGGTGTATTCTACGCCTCGTATCCAACTCTTTACCAAAGTGTTGGAATCATAGACGCGAATAGAGATGTTCGAAAAGAACTCTCTAATCAGGGTAGCTGGAGGAGGAGGATCAGAAATATCCAACAAAGGTAACCAGCCCCGACGCTCAAAATTTGCCCTAATGACAGGATCAAGCTCATCTAAAACTACTGCACGCTCAGACCAAATCTTTCTCCTAAGGTTCAGCTTATCAAAAATCTCTTGGTTTTTCTCACTCGGAAACTTCTCACGGTCAAAAGAAGGTGGGGGAGGAGAAGGTGAGGGAGTAGACCTACGAGCTCTAGTTTTCCTAGGCATGATGCTAAGGAAAGGACAGAGACACAAAAAGAACCAAAAGAACAAAAAACAAAGGGCAGACTGCAAGTTAGCACAAAAAAAATATAGAACAAAAATCTATATGATGCTTGAACAATCACAATGTCATGATGCATGTTCTAATGCAGTAAAACTAAGCTCAATTAAAGTTCAATTTAACAAAATTGGCTTGAGCATGGAGTTTCTAACAAAAACCCCAAAATTGAAAAACCACTTGATAAGATTTTGAAAACAAATTGATGAACTGAGCATCACACAGCACAGCTTACAAGTTATAATGCTTAATTACATCCAAACAACAAGCCAATTTCATCAATTTCACTTTAATTGAACAAAATCCCCAATTCGGGTTCATTACAAGCCCTAGAATTTTCAATTTTTCACAAAACCTCAAATTGGTCAAATTAACCATCATAGATCATGAATATATCAATATACCAACAAAACCCATTGATCGATTTCATAAAATAAGGCTTGATTTATGAAAAACCCCAAAAAGAATAGGTCCGAAAATTTTAAAGAAAAATGCATGAAAAATGCATGAAATCATGAAAATAAATGGAAAAAGAAGGGTAAAATAGACTTACCGGCCTTGGAAGACAAATTCTTTGCAAAATATTCGGAGGAAAACGACAAAAAAGTTGTTGAGTGAGCTTGCCAAGTCGGAGAGAGAGAAAAAGGTTTTGAACTTTTTGAAAAAGTGATTTGAAAAGGTTAAGAACAGTGTTTTAAAAAACCTGATTCGCGATATTCGATTGATCGAAATTTACATTCGATCGATCGAATCAATCCGAGATTTCTAAAAGAATTTTAAGTAATTTTAGATCGATTGAAAAACAGATTGGATCGATCGAAACAGACAGAGGCTCACAAAATTTTGAAAAAAATCACAGTTTTGAAAAACAACAACCACATTTTGAGCACAACTCCTCAAAGCATTAAAATTTTTGAAAAAAAATGCATGAGTATGAGATGAAATGTTTTTTCAAAAACCCCAAGTTTTAACCCCAATTTTTCAAAGAAAATTTCAGCCATTCTCCCTTTAAATTCTCAAGCAAAAAAAAATGTTTTGCATAATGCTCAAGGTATTTTCAAACTTGGTTGGTCAGACCAAAAACACACACAATAACATGTACAGTGTTTAGCAAAGAGTAACTTGTGTAGTGTGTGCAACTAGCAAAAACTTGAGATACATGTGAGGTGATATGTAAATATAAATCAACCACAAAGTCTACAAAATTCATCACATAGAATTTAAAAGAGACTATCACCAAAAGAGTTACATCATATAACTCCCACATCTCCTAGAACATAAGCTTGCAATCATGTAAGTTTCTTGAATTTTTGCATCATAATATACACACCAATTTTGAATTATGTGATTTGGCATCAAGCCTAATAGTACACACCAATTTTAATTATGTGATTTGGCATCAAGCCTAATAGTACACACCAATTTTAAGCATTAAGCATTTAAACCAAGGCTTCACCTTATGTTCTTTTTGTGCATGTGCTACACTTTCTCGAGCATAGAATCTTAAGATATGCACTAAGGTGTTCATGATTGGCTAGTGAACAATGGTGAGATGGTTATTTATGCCTTTCTCAAAAGGATCAAGTCCAACAGTCAAATAACATGTGACTTCAATATTAAGATAAAGTGATAAATACCATAAACATCTTTCCCACACAACATGCACTACAAAGCTTCAACTAGTCAAGTGCAATAAATAAGCTCATCAAAGCTAAACAGGGTACAAGTACATGTTCTGTGTAAATAAATTGACCAACCTTGTTTTCAAAAACCAAGAAAAAATAGTGCAAAACACAATTTGCTTTCCTTTTTCTTTTTCTTTTTTTCTTTTTTTTTAAAGGAAACAAAAATAAATCCTAGAATGAAATGCATGAATGTTATGCAATGCAAGTCCTAGAAAAATAACACAAAATCCAAAGAACAATGGTCACAAAGGAAAGAGCAATAAAGCACAAGGACCATGTCAAAAAGACTCAATTAGATCGAGTCTTTTGCATCCAAAACCTATTAGATGCACCACGACCATTGGAGTTCCTATTCACGTTCGAGTGATTTCCAACTCCAGGATTAGTATAAAGGTTTAAAGCCTTTACCAATTCACCAATGAGTGCCATAGGATCTTGTGCTTGAGGCACATGCACTTTTGGTTTGTTTGCTCTCTTTGCAGCTTGAAGCTTGTAACAGTTAGGACGAATGTGTCCAGACTTTCCACAAAAATGGCAAATCCAAGCAGGTTTACCATGCATCTTGTCCTTAGACCCTTTCAGATCAACCCTAATCTTCCTAGATGGTAAAACTTCTATGGGTTTGACAATCTCACTCACAGGGGGTTTGACAGTTTCACTCACAACCTCACTCACGAAAGGTTCAGAAGAAGATGAAGGAACAAAGTTTGTGGAAGTAGGTGCAGACACAGTGATGCTTTCAATAAAACCTAATCCAGATTTGTCAGAATGAGCCTTTTGAACACTCAGCATTTGATCAAGTTTAGAACTAGCAGATCTAGCAACAGATAAATCATGTTCCAAAGTTTTAACTTTATCAAGCAAGAGCATATTTTCAGATTTCACATTGTTCAAAAGATCATTAGCATCAAACAATTTAACAAGCAAATTCTTCTTTTCAAGCTCAAGAGATTCAATTTTCTTCAGGCCAAGTTCAACATTCATAGCATCCTTTGCAGCAACTTTGCAAAATTTATTATAGGCCTCTTGAAGATCTGCATCCTCAGAGAGTTCCCCATCAGAAAGGCTCTTCAACAGATACGCTTTCATTGACTACAACAGTAGCAGTGAAAGCAATGAAGTTTCCATCCTCGTCACATCAAGACTCATCATCAGAAACCTCATTATCACTAAGGGTTACAGCCATAGCTTTACCTTTAGACCTCAAGAATGTAGGACATTCAGATTTAACATGACCATGCCCTTGACATCCAAAACATTGTGAACCCAAAGAATTGTTGAAAGATTGACCTACTTTTTCTCTAGGTTTTTCAGTGTTGCTAACCTTAATGAGATCATTCTTCCTAAAATTTCTAGGTTCAGCAGTGTTTGTACCTCTTGCCTTTCTGTTATTGTTCCTAAGAAAGTTTCTAAAGTTCTTGGCAAGGTAAGCAATCTCTGTAGCAGAGAGCTCATCATCAAATCCATCAACCTCAACATCATCAACTGACTTAAGAGCCATTGACTTGGATTTGCTAGCTTTGGGTAGATTTAGCTCATAGGACTGAAGAGATCCTATAAGCTCATCAACAGGGATGGAGTCCACATCCTTGCTCTCAGTAATGGCAGTCACTTTAGGTCTAAAGTCCTCAGTCAAGGATCTAAGAATCTTCCTAACAATTTTAGGTTGATCATAGATTTCACCCAGATTAAAAGCAGAATTAACAATATCATTCAATTTAGCATAGAATTCATCAAAATATTCATCATCAGACATCCTAATGCTTTCAAATCTAGAAGTTAATTACTGCAGTTTATTAATCTTAACTGCCTTTGTGCCTTCATGCACAGTCTGGAGGATTTTCCAAGTAGTATGAGCAACCTCAACATTAGAGATTCTCTTGAATTCCTCCATAGAAACAGCGTTAAAGATGACATTCATAGCTTTGCTATTGAACCCAGCTACTTCTTTTTGAGAAGTTTGCCACTCACTCACAGGAGTAGTGGGCTTCTCCCATCCGTACTCAACGGAATTCCAAACCCTCTCATCAATAGATTTCAGGAATGCTTTCATCCTTACTTTCCAATAAGCATAGTTATTCCCATCGAAATGAGGAGGAATAACCAGAGAGTGTCCGTGTTCCATGACAACAGGGGTCAAGGATCAGCTCAGAGATCAAAAGATCTCGAACAAGAGAGCTACCTGTTCTAATACCACTTGAACGGTTTTTAGACCCCTTAACCCAAACAGATTAGCCTAGTTAATTAACCAAGTGATTAACTTAGTCAAATTATGCCAATCTAGGTTATCACAATCAAACAATCATATCAAGATAATAAAGCAGCGGAAAAGTAAATAACACAATGATATGATGACCCAGGAAACCACACGGTAAAAACCTGGGGAGGATTTGACCTAGCTATCCTCAAGGTAAACTTGAATCCACTATATGAAAGAATCAAAGTTCATACAAAAGGACTTACAAGCTCCCCGCTTGACTTCCTAATACTACCCACCAGTAGAACTTACTGACACGACTACGTGCAAGCTCCTAATCCACGGACTCCTTCTTTCTTGGATTCTCCACAAGATACAAGCACTCCCGCTTGTGTTTCTTTAAGCTTCAATGGCAGCAACTGAGTTGATCATCAAGATGTTGAAGTAATCTCTATCTTGAAAACCCTAAGTTTATGTGAAGGAAAGCTCCTCAAGGATCTCACAAAAGATTCACATAAACAGCAAAGTATGAACAACAATACAACTAGAGCAACTCACAAAAACGTGGCTAGGGTTTTGCCTTATATACCTAGGGCAAAAACATAAAACCCTAAACGTTTAATAAGGTAGGGTTGAGTTGGAAATTCTGCAGAAAAAGCATTCTGGCCGACTTTCGATCGATCGAGCCAGGCCGAAATGCACCAATGCATCTGCAGCCTCTCGATTCCAACTTTACATGAATTACACAACTTTGAGCAAGCCTAAACAAGACTAAACATATTGTTTTGATCATGGTTTGCCAATATTACACATTAGAGTTCTAAATACATAAATTCCTAAATCTTTAGAATCTAACATATGGTTCTCCTTTACAACCAAGACGGCCTGGTAGCACTCTCTGGCTAGGACTTGATCTCCTTTTACCTCGCCAACACCGTTCTCCATTGGGAACTTTACCTTTAGGCAATAGGTGGACGTGGCTGCCTTCCATCGGTTGAGTGTGGGCCTTCCAATAATCACATTGTAGGATGATGGGCAATCTACCACCAAGAAGTCTAACTGACGGGTCAACTGCCTCGAGTAGGTCCCCACTGTTATTGTCAACGTCACTATGCCCTTGGGATATACTCTGTCTCCACTGAAACTGACGAGGGGGGAATCAAATGGACGCAATCTTTTTGGATCTAGCTTCAACTGCTAGAAAGTAGGAAAGTAGATGATGTCTGCGGAGCTACCATTGTTCACAAGGATCCTCCTGGTATTAAATCCTTCTATCGTGAGAATTATGACTAAGGGATCGTAATGTGACTGTTTCACTCCCCTAGCATCTTCCTCATTGAAAGACATGTCCTGGTCCGTCCGTCTTTGCTTAAACGGGGTAATCATGTGGACGCTGTTCACCTGCCTCTGACATGCCTTCCTGAGGGATCTAAATAACCCGCCCGTGAATGGCCCTCCTACAATCGTCTTTATCTCTCCGATCACATTTTACAAAGGCTAGAACTTATGATCCTCGTCTCTGGGTGAGGAATTGCGCTGGTTTTTGTTACCGTCTCTGAACCTACTAGGCTCTCCCTTCTTCACATATTTCTGCAGTTTTCCTTTCCGTATCAACTCCTCTATCTGCTCTTTTAGGTCCCAGCAATCTTCTGTTTAGTGGCCATGATCCTTGTGAAACCGACAGTACTTATTCTTGTCACGAATGTTAGGGGATGAATGTAATGGCTTTGGCCATTTGAGGTAGTGCTTATCCTTAATCTGTGTCAAAATTTTATCAACAGGCATAATTAAAGGAGTGAATTTTACCGTCCTGGGAGTTCTCTCGTCCTTTCTTTTACCCCTATCATTAGTCTGACGATCTGGGCACTCTCTTTTTTGTCCTCTGCAATCGTCATCTTTCCTCCCCTTATCTCCTGGCTTTTCCACATCCCTTATGGCAGCTAATGCATCTTCAGTGTTCATGTACTTCTGTGCCTTTAGGAGCATCTCTGCCATCGTCTTAGAAGGATTCTTCGCGAGTGAAGCCACGAACTCTCTGGACTTCAGTCCTGCTTTGAAGGTCATCAACTGCACCTCGTCGTCAACTTCGTCTATCTCTAGGGTCTCCCGAGTGAAGCGTTTCACGTATGACCTCAGGGTTTCTTTCTCTCTTTGTCTAATGGTGAGCAAATGGTCCTTTGGCCTCTTTGGGCATTGTCCTCCAATGAAGTGGCGTAAAAAGGCGTTACTCAGCTGCTTGAAGCTATCGATGGACGATGTTGACAACTTGGTGAACCATTCTCTTGCCGCCCCTTTGAGAGTGGTGGGGAAGGAATGACGCAATATCTCGTCAAGTGGCTGTTGAAGGCCTAACATCGTCTTGAAGGTGTTGAGGTGGTCCTGGGGGTCCTTAAGCCCGTCAAACGGCTCAAGTTGAGGCAATCAAAATTTTGACGGCACTAGACATTCCAGGACTGTTGTAGTGAAAGGCGAATCTGTTGCCCTGACCATTCTATCCACGCTCTAGTATGTTTTTTCCTTAATGGCGTTCCTCAGCACGTCCATCTCCCTCCTCATCTCTCGAAGGAGATCTGAGTTCTGTTCATCTGGAGTAGCAGGCCCTCGACAGTCGCTTCTTCTATGGCTATTTCCCTCGTCTTCCTGGTTGGCTCTAGATCGATTCTCCTCCTGTTGAAGTCGTAGTTTCATTTCCTGATTTTGCCTAGTGAGCTCTTCGACAGTGGTCACAAAAGCCTGGACTTGCTGTGCTAATGCTGCAAAATCCTGGTTGGACTCCATCCGAACATAGAAGTTAATTAAAAACTACGCTTTCGGATTAAGGTACGAAAATGTTGTCCCCACAGACGGCGCCAAACTGATGAGGTGCAAAACTCGTCAATCGAAGTAAGTGCGTCCAGATGGAGCCGAGCCCTTATATCTGTGATTATAGCAGTGGTACAGTAGCTCCCTTGGGATGGTCATCGGTGTGGTGCCTGCCACAACGTCTTAGATGCCAAAGTTAGTATAAGGAAACTCTTTGTAAAAGAACAATGTAATGTAATGGAACAAGAAGTATTCCTAAGTATGTCTATGTACCTTATGTTGGTGCTTGGAGTGCTATATATACATTCTCGTAGCCCTTAGCTGTTGTGGCTATTATGGTGGTTTTAATGCTCCTTTGGGTAACGTCTCATCCCCAGTAATATGGTCCTTAATGGACCTCTAACGATTTGCACAGCTGGCCTTGTAACTGCCCGAATTATTTATTGACTTCATTTAATGGCTTCTTTGCCTTCATCAGTGGTGTGGTTATATCGCCGGGGATGCTTAGTCGTTTCGTCCGCCAAGGCTACTTCATCAATCTTAAAGGATTCGTCATGGGAAGTCTATCTCGTCAGTCCCATCAATAATCATATAACTGAGGAAGAAGTGTTGAAAATTCTTTTTTTTTTTTTTTTTTTTTTTTTTTTAAGACTAGCATTGAAAGTTAAACCAATCGATAGCCATGAAAATGATAAAGTCGATCAATTTTTACAGTTTAGATGAATTTCTAAAAGATATGAATTGAAGAACTATAAGATGCATATGCATTTTCTTGCATTTAAATGATTTTAATCTCATCATTTTTACATCTTAGATGAATTTTTAAAAGATATGAATTGAAGAACTGTTTCCAAGAGGCGATGGAATGGATTTCAGGTAGTTCTTGCATTAATTAATATTGTTCATTCTCTTCTCATTTCGGACTAGCAACTTCTGAGATAAATTTCAAGTGTGAAAATTAAACACGGTTTCTTAGATGCAAATCAGTGTGCAGGATCTTAGGATTTTTGGTAATCCCTCATCGGATATTATTACGCTGATGTACTATGATTCTACCTTAACTCTTCTATTTTAGTTTAATGCAATGGAATCCATTTCTACCAAAAAGTCTAAGATGCACATGCATTTTCTTGCATTTAAACGGTTTAGATCTTTTCATTTTCTTGCTTCTCAATGAACATACAACCAGCCCTAGTCAAATAATAGCACTAGGGATGTTCCACACCAATTTTTTTATGCAAAAGTCTATTGACAGTCAAGTCAACACAACATTTTTCACAAAATTTTCCACAACTGTTTACATGTCTTAGTGCATAATTAAAACTAGTGTCAATGTTAGATACAAATGAAAGTTATGTTAATCCAGTTGTAATGTCAATAGTTGTGAGAAAAGTCATGTCATTAAAAATACTCAATTTTTTCGTCAGACTATTAAGCCACAGGGCTTCATTATAGATGAAGCCTCAAGCATACCAAGAAGTCAAGAAGGTAAACGTTTTAAACATAGTGTTGCATACATATTTTGAGCATCCCCTAGACATCAAATCTCCTATATAAATGTTTGAGATTATAACAAGTAAAATAAGTGTTGAGCATCCCCTTGATATCGAATCTCCTATAGAACTCCAGCCCTTCCAAGGCAGAGGCTTTTCAATTTGAGATTATAAAATATTCTCGGTTAAGTAAATTTTTAATAACATTGAATTTCTCCACCTCTTGTTCCCGTTACCAAAGAGTCAAAGACATACATTGTTTCAAACAGAGTAACTTAGTCATTTAGGATGGTACTTATAAATGCTGAAGGACAAAGTTATCACAGAATCAGTGAAAAAGTCTAGCCAATTAATTTTTTATGGGGTTCAACAATCGTTGATCTTGACCTTCACAAGTTATATGCTGTGCAACATGCTTCAAACTATTTTTTATGTACCAGTATGATGCAGAACTAGTAACTTTGAAATTAAGATTAGTAAGAAGAATGTTGTTACAACTTACAATCTGTCGAGGACGTTTTGCGACCAGGGCCAAAAATGTAAGATTAGCCCAAATCTCTCCTTGGGTTCTATAGAAATGTTTATTTGTGGAAAATCAAGCTAAAAATTCCAAATGTATAATAAACAAAAGGCTAATGGTGTTTTAACAAGAGAGAAATCAAAATGCCATAATTGAAATACAAGAAAATGCAAAAAAAAAAGTACACAGGTCCGAAAACTTCGACCCACAATCAGCGAGAAGAGGAAATTGAGAGGGGTTGTGAGGAAAAGAGGAAAGATTCTCCTATACCCATATTTCAACCCCCAAGCTTGGACAGCTCGTATTTCAGTTTTTTTTTAACAGTTTGGCCTAATTAATTCACCAACATTTTCCAGTTTCATAGCATTGAATTTATAAGGGGAAAAAAAAGGCAGCTGCAAACTTTAGCCAAACATATGTTCACAAGTTTGACGTAGTACAGCATAGCAAGTCATTCTGTCAAGGTCAGACAGAGAATCAAGGCCTAACATTCATGAGGGTCACCTGGTTTTCTTCATCACCAGTGAGTAGAAAATAGTTTTTACTGATTTGTCTCTAGAGGATATTGCCTGCAAATGAACAACCCTATATTTCAATAGGAAACTCAAACAATTCGAGGACAAACGAATTCACAGAAACATTTTACTACAATCAAGGCCTATTTTTTTGAATTGTACTACAACAACATACATTAAGTTCGACTAATGTCTATATTAATGAAGCTATACATTTAAGCTATCACACTATAACTAGGGATTTTGTAACGACATGACAAAATCTTGACTTTTATCCAAGAAAAATGTATCTATTAAGCAGCATATCCCCACTTATATTTCAAAAAGAAAGTTTGGCTAATGTATATATTAATTAAGCTACACATTTAAGCTATTACACTATAACTAGGGATTATGTAACGACAAAACAAAATCTTGACTTTTATCCAAGAAAAATATATCCATTAAGCAGCATATCCCCATTTATATTTTAAAAAGAAGTCGTATTTGCCATTTCGGTATCATATCATATTAAGGCTTCATACACATACATCTAGACAAGCCTTAGATAGGTGAAGAGGTCACTCACACTACAGATAGAGAAACATCACATGGCCACATAAATTGTGCACTTGTTGAGATGAGATTAGTGTCTGGAAGCTGCCTCCTTTGTTATAAGTATATGAGCTTTTTGTGCCTGCGAATGATAATTTAACGCCAAAAGCATTCAAATCATATTTTTGAAAAAACAATGCCAAATGAAATGGTTTTCAGAGTATCCCTATTTCGACCATTACCTATTTTCCCATTTGCATCTCAGTGTGATTATAGTTAATATCAATGTCTAAACCACGGTTCCACTAATCATTCCAATCCAGATACCCTGCTCATTCAGATTCAATTATGAACATGTAAAATCAACAAATCATACTGGAAGAAATGCATCATCCGATAGAAGTGATGAATATTGAATATGCTGTCTTTATAACTTTAGAGTGACTTTTTTTCTACTTGTGTCTTTATGGCACAGTCAATGTTGGCTTCTAAATTTTATATCATGGAAGATTCAAGAAATCAAGGTGTAGTTCTATTTACCATGCCAGAATATGTGCATCCTAACACATTGAAGTATTGGCAACAATGCAACACACGTGCCGTAATTCCAAAATGAAGTGACCAACCCAAGAGAACCCCAAGAGGGACCCCAACTAAGTAGTAGCTACCTATGTTTATAAAAGCCACTTTAGCTTGCCAACTAGATCCAATAGCCACACCTGAAAAGCAACACATCACACTAAATCATTACACAATACTTGCATTTGCAATTTCCATGACTGAGTGCTATTTCTGTATCTTACCCGAAAGAACAGGTTGAATGCAATTGTGAAAGCCATGGTAGTACTAGAAGCCATTGTAGTACTGGAGGTTCAACAAGTTCAGATCATGAGGAAGAAGAAGAAGAAGCTCCAACGACTAAAACGGTGTCGTGCACAAGGCTGGGCAAACATAAAGGAAAATCAAAACAAAACGTTACCGTTTCTCATTAAAGGGAACGGTACCGTTTTGTATATGAAACAGATGTTTTCTCATTAAAGAAAACGTTGCCGTTTCAGTGTATGTGTAATGTTATTAGTTAGCAGTTTGTTATCTGAGGGAGTGCACGTGTGTGAGTTTGTTAGAACACGTGTGAAACGGTTACTAATCCTCCGTGCTCAATATCCCTTACTCTGAGTGTATAAATATAGATAGAAGCCTCCATTGTCAATTGTACTTGAGAATTGTATTCATTGAGATTATAACTAAAGAAGTTTCTACATTTTTCTCTCTCTCTGTTTTTCTCTCTTTTCTCTGTTTTCTCTGTTTTTCATTTTCCTGAGTTTCTGTGATAAACTCTATAGAAATTGAGAGAATCTTTCATGGTATCAGAGCATTGATCCATTTCAATGGCGTCGTCTTCTTCTGCGAGTCCACCAGTGAATACTTCACTATTGTTGTTATCAAACATGTCATCGATGATGACTGTGAAGCTCGATTATGGGAACTACATAGTCTGGAAGCATCAAATCGAAGTAATTCTTGATACCTATTCAATGATTGATGTACTCGATGATTCAATCACTGCTCCAGATAGATTTCTTAAAGATTCATCTGGTAATTTTACTGCTGAGGTAAATCCAGCTTTCATAGCTTGGAAGAATCGTGAACAAGCAATGTTCACTTTTGTGAATTCCACTCTTTCTCCTGCAATTCTTGCTATTACAGTTGGGCAAAAATCTGCTAGGGGAGTTTGGAAGGTGTTAGAGAAAAGATTTGCATCTGTCTCAAGGTCTCATGTGATGAGTCTGAGAAATGAGCTGAATGCAATTAAGAAAGGTGTTGATTCTATTGATGGATATTTTCAGAAAATTAAGCAAGCCAGAGATAAATTGGCAGCTGTTTCTGTGTTTGTGGATGATGAAGAGCTGCTCCACATTATTCTTGATGGTCTTCCCTCTGAATTTGATTCATTCAGTTCAGCAATCAGAACTAGGAGTGATATTTTGTCAGTAGAGGAGTTGAATGTGCTGCTCAATGCTGAGGAGAGAGTAATTAAAAAGAGGTCTAATACAGTTGATTCAGCTTCTATGGCTATGGCTGCAAGGTTTCATTCTCAAGGTTTTCAACAAGGACGAGGAGGTAGAAATAATAATCAGAGAGGAAGAGGTCGAAGTAACCATCATAATTTTGGAGGTAATTTTGGAGGTCCTCACTATGGTGGTGGAAGTTATTCCCATCCTAATCAGTTTCAGAATTTCAACTCAAGCAGTTTCAACCCAGGAAATTCAGGAGGTTCTTATCAGTTTCAGAATTCTAATGAATCTAAGCAATCATCTAACCAGAATCCAGGCCAATCAAGTAGGCCTATCTGTCAGATCTGTGGCAAGAATGGTCACTCAGCCCTTGATTGTTACCATAGAATGGACTTCACATATCAAGGGAGGCATCCACCTGCAAAACTGGCCTCTATGGTGGCTAATGCTGCTCAAGTTCAAGCTTCAAATGCTTGGCTCACTGACACTGGTTGCTCAGACCATGTGACACCTAACTTGTCTCAACTCTCTCTTATGCAGCAACCAGTTCAAGGATCAGACACTGTCACAGTTGGCAATGGACAAGAACTACCAGTCACTCACATTGGTAATGGTGAGCTTCGAACCTTAACTCATAACTTTAGGCTTGATAACATTTTGAGAGTGCCTGACCTTGCATCCAATCTTCTATCTGTTCATAAACTTTGTCTTCAAAATAATGTTTTTTGTTATTTTGATGCACATAAGTTCTTAATTCAGGATTTACCCACGGGGAAGATCCTCTACGAAGGGTTGAGTAAAGATGGAGTTTACCCCATTCCATCTAATCCTAGTCTGCCTTCCACTTCCTGCTTCAATTCTGTTCAGAATTCTGCATTTGTCACCCTCAAACCACATCATATTCTGCTATGGCATCATAGACTTGGGCATCCAAGCTCTAAGATTTTTCTTTCTGCTTTGAAATCTATATTTCCTTCTGTTTCTTTGTCTCAGATTGATGAAGTTTGTTCATCCTGTGAATTCTGTATAAGTGCAAAAATGCACAGATTTCATTTGAATAAAACACCTCTTGTTTCAAATTATGTTCTTGAACTTGTGCACAGTGATGTTTGGGGTCCTTCTCCAATCACTTCTTTACTTGGTTTCAATTACTATGTGATTTTTGTTGATGATTTCTCCCGTTTTACCTGGTTATTTCTTCTCAAACATAAAACTGAAGTTCTTTCTGTTTTCAAGCACTTTAAATCCATGGTTGAAACTCAGTTCAGTTCTAAACTTAAGATTCTAAGAACTGATAATGGCTCCGAGTACATCAACAATGAGTTTAAGTCTTTTTGTTCCACCTCTGGCATTCTTCACCAATCTTCCTGCCCTCATACACCTGAGCAAAATGGTGTTTCAGAGAGAAAGCACAGGCATATAGTTGAGACTGGTCTCACTCTTTTGTACCAGTCTCATCTTCCTCTCAACTATTGGTCCTATGCTTTCTCTGCTGCAACTTATCTTATCAACAGAATGCCATCTTCAATCTTAAGTTTTCGATCACCATGGGAGAAAGTTTACTCAAAATCACCACCTCTTCATGCTCTTAAAGCCTTTGGTTGTGCCTGCTATCCATACCTCAGACCATTTAATCAAAACAAACTGCAACCAAGATCAAAACCTTGCATTTTTCTTGGTTATCCTCCACTTTCTAAAGGCTATATATGTCTTGATCCAACCACTAACAGAATCTACATTGCCTGTCATGTTTTGTTTAATGAGTCTCTCTTTCCTTTTGCTCATAATTCTAACTTCACTGATCCTCATATCCCTTTCTCCTCCTCTCTTTCCAGTTGGTTTTCTCAACCTCCTCACCTTGTTGATGAGTCTGTGTCTATTTCCCCTACTGAGTCTCCCTTTGTCTCCACTCCACCTGATTTCACCTCCTCTCTTCTTCCTTCTTTCCTTTCTCCATCAAACCCTATTCCTGTTGTTCCTCCACCTTTGGCTGTCCCTTCCTCTATTCCTACTTCCTTAACTATTCCAACTCCCATTCCTTCCAACTCTTCCTCACTTCCTACTCCTAGTGTGTCTACTTCCAATGCTATTGTTCCTGCCTCTACTAATTCTCATCCTATGCTCACAAGGTCAAAGCATGGTATCTATAAGCCTAGAGTTATGCAGGTTCAAGCTGATTACACCATCACAGAACCTCCTTCCTTCACTATTGCCTCTAAATTCCCTCAATGGGTGGCTGCTATGGATGCTGAATTTCAGTCCCTTATGAAACAGAATACTTGGACTTTGGTTCCTCTTCCTTCCCATAAGAATGTGGTCACTTGCAAGTGGGTTTATAAGTTGAAAAGGCATAGTGATGGCTCTATAGCAAGGTATAAAGCCAGGCTGGTTGCAAGGGGGTATCTTCAACAGTTTGGCATGGACTATGATGAGACCTTTAGTCCTGTGGTGAAGCCTACAACTGTTAGACTTCTTCTTGCTTTGGCTGTGCAATTTGGTTAGGAACTGAGGCAGTTGGATGTAAGCAATGCTTTTTTGCATGGGGTTCTTAAAGAAGAGGTTTATTTGGCTCAACCTCAAGGCTATGTTGATCCTGCCTTCCCTCAGCATGTCTGTCTCCTTCACAAGGCCCTTTATGGTCTCAAACAAGCTCCTAGAGCTTGGTTTGAGAGGTTTACTACCCAATTACTGCATATTGGTTTTTGTGCTTCTACTGCAGATAGCAATCTCTTCATTTTGAGGCATGGTTCTTCCATTGTGTTCCTATTACTATAAGTGGATGATATCATTATCACAGGCAACAAGTCAGGGTTTGTCTCTTCTGTGATCAAACTATTAGGGGCTGATTTTGACCTCAAGGATCTTGGCCTCCTACATTACTTCCTTGGCCTGTAAATTGATTCCACTTCCTCTGGGCTATTTGTTCATCAAGCCAAGTATGCCTCGGATCTTATTAAGAAATTTGGCATGACTGATTGTAAACCATGTAAAACTCCCTCCTCTCCTAATTGTCATCTCCTACCTAATGATAGTCCATTATTTTCTGATCCTACATCCTATAGAAGCTTGGTTGGTGCCTTACAGTATCTCACTTTTACAAGACCAGACCTTTCATTTGCAGTTCAACAAGCTTGTCAACATATGAGTACTCCAACTCAGAATCATCTTCAGGCAGCCAAACGGATTCTTAGATACCTCCAAGGCACATTACATTTTGGAATTGCCTTTACTCTTGGTCCTATATCTTTATCTGCTTATAGTGATTCTGATTGGGCTGGAGACCCTGTGGATAGGCGTTCTATTACTGGTATGGTCTTTTTTTTTGGCAATTCTCCTATCTCCTGGTCTGCCAAGAAACAAGGCACTGTGTCTCGTTCATCCACTGAGGCTGAATATCGTGCCTTGGCTTCCACTACTGCTGAGCTGTATTGGATTCGTATGCTTCTTCGAGATTTTGGTCTCTTCCTTCCTCATCCTCCTCTTCTCTGGTGTGATAATGTTAGTGCTCTCGCCATTGCTACTAATCCTGTGTTTCATGCCCGTACCAAACACATCGAAGTTGACTACCATTTCGTTCGCGAAAAGGTTCTCAGGCGTGATGTGATGCTTAAGTTCATTTCCACTCATGATCAGTTGGCTGATCTGTTTACTAAAGGTCTTCCTTCTCCCAGGTTCCTTTGGCTGACCTCCAAACTCATGTGGAAATTCCCCATTCGTTTGAGGGGGGATGAAAGCCATGGTAGTACTAGAAGCCATTGTAGTACTGGAGGTTCAGCAAGTTCAGATCATGAGGAAGAAGAAGAAGAAGCTCCAACGACTAAAACGGTGTCGTGCACAAGGCTGGGCAAACATAAAGGAAAATCAAAACAAAACGTTACCGTTTCTCATTAAAGGGAACGGTACCGTTTTTATATGAAACAGATGTTTTCTCATTAAAGAAAACGTTGTCGTTTCAGTGTATGTGTAATGTTATTAGTTAGTAGTTTGTTATCTGAGGGAGTGCACGTGTGTGAGTTTGTTAGAACACGTGTGAAACGGTTACTAATCCTCTGTGCTCAATATCCCTTACTCTGAGTGTATAAATATAGATAGAAGCCTCCATTGTCAATTGTACTTGAGAATTGTATTCATTGAGATTATAACTAAAGAAGTTTCTACATTTTTCTCTCTCTCTGTTTTTCTCTCTTTTCTCTCTTTTCTCTGTTTTCTCTGATTTTCATTTTCCTGAGTTTCTGTGATAAACTCTATAGAAATTGAGAGAATCTTTCAAATTGAAAAGAATAGTGAACGCCAACAAGACTGCTAAATCATTGACCATTTCAATAACAGAAGCGCTGGAGGTAAAGATCATTGCAAGATTCTTAGGGAAGGCTATGATTATTGACCAAAATAGGAGTCCAACCATTAAGGAGGACAACACTGAGATTGTAGTAGCAAATTTTGCACCTTTTGCATTGCCTGCACCAAGCTCATTTGCTACACGTACCCTGAATTAAGAGAACATAAACATAATTAAAAAAGATGGGTGGAAAAGTGACTTTTGTTCACCAGCATGGCTATAGTGTGAAGGGGTGGATTGTTTTTTAGATTGACTACCATACTTTTACCAAATTTCAAAGTGACTTTTGTTCTCCAACTTTCCTACCATACTCTCCTCTATAGCACATTCCTTGACTTTAGCTAATTTTTTGTAATAGTAATTTGCTTTAATTGTAATCTCTACAATTTAGGGAAATTTGTCTATAATCTTTTAGTATTAATATAAAACAATATACACCTTACTTGGTGTGGTTTTTCAACCCAACATAAACTTTGTATTCTCTATTCCTTTATGGTATCAAAGCTATATGTCCAACGACATTTAAAAAATAAACACAATTTTTTTTCCAGCATTTCTCTTTTCTTTGCTTTAGCTAATTTCAATGGAATCCACCAATTCTTCAACTGGTGTCATGGTACCCAGTCATTCAGGGTTCATGTCAATTAAACTAGACAGAACCAATTATCCTCATTGGCTTGATCAGATTGTTCCTATTTTGAAGAGCAAGAATTTGATGGGATTTGTAGATGGTACAAATCAATGTCCTCCAGAATTTGAATGTGACAAAGATGGTAAGGATACCACCGAAGTGGATCCATCTTATATTACTTGGCATCAATAGAACCAAATGATCCTTAATTGGATCAATAATTCTCTCTCCCCACCAGTGCTATCCACAATGGCTCATTTCACATCAGCATATGCAACCTGGTCCTCATTGTAGTGTATTTGATTAATAGACTTCCAACACGTGTCTTAAATTATCTCACTCCATATGCAAAGCTATTTCAGAAGTCTCCCACTTATGATAGTCTTCGAGTTTTTGGTTGTGCATGCTTTCCTTATTTGTGACCCTACAAATAAGCTGCAATTTTGTTCTAAATGATATGTGTTTTTGGATTACTCTCTTAATCATCAAGGATATCGATGTCTTGATTCAAGCATTGGTCGTGTCTATTTACCCCGTCATGTTATTTTTTATGAGTCTTCATTCCCATTTGAAGGGACTATTAACACTATTTTTGCAGAGAAGGGCTCCCTGGAATCTTTGGTACCTACCCTAGAAATGATTCAACTACCTCAACTACATACACCACCTTCTTGTTCTAGACCTCCACCCACTTTCCCTCCTATACCTCAAACTCCTCAAATGCCTACCCCACTAGATTATGTTTCCTTCACACAAAGCTCTCCTCCTCATATTTCTAGCAACCATCTTATAGGTTCTTCTCCTATGGCTTCTCATCCTAGCCCCACTATACCACCTACTTCATCCCTCACAACTTCTACTCCAAATGCATCTTCCATTCCAAATCCATTACCACCTAATCCCACATCACAAACTCTCCTAGAAAATTCCTCCCACTCCATGGTCACTAGAAGAAAGGATGGAATTTGCAAGCCCAATCCAAAATATGCAATGAATGTGGTACATAATTCTCATTTGATTGAACCCACCTGTTATAGCCAAGCGGTCAAACATGCAGAATGGCGTCATGCTATAGGGGTTGAATTTAATGCCTTGCAATAGAATGGCACTTGGGCATTAGTCCCTCCTCGTTCAAATATGAACATATTGCCTGATAAGTGGGTGTTTAAAATCAAGAAAAAATAAGTGGGTGTTTAAAATAAGTGGGTGTTTAAGCGCTATAAAGCTTGTATTGTAGCAAATGGTTTTCATCAACAATAAGGTCTTCATTATACAGAGACTTTTAGTCTAATTGTGAAACACTCCACTATTCGCATTGTTCTTGTTTTAGCCATTCATAAAAAATGGCCTATCTGACAATTGAATGTTCAGAATGCATTTCTCCATGGCCTATTATTTGAGGAGGTGTATATGCGTCAACCTTCTGGGTTCATTGATCCTAATTATCCACACCATGTCTGCAAGCTTCATAAGTCCCTTGATGGTTTAAAACAAGCTCCTCAACAATGGTTTCAAAGATTTTCAAATTATTTAGAGGAGCTCAGTTTTTGTGAGTCTAAGGCTGATTACTCCTTCTTCACATTTCGTAAGGGTGCTTTGATCATATTCTGCTTATTTATGTTGATGATATTTTGATCACAGGAAATAGTTCATCTCATATTTTCAAGCTTATATAGAACCTTGGGAAACTTTTTTCCATGAAGGAGTTAGGTCCTTTGCATTTTTTCCTTGGTCTTGAGGCAATATATAGCTCTAGTGGTTTGTACCTAACTCAAACAAAATATAACATGGATCTATTACATCACGCAAAGTTTCAGGATGTCAAGCCTATTTCCTCTCCTGCTCACATTGAACATAAATTGAGTCTTTATGATGGTGATCCTCTTCCTAATCCTATTGAATATCGAAGTGTTGTCAGGGCGTTACAATATTTGACACTCACTTGTCTGAATATCTCTTTTGCAATAAACCAAGTGTGTCAATTCATGCATCAACCTACAACAACTCATTGGATTGCTATCAAAAGAATATTGCGTTATTTGAAAAGCACTCCTGCTCATGGCCTCTTTTATCAACCTGGTTCTCTATATTTAGAAGCCTATTCAGATGCTGATTATGTTGAAAACCTTGATGATCATCTCTCTACTGGTGGCTATTGTATTTATCTTATATATAATCCCATATCTTGGAGTGCCAAGAAACACCATATTGTATCTCGCTTAAGCATTGAAGCAGAATACCGTCAATTGGCATATACCACAGCTAAGATTTCATGGCGTTGATCATTGTTCAAAGATTTGGATGTCTCTCTATTAACACCGCTTATTTGGTGTGACAATATTAGCTCTATCTCTTTAGCTTCAAACCCAGTGTTTCATGCTTGCACTAAACATTTGGAAGTAGATTACCATTATGTGTGTGATAAGGTTGTTCCCAAGGAGCTTGATGTTAGCTACATTTGTACTATAAATCAGGTGGTAGATGTTTCACCGAATGGCTTTCTTCTGCCCGCTTCAAATTATTGACAAACAAGCTTATGGTATGCTCTTGTCCCCTTAGCTTGTGGGGGTGTGATAATTAGAAGATTGATGTGTCCAATCCAATTCAAAGTCAAATATTGCCAGCAATAAGTCCAAACATATTGATATAAAAGAGTCCAATTCAAATTCTAATACTTGTCAAACATATATCAACCAATATCACTCTCGTGATTATCTCCCCCTAACACATCCCTTGACTTTAGCTTTTCTGTAATTGTAATTTGCTGTAATTATAATCTCTACAATTTAGGGAAGTTTGTCTATAATCTTTTAGTATTAATACAAAATAGTATACGCCTTACTGGGTGTGGTTTTTCAACTCAACATAAACTTTGTGTTCTCTATTCCTTTAATTAGTACTAACCAAAACACTTTCCTTCATCAATATTTTGTCTCTAGTGCCAGCTCTATATGTGAAGCAACTGATGTGGCCGCCTAAGGCCCCAAGTAGAAAAAAGGCCCCGAAATTTTAATCAATAGGGTTTTTTTAAATATTATAATAGTATTAATTAAGTCCAAATATTAGCCAATAAATAAAATAATATTTTTTTTTATCAAATGAAAAACAAGAAAAAAAATGTTACGCTCACAACATTTTTACAACATTTTCAGAATAAATCCTAAGTGGTAGATTGTTACAAGGTATTATTGACAACAAAAAATTAATTTCAGTGATGAGTTCAAATTATAACCAATAACAAATTAACACCTATGATTTATTGTGAAAATATTATGAATGTAGCACATCTAAAAAAAAAAGAGCAATACCAAAAAAAAAAAAAAAAAAATTCACACCATTTTTCACAAGTTGAGTTAACAAACTTTTACTAGTTTTTATCTAAGTTCACCACTAACATCAATTTTTTACTTACTACTATCAATATGTCACATCAACAGGTGTGAAAAGTTATCTATAGAATTTCAAAAAAATCTACATGGTTTATGTTAATTAGAAGTAATTTTGCATCTAAAACACGATAATAGAGTATAAGTAATATTTAATTTTTTTAAATCATATTTAAATATATGAAAGGCCTCAATTTCAGCTTTCGCCTTAGGCCCCCAAATACATTAAACCGCCCCTGCTTGGCTCTTGTGACATTTTCTTTTTATGATATCTTCGGCCAACCATGCCACTCTCTTATGGTCATCGGAGTTGTTGCCGACAATCCACTATTCGTCGTTGTCCATTGTTATTGTCAATGTTTGTCTTACATGCGTATGCAATCCTTGAGCCGCCGTTCTTCTGTTGGTATACTCTAGTCACTGGTGCATTGTCCTCTAGCCACAATAGTCATCTTTTGGCCTCCACCATCATTAATTAATAGTTGTCATTTACTATGATCTTGGGCATTTCAATCCATGTCAAGCTCAACCCATTCTACATCTAATTTGGTCATTTATGGCCATTGGTTAATTTCTTTCAGGAACTTACAATTCAAACTCATGACATCTTCAAACTTTCATCTTGAATTTGAGAGGGGATATTCGAATATATTAGGATGTTATTATAACTATGTAGACCGTAGGTTTGTAGAATCCTATGAGCTACCATGGTTTTTAGGGTTATCATTCTAACTCTATTGTATTTCTATATATACCTTATATTCAATTTATTGTAAGCTACAATTCAAAATAGTTACAATCTAGCTATTGGGTTTTTTTTCTTAATATGAACGTTGGTCATCAAACCAAAACACTTTTACTCTCTTATTTATGCTTTGTCTCTACATTATTTTATTTTCTTCTTTTTATATTAAAAAATAACTTCATATTACATTAGCCATTATTAGAAGTTCAAAGAAGTTTCTTTCTATATCATTTTATTTTCTTCTTTTTGTTTTAACAAAAAACTTAACATTACACCACCCGCTATTAAGGCATCCAAGAAGTCAGGCATATCCTCCAGCCAAATACTTTCATTGTTTATTTTTCCCTCCAATTTAGCCAATCCGCTTGCAATTCTATTATGGCATGTTTGGATGGAGGGGGGAAGGAGGGGAGTGGAAGGAAGTAGAGTAGAGTTGGCTAAAAATAAGCTAATTTTGTACTAATTCTACTCTACTCTACTCTACTCTTCCTCCCTCCCCCTCGATCCAAACGGACCATTACTGTTTGGCAGTGGATTGGTGATACCCCATTTCCTAAGTACTTATTAGTCTTTTTTTTTTTTTTTTTTTTTTTTTTTTTTGGGAGGAGGCCAAAATGCTTGACAAATCTTGCAGCAGGTCTAGTTGTACTTGTACCGCCCCATCCTATAACCCTCTTTTCCTGTGTGGCTGAATGAGAGGGGACCATTTTCTACTAAAATTGAGAAAAATTTTAGAAAAAGAAAGAATGAAAAAATAGCACACCACCAACAAATAGATTAAATAGCAATGAAATCATATTATGACATATACACATTTATAAACATATTTTTTTGGCACTTATTATTACTGCACACACATTATTATACATGTACATCATTCATTTCATGTGTTAAACGTGAATATACTTTAAAAAGGTGAATATTACATGTGAAATTATTGATATTGTATATATGTGCGGAGTGTACATTAACAAAGGCGTAAAATTATTTTTTATTTTACTTTTGGTGTTAAAAAAAAGAAAAAAAAATTCATTATAACTCAAGCAAATTTGTTATAATCAGAATTATCATTTTCTCTCCCATTTGGGATTAGCCATTTGTTTCTTATTTGGCATTGAAATTGTTCACTATTGCAATCCACTTTAACTATCTGTCATAGATGAAAAGTTTGTTGTTTGTAAGTCGAGCTAAAATAATGAAACATTTACAAAGATTTTGTTGCTTATCATTATGCATGTAATAGTAGCCTCATCACACGGCTTTGTGTGTGCAATGAGGCTTTTTTTTTTTTTTTTTTGGGTCTAATGTACGTGAGATTAGGAATTAATTAAACTGAAAATTCAAAAAAAATAATAATAAATAAAAGAAACTGGTGAGTCTTTATAAAGTTTAAAAAAAAAAAAAAATTGGAACGTGATCTTGAGGGAAATATCAAAGTGGACTAAAAAGTTTTTTTTTTTTAATTTTAATTTTTGGATAAGTTTGTTTTAAAAAATGGATTAGGAGGAGAATATTCTATTTTGTAAGCATTTTACGTGGAGTTAAAAATATATTTTTACTGGGTTGTCCTCAAATTTTGTCCCTATTAAACATAGGGTCTAAAGGTATTTCTAAGCCACATCAAAGTTCAGTCCAAAGAGAAGAATTCTATTATTGATAGTATAGATAGATAAAGAAAAGAACCTAAAACCCCCAAATGGAAAACATTTTTGTTGTTGTTGTTGGTTTTTTTGCATAACACGTGGGCTTGACTGAATTTTCTCAAAATAATGTAATAACACGTACGAGGGCTTTTCCTTTTTATTTTTCTAAGAGAAAAGGTGAGCTTTTTATTCATTTTTTGCCGGGTTATCTACTGCTAGTACATTTAGCAAGAAAGTGTGTACTTCCTCAATCCATACTTCTTCATCTCAATCCATTGTGCATGTCTCGACAACTCATGTGTTGTTGCCATGTTCTCTTTTCGACCTATATATGTGAGATAAATGCCAAAAACGATGGCAATTTGATATAATTTTTTGAGAAAATTCAATATCGTGGGGGTTCAATAATCAACATTGCACCAATTTTTTTTTTTTTTAATTTGTTTTAAATTATTAAATGGCAAAAGACAATTGCATGGCTTAGATTCAACGCACTAGCCTTATGAAGTTGAAATTTCTAGGCATGAGAATAGACTTTTAGAAACTACAAATCACCCACTAGGCCACCGTTTTGTCTGATAGTAGGTGGTAAGGTTTGGCAATTTGGAACGATAACAGATTCCTACAAGCCAATTTGAAGGAATATTATCGTAGATTCAACATCAGCTTATACCAAAAATCCCTGCTGTTGAAACTGCTTTGGCTGGACGTGTTTTAGAGATTGATTAATTATGAGCTTGGAAAATTCCAGTGTAGAACTAGAACCATGCATCCTTATAAGAATCTCTAAAAATCCCATGCCTTTTTTTTTTCTTATCCTTTGAATTATCTGTGTGTCCAGCATCCTTTTACAACTAATTCAATTATTATCAGTCATTTTCTCTCTTTCTCTTATTTCTTTTTAATGTTTCAATAATTTCAAGCCAGAGGAGTAATGGAAGTATGACGTATATTAATATAGCCAGCGTGCCATTGCGTACACAGTCCGTCGATGTTGATGCACAAACTTTGACATTCTCTGAAGCTGTTTTATGAATTGTATTGAGCTTTCTAATTCAGTATTTTTGTGAAGTTCTCTACATGTGAAGTAGCAATGACTACTAGTGTTCAAATTTCCTCACCCAAGTAAAAAAAAAAAAAATTTGTGCTGACAATTCTTGTAACTTACACTAATGTTAAAATCTATATCTCTCCTTCACTTGTTGTAACAATTTATTAAAAAAATAGGTGTATTAGCTTTATATATATATATATATATATATATATATATTATTGTATGAAATAAACATACTCTAAAAAGATACATTTTTATAACAAAAATATAATGTTTGATGTATTATATTTGTATAAAAATACTCCAATATTTAACTACAATTTTATCCCATTATAATTATTTATTGTCCAAGTTGTGTCAATACCATTATCACAATATATATAGTTAATAATTCCGTGTTTTAATTTATAGCAAACAGATGTTATTTGTAGGGATAAGGGCCCAGAATATATATTGGGCCTTAAGCTTGGTCCGAAGACATTAAATGATCCAAGAAGGGACAAATGGTTATGAGGGGTTCCAATTTTAAAGTCTCATACGTAAGGAACAAATGAAGGGTGGTCTGAGGAGGAACTCTTCCTCGGATATAATGAATGCAGCTCAAATCTATATTCCAACAATCAATGTGACCTTCTAGGAGGCTCCAACGATAAGGACATGCATCACACATGTATAAGAGTGATGAGAACTCAGAAATATCTAAGGAAAAGCTGCTACCACCGCATTAAATGCACTGTAGCTACTTTTTTGGCTGCATTTATGTGGAGAAAACCCCTAAATAGTACTGTTTTGGCTACCACAACTCACAGAAAGCCAAAGAGGGTGTCTGATGGGACAGACACTCAAGTGAGGACTCAGATGATTAACAAGTGTAGGATCAAGATGGTCCAAAGAGAGCTATATAATGTGAGACACCCTCCATGAGAGGGGGATTGGAAAAATATAGAAAGAATATTGTAGCAATCAAAGTTGCATTTGTAATCAATTCTATTGATTTATACCAAGATTTGCCTCATCGGACAGTGAATTCATTCAGTCCTATGTGCCTTGTTCTTGCTTGATCATTTTTTAAATCCATACTAGTCGTTGTTAAATTCATTGGGACTTAGTTCTTTGACCCACTCTCTACAAATTTATTGTACTTGGCTCACTGGGCCAATATCCCACACATCTTGGATTTGGGCTGCAAACCATGTCCTTATATTATTTTTTCCTGAAAATTCACTTAATTAATGTCCATAAAGTAGTTGGTTTTTTATAATATCTTATGAAATTACATTAAAATTCTATAATTATGTTACTAAATTGAATACACACTTTTTCAATTCTGTGTTTAATTTTTTTTTTTTTTTTTTTTATAGCAATCATATGTTTATTTTGCTTGAAAACTCAACCAAAATTGAAAAAAAAAATGTATATTAAATATATTAAGTAATTTATATATTTTTTATAATTTCTTACGGAATTATATAGTATGCTACTAAATTGGAACTAATGAGAGAGAATTTATCCTACATATACCTTATTTTAGTCTAGAATAATTGATTTGAAAACACATAATAAACTGGTATGTATTTTTTTCTCAAAAAAAAAAAAAAAAACTCATATGTATTTATATTTCTTTTTTCTTTTCTTCGTTCATGTCTTATATATATATATATATATATATATGTGTGTGTGTGTGTGGGGGGTGAAAAGCCCAGCCTAACGTATTGGGCCCAAGGCCCTATTTGAATACCACTGTTAGTCCGAAGAGATGAAAATACTCAATCTGAGGCTCATGTAAAAGGAGCATATCTGGAGAGGAGCACGTGCAATATCCGAGGAGATGTTCATTTGTCCGAGGAGTCTAATATCCTCGGATCCGAAGAAGCTTGGCCCGACATGTGTATGGGAAGCTCAAGTGATCCTTCTGACAAATGTAAGGAGGGAAGTGAACCTCGGACACGCATGAGAATAACAGGAACAGAGAAATATCTAAGAGACAGGCTTCAACCACCGCATTAAATGCACTGCACCTACCTTCCTGGCCGCATTTATGTGGAGAAGACCCCTGAACAGTGCATTCTCAGCTACCGCCACTCACACAAGGCTAAAGGGGGAGTATGATGGGACATGCACTCAAGTGGGCGTCTAGATGATGAACAAGTGGACGGTGAAGATGTAGGAAGGGAGTACTATATAAGATAGGGATGTCTCTGATAGAGGGGGGATTGAAAATCAGAAGTAAAAAAGAGAGTACTTCATAATTGTAGCTCCAAGAATTGTAACCCAAGTTTATGAATGAAAAACACCTCTTCGGACGTTGCATTTATATCTGTCCGAGCACATTTTAATACAAATTCATCCACAAACATTGTTGTCTAATACTGTTTATTCATCTCTAGCCTAACTCTTTCACCCACTCTCTACAAATTTGTTGTCTGGGGATCAGTGAGCTCAAATCCATACCTTCTTGGGCTTGGGCTACAAAAATTGTCCCTACAATATATATATTAAAACCTTAAATAAAATGAAACTCATATTTTTGTCCATTTCCCGCTATTTATGATATTGAGAAATCCTTGTCACTTCATGCACTTTCTTTTAACCTCTACCAAAAACCATTTTCGTTAAATGCAAAAGAGGTTGACTGGATGCCCTTCTGTACTCCACAATATTTACATAAATTAATTATTTTTAGAAAGAAAAATGGTTTCACTACTGCAGCACTAATGGCTATAAATATCAGTAGGATTTAACAAGTTATGAGGTATAAAGTTTTCTTGTTTTAGTAAAGTCATGGCTTTCTTTTCCTCCTCTATTCTCTCCTTTTCTACTTTATTCTTGTTTATGTTGGGAATAGCTTTTGCTAAGCTATCATCCAACTTCTATTCGAGTTCTTGCCCTACGGCTCTCTCTATAATTCGAGGCGCAGTAAACACTGCAGTGTCCAAAGAGAAACGTATGGGGGCCTCGTTACTCCGCCTCCATTTCCATGATTGCTTTGTCAATGCAAGTCTTATATCATTTTTATTTTTAATTCCTATCTTTTAGCTTTCATCTTTAACCCACCACAACGTGTTCCAAAATTATCTTTCACGTTTTGACACTAACTTATTTTGAATAACTTTCTCAAAAAAAAAAAAAAAAAAAAAAACTTATTTTGAATAAAAATGGTAAATTACTGTTCTTCCAAAAACTTAATACATTTCTTCACATGTGGTTTTTTTTTTCTTATTAAATGGAACCTAACACGTGTGATTTTCAACTTTAAATAAAAAGTAGAGTAAAGATCATGTTAAAACTTAAAACCACATATTTTTGATACCATGATAAATTACTAATTATCATATATATATATATATATATAACTGAATGTTTTTAAAAAGAAAGTATTTATCTTTAAACACCCATATAAAATTCCATTTCATTCGTTGGTAATTTTTCCATTAATATTATGATGATGTTGTAAACAGGGTTGTGATGCATCTGTGTTGTTGGATGACACCACCAATTTCAAAGGAGAGAAGACGGCGGGGCCCAATAGCAACTCATTGAGAGGATATGGGGTGATTGACACCATTAAATCTCAACTTGAAAGGCAATGCCCTGGAGTTGTGTCTTGTGCTGATATTTTAGCTATTTCAGCTCGTGATTCTGTTGTTAAGGTAAGCTATCGTCAAAATCTCTTACTACTATCATATATTTTCATTCAAAAATATGAAAAACTATCATTAGTAAAAACTAGTATATCATAGCTAAGATATAGCTATCAGAAATGTAAGAATAACTATCCCTTTTAATGACCAGTTTGGATGGAGAGGAAGGGAGACGAGTAGAGTAGAGTTGGCCGAAAATAATTTATGGCCAACTCTACTCTAAGCACCCACCATCCAAACTAGCCATAACTGTCCCATTATAAGTTCTGTTCTATTGTCTTTTAGTTTGGACCGTGCAATTTCTGCTCTTAAGGTAACCCTAGCAAAGATAAGGATATATATATATATATATATATCAAAAGATATTTATTTTGGAACGGACACCATAAATTCAAATTTATCGTATTTATAAAATAAAATAAATAAATTTAAAAAATAAAAAGACTGGCAAGCAGCTTTTATTTACATTCAAAAAAAGAAAAAAAAATTGTAATTCTTCGTATTAAAAATTGTGTGTAAATAAATTTTTAATATTGTTAATGACTAGGCCATACCGATTAATTGGTCTACGATATATATTTTTTCCCCTTAATTATTTGCCTTTCTTGTGTTTTCTTTTGTTGTGTATGATTACTTCAGTTGGGTGGCACTACATGGACCGTTCAATTAGGCAGAAGAGATGCAACCACAGCCAGTTTTGATGATGCCCAAAGTAACCTCCCTTCCCCCTCCTTAGATCTTAACGGTCTTATATCTGCATTCAGCAAAAAGGGTTTTACTGCTCCAGAAATGGTGACTCTCTCAGGTAACAACAAATTTAAACACAAATTTTTTTGACAATTGTTGATACGATCTGTTATAATTGATTCATAATAAAAATGTTAGTTTTTAGACCCCTATAAACCTAGATTGTTTAACCTAATTAATTAACCAAGTGAATACTTAGGTTTATTATTCAGATCTAGGTTAAAACAATAACAATCATATCATGTAAAGCAGCGGAAATATAAAGAACACACGGATATGATCACCCAGGAAAACCAAACCGGTAAAAAACTTGGGGAGGATTTAACCTAACTATCCTCAAGGTAAAAAGCAAATCCACTATAAAAGAATTGAAGTTTTACAATAGAATTTAGACCACTAACATTTTATTGCTACCCACCAGTAGAAACTTACTAACACGACCACGTGCAAGCTCCGAAACCACCGACTCTTTTTTTCTTTGGCATTTGCAACAACACAAGCTCACCTGCTTGTGACTTTGAGACTCCACTCAAAGGTTTTGGATCTCCTTAAATGTTGATCTTGCATACAGCAACTTCTACAACACCAGATCTTGAGATTCTCCAAAGAATAACACCGGTAGAAGACATAAGAGAGCTTTTGGGTACAAAACCCTAGATATACAAAAGAGGCACAAGATGCACTCTAATCTCTCAAAAAAAACTCTGAAAATCCTACCTAGGGTTAGCTTATGATGTCCTTTAAATACTGGAAAAAACGGCTCGCGATTTGGGCTTCAAACGGATAAGTTATGCCCTTTTTACGTTTGCTGATTTTGCTGATATGCGACTTTCGATCGATCAAGTATCAATCGAACGAAACAGATTGTAACTCTTTTTTTTTCATCCCGAACATGAGTTTTTTGTCTTGGGCTTCAATGTAGACCATTCTAAACTAATGAGACTTAGTTTTTGTCATGTTTTGTCATGGTTTGCCAATATTACAAACTCAAAATCTAACAATCTCCCCCTTTGGCAATCCGTGACAAAACACACATACAACATAATGCCCATATACAATAAAATGCCCAAATACATCACAAATCCCAACCTAAGACACCTAACCTAGAAGTTGCAAGAAGAGGTAGAAGGTCTTGATCAGAATGTACTTGTCTTTCCTGAAACACTCAACAAACACATCACTGCATGTGTGGAAAGAAAGACATATAAACAATAATATGAAACAGAATATAAAAAACAAAAGTAAATTCTAACTCTCCCCCTAAGTTAGATACATCTAAAAGTTTTTATATTCTCCCCCTTTCAAAAACAATTTCAACTCCCACTAAACAAAACAAACATGATTCCCACATTTCAACTAAGACTCCCCCTTTTTGTCACGTATTGACAAAGACAACTCAAACATACATGACAGAGGATAAGAGAAAACAGAGAATCAAATGGACAAAATAATTCAGCTCTATAGAAAATAGAGACAACTCCCCCTATGAACAATAAAGGTGAAAAACAAGCTTCCCCCCCTATAAAAATAGGAAAAACAAAACAAGTTTTGGGGAAAACATAGGAGGTAGGGAAAAAAACACACAAACCAAAATTAAAAATTAAGGTGAGGATACACATGAAGAAAAATATTTTCTCTTTCAATAAATGCAAACTTAACACTATGTGACCCATAAATAGTTGCATGAGTAGAGAAAATATTTGCACATTAATTATCCATCTTATCTCTTAAGAAAAAAATTTCCTGCAGTTCACATATAAAAATAGCATATACTAAAAAGTACATAACTCAAAAATTAATCAATCAATTTTTAAATCAAGTTGAGTACCCAAGTTAACAAAGTGTATGCATGTTATATGTGAACAATGAGATATATGACTGCAAAACTGCATGATGGATACAGAAAAACAATGTAATGCATGTGAATCCTAAACATAAATGATGCATGAAAAAATTTGGTCAAAAACTTAAAAACTGAAAATTTTTCAGTTTCGATTGGTCGAGCATCGATCGAATACCAATCGAGCCAGACAGATTCAAATCAAAAATTTTAATCGCAATTTCGATCGGTTGAGAGACAGATTCGATCGATCGAAAATCTGGAAAAAAGAGATTTTTGAAAAACAAAACACTTTTATGCAAAAACTCCTCAAAGCATAGTATTTCATAAATGAAATGCATGAGTATGAGATTAAAAGTTTTTCAAAAACACTTGAATTCAACCCAGATCTTCCAAAAACAAGTTTTTCAACCAATTTGTCCTCAAATCCAAACATTAAACACATTTTGCATCAAAATCAAGGAACTTTTAATCTTGGATGGCCACAACAAGATCACACATAATAACATGTACAAAGTTTAGCAAAAAGTAACTTGTGTAGTGTGTGCAACTAGCAAGAGCTTGAGAAACATGTGAGGTGATATGTAAATAAAAATCAATCACAATTTCTACAAAATCCATCACATAAATTTGAGAGAGACTATCACCTAAAGAGTTACATCATATAACTCTCACATCTCCTAGAATAAAAGTTTGCAATCATGTAAGTTTCTTGATTTTGCCTCATACTGTACACAACAATTTTAGTTGTTCAGAAACTTATTAAAATAGCCGGAATAATGTACACACCAATTTTATTTATTTGATTTAGCTTTAATTCCAATAATGTACACACCAATTTTAAGCATTTAAACCGAGACTACACCTTATGTTCTTTTTGTGCATGTGCTACACTTTCTCGAGCACAAAATCTTACGATATGCACTAAGGTGTTCATGATTGGCTAGTGAACAGTGGTGAGATGGTTATTTATGCCTTTCTCAATAAGTTCAAGTCCGACAATTAAAGGCATGTGACTTCAAGATCAAGATCATGTGATCAAAAATTATAAACATCTTCCCACACAACATGCACTACAAAGCTCAAACTAGTAAAGTGCAATAAATAAGCTCATCCAAGTTAAACAAGGTACATAAACATGTTATGTAAAGATAATATGGCCAACCTTGATTTCAAATCCAAGATCTATAATACAAAACACAAAAATCTTTTTGTTTAAAAAAAATTTATGACCAAGAACAAAAAGCACACATTGTGCTAAATGATTAAAAATGCAAATGCAATGCATGACAGTGCTTAACCAAGCTATAGAGGGTACACAAATAAGAAATATCAATTTCTTAATTAACCCTTGAGAACATGTACAAACTAGTACATACTCACACAAAATCAGAAATAGCTTAGTACTTATATAACACACACTATTCAAGTTTCTCCACAATGTTAAGCATGTTCTAAATCAAGATATCATAATTCATGTAATCCTCAAAAAAAAAAAAAACTAGACACAAAATAAAATATTTTTGTCTTTTTGAAATTTTTCAATGTTTTTGGATTTTTTTTTTTTTTTAAATAAAAACAACCAAAAACAAAAACAAAACATGTCCACAAACAATTGAAAGAATTAAATCAGGGACAAATCAGCAACACTCACCTTAAAGAATCTTTTCTCACCCATATAGCACGAGTCTTCGGCTTTGTAAGTGAAAATCCATGAGAAGCAGAGTGTATTTGAGGGTTTACACCAATCTTCTGAGAAAGACTAAAATCCTGCAAATTCCTTTCACAAGCCAACAAGCTCAAATTTTTCAAAAGAATATGAAACAATTTATATGGACTTATGGCAGGAGAAATATCATCACATATTCTAGATTGACATACAAAATACTTAAATTTCAATTTATGACAATTAGGACGAATGTGACTGGAGACACCACAAAAGAGACAAACAAAAACAAATTTAGGAACATCAGTATTCCTAACAGCAAATCTAGTCTCAGATTTTGGTTTTTGCCTCAATAAAGAACAATTTGGTCTAATATGACCAACAACACCACAACGGTGACAAGTAGGCACAAAAACAAATTTATTATGCTCTCTAACAGTAGGTTTAGACATAGGTTTAGAAACTTCAGCGTCTACATCAGAACTTTTACCTTTGTCTAACCTAGCCAAATAAGTCTTTTCTTTATTATTCCTCTTGAAAGAAGGGATATAAACTTTTTCAGTTTTAGGCTTAAGAGAAACAGAAACACTTCTGTTATCAACAGCAGGCTTGGTACTAGTCAAATTTTCAATTTTAGCTTTAGATTCAACTAACTCTTGTTCCAAGCTTTTCATCTTCTCATCTTGAGAGGAAATTTGATTTCTCAAAAATTCATTCTTTTTATTAGATTCATCTAATCTAACAATCAATTCCTCTTTTTCAAGATTAGCCAATTTTAACTCTTCCTTGAATTTCTTAGTAATTTTCATAGATTTCAATAATTCCTTACGGAGAGTTTCACAAGCATCAATAAAATCAACAGAAACAACAGTGTCCTTTTTATTCAAATCATCACAAACATGAGCAGAAAGACACTTCAAATTATCCATGATAACAGGGATCAAGGATCAACTCTTAGATCAAAAGATCTAAAACAAAAAAGCTACCTGCTCTGATACCACTTGTTAGTTTTTAGACCCCTGTAAACCTAGATTGTTTAACCTAATTAATTAACCAAGTGAATACTTAGGTTTATTATTCAGATCTAGGTTAAAACAATAACAATCATATCATGTAAAGCAGCGGAAAAATAAAAGAACACACAGATATGATCACCCAGGAAAACCAAATCGGTAGAAAACCTGGGGAGGATTTAACTTATCTATCCTCAAGGTAAAAAGCAAATCCACTATGAAAGAATTGAAGTTTTACAATAGAATTTAGACCACTAACATTCTATTGCTACCCACCAGTAGAAACTTACTGACACGACCACATGCAAGCTCCGAAACCACGGACTCCTTCTTTCTTTGGCCTTTGCAACAACACAAGCTCACCTGCTTGTGACTTTGAGACTCCACTCAAAGGTTTTGGATCTCCTTAAATGTTGATCTTGCATACAGCAACTTCTACAATACCAGATCTTGAGATTCTTCAAGGAATAACACCGGTAGAAGACATGAAAGAGCTTTTGGGTACAAAATCTTAGATCTACAAAAGAGGCACAAGATGCACTCTAATCTCTCAAAAAAACTCTGAAAACCCTACCTAGGGTTAGCTTATGATGTCCTTTAAATACTGGAAAAAACGGCTAGCGATTTTGGCTTCAAACGGATAAGTTATGGCCTTTTTACGTTTGCCGATTTTGCTGATATGCGACTTTCGATCGATCGAGTATCAATCGAACGAAACAGATTGTAACTCATTTTTTTTCATCCCGAACTCCTTCTTTCTTTGGCCTTTGCAACAACACAAGCTCACCTGCTTGTGACTTTGAGACTCCACTCAAAGGTTTTGGATCTCCTTAAATGTTGATCTTGCATACAGCAACTTCTACAACACCATCTTGAGATTCTTCAAGGAATAACACCAGTAGAAGACATGAGAGAGCTTTTGGGTACAAAACCCTAGATCTACAAAAGAGGCACAAGATGCACTCTAATCTCTCAAAAAAACTCTAAAAACCCTACCTAGGGTTAGATTATTATGTCCTTTAAATACTGGAAAAAACGGCTCGCAATTTGGGCTTCAAACGGATAAGTTATGGCCTTTTTACGTTTGCTGATTTTGTTGATATGCGACTTTCGATCGATCGAGTATCAATCGAAAGAAACAGATTGTAACTCATTTTTTTCATCCCGAACATGAGTTTTTTGTCTTGGGCTTCAATGTAAACCATTCTAAGGATCCGTTTGGATAGAACTTATTTTGCTGAAATTGAAAACTGAAAACTGAAAACACTGTAGCAAAATAATTTTTAAATGTATGAATAGTACCGTGGAACCCATTTTTAATGAAAAAGTGGCTGAAAAGTGATATTTGTGGGTCCGTAAATAGTGCACGAATGCACTGTTCACAGTTGGAACGTAGACGCAAAACGCAGAAGCTGGATCCAAACCCATCCTAAACTAATGAGACTTAGTTTTTGTCATGTTTTGTCATGGTTTGCCAACATTACAAACTCAAAACCTAACAAAAAATGTTGTTGATAGTCAGTCAATCCATCCATGTAAAAGTAATATTGTTGTGTTTTTAACATTGTCCCTTAGTTAAAACATAAAACATAACTTTTTATCCCACCTCTCTCATTACAATTGCTTTTTTGGGTATATGAATTTTCACCAAATTATAACAAATGTACTCTTTTTTTTAACTTCTCTTTTGTGTTTTTTCTTTGTAGGAGGGCACACCATAGGTCAAGTAAAATGCAGTGTAATTCGGCCTCGTATCTATAATGAGACTAATATAGATTCAAACTTTGCGGCATCAATAAAGAAAAACTGCCCGAGTACAGGCGGAGATACTAATTTATCTCCTCTTGACCAAACTGCTAGAGTTTTTGATAACACTTATTTCAAGGATTTAGTGAACAAAAAGGGCCTTATGCACTCAGATCAACAACTCTTCAATGGTGGCTCCACAGATTCCCAAGTGAACGCCTATAGCCAGAACTCAGCAAAGTTCTTCTCTGATTTTGGGAGTGCCATGACAAAAATGGGAAACCTCAGCCCACTTACTGGCTCAAAAGGAGAGATCAGAACCAATTGCAGGAAGACTAATTGATATTAAGAAACTTTTTTATTTATATAATTACTTTTAGTTATTACACGTGGTTAAAAAATATACATGACTGATCATGATTAGTCTCCATACCCGACCTCACAATAGTCTCCATAAGGATTGACTGTTATTGGTTATTCTATACATGTGTCTAAAACTAGGTCCACTTGTAACTTTATTAAAGTATAAAGTTACCCAAAAGAGAATTAATAAAGTGGATTGTTTCATATTTGTCTTCTATATATGTTGGTTTTTTTTATTGCTATTTTTTTTTCTTACAAGTGAATTTTGACTCGAAGAGAAGGGAAAATGAAAACAATGGTTCAAATTAAATTTAAAATGAATCAATTCATGATTCAGATTAACTATTACAAATCAAAAGGTATATTCAATCTTATACCATTTAAAATTTTGAATCAAATAATATTTTGTATATTATTGGATCTATAAAATAAAATATATAAACTAAAAAAATGGAGAATATCCTTTCCCAAAAAATATATTGGTCAACAAGTAATGACACATGCATTATCTCTATTTAAAATAAAATTTGATATAAGTTCACTTGAGTCTAAGAGTAATAGACCATGCAACTGACTCATCTAGAGAAGATGAGCGTTGGGAGGAAGCATGTTGAAACTTCAAAATTATAACATCTACATGCAATTTAACTGAGCCTATCTGAGGCCTTTTTTTTTTTTTTTAGATTATATATTAGGATTTTTAGTGATGGCTAATTCCATGATAAATTTATTTAATTATTCAAATATGTAAAATTGTAATTGTGTGGTGTAATCAAGGTTGAAAACTAAAAAGGTTATTGTTGAAGGTGTTGGTATGTAGTTTTCAGTGGAGCAAATTTGCTTGATCAATCGACCGAATTGACAGTTTCAATAGACATTTTCGCAACTTTCAATCTAGCTAACCTATAATGGAAAATCATTGACCTGGGCTTTCACAACTTTTCTGTAACCAACCAACCCTAGAAACCTACACCAATTTTAATTTTAAACTACAATGCAACTTTAATGATTTAGAGAGTGTTCAGGGGAAAATTTTGATATTCCCAAATAGAATATGGGGTAGCCAAGCCGAAACTCGACGATGGGCCCTTGAAATAAAGCCCAAAGGCTTTTGGTGTCATATAAGCCCGCCCAAGCAAGAGATAGAGAGACTGCACCCTGACAAGAAGACAATAATAAAGTCCAATAAACACGTTACTGTTGTTAGTTTGCTATATTATTAGTCCTCTTACAGCATCATAGTTCAAATCAGTCCTCTAGCGGTGTGGTATTATCTCCAGTGATAAGGTAATTTATATTCAATTATTAAATAAATTTAATAAAGTATTAACTTTAGGAAATTCTTGTGTATTTTGTTCAATAGGGTCCACAGTACTCTCAGCCATCATTACATCAATATGAAGAAAAAATTCCAAAAGTCTCAAATACATTATAGCCTCCTATAGTAAAACAATAAGTAAATATTAGTGGCTGCATAGTGATGAAAAATGAGTTATTTGGCATGGTGTGAAGGGAGAGAAAGATCCCAGCTCAGTGCAACAAGTATTAAACTAATTAAGATTTTGGTGAGTGTGCGTTCATAAGGCATGAATGAGGTAATATGGGCTGTTTTGAGTGAGTGGAATAGGATTAAGACTTAGGTTATGACTTTAGTGAGTATTGGGCTGTTTATGACTAATTGGGAAACATTTATGAGCTGTGATTGTGTAAAGGGAGGAGAAGAATATCTGAGGTTAGGTGAGTGTGGTCTCAGGGGAATGAGTGATGAGCTTAAGGAGAGCTAAACCCCAAGCAAAATGGCCAACAAATCAAGAGTTTTTAGAGGGAGTCCCCTTTTTGGGCTGAGGTGCTTATGTTTTTATAATGGAGTTTTAGGGAAGCATTAATTAACAAGAATCCAAAAAAAAACGTAGGTCTGATTCAGCTAAATTAATAACCTGGATTTGGCCTAAAAATGGGAGATTTGCTTTTGGGGCTTTTTTGCTTCTTTGGGCAATGTACACATGGGTAGTATTTGGGGTAATCTTGCATTAAATGCTAAGCTTGTTGAGATTGTGTTCAGCCAATGGGATTAAGGCAAGTATTAAGGAATAATCCTAGTGCTGCAATTGAGATTTGGACCCTAGGAAGTAGGATTCAACATCCCAAGCCAAGTGTCAAAATTTAAGTCCACTTCAGAGGGTTCCACTGGAGATCCCTTTATGCCCTCCAAACCACATGTTCCCAAGTTTTCCTCTTTAGGAATTCATGGGCTTGGTTCATGAATCAGTAACATATATTTCTAATAATAAAATAAACTATTTAGTTGAGCATTTCATGAGTCTTGGTTATGGCTTCCTTGAGTTGTAACCAAAACTTGGAGGAGAATGATATTTATTGCCCACTAGCTTCTGCTGGAGGTAGGACCTTAAGGGAGATGATGATGCCTTTCTGCCCATCAGCTTCCTAGCTACTAGGAATAGTTATTAGCTACTGTTCTCAATAGAAATATGTTAGAATTTTGCCATGACAGCCCCTTGGTTCATTCCTAGAGGTATGGTGGAACCTTCCGCTGGTGGTGGACTTGTTAAGGCTGACTTGTTTCAGCTTGAATTTCTAATTTGCTAGGGACCTTTTTGGGCTGGGCTTTGCTCCATTTCGACACTTTTAGTTGGGCCACATGGCCCTTTCTTTGCTCGGGCTTGTTCCCTACTCCATGATATTCTTAGGCCTACAAAATGGGCATTAAAGACATGCTTTGCCATGGTTTTTTTTTTACTCCTCATGGGCTTTAGTTGTTAGTAAAAATAAAATGAATCCATGGGCTTTAATAAATATTTATGATAGATTTTGGGTATTAATTTCCATGGGCTTTTAAATAACAACTTATATAGTTTCTCATAATTTTTGTAAATGAAATTTTCTTTGGGGCTTTTTAAATAACGACCTCCAATATTTTCTTGAGAATAATATTTACCATGGGTTTTAAATAGAGACAATATCCATGGGTTTTAAATAAATATGGTAACAACCACTATAATGGAGTAATGTGATATTCTCATGAGTTTTTCTATAGATAATCATAATGGACATGTAGGATGAATAATTACCATGAGTTTTGGAAACAAATATTATGAATGTTATGATATAAGATAGATAGTGAACATGAGTTTATAATATGATATGAAATAAATAAATGTCATGGGTCTAAAATAAATAATCATAATTTTCCATGGGCTTTTATAAGATGATTGCCATGGGTTTTTGAGAATAGATAATTCATAAATTCCATGAACTTGTAATATTATAGTAATAGGTTTAAGAATCTAAAGTATTGTTCATTATTGGACTTTTAAGTGAAATAATTATGATATAGTATTTCGCCAAGTATTAATAACCTTTGGCTTTTGATAAAATAGTGTCAAGTAGTTAGCTTGGGCTTTTAATAGTGCCAACGTAAGTTGGGCTTTTGATATTGCCAATAAGAATTAGGCTTTAAATATTGCCAACGAGAACTGGACTTTGATATTGCCAATGAGAATTGAGTTTTGATGTTGCCAATGAAAATTGGGTTTTAAATATTGCCAGCGAGAACTAGGTTTTGAATAAATAAATTGTCATGGGTTTAAATTGTGGGCTTTGATTATGGATTTGAATTCCATTGATAAAATTGTTTTGCCATGGACTTGAATCATGGGCTTTTCAAATATTGTCAAGCATAAGTATTCTTGGGCTTTAAATAGAATAGGATGCGTGTATTGGGTTCATAGGGCCGGTTTTTGAGTTTAGCTAAATAATGATAATAAAATTGGATAAAATATGAGTTTTTGGGTTTTTTGTGATAGTTTATATCATGACCCAATTTAGATAATAAGATATGAAACATTTGTGATTAACATAATAATAGAGCAAAAAAATATTTGGGAAAACTCAATATCGTATTAGTGGTATTTGAAAATAAATAGGTGGTACTCAAATAAAATTAGGTGTAAAAAAAAAGTACCCTAATAGAGAAGAAGACGACCACACTAAACTAATAAAACCCTAGAGAAAGCCTTCTAGTTCTTCCTTTCTCTCTCATTGATACACCTTAGAGAGGTTTATACTTCCAAACACATAGATCACAATACTAGCGTTGGAGTTTGAAATCAAAAGAGATGATACCAACCTTCAAGAAGCCTTAAAGTGACCAAGATATTGGCTTTGCTGTCAGTAGGTTAACATGTGGCAACAAGTAACATTGAAGGCACAATACATTATCTGCAATTGCTAGCAGAAGAGGAGAGCTTGGGTACTAAGCCTAACAATATGTATGGGAAGTCACGTGAATATTGTATGTACCACAACAACCTTCAATAGTGGACTTGTTTAGTTGGATTTAGGTTTTACACCATAATGTTTTTACCATTTGGATTTTCACTCCGTGAATATATGCTTGTCACTGTGTGCATGTGTTTATATATGGTTGGTGTGCTTTTTCTATTTATCCACAATAATAATGTGATTTAAAATTGATTAATTAACTATCTAGTTAATATGTGAATTAAGTGATTAAAATTGGTAGTTTAGCCTTGGTAGGGGTCTAAATGTGTTTTTCACTATGTATCATCAAAGAAGATGGTGTAAAATCTAATACCAAAAGTAATAGATTTAGAAATTTTCAAGGGACATGTCCCTTCTATAGGTATTATTAAATGATGAGTATAAATATCTTTGTCTAATTGTAAGTTGGACTCAACCTCATTAGCTTAGACTTTTGGGTTCATGAGTACTCCTAACAAAATGGTATTAGAGGTGCAACTTTTGCTTGAATGGGCATTTGGAGATTGCTGTATTTGCTGCAAATCTTGCATGCATGACACTCTAGGATTTGCGAAGGCTTGTATTTGTTAAGGTTGCTGGGAAAGAGACACACATGTGAGTGAGAGATTTGATGGATTTGCAAAGGCTCACGTGCTAAGAGGAGTTAAGGTCCATGTGAAGAGGAACACATATGACAGGGAGATTTGTTGCCAAAATACTTTTTGGTCCTTAATTTGTTATGGAACAAATCAACGCTAAACACCAAACACATTCAATTTTGGATATATAGATTGTGAATTGTGAAATTGGTTTATTTTTACAAATTCTGTTCCAAAGAGCAACAATTTTGACAATATTTTGGTATAGTCACTATTCTATCTCTACTATCCAGCCCATCTTATCCTCAATCAAACCCGTTTTTATTCCTACAAGGGTTGAGTATAGTTCCTGGGACACAGTCTGAGCACCCGTTTTAAATTTAATCCTGCATATAAATAAGTTACATAAGTTAGATATTGGCAGTATTAATATAAATTCTACAACAATTATGATCAATAATCAGAGGAATGCACCCTGAAGGTACTCATTTGTTTTCAAAAGGCTCTTTCTTATTCTATCACACTATGGTGTGTTTGCAAATAGTTTTTTCTTTTAACTTTTTAGCTTATTTCTTTATTAAAAGTTTTTCAGAACTTCAATTTTTCTAGTCATAGCTATACTTTAACCATCTTTCAGCAAATAAACAAATAAGCCATATACTGTTAATTACCTTTTTCCTTCATATGTAGTGCTACCTACAGAAGCAACACCAACAGCAGTTCCTGTGCAGAAAACTTCATCAGCATCAATCAATTCATCAATAGGAATAACACGTTCCTCGACCTGGCATCAAATTACAAACGATATTAGAAAAATGGTTAAATAATTAAACTAACCATTTCTTATCAGTTTAAACATTTGAAACAAGTAGTAATTAATTATTTTTAGAAGAAAATAGAATGAATTCCATGACAAAGACTCTACAGGGTAAAGAGTTCACATCTTAGCAACAAAGAGAAACATCAAAAATAGAAACTGCAAGTTCCTAGTCATGCATAAGTCTCACATGTACAAAGGGAAGAGTGGCCTTAATTTTTTAATGGAAGCCCTTCTCAGTTGGAATTACTTCAAAGTTTAATTAAGAAAATCAGGTTCAAGCTGTCATTTAGTGGTACAAGAATATCACCTGGTAACCATGATCACGAGCAATCTCAATGATGCTTCTACGGGTGACTCCTGGAAGAATGGTCCCATTTACTGCAGGAGTTGAAATAGCATTGCCCTAGAAAATTGGAAAATGCATGCATGAGGTTTAGAGTTTACCAATTATAAGAATACAAAGGGAGATAATATAATTTAGGACTGTAAAAATTTCAATGGAGTAAATGTGAACAAGTATTAAATACAGGTTGCTTAAACTTAATGGGGAAATTGAATGGTTCCATTTATGATGCCTAAGCGAAAAGTTGTCATCTACATCTTATTTGTATCAATATGGTTAATTATATTACAAATAGCTTTTCTTATCCAATCTCAAGTTTCATTACTTGCCTACCGTTTTCATTCATCTCCATATACTAACGATGACTTCACAAATCAATTTTTTCTCAGTAATCAGTGATCCTTGGAAATTATGAGTTTTATAGTATCTTTCAAGGCTTATCCAATGAGTTTTATAGTTTCCCTTTCCTTAAATTCCATCAAGACAAAAACTTGCTAACATATTAGATTGAATTTAAAATATTCTAAAAAAAAAAAAATACCTTCACAATAAAAATGTTACAAGAGGAGACCTCCTCAATATTTTTCCTATTCACTGAGTCTAGATATAAGACATCAGAAAATCCTCTGTTCTTTGCTTTAGTCAATGCTTTCAAACCCTACAATTTTCAAAAACGATGATGTGTTAGACAATAATGGTTAATGCAGCAAAACCTTAGGTTACATGAGGGAATAATTTCCTTACCGGGGCATAGTTGGTGATTGATTTGATACCTCCAGTTCCACTACGAGAGGCACGATCAAACTCTTTCTCAACATACAAGTTCAAGGGTGCAAAACCCTCCTGATTATAAACCAAGATAACATAATTGATAAATCCTTTTACACTTTGTAGGAGCTAAAGGAATAAAAAATCTTTGTTGCATTTTAAGTATTCCACTTTACATTCTACCAATTGCAGTCTGTCACACGTTCATCTTTTTTCTTTTACTTTTATCCCCTTATAAAGTAACCAAAGTTTAAAATTGAAAAAAAAAAAATGCATGGCATATTGTAGTTGATAAAGCATACTGCAGAACACTAGTAGTGAGATTGAGACAACAGAAGATTTTTATTGGAAAACAAAAAATGCCTTCACCTTGAAATAGTTGCCAACAGGGGAAACATATACTAGGAAAGTGTATTCAGGTGCTGCACCCAAACCCAATATTTGACCACTTCCCATGAGCAGAGGCCTAATGTACAGAGACCCTTTTCCTGGAGGAGGAACCTGATCATCATAATCATCCACATATATTATATTAAAAAGATAGTATAGATTTAAAGAAATAATAAACTCATAAAGAATTAATGGTTCAGCATTTTCTTCAAGATAGAAGAGGATTACCCAACGCTTGTTGGCTAGGACAGTCTGCTTCACAGCATCCACAAATTGATCAATGGAGGGTGATGGCATGCACATTCTCTCCGCTCCAAATTTCATGCGAATCGCATTCTGCTCTGGACGGAAGAGAAGAAGCCGCCCATCTTCTTTCCTATGTACTTTTGTACCTTCATACACTGCCTGTTCAGATTTTTGACATGATTATAAGTTTCTCATAGTCATAGGCTTCACAATGTGAGGGTAAAATAGGCTGCAGTTTTTTAATTGAGTTACTTGTTTTTTTCATTTTTCGACTTCTTTCCACCTCTTATTTGTTATCCAGCTCTAAGAAAAAGTCCATTTCAATTCATTGGACACGTCTTCCCTTCAAAAACAGTGACTACTTCATGCATTTAAGGCATGATTAAGGTGACCCAAACTTTTTCAAATTTTCCATATATGAAACTTCACCGATGGGTTGGACCAATGTTTTAGTGATAATATAGTCGAGACTTGAAACTCGAGCATGGTCACTTTCGTTACTTCAAAGTGGTCATGTCACCATATTCGGTTGGAAACAAATTTTATTTCCTCCGATCTAACAATATATAGAGTGCTATGTCATTTAAAATTTTAAATGACATGACACTGGATACCCATTAAGACTTAGAAGTATAAAGCTTCCTACTCAGACAATTAGAACCAAGTGATTCAACTTCAAGTTACTCAGAATTTGTATTAGATAATAGAGTTCCATCCAAAGTATTGTAGCTAGCATGCAAAGATTTGAATATTGTAACAAAGAGATCACTTGCAGCTTACCTGCCCATAATTCAGAACTCCAGCAGCAGGGCCCAACTCAATGTTTCCATAACGATTAAGTTGACCTTGTTCAAAATCCTCTCCTTTAGAACATTTCATAAGGTACATGTAATCAGTTGGCATTATACCAAATCCAAGATTATCCCAGTCCAAATCAGCGTAGTCATCATCTCTGAAATTGCCAATTCTCAATAAGAAAAGCAGAAACCAGAAAAAAGGGTCAAAAACATTAGCAAGAGTTCCATTTTTTTTTTTTTTTTTTTCACTTTGTAGAAAATTCCGGACGAAACCATAGGACGTATGTATTTGTATGTGTATTTGAATGAGGATAAATGTACCTACTAAAGCATTTGCATAATGCTGTAACACAAGGGACTAATTCAGTTTAATGCAATTACCGATAAATAGATGGTTCGCACGTTTGTTGCAGAGAAGATGAAGCCTGAGATGAAAATCCATAGTAACATCCAATCTACAAAATGTACATATTAACACGTCAGTTCTCCTTATTAATGTTCTTTCACGTTTCTATCCCTGCTTTGGCTTTGAACTTTGAAATTTGAATTTAAATCTGTTTGGATTAGCTTTTCACTTTTAATTTTTGTTTATTTATATTTTCTCAAAACACAACAACAACAACAACCAAAAAAAAAAAAAAAAAGAAGAAGAAGAAGAAAGAAAGACTTAAATCTTAAAAAATTATATTGTACAACAGTATTATCTCCTCTCACATAAAGGTAGGTTTCTTAAGCAGGATCTCTAGATAGGATTCACTTTTATGTGAAATGAGATTTCAAATCGACGTGCCAAATTTTAATTAAAAAAAGATTTACAAAGAAATTTTTTTATTATGTTATTAATGTAACATCAATTAAATTAATTATTAATAAGTATTTATTTTTGTGTTAGAACCTCATTTCCTCTCGTATGTTTATTTCTTTAAAAAAATTACATTAGCATTTTTCTTAATAAATATCCCACATCATCTTATTAATGGTTCTCTTGTTATTAATATCATTTTTTTAGTTCCTTTCCACGACTTTTTTTTTCTTTTTTCAGGCTCAATAGTAACACTAATATATATATATATATATTGGGAAGTGGTACTGGTATCTCATAGGTGTATTAAACAACACAAACCTACACCCAACCCAATCAATAAGCAAACCACATTCATCTACACCCAGCCTATTCTTGTAAGTCGAACCTATCCCGGCCCAGACTACACATATTGGCCCCTATGAACACGTTTTGGACCATTCTCTCTCTCTCTCTCTCTCTCTCTCTTTTTTTTCTTTTTTTCTTTTTTTTCTTTTTTTTTGAAATGTTTAGACCGTTCTTTGAATCGTGCAAAGAAAGAATAACGTTTTTTTTTTTTTTTTTTGAGAAACTTTTGACCGGTCTTTGAATCGAGCAAAGAGAGAATAACATGTTATATGTATTCATCAAAACAAAACAAAAACGTGCATGTTATGTAAGAAAATATAATTGTCTAGACTATCTAATGTATGAACTATAAATTGAATAACCTATTATTAGCCAAAAAAAAAAACTGAATAGCTTATGTAATATATCCAAGATAAGGATAATTTTATGGTATCTCTATGATTTTTTTTTTTTTTTTTTTTTTTGGGAGTATGATACGTCCAATGATCATGGTCATTTAATTTAATTGTTATAATCTCAAACATTTATGTATCTTTACAAAGACAAACTAGTTGAGGGGTTTCTAACTTTCTATTCTGAGGGAAGAAATGGATAGTTAGAATTACGTAGACAATATGCTCCCCGAAAATTTAAAAAAAAAAAAAAATACTAGAGGTACTAAAGAAGATAATTAATCAATCACCAAAACATGAAAATTGAACGATAGGATAGCTTATATATGATCAAGGAACACCCAGAAAGAATGAAAGAAAGTACAAAGAAAATAATTTCATAAGACTCTTTCACCCAGAAAAACCTTCTGCAAACGTTTATAATTATTAAAATAAATAAAAACAACAACAACAACAACGTGTAACAATACCTGCCTAACAAAAACAAAGAAATTATAACAATAACAATAGCAATAGCGCTTAAATTATAAGATGTCAAAGCTTAAAAAAAACACCTTGGATGAGGAAGAAGTAGCACGAAGAGATTGAAGCAAATTGCGAAAGCATACACTCCTTGAAATCATAGTAACCCCAGCAATAAAATTGAGAGTTTTTAGATATGGTAATACAGAAATGGAGAGGGTCTAAGAACCAAAGCAGCCAGTTATAAATGAATAATGAGATGAACAAGAAGCATTATGAGGGAAAAAAAAAAGATGGACCAGAAACAATAATGTAGTTGCAAGAGTGTGAAACGTGTTTGTTCTTTTTAATTGTATACCAAAATTGGAGAGAGAGACTTAGGGTCCGTTTGGATACAACTTATTTTGCTGAAAACTGAAAACTGAAAACACTATAACAAAATAATTTTTAAATGTGTAAATAGAACCATAGGACCTATTTTTAATAAAAAAAAAAGTTGCTGAAAAGTGGAGTTTGTAGGTCCCATAAACAGTGCACGGGACCTACTGATATGGCTGAAAATGAGTTGAAAAGTCAAATAGTGCGGCTACTATTCATGAACAGTAGCTGCATAGGGATTACAGCTCCTAAAACGCGTGAAAAAAAAAATGTGTAAAACGTGCAAACGTGGACACAGTTTCAATGGATCCAAACACTTACTTAGCGTTACCTATCGCCTAACACAGTTAAGTTAATTTTGGATCAGTATATAATTTGATAATCTAGACAATGCTTGAAATAGGATTAGAGTCGGTATAGATTGGGTCGAGAAACTATCAAAAAAACAATTAAATCATTTATTAAATCGTATATTTAGGGGTTCCAATGTAGGATTTCTAGAGTAATCTACCACAAAATGGACCACCATATCTCTTTTTTCTTTTTCTTTTTTTTGGTGAAGCCTAAGGGTGGTTGGTTGCTTGGTTCATCTTTATGTACGTATGTGTATTTTTCTTTATTGTTACTTTTGTAGTTACTAACTTATATCATTAATATTTTCAGCCCTTCAAAGTTCAAAGTATTAGTATTTTTATTGTAATCTAGATAACCTACAAGAGTAATCTACCACAAAATGGACCACCTATGTCTCATACCGATTTTTTTTATGAAGCCCTAGGGCCAAGGATGGTTGGCTCATGTTCTGTATGTATGTGTATTTTTTCTTTTTTGTTACTTTTGTATGTGTATTTTTATCCCTCAAAAAAAAAAAAAAAAAAAAAAAAAAAAAAAAACTCATATCATTAATATTTTCAGCTCTTCAAAGAATCAGTTTTTTTTTTTTGTTGTTATTTTTCTATTTTTTATGCATCAAATACTGATTTTTCATGGTTAGGTTATATGGAGAATTATTACACTTTTGTTTGGGTATCATAAATACTTAATCTTAATTGTTAACAGATAATTACTAACTTATTTAATACATGTTATGTAACAAATGATGAGCTGTCAAGTTGGTACAAAAACAAAATGGTAAAAATAAAAAGTGTCTACCGTAGAATGACCCTTTCAAAAACTACTTCTAACCTCAATCTAGACGACTTGGATGGATTACAATTAGGGGTAAGATCCCCTCCCGTTTAAAATTCTCCATTTTTCTCCTATTTTTGTCTAGATGAGTGACATGTGGCAAACCACACATCCAAAGGTTAAAAAACACCTACCTCAACTATGAATTTTCTCTTTGTTTTTGGGTCTTTCTTTCTCTCTTTCTTTCCGTCTCTCTACACACCAAGTCTTTTGTACAACGCTTGCACCTCAAGAGCACCTTCACCACAGACCCATTTCAGTTTTTGTTTTTGTTTTGATGAATACCCAAACCAAACAAAACCCACAAAGTAAAAACATAACAATTAACATCAAACACTACAAAATCAAAGAAAAACTGATAGCAAAATATCAAATGAGAAAGATCTGAACCCACGAGCACCAAGTTTTGGAATAAACAACTGGGTTCTCAGCCTCTTTCTTCTTCACGCTCTCTTCAAGGCAAGACCCAAAGGAGGAAGCCATGGCTTGTACCAAAAAGGATTTGAGTGAGGCGGACGGGTCTGATCGGCGTTGGGATGGAGGACTGGGCGGAGGCGTGGGTCGGAGGCGTGGATCGGCGGCTTGGGGCTTAGGTCGGCTTGGGCCGGTGACGTTGAGGCCGGCGGAGGCGTGGGTCGGAGATGTTGAGACAGAGAGGTGAGAGTGACTGACTGAGAGAGAGAGAGAGAGAGAGAGAGGCACGGTGTGAGCTGTGAGGTGAGAGTCACTGTGAGAGAGAGAACCACTTTTATTATTTTAATCGGGCCTGGGATTAAAATAATATTTTTTTTGTTTAGCTCTCATGAATCGTGCACATCTATTTATAAATGTGCACTGTAGCAATGGGACTAAAAAAAATAGATTTAATTTCACTGTTGGAGCATATCTTTTGTGATTGAGAAGCTAAAAAATACCAATATACCAATATCATTGTTATTAATACCGTTTCGGACCCTATTTCGGTTTGTCCAGTGGAATGGAATATTTCGGTACTATCCGATTTCGGCGTACCGTTTCAGGGTGTTTCGGGGTTCTTAAAAAATAATTTATATATATCCTTGTTGAACATAAAATTGTCAATTCTAATAAATAAATAACTAAATATCAAATAATACAAATCATTTAGTCTTAACTCTTAAGTCTTAAACATCAATATAACATCACACAATAAGAAGATTTACAAGACAATAACTAAATATAAAAAAATATAAGATTTACTCCTCCTCCTCATCATCATCCATGATAGAATGATCAAATTCATCATCAAAAAAACTCCCAAGAACTACTAACACCCATTGGACCTTTACCCTTTTTTTTCTTTTTTTTATTTATTTATTTATTTTTTTAATAATAGGCCAAATCCGGTACCGGCCGGAATTTGCATCTCGGCCGGAATTGGCCGGAATTGACCGGAATGGCCGGAATGGACCGGAATGACCCGGAATTTGACCCGAGGTGGAACGTGAGTATTCCGGTACCGGTTTGCATACCGGTACGAAAAATTCCGGCCGTTCCGGCCGGAACGGAACGGAATCAATAACAATGACCAATATAACACTATTGTTGTGAGTGGTCTAAGCTCTACATATATTATAAGGGGGTGTATAATGCACATGTCTGATATATTAGTGCATAGAATATAAAAATATTTTCCATCCATTTGTATATGCTGTTTTGTTTGAAAACGTGAAACAGGAAACCACTGGTTTATCCCAAAATTGAAAAATTCGACAAGTTAGTCTAAGGGTCCGTTTGGATACAGCTGAAAACTGAAAAATACTGTAGTAAAATAATTTTTAAATGTATAAATAGTATCGTGAGACCCATTTTTAATAAAAAAGTGGTTAAAAAGTGAAATTTGTGGGTCTGTGAACAATGCATAGTGTGCACTGTTACTATGCACTGTTCACTGGAAAATTCAAAAGGAGAAACGCAAACACGTCTGGGAAGCGCATTCCCAAACGCACACTAGATATATATATTTTTTATTGATTAATTTGGTAGGTACAACGAGCAAAGAGTCTAGAGAGAGAGATATATATATATATATATTATAATTCAGTAGGTACAACGAGTAAAAATACTTTGAATCCTAAATGTTTTTGTACATTAAAATCAGGGATGGAGCCAAGACTTGGAGTTAGGGGCAAAAATATAAACAAAAAAAAAATTTGAAACTCCAAATAAATATTCATTTAATAAACCATCAATAAAGAAAAATACACAAAATTATTATTTTTTAAAATATTACAATGCAATTATTTATAAAAATGAAACTCGTCGTCTTAATATATTATATGTGTGAGGTCTATTAGACACTAACTAATAGACAAAAACATTAAAGACAAAACTACCCAAAAAAAAAAAAATTACAAAACATCAATGGCAAGAAGAGTTGATTGTTGGGTGTGGTGTTGTGTTTGTCAGATGACAACTTTTTCATTTATAAAAGAATATAAATTATGGACTAAAGACAAAGATGGGTCAATCACAAGACTCTTGACAGTTAATTTAGATATTTGGTTAAGATTATTGTCTAAAAAATAATTGGTGTATGTTTGATGTTATCCAATATATATACTATAAAGTTATGGGCTGAGATTGCCCCTTTTAATTATTCAAAAATATAAAGAAAGAAGAAGAAAGATTTACCTTTCTACAGAATTAATGGATAATATTAAAGAGATTTCCTTTTCTACAGAAGCATGGATGGACAACCCAAGTGTACCTACTTTTAGTTATATAATTTTTTTAATAATTTTTGTGACTTGTTAATCAATATATATCGATGATTTTAAAAATCTCAACGTAGGAGATTTTTTCAAACTAGTGTGGTGGAAAACTTTCGCGAACAAATTCTATTTGTTTTAAGAAAAATGTTAACAAATACTCTAAAAGCATTAGTTTATGAATCATTTTTAAAAATATTTTATTTGATGTCGATATTTTACTAACAGTTTTTTATATTTTTTATGAAAGTGTTGTTAAAACTTTCTTTATTTAGTTTATTAATAATTGCTCTAAAATCACCCGTTAGCATGATCCTTCTTTTAACGATCTCACTAACTTTTGAGATTTTGCATAATTCTCAACAGAGGGCATCGTTATCTTAGATTCTTACATTCTGGTTTGTCTTTTACATATATTTCTTTTCTGAATCATGCAGCTTGAGTACAACGACTAATCTAGTAAGTACTCGAAAATGTTCCGTTTACGTTACATGTGGGAAAAAAAAAAAAAACAGTAAAGCACCAATGAGTCATATATGCCATGTGCTGCCAAGTCAGCACACTGAACCTACCAAATTTATAATAAGACCATTGAGTATAATTTTGTTATGTATTGGATATATTTATTGTTCTTCTTACACGGCTTACGAGATACGACAATGTGAAATCTACATACTGTGAGAGGAATATATATATATATATATATGTATCTATCCAATGCATGAAATATTTTCTCGACAAGTAATGAACACCAAAAGAGAAAGAGGAGTGAAAGAGAAAAGTTATGTGAAACACAAATTGAGCAACAACTTGGTAAAGATTAGTCATGCAAGAGACTTGCTAAAACCAAATAATAAGATGTCAAAGATTGATGATATGTAAAATAACCTTAGAGGAAGAAGAAGCAACTCGAAACGATTGAACCAGGTTGCCAAAGCCTGCGCTTACTCTTTGAATCATTCTTTCTCTTCAAAAGCAGTGGTGTTTGATTCACTTCTTGAGATTTCTTATGCAGAGTAGTATAGGAAGGAACTAGAAGTGAAAAATATATTAATAGGGACAGACAAGATCGATGGAATGAAAGAGTAAAGGGAAGGGTTGAGAAAGTGCCAAAAAAATATGGAGATAGTATTAAACACGGAACAACATCCATGCTTCAATAATTCATATGGGGAAAGAAACTAAGCAGTGGGGTTTAAATTTGTTTATTAGTTTTGAATGGATAGGAAGGAGCTGGCAATGCACATCCAAAGCTTTTTGGATCAGATAAGGTTAAAGCTGAAGTGCCATTCAAAGAGTTAAAGTAGTCCAATTTGATGCAATAGTGAGGAAAAATAATGGTCCCAAGGAGTGTTGAGTAATAGGCCGCAATAGTCTTATAGGAAGAAAAATGTCTAGTAAATTCAAACCACTTACATAATTAGGTAGGGACCAACAAGTTGATTGATCTGAAAGTATAAAATTGAGAGATTCGATAAGTTCAATAGTGACAATGGCACAAACCTATTGAAATATTCACTAATAATTAAAATAATTAAAATTGTTAGTTCATACATATGTCAAAAACACCTAAAATTTAAAAGTGGTAATAGAATCTCACTGCTAAAACTATTATATGACAGATCAAAAAGTAGTAAGTTTTGTAAGGTTTCCAACATGGTTTTAAAAACCAGTACGATGAAAGAACTGGAAAATGAACTGGTTACCGGTTTTTTAGTCGGACCACCGACCGATGGTTGAACCAGTGACGTCATAAATAATTTAATTAATAATTATATAAATAAATAATTTTATACTTGGTCATTTTAACTAAAATATTAAATAATAGTAAAACATTAAACTTTCGTTTACCAACTTTTAGACACTACTCAACACAATTCAACCAAAACAAAAACAAAAAAGCATATACAAGCACCCACAACCCACAAGCCCACTATAAAATATTTTAGTTATTTTTTAACATTTCCAATAAAAAAAAGTAAGTACACCAATGAGTAGTAATATCATTACCCACTTGATATTTTTTTTCCCTCCACACATTCTACACATTAATATCTCAACTAACACACATTTTGAAATCTTGAAATCTGTACAACTCAACCACTGCCACGAAAAACTCTATTATGTTTTCTATGCATGTTACTTCTCTCTCACAAGGGGGTGGACCCCACACTCACCGGAAACATAATATAACTTCTCCACTGCCACACGTTCGGCATTACTTCTTTACATTTTCCCATCTCACTTTTTGCTTTTCATATCTCTCTCTCTCTCTCTCTCTCTCTCTCTCTCTCTCTCTCTCGTGAATATGTGCATCCGGTACTGAGTCTTCAGCATTGTCACAAAATGCCCATCCTCCAATGACTCATCATAAAACTCCCTTGAAGTGAATATGTGCATGTGCAAGAGGCAAGATCAGTAAAAAAAAAAAAAAAAAAAAAAAAAAAGCCCCAACTAAAGTAGTAGATCATTACAAATTTGCAACTTCTTTGGTTCTTCCTCAACACAAATATAATAAATTTGATTTTTTTTTTCTTTTGAGCAAAAGGTAAGTAAAGTAAATCTGATGTTTTTGGGTCACTGTGGGTGTCTTAGGCTTTACCACTTCATACTTGAGAGAGCATTTTCAAAATCAAAGCCTCTCTTCTTAAATCTGAAACAAGATCTCTCTTTTTATTTTTCTTTTTATTTTTATGGTGAAAAAAATGGAAATGAACTAATTACCGGTTTTTTGGTCGGATCGGAGTCCGACTGATGATCAAACCGATGATGTCATAAATAATTTAATTATTATTTATTTAAATTATATAAATAATTAATAATTTTTTAATATACTAAAACTAATAAATCAATAGTAATAAATATGTTTCCTTCACAAACATACAAGTATATAACATCTTTTATAGAATTTAACATAATAACATTACAAAACAATCATCCTTAATATAATAAACTTTCAACAAAACCAAATAAATAAGTTCATTAGTCATTATATTTACATCCAAATGGCAAATAGAAAATAAGTTCATTACATCCAAATAGCAAATAAGTTTTAAATGAAGAACTAAATAAATAAGTTCATTACATCCAAATAGTGGAGAACTAAATAAATAAGTTCATTACATCCAAATGGCAAATAAGTTTCAAACAGAGAACTAAATAAATAAGTTCATTACATTTAAATAACAAAAAAATTTCAAAAAAATAACTACTAAGTTTTAAGGTTCATTTGATAACACAATACCTGATGAAGCAGAGCACAGAGCACAAAGGACGAACCGAGAGGGTGAGACCGAGACCAAAGAAAAAAAAAACCCAGCTTTCAGAAATTCAGAATCGAGTAATCAAAAATCAAAAGCAAAGGAAAAAGTTTAAGTTCAATACCTGATGATTGATGAAGCCACTAAAGCAGAGAAGGCAAGACCAAGACAACAACAACAACAAAAAACCCAAATTTCAGAAATTCAGAATCAATTAATCAAAAATCAAAAGCAAAGGAAAAAGGAAAATAAGTTCCATACCTGATGATTGATGAAGCCACTGAAGCAAAGAGGGCGAGACTGAAAAAAAAAACACAAAAACAAAAAAAACAAAAAAAAAAAAAACAAAAAAACAAAAACAAAAACAAAAACAAAACCAAAAGCAGATCGTGACCGTAAGGATGAGAAGCAGATCAGAGGCCGTGAGAAGGGAAAAAAAAATTGAGAGATTTAAAGGTGCGGCCGCGTGACTGCATGAGCTTGAGAGTTGAGAGAGGCATGAGACTCTCACCATGAGAGTGAGACAGAGGCGTGAGATAAAGATTAGAGAGGCGTGAGAGTCTGAATAGGTGTTTGGCAGATGCTACGTCTACGTCCACAACATTTTTACAACATTTTCACAACAAATCACAGGTGGTTAGTTGTTATTGGTTCAAATTTGAACCTAACACTAAGATTACTTTTTTACCCCAACAATAACAACTAGTAACATCCTGCCACTTAGGATTTGTTGTAAAAATGTTGTGGACATATCATTTCTGTAAGTATAGTTTAGGTTGAGAATAAGTAATAGAAACAGTGTAGTTTAAGTGGACAACCCAATCGGCCCTTAACCAGTTCGACCCTGCCGGTTCCCAGTTTTTTGGTTGAACAGGCCTGGTTTCTGGATTTTTTCAGTTTTTGATGAATTTTCGGTTTTTACCCATAACCAAACCGAATTGAAAGCCGATTCTCGGTTGAACCGATCGGACCGGCCGGTCCAGTCTGGTTTTTAAAACCATGTAAAAAACACAGCAGCTAAAGTATTTCTGAAGAAGTGTTAAAACTAGTTTAACCACACCGATTTCCAATTATGCTAGTTGAACCGGCGGTTTGTACTGTTTATCTGGTTTTTCTTTCATTTTCGATTTTAACTAATAATCGGACCGGATTAAGGTCCGGTTCCCGATTGAACCGGCCGGTCCGGTCCGATTTTTAAAACATAGGTTCCTAAGTGATGTTGAAATTGACCCAGCAAACTTGTTTTCACCTAGATTTAAATAATTAATTTGTGTAAAGTTCTCATGCGATGCTGAAATTGACCCAGTAAACTTGTTTTCACCTAAATCCAAATAAGTAATTTGTGTGAAGCTCTCAAGCGATACTAGAATTAAACCAGTAAAATTGTTACTTGATAGTATCATATCAGCAATTTGAGTGAGACTTCCAAGCGATGTTGGAATTAACCTAATAAAATTGCAATGACAGATATTCAAATACTTCAAGAACTTTAGACTACCAGTAAAATCAGGTAATTCTCTTGAAAAGCTTGTCCAAGAGAGCATCGAATAATATAGAAAATCAAATTATATATATAAAAGCTCTGCCACAACCACAAGATTTGAATTTCTGGATAGAGAATATTCCTTTCGAGAAGGAACAAGTGAACTGGGCTTTTGGTTTCTTTCAAGTTAATTTTGGGCCCTATTCATATGAGTCTGACCATCACAAATAAATCCAGATGTCTGAAGTAAAAGAATTGATTGATGATACACCTCCACGAAAATGATGCAATCCAAATTGATTGAACAAAAGTCTAGAAAATGATTTATAGAATTACAGTCATCTCTAGTTTGGGACTTGTCCTATCTCTAATGGCCACAAATCATTCAGCGGGCATCTTCTCAGGTTACTGTTCCTGGCTCATCACTTGTCAGGTGTTTAATTTAAACAAGTAGGGTATCATTCTGGCATAAATACAAAACTCCCATCCTTTGTTCATAATTTAGGCCAAATTTCACAACGTCAGCATTCTTAATCAAGTAGTTTAAACTCTAAAGACTATGAACATTTTCCTTATGGGGTCATGGGATTGGGACAATACAGCCATAATTGCATGGCTTCGCAACTATCTGAGTTGGACACTGTTCTACCTTATAATTATTGGTTACATAATTGAGTTTGAATCTGATCTTCTATATGCATTATGCCATAGTAGCTACTGTTTCCACCATCCATGATTGTGCAAGTAATATGCCTCATAGAGAGAAGATTTCAGATGGATGGATTCAGATTCAGGCTATTGCACCATGCATTACTACTTTTAAGGGTTAAGATTGGAACTTGAAAATTTCACTTTGAATATCAACCCTAGGATCAAAAACTTTTTTAACCTATTAGATTTTTACCCTTAACACTTTTTTGCCTTGATACATTTTACCTCTCACAACACAATTGCAATTGTGTACAATTATACCTTAAAATAAGTGGTGTTTTAAAAAAATTGAAATTTCTGTTTTAAGAAATTTATTCCTAAAATTGGCAAGTTAAATTTGACAAGGTTCTTCCTTTCTACTCCAAGACTACAGTCCAGCCCATTTGGTCTTCCGTAAGACCCATCTGTACATTTGAAAGGGCCGAAAAAAGTTGCTGAGAGACCACACCAGTTTCTCCATACAACACCCTGCAGAAGACCCCCACCCACCAGAACAATAACAATAATTAGAGATTATAGCAAAGAAGATTTACAACCATAGACAAGACCTATGATATTTAGGGACGAGCGTATGAAAAGAATTGGACAATACTTAGGTACAACTCCTCAAGTGTTGTATCTTAAGTTTCCCCTTTAAATTCAACCATGTGGCACAAATGTTATCATCTCCTAACGATAGTTAAATTCAACCATGTGGCTTATTGGACAGTGCAATCATATGATTGAATTTAATCACCAAAACAATAACAATAATTAGAGATTATAGCAAAGAAGATTTACAACCATAGACAAGACCTATGATATTTAGGGACGAGCGTATGAAAAGAATTGGACAATACTTAGGTACAACTCCTCAAGTGTTGTATCTTAAGTTTCCCTTTTAAATTCAACCATGTGGCACAAATGTTGTTATCATCTCCTAACGATAGTTAAATTCAACCATGTGGCTTATCGGACAGTGCAACCATATGATTGAATTTAATTGGGGAATGTGTAGCACATAAGGAATTATACCTAAGTTTTGCCTAAAGGAATTTAGATTTCATAACGAGGTATACCACAGTGGAGCCTACCTTCTACCCATGTAAGTTATGCTGCCAACAGGCAACAAACAAATGGCATTTCCAGTACAAAAGACTTCATCAGCATCAAGCAATTCATCAACTGACACAAGCCGCTCTTCAACCTGTTCATGTAATATAAGGATCCGAGTAACCAACCAGATCTATTTAAAAAAATTCAAGGAACATTAAAGGGGTGCAGATACAACAAACAGTAAAACAAGGAAACTTAGGAAAGTCACTGCTACCAATTAGTAAAGAAGCAACAAGTAGATTTTTTTGGAACTTAAAAATATGAGTGGGGACAAGTTACTAGGTGTTAAGTCTGCTTGTAGAATTACATAATTCATGGATGGATCTTCTGCAATATGGTCTCCATATTTCTCTCTTCAATACTTCCAAACTTTGACAGAGAGAAATATGGTCTCCATATTGTACAAAATACTTATGATAAGTTCACGCTTCAGAGTTCAGACACCAGTTCGATACTTACGAACCTCATTGGAAGGATGGCCTATAAGATAAGAAACTGGCAAGAGAACATAGAATATGCTTGTAACCACCCAATCTGATGCACCCTATTAAGCTAACTATTTCTTAAAAAATTAAAAGGTAACTTCATTATTGATGGAAGATTGTGTGTGGCAGAGAGAGAGAGAGTACCCGTGTACAATAAATCCAAGATGATAAACGGAAACAAGATAATATTACAGTTCCAGTCAATTGTCATTGGAGAGGTCATTCAGACTAAGGTGTCCACCATGAGGCAACAACAATTTACTAGAGTTTTCACTAAGATTTTCATGATTATATTGTTAGCTATATGAGAAAGGATTTGGAGTCCTTGAAAGCACTCAAGCAACAAGCCTTCCAGATAGACCACATGAATTCATACAGAAAGACTATTAAAGCCTCCACTGCCCAACCCTGACAAGAGGTAACAATTTCACAAAATGTTCTTGACATTGACTCAACGTCCTGGGGAAAGGGTTATTACTTATTCATGTGAGGGCAACAATGTTGGATGCCAGTGTACTAGGTGTATCAGATAACAGCTCATTTTTGCATCATAAGACTAAAATTGCTCCAGATGAATTATACTAATAACCACTCACTAAAACAAAAATATTAAGGTTGGACCAAAGCAAAAGATTCCCCATATTCACTTTAACAACTACTCTCCAAATTCTTCACAAACAAGTGAGATAATAAGTAGATTAGAGAGGTTTGAAAAATCCAATAATCACCTACTCATCATTAATCGTCACCTATAATACAAACCTGGAACCCTTGGCTGCGAGCAATTTCAATAACACTTTTTCGAGTAACGCCAGGCAAAATTGTCCCTCCTAAAACTGGAGTAGAGATTATTCTATCCTGTAATATCATTATCACTGAAACACATTATAATTAAAAGAAATGAACAGAAATTAGGATCAATGTTTCAATATGAAGATACATTTTTAGTATCGAACAATCAACCTTGTTCCTGTTCCAACAGATATCAATAACAACGCAGCACAAGAAATAATGATAAAAAAGGAAAAAAAAAAATTTGAAGTGAAAGTTATGGCCAATTGGAAGATTTATGGCTGAAACATACAAAGGTTCTAGTGTTAACATTAATTTATGTTAGAAACATCAGGCCAAAAAAAAAAAAAAAACAGAACCTCTTATGCAGGCAAATCTTCTTTGGTTGATACCAAATGTGAGATTACATGCATCAAAGGCCCTTATAACAGAAGATGGATAAGAAGCAGGTAACAACATACTCGGCACTGTGCTGCTTTTTTGTACTCCCTCTGTCCTAAAAATAAATCTTATTAGAGCACAATATTTATGACGAGTGCATTAAATCCATACTCACTTTTTCACCTTCCCATTTTTTCCTAGACTGTACTAATATATAAATTATTAGTATTTAACTTGTAATTAGCACTACTGTGTAGTCTACTAAGGAAAAATGAGCACAAAAGGCTTAGAGAATAATTTTGGGATATCTCAATATAGAAATGTAGACTATTATTTAGGGACGGGGGAATATATTTTTCCTATACAGATAATTTGTTGTTAAAGCAGTTTAACTGAACACCTTTAGAACAGAATAACAATATATTGTTAATTTCTGACATGATGTACATTAAACCCTGTAAAAATTGTTCAAGTCAATTTTTTCCTTCATTGCTTATAACAAATTTGATAGGCCACATTAAGTAGCATAGCACCACATAGAAGCAATGAAGCACTGCTTCAAGTATGCAAATCAATTTCCTAACAGGCTAAAATGTCATATGTACCAAAGGAATAAGGTAAAACAAGAAACATGGAAATTGGTCATAACACGTAATTCTTTCCCTTTTTTTTAAAGGCCTTCAATCAACCAAAATGTATTTACAAATTGGTAAAACTACAACAAATTTGTCAAACCATAAAACACAAAAATCTTTCTGGCCAGAATTCACAATGTCATTGTTCATATCCTATTATCTTTGGCAGTTTAAGCTTCCTTGGTGCACTTGATATTCAGTTAGTTTGATTTAGAGAATATAATGTGAGGATATTGCCAGAAATACTTTTATGAGATTGTCAAGAAATTGACAATTCCAATTCCTTATTACTCTTTATAAGCCAACAAACCAGGAAAAATTTGAACCATACCTTCACAACAAAAATGTTAGCAGTAGAAGCCTCTTCCAGATATTTGTTGTAAACAGAATCAAGGTACAGAACTTCAGAAAAACCATCCGCTTTAGCTTCAATCAGTGCCTTCAAAACCTGCAGAAAAGAGCTACTTTGGCTTTGGCAAATTAGAATATCCTAAGAAGGAAAAACATTCTTCTTCCTCTTCTTCTTTCTTTTGGATAACAAGTTCTAAGGAAAGGAACTCCTTAATCAATGGGCCCATCTATGATAAAAGTAAATAACCTGAACCCAAATGGTTTTTGAATCAAATCTCTTCATCCATGGAAAAAGAAGCAAATTGAATTTGTCCTAATGTAGACCATATGACCAACCTAGGCAAAACACACAGTGGGAATGATAAATGATCACTTTATCTGACCAACAAGTGACAAGAAACCTTTTAGTCTTTGATATCAGTTTTTTCACACTGGGCAGGAGAAGGCATTGTTGATTTGCAAAACAGTCAAAACTGCAAACTGGAATAAAAGACCGGATTTAAATAATCAGACACTGAGTGCCACATAAAAACTGGCTTACCACAGCATAATTTCCTATAGCTTTTACACTTCCAACTCCACCAGGGACTGCACGATGAATTTCTTCTTTAACCACCAAGTTAAGTTGTTTCAAACCCCCCTGTCACCATCACAGGAAGTCGAAACATGTTAATGGCATTGAATCACAAATAAAAATGAAAAGGGTGTAAAAATCAGGGATGGAAAATATCTTATTAAAAAAAAAAAAATTATTCGACAAAGTCATAATATTAAGGTGTTGTAAAGAAACATGAGGGGGTAACATTGTGAAGTTTTTCTCACACACACATAAACACCCCATTATTTGCCTATTGAAAGTTAAGTGAATCATTGGACAGAGATTGCATAAGGTTTCCTCTTATATTTATCTGTATAAGTACGTTTTATGTTCATTTAATAGAGTAGATTCTTCATGGTTGAATCCCAGATTGTGGCACTTGCATGTTTCTACCATTTAATATTCAACTTCAAATATGCTAGTACCATTACCTGGACTTTCCACAATAATGCCTGCCATTCAATTGTTTTGAAGGTATGCAACCAAAACAAATAACACATACCTCAAAATAATTTCCAACTGGAGTAACAAAAATCAAAAATGTGAATTCAGGAGCTGGTGTAAGACTGAGAACAGGTCCAGTGCCCATAAGTAGTGGTTGAATGTGCAAAAATCCTTTATGTGGAGGGGGCACCTGCAGTAAGGCATTGAGTCCTATTACTGGACCAATACAACACATACTGCAAGTAAAACTTTTCCTAATATGTAACCAAAGAAACAAATCTTGTTAAGAATTTACATAGTGTGACATTACCCATCGTCTATTTGCCAAAACAGTAACTTTTACAGCTTCCACAAACTGTTCAATAGTTGGTGCAGGCATGCACATCCGATCTGCTCCAATTTTCATCCGCAAGCCATTTTCCTCAGGACGAAATAGTAAAATAGAATTGTCATGTTTCTTGTGTGCTTTCAGACCTTCAATTATTCCCTAGAAACATAAAGACAATTATAAAAGATAGCTAAAAGCACACATTGTAAAGTGAAACAGAACATAATGCAATACTCAGGCAATCATAAATCACACACTGCAAAGTTTATGGTCCATACTTATGAAAGCAACAAGAAAATATATTGCACATCTCAGAGGAAGCATCCAATTATATCAGAGATGATGATTCTGGACAGAAAACAGAAGAGTCTTATGCTCTATAATTGGCTCCCTATTACATACTGTCCGAAATACATACAATCCTTGAAATGGTTAAGATCATGATAATCGCTTGGCTGATTTATGATTCTTGAAAACTTACAAACAAAATCTAAAAGTTTGATTTATTAAGGACGAATGGACCTTATATGGTAGGGAATCAGGCTACAAAGCATTGCAGTAGATGGATCACCCTCTATCCATTAGTTTAAGTTTACCATATAGTGCAAGAAAAATGGCCAGAGTCTCATGAATATGCACTTGTAACAATAACAATCAAGTCTTAGTCCCAAAATTTTGGGGTGGACTATAAATCCTCAACAAACTAATCAGCATCGGCCACATGTATTTTTTTCAACCATTCTATTCTACCCAAAGTCATACTCTATCCCAATGAAAATTCACTAATATGAATATGAATATATAAAACAATTATCTTTCATTACACATAAAACAAATTTCATAATCTTCAAGTAATAAAAATCTTGTCATCTATACCCAAAAAAGTAAAAAGTATTATGAGAAAGAATACTATGGGAATATCCATCATTTGAAATTTCGAAGAAATAGTTTGATCAAGGAGCGCAAAGATAATTTTGATTTAGTTTTATTTAATTGTATTTTACCATTGATACATTGGATTTTATTTTAGATCTTATTAGGTTATTAGTGTTTTCATAATTCAATAATTAGGCTTTGGCCCAAGACACCCCAAGTCAATTAGGGTTAGAGTTTAGTCCTAGTAGTCTATATAAGTTTGTTACTGTGCTCCAATAGAGAAGTTTATGATTCATGAATAAAATTTCTATTGGAACTTTTCAAATTGCTTAGTATTGATTTCTAGGTTTTCTAACCTTGCTTGGTGCTGACTCCAAGCAACCCTAGTGCTGATTCTTAGATTTATTTTATATTTATTTTTTTGTTTTCCACCAAGTTTCTTTGGAGAAAATTGTGCTGAATTATAGTTTCTCAGCAAGAGCACATGAAGTTGATCATATGAATCTCAGACAGCACCAATGGCAGCCCTTTATCATAAATTAAAATAGAAAACATGTTTGCATCAAAATCCAAAGATCAATAAATCCAGGTGAAAGAGAGGCAAAAGGTGCAATCATTAGAGTAAATAACCTGGCCATAGTTCAAAACACAGGATGCTGGGTTCAATTCAATGTTCCCAAAACGTTGTAAACCACCAGACAAAAACTTGCCATCTCCTGAAAACTTCATAACATACATAAAATCTGTTGTCACAGGATTGAATCCAAGGTTTTCCCAACTAATATCAGGCAATCCAGATGTTTCCCTGTTATTATTGAGCAGAAAATTTTCAAAATCTTTCGCAGATTAATGAATAAACAAAACAATTACAATGTGACTAATGTAAATATCAGTTTTGCATCAACAGAATGACATTAATATCATTAATAACAAAACACAACTTCTAGCACTAACCCCAAGTTGCAGGACAAAATTAAGAAACTAAACTAAATAAAGAAATCTATTTTAGTTAAGGTCTTGTAAATTTATTTTGGAATTGAATATAGCTACTTGTCTCTTTATATATCTAGATTAGATGTAAAAAAAAACTATGCTTAAATTCCAGACTCAGCTCAGCATTTTATACGCATTCTAATGGATTCAGATTAAGGTATATGTTTAGGTATGCTAAACTATTCTAGAACTCTATGCCAGAATTATATTCGATGTAACAGTAGCTATTAGAAAATTTCCCAAATGACACAAATTAAGGAATGGCATTAGAATATTCAGTTATGAGTTATAATGCACTTATATTTTTCCTAAGAAAAATAAACTTGTCAATAATTCACTTGCACAGGCGCACAAATTACAGGTGAATGTGTATAGTTTGATTTTATTTATTTTACAAGTGTAAATTTTAACTACAATACAAATCCTTAAGTATCATATTTTAAATTTTTTAGCTCAACATGCTTTAGGCATTGATAATTTTTCAGTTTGGATTGAAGAGAGACTTTGTTTTCTAGAACAAGCTTTGCTTTTATTTGAATGAAGTTCTTTGTCTTTTCATAAAAAATAAAAAAAGAAGTGCACTGACCAATAACCAAATAAAAAGACACATGGTTATGTTGAATTAGCCAATCAATAAGTCTAGATAAGTCCAGAGACAAACCCAATTTCACACTCTAATGCTACATATATAACGGTGAATGGTAAAAAAAAAAAAAAAAGAAATTCATGTGACAGTGATTGTTTTCATCGTAATTTAATTGCATATGTCATTAAGTAATGGTGTGGTTCTAGAAACCGAAAAAAAAAAATAGAAAAACAATAAACAAATTTTATTTTAACAAAAGTGCAAACAAAAATAAATAAATTAATCTGGGTTCCTACAAGAAAAATCACCAAGCATAATGAAAAAGGAAAAAAAGTTAAAAGTGAAAAGGTACATCACCCATGACTATGAGCATCCGAGGATTGAGTGGCTTTAATCGTCGTGGCGTAACGGCGATGTTTTGTTGGGAGCTGAGCAGTCTGAGGAATTAGGCGCACGTGCAAGCACAGGAAAACTCCGTTTAGTTATGTTCAACAAAAAAAAAAATTTGTTTTTTTTTTTTTTGACATAGTTTTTGAGTTTGAGAAATTTTAGGAATAGAGAAGAGGATGTAGAAATAGTTGCCTTGAGAGATGACGAGGAGTTTTGACTCTGGCCGAGGTTTTGATGATGATGAATGGCGTAACTGTAAGTTGTTCTTGAGAAAACGACGCCGTTCAACATTTCTATCTGTGACTTCCAAACCAAAGCATCTCCGACCTTATGCAATTTGGCAATTTGTCTTAATCGAAGTCGGACTTGAAATTTTTGTCGTTAAATTCAATTCAACTTCAAAATAACGCCTGAGTTTTTTCCTTGTTTTGACCTCTCTAATTATTATAGTCCCTTTTTATTTGGGCTGGTTACTCCAATTATTGTACCTTTTTTTTTGTTGAGGAACTTGATTATTAATTGAACTTGGGTTGTCAATTTTTTTCCTCCAATTATTTGAAAAACCCAAAATGCAAATGGATTTGTGTACCGTGCAAAACACTTTATCGGGTATTTTTTTTTAGCTAATTTAGAAATCCTAACCCCTAAACCTTATCTCAAAGCCATTTAAGGAAGCTGTGAAACCCACATGTCAGGTAAGTTGTATATGCTGAAAATATATAAGATCTCTGCTATAAACAAAGGAACGTGCCACTTTGCCCAACATGGGCAATGGCAAGATTGTAAATATTTTATTGTAAATCTAGTAGTTGTGGTAGGAATACACATTGTTTGTCCCGTTTTATTGTGTTTCATTTATGCTCTACCAACTCATCAAAAATTTATGCTCTACCAATTATGGTATGTAATGTAATGTGTTTTTTTTTTTTTTTCCTCCAATTTTAAACTCTAAATATTTATAAAAAACATATTTTATAAAAAAAATAAAAAGAATATGTAACAAGTTTAGATTAATGAGTATAAAGTGAAATACAAAATGTGGGACAAAGAATTTGTATTTGTTGAGTTAATGGACTATTTTAGTAAATTTTTAATACCACTTTAATGAAAAATATAAAATAAAAAAAAATTGTCAAAAAAATCAATTTTATTTTTATTTTTTCCATAAAAAGTTTCTAAATATTTACCAAACTAATGCCCTTAGAACATCTATCAACTTTCCCCTTTTTAGTTTCTTACCCACATCTCATACAGTTTTTCCTAGGGCTAACCAAGTTAAACGGACTCTCAACTTGGAGATCTCTACCTCATCTCATCTTGTGTCGATGCTATTAGTCTTACCATCCCTCATGCCCAATTTCTTAAATGGATATATTGCATATTAGATAGCTTATGGACGATATGTGACATAGGGTTCTTGATTTTATGGGAAATTTACTTTCATTATTGTCAATGACACATCATATGTATTTTTACTCTATATTTTTGAATGGTAAATAGTGAGAGAAGATGAGTTAGAATTTAAATCACATATATAAAGCACCACCACAAAGTATGTCACTACCACTAAACTATTACTTAATCCTATTATTTCTTGCTCTTTGAAAATAAGAAACTGTTTAGATGTAAAAGAGTTTTGAAAGTTTTTGTAACTATAGATAAAATGTAAAATATGAAGTTAAATATATTTAGAATTAGAATCGAAATCCTCTATCCCACTCCCTCCTCTACATTTTGTGCTCCACAAACCAAAACCTTCCACATATCTACTTATTTAATTAATTCCTAAAAGAGAAACCTAACACATTACCATCACCACTACCAATCCTCCGCGAGATGCACTGGCTAGAGGTTGTTGGTGCCATTAACTCCAGTCATGGGCATGCCATCCCCGCCTAGTCCATGCGGGTCCGAAAGCCCAATACTGTTGAATTGCCTCATTCCCAAGCCATACTAGATTGGCCCCACCGCCCCTAATTATTTATGGTCGAGTTGATTTGTTTGTGCGGAAGATCTAGTTGATGAACGTAGGCCCAGTTCATCAAAAAAAAAATGAACGTAGGCCCAAAGCTCAAATAAATTATTTCATTCAAATTGGACTAACTTTAACACATTTTTTGGATCGTGTTGCCAGGCTCACTCATCCTATGGAAAGCCTCCTCCGACTTTTCTTTTTGATCGTATCCCATGTCCATTTATTACTTCCAACTCCTACCAATTCATCTTAGCAAAAATTAAATGTCCCATCAATTCAATCCCATCTTTTATCAGCTTTTTTTTTTCTTGGTTGCAAAAACTCTATAATCGCATTGAGTCTGTCTAATTGCTCATATTTTGCAATTTTTCTTCCATCATCTTTGACACAGAAACTTTAGAGGTAAGATCACTATAAAATATCACTAAGCAAAAACATCTACAAATACAAGAGTCCGGCTACCAATTTGCATATGAAAAGCTCAATCATTTACTCGTAAACACACACAAATGAATAGATCCACACACATGGGCAGAAAGAAGCCAATATCTCTGGTATTCAGAGATATTCTTCTTATAATATATCGAGCCACATATTATAAAATGAATGTTACATTGCTACATATGCCGATTACACTAGATAATTATTGACAAAAAAAACAACAAATCATAGGGAAAGATCTTGATCAGAGAATGGAACAAAAAGAAGAAGAGGGTTGAGAAGCATCGGTAGCAGAATGATCATTATCTTTGGACTTGACTCCAGGCCATGCTCGGCAAAGACAGTGCTGACCTTCTGGTATGCCCTTATAAACAGAAAGAACATGTCTTCCACACCCGCCCCATGTGGTCTTGCCACACGTTGAGCACTTCGTCTGGTAGCACATCTTGCTCGATCGTTAAATCTTACCTAGTTAGCTAGCTGATCTTAATGAAACCTTCCCTTAATTGAATTTAAATGAATTTGAAATGAAAAACTAATAATACAACTATGGTATCGCCTACCAAACAATGATATGCAAACCCAGGGATAAAAACAAGTAAACAACAACTATATTACCAGTTTTGCATTGCTTTGACCTGTTGGTGGGCTAAGCCTAAGCCACGCGTTTTGACTTCAACTGGTCAGTAAAGGCCCGCCTGCCCTGCATTGGAAATGTCCTTTATTTTTGTTCGTAGTTTTTAAATATGAGAAATGCTAACGAGTGCTCTCTAAGTGCATTTGTTAATAATTCATTTAAAAAAAAAAATTATGAGAAATGGAAATAAAGTAATTAATATTTTGACAATTTTTTTTATTTTCCATAAAAGTGATATCAAAACTTTTTTAAAATGGATTATTAATGAGTGTCTTAAGGACACTCGTTAGCATGACCCTTTAAATATATTGTTTTTGACAAATTTACCTAATTACTAGCGCTTTTTTTTTTTAATTTATCACTAACTAATTACTAGCTTAATTATATGATTAGATGCAAAGGCATGTTAACATTAGGTAAATCCAGATCAACTTAACTAACTTTTACTGGACCTGGTCAGGCCTAAAATGTTGGGCTGAACTATAACAAAAATTATATATATATACACATACAACATGGTAATTATTTTTTCTCAATATTATTACATTATTTAATAATCTCTTATATTTCCCTTAAAAAAAAAAACTCTCATATCACTACTATTTTACTCAACATACTTGAAACCTATAACCTTCACCTATTTACTAGTATTTAGGTGTGTCAATTTGTTTTAGTAGATCATATTTGCGTCATGCTTAGCTAGTCAATAAAAGGAGTTTGGTGTGTGTGCTTCTCTTTATTTTCTTTGTAGTTTTTAATATTAGAGAATTTTACCTAATTATTATAATGATAAGGTGCAAACGCATGTTAACATTATAATAGATCAACCTAACTAACATTTTCTTCCTAAAAAAAAAAAACCTAACTAACATTTATTGGGCCAGGTTATTAGGCCTGAAATGTTGGACTAAACTATACTTAAAGTTAATATATAGTTACACATGGTGTTATATATTATTATTATTTTTTATATTATCACATTACTTAAAAATAATCTCTTATATATAGTATACTACTATTTTACCGAACATACTTGTATCATATAACCTAAGTAACTTATTTTTGAGAATTTTACCTAATTACTAACTTTATTATATGATAAGATGCAAATGCAAGTGAACATAATGCCAGATCAACCTAACTAATTACTTTTATTGGGCTGGATTGTTTCTCCAAAAAAAAACTTTTATTGGGCTGGGTTAGGCATAAAATGGTGGGCTACGTACATTATACTAAAAATTATTTATATATTGGGTCATTTCAGATTGATTGTAAGTGGAGCATGTCAACATGATATTGACTAATTTTTCAATTGTGTCGAATCAGGTCAACCTCACTTTGACACAAATCCAATTATTCTAAACAATAATCTGAAAAAAAAAAAAAAAAATGGCATATTTGTGGATCATGTCGAATAGGAAAATTTTGGTGACACAACTTTGTGCATAACTTTGTGAACAACTCGCCCACGTGGCAAGTTGTGGTTGGTGGAGGAGTGACCCACCATCACCCCTCACCAACCACAACTCGCCACGTGGGCGAGTTGTGCACAAAGTTGTGCATAGAGTTGTGGCACTAGAATCACTCTGTCGAATATTGTCACCCTTATCAATGATACTTATGAAATATTATGATAATTAGAAACTAAGAATTATTTCATCTAAAAGATATTCAAATTTTTGGTTATATATATTTTAAAATATACCAAGAGATAAGTTTTTGAATGGAATAGAATTAGTGAATGACATTTGATTTATGCAAAATTATATATGCATGTATGATAATCATATATATATATATATATATATATATATGTGTGTGTGTGTGTGTGGCTAATGTGTGTAAAATAATGGACTTAACAAATTATTGATCTAAATGAAAACTGTCTAAGTATTGTAATATTGTAATAAATATACGGCCATGATTAAACCCATTCATGAGAGAGAGAGAGATAATTCTTGCATCTCAAAAAATATATATACGAACATATATATATATATATATATATATATTATGTTTTTCATAGACAGCTAGCTAATTGGAAACCTAACATGCTCTAATGTTTTCATATTTTATTGAAAATAAGTTGCTTACAATTTATTGCCTACATCCACCAAGGCATAAATACCTTGCATAATATAAAGTACATGAACCTTACACAATTGAAAGGAAACATATATTATTGGACCATGACCACATAAGAGGACAGTTCAAAACTTCAACAACCAAAATCCATTGCCGCCCAAAGCGAAACAGCCATCCATTATTTCTCACTAAATGCCATGCAAGACATTGCAAGTTCCCTGAGTCACACATGCCATGTTTGTATATGCAGCTGGCTAACCATGCATGCACCGTCGTCATCCTAAGCCGACTAGCCAGCTTGTGTATTATTGGGCCCTTGACACTTCACAAATCGACACCCTAGTAATGGAATGGTTTATGGTGTGCACATTTGTTCACATTAGTCAAAAGCCTTAGGGCCCAGCTATAGTTGTTATTCTTTAATACTGTTCCATGAGTTGAGGGCCCATATTGATCTCTAGATTTATTTGAAGTATGGGATTGAACATCGGACCCATAGTTTTTTGCTCAAGAATAATGCTCATATGGTATTATGGGATGCGTGCAGCATCAATATGCTCTATCTTGAGTGAGCACATGCTCGTACTTATAATGACTCATCCAGGTTGTGTAGGGTGTATCGGATAAGAACGGATCTAAGTGCATGAAACATTCCGCATGCCTCTCACAACATTTAAATATTCCTATACAGATTGGCTAGGGAACCATATATTGAGAGAAGTATAGTACATATGTCTGATGTATAAAATAATCATTTATATAAAAGTAACTCAAATCCGGTTAATGAAGTAATACATAAACTTGACAATCCATGGCTTCTAAGCCCTAGTAAAGGCTAGAAATTATAATTAACTATTTCTTTTTTAAGTTCTTAGGATAACTGTTCATGAATCGGTGTTTATTGTAATATATTTTACTTACAATTGGACCCATGTCTCAAAAAAGGAAAACTGCGGTAAATTAACATCCGGTTAATCACTTTATTACTGTTTCAATTCTTACTATAGAAGTCCTATTCCTTTTTAATCCCCATGAGTTAAATCCTGAGTGGCCACTTCTTTGATCTTTCCTCCAGGACCAGATCCGTATATGGTTGTACAAGAGAGAGAGATATAATGGCATTGTAGTGAAGAAAAAGCAGCAATTCCACTTCTACTCTATCCTCAATAGGGATGAATAGGGCTTTGGTGGGATAAGTTTGGCAATTGGCATTAGAAGCTAAGCTGGTACCAACACCCTATTCATTATTATTTTAGTGACCACTGACCAGCCCATTAAATGAATAAAAGAGGAAAAGAAAAAAGAGTTCTAAAGAAAGCGAAAAACAAAAGCACAAAACCAAAGACAATAGAAACGAACAAAAACAACAACCAGTAGTCATGTCAAATATATATATATATATATAGATAGCTATATATTTACATTCCTCATGTGTGTGTGTGTTTCATGTGGGCCACTCAAGACCTTGTGGACTTTGGAAACATGATAATTGCCAGGGTAACCAGTCACCTTCGAGGAGGGTGAGGTGGGGGCTGAGTGTGACATGGCTCTCTTCTCTCTCTCTCCGAGGCAAAGCATGATGCTCTCTCATATGAAAGTCTAGCCTAGTCTACCACAATAGTAAGTAGAAGATATTGACGACAATATAAGTGGGGTAGCTAAGCGTAGCTTTTGGAAAAGTCGGTGCGTAGCTAATGCCTCTCATCTCATCTCTCATTCAATTAAATCAAAGAGGATTTCATTATATACGTTGCTCTGACTAGACCTATGTTGTCCCACTTGGGAACTTATTCCACCCCTCAAAGTCACATAAAAAACGGGTCGTCCAATTATTATTATTATTGTAGTCATCGTTAGGAAAAATGTTATTTTCACCCCTTATTTTTGTTACTTCATGATCAATACCCCCCTTGTCTTCAGGGGAAAGAAGTGGATATAGATTATATAGGCTAGCTAGCTCCATACTATTATTATTGTATGTTGTCCCTCCTTTTTATATTATATGTACTTCATTTAAATTATACTTTTTTGAGAAATTGTACATAGTTCATGAAGTACAACAATCTGATGACAAATTTGAGTACACGGACGGAGCTGTTATTGGACTAAATTTTTGTAAAAAAAAAATTACAATATTAATATGTACTAATTTTAGCAATTTTATTCAATAAAATTACACTTTGTCCTCTTTAATAATGTTATCAATTCTTTTGAGAGTAATGTTATAGTCACAAACATTTTTACAACGTTTATACAAACAGTAACGAACCATTAGGGTAGCAAATTCTTATTGGTTTGTACACTTGCATTACTTTTTACTTATCAATAATCACTCACCACATTAGCAATTTGTAAAAATTTTGTAGTTTTAGCATTTTTCACATTTTAAAGGACATAAAAAATTATCTAAAACAAAATATACAATCCCAAAAAAATTAGCCCAACAACAAAAATTACGAATAATAAAACTAAAAAAATTTAGCCCAATCAATCTATTTTACCCGGAACAAACAACTTGGCTATTTAAAAAATTTTAAATAAAAATCCTTAGTAATAAAACAGTAGACTCAAAGGCCGGAGCTGCCGCACACAACTAGTAGAAGAGTCACCCTCCTAACTTCAAGTCATGGCTCTGTCCGTATTTGAGTACTCTATATTCTTATTGTATAAGTTATATGGATTATAGTTAGGTGTTTGTTTCGTAACTGTTATTTAACTTATTTGTTTATATATAGTTTTAAAGACATTACCTTTTAAAGTACAATTATACTTCATTCAATTTTTAACAAATAAATTTTCAGTTCCATCTATGAAGCGTGTCAAGCTATGCATATTTAAAAATGGATCAAGTTTAATATCTAAGGGAACCTTCCTATAATTTGATGAAGCATGCATAAAATCAAAAAATCTATTGTTTCACTTAATTAAAATCTTGTACAGCTAAATAAGGTTATGTACAATTATATACACGCGTCATGGGCCAATCATTCTTTACCTCTCACTAAATTAGAGAATTGAACTAGATGCTAATAATAATGCTTAAAGTGTAACGTAGGTTACAATCAATTAAAATCCAATTGGTGTGTAGTAGTGAAAAGCAGACAAAAGTGGTGGCTTCCTCGATATGGCCGGTTGGTATGAAAGAAAAAGGAGTGGCAAAAGCCAAACAAAGAGCATAATTCTCACACTCCCAATGGTCGGCTGGCCTTATAGCCTGGAACACATCTGAAACCTTATCTCCAACACCACATTTTCCTCCATCATTGCCAACTTCTACGCTCCAAAATCCATCATCATCATCCTTTAGAATCGAATGCCCCATCATCATGCCAAATCATTAGTGGGTCCAATACTATATACCCTATTATTATTATCCCTATACCTAGCTCAATTCTTTCTTGCTTCCATGCTTCCTGTCCACATGTCGACCACCTAGGGTAAACAAGTGGACAACCCATGATAAAAGGAATCAGCAAATGGGCGACTTACTTTTTTAATCAACTAGTCATGTAGAAAACGTACCCAAAAATAAATAAATAATGCTACTTTCATAACATTTTTATGATAAATCTTACGTGAAAAGTGAATTATTATTATAAATTTTAATTTGGGTTTATTACTAAAATTATTTTTTTAATCTATCAATGACAATTTGTCCTTAAATTTTGTTGTGAAAATGTTTTGAAAGTAGTATTTTGAAAAAAACAAAAACAAAAAAACAAAGAAACAAGGCATGTACAAATGAGATAATATATAATAGGGTGTGGTAACATGAGAACCAACATTAGTGCTATTAAGCTTTACATTTTCCCTTAATTTGTCCTTTTGGTTAGTGTTTGATTTAGAGCATAAAAAAAAGATTATTTTATTCTAAATTCAAACTTTTCTCAACCATCCCTTTGGACGAAATTATGTTATTTTACTTACTGTTTCAAAGTCAATGTCTATCAAATCACGCACCTTAGAAACTTGTCAATGAAGGATGCTATTTGATTTTCTTTAAAGAAAAACCCCCAAAAAAAAAAAAAAGGTATTATTATGGACATAAAATTTTCACAATTTTTAGTGATTTATTAAAATGATAAGTTATTAATTATAGTAACATCACCTTTATAATAAATCATATCAATGATTATGAACAAAACATTAAAAAAAAATTGTGCTACTAAACTTAATTAAAAACTATAAGTAGAAATCTCATCTTCTGCATGTGAGATATAAATTCAACCTTGTTGCCCGCTTAAATAACTTTTCGTGACCTAAGAATCTTTGATTAATTATTTTTCTTTATGGTCATATCATTAGATTATATTGAATCAAAATCACTGTTAAAAAGTTCATTTCCCCGACAGTTAGATGTCTCATCAATACGAAATTCTCAATTATGACTCACACAAGGGGTGCACTTGTAGATTCGCCGGTGGATCAACCGTACCACATGGCAATCATTTCCAACACTTTTCTATTTTTTTGGCCTCTTTTTTTATATATATATTTTTAATAATTTTTTGATTTCTTACTTGTAATTTCAAAAGAAAATGATGATTTTATAAATGGTTATTCCTAAATGAGATCAACGGCCCAGCTAGTTAGCAAAAAATGTGATTGTCTTCTTTTTTTTATTCCTAAGGCAGTAACAGATTATACACTAAATTGTAATATTCTGCATACGCACGTAGTAATATATGTTAGGCTAGTGCTTGTTTAAGGAGAGAGTTTATTTTTATTTATTTATCAGGCTAAAAAAAATTAACTTAGATAAAAGTATAACTGCACTTAACAAAAATTGAATATTGTAAATAAGCCAAGTAGACTAAAAACAAACACTATGACAAACATATATATTGTGGAGGGGCTAAACTCTCTCGTAAAGAGGACCAAACAATATATTAAATTACAAGAGTTTTGATTATGAGAAACATGTTTTAGATGTCAAATTCTATACTAGCATAACCCTTTAATAAGTTCAATTATCAAGAAGTTAATGGCTAATGATCTCTACATTATATTATACCTTCAACCTTACATGAAAAATGATGGCAGGTAAGATTTTGGATTTTTATGCAATTGAATAATATATTAATAAAAGATTACATAGTCTATAGCCTAAGGCTTACATATATAAATGGGTAGAACCCAACCCTCTAATAGCATGCACAAAACAAGGGTAAATAAAAGAAAGGCATCATGTGATTCTATAAATCTTTCAAAGTGATTTTTATAAAAACAAATAAATAAATAAATATTTTCTTGTGATATATATCTTTCATTCTTGGCAAGATGTCACCACGGACACGTGATTTGAATGCACCATTCTGCTACAAAAATATTTCTTAGTGTCCAAAAATGGTTAAAAAGATATATATTTTTTAATATTTTCTATGATAGCTTTTATTAGTGTATCTATTACTGATTAAATTTGGTATTGCTTTTTCACCTTTCACTGCAAAAATAAAATTAACATTGGAAATTTCAGCTATTAAGGTAGATGAGAACCCTCTAATATTTACTAGTTCCCTATAACTTGTGCGTTTTCCAATGGAACAATTATTTAGAAAGTGAGAAAATAAAAAATACTGTATAAAAATTGTCATTATTTAGTTTTTCTTGCTAAAAAAAACTATTTATTTTTTTTCCTAAACAATGTCATTTAGTTGGTTCAAACTTCAACATCACTTTCTAGTTAGTAAGCAAAAATTCTAATGAATCATATTCTGGAACCATTTATATTTCTTTTTGAAATTTATATAGCTTTCTGTTTCATCCATGACAATTGGTTCGAAATTGACCTTTAAGGCCCCAGATCATTCAATTTTAAATAATGCACACCTTTCTCTTTTCCACATTAACCAAAGCGCTTACCGACATTCTTATAGATAATTAGCACTTTTCATATTTCTAACAAATGCGTTAGGATTCTAATCTTTTCTTCCCCAACTATAGAATTATCAACAAAAAAAACCACTCAATTACCTATTTAAAAGGAAAGTTATTTATGGGAAGAATCTTGTAATTTAGTAGTACTCTATTTTTTTTTATTAAAGAAAAACTTCAATTCAATTTCTCTTATCCCATTTGTTATAACCAAGCTTAAAATAAGAATAAAAACAAAAGAGAGAGAGAGAGAGAGAATACACTCTTGCACATATGAGCTTTGGTATAACTTAATTTATTTCTTTTAAATTCAGATCTTAAAAAAAAATTGTAAGGTATGATTTTGTTAAAACTTAACTTATTTATCTCACTAAAATAAATTATACCAAACACACACAATGCAATCATTTCTTCTATTTTTTCTTTGATATATTAATAATTGGGAGTGAAAGGATTTTAACCCTAAATATCTATGAAAAAAAAATCATAAAGTACTAACCAGTTGAGTTACAAAAACTCTTAGCGCAATAATTTCTAAGTCGCACAAAATCTGAAACTTTGAGTTGAAAGATAAATTAGGAAAATAGTTGAAAGCATGTTTCTCAGTCATCATGGTTGGTTATTTTCCACGCTGCGCTACATCTTTCTAACTTATTTCCTTCAAGAGGGCACTCTCATGTTGCCCTATCCAACTTATTCAATTCCATCATAAAGTCATAGGTAGGGGCATAAAGCAATGGCCCCATGCATCTAGACAATTTCAAGTCAAAAGGGCTGATGGTAACGGACACTACCCCCAATAAATGAGGCAATCATCTAGTGCACGAGAAAAAAATTAAGGAGGGAATCAACTCATAAAAGATCAACTTTTGATATAGTTAATTTGGAATTTGTATTGTAACTTGTAAGTTTATTGCGTTTTCTTATTCTAACACCTTTTTTTTTTAATGCTTTGGCTTAGCTTTTTAATCATTTTTTTTTTTTAATTTTTGGATATGGGCTCATATATGAACTTTTATATATATATATATATATGTCAATGGGATATAGGGTTATATGTGTAGTATGCATCGAGTGTGTGTAACTTAAGAACAGCCCCAAAAATGGGCAGGGGGTTACTTGTGATTTTAGCACACTAATTGCAAAAAATTCTCCATCAAGTGTGTCATTTGGACAAAAATTTACAAAAAATATTCACTTTTACTTTCTCCTCTCATTAATAAAGATAAATATATATATATATATATATATATATATATATATTTAAATAGAGTGGTAAAAGAATAATGTATGAGATATAGGAGCAGTGTGTTAAAATAAATAAAGTAATGTTTTGATGTACTAAAGTAGAATTGTTTTGCCAAAAGTCTTGTAGCTGAATTGACACCTCCCCATGCACAAAGTGTTTGGGGAACTGGGTTCGAACTGTGGGTTAGCAACATATTAGAATTATCTCTAAAAAAAAAAGTAGTATTGTTTTATAGCACACTGAATGCTAAGCCATCTCATCATGATTCCCTTGTTAAAAATCAAGTAAAAATATCAAAATTTTATGTAACATTAACTTTAAGATCAAGAGCCATGCTTACTATTGTCTACACATCTTGTGAGTGAAGTGATTAAGGCATGTAGTGGGGGACATTTGGGTGGTCTGCAACTAGGTGTACAATGAGGCACACATGTGATGTACGATCTGACCCTCATGGGTATAATCTTCAATGAGTTGTTTCACTAAATTCAGGGTCTGTTTGAATACCGCTTATTTTGTTGTAAACTGAAAATTTATTGTTGAAAACACTGTAGTAAAATAATTTTTAAAACACAAAACACTGTAGCAATGAGTGATTGCTGCGTTTTTCATGGTTTTGGTGGTCCAGGAACAGTGTCGTGGGACCAAAAAAAAAGGCAAAACGCAACTTAATTGCTGGGTAAACACATGCTCAGAATCATAATTAATACTAATTATTTTCTCAAAAAAGTAATTAGAACTAATTATTCATTATTTATAATGCCTTTAATATCACTGGTGCTAGATTAATTTAGTTATTTATTGGAGAGACAAGTAAATCATAATACCCATAATATATATATATATATATATATATATATGCCCAAATCAACACGTCCGTACACATGCATACATGCAACGTACAGTACGTAGTATACAATATTATTAGCGCTATATACCCTATATATAAAGTTAAATACCTTAAATTAATACTCTCAAAATAATTTGAGAAATTGTGTACTTTCCAACTAATATAGGTAATCTGATGTTAGTTACGAATAGTGCTTAGCACATTATACAATAGTTTTTTTTTTTTTTTTTGGTAAATTTATTCAATAGTTTATATATTTAACTTTTAGCTATGACCTATGTGCTTAGTTACTAAAGCACATACATGATATATTAACATTTAAACGTTTAATCCTGTGCGAGACACGGGATTGACACTGTCTATAGAATAAACTAATGTATATTGGAAAGTGCAAAACTTAGAAGATAAACGAAAAGAAAAGGTAAAAAGAGCCTAAATATATTCTCTTTATCATGCGTTCTTATATATAGTACATCCACTTTCCATGTTGTTCCACTTATGTCTTGATTCTGTGCATTCCATACATTGCATACTTTGTAGTGGTTTACAGTTAGTTCTAATGAGAAAATGATTTAATATTTCTATATGACAATGATATAGTACTCTACACCAACAAATATAAACCATTTACTTTTAAATTATGATATAAACTCAGAAAGCAATATGACAAAATTTAATCAGTATTAATTAACTTGTATTTATTGGTGCAGAGTCAGAGAAATTATTGGCTCTTGTACTTGAGGAATGTCCTCTCATCGCAATGAATAATTTTTGTAAAGTATTATGTATTTTTATATTTTTTATCATTAAATAAATGATTTGGGTTCGAATCTCAATTACACAAAAAAAAAAAAATTATATATATATATATATTTTTTTTTTTTTTTGATTTAATAATAAAGACAATTTTCATGGATTAGATATCATAAATTTCAAATATTATTGTAGCTATAAATTTTTTTTTTTTTTTAAGTTGTATACTCGAAGAGATCGAGAGATTTCTTTGTCATGGTCAACCTATAAGGACAAAGAGATATGGGACTTTCATAATTCCACAAACCGGATTCGTTTCCCTACTCATTTCCTTCCTTTGTTTAATAATCAGTCCCCACGCCCTTCTCACAAGAATACCTTTTAACACATATTCCTCCATTAATTTTTTTGGAACAAGAAGACCTCACTGCCTTCATATATACGTGCTCTTTCTACTTCAACAATAATAAGGCTTTCTTACAACATGGGTCTCGATGATGTTTGTAACGCAGGCCTTGCTCTTGCACTAGGCTCCCATGACAAGCAAGAAAATCACGATCACTTGCAGCCTGATCATCATCAAGAAAAGAAGAAAAAGAAGAGGAAGAAGGAGAAGTTTTCTCTAAAGTATGACCACCTTTTCCCTTCTCTTACGTTAGGCCCATCAGATGAGACTTCTTACACATACCAATTGGCTACAACAAAGAAAGAAGCTGGAAAAGCAGTACTAGGTGGTGATTCTGTGGATTATTTGCCTAATAAACAGGCATCTTCTCTTAGTGCAGTATCATCTTTTTCTAATTCATCTAGCATCAAGAGGGAGAGAGAATTATCTGGTGGTGAAGAAGAGGTTGAGGTAGAGAGAGTCTCTTCAAGGGTAAGCGATGAAGATGAGGAAGCTAGTCCAAGGAAGAAACTTAGACTCACCAAAGAACAATCGGCTATCTTAGAAGACAACTTTAAAGAACACGCTACTCTCAATCCTGTAATTATTTCATCTTTCTTTATCTTTGTATTCCATCTATCTCTATGTATAGTAGCATCCATGTTCTTGTGCTATTTAAATTATAATCATTATCAGTGTTTTTATTGAAGTTATACATTTCTTTTTTAAGACTGATAAATTTGTTTCTCTTTTTTATATTTATTTTTGTGCTTTGGAATTATCAGAAGCAAAAACAAGACTTGGCACACAAGTTGAATCTACGGCCGCGGCAAGTAGAAGTGTGGTTCCAGAATCGGAGAGCCAGGTAATTAACCTAAACCATGAAATTGATCCATTTCAAATGGACACGGTCCATTTCTTTTTTATTTATTTATTTTTTATGATTGCATGAATAAGTTTTTATTCATTTTCCCTTGTATATGTACAGGACTAAGCTGAAGCAAACTGAAATAGATTGTGAATTATTGAAGAAATGCTGTGAAAGACTAACAGATGAGAACAAGAGGCTACAGAAAGAGCTCCAAGAGCTTAAGTCATTGAAACTAGCTGCACCCTTTTATATGCAGCTTCCTGCGGCCACTCTCACTATGTGTCCCTCTTGTGAAAGGATTTGCAATGGTGGTGATGGCTCTTCTACAAGTCCTTTCTCGATTGGACCATCAAAGCCTCACTTCTTTAATCCCTTCACACATCCATCTGCAGCTTGCTAGAGGCAAGTTAAGAAGGCCAGAACACCGATGTTTTTGTAAAGGGGCTTCTGTTCTGTGTCATATATATATATATAGGAAGAATTGGCTTATTAATTAATTTGTAGAGACTACATATGTATATATATATTTCTGTGGTGTAAGAATTAGTTAATTCAGTCTCTAAGACGATCCCTTTCTTTCTTTTCTGTACGTGTTTATAATTATTTAAAAAAATTCTATGAAGTGATTCTTCTTTTTTAATACTAGCTGGGAAAATATTAGTCAATGATTTTGATTCATTTATATTAGTGAACAGTTTTTGTTATCCAGCAGGGTTAAAAAGTGTGAAAAACAATGTTAGAAAAACAAGGACTAATGTGTGTGGAAAGTGCAAACCATACCATAATCAGTTAGGTAATTAAGGCACCTGTAAAATTAATAAATGATGAGGATATTTATGGGAAATACTCTTTTACTCAACCTAGTTTGCACTACCTTTCGGCAAAAGTTGTTGGTTGAAGCACCTTTCTTAGAGGTGGGTTTAATTATCCGAAGGTTCCTACCTTGCTTGGATGTAATTGTTGATGCGTTAGTTTGTTTGGAGGTGTGTGACTGTGTGACTTCTATACGAAAAAGTATTTTCATGCATCTTTTATATATATATATATATATATATATATATATATATATATCGTTTCTCTCATAATACTATTACGTAAGTCTTACATAATTGTGAGATGAACAATTTTATAGATATAATATTTTTCATAATAAATTTTCACGACTGCTGAGTTGATGGGTTATCATCATTAATTCTTGTTTGAACTCATTATTAACTCTATTTTATTGTTTATCATTTAAAATTTGTCACCGTAACACTTGTGAAATTAAAAAAAAAAAAAAAAAACTTGTGACTCTGAATTTGTTGTTGTGGGATTCACATACACGTTCATGTTAACGAGTGCCGTAAGGCATTAGTTAACAATCCAATTAAAGAAAATTTTTATAGGAAAAAAAAAAAAAACAATTAATGTTTTGACAGCTTTTTTCATTTTCCATAAAAGTGATATCAAAATTTTCTTAAAATAGATTCTTAACCAATGCCCTAACGGTACTCGTTAACATTTTCCTATTTTGTATTAGGATAAAAGACCTAAGAACTAGAGGAGAGTAGATACACTAGCTAATTCAAACCGTCAACATGCTTTAACTCTCTTGTATATATCTTTGTTTCTTTCAAGCAATGTTGTTGAAATCTTAGACAGCAATATGAAATGCTAAAACATTGTACGCAGCATGAGTCATGACAACAGAGAGACTGTTACGTATGTAGGGAAAATCCTATGTTAACAACCATTGAAATTAGCGCGTCCTTGCACATTCCCTTGCAATTTGCAAATCATGTTAGGTTGAACTTAACGACTTTCTCTAGCGTTTCAAATCATATTTATGCTCATATTAATTACAAAATCTACTTCCTACCGTGTTTGTTGTGCTTTACAAAAGAATACTAATTGCGAATAATAATAGATCATTCAATAAATGCTTGTTCTTCCTGGTGATGGAGCCAGAAATTTGGGCCAAGGAGGCAAGATTAAAAGACAAAATTAAAAGTAAAAAATTAATCTGAAAAATATCAATAACAAAGTAAATAACCAACTATATGCTAATGTAATTCTTATACACAATCTAACATAAAATGTAAAATTTAAATTATTTTTTCACACCTAGTTTAATTTACTTAATTACCGTCGACGATTTTTTTTATGTTTTGAAACCACTGCATGATTTTTTCACACCCAATAGTCTTAAATATATCTTTATCAGTATATGTGACTAAGCAATCATTTATCAATTGATATCTCATTCGATTGTGTAATCAATTATTAATTATGTTCATTACTAAAAAATTCTTTCAACAGTAGTATTGCAACTGGTAAGATCAATGACAAGGCCACTAACGAGTAAAACAATGGATATAAAACATCCTTTTTCATTTCTACCATTATTTTAATATAGAAGTTGTTGGAGTGTAGGTCTATTAATGTGTAAGTGATGGTGCCGTGGGAATTAAAAAAAGAGAAAAGTTATTTTTCCTTTTGTGTAGTGGGGGCAAATAAGACGTTTTCGTACAATATGGTAGTATTATTAGAAAAAATTTTGGAAGTTCCCACAGGGGGGCACTTGCCCCCCCCCCCTAGTTCCTCCTCATTATATAATATATAGTGAGTTCCATTAATTAAATTTATTATGAGACTCATTACTTAAGTGAGAGCTAAAAGCATGCATTTATAATGCACTAAAGCACTTAATAATAAATCCATAAGCTTATCAAGTATAATTATAATTCATCAAAAGTCTTATAGTTTAGTGATATTATCTAATTCTTCTATTAAGGAGAATTTGGATCCAAATATCCAATTTCAAATTTATTGTATAGGAATAAAAGATAAACAAAATGATGACAAGGGTTTCTTGCCTCAAATAAATTGTGAGTGGATTCTTCTTACCATAAATTAGTGCATTTTATTTTATTTTTGTATTTAAAAAAAAAAAGTAGGCAAAGAGAATTGATTAGGTGATCACCCCAACCATCTCTCTAGATTTTATCTTACCGTGATACGAAAGCTTTCGGTAGTCAAAAATACAATCATGAAAGCAATAAACTAATATATAGTGAAAGTTCTTTGTAATCGAAATTGGTTTATAAGCACAAGCTTTTTTGGCTTTTGGTGAAGAAGAAATTTGTACAGCAGCTGGGACGCAACTCACTGGAAATTGCTCCAAGGCCATTGCCTTATATATTATTCCGGTGACCTTAACAACAATAATCAAAATTTTGGATAATGTTATGTACAAAATCTCTTTTTTTTTTTAAAGATAAAAAGAAATAAATTAAGAGAGTATGTGGCTGGTTCATGATGCCCATCTATTCATTTTCAATTCGCATTATAAATCCATTCCTTCATTGCAAGCTAGCTCTTGGGCAGTTGGGCATAATGTCATGTCTCTTTCAATCTGTCTATTCATTTTTCTTAGGGTTCAGTTAATAAGTGCCCTTAAGGTATTTTTTAGTGAACAATTTTAAGAAAGTATTAATATAATTTTTATGGAAAATATAAAAAGTTAAAAAAAAGATTCAATTACTTTTTTCTTTTCCGATAAAAATTTTTAAAAAATAATTCTTAAACTAATGTAGCATACGTTAACTTGCCCTCCTTATTGTTTTTTTTTTTTCTTTAATTTTCATTTTTCATTATAAGAGCATCCATAGCAGTGGAGCTAAAAATTTAACTTTTTTGTTTTACCAAAAGTTACTTTATCTATTTTACCTACACACATGCTGCAGCAGTTGATTTATTTTAGATTTCAACACAATAAAATAATATATCCTCTATAATAAAATAATATATCCCACTACCCAAAAAACATCCACAGCACCAACCACAACCACCTCTACCATCAGCCATAACCACAACCACACCCACAACCACCACCACCACCACCGACCACAACCACCACTCTACTTTGGCAACCACAACACAAGATAGAAAAAAAAAAAACAAAAACAAAACCACAACCACAATCACAACCCCATCACCACCAATCACCACAAACCACCAGCCATGACAACCAATCATTACAACCACAACCACAACCACAACCACAACCCACTGCCACTGCCACAACCACAACCCACTGCCACTGCCACAAAACTCATAGCCAAAATACACAAAACTCACTGCCAAAACCAAAATCATCCACCACCATAACAACCAAAATCCACAAACCTACTGTCAAAATCATCCACCACCACTACCATAGCCAAAATCAACTACCACCACCACAGCCACCAAAGTCATATGAAAATACATAATAAAAAAAATAAAAACTCAATCACAGCAAAGAGAATAGAGAGATGGGCGGCAACGGTGGCTTACGGCTTGAGGAGGACAGAACAGTGTCGACGTGGGTTTGACTGGCGGAAGAGAAGTGGGTCTGAGGCGGATGGGTCTAATCGGCATTGGGTGAGCGTTGGGATGGAGGACTAGGCGGAGGCGTGGATCGGCGGCTTGGGGCTTGGGTCAGCTTGGGCCAATGACGTTGAGGCCGGCGGAGGCGTGGGTCAGAGACGTTATGACAAAGTGGGTCGGCTTGGGCTGATGACGTTGAGGCCGGCGGAGGCGTGGGTCAGAGACGTTATGACAAAGTGGGTCGGCTTGGGCTGATGACGTTGAGGCCGACGGAGGCGTGGGTCGGAGATGTTGAGACAAAGAGGTGAGAGTGACTGAGAGAGAGAGAGAGAGAATTTTTTATTATTTTAATCCACCGGGTAGAATAATATATATATATATATATATATATTTTTAGCTCTCATGAACAATGCACATCTATAAATAGATATGCACTATAATAATAGAGCTAAAAAATATATGTTTAACTCCACTGCTGGAGCATGATTTGATATTTGAGGAGCTAAAATATAATAATATATCAATATAACACCACTGTTGTGAGTGCTCTAAGCTTTTCATATCATTCTCTTATAAGTTATAAGCTCAGGTGCCTACCCAAACGGAGACCATTCACACCTGCAGGGCGTTGAGGGTGCTTAACAATCCCAAGAGATTTTCCTAACCATTAATTTAATATAAATGTCATATCTCCTAACAAATTGAAAACACAAAAGTGACAAAAGACACCACTGATTGAGTTTTAAATGGGATATAAAATTAAACACATGTCAGTGATCGACATGAACATCTAGTTTATCATTTCCTATGGGAAATTTAAAAAAAAAATATTTATATAGAAAAGAAAAGAAATTATATAGTTTCCTACTTTTGACCCCTTATTTAATATGCATAACGTGGCAGTGTTGGCCCGGGTAGAGAGTTAAAAAAAAAAAAAGGAGGGGGGGGGGGGGGGGGGGGGGGGCTTTTTTATATTGAAACGCAAGGGAAATACAGTTTTGTCACGGCACCTTAATGCTTAAAAGAAATAATGGAAATAAATATTGTGGCGAGCGAATGAGCAAGGGAAGTGACAATCAAGCGTGATTGATGAGTAATTTTGACATGTTTTGCTAATTATTGAATAATCTGCACAGAGTTTCCTTTTTCTCTTTATAATGACTTCTTTTTTTGAAAAGTTCTTTATAATAAGATTGTTGCCCCAAGTTAGCACCTCATTCACTAGATATGATTAGCGAACTTTCTGGGGGAGTACTTAATTGATGGCACCATGATAGGAATATGTATGTGGAGTTGGATGATTCTGATCTACTATATTATTGCTGGTTATGTTGGGGTTCGGGTATTTCAGTTCTCCAAGATCTAGGGTCGTAATAACAATATTGGTACTGTTAGTACAATTATTGAAGGTATTTTTTTGCATTTAAATACACTTCAAAGTGTATTGTATTGTTTCTCAAAATACACTTTAAAGTTTAAATGCCTTTTATCTTTTATTATAATTTTTCACTAGTATGTAACCTAAATAATGAAATAGTATATATATACTAAATAACCAACGTGATTGGTGGCCCAGTGATTGGGACCTTTGACCAACAAGATTCTATTATATATGTGAATTGTCTTGGATTCGAGTCATTTCTTCCTTATTAGCGATGTGTTAGTGCTCTTTATACTTTATCAAAATGATGTTTTAATTTGGAAGTGATTAGAAGTTACTATAATTTTGTCCAGATATGAAACTCTAAATTTGGTCGTCATAATAAAATGGCAGCAATCTCATGAATGTAACCCTAATTTGGTAGAAACAGGTAAATATGTGCATTTGTGTGTGTGCTTGTGCTATGATCTTCTTTTTTCTTCTTTTTTTTAATTTTTATTCTTTGATTTCCGTTATTTGCATCCATAGATTTGGCTTATTTCCTGACACACCAATTGTTTTCATAGGTCACCACTGTTGTCGTGATCATAATCATCAATTCACATTTCACACCATTAGTCTTTGTCATTATCCAAGTCATACTGTTGTTTGTACACCTAGATAGATCTTTACTTCTTAGCACGCCCAAGATTTCTTTTCTGAGTTTGTCTCATTTGGTGCAAAAGTAAGTCAGAGCCTTAAGGGGTTTGCGTGGTAGATATGACAACATGAATTAGGTTACTTTTCCACGTTAGCATGTCGAAGTCTTAATTTTGCATTAAAAAAATTAAAGCAAAGCAAATAATAATGAAATATAATAGAGGAAAAGGTTACGTAAATATGGTAGGATATCATAGGCACGCTTCAGCGATGCTTCAATATGTCAGTTAGCGAACGCTAACAATGGCCCATCACAAACTAGATCTTAATTACATGCTTTTTACAATAAATAAAAAAAATATGGAACCGTTTAAATCTATAACCTCGAAAATCTTTTAGGCTAAGTATGCGTTTTTTGGCATCTTAATTTAGTGGGTTTCCACGTAAAATCATTTTTGCCCCCTTTTTTTTTTAAATTTTGTGTTGTACTTTCAATAAATAAACTATTAGTAAAGTGTATCTAAACGGACTTTAAATGTATATGTGCATATTTGAATAAAACAGAGTTTTGATCAATTTCCAATTTGTCAAATTGTAAAGTTGTATAGTCATATCGTAAGTAGTATAAGTTACTTTATTTGCAGTATATATGTCTTGAAACGTGAAGAAATTGAAGAGATTTCTTTTCCTTTTCTTTTCTTTTTTTTAAGAATCAAATTGAAGAGATGAACATAAGTGAAGTAGTAGAAAGCGAGGATGGCTACTGTTTGAAAAATTAAAGAATTTTTTCTTTGTCAAATTCGATTGCCTGCAAATACAGCAATTCCTATAAAGATGCAATTCCTGATTCCGGGCGTCGGTTTAGAAATACAAGAATCTCACTATTCTTTTCAAGAGGTGCTTAAGCTTTGCAGTACATGAATCCAACTTTAAAGTATATATGAACCCATAGGTACAAAGTATTAAACACATTATATTCCAATAGCATCTCTAAGAAAGAATAGCCACCATTATGCCAAGTTGCATGTTTTCAGGCCATTACGAAGACTACATTATTGATTGTACTGTTGCATAATTCAAAGAAAAAGGATCTAAAAAAACTTTCCAAATGTTCATCTCCAAATAATGTATGCTAAAAAGCATAGTGAGTGGTGACAATTTGACTCTATCTAACCTAGACTCCCTAGAATATGCATATTCTTGCTCTCTTTTGTTTTTTAAATTTAATTAACTTTTTTTTTTCTTATAATTTGGGTGTCGGCTCCAATGTGTCGTATCCCACACACATCAAGTAATTACTATGAGAAATTAGAAATTCTTAAGTAGTCCATTCTCTTAATTAAGAGACTTTAGGGGTGTTTAGTACTTGCACTTAAAATTGAAAATATGTGTAGAAATACATGTAGCTGAAAAAGTGTGTGAAAATACGTGTAATGTTATTTGAAAAATGAAAGCATGTGTTTAAATGGGTATACCAAACGAGACCTTAATCTCTTGAATAACATGAAATTCACCATTAAACCGACCTCCTTAGAATTTTTAATTTAATTAAATTGTTTATTAAAACTCATATATTTTAATTGAGAAAAGATAGCTACCTCATATGCTATATACGGTGTGAAGTGTGAACGTACATCATCCAATGAACTTAAGTAGAAAGTAGAAGTTTCTCAAAAAAAAAAAAAAAAAGGTAATTGTTCCATATTGTTTAAGAGAGTGTGTTCTGTATAGTATAATTTGTCCCACCTTTCCTTAAAAGTTACCATAACTTTTGAGTGGAGTTATGATGTGCTTTTATGTTAGAACTATTTTCTTTCTCTCTTGTATTTGTGTTTGTTTCTATAAAAAAAATAAAAATGTAGAAAGTAGAAAGCAACTTTGTAGGGAATACAATTTCCCCACACGACAGCATTGCAGATAACATTTATTTAATTAAGTGGGCCCTTGCTCTTTAATGCTTGGTCGGCCCAACTTTGGGTGTGGCCTATGGGTCAAATCTAGTATCTACTAATGTGAAAGCAAAATTTGAAAATGTTGCTCTTCACTGTTCGGGTTGTTCCTAGAGTGAATACTCCCTCAAGCGCAATCAATATCATCTTCTTCTTTTTCTTTTTTCTTTTTTAACTTTTTATTGTTGTACAACATCATTCATTTATTGGAAAATAACTAAAAATAACTGTCACTTGCAACCTCCTCAAAAAAAAAAAAAAAAAAAATGTCACTTGCTTCACTTTGGATTTGAGAAGGATGAGCCCAACCAAAACTTCTCAGCCCCTTTCTTTTTCTAGGCCCAATACAAACTATTCCAATATATATATATGCTACTGCAGTTTTATTTTTTATTTTTTAAATGCTAACGATAGCTATATGCTTCAGCTTTAGAAGTTGGACAAGTCGAATATTTTTGTAATCTGCATGGATTTGCTAAAACCTAACCTAAACTCTACAAATACTTATATTATTAATTCATTATATAAAGCTTACATTGATCTCTCAATAAATTTGGTTTTCCACCCATCTATAATGAATTGAAATATATATCACCTTAAAATTTGGGTTGGGAAAAATGACAGAAAAAAATAATACTAAAAATGTTTGCTGAAGCTAGTAGGCAGACACGAATTATTACAAAGCCAAGCTGTATGCATGAATACAAACATTTTCCCATCTTTGTCATCATCAGATGTTGAATTCGTTCTTTTTGATAACCATATACCTTGCAGCCATATATATAATACTATCAGCCAAACACTTTCCCGTCTTTGCCATTTGGTCTTTAATTCCTGCATGAAGTACTAGTCCGTTGCATTATTTATTTATTTTTTCTCAACTTATTGCAACAAATCTTACATGAGTTCTAGCCCTACGGTAGTAGAGGGTATATAATATATCCGGCATATATCTATCACCCCCAAGAACTTGATGTGCATTATTCAATGCGAAAGATGAAACCTTTACCTTTTCTTTTTTCCCATTTGATTTCCATATAAGTGGAAGGATTTATACCATGATCCTTGATGTCTATTTCATGAATATGACAATATGTAGTTTTAATTCACACTTGATTTCTAACATTTTCTTTTTTTCTTTTCTTTTCTTTTCTTTTTTTAGGATAACCTCTTGAATAAGTTTGAATAAGGATCCCCCCATTTCAAGTTGAATTATTATTATTATTATTATTTTTAATTTAGCAGTATACATGATGTCACGTGGATCCTATATACCTTTGGATTTATAATAATAAATGGTAACCATAAAATAGATACATTTCAAATAGAGATAATACTTCTTTTGAAAAAAAAAATTGGTTTAAATCCCAAAGTAATTAAGCAACGGAAGAAATTAGTCAAGGTATGTTTTTATTTCAAATAGTTGATAGTCCAAACAATTATCTCAACCATAATTATAACTCACTAAATCTAAAATCAATAATAATAATAATAAACATTAAAAGCAACAAGGGATAGACCCAGGTGGGGGCCCAAGGGGGCCTGGGCCCCCCGGGTCCAAAAGAATTTTTTTCTATAGTTATTATATGTTTAATTTTTGTAGTTGGGCCTCCTTCCAAAACCTTAGGTCCCCGTTCTCCTCAATAAGTCTAACTAGCCTCATCCAAATAGCAACTATCTAACCCAAAAACTTAACAAAAATAATAAAAACATTCACAACAGTGATTGTATTTTAGCAAAAAAAAACTATATTACCACCAAAGAACCAAAAAATCATATGTTATTGGAGAAACTAAAACTAAATTTTTTTGCAACTACAGTAAACTGGTATAAATACTAATTGACTATAACAAGTTGTTAAAATAAAATACAATATTTTATTAAGATTATATCTCTTCTTTCAATTAAAAAACTCGAATTCTCTTTCTTCCTTTATTATTTTAATGAGTTGTTTATATTATTTTATATGAAACGATAAAAAAAAAATAGAACATTTGATATTAGATGTATTGTAGAGTGAGATGGTAAAATAAATAAATAAGCTTTTTAAGGTGCTAATAGTTAAAATCTTTAGCATCACCACTGTGAATGCTCTAATTCAACAAAAAAAAAAAATAAATAAATAAATCTTAGCCAACCTAGTATTAAAAAATAAAATTATTTTGTTTTTGTTTTTTTATCTTTGTTGGTAAATGATTACATCTTGATATATTTAGAAACAACGATTTTGAGTATTTATAATTTTTTAATCCTATATGGATGCCTATTTGGAGTTTTTTTTTTTTTTTTTTCCTTTATACTCTGGCCCCTGCTAGCTTAAAATCCTGGGTCCGCCTCTAAAAGCAACACATGACAAAGTGGATAATTAATGAAGAATCTCTTTAAAGGAAAAACCATGCTTGTGGATCCAACCTTGTAGGAAATGCACTAATAAAAGAAATAGTTACAATAGTCCAAACTTACAAAACCTTTGTTGACATTGTTGTCCTAGACTTTACAACCTTAATAAACATCTCGTTTTCCTTCCTACTGTAATGGTCTTGAACTTTGGAATTTTAATACAAAATCTTTCTTCACGAACAAACTTGACTACAACATAACCGAAACTTTGGTGCTCCAAAGAATTTTTCAAAATGTAACAAACTCTGTGGTTTCAATGAATCTCATTTTAAGTTTAAGGATGAGTTTGTTGGAAAATCAGGTTTTGCATTTCATACAAAACACACAGCGGAAGCAACATACACGAATCCACTTCATTCATGAAAAATAACATATAACCTTGAATTCTAGAACAAAAAATAGAAAACGTACCTTGATGCAGTGAAATTTAAAACCAAGACTTGAGAACACCTCTAATTAACATTCCAATTCCACATGATACCCGAGAAGATTAGTCTCTCACTTAGTTTTTATGTATGTTGATTCTCAAAGAAAGTTCTTCTTCTTCTCATTATAGAGAAAAACTATTTTCTTTTCTTTTCATCATATATACATTTAACTATCTTGACAATTACTTTATTTAATAACTCTTATTAAATAAATAACTAATTATCTAATTGAGTTAGCCTTTTGGGACAGTCCAATTGGGTTTTAGTTTGTGGCTTGAGATGGAAGGGAACAAATAAGACTCTAACTCCAATGGGCCTTGGGCTTATCTGTCAACTCTTGACAAGTCCAAAATTACCATTAATTATATTTAATACTACTATATAAATATAATTGCACTCTAGGCCTTATTAATAAATTATATCCCAAGACTCTAATGATATTATTTGATCCCTCCATGAAATATCCATAGTGAACAAAGTCATAATGAACTGTCACTTTGTAAACAACTATTTTATCCTTGAATACCCGGTTTAATCTTTTAGTTATTCATATTTATTGAGATCCGACTTCAATAAATATAAACTTTTGTAACTCCTTACTAAAATGGGCGTCTTGAATAACCAGTTCCCATTAAATTTATCTCAATGAGATATTTCGTGTCTCTATAAAAAGAGATTATGGATTCCATCTTGAAAATATGTGTTCCCTCAACACTACGTGTGGTTACCCAACATACTGAGATTTTGACCGTCAATATTAGATCTCACTCCTGATATATCAAAGTAATCTACATTTCATGATTGGGTTCATTATCCTCTCAGGATTGAGAGTCTATGAAATTAGAAGTCGTGAGATTAATCATTCAGGTAACAGTTGTTGATTGAATAATTGATCTCACAGCGGTCAAGTTCAATATGTCTTAACACTTAAGACACACTAACACATCAACTAGAAGTCTCCACTTCTATAATCAAGACAAACCATCTTAGTTAATGTGTTATGGTCTTCATAGATGAAACGCCTAATTTCATCATTGACTACAATATTTTGAGTTTACAAGGAACTTGTGATTTATATCTTCTGTGACTAAATCACATAAATCACATACAATGCATCTCAAGAACTATGATAATGTCTCATTAGTTCATTTATAAATAATCTCATATAATTAAAAATTTTAATTATTTATGACATGCTAATAAATTGGATTTTAGAGCATAAACCCCAACAGAATTAACTCGAATGATTTTTTATTTAGGATCAAGGGTAAAGGCTCTCAAGATTTTCTATGTATGACCTACTTCTTCCTTTGTAAATTGTGATTTAGAGGGTATATATAGATATGAAAAAAGCTAGGGTAAATTGGACTTCAAATAGAACTTAAAACTAGGTTTTCATAATCTTGTTGAGACGTTTGAGCTAGTGTCGTGCAAAGTTTTTGCCAAACTTTAATGATTGCTCGAGCGAATCCAACTTTCACTAGATTGAAACTTCATGTCCTCAAACTCTTCCTACAACTTTTTGCAGGGACTTTAACCTCATTTAAATACATTAACTACAAACCTCTTTAACACGTAATTTGTCACCTAGAATTTAGCAATTTTAAAATTTCACATTTTACTAACAAGTTAGCCCTAGTTTCAACTCTTCTTTCTTTCAACTATCAATTGCTTACATTTTATAAGTCTAAAGCACTTCTCCCATGGCAAAATGCTTAAGCAAATGACATAGGGAACACGTGTTGAATTGTTCCTAGCAAGGACATCCCTAGGCTAACGAGGTATCTCATGTATCTGTTGCATGCAATGGAATAATGTTATAATCCTAATATCCCACATGGATTAAATATAAGCTTAACCATGTGTTTATAAGCTCTTGAGCACCTTCCCCTTGCAAGCCGGTTTTCAAGGTTGAGTTCTACTCATGAGTTCCTAACAAACACTCACAACATATGAGACCTATCGGAATGTAGTACTCAAGTATTGTTAGTGTTCCGCTACATGCAGCAGACAGATAAGATATTTTTTTCTAGGCTAACACTCCACCCATACAAATATTGACCACCCAAGTCATAAGCTTGTCTGGTTCTAGACTCTAGATATGACAAATGAAAGCTACGCTTCTAATACGATGCCATGAACAAACAATCTTACTGAATATTTTAGTTACCAGACCAAAAAATAAAAAAATAAAAAAGAAGAAAGAAGAAGATAGTCTCAAAGTGGAAAGACTAATAAATAATAATATTACACCCTCATTAATTGAGTTCACATATTAGTTTCTTCTCACTATATACACTTACCAGCAAGTAGTTGCCCTTACAGATTTGCATAAGAGTTGAATTAAAGTACATATGCTCAAAAATAAAAATATCCTAATAGTACCTCCTTACATATTTAAACCACACAGCAAAGTTACACACCAGGAGCTCTGCATCTTCTAAAGACAGGAAACAAATCAAAACATCCCAAATTGATGTAAATGGCACAAGGACAGTTCATCCTGAATGATCACCACCAGATACGGACTAGCTTTCACTAAATTATACTGATGACATTTCTTGTAAAAAAAAATCCGATCAGTTTGCAGGACTAATCCCAACTCTGGTACGGACTAGCTTTCACTAAATTATACTCATGACTGAATTCACACAGCATTACTACTTAAACAACTTTAGGCTATGCCTGACATATAAAACTAGTACAACTTCAAGTAACAACGACCATGCACGCAAATGAGTTGTTGCTCATGGTCCCAAACGGTAATGACCATCAGCCATGTAGTGACCATCCATGTAGAGAGTTGCATTCTGTGGATGTAGTCCATCCATCACCATAAATTGCATATCTTCAGAAGGTTTCCAGTGACGTTTTCTTTGGTTTATGAACCAATTATTTATTTGTTTTTGGTCTAAACCAGTTGATTCAGCCAGTGCCACCTTTTCTGTCTCCTGTGTAATTGTCACAAAATAAAAGGGAATTATAATAAGCATGAGATCCAAGTTACCATTACACATGAAAGTTGCTTTATAATGTGAAAGAGGTTTGGAATTCGGTTCGAAGGGGTTACACATACCGAAGGATAGGGCCATTTGTAGTGCAACTCCCACCAACTAAGTAGCTTCTGCCTTGCATCTTTGGGTAGTTTACCTTTCTTCTTTTTCTTTGAAAGCTCTTGCTTAAGGCTGCTTAAGTAACCGCTATACTTCCTTAGTAGGTGGTTCTTCAGTTCTCGGTCTTCAGCACGTGGATCAATCTCAGGCAGTTCTGTTTCTCCGGCACTGTTGTCTTGATCCTCCTCAGATGAACCAACGCCTTCACACTTCTCATCTGTATTCAAATGGGAATGCAAAAACTGGATGGTTATAACTAATTTCATAGCATAACATTTTAGCATATGACCAATGGTTGTGACTAATTTGATAACATAACATTTTAGCACAAGACCAATTACTTTGGATAGTCCTCATTCATTCAATTTTCATCATGTTTCTGCAGTTGATTAAGTACAGATTACAATATCCAGATAGTGAAAATAAAAGAAATAGCTAATGATATTTTGTGAAGGATTACAGTGAATATTAAAGATTAGCTCAGAATCTTCATAATAATAATCTTATTTTTAACATCTATTGTGAACGATTACAATGAATCTTGGAGGTATCTTCTTCACTCACTACATATCCCTCAAATATGACATTTAGTGTTCTCTGATTAAAATGCAGAGGTAGGCAACATTTGTTTGCTATCCAATCATCCATATTCAGCTACTATAGTTACACTCAGAATACTTTAACAGAAAAAAATGAAAAAATAAAAAATAACCGAAATATGAAAACTTCATTTCTAAAAACTGTAAGCAAAAGACATGTATAGCCCAATTCAAATACGGCAAAGTCATCAAAGTTTATAGTCCATGTGTCACATCTTATGTTGCTCAGATGGCATATGCCTGTTAGCCTTTGCCCGATGCCCTCAAGTTGTAATCACATATGAAAGACCATACCAATAATTGCCATGCAAACTATCCATACCACTTTTGGACTCATTGAACATCGTTGTAAGAAAAAAATAAGCTACGGATACACAAGTCCTTGTGGATTTTGTTTCCTACTATATCCATTTTCAGTTTCATGGCGCTACACCTAATGCACCCTTTTAACATCTCTGTTAAACTTGAATCCTATATTGCCTCGTGTGGCTGGCCATTGACCTTTTACATGGCCTTATCCAGAGAACTTAAGCCTTGATCACAAATGCTATGAGACCATTCATTTAAAGGCCAAATTTACACTTTTTAGTCATATTAAATTCCCTTTTCTTCCGTCTCAATCATATTTGAGCACCAATTACTTTGTTACAATATTGCATCAAATGCCTGGCCGAATATACCACAAAGGAATGGACAGACATTTTGTCATATAAAAAATAAATGTCTCTTTCAACTTGTTTTCCATTATGTAATTGTCTATGAACATAGGAAAGTGAATTAGAGAATAATGCCTTGACATTATATTAATTTAAGTACCCCACGTTTAACATTGTTAATGCTCTATAAAGACATGGCAGCCGCAAACCTCAATATGACAAATAAACAAAACCATATTCCTCATAAGAGGAGTTTTTCTGGATAAGAAACTACAAGCTCTAATTTTTTTTTCCTTCAAAAGGATAAACATAGACTATAACAAGGAACAAATGATTTAATTCATTGGAGACTAATTAATGGATCGATGAGAACAAGTTTTTAAACGAAGTTGATTAAGTGAAAAGCATAATAGAGAAAGACCTACTATAACATGGTTAGAAGTAGTGAAAAAATGATAAATTAAATGAAAAGGCAATAAAGAGTATGAACTTGAATAGGTTAGAATTTACCATGAAGGTGGTTGGTCTAGTGGTCATGGGTTCACTTCTAAAGGTTTGGGAGGTAAAGGTCCTAGGTTCGAATCCCGCAATGGAGAGCACCTGGTAGAATATCACTATAGTTACACCCAAGTGGAAGACGCCAACTCAGGTCACCCCCCTCTACCCATTTTTTATAAATCTTGAATAGGTTAGAATTAAAAAATTAAAAATATATATATTCATGGACCGACCCTAATTAGTTGATGAAGATCCATATATGATCCCAATTTAATTACAATTGAAGCTTAATTAAGTTGAGCGGAGTTGAATAGGTTAATATTTATACTACAAAGCACGCTAATTTATCTCATTAGAATAAAAGAACTAATCATATCAAAAAATAATACACCCAGACCAAAAGAGAAATGAAAAGGTAAAAATAAATAAATAAGAAAATTCATTAGTCACTAGAATCATTTTTTAGGCTATTAGCATGCTATTAAATATCTGTAGACACCCTATATTATACCTATTAATAAACCTAAGTCTCTAATCCGGATAATAATAACTAAGCAATTGATTTCTACATTTCTTCTAATACAATCCAAAAGTGTTTTGAAAATATAAACAAATGTGTGTGTGGCAGGGTGGTGTTTGTTGAAGCCCCTTTCAAATCAATGGTTTTGGAAAAAAAAAAGTGTTGTAAAAATATGCATGGAATAAGGCACAATGCTTTTAATAGGTTGAATTACCCAGGGGTTGTTTGGTAGGGTGTATTGAGCAACAGTTTTCAGTATTTAAATAATATTACACGAATTTCCACATACTTTTTTACTCACACATATTTCCAAAAAATACAAATAACGTTACTAGAACAACATTACTAAACGGCCTCTCAATTTTCCAAGATAGAGCTAAGATTTAGGAGGAGGACCAAACCATGTTATTTCTAACCTCGCTTCCACCTTATATGATATTGTGGTGACTACATGTCTACAAAATGTGACAACAATTCTCCTAGACGCAAAGAAGTTCAGAAAGCCAACAAGTAATACTAAAGTTGATACATTTGTGATAAGGTCAAAATCAAGTCCAGATAAGTTTATGTTGCATATGGGAAGAATTTTCATAGGGAGAAGTCAAGATGCCTTCAATGACTCATCAACTACCTTGCTTGAGGAATAGTTTCAAGAAAATGGAGATGAACCGGAATAATGTCCTAGCTGGTTTATGGGTTGACTGGAAAAGGGAAATATGAAGTTAGTTCTATCCCTCTGTAACTCTGTTCATCTTTGTGATAAGTAAATTCTCATGAAAAATTGACAACTTTCTTATAGTTTGTGATTAAATGTAATTGTTAAGATTTTCTGTTGGATAAATCTCTCTCTTAATAGATGGAAAATACCAATGCAAGAACTTAAGAGCAAAGTTAATAAATTTCAAGAGAAGTCGTGATACTTAGAAGTTGGCAAATGCAATGACTACTAGAGTAGATAGTGAGGATAAAGATTGTGGTAATGTTCTAATGGTTAGCAAAATACATCTTTAATAAAAAATAAAATTAAAAAAATGCAAGTTTTGGATTTCAATTATTCCTTTCCTATGTGTTGGAATATAGATTGATTTGACACGTACAATATTTTTTTATGAGATTTGATGAGACTCTACTCGCTCTTTTCATATATATATATATATATATATATATTCATGTGAAGGTTTTACTATGTTGGCTAATAATATGGAGTGTAAAGTTTTGGGAATAAGTGTAGTAAAAGTTAAGGTGTTTGATGTGATTCTGAAGACTTTGGCCAATGTGAAACATGTACCTGAACTTGGGGAAAGTCTAATTTCTTTTATAGGTTGATTCTATTATTTGGGTTATGGATATTTTCATATTTTGCATGAGTGGATATATGAAAATTAGCAAAAGACTTTTAGTACTCATCTGGTATATCTTATTTTGCAATTTTTTTAAAATAGATTATTTTAAAAAAATTATACTTAAAAATAAAATTGGAGTTCTAAAAAACTATATTTTGATAAAGTTCAATTTAAAAAAAAAAATACTCCCAAACAAGCACTTAACAGTAAAAGAGAAAAAAAAGAAAAGAAAAAAAAAGTGACAAAATATGGCTACTGACTTGATCATATCCTAAGGCTTAACCAATAATAGGAGATTCTCCTAAAATAAGTATTAAAATGAAATATACAAATATACTCTATAACTGTATATGACAATAACAATGTAAGCCAAATGACGTGTTCATTTTACTAAACCATACTTAAATAATTGTATACCATCATTTTTAGTGACATATGACAGGGACAAATGTCATCTTTTCATTGCTAACTATAACCAAGTTTGTAATCAAATTTTGTCTAAAAAAAATCTAAAATTTTGTACAAATTGAATGGCAAAAAAAAAAGTTAAAAATAGAGCGCATGGCTTTTTCTTTTTCTTTTTTTGTTAAAACATTGCAAAGCAACAAAACTAATGGGTTAAAAAAAATGTTAAATTTTGTGGAAAATATGGTGATATTATTAAAAGGGTTTGGTTAATATATGCCCTTAGGGCACACATTAATCATCCATTTTTGAAAACATTTTATGAAGAATTGAAAAAACTGTCAAAAAAGTTGCTAACTTTTTCATTTTTTTAATAAAAAGTTTTCTAAAATGGTTTACTAATGTATGTTCTAAGGGTATACGTTAGTAAAACTCTTATTTAAAATTTAAAGTCAAGTTGAGTGAAAAATTCAAACATTGCTGAAAGTCAAAGAAAAAAAGAGGTGAAATTTGTGATGATATGATTAAAAATTAAAGCCAAGTTTGAGTGAAAATTTCAAACATTGTTGAATCCCAATTGATCTCATCAATTTAGAGATTTCGTTGTTAGTTTTGGACTCCCACATCATTAGAAGAATTAGTGTAGTAAATTAATCCTATTAAGAATTTTAGTCCTATATATAATTTATATATATATATATATATATAAAATAAATAACAGGAGCTTTAGCCCCACATTGATAAGAAAGAAATAGGAAGGTGTGGTAATTCCTATAAACAAAGTGCTAGTAAAATTTTGTTGTGTGTGGATTTAAATTAATTTGTGTTTGTTTTATGAGAGTGGTTGTAATCTAGATTGCTAAGAGCATTAGCATTGAGGGTGTAAACCTCTACCCCTGGGCCCCCAAATTGCTATTTTATCAACCAACACTCCAAAAATCAAGTTTATCTGAATATGTATTTCTATTTTTTTTAGCAACTATGAATAGTAGTGAATTCTCAAATATACAACTTACTATTCATTGGTTGTAAACATAAATAAATATATTATGAGAGATACAAAAAAAAATTAAATTATTTGATTGGGTTGTATATAAAAATAAGAACTGAGATGTTGGATGTATTGTTAAATGGGTTGATTAAATAGATAAAGTAGTATTTAAGAATGTAAAATAGGTCATTTTTTTACATGTTCGGATGTGAATGTTCTAGTGGTGAAGAAAGTCATTTCTTGTCATTTAAAAATTAAATGACATGACACAATATATTTTTAGATTTGTAATATATATTTTAAATTGTAAAATAGATCTAAGGATATTTTTCCATTTCAATTCCCTGGACCACATTAAAAAGATTGAGGAAATCATTAATCATTTGTTATGAATGATTTCTTTATACTCCTAAAACTCATGAACATAAAGATCACTTATATTGAAGATCAAGTAATTATTTAGTAATTGTGAAGTACAATGATATGGTGATAGGGGTGACAATTCGTGTTCGCGGGTCGAGTTCGTGTCATGTCGAGTCATGAGTATTTAGCTATATGGGTTAATCCGAACTTGACTTGTTTAGTAAACGTATCAAGAATCTTCAACTCTAACCCAACCTGTTTATTAAACAGGTCGACTTAACACGACACATTTAACCCATTTAATCAACAAGTTATGTAAAGGTCAATACAAATGACTCGTTTGATAAATAGATTATATCTAACCTAAATAATCTATTATAAATTCCCATATATCTAAAATTAAAATATAATTACCACCATAAATATAGTAATAAACATGTAACTACAACAAAAAATTAAGCAATAATAACAAAAACTAATATTTTTATAATCTAAACAGGTCAGATGGGTTCACATGTTGAACACGAACACGGCCCGTTTATTAAACGAGTCAACAATTTCAATTCGAATATGATCCAAACCCGTTTAACCTCAACCGATAATCTATTTATAATCGGATTAATCGTGTCAGGTTTGTGGGTCATGTCAGATTTTGCCACCCCTGATGGTGATTATTCTTCTCATAACTGGTTTTCATCAGTTAAATTCATAATAAAAACCCCCATAAATGAAAGAAAAGAATAATACGTCATTGTTAATTGTATTTTAGGAGTATCTCATAATTTGACTTAGGATCATGCCATCTACATGCAACCTCAAAATTGTCATTGTGATACCCACCATTTCCAAATTAGCTGCTGCATATAAATGCATGAATCAAATCCACTATATTGAAGCCTACAATCCACGTAAAAACGTGAAGAACTAACTTGGCAAGATCCATAGATGACCTACAGGCTACAGACCCACAACAAGCGTTCAATGGCATCAACCAAACTGAAAATCATGCCAATAAGCAAGAATTTGGCTGCGTCCTCATTGAATTTCCAAAATCCAGCAATATCAATTGAAAATTAGAGAGTGGGGAACTCATTCATTGAAAAAATATCTAACAAGTAACAACCAAGTTCACTGCGAATTTCGTTCAATCTAACAAAAGAAAACATGTCTTCTTTGCCAACACAAATGAAGCTTATCCACTAGAAAACGAAAATGAGAAATCAATAAAACCAATCAACAAATTAAGATGCATGAATGATGTTTGTGGTGATAGAATGAGATATAGTTACCTGGGATAATTTCTCTCAAGCTACACCAGACCAAGCACACCACCACAATATAACAAAAATAGAATTAAAAGAAACATGAAAATACCAACAATGTTCGTACTAGTAAATTTTTTTTTTTTTCCTCGTTTATGGTAATTCTAGAAAGAGAACAAAAATCCCGTATAAGGGCAGAGACATTAATAAAGAAAGAAATGTATTGCTGACAAGACCAGACAACAGGCTATATATACATGGGCTAGTAGCTAGCACTGAAATGAACAGCATCCTATGCTTCACTTTTTTTCTGGGTCTAGTAAAGAAAAAATAATTATAAATACACGTCCAATTTTGTCTTGGACAGCGAGAGGGAAGTGAAATGACAACAACAATGATGCCATCCATCTCTAGGTGTATATATGTTTATACTTTTATATCACAGAAATCTATAGAATCTGAATAAGAATTAATTAGAAGTTGAAAGAAACATAGAGCCTAGAGAATTTCGATAAGAAACCCTAATAAGAATGATTTGTCAGAAGACAAAAACCATAAAAAGCTAACCCCATTGGAGAATTGAACGTGCGCTATTCATCATTGTTTACAAGTGCGCTTTGTCTTTGGTCCTTTATGTGGATTTTGGAAGCTATATAGAAGTACATATATATAATTATAAAATTATGAAATATCCAATACAAATTGGGTTTTGTGATTAGGGTTTTTGTTTGCTAAGCCAAACGTGATCGAGGCCTTGAATATATAAGTGTGTGTCTTTGCTCTCCTTCAAGCCTTCAACTATTGGAAAGCGTTATCTGGGTCAAAGTTTCATACATCGAAAATAGGAAATAAGTGAAGGGACAGCTCTACCTCTACACTTCTCAAGAAGTACTTGACTGTACAAAACTAGAGCATCAATTTTTGCAATCGAATCCAAACCAATGTCTTTGAAAAAACAATTTTGTAAATTTATAATAGTATTATATATATAGTATAGATTTTAAAATAGAATAGGTATTAGGTAGATACCAGAGGAGAAGACCCGAACGGGACCATTGCCAAGCATGTTGAGCTGAGATTCAATCCTACGCATGAAATCCATTGCTTCTTGTATAGGCCTAGTTAGTTCCTCACGATATTTCACCAGCATGTCATAATAGGCTTCCTGAATAGCCATCCCAAATTTTTTGTCAGACATTGGAGTAATTTAGCAAGTGAACAAGAGAGAGAGAGAAATAGATTATTATTATTATAATATAAAGAGACTTTATTATAAATCTAATTTATATATATATATATAAATAAAATAAAATAAAAGTAATAGTACATAGAAGAGTAAAGGAATTAATCAATCACCATGAACTGATCGAGTTCTGGGTCCTTTGAAGTCTCTCTAGCACTCCCTGAAGATCGTTGCCTTGCCTCAAATTCTTGGCGAGCAGCTGAGAGCCTAGCCACCACTTCAGGTGGAGCTCCCACCTATAAATTTATGTTACACCAAGAAAGAGAAAGATGGTCAATTTTCTATGTGCTGTAATCATTCATTGAACTTTCATGTACTACTATTCATAGACTTTATGTAAAATACCTTTTGGCAATCCATGTAAGCTTCCAAAAGGTTCGAGTATTGAGGGTGTGCGATGATCTTGGCTTTGATAGCTTCAACTTCACTAGAATTCTCATTCCCTTGTTGTTGTTGCTGTTGCTGTTGTTGTTGTTGATGTTGAACTTGGTGTCCTCTCATCAAAGGGTAATGAAATTTCTGAACATGTTGGGAAGTGCTAGCTTCAGTCTTCACAATTGGGTGTGTTTCTGATTGAAAAGTACAATCTCCACCTGATTGTAAAGGAAAGGTGTTGATGTGCATCTGGGTACCCACGTTTGAGCCACTGCTTGTTCTTCCATAACCAGAAGAATTGGCTGCAAGAACCGGTGAAGCATACAAGAAATTTCCCCTTGGAGCTGAATTCTCATTAAGTTGATTATTGTAGTCCTCCATTAGATATACTCAACAAGACCCAGATGAGAAAAAACCACTGAAATCCTTTGTGAACAAAAGAAAACAATCCTAAAACCCTAAAAGGCGAGAATTTTGGAGAAATAGTTCGGTAGAGGAAGACCCAAAAACCCTAGATGATTGAGACAACGAGTAGTTGATAGCCAAAGCTCACAACCATGACTTTGTTCCTATTTTGGTATATTTAAAATGGAACACAAACCATGACTTTGTTCCTCTTAGCAGGCAGCTAGTGTCTGGTCAAGGAGGCCTTGAAGTGAAGTTGCACCAAGATTTGAGCATGTTAGAGAAGCAAAATTAAAGAGAGTAAATCAGAAGGAGTACAACATGATGTGTGAAAGAAAGGGAGAGAGTTGCTTAGCCGGAACCGGCTACAGCTCCGATTCTATGGTGGCTGACAAGACTATCTTTCTTCAAAGAAAAAGAAATATTTGAAAATTACAAAAAGCAAAGAAGCTATAGGGCCAAAAGATAAGGCAACTATAGAATCATAGATTGTAGATTTTTTCTTCCTTCCTTTCGCTCATCCTTTTTTATATTTTCTTATTATTATATACTATTATTACCCTTTGTTTCACGGGAAGGTTTTGATTTTCATCATTTTCTTTCACTTTATGTTGTTTTTAATTAATACTGACCGAAAAAATAATAGTTTTTAAATTAACGTGTTTAGTAGGAGTACTTTTTTATTTTATATTTTTTTAGTTTTTTAGTTTTTTTTTAACTTCTTTTATGGTTGTTGGGCACTAAAAGAAAGTTGTCTAATGTTTTTTTTTTTTTTTTTTGAGGGGAAAATTGTCTAACGTTCTTCATTGTGGAAATCAACTATTTCTAGCACAGGAGGTGACCAGTTTCCTGGCGAAGCAATTAATGTTACGGAAATTAACAGTGCAGATAATCCGATCAAATCGTATATTAATGCTACACAATTAATATTTTCATAAATATTGATTAGTTCACCAGTGTTGTTATTGATTGTTTGATTCTATTAGTAAAAAAATGAACAATTAAATAAATGTTAATCAATAATTATACAGCAGACACCATTTTATTTTATTTTCAAAAATAAAATAAAATAGTGTTGCTGTATAATTATTGATTAACATCAATAATTATTTATTATTTATCATTGACATTTGGGAAACATATTATGACTCTTGACTTGTAGTAATACTTAATTTGCTAGGAGATCACAAATTATTTGAATTGAGATTAGTCTTTAGAACCATAGGTATTCACTAACCACTTACATGTTTGATAGTATAATCATTAATCATCATTGTAATAATCATTATAAGTTATAAATGTTCTAATTTCTTTTTTCTTTTTTGAAGAACCATTAAAATTTCAAATTAAACTTGCTTTAATATCATCATGTCAAATGAAAGTTGCCTCTTGACTTACAAAACTTGAATTTAATATATCAAATTATATTTGCTTTGATATTATTAGAAAGTAATGCTCTTCATTTGAAATGAAATTATTATATATATATAAATAAAATTTAACCATAAATAGATACTGTATAAATACTATTAAATATAAAAGTCAATTTCTCATTTCAAGTAAAGTAGAGATGATCTTAACCTTTCTAACCCTTCTATAAATTGTAAGTACACATAATCATCTTGTCAAGTAAAGATTTTCCTCTCCACTCCTTGGTCTCAAAAATACAAACTCATGTATCTCCGATGAAAGTGTCATATATATCACGCTTTGTGATTATCTGTTTAGATTAGGAAAATGAATAATGCCAAGGACCATCATCATTGTTCATTAATTGCATCCGTTCCAATTGATTCCTTGGGGGGTTAAATGTATTCTAATAGAATCAACCATGCACTTACATTACGCAATATTGTACGTCTTATGCATTAATACAGTTGGTTTTGATTGGGAATCACACTTCAATATTGAGTTGTTGGATGTCGATATACCGATTGCCTATCTCTATATTATTCCCACAAACTCATAGAAAGGAGATATTATAAAATTGATAAAGTTTGGCTTCAAACTGATTTGATGCTATTATTTTTAACCTATTATGTGTTGATTTAAAAGACTATATATGTATATTATTTAAATAAATCGTGCAACTATCAAACGGCTAAGAGCTTTGAAACTGAATTGACATCTATTTATACATAAAGTATTTAGAGATTTATAAAAAAAATGGTTTGAGCTGTGATATTAGTAGCATGCTGTAATTATCTCTCCAAAAAATAAATCATCAATAAAAAAATAATTCACCCTAAAAAAAATAATTAAAATCCCCTAATATTTCTGATATTGAATGCAGATATTTTTGAATTCATATGATAAGACCATCAACTACTCATTTAACTCTGAAATTTACTCCTCAATGAATGTAAAAATAACTTGAATTGGAAATTGGAATCCCGCGGGAGAGAGCATTTTTGGCATTAGCTTTGAAATCGAAAAGTACATAATGAGTTATTGAGGAATTAATTATTAGTCCCAGTGTATTCACGTTTTTAAAATTCATGCTCAGAGGGAAATTAATAAAATGCAACGAGTAGCTAGACTTGATTCCTTGTAACAATATACACCACGGATGGATAAGTTTTTTTAAGGAGTTGTGTCCCTTCAAATAGATGTGACCCTATGAAAGGTTGTGCCTATTCAAAAGCCAATACCTCTAATGAAAAGTTATCTTTATCAAAGAAAGAACAAAATATGTGAGATTGTGCATCATTATGACATACTGATCACTCTTCACAAGCCTACATAACTAGAATTCTTTTTATGGCGAAACTTAAGTATTGTTCTTTAAATTTTGTTTCTTAAATTTCCCAATTATATTTGACCATATAATTGTATAACTAATTCAACATAAATGGTGTTATTTTCTTCGAACGATAATTAAGTTCACCTATGTAGATCAATTAAGTCCTCCTATATATATATATATATAATTTTGAAGACCACTACAACACAATTTATTGATTTTTTAAAAGTATAATTTTTTTTTTTTTTTTGGTCTTCAATCCTTTAATGATTGATGTTGCAAATTAGTTAAATGTTAATAAGGTTTTTATGTGTCAATATCTCAAGTGTGATGACCCAAGAATGAGCTTTAATCAGGCTTGTGTTATATTCTAAAATTACTAATTTAGTCACAATTGAAACTCATTGTAGTTGTCAATAACCCAAATCACTCTAGTATAAGCCCAATATGGAATTCAGCACACACTCACACAACATACACTCAATAAATATCCAATTAATATGGGATTCCACAATATCTCCCACTTAAATCTCTGACGTCCTTGTTAAAGCCACTTTACTAGACAGTGTCTCCGAGTTGACATGGGGTTACTGAATTGGGGCTAATACCATTTGTAATAACCCAAGGAAGCGCATTAGTCTCATCTACGTTATACCCCAAAAGGATTAGTCTAGTCAAAAGTAAGACTCCTTGTAATTGTTAAGAAAGCCTAGACCACCTTAGTATATATCCGATATGGGACTTAACACACACTCAATCAATATCCAATTAATTCAGGGCATCACATCAAGGATACAAGTTTCAAAATTGGATCAAGTTATTGAAGTATTCAAAGTGTATTTTTATTTGGAGGGGAAGATTTCAATATCTAGAAGAAAGCTTGAGTTCGAATTTTATTCAAGTGGAGGGGTCTAATGTAGAACTAAATACGAGGGTTGAATTTTATCTTTTGTTTCTATATATATATATAATGTTTGTTATTTAGAACCCTGAACACTCAAATTGTTTAACCTAATTTATTAACCAAGTTGTTACTTAAATTTTTTTTTATGCAGATCTAGGATAAACAAATAACAATCATATCACAATAGTGGAAAAGTAAAAAAGATAAATGATATGATAACCTAAGAAAACCAATGAAACCGTCAAGTTTCAAGGTAAAAAAAACTATGAAGGATTTAACTTAAACAATCCACAAGGCAACAAATTCACTATATAGAAAGGAAGTGTTTACAATAGATTTTTTTTCCTAAATCTAATGCTATCTCTTGTAGTACTTACTCACAAGAACACGCAACGCCAAATCTATGGACACTTCTATTTGAATTTGTTACACACAAACACTTCAGTTTGTGAATTTGAGATCTCACTCAAAGGTTTAGATAATCAGTAATAGTTGATCTTATATGCAGCAACTTATCTCCATCAGTTCATGCAATATCAATCTGATCTCCAGTATATGCTTGTTGAATTAGAAAGTTACAGAATCTCTTAGATCTCACAGGAGTAACTCACAAGTTTTAGAAAACATGTATTAGGATTTTGCTTTTATACCTAGTAGTATTGGACTCAAACCCTAAATGTTTCGAGGACTTTCAGGCTTTATTTAAAATCTGCAGAAAACACAGTTCGATTAGTCGAAGGTCTCACTAAATCGATCGAGCAAGGTAGATTTTAAATTCATCTTCCTACAGTTTGACTGTTCTTGAATTTTGACTTGAATCAACTTAAGCAATGTCTAAAACTATTTTAAGACATAAATATTTTATACTAGACATGTTTTTGTACTCAGTTTGCTAATATACATAAAATTAGAATCGAAACATTTAATCTTAAATATTTAGAACCTAATATAAAATTTTAATAAAATCAAGGTTTTCTTTCTTCATGCTGGATTCTAGAGCTGTCTTTTGAATTCTCTTAAGGATCTAAGAGTTTGTGTCTATCTAGAACAAGATCTAATATGTTCATATATTTTTTATCTTTGTCAACTCTGCCATCGTGAAAATCAAGTTGTCATCAATACCATGATTCATCACTCATCAATATCACATTGCCGCACATTGTAAGTCAATTCTTCAAAAGATACATCTCGTCAAATCATGTCACTAATCAATCATTCAGCGAGAAAAAGAATGGCAGATTTAGAGGAAATGGGAGTGGAAGGGAATGAGAGAATGGTTGGAATGAAAAGGAAAAGGGATTAGAAAGGGAGAGCTTATTATTTTAAAAGAAGAAAATTAAATGGCTCAACCATTGTTGAGCTTCAAGTTTGGAGAGTCACGGTGGTTGTCAACGAACCTAATATATGCCTAACATTTTTTAGCCCACTTGAGATTCTTGGACCAACTCTAATACCATTTCGTAATGACCTAAGGAAAATGGCTAGCTACACTGGTTTATACCCCCAAAAAGATTAGTCTAATCACAAATGAACCTCCTTATAGTTGTTAATAAAACTCAAATAAACCAGTATATATACGATATGGGACTTAACACACATTCAAACAATATCCAATCAATAATGGGTGGAACTAAGAAATTCATGTCATCCAAATAGGCCATTGGACGACCAAAGCGCCATAAAGGGGGCATTTAATGTATGAGCCATTACATGCAGACGAACTCGAAGACATGACCATTGGAGGATCTTTATTGTTGGACTTTGTGGAACCTAGTTTATGTTTTATCCGGTTGACGACCCGACCCGACTCGAATAATGTTGCGTTTTGTAACCCATTGCAAATCCTGTGCACAGGATATAAAAGTCATTTTTGGTGATTAGGATTTTGTCTTGTTGTGTTTCAGAGAGAGAGAAAAACATTGTAACCACAATTTGTATTTTTCCTTGATAATAGTGAAATCCCTGCAACTCCGTGGACATAGGCAAATTGCCGAACCACGTAAATATTATCTTGTGCATGTGATTGTTTTTCTTTGACGTGTGTTTTCTCTATTTTTTGTTTCTCAAAGGTTGGAATTTCGGTTGAATTCCCTATAACTGGTATCAGATCCTAAGGTTAGGTTTAAGTGGGAGCAATGGCAGAAGAAGCAGGAAAGGCGTCTGGAATATAAAAGTTTGATGGCACAGACTTCGCATATTGGAGGATGCAGATTGAAGATTATATCTATGGGATGAAATTGCATCTGCCTCTTTTGGGGACAAAACCTGAGGCTATGAAGGCTGATGAATGGGCTCTTCTTGACAGACAGGTACTGGAAGTTATCAGATTAACTCTGTCTAGGTCTGTTGCACACAATGTTGTAAAGAAAAAGACCACAACAGATTTGATGAAGGCTTTATCTGGTATGTATGAAAAGCCGTCAGCAAATAACAATGTGCATTTGATGAAGAAACTGTTCAATTTGAAGATGGCAGAAAACGCATCAGTAGCACAACATCTGAATGAATTTAACACTATCAAAAATCAATTGTCATTTGTAGAAATTTGATTTTGATGATGAGATTCGTGCTCTGATCGTCTTGGCTTCTTTGCCAAACAGTTGGGGGGCAATGAGGATGGCAGTAAGCAATTCTACAGGAAAGGAAAAGTTCAAGTACAATGATATATGAGATTTAATTATGGCTAAGGAGATTCATAAAAAAGATGCAAGTGAAACCTCAGGATCTGGTTCTGTCCTAAACCTTGACACAAGAGGTAAAAGTAATAACAGAAATTCAAATCTGGGCAGACCAAAATCCAGAAATTCTAATCGGAATAGAAGTAAATCTAAATCAGGTCAACAGGTACAATGTTGGAATTGTGGGAAAACAGGTCACTTTAGGAACCAATGCAAAAGTCCTAAGAAGAAGAATGAAGATGATTCCACTAATGCTGTAACAAAAGAGGTACAGGATGCATTACTTCTTGCAGTAGACAATCCACTTGATGATTGGGTTTTGGACTCAGGAGCTTCGTTTCATACCACTCCACACCTAGAAATCATACAAAATTATGTTGCAGGTGATTTTGGTAAGGTGTATTTGGCTGATGGTTCAACCTTGGATGTTGTAAGTATGAGAGACGTCCGGATATTGTTGCCCAATGAATCTGTTTGGTTACTGGAGAAGGTTCGACATATTCCTGACCTGAGGAGGAATTTGATTTCTGTTGGACAACTTGATGATGAAGGAAATGCAATACTATTTGTTGGTGGTACTCGGAAGGTTACAAAGAGAGCTAAAGTATTGGCTCGTGGAAAGAAGACTGACACTCTCTATATGACCTCAAGTCCAAGAGACACAATTGCAGTTGTTGAAATAAGTACTGATACAAGCCTATGTGTTGAAATAAGTACTGATACAAGCCTATGGTACTGCAAACTTGGCCACATGAGTGAGAAAGGAATGAAGATGCTGCAGTCAAAAAGGAAACTACTAGAATTGAAGTCCGTTGATTTTGACATTTGTGAAAGCTGCATCTTAGGAAAGCAGAAAAGGATGAGCTTCTTGAAAACTTGCAAGACACCGAAGGTTGAAAAATTGGAGTTAGTACACACTGATTTGTGGGGGCCTTCTCCGGTTGCATCCCTTGGAGGTTCAAGGTACTACATCACTTTCATTGATGACTCAAGCAGAAAGGTCTGAGTTTATTTTCTGAAAAATAAATCTGATGTATTTGAAACTTTTAAGAAGTAGAAGGCCATGGTTGAGACAGAAACAGGTTTAAAAGTAAAATGTTTGAGGTCAGATAATAGAGGAGAGTACATAGATGGAGGGTTCAGTGAGTATTGTGCTGCACAGGGAATTAGGATGGAGAAGACCATTCTTGGGACACCACAGCAAAATGGTGTGGCTGAGCGCATGAAGAGAACTCTCAATGAGCGTGCCAAGAGTATGAGGTTGCATGCTGGACTACCAAAAACTTTTTGGGCTGATACTGTTAACACTGCAGCTTACCTGATAAACCGAGGAACATCAGTTCCTATGGAGTTCAGACTTCCTGAGGAGGTTTGGAGCGGTAAAGATGTAAAGTTTTCACATTTAAAAGTTTTTTGTTGTGTTTCTTAAGTTCATATTAATTCTGATGCTCGTAGTAAACTTGATGCAAAGTCTAAAATATGTTTTTTCATTGGCAATGGTGATGAGAAATTTGGCTATAGGTTTTAGGATGAACAAAACAGGAAAATCATCAAAAATAGAAATGTAATATTTAATGAACAGGCAATGTACAAGGACAGGTCAACTGTAGTGTCAGATGTTACAGAGATAGATCAAAAGAAGTCTGAGTTTGTTAACTTAGATGAATTGAATGAAAGTACTATCCAAAAAAGGGGTGAAGAAGATAAGGAGAATGTAGATTCACAAGTAGATCAGAGTACACCTGTAGCTGAAGTCCGCAGATCTTCCAGGAACATTAGACCTCCACAGCGTTATTCACCCGCTTTAAATTATCTCCTGTTGACTGATGGTAGTGAGCCAAAGTGTTATGATGAAGCCTTGCAAGATGAGAATTCAAGCAAGTGAGAGTTAGCCATAAAGGATAAGATGGATTCCTTGTTGGGGAATCAGACATGGGAACTAATTGAATTGCCAGTAGGAAAAGAAGGCTTTGCACAACAAGTGGATATACTGAATAAAGAATGAGCATGATAGTAGCAAATGTTACAAGGTCAGATTAGTTGTTAAAGGGTTCCAGCAGAAGGAAGGCATTGAATACACAGAGATATTTTCTCCAGTTGTAAAGATGTCAACAATTAGATTGGTGCTGAGAATGGTGGCTGCAGAAAACTTACATCTTGAGCAGTTAGATGTGAAGATGGCATTCCTTCATGGTGACTTGGAGGAAGACCTTTACATGATTCAGTCAGAAGTGTTCATTGTTCGGGGACAAGAGAATCTAATCTGCAAACTGAGAAAGAGCTTGTATGGCCTAAAACAAGCTCCTAGACAGTGGTACAAGAAATTTGACAGTTTTATGCATAGAATTGGGTTTAAGAGATGTGAAGCTGATCACTGTTGCTATGTTAAGTTTTTTGACAATTCTTACATCGTATTACTATTGTATGTGGATGATATGCTTATTGCAGGGTCTTACATTGAGGAGATTAATAATCTGAAGAAGCAATTGTCAAAATAGTTTGCAATGAAGGATTAGGGAGCTGCAAAGTAAATCCTTGGTATGAGAATCATTAGAGACAAGACTAACGGTACATTGAAACTTTCACAGTCAGAGTATGTGAAGAAAGTTCTCAGCAGTTTCAACATAAATAAAGCTAAACTAGTGAGCACACTCTTGGGTAGTCATTTCAAACTGAGCAAAGAACTGTCACCGAAGACAGAAGAAGAAAGGGACTATATGAACAAGATGCACTATGCCTCAGCGATTGGCAGCTTGATGCATGCTATGGTGTGTACAAGATTAGACATTGTACATGCAGTGGGAGTTGTGAGCAGATTCATGAGTAGGCCTGGAAAGCGACATTGGGAGGCAGTCAAGTGGATTCTGAGATATCTGAAGGGTTCATCAAATACATGTCTTTACTTCACAGGTGCAAGTTTGAAACTGCAAGGTTATGTAGATGCTAATTTTGCTGGTGATATTGATAGTAGAAAGAGTACTACTAGGTTTGTATTTACTCTGGCTAGTACAACTATATCATGGGTTTCAAATCTGCAAAAGATTGTTACTTTGTCTACTACAGAAGCTGAGCATGTTGCAGCAACTGAAACTTAAATGGAGATGATTTAGCTACATGGTTTCTTAGATGAATTGGGTAAGAAACAGGAGATGGACATTCTACACAGTGACAGTCAGAGTGCAATTTTTCTTGCTAAAAATTCGGTTTTTCATTCAAAGTCGAAACATATACAAATAAAATACCACTTTATCCGGTACCTTGTTGAAGATAAGCTGGTAATACTTGAGAAGATATGTGGATCTAAGAACCCGGCAGACATGTTGAGTAATGGTGTCACTATTGAGAAGCTGAAATTGTGTGCAGCTTCAATTGGCCTTCTAGCTTGAGGACAAGAGGATGAGTTGCAGGGATGAGGTATTGTTTTTGGAGGATAGCGGCTGATGTTGGTGATTGAACTAGTCTCCAAGTGAGAGATTTGTTAGGCTTTGTGGAGCCTAATTTATGTTTGATCTGGTTGACGACCAGACCCAACCTGACCCGAATAATATTGCATGGTTTTTTAATGGGAATTTTTCCAGAGGCTTAGTCTCCTTGATAATAGTGAAATCCCTACAAATCCGTAGACGTAGGCAAATTGCTAAACCACGTAAATACTATCTTGTGCATGTGATTATTTTTCTATAATGTGTGTTTTCTCTATTTTTTGTTTCTCACAGGTTGGAATTTCAGTTGAATTCCCTATACTTCATATCACCCCATTAATCTTCAGAGGCATTACAAGGGGGGCATTTAAGCCACCATTGAAGACCCCCAACGGCTAGAAAAGCAAAGCCCTAAATAAACTACATCAAACCTCAAACAAAGGTATAGACACATCATAATATTCTCAGTCCTTATCAACATTTTCTCTCTAATACATTTGACTTTGTCATCAAAAGCTCATTGACTAGCACCATGCCGGTAACCTTTCCGAAGACAAACCCGCTACTAGTCTTGTGCAAGGATATAAAGTTAACTCTCCATACCCTATCTGGACGAACTTATCAACTGACGAATTTGGTTTCATCAATGGGCGACACAATTTTTTGATTTGGTGTCTTCAGAATTCTTTTTTCTACTTGTAACAAATTCTTGATTGCAAAACTTATTTTCATATATTCATCTTCTTCGTCTCACTGCCCAAAAGCTTCATCTGTATGATCAAATCTCCAACCTCCTCCCATTCTCCCTAGACATAATTTTCCTCCTCATTTCGTTTTCTCTTCTTTCTCCTAATACCCACAAACCCGAATACCCAGTTATATATCTATTATCTTCATTAACCGACTTTAGCGATGGTTGGATCTGTCGGCATTAGGTGATTTTGCTTGTGAGTTTGGTTGTAGTGGGTGATTTTGTGCAAGCATTGGGTCTGCATAATGGTAAAGCCAACTCTTGTTCTTGGCATAACTCTTGCTTTAATATATATATATATATATATATATATATTTAATTGGATTGCATTTTGATGAAGGAATTGCTAGCATTGGTGATGTGATGAATTTTTACAATGAGTTTTTGTTGAGGTGCTTTGTATTTGAGATTGAAGTTTGAATCTATAGTCCATCATGTGTTTATGAAATGTTTGTATTTGGGTGAGAGTAATTAGTTTTGCAAGCTTGGCATCCTCCCCATCAAAGCTCACATTCGCTTTCCTGCTACTTAAAGAAAAAGTTTGGTTAAAGCAAAGAGTAATTAAAAATAAGGATAAATTGTAAATTTCACCCCAAAAGTTTTGGGGTGTTTTGATTTTATATCCTAAAATCTCAAAATTTGAATTTTACCTCTCGAAATTTGGAGTATTTGAATTTTACACTCTGACGTTTCAGAATTTAGATTTTATTCCATAAATTTTGGAGGTGTTTAGATTTCACATTTACAAATTCTCAAATTTTAGGGTGTAAAAATAAAATATTCTCAAACTTTAGAAAGTAAAATCCAAACAACTTTAAAATTTACAGTAGAAAATCCAAATTCTAAAACGTCAGCGTATAAAATCCAAACACCCCCCAAATTTCAGATGGTAAGATCTAACTTCTGAAATTTCAGGGTATACAATCCAAATACCTCAAACTTTAGGGGTGTAATTTGTAATTTATTCTAAAAATAAAATAAAATTTTTGATATTTTTTGCCAAACAAGTTTCTAATTTTTTATTTTCTAAAACACTTAAAAACAGTTTTAAGCTTTTCATTAAGTATCTGTTTGGATACAGATGAAAACTCCCGTGTCTATGTTTTTGCCTTTTTTTTTTTTTACCAATGCCTCTTGCACTGTTCATGGGAGAGTGAACAGTAATTTAAAAATAATTTTTATTATTTTTAATTTTTAACAAAATAAACAGTATCCAAACACACCCTAAATCTTATTTAATTTTAAATAACCTGTGCCCAAAAAACAAATAAATGAAGGCCGAAAGGGAAACATTACCTAGTCATGAGAGAGTATGACATCATGTTTGTACCACTAGGTTGTATTTATTAGGAGAGGAAAGTCCGTATGTATTGAATGAATAAATGTACCAGTACGTAAATTCAACGGTAAACAGTGAAATGGGTATCTGAAAGTCTGAACAAAAAACTGAGCAAATTGTACTGTTTGTGGTGACCAGTCGTAGGAAAACCACGTGTGTACAAAAGACACGTACAGTGGCCTCACACCTCCTCGTTCCTTTGGCACTGCAACGAGGTATAGCTGGCGGCGACGACCACCATTACTTTCACTCACACGCTCACATACACACACAAACACGCGCGCACACACAGTCACTCACATTTTAGTATTTTACACTTGAGACACAGAGAAACACAGAGAGAGAAGTAGTGGACAAAGGGGGCAAAGTGTAAAGCTGAGACCCACTTAGTGTAACACCCCCCGAGAGTCCCGCGCTACTAGCAGTGGGGGCCAATTATATAGGGAGATAGCTTAAGATTAGATGTTCTTTTTCTTTTTAATTTTCTGAAGGGACTGGACATTTCTATTGTTCCAGAGACACATGGAGGGTACTTACTACTACCCCTCCCCATCTTCAGTTGTCATTCAATGCAGTCACTACTCACTAGTCAGTCATCTCTCCTCTCACAGTCCAGTGATATTACTGTGAATCTATCTGTGCTTGCTCTTCGCCTCTTCCCCATGCAGAGTCTGGGTACTATTCACAGTCACTCCTTGCTTGTTTTTCGCATGTCACTCACAGCCTCACATGTCACACCCCTATTTGCAAGCTAGAATCGATATTAGACAATTGAAGTTCATCATTGGGGGATATATGAGCTTTGATTTTTCACCGTAAGTACTTGAGTTTGAGACTTTGAGCATCACTAATTAAGTAGAATGGGTAGGCTAAGTTCAAGATTAAAACACTCTTATGTTTGGCCCAAGTGTAGGGACACTCATACGGATTACAGAGCTGTCTCATTTAACAGTTTATAAATACTATATATATATATATATATATTTTTTTTTTTGGGGAAAAAGAGTTCATTTAAGCCTCTCAAGTATAGAGTTTTAATAGTTGAGGTTTTGCTATATAGAGTTAATTGAAAACCTGTTTTTTTTTTTTTTTTTTTAGTGTTTGAAGTGTTTAACAAATTATAATGAATAATGTTATAAAATTTTAGATTTATGAAGAAAAATTATGATTGTACATCCACCTGTGAAAATTGATCCACTTGCTCAATCATCAACTCAAATTGACCTAATCCTTTCTTTTCGGTTTTGAGACCAATGGTAGGTGGCGGTGGACCGAGTTCAGCAAGAACCGATGAACTTGGTTCAAGTGTCGATTTTCATGAATTGAAATTCAATTAAACCGGCCTAACTGTCCAACGAAGACATAAGGGAATTCTAGACTAGGTGGGGATGTAGCGATTTCCGCCCCATCGCCCTTTGTTGTCCATCATTGTTGACTTTGATCAGATCAATGAATCTAGTTGTCACACATGGAAGATTGAATGGTCGAGATCAACTACAATTTCTACTATTCTCCACATACCCAGATGATCAAGTCAAGTTCTGGTTTAAGCCTTAAACTGACTCAACTTGACCTATGAATAGGCCCAGCACAAACATCAAATTGATGAGTTTTTTCTTAAGTGCTCAAAATTTCAACTTTAGTTTTAAAGTTGTTTTTAACTCTAACAGCTACCTTAAAGTTTTTTTTTAATCAAAATTATTAAGCGTTAGATAATTTATGCCAAAAAAAATTTATGGCTCTTAAAGTTAACACAGTAATACACAACCAAATGCACTCGAATATTATGTTTGATTAAAAGGAAAGGAAGAGAAGGGAAGAGAAGAGACTCATTGTTAATTTTTTAAAATAAATAATTAAATATACATAAGAGCATACATAAATCGGAATCCAATAAGAGCATTATTATTGGTGGTGCTAAAAAGCCATATTGTTATTTTTAGCACCACCAATTACAAAACTGAAGCTACATTGGTGGAACCAAAGCCAAATAATTTGGCTTCTCAACTATAGTGCACAACTACTTTTGGTTGTGCACTATAGCTCAAATGTAAAAAAAAATATGTATATATATATATATATATTTTATTGGGTCTTCTCTTTTTTTCTCTCTCCAGTCTTCTCTTTTTCTCTCCAACACCACCCCTTATCTCCCTCTCAACTGAATCAAGCCCTTCTTCTCTTCATGGTGCCACCTAGGTTCGTTGAGATTGCCAATGTGGATTCGTGGTGGTGGTTCAATGTAGGTTCGTGGTGGTGAGCAGGTGTGCGTTCATGGTGTGGGTCAGCTGGGTGGGTTTGTGGTGGTGGGCTGGTGTGGGTTAGGTTTGTCTAGGTTTGTGTGGTTGGGTGGTTTGGATTGGTGGTTTTAGTAGTGGTGTGGGTTGTTGCTAGGATCGGTGGCTAGGTTGTTGCTGTTGTGGTTGAAATCAGGTCATTGCTGTTGTGGGTGGATTGTTATGGTAGGTTGTGGGTGGGTTGTTGAGGTGGGTTTGTGGTGGTGGTGGTGGTGGTTGTTATTGTTGTTTTTTTTTTTTTTTTTTAATCAAAATTGTGGTGGTAGATTTTTGGGTGTTGATTTTTGGGTTTTCCGTGATTTTTGGGTGTTTATTTTTGGTTTTTTATTGGGTGTTGATTTTTGGGTTTGCCTTGATTTGTGATGGTTGTGGGTTGTGATTTGTCGTGGCAATGGTTTTAGTGGTGGTAGATGTGACCAGCAGTGGTGTAGGTGTGTTGTTTGTTCTCAAATAGGGAGAGGAAGAGAGAGAGGGAAAGAATAAAAAATAATATTTAAATGAAGTAGTTAAAAAAATAAAACTATTAATGTTGGGTGTGTTGTGAAATGGTAAGTTAAAATAGATAAAATAACTTTTTATAATATCAAAAAGCTAAAAATTTACTTCCATCAATGTTGCAAGAAAGGCTAAAGCCCGTTTGATACGTGTGTTTAAATAATAATTTTTAATTTTTTTTTAAATACATATAGATAAAAAAAGTATATAAAAATACGTGTAAATATTATTTAAAAATTAAAAATATGTGTTTAAATACATGTAGTGAACATGCCTTCAACCTCACTTATTCACATTGGACGTGGGTACAACAGTTTGTGAGGTTTAACTAGGATAATGCTCATCATTTTCTGAACAAGGATAATGCTCATCATTAGAGCAATATGCAATGGAGAAACTTTCACATCCAAATTTTTTTAAAATAAAAACATTAACAAACTCGGCTTACTATCAATGGAGAATGCAAGACCACATCATCATGGACCTTCAGCGACATTCTCTGCTAGCTAGTATTAAAATGAAAGTAAAAATGCATGTGAGTCATTCATGTAATACACGATTGTTATCATTCTTACCTAACCGAATACCGTGGCAAGTTCTCATCCTAACACCATGGGGCTTGAGTTGAGTTTCCTCTACAGTTTAGCTGTCTATTATTGGGGTTTGCCTTTTGCCAATCACATCACCATCTTCTCATATCATCATCATATGAATGAGCTGTTCCTGTCATGTCACTTAGAAAACTAGAAAAAGAGAAAGAAATTTGTGCGTACACTTGAAAATTGTACTAATTCTACCCCAAAAAATATATATAATTGTGGATTTGTCAATTTTTTAAAAAAAAAAATGGTAAAAGTAAGACATCATAAACCTTAATTTGTGGGTTTGGGAACCGACCTGGATCCAATGGTTTTATGGGATTGAGACACACAATTTTTACCACTACACTTTTTAAACTTTTTAATTTTTTTTACTTCTTTTAACCTTTAACTCAATCGGTTTTATGCATTGAAATTGTTGAAATGTGAACATGGATCAAACACTTCACGTGTCCATATTGCAATGAATCTAAAACACAAAAACATTAAACTAAATTCTTGTCCTTAATTTGGATTTGTGCATACATTGGGATTTGTTTTTATCTTTTTTTTTTTTTTTGAAAATCAGGCTCAATTAATGAAAATTTAGGTGAAAATTTTGTTGTTTTTCTGTTTTTTTTTTTTTAAATAATTTCGGTAGTTGAAAAATGAAAAATTTAAACCATAAACGTATTTATTGAAAGCATAATGAGGTATCAATTGAGTTACAAAATTTTTTAAAGTATAGTTTTTTTATTAAAAAAATTTATTTTAGGTACATTTTTTTTTTCCAAATAACCTCATTTTTAAAAAAAGTGAAGAATAAATTATACTTATAAGACATGTCATAAATAACGAAGGGTATTATAGCTTTGGCACTATGTCACTTTCTATTTAACCTTAGATCTAAGCCTTACTTTTTATTGGGAGTGTGCACATGCAGCTTTAGTAGAATGTATCAACGTAATATATTTTATGTCCGTTTGTATATATATATATATATATATATATATTATATATCTGTGTGTGTGAACTGTGAAGTGGGTTATATTTAACTTAATTAGTAAAGTTTTTTATTTTCAAATAAAAAAAAAATCTAAGATTCAATCCCTAGTTATACAATTGATGATATAACATTTAAAAAGTTACACTTTGTCCACCTAAAAGTTCATTACATTTTTTTAAGAGAATTTAATGAGGTTTTCTTTTTTTTTTTTGGAGTTGACTTTTCAAAAAACTTGACTTAAACATGTGATTTTTTTTTAAAAATAATTTTTTTTTCTTGTTTTTTACCTTTTTACTAAGGAATTAACTTAAGTGCAACTTTTTAAACCACACGGAGTTAACTATTTTGACCTAAATTACTATAATTAATAATTATTTCATCATATCACGGTGCACTTTTAGCGTGATAATCACTTCCTAAGTACAAAATTTTTGCGTGGTGGGAGGCAATGACCGAGATTTAAGTCTTAAAAAGGGAGTTTCACGCACATATACAATTAGATTAAGTTAGAGTCTAATTTTTATTTTGTATAAAAAATAATAATTATCCTATCATTCTTTAGATTTAAGGAGCGTTGATAAAAGAAAAGAAGAAGTTTATAAGAAAGAGAGAAACGGAGAAAAAAGAAAAAATTAGAAATGGAGGGAAAGGATTCAGTATTCTCCTTGACGCTGATCTGTTTGACAGATGATTTTCATGGATCCTTCAAAATCAAGTTCAAATTAAATAGGATAAAAGAAGATGAAGAGGGGTTCTCCACAAGAATTAATAGAGACATAAGTAAATAAAAGAGTCAAAGCCTTTTGTTGATTGAGCCTTCTAATACATATATTTTATAGTGGATTTTGGTTAAAATTAAGGTAGATATGGAGTTTTTTTTTTTTTTTGATGAAAAGGTAGATATGGAGTTGGTACTTGGTAGGACTAAGTTATATTTTGCTATCTTAATAGTTTAGTTTCTAAGTTGTGTGAAGTTGCTTCCACTATTCCTAAATTCTCAAATATTGGTATCCGCATTTCCGCTTTTGCAATAAATTGCATCAGAGCTCAAGATTTGATGCTAATATAATTTAGAGAAGATGGTTTTTAGTACATTTTTGCAATTGATTCGATATAGACATGTTGAATTTCGCTTTAGTTGTGAAAGAAATGCTCGTCTTGTTTGGATAGAGTTTGATTATATGAAATGTATGATGTATCGTTAATACGTTATTGTGATAGAGAATGAGGATCATTTCATAGAATGTATATTCTAGTAAATCTCGCATCGCTTAAAATAGTGATAAATTTTAGTTGGAGTAATATATATATATATATATATATAGGCATTGTTATTTAGGATTTAAGGATAAGCCAAAGTTGGACTTTAAATGAAGCGAATCCTCCTATATAGAGAATAATTTGGTGGTTCTTTATGGACGAAAAATGTCTAGACCTTGAGACTGAAAGATGCCTGCATGTATAAGTTAGTTGTGTATTGGATATAATGTAATTTGAAAGTGTGTGATGGATAGGATAGGACTAAGGTTTGTTTGAGTATGCAAAGATTGTAAATTTGGTTTGAAAGTGTTAGGATTTTTAGTGTTTGGCTAATTAATTCCATGATATTTACTTCTAATAAATTTTAAGTTTATTGCTGTAATTTTTTTATTGTAAAAGTGGGTTGAGTCCAGGCCAAAAATTGCTCAAAGATCACAAAGTTTTGATATGCTCTAGATAAGGACTTGATACTCTCTTGTCCTATATACGTTGATCAAAAATGGATTTTTGAGTGAATCTTGCTACATTATGCAAGAAACTGGGCATCCAGGTCTTCAAAAGAATCAAAATGGACATAAATTTGACCCAATTTGGATTTGAAATGAGTTAGATATGACCGTTTGAATATGACATAGTTATGTTGAATTTGATAATCTGGCTTAAGAAAGAATAAACTTCAGTCAAGCAAAATTGCGATATGAAAAAATTTGATTCTATTGGAAAAATGGTTTGGTTGCAGTTTTAATCTTATTTTGTACTCATATATAAAGGAGCTTATGCAAGATGTTTAAAGGCTAGAAAGAGGCTATACTAGTCTTAGATAGATCTTAATTATTTTTTTCTTTCTTCCTAACTCTGTCTCGTGAGTACATAAGATAGCTTTCTTGAGAAAATCGTTCTAGTTTGTATCCATACGTGTGATCAAAAGATTGAATCCATGGAGACTACATCAAATCTTTATGCAGTCTTGGAGCGACCAAGAGATTAGTTGGCAGTTAACGTAATGACTTGTGGTAGCAAGTAATGTTAAAGGCACAAGGTAAGAATCTACAGTTGCTTGTAGAAGCAGGAAACTTGGGTATTTAGTATGACCATGTGTACAAGAAGTCAGATGAGTAACATATGTACCAAAACAACTTTCAATAGTGAACTTGTTTAGTTGCCTATAGTGTTTTTACCATTTTGGGTATTCACTCCATGGATAAATCTTTTAACTTGAATCTTGGCTAAATAATACATAATTTAGGCCTTGAATATGTTAGGTTCTAAAGATTTAGGATTAAATGTTTAGATCTCTAATTTGTATGTGTTGGCAAACCGAGAACAAAACTTGTCTAGTGTATGTGTTAGGCATTGCTCAAAGGTATATGTTTCAAGGTTCAAGTTTGAGCTAACTACAGAAAAGAAGAGTCAGAATCTGCCAAGCTCTATCTATCGAAAATTAGATCCGACCGATCGAGAATCGCAGAAATCATCTACAGAATTTTAAAACAAGGTCCAAGCTCACGAAAACGTTTAGGGTTTCAATCCAACTTGTCTACATATAAAAGGGAAACCCTAGTTACATTTTGAAGACCTTTGAAAGACTTGTGTTTTACTTTGAAAGGTGTTGTACCTTCTAACTACACAAGCGTCTACCGGAGTAAGATCTACAATCAAGCATTGGTAAAACCTAGTTGCTGCTACAAAGATCAACAAGTGAAGGTGGTCTAAAACATTTGAGTGGGATCTTAAAGTCACAAGCGTGGGTGCTTGTCAACAGTAAGTCCTAGAAGAGAAGGAGTCCGTGGATTCAAAACTTGCACGTGGTCGTGTCAGTAAGTTACTACTTGAGGTAGCAATAGATTTAGGGTTAAATCTGATTGTAAAAACTTAGATTCTCTTATAGTGGATTTACTTTATCTTAAGGATTGCTAGGTCAAATCCTCCCTAGGTTTTACCTTGAGACGATTTATTTCATTGGTTTTCTTGAGTCATTATATTGTGGTGTTATTTACTTTCCGCTGCTTTGCATGATATGATTTATTATTGTTTAACCTAAATCTGAATAATTAACCTAAATAATCACTTGGTTAATATATTAGGTTAAACAATCTGCTTTAAGGGGTTTAAACAAACAAACCGAATAATTTATAAAAAATTGCAGTAAACCATTGTAGTAGTCTAAACAGTATTTGTTAGAGAGGAAGAGTGTGAATTGTGAAAATTGGCTGGATGTTTGTGATTCATATATTTGATAGTTAATTTTATTTGGTGTTGTACATGAATGTAAGAATTAATTGATTGAACTACATTAAATCTTGTTTTATTGCGTGTTGGTTTTATTTTTTATTCTTGAAAATGTATTTCCACTAGTACATAAGCATCACTTTCTGCCAATTCCGTACCAATTACCTCCACCAAACTATCATTATCCGCTACATTAGAACTTTGTTGCATGGGGGGGTAAGTCACTAGTAATCATGAATTGGTATTATGCACTATACATCCACATTACTTGTTTGGGAAACCAATCAATTTTATTTATAAGTATCCAAGAAGATAATGTTGAGCTTGTGATTCACAAATTTGTGACTTGTAAGTTACAAGCTACGTGGAATCAGATCACCCATGTACTTAATTAGGTTCGCAAGATCAATTTGGATTATTGATTTATTATGATCCTAGCTCTCTCCAGCTGCTTGGCATTTTTAATGTAGCAAAAGCAGAGTTAAAACAACTGGCATTTGCTTTATTAGGTAAAACATTCCTCTTTGTGTCTACAAATCAACAAGGAAAGTGATTTAATGGTCATAAGCAACTTAGTCAACAAAGGCTCCTTTTTTATAAAGGAAAAGACTGATGATTTAATCACTTTAATAGGGGGAAACAGTATTAAGCACTAAAGTATTGACTATAGCCTGGGACGAGATCGTAGCACCATATAATTAAAGCTTTAAGAGTTTGATTTGATGGTGAGCGGTAGAGTAATTTAGTGTAATAAGAAAGATGAAGTCCATTAAATAAAAATATCATGTTTTTCCTAATTAGTCTTTGTCAAGGTAGGATCAATTTTACCATTTTAAGCATTTTATTTTGAGTGGTGTTACTGTAGGTGGGGGTGTTCAGAAAGATGAGAATCGCAGTAAGAATTCCAACCCAACTGGGCAAGTTTGTTTTGTTACTCAGCTCCACGAGTTACTCCTAGAACTCAGCCTTGGTGCCTTATATCGGTGTGCATAAAACCCACTAACTCAATGAAACCAATTTTCGGGTTGGCGGGTTGGGTTGGGTTGAAATTTTATTTTGAGTTTTGGATCAGGTTTTGGTTGTTAATTTTTTCAACCCATCTGACCAAATTCAACCCACTAAATGTATAAATTTATTTTATTACCTTTATGTTAATTTTTTTAGTGTGATTTATTATGATATTTTGCGAATTAGTTTTGGTGAATTTGAAATATAATTTAAGCATATTATATAAATTGTAATAATTTATTAAAAAAATGGTTTAAATAATTTATAAGCCCCCAATTTTTGACAAGGCATAAAACATGTATGTACAACTCATCAACCCAACTCAATCCAACTCGACCTAACCTATATGGGTTGGGTTGGGTCGGTTTCTACTACACATGTGATGGATTTGGAATTTCTCAACCCAATAAGGTCACGTTAGATTTAAAAAAACCCTCTAACCTAACTTGTGCACACCCTTAGTGCCATATAGAACTAGCTTATCATTTTCATTTATGATATAATTTATATTTCGTTTCCTTTATGGTTTGGTTTACCTCACTTTTGTTTTGTAAGCTTTGCAATTGATGCAAGTATAATTTCATTTAAATTTATTTTTTTTTATTTTTTTTTGGCTTGACTTAATTATAGTTTACTCCAATCTTTTGCTTAGATCGATAAGCTTTTTTTTTTTTTTTTAATTAATCTAAAATTCCTTGGTCTTATGTTTAAATCTCTTATTTCAAATTACCTCACTTTCAAAAATTCAACTATTGTCATGAGATTCACATTCATTAAACTCAAATTAATAAATATTGTTAGGTTCTAAAAGTTTAAACAATTGCCAAATTGTGAACACAAACTTATCTAAATATAGATCCTAGAGTCTATAGATGTTATTAGACAATGCTCAAGGTGATACAAGTCAAGATTCAAGAATATACAAGTTGCTGAAAGAAGAATTCGATGCCTGGTTCGATCAATTGAAGAACAGGCTTGACCGATCGAGAGTCGTATCTGCAGAATTTTAATTAAGCCCAAACAGCAGTTCAAGCCCAAAAAGGATTAGGGTTTCAAATCTACTTTTTCTAGTATATAATGGAAACCCTAAACACGTTTTTAATAAGGCTTTTCAGAGAGAGAAGAATGTATCTCTTTTGTATCTAGGGTTTTGTACCCAAAAAGTTTTCTCATATCTTCTACCGGTGCTATTTTTTGAAGAATCTCGAGATTCGGTGTTGTAAAAGTTGTTACATTCTTTAGTCATCAAAAGTACTGATGATCTAAACCTTCAAGGGTGGTCTTGGAATCACAAACAGGAGAGTTTATGTTATTAATCACAAGTGTGGGTGCTTGTGTTGCAAAGGCCCAATAGAGAAGGAGTCCGTGGATTCGGAGCTTGCACGTGGTCGTGTCAGTAAGTTCTACATGTGGTAGCAATATGATGTTAGTGGTCTAAGTCTTATTGTAAACTTCGATTCTTTATAGTGGATTTGTTTTTTACCTTGAGAATAGTTAGGTTAAATCCTCCCCAGGTTTTTTACCGGTTTGGTTTTCCTGGGTCATCATATCGTTGTGTTATTTACTTTTCCGTTGCTTTGCATGATATGATTGTTTTGTTTTAACTTAGATCTAAATAATAAGCCTAAGTATTCATTTGGTTAATTAATTAGGTTAAACAATCTATTTTACAAGGATCTAAAACCTAACAAATGGTATCTGAGCGGGTTAGCTCTTGTTTTTAGGTTTCTTGACCTAGAGTTGATCCTTGATCTCTATTATCATGGATAATTTTAAGTGTCTTACTGTTTTTTATTGTGATGTTTTGAATAAAAAGGACACTATTGTTTCAGTTGATCTTTTTGAGGCTTGTGAAATGAATTTGCAGGATTTAAGTCTTTCTCATAAAATTGGTGTAATCCCTCAAATACACTCTGCTTCTCATGGATTTTCACCTACAAAGCCGAAGACTCGTGCTATATGGGTGAGAAAAAACTTGCTAAGGTGAGTGTTGTTCACTTGTCTCTGATTTAATTCTTTCAATTGTTTGTGGACATGTTTTGTTTTTGTTTTTCGTTGTTTTTTTTTTTTTAGGTTGTTTTTTATTAAAAAAAGATCAAAAAACATTGAAAATTTTCAAAAAGTCAAAAATATTTTATTTTGTGTTTAGTTTTATTTTTCTTGAGAATTACATGAATTATGATCTCTCTCTTGATTGAGAACATTCTTAACATTGTGGAGAAACTTGAATAGTATGTGTTGCTCAACTAAGTGCATGATTATTTTGAGATAAATATGATTTTGTATGAGTATGTACTAGTTTGTATATGTACTCATGGGTTAATTAAGAAATTGATATTTCTTGTTTGTGTACCCTCTATAGCTTAGTTTAGCACTATCATGCATTGCTTTTGCATTGTTCATTTAGCATAATGTGTGCTTTTTATTTTTGGTCATAAAAATTTTGAAAATTTAAAAGAGATTTTTTTTTTTTTTTTTTTTTTGTTTTGTGTTTTGTGTTTTGTGTTTTGTATTACACATCATGAATGTGTAGTTAAGGTTGGCCTATGAAGTTTACATTTCATGCCTATGTACCTTGTTTAGCTTAGATGAGCTTATTTTCTAAGCACTTTGCTAGTTTGTGCTATGTAGTGCCTATTTGTGTGAGTGTTTATAGTGGTTGTTCAAATGTACTTGATTTTAAAGTCACATTCTTTTGATTATAAGGACTAAAAAATTCTAAGAGAAATGCATAAATAACTATCTCACCACTGTTTACTAGCCAATCATGAATGCTTTAATGCATATCATAAGATTTAATACTCGAGAAAGTGTAGCACATGCACAACAAAAAAGTAAGGTGTTGCCTTAAAAGAAAAAGAAAAATTTGCATAAAATGTATAAGGCAAATATATATATATATATAGGGATAAAAGGCCCAAGAGTGGCCGTGGGCATTGTCCGAGGACGGTTTGTGATCCGAGGACAGTTAGACGATAGGGCAGACGTAAGAAGCAGGGCACCACGAGCAAACTATGACTGCGAAGGTTTGGGAAGGTAGTCCGAGGAGGAATGCCTCCTTGGCTAAGTAAAGCAGAGGTTAGAAGAATTGGTCCACCCTTAAGGGCGACACTTCAAAATGTTCTACTGATAAGAATAAACATCAAGGAAGCATAGGACAAAAGGAAGCTAAGAAAAATCTAAAGGAAAGCTGCTTCCACCGCATTGAATGCTCTGCAGCTAACCCTCTGGCTGCATTAATGTGGAGGTAATACTTGAACAGTGGCAAGCAGACTTACAGCTACTCCTAAAGACTTCAGAAATGTGCTGATGGGACAAGAACCAAAACCAACAACTTGACCTACACGTGGACGGTGGAGATGAAGAAGAAAGGGGTATATAATAGAGAAAGAAGCCCCACATTAGGGGAATCAAAGAATTGAGGGAAAAACACTGTAACAATAGGAACTAGACTTGTAATCAATCCAAAAGAAATATATATAAAAACTAATCTCCTCGGATTGTTCTGAGGACGATTTTCTTTGGGTAAAACTAGTTTTTCTTTACTTTCTCGTCATCTGGATCCACTGTAATTGTTAATCCAACTCATTAGAGTCTAATTTTCCAACCCACTTTCTACAAATTCATTGTATTGGACTTTTTGAGCCTAGATCCTATTACCTTTTGGGCTTAGGAACCAAATTGCGTCCTTACAATATACATGATTACAAGCTTGTTTTCTAGAAAATGTGAGAGTTATATGATGTAGCTTTTTAGGTGACAGTCACTTTCAAATTTATGTGATGAATAATGTAGAAATTTTGGTTGATTACTATCTACGTATCACCTTCTATGTATCTACCGCTCTTACTAGTTGCACACACATCACAAGTAATTCTTTGCTAAGCTTTGTACATGAGATTGTGTGTAAACTAGTGTGACCATCCAAGACTATACACTTTGTGATGTTTGATGCAAAATTCTTTGAGGGTTGGTCTAAATTATGTGTTTTGAAAAACTTTTGGAATCATTTACATGCATTTCATGTTATGAAAAATCTTTTGAAAAATGATTCTGTAGAACAATTTCTGGTTTTTCAAAAAAATTCTGTTTTTCGAGTCTCAATTGATCGAATGTGTTATTCGACCAGTCGAAATTTTTCAAGATTTTCAAGTCTGGCTTTTTCCAACTTCAATTTGTACCCGATCAATGCTCGACCAATCGAAACTGAAAAATATTCAGTTTCTAAGTTTTTTACCAAAAAAATTTTCATGCATCATTTGTATTTAGGATTCACATACATTGCACTATTTTCTGTATCCATCTTGCAATTTTGCAGATCTCTCATTGTTTTCACATATAACGTGCATACACTTTGCTAAATTGGGTACTCAACTTGATTTAAAAATTGATTGATTAATTTTTAAGTTATGTACTTTTTAGTATATGCTATTTTTTATATGTGAACTCTAGAAAATATTTTTCTTAAGAGATATGATAGATAATCAATGTGCAAATATTTTCTCTACTCATGCAACTGTTTATGTGTTACATAGTGTCAAGTTTGCTTTTATTGAAAGAGATAATTTTTTTCTTCAAGTGAATTCTCAACTTAGTTTTTTTTTTTTTTTTTTTTTAAGTTTGGTTTGTGTCTTTTTAGTTTTCCCAACCTTCTAAATTTTTCCCAAAACTTGTGTTGTTTTTTCCTATTTTTATAGGGGGGAAAAGTTTTTTTTTTTAACCTTTGTTGTTCTTAGAGGGAGTTGTTGCTCTTCATAGGGAGAGTTGCCTCTATTTTCTATAGAGCTAGATTCATTTGTTTCCTTGATTCTCTATTTTCTCTTGACTTTTATTGCGTATGTTTTCTATTTACTCTTTGTTTGAGTTGTCTTTGTCAATACGTGACAAAAAGGAGGAGAAGTAGAATGAAATGTGGGAATGTTTGTTTTGTTTAGGAGGAGTTGAAATTGTTTTTGAAATGGGGAGAAAATAAATTTTTTAAATGTATCTAACTTAGGGGGAGAGTTAGTTTGCATATTTGTTATTTGCTTTAGTTTGATTATTTATTGTTTATATGTTTTTCTTTCCACACATGCATTGATGTGTTCTTTTGAGTGTTTTCAGGAAAGACAGGTACATTCTGATCAAGACTTTCTACCTCTTATTGCAATTTCTAGGTTAGGAGTCTTAGATTGAGATTTTTGTTGTATTTTGGGCATTTTTATTGTATTGGGTTGATCTTGTATTTAAGCATTTCATATTGTATGTAAGTTTTGTCACGAATTGCCAAATGGGATTGTTAGGCTCTAAAAGTTTAGAACAATTGGAATCATGAACACAAACTTGTCTAGATATAGATCCTAGGGTCTATAGGTGTTATTAGACAATGCTCAAGGTGATACAAGTCAAGATTCAAGAATATACAAGCTGCTAAAAGAAGAATTCGAAATCTACCTGGTTCGATCGATCGAAGAATAGGCTCGACCGATCGAGAGTCGTATCTGCAGAATTTTAATTAAGGCCAAAGAGCTATTCAAGCCCAAAAATGATTAGGGTTTCAGATCTACTTCTTCTAGTATATAAAGGAAACCCTATGCACATTTTTAATAAGGCTTTTTCAGAGAGAGAAAAGTGTGCCTCTTTTGTATGTAGGGTTTTGTACCCAAAAAGTTCTCTCATATCTTCTACCGGTGTTATTCCTTGAGAAATCTTAAGATCCGGTGTTGTAGAAGTTGCTGTCTTCTCTAGTCATTAAAGGTGCTGAGGATCTGAACCTTCAAGGGTGGTCTTGGAGTCACAAACAGGAGAGTTTGTGTTTTTTATCACAAGTGTGGGTGCTTGTGTTGCAAAGGCCTAATAGAAAAGGAGTCCGTGGATTCAAAACTTGCACGTGGCCGTGTCAGTAAGTTCTACATGTGATAGCAATAAAATGTTAGTGGTTTAAGTCTTATTGTAAATTTCGATTCTCTATAGTGGATTTTCTTTTTACCTTGAGGATAGCTAGGTTAAATCCTCCCCAGGTTTTTTACCGATTTAGTTTTCTTAGGTCATCATATCATTGTGTTATTTACTTTTCAATTGCTTTGCATGATATGATTGTTTTGTTTAAACCTAGATCTAAATAATAAACCTAAGTATTCACTTAGTTAATTAATTCAGGTTAAACAATCTAGTTTACAAGGATCTAAAACCTAACAATGAGATACACTAATCTAGTAATTTTTAGAAAGTGAGATAAATATAAATTAAGTAAAATCCCAATGGCAAGATAAATATGGATGAATTGTTTGTATAAAGCAATTAATTTTGTTGCTATGGTGCATGAAACGTCAAACCAAAGAGCCATTATCGAAAGCAAGTAAACATATCGTAGATTATGTTTACGCTTAGCTTGTTTAATAATTGAGCCTAAATTTCAATTTAAATTTGGTTTTTTTGCTAAATAAGTGAACATAAACAAATATTTTTTCAAGCTAAACTCAAGTTATTCTTAAACAACTTAGTTCATTCATAAGTTTAGTTTGTTGGCGTTTGGGAAGAGGGAAAGGAAAAGAAAATAATAAAAAAAATCTTTTTTTCCGTGTTTGGATTTATGGTGTTATTTTAGGGACAAAATTGGCCTATACCCTTTTCACCCAAATTATATAGCCTTCTGCTCCTCTTCCCAAACTAATTAGGGAAATGTCATTCTTTTGTAACTCGATTTGCTCAAAATCGAGTTTAAAAAAAATAAAATTCTAGAGCCCTATAGTGGCGTTTGAAGGAGCCTATAGTGACGTTTTAAGGACCTATAGTGGCGTTTTTGAACTCGACCTCCATGAACTCGAGTTATAGGTAATTTTTTTTACTTTTTTTACCTATAACTCGAGTTCATGGAGGTCGAGTTACGAAACGCCACTATTTGTCCTTAAAACGTCATTATAGGCTCCTTAAAAATGCCACTATAGGGACTAACTCGATTTTGAGCAAATCGAGTTTTAAAAGAGGGGCATTTCCCTAATTAGTTTGGGAAGATGGGCAAAAGGGTATATAATTTGGGCGAAAAGGGCAATGGCCAATTTTGTCCGTTATTTTAGTGTTGAAAAATCCACGACATTGTATCTTGTTTTGAGTTTTAAGTATCGAATATCAAGTACAATTTGATTGACCCTCAATCATCTCTCAACTAAGGCTCGTTGGATCAAGACATATGAAACTTTGTATTAAGTATATATCGAATATCAAGTACAATTTGAAGACCAGGCCAATGCCACCAAGGTTGTTTTTTTTGTGTCTTGCATGTACTCCATTGTCAGGCATTCTATTACTAGGTCAAAAGCAGAGAAAATGCGGAACATGGTTATGGAAAAGGATCAGGGCGAAAGTCATGTGACTGTTTACTAAACCTTATATCAGGGCATATATATGTGTGTAATAGATCGATTTAGATTATATAAGGTACAAAGACCTCTAATTATAATTTCTTTTATTCCAAACTGTAGGACTTCTAATTATAATTAATTCTTTTAATTAGGATATCACAAATATGTAACTTGTAGAACCTCTGCATCACAGAAAAATGTAAGTAATATGCGTGTCCTCATTTGAAAAGATTTTGTTGTTGTTTTTGTTTATTTATTTTAAAGTTAGGTAGATGGTAAGTTAGGGGACTAAGAGATAAATTCAAACCATAAATATGGAAACATCATAAATGATGAATTTATTACTGAGCTATTACTTTTTTTTTAAGAAGATATTGAGCTATTACTTGAAACAAAAAATAAAAAGTAGAGGGAAGGTTAGCATTTGTGTTGGTGAAAGCATATAGCCATATAGTTAAAATGCTAAATTTAGCAACTAGATATAATAAAGTGGCACAAAAGGCTAGTGCATTGGTGGAGCTATAGCCATATCATTTGGCTGTTACGCTACAATGCATAGTCATCTAAGAGCATTCCCATTAATGATGCTAAAAATGCTAAAAGCTAAATTTTAGCATCTGAAACCACAAAACTCTACTCCATCAAAGATGCTATATCCTAAAAAATTTGACTTCTTGCTTCAGTGCGCTCTCATTTTTGAGAGTACACTGTAACAAGGTGTTATTATTTTTTAATATTTTTAATTCTCTCTCCTTAGACTATCACTCTCACTCTCACCCTCTCATTCTCGTTCTCTCTGATCTCTCTTTCTCAGACTCTCCCTCTCGTGGGTTTGATGGGGTCGTTGATGACTGCAAGTGGGTCGTGGGTCCGACTGCAAGTGGAGGTTTACTTTGATGGGTCTCAGTGGGTCCGGCGGCTATGGGTTGCTGGGTTGCTTGATGGGTCTCGATGGTGCTGTGGTTAGTTGTGTCGTGGGTTGAGGTTGGTAGTGGGTTTGTGGTGGTTGGGGTTAGGGTTGGTTGAGACCGTGGGTTGATGTTGGCTGAGGCCGTGGGTTTGGGCCGTGGGTTGAGGTTGGTTGAGGCCGTGGGTTTGTGCCGCAGGTTGAGGTTGGTTGTGCCAGTAGGTTGAGGCCGTTGGTTGTGGGTTTGTGGTGGTTGGGTTGCTAGGTAACGGTGGTGGGTCCGGTGGTTGGTGTGCCGTGGGTTGAGGCAGAGAGAGGATGAGAGGAAAAAGTAAGGTTGTGCCGTGGGTGGTGCTGTGGGTGGAGGCTGGTGGTTGGTTGTGCTGTTGGGTGGTGCCGTGGTTGGTGCTATGGATTGTGTCGGTGGTGGAGGTTGTTGGTTGTGTGGGTTTGTGGTGGCTTGGGTGGTGAAAATAAAAAAAGAATAAAAAATGATAAATAAATAATATTTTAATGAAGTGGTAAAAAAAATATAAGTTTTGTTGTTAGGTGTATTGTAAAACGATGTGTTAAATGCTATAAAATTGGTTTTTGAGATGATAAAGGCTAAATTTTTTAGAATCTTTGATAAAAAATGCTCTAAGAAGGTAAAAAATATATACTTTATTAAAAAATATATTATTTTATTGTGTTAGTGGTGGTGATTGTTGTTTATTGTAATATATATATATATTATTTTATTATGTTGAATGCTAAAATAAAATCACTAATATTGGTGTTTTATAAAGTGAGGTGGTGATCATGAAATAGATAAAATAGCTTTTTGTGAGGTTAAATTGCTAAATTTTTGCCACACCAATGTGGATGCTCTCAGGAAAACCATCTGGCATATGGCCCTCATCTTCTTAGCTTGACGTTTTTATTTTAATTTTCTTTCAGCTTTATTTAAATATGTACTTAATTATATATGCTTGAAAGTTGAAAGCAACTATATAGTTCACTCATTCAAAATTTGCTTCAAGCACCCAGCTTAATTATGAGCTAGCTGTTATATGCACATTCAACGTCACTGGCCAGCACTAAAATGGTCACATTACATATTTTACTCAAACATTCTGTGTATTATCTCTTTTATTTTTAAAAGAAACAGTTCCTTTCACTAATTTGCATGTAATTGATGAATTGAAGACAACTGCGTTGTCCAAAACAACATGCTACCTTTTACACTCTTTTTGGAACTTTTTATGGATTAATTTTGATTGGTTTCTTCTTTTGGATAATTTAATAGTTAGGAGAATGTAGATTTATAGCATATATCTTTGTTAAAAATTTCAAGAAGTGTCAATTGACAAAGATTTTGACGAGTCTTTCCTAATTAAAGACTTTCGTAAAAGTGATGGTCACTTTAAGTATTAAAATTGCATGGGCTTTTCAAAAAAATTATAATCATGTTCTCCATCTCATGCATAATAATAGATAAACTGTATAGTTTTAAGGGTCCGATTAATATGTGCCATTTGAAAATATTTTCTCGAAAATTGAAAAAGTTGTCAATACTTTTTCAATTTTAGAGAAATTTTTTTCTAAAAATAAAAATTATTGTGTGCCTTTAGAGCACACATTAACAAAATCCTTGTTTTAATTAAAAAAAGATAATATATATATGGTAGATTCTTCCCTTTTATACTTTGAATGTCCATCATCATAATATAGACAACTATTCTGATGTCCACAGTGACAACCAAAAGAATCTAGCTTAAAGCTTTTCTACCCAACTTGCTTTTTCTTTACTTTTTTAAGTTTTCCCTTGCATTTCAGAGGGTTGGGAATTTTCGTTTTAAAAAAGAAATGCTAAACTAATATTTATTTTACTACCCAAAAAAAAAACTTATAAACTAAAGTGATTGATTCTACTTTAACAATATAATAAATAAATATTTAAATTTTTTTGTGATTAATTAATGACGCATATGATTGTAAAATTAATAATTTACTAAGATCTTTTTTTTTTCCTAGGATGGGGCTGGTTATAAATTTAATTGCACGATTTCTAAGGCTGACTCACAATGCAAATAGACATGTACTAATATGAGCATTTAAGAAAATAAATCAAAATAAAAAGGGTTAGGGGGCACTAATCATCGTATGAAGAATACTTTTCACCAAACTTTATTGATTGAGTTGGATGACATGCATATATCTACATTTACACTTTGTTTTTAAATGCGAAAATAAGTACTTAAGACCTTCTTTTTACAACCTCTTTATACATCAATAGAGAAAGTAAATAATAAAAGGAAGAGTGTTTATATATGTAATTGATAATAATGAGACTATGCATCAATCATTGTTATGTTGGTGGATTATGCATATCATAGGAAAAATACAAAGAGGGTGTTGCAGTTGCTCAAACTTTAATGATATAGCCACTTAACTAATTTTGTCCCTTGTGGATGATTCATTCAAGTAAATCAGACAGCCATTGACAATCCTAGCTGTAACAACTATCTTCCCCTTAAAGCATTGTTCAGACCAAGTTGGTAGCTACCATTAATTATATGCATACAGCTTTCATATTTAACCTTATAGAAAGCCCAATACCCAGCTGGAACAATTTAGTACTGCATTTGTTTAAGCATGATTGCATGAAAATCTGCTTCAAGTAGTTCTACCAAAAGATCCATTTCATATTCAATGAAGATAAATCTAAGAAATACAAGAAGAAGAAAAAAAGTTACATTTAGCATTTTGGGATATTTTAAGAAAAAACTTCTGTACATTTTATTGAAATTCTATATGAATTGAAAGGTAAAAATGAAAACATAAATAACTAGGCAATGCATAAAAATTACCCCAACAAAACTAATTCTTAAAATCACTAACTTTTGAAATCATAACATATGCATTTCGATTAGTTATTTAATGATAGTTAACAAAAACATACTTATATATTTAGAAAAAAATAAAACTTTTAAAACTGTACATAAACAAACCAAACCTATTCTACAGGGATATATTCATTCTCTTCGAATTTGTGTAGGTCATCAAATTTGACCTAATATTCGGGGAGAGAGAGAGAGAGAGAGAAAAGGGGGCCACTCAAGTAAAGTAGAGAACAGACTAGACATACAAGCAAGACAGAATGTCTCTTGCTTAAGTCCTAGTTAAGTGCTTGTTCAAGTCTGAAGCATATAAAATTCTAAACCAATGCTTGTAGGAGTTTTAAGCATTCAAGTAAAATGCACCAATTGATGACTGTCAGAGACACTCTCTGATATATAGAGTGATGACTCACTGAACTTGAAAGTTACCAAACGAGAAAATGCATGTACCAAAGTAGGTTTTTGTACATGGTAAAGTGACTGTTTTTGATCGTGGGAGTCCCTGTTTCGTTTGATAAACTTGGATTCTTTTTATCTCTCACTGACACCAGGTGTGACTCTCTCTCTCTCCCACTGTTCCTGTCCCTGCTAGTTTGGCTGGTGAGTGGGACCAACTGACATGGACATGTGGGTCCCAATGGAGCTGTCGTTAGGAAGAGAACGCGCGAAAACAGCGCGGGAGCTGTTTCCCGATGCAGTAATAGACATCAATAACTCTCACTCTCTCTCTCTCTCTCTGTCTCTGCCATTCTTACACACACTATCACTTCCCATCACTCTCTTTCTTTCTATCTCTATCTTCTCTCTCTCTTTCTTTCTTTTATATAATATATTTTTCTGATACGTTTGGACCCCACTAAAACACCCCATCATGTCAAACGTTAAAACCTTTGATTTTGACCTCCATATCCCTCGCTCCTTTATTTTCTTTCTTTGCTTTCTCTAATTTGTGTGAGCCACAGGGAGAGAGGGTGAGTCATTGTGTAATTGATGATGGAATGGGGAAGGTGGGTTTGGGCTAATGTGGCGCCAGGAGTCCGGCAAGGATTACTGTGCACCCATGTGGGAAGTGGGGTCTATGGCGTGGAAGGAACCAGGTGTTTAGAGACAGCGATAGGACTGTTTTGGGCCCTATCCATCATAGTAATTTAAAAAAGATTAGAGAGAGAGAGAGAGAGAGAGAGAGAGAGGAACTCAGATTAGTAGAGAAGTAGATGGTGGGTGTCTTTCATAATGATGTGATTGATGTGGGGGCCTTGATATATAGTAAATTAGACTTATAAATCATTTTTTAATAGAATATTGTTCTTTTCCTTTTTCTTTTTAATACAGGTGGAATTTCAAATAGATGTGAACTTTGGTGCCATGGTGGGATAATTTTAAAGGTGCGGTTAATATATGTGCTAAGGTTTGTTTTAAGTAAAATTGTGAAAAAAGTTAATTATTTTTACATTTTTTTTATATAATTTTTTTTAAAATAGTTTATTACGGATATAGTTAGTAAAGTCCCAATTCTAAAAACTCAACTAAGAAACATCTTATTTTATAATTTGTTGACTTGTATGGTTGAGAGTGGTGGATATTTTGTCTTATGCAACTTACTATTTTTTGTCGCTAACTCACAATCCACACAAATCAACAAGTTGTGAAATTGAGTGTATACATTATTATGTCAGTAGATAGATGTAGTGATGATAAGTGCCTTTCCATCAAAAGTGAAAGACAGAAACCTCAAGTTTAAGAATTAATTTTTCCAAAAAAATTAGGCATAAGGTTATATGTTATGACCTCTCTTAAATTCTACAAAAATGAGATTTTCGTGCGCTGAGTGAATACAACACGTAAAATTTACAATTTGTGGAATATGTTTCATAATAAGTATCATTTATTATTAGTTCAGGATAGAAATTAAAAGGGTTTTCATATATTTTTTTAGACAAGATTCAAATAAATCCCATACTCAACATCAAGAGATCTTATAAATTGAATTAACTTAAGACCCACTAAATTATAGAGTAATACTAGAGATGTAATTTTTTTAAAACTTTTTGATAGATTCAAAAGGATTTGACTCTATAGAATTTGTTTCAAAATAATTATTTTTTTAATTAACAGGCCAAGATACTTTTTTTTTTTTTAAGAAACAAACTAATTGTTAAACACAAACACTTAATTACACTATTTTACCAAACTCAAACACGTTACTTAATCCTACTAAGATACTAATTAGTTTTGGTAATACATGTCCCTTATTCAACGACAAAATAGTTTAATAGGAGCTAGTTAGCAATATCAATTTTATACCAACCAATTATTGACCTTACTATATCATGTATTAATCACAGCATTTCACCTTAACATTGAGTGTGAAAAGAAAATATTATTGTTGTAATTTTTGTAATTTTCCATCAACTCAAACTCAATCACTAGACTTATTATTGTTTGTTGTAAGGATGTGCTATGCGTGGGGACTCTTTTTGTTTATAATATTGTATGTAGGTAGAGTTGATCATATCATTCAAACTAATATAATAATTACTATGACATTGGAAAGGTCTTCACTCTTGATCGCTATTAGCCTATAACAAAAATTTGACGTTGATCTCACATTTAAGCTCAGTGTGTTGGGGCTTAAATGGAAGGGATTTTTGATATAGGCTATTACTATATATATCTTGACATGATGTATCGTAACGACCTAGCTAGCTACCTGGGTTCTTTTTTTCTTTGGTTAGTTGTAGGCTATGAAAAGTTGAAAACTCCAGATTCTAATTGATATGATAGTAGCATCCTAAGCTAATTAATGTAGACCAGTTATAGGACAAGATAATTTCATTCCGCACGTAATTTATAATTTTATACATTCATGTTCATTATTTTATATATAAGAAAAAAAAACTTGATTAGAAAGAGAATAATAGTCTCTCCTTCCCCTTCTCCTCCTTCTTGTTCTTTGTTTGTTTTTTGGCTATAAAGTAAAATTAGAGTCATAACAGTGTATTAAAAATGATTACTTTACGAGTATTTTTAGTTGAAAATTGAGTTTTATAGAGTCTTTAAGCTAATTGTAAAACAAAAAATAAGATAACACTTTCAGAGTTTCTCTATTTCCTAGTGAATTATTGATTTTTCCAAGGATTTAATCGTTTAATTTGTCATTTCTTTTCTTTCACACTGTTTTTTTTTTTTTTATAATGTAATTAACTTTCACACTGTTTGAGTTCAAACAACAGTTTGTTACTGATTTATGGGTGATTGATATCTAACCTAGAATTAAGGGCACTTTTTGCAAAAATTTATAAACTAAAAAGGACATCTCAGAAAAGTAATGAGGTTGATGCTTTTTCAAAATGCATTTTTATCCTTTTTTTTTTTTTTTTTTTTTTAAATGTACTAAGTTTCACATCAAAACTAATACTTCAACTCTCATAATAACTTTTTTTTTTTAAATAGTTTCAACTTATGGCGTCCACTCCTGATAATAGTTATTTATTATCAGACCAAGACACCAATCAGTTTTTGGTGTGGGCGAGAATTGAACCCCAAATCTCTTATACAACTATCAGAAACTTTACCAATTGAGCTAACTGAAACTCACCCCATAATAACTTTGTCTCAATAAAACCATCCATTCGTAGGAATGGTCTATATATAATTATATATTCCTTCTTCCTTGCAATACACTTCAATTCTTGGCTCAAGGTCAGTCCAACGAAATTTCTTAATATTTTGGTCTAGTATTGACAAATGACAATTATAGCTCAGGCCCCAGGGTCATTCCTCCCTCTAAAATATCATGCTTCGCTGCAATTTACACTTTTCTTTTTGTCTTATTTTGTTTTTTGAGAAATGCTAAAAGTTTACCAATTTTATTACTAAAAAAATTACTAAATGAAATGCCAATATATGTACTTTGTGTTACATCTACAATATAATAAATAATTTTCTATTACTTTTTAATTTTCTTTAAAAGTTGATGAATCAATTTGAAAGATCTTTTTTCCTTTATATTTCTTCTCCTCTCCTGGATTCAGATCCACTAGGTTCAATTTTCTTGACATGGTTGGGAAAGCTCCTTTGGGCATGATAAGTTCTTATCCAAATAAAGAAAAGGTCTAGCATTCAAAGCCTTGATTGGGCTATCTGTGGATTAACAGTGGTCAAGCCCATCCACATAAAAATGCTACAATGGGACTATTGGGCTCTTTTCTTTACCAGTAGAAAGGTCATGACTGATGAGAAGGATCCCGGAAATATTGATTAAACCCAAGACAATATTTAGGACTAGCCTCTCAGCCCGAGTATGAGGCGGAATTTAATACCAGGGCTTTATTCTTAAGTCTTATTTTTAATATCTGGTCCTCCATTTCTTCAAACAGTACGTTGTATAATCATGAGTAATTAGTGGGACGGTGCAAAAGCAGCTTAGCTTTAACAAATTTTTATTCTTATTGGTTGGGACATGTACTAGTGATATCGCTGTCATTTCTTACAAAATAGGAGAGGAAGTTCAAACTGAAATTCTCTACGAGAGAACTCGATAATATCACTTAATTACAAAACTCCTAACAAGATTAGATATTTAAAATATCTAATTTTGGTCCAAACCTAGCTTGGTTGATGTGATGATGTCTTATACTATAATCATATGATATTCTAAATGGGTCTTTTTTTTCTTTTTCTTTTTTTAAATCAAATTTAAGGAATCTTTCTCAATCCATTAAGTGAGAATTCATAAGATCATTGATTTTATAATCATATGACTATTAAGCATGCGTTTGCATAGAAATTATTTTGCATTTTGCGTTTTTGGCTAAGTCCCATAGCACTGTTTACGACTCAACCAAACTTGTGAAAAACACGCATAAGCAGTAAATCTGGATCTCACAGTACTATTCATAGTTTACAAATTATTTTGGTACAGTGTTTTTAGCAAAATAAGCAGTATTCAAACAGACTCTAAGTGTCCGTTTGGCAAAAATTATTTTTGCCAACTTATTTTACTATTCAGCTTATTTTTGCTACTATTCATAGATCTTATTGTACTATTTCAACTAACTTTTACTTTTATTTACAGTACTTTCAGCAAAAAGTTTTTAATTTCAGCAAAATAAGTAGATCCCAAACTGACCCTAAATACGTCATAATTAAAAGCGCACACGAATTTTTCCTCTAAATTGATTTAGAGGTTTGATTCGTTTGAACAGATGATGGCATGGGAACAGCAAATCAGAGGTTTGAGACTGAAAGTAATGGGCTTTGAGCCATCGACGATTTTTATTATTGTATTTAAGAACCTATTTCGCCTCTAAGATATAAATCTATGAGTTGGACCCACTTAAGCCACTAAATAGTTCAGGCCCATTCATCTTGAATCTGGTTTTGAAGCCCAGCAGCAGTCTCTGAGTACAAGAGGAAAATTGTAGCACTGCAATTTAGTGCTTCACCTTAACTTGGTTTATTCCACTTCCATTCTTTTATTGGTGAAAATTTGTTCCTCAACCTTTGACTTGTGTTTCAGATCATTTTTATACTTTAAAAGGCTTCACTTTAGTTCCTATACTTTCAATATAGTTTAAAGAAGATTCGTAATGTCATCTAATAAATGAAAAATGCTAACATAATAAATGGAATCCATGTCACACTTTAGGCTTCACATAATCACAGTAATCATAATTTCAAGAATTATGTTTGTTTATGTCAATATTGCTTATCAATTAAATGATGGTAAGAACTATTTTGAAACATTTTAAAGTATAATGATGATTTTAAAATAAGGTTAAGGACCAAATATACAACTTAACCCTTATTTTTGTAGGAGGAAAGGACACTTTCCATGTATATACCATCGTTTATCCATATAGACAAGATGAAAAATAGGATGCTAGTCGTGGCACACCTATATATCATTCTGATAATTTAAGTAGAGAAGAAATTATTGTCCAACAAAAGAGAGACAGTTTAATATCACAACCAACAAGATATCTTTATTCCTTTTCTTTTTTACAGAATTTTACAACCACAAACCAACGTATATGAAAACTTTTTTTCTTTTTTCTTTTATGTATAAACAATATGTGAATGTAACCCCACAAATTCACAAACATATTTGCCTTTCTCTTTTTTCACATGAATTTTTACAATGTGTAACTCATGATGAAATATGTACCTTATTATTGGTTGAAGCAGCAAACTTACAAATCTATGGGAACCACCAGTGGTGAGTCACCATTGTCAACAACAAATGTCTTTGAAACCTTCTTGGAGGAATTAATAATTTCCAGAGTGTATGTTCCATGGAAGCCTCTAAACTGGAACTGTCCTTGGTCATCAATATGCCCACGTGCATGAGACAGCCACTCTTTTCTAAGAGCAAGGTATCTTTTTCCAGCTTCATTAATGTCACCCTCTGCATTCACTAGATGTGAATTGTTCCGGCTCATAAACAACTCCCAGAATCCCCATAGCATTATACCATCTACTGCAGGATGGGCAAAAGCTTCCCTAAGCATCACTTCCAAATCGTCCCCTCTAACACATTCATTAATGGAAGACACATCAAGCTCTGTAAACCAGATTGGAAGACCAAGAATACCCAATTTATCCAAAGCTGAGCAAACAATAGGCCCGACTGGACTGTCTATGTGCCCTTGTATTCCAATACCTCCAACAGGTGCACCTTGCTCTTGCAAATCAAGAATATGTTGAATGTACTTTTCTGGAGATGATCTGGTGTCACATCCATCCTCAACGTGATAATCATTCACAAACAGGAGGGCAGATGGATCTAGTTGGTGTGCAGTCTTGAACATGTTTGCTCGGATATCCTTACCTAGTCTATCTTGATAGAATGAACCATGCAGCATCTCATTGTTAACATCATAGTGCATGAACTTCCCCTTGTAGCGTGTGAGAAGACCTGTTAGGCGATTTTGGACAGCTGTCATCAAGTCATTTTTGTTCAGTGCTTGGACCCATGATTGGACTGTGTTGATCACTTCCCAGAAGATACAATGACCTCTAGTCTGTATGTTGTGGCTTTTACACAAGGCCAACATCTCATCAGCATCATTGTAGTTGAAATTTCCCTGCTGTGCTTCTGTCCAGTACCACTTCAACTCATTGCCAAAGACAGCCCAATTGAAATTTTTTGTAAAGAAATCAACAAAATCTTCATTATCAATGTTTGTTCTGCTCATACATGACCCCAAAGGAAAAGTGTTTTGCGTTTGTTTGACTAACACCATTGTGCCAAGCAAAGTGCTTGAATCCACTCCTGAGAATTTTAGGATGACATCACGCTTACGGTTCTGCATTCCAGCAAATGAGAAGTATTCCAGATTAATCTTGGGAGAAGGGATCCCTCAATGTTGGAAGAAAATCAGTTCACCGCTTATATAAATAAGTTAGAAAACTCAACTCATTAGGCTAGCTAGCTCAAATTAAATATACTTGAGCAAATAATGTATTGATAATCATCAATCATTGAGGCAAATAGATGATGCTTACAAAACAGATAAGACAACTTATTATTCTAGTAGAACAAGTTTAGTGAAATTTAAGAGAAATGTCAGATTGGTAATCGTAACTGTATCATATTACTGATAGTCCAAATACTATAGTGACTATATATATCAAGAGTAGCAAGTGCAACCTAAGAAAATGTATAGGATGTTTTATGTACAATGATGGCCAAAATCAACTGAGCGTGTTTATTAAAATATTACTGCTTTTGTATAGCAGTCCTAGCAGTAACCTAACCGGTTAAGTTGTAAGTCAGGCCAAAAGCTTTACCAGCGTTTTTCAATTTACGGTTCTGCCGAGCTGAAATTGATCAAATACCATATAAATCAAAACTAGAAATTACCTGATCAGTCTGCCTCCGTAGATATCTAAACCTTGCCTGTCGATCAACAGGAAAAATCTGAACTCCAGCAACCATTAAGTCAACACCTGGAGATGGACCTTGAACATAAACCACAACCTTGGAAGGTTGCTTCTCAATTCTGAAGGAACCACCAATTTCATGCCATCCATCACCATTAACCTCAACTTGCCCCCCATTAACCCACTGACTGTCCACACCTAGTGCAACATTCACATTTTGTGGACCACTAGCTCCAGAACCAATTCGAACCCAACCAGATACTTGGTATGTCAAAAAAAGTTTAAGTTTATCTGTGATCATCTGAGCAGGACCCATCCAAGTCTGTGTGCGATTGGTCACAAGGATATAGCGACCACTTAAAGGTTCATGAGGTCCAAGTGATTCTCTTGCCATTGGTGGAAGAATATGAGGTGAACCAGTAGCAACGCTCAAAGTGCAATTACCAAGGGGAAACCACCCATTGGTGCCATCACTTAGACTGCTATTTTGAATTATATTTACTCCAAAGGCAGGATTCTAGAAACAAAAACCAATAATTGAATGCTTAAAAGTTAGAAAACCAGGCTCAACTTCAAGATGCATATATAGATAATTTTCAAAGTCTAAATCCTTAGTCAACCAACCTCAATAACTGGGGGAGGTGAAGGAGGGGTTTTCTCTGCATGCTTTACAATAAAACTGTTGAGAAGGATATCAGTGCCCGAAGGTGGACCTTCAACATATATGACTACTTTGGATGGAGAACCATTTAGAAGGAACTTCCCCTGCAACTGTACCCAATCCTTGTCTGTTGCTTGAGCACTACAGAAATAGGCAGCACCCATTGTGAATATTTTCAAAGTGAAGGAATATGTCCATGTTAAGTATGTTGCCAATTCAGGGTAGCAGGAAATTTTTTTTTTTTTTTTTAAATAGAAGAAAAAAAAAAAAAAAAAAAAAAACCAAACAGAAGAAATGTAACCACATGTACCTATATGGGATATCTCAAGACTTTCAGGATTGTGTCATGGAGCTATAAATACATATGTTCAAACATGTGCACATGCACACATGGGCAATTAACATGGGAAAATGCTGTTTTCACAGATTTCATGTGGATTCATGGACGTTTTCACAATAGGGAAATGAAAAATGGAGAAAAAGAACTAACTTGGCAACGCCTATATACTGTTCACGAAGGTTTGGTGTTTGCACCCACAAAGTCACTCTCACATCAGAATTAGTGACATTGTTACCAAATATCCGAACAACAGCAATAACATCATAAGCAAGCTTTCGCTGCACTTTTCCTGTGATCTCCTGCTGAATACCATTCCAGTTCTGTGTGCGCTCTGTTGCAGATGCAAAATACTTTCCAGACAGTGGGACTATTTTCCCATCTGCCATAGAATCATGTAAAACAATCTTGCAGCCTCTTCCAGACCAATTGTTCAGGCCATCCTCAAATTTGGGGTTTAGGATGATATTCTCATCTCCGGCATCAAAGCATCTCTGGCTTACACTCTTTCAGATTCAAATAGAAAGCCATATCACAAAAATAATTAGTACTAACTTCTTAAAAAATAAATTTTGGGTTGAAAATGCTTAGGCAGATTGCATAAAAATTGAAACTAAATAGGAGTAACTTGCAAACCTTGTTTAAGTAATGACACTTCATATATACTCTTTATATCAATAGATACTTCTATAGTTCTATGTATATCAGCTTTCACCAAAGTCCTTTGACTGAAAATAAACTGAGCTAAAAAGGTCAAAAAGTATAATTACCTCACGCTCACTTGGACTGGAACAGGTGATCACCACTGATTCTATAAGAATATCAACTCCAGGTGAAGGCCCTTCGAAATAAAATACAACCCGGTCAGGCATAGCTGGCAATGAGAATGTGCCTTCCAACTTCTCCCACTTCTCCTTAGACACAGAAGTTCTGTATGTCATAAATGCGGTTAAAATGTTTCCTTTTCCTTAAAGTGGAAAGGCAATATTGTGAATTACAGTATCCATTACCTTCCAATGAACAAATAGCTAGTCCCTGAACCTCGGTTTTCTAGTTTCAATGTTGCCAGGACATCAGTGGATCCCTGAAGAGGCCCTGATACTCCAACACGGGCAGAAACTGTATAAGTGGAACCTAGGGAAACCCTGGCTGTGATATCTTGTTCCAAGCCCTGCCAGCATTCCCTGCGATTTGAAACAACTGCATAATTACCACCCAACTTTTCTGAAGTTCCTTCTGGGTGAGCTGACTCAGCTGATACCACAAAGCCATCACAATTGTTGGGATGCCACAAATGCAGCCCTTCAGAGAAGTCATGGTTTAGTACGATATTAGTAGCACAACCATGGTTTGAGTCATTTGCTTTTCGGACTGCAATCTGTTAGGGAAAGCAAAAGTCAGGATGTTAAATTGGGAGCTTCTTTAGCCCTGAAACTGCTTCATTGAATTAATATAAAGTAATTTTGTTTTCTAAAGAGTAAACAAATTAGGGTATAAGCTTAGCTGATGATAAAATATCATTTGCAATAACGAGGGGAAATACCATGTCACATAAAATACTTTCTAAGACTTGGGAATGTGATTCCATTCAAGAGGTTTTCTGCAATTGCTATAACTCCTCTAACTTTTACCATTATATTGTTTGCACTTTGCAGTTTTTCTTTCCTTTTCTTTCTTTTCCTTCCCTTTATCTCTCTCTCCAGTTTTTGGGAAATTTCTCACTTGATTAATAATCAAAGACACAGAATTGATTCCTTGAAACAAAATCGCATATGCCCAGTTGGTCCACAAAAGTAAAAAATGGCAATGCCATCAAGTCTAACACATAAATTTGGTAACTTTACTACAATGGTCTATTAAGTTAACAATAAAAATCATGTAAAATGATGACAAATTTAAAATTTAAAAAAAAAAAAAAAAAAATCTAAGAAAACGCAAATGCAATCAAAATAAAACCTTTCACAAATTCTTAACAAATTAACAAACCCGTACCTCCACATTGTTGCCTGCATTGTACATGGGGTTCTCCATAGCTTCTCTAGTTCTCTAGGCCAACACAAAAACCAAGCAAAACCCAGATTTTATTAGAGAATTATGTACCAGCATGCATAAGCAGTTTCCTTTTGTTATTACAAAATAAGAAGAATAAAAAGGCACAAAAAAGAGAGTACCTGAGTGAGCTTGTCCTTGTCCTTGTGCTTTTGATTAGTCCTGGAAAACAGGCTTATGAAGCAGCAAGCAGAGACCCTTCTCATTATATAGGCTTAGCAGTGTCCAACTTCTGCGAGTGAAAGTGAAGTCTACGAAAGTGTGGGCCCACCCCACATCTAAACCAACCAATCAGAGAAGCCCACTTCTGTTATAAAAAAAATTAAAAAAAAAAAAAACAAAAGCCTTTGGCTTTGGTTTTGGTTTTGTTCCCTTGTCTGGGTTTAATCCAAACAACAAGATCTACAACTGTAATACCTAAAATAACGAAACGACACCTTTAATCCCAAGAAAATACTATATATGTTTTGAGAAATTATTAAATGGATTAAGGTGAGGCTAAGGCTAAGGCTAAGGCTCCAATGACTTCTAAGAGTTTTGCTTTGGCTTGCAGATTGGAATGCTTGAATTGGAATAGAAGCTTGTTCAATTTGTTTCTGTTAATGTAAATAGATATGTAATTTGTTTTGAATGCCTTTGATTACAAGTCAATGTGTCTTTCAGATTCCTGAGGATTAGGTGGAGGTGGCTTTTCAGTATGTATTTAAGGTTTTGGCAAAGCATACTTTTGATACCTAATTACCTATTACTATTCGGACTTTTTGTATTCTGCCCTGAGAAGTGAACTAATTGAGTTTTCACTGCCAAAGTGGGTTAAAAATTGATGTGCCGTAAAAATAATTAAAAATTATATTTATTATTATTATGGCATAAATTATATTTAGTATCACTTTTTAAAATAAAAAATTGAAAACAGCTTTAACATTTTGTAATAATTCTTCTGGCTAAGACAATCGAATGTTAGCTCAACTGATAAAGTTTTTAATAATTGAATAAGAGATTTAGGGTTCGATCTTCACCTACACTAAAAACCAATTGGTGTTTTAGTCTGATAATAAATAGCTATCATCATGAGTGAAAGGTTTATATAAAAATAATTGTGTTATAATCACTTTAAAATTGTGAAGTAATCATTGTCCTAGGATTACTCTTTACTCTTGTGGTTGATCCTTCGCGTACGTTTGGATAGAACTAAAACTGAATTTTCAGCTGTGTTTTGTGTTTTCAGTGGGTCCCGTGTACTGTTCATGGGACCTGCAAATACCTTATTCAGCAAAAAAAAAACTTTAAAACTGGGTCTAACGATACTATTCACACATTTAAAAAATGTTTTGCTACAGTATTTTTAATTTTTAACAATAAATAATATTCAAATCGACCCTTACTACCTTCAGGACCTTTCAATTTGTTGTGGCCTATGTTTGACCGCAGAATCCATATTTTATCGAGACAGAACAAGTAATCTTGGTCCAGGCCTTGAAACTTTTTATTTGGAAAGATCTAGTGAGGGTATGGTCCTACACTTCTACCACATACATTCAAACTTGAGTACCTAGAAGAACAATTTCAATCAGTGGAGCACCACATTCGAGAAGGTTACATGATCCAGATTACTTTGCCAGAATTTTACTGTCAACCAACAATCCATCCTCTTGCATAAATCGTTGATGCCCCCCAGCCTTGACATTCATAATAGGGTAGCATATTGGCATCATACAGTTTTTTTTAAATATTATACCTTAAGCTTCGCAATTAAATTCAATTTTATGGCTCAATACAATGGTAAACAATATTTTTTTTTTGTGATAATTAAATTTATCTATGTGATTTATTGGCCAATGCAACCAAATAGTTGAATTTAATTAAAAACTTAAGGTATAACATTTAAGCAACTGTACTTAAATTTTGTTAGTGACAGCTACTGGCTCATGATTATCCTTGTCAATCCTAGTATAAATTTTCAGCATTCACTTGATGTGCATTATCCCAAAACAAACACAACGTCCAAATCCACTCAGAAAATGCCATGTGGTGCTGGAATGGCCAAACGTTTCCCAAAACATTACTTTGGAATACATCAAAACACTGTAAATTGGAGAAAAGGAATATAATAACCATTCACAAGCATGTGTAGGTCAATAAGATGACAAATTTTCTAAATCAAATTGGGATTATCAATGTTTGAAAAATAATACAATCAAATAATTTAAAGAAGAATGTTCAAAGTACCTAATTTATTATTAGTCTTCCTGGGACGACAGATAATTCAAAGAGAATGTTCAAATTACACATTATTCAAGATAAGGCTTTCAGAGTGTTAAAATAATCTTGCAGCCTTCTCTCAGGGTAAGGCTTCAAAGTACCACTGAATGAACAATTTTTGTTGCAAGATTCTTTCTGTTATAAGATCCAAAAGCATAGAAGATAAAACAAGAGAGGAACAAGGACGTTTGGACCTTTTGATGGGCAGGATAATCTCTGAAAGTCAAAAAGAAACTAATACAAGAAGAACAAGTTCTGTTTGATGATTATGGGCTACAATAATTCAAGCCCAGTGTGAAAATCAGACACCCAAGCCGAAAAGTCCAAATAGCTTGTCAACGTATCCAGTCCAATAAGATTTACCCCATTTTTAAAATAAAAAAAAATTAGATATATATATATATATATATATAAAAGAAAGTGGTGTCCCAAACTTTTGGCCAGAATTCCACACCTTGCCCACAAGACGTCCCTAAAATTATATGGATCATAGTGTGGTGGATGAAACTTAAGATTTCCAAGTTTACGGCACGTTCTTTAAGTCCATTGAACTCACTATCTAAATGTCTTCAAAAGAACCCACTATGTGCTTTATCTTCTAACAGTTCCCTTCCTTGTGTTTAGCTCTTGAAGCATTTCCATTAATTTTCAGAGAATGTAATGAGAGAGAGAGAAACTGTTCTACCCTTATTATATACAAGTAATTGTGGGATTATGATAAGTTTCTCATCTTAAATTGTTGATGTTCTCTCCTTGCATTAAAGTATAATAGTCTTTTTTGTTAATTCTTTCTTAGTATGTGATGTTAGCACTTTCTACAATCATGAAAATCTGATAAAAATTCATAAAAATGTCTTGCGAAATTAACCACATGAAAGATAAGTATCACAAAATAAAACACATAATAGCTCAATGATTTAAGAGTATACATCATCACATGGTATCTATAATTTGCCCATCTTTTTCTAATTTAACATAAAGCACCCCTAGTGTATAGAAACCAGTCCCCTTATGTGAATTCACACAAATTAGTTTATAAAAAAAAAAAAAAAATCACACAAAATTCTGCAACAGGACTCTAGATTAATTGTCAAAGACAATAATTTATTTTCCAAAGCACTGACCTCCTACTCCAAGAGGTATGGATAATGAATCCACTGAGTTCAGGAGGGGCCTTTGACTACAAGGCTGAGGCATGTCTCATGACCCATGTTTGAGTATGTTAAGCCTTGTTCCATTTACCCAAAGCCCACCATTAATACTAATGTAATTGAAGCTGGTTGAGCACAAGAGAGCCCAAATACGTTCAACCTAGCAACCTTTTCATTAAAGGACCAAAACTTTACCTATGAATATTGGAAAACTGACAAATGCCAATGAAACTTCCCCAGTTCCGCCTTTCAAATCTTTCGCCTCCATTGATTGAAAGCAAACTTTATTTTTATTTTTATTTGTTGACGGTGATTGAAAGCAAACTTTATTAGTATAAATGAACCACTTGACTAATAGAGGTGAAGTACTAGTATGTTTGAATGCGAAGAAAAGAAAAGGTGAAGCGGTAGTAAGTAATCAGTAGTGATTATATTCCTCCTATTTGATTTGATTTTTTTTTTGCCCTTTTTTGGAAGGGAGGAGGGGATATTATTATTTTTTATTTTTTTAAGTTATCTAACTTCACTCCATTCCCTCCCAAATCCCAATTCATTTGCTTTTGGAGGAGTCAAAATTTCATATTTTAAGGAAATGGAAAGGAATATGCATCATACTAAGTGTTTTGTAACTCAATTAGCACCTTATGATCTTTCCAATAAACAAATCTAAGATTTAAATATTCTCATCCACGATAAGGTATTTGGTATCAAATGATATCATGTTAACGGTATCAAAATCTAATAAGTGTGAGATATGTTAACAAAAAATTTTAATTCACTAATAATTGAAAGACATGTGTTAGTAGATAGTTATTTTTGCACGTATGTCTCTCAATTATTAGATTTTGATACGGATGACGTGGTCATTTGATACAAAATATTTTTTCGTCGTCCACAAATATAAAATTATCAAAAATAGAAAGGAATATGCATCACATCACAGTTACTTCTAAGAAGAAGAAAAAATCTTAGACTACAAAAATCTTATGTGCGTTTATTTTGGTGGGATAAAAATAAGATAAATCCGACTAGATTGTATCTTGAAAAGAAAAAAAATTAAAAACTCCAACTTGAAATAAAATAAAAATATAGTCACTTAATTTTAAATTAAAGTAGTAACAAATGGCACATTAAGAACCACATATGAAGGCTATGATCTAAGAAACCACGTATCCTTCTGAAAAAAATAAGCCACATTGAAATACGGACAGTATTTTATTGGATGGGCTTACCACACGGTGATGCCACGGACACCCCGGCCCACCACATTCATGTGATAAGAATATACCATGCTAGTTGAGTCAAATCCGGTAATTTGCTTTTTTAATTGTTAATCTCCGGTTACTGTCCCACATTAGGTAACATGCGGTAAGCACAAGGCCATAAGACACGGTATAATGAGATTTACAATTGATCAACTCCATAAAATAACACAAATATTTACATTATTTAGCACTGACGTTAAGCATCAATAATTTCCACGAATCTAGTAACTGGGACAACCTAACATAATGGTTTAGTTAAATGATTATTTTTTAAAAGAATATTCGAAACTGAGTATCAACTTATCTTATCAAATTAAAAATAATAATTTAAAAAAACTTAGACACCGTAACTTAAGTTCTCAAGTTGAATTCAGTCATATTGATCTATTGATCAATGCATTAAAATTAGTGTAATTGTTTTTAAAATAAAATAAAATTTAACCATATAATTTATTAGTCAACAAAACCACGATAATTGAATTCAATTAGAGAGTCTAACAAACAACACTTAAAATTAAAAAAAAAAAGTTTTGATGGAATAGACGTATTCACGAAGCTACATTTCGATTTGTAATTGTCACTTCTTAAAGCATTACAATAATGCTAGTGGTGTTAATTAACATCAATGTTTGACAGTCCACATACCCGACTTTATCTTTTCGCAATTTTTCAATTTTATTAAAACAAGAATTAAGTACAAAATAGATTAGGCTAACCTACACTCACTCATGCATTAGCTTACTGTAATAGTGGGAGAGTCTGTGCATTTCAATTAATTAGTAAATGTCACTTCTTAAAGCATTACAATAATACAAGTGGTGTTAATTAACATCAATCTTTGACAAAATCCACATGCTCGATTTTATCTTAACACACTTTTTCAATTGAATTAAAACAGAGATTAACTACAAAACAGTTTAGGATAACTAACATTCATGCATTAGTCAGTAATTGGCTAACAATAATAGTGGGAGAGTCCAAATACAACATAAAAATATTTCTTATAACTATTCCTTTGCCAAAAGTTCTGTGCAATGATTTTCTTCACATTGTCTATGCCGAAGTTTCACCACCTTAAACGATGGAGGAACAATCTCTCATCAGAAATTGAAACACTGCATTAAGTGGTACATATAAATTGAGTTAGCAAGTGAATGGGGAAGTCTATAACTGATTAGACATCTGCGTTTATAATGAATTTTTGGACACTAGCTCAGACTATAATTAATGGCTAATTAAGCCCAATCTATCTCATAAAAAACAAAAAAACAAAAAGCCCAATATGACTCAAAAAGAAATTGCGCCCCACTCTATGAGATAATCTCTAATATGAATGGCCGCGCTTTCACTTCACTGGGGTCCAGCTCCTCATGCGAAGGTTGAAGAAGGGGGGTACTATGTCGGACACTAGGAGTTCTTAAGAATCATAACTTTTGTGGCACACCTTTTGAAAAATTGGTATGTCGGTAAACTGTGAGTGACTGTTTATTACTTTTATATAATTTATATTTTTTAAAAGAAAATATTAATGAATATTAAAATATTTAACAATCTATTTAAAAAAGTTTTAACATCATTTTTAAGGAAAATGAAAAAAAAAAAAACTTTTTTTAAAATAAATTGTTAACCATTACCTTAAGAGCACCCGTTAACCAGTGGCAGTTCCAAAAAATTTTCTCAAACTGTTTCTTAAAATGTATAAATTATACAATCTAATAAAAAGAGATTCATATATTGACAGCAACAACAATAAAAAAAACATGCAAATACATAAAGTTTACAATTACCTTCTACGAGTTTTTATATTTTGAAATTAATGCATGATAGTCTTATTATCAATATTACAAGTTACATATCTTTCAATGCACACAACCAAGCAATCATTCATCCACTTAATATAAACAAATTATGGAGTAAAATTTAATTTTATTGGTATAAAAAAACTGAAAGTGTTCTTAAATTTTTTTTATAAAAAGTAGCCGAATAAAAAATTTTAAATTATAATATATAAAAAATAAAAAATAAAAAAATTCAGGTCAGGATAGACTACCCTAACCTTAAGGTGGCGCCACCCTGTTGGTAACATGACCCTTTTTCAATTACTCATATTCCATCACATCAAAACTTTCACAAAATATGTGATTAAAGTTTTTTTTTTTTTTGGGTAGAAAATATGTGATTAAAGTTGGTGTTCATAAACTTATCAAGATTATGACAAGTATCACGATTTTAGCGAGTATAGTATAGTGCAGTATTAGACTACTCGTTAAGCTAAAGCCATAAAACTCCGCCACGTTTCAGATAGAGCGGGCCTATACTCCGAGCACCACACAGCACAGGTTTTCCTTTTGGGGATACAATAATACATCCGAAGCAGAATGATCATTATTGTTCATTTATTCTATTAGGCTTCGAGTAAAAGAAGAAATAAAAGGTGTCGTCAATATCAGAAGGATCTCGAGATGGGAGGCAAAGGCTTAAAGGGAGAGAGAGCCACGTGCACATTCAAAGCCACGCGTATATATCAACTGCATGCAGTGTCTCTGAGAGTCAGTCAGAACTAGCGCGTCACCACTAACTTTAATTTTCACCAAACCACGTGTACAATATATTGACTGTGAAATCTCACACCCCCACGTGATAGGTGGACGCGTGGCTGTTCCTTACTGATTATTTTTTTCCTGGGTTCAAACATTCATGGAGGGATATTCAACTCGCTCTTACACAAGCACGAGCTTGTGTCATGTCCCGTGGTTAAGGGAGAGAAGTCCGTGCGGTTGCCGGTTTTATTTGTTGTTTGTCTTGTTTTTTTTCTGCACCGACCTTAACCATTAGGCAAAACCATTAATAGAGATACCTTAATTATTGTTACACATTTATTTGTGGAAAGAAATCAATGTGGTCTATATAAATTCTGGTTTGTTTCGCCTGTAATAGGATAATCTTGTGCGTGAAAATGATTGTGGTGTTTTGTTCTTATTATTCTTCACCATTTTTGAATTCTAAGCATATTATTATTTGGTTTTAAAATGTAAGAGCAATTGCATAAACACTCTTATATAATAGAAAAAATATTATAAGCTCAAAATTCACCAACATTAAAAGCCATGTAATTTTGTAAAGTTGTATAAAAATCACTACTGTTATAGTAAACGTGTAACTTTGCTTTATTTTAAAAATACATAGTTATTATAGCAACTATATATATTTACACTAATACTATTAATTTTGCATTTAATTTTTGGGAAATGTTAATGGATGCCCTAAAGGCATTAATTTGAGAAATATATTTATAAACTTTTTATGGGAAAAAAAAAATAATTTATTTTTTTGATAGTTTTTTTATATTCTTAGCGAAATGGTTATTAATAAATGCTCTAATTTCATATGTTAACAACTCCCTTAGTTATAACCCAGGGGGTTGGCCAAGTTGGTTGGGCTCTCAGTATCAATGTACTTGTACTGGGCTCGACTGGGTGTGCTCCCCAGTTCGAGTCCTGCTACCTGCACTTTGAAAAGAATTTACTGGGCCAGTGCTTTACCCCTTCATGGGCCCATCTGGCGCGAACAGTAATTAGTCTCTGATTGAAAACCTTGAGGATACACTATGCGAGAGCCAAAAAAAAAAAGTCCCTTAGTTTTTTATTCTTTCTTTATGTATCATGAAGATAAAAGAAGATAGTGGATGGTGGCAATGGCAACCCCATGAATTTTTTTCAGGGTGGTCATTAAAAAACTTAAATTAATTTTTTTTAATAAAAAAAGAACTTGAATATATTAACATTGCCAAAAAAAAAGCAAATACTTAAAATTTTAAAATTTCCTTCAATATACACAATTAAGCAATCATTAAACTACTGATCTCCTTTTCAATTACCAACTTATTGCCTAAATAGGTAACAATATAAACAAAAGTGTATTACCTTTTTCGAAAAATGTATCACATAAATCAAACAAATTCGGCTAAAGACTAAAGCAAGCACTAACAGACTAGCTATTTGAAAAGTATGCATTTTTTAATATATAAAAAATAGAGATTTTAAAATATGCCATTTTGAAAACACAATTTAAAAAATCAAAATTAAACATTTGATTTGGGCTTTTAGGCTGATTTGTAGTTGGGCAATTTTTGAAAGTGTTGTATCCACAACATTTTTGCAACACTTACACAACCAAGCCTAGATGGTGAGTCTTTACTAGTTCTAATTTGAATATACCATTGAAATTATTTTTTTGTCCATTAGTAACAACCTACTACTTAGGATTTATTGCAAAAGTATTGTGAAAATATTGTGAACAAAGTATTTCTCGCAATTTTTTGGTTCAACATTCAATGGACCAAAATTTTGGATAAGTTGAATTTAATTTTTAATGGGCTCAAATTGTTATTTAAGGTGTTTAAGTTTTTTTTGGGTTATCAAGTTTTATTTATTTATTTGTTTTTTAGGGTGGTCAACAACCCATATTAATTTAAAATTCAAAATTTTTAAGGTATGTTAAAAAATAAAATTCAAGTGAAGGTGGTCATCAAATACACTTGGGGCCGCCCCTAAATGGTAATGGTTATGTGTCAAGAAATAGAAACAATTATAAAAAATTTAAAAATTTTGATATTTTAATAAAATGTAATGTAAAATAAATAAATAAATATAATATGTGGTGTTTTAAAAAGTAAATACATAAAATAGGTAGGTTCTTATACAAAAATATACATTTATTTTTGCACAAGTTGATGGGAATATTTTAAATACTTACGTAGAACCTAGATTTCTATTAAACCATGGGCAAAGCCAAGAATTTTGCTATGGGTTAAACTGAGATATCAAAGTCTAATTAAAAACAAAATTAAAAACAATTAAGGCGATGTTGGTTTATTGACCACAAGGTCCACAACCTGTGTGTTGATTTAAAAACAAAAAACAAAAAACAAAAAGTATAATTAAAAACAAAAAACAACTGGCGTTGTTGGTTTATTGACCACAAGGTCCACAACCTGTGTTGTTTTACATTGATCCTATATGTGTGTGCTTACTTTAAAAAATAAATTAAATTAGTAAACTAACACCACATTAATATTTTCATTCAAATTCTATTCTTGAATTTTGCAAAATTATAGATTTTAATCTCTTTAATTATATATCATCTTTTTACATTGAATTAGATAGATTTTCTTTGGAGTGAAAATGATGTGCCGTAAACTCAGTAGCCACTAAACATATTTGGGCATTCATTGAATAGTATTGCTCTTATCCAAATAATAGAATAAGAGATTGAATATATGCGTATGTTGAGGACAATAAATCTGTGCCAGTTGTTTGGTAAAGAGAAAATAAAGTGATCCTGAATAACTTTATGGTAAAACCATATCTCCATTTGATGTATAGTCCTTATTTTAGACTCTTTCTATCCACTTGAAAGATTACATTGATTTTTGTCATGGTAGAAATTGACGTGCAAATTTTGACTATATAAATAAATATAAAATTTGGAATCATAAATTCACTAAGGTTGTGTTGTGTTTACCCTTTAGGCTCCGTTTGGTTGGAGTGAAAATAGAAATGATGAAAAATGAAGAGAGGAAAACAGGAGAGAAAATGAAGTTTTCTCTTGTTTGGTATAGGAAAGAAAACACAAACTTTATTTTCTATCATTTTACTTTTCTTCTCCAACCAAACAAAAGAGTTTTCTATCCTCCCACTTTTTCACCCCTCCAACCAAACACATAAGATGAAAAACTAAATATTTTTCATCTTCTCACTTTTCCATCCTCCCACAATTTTACATCTTCTCACTTTTCCACTCCTTCATCCAAACAGACCCTTAAAATTTTATGATCAAAATTTGCACGTCAATTACTTGATACCTTTAATTTTTCATCTTCTCACTTTTCCATCCTCCCACAATTTTACATCTTCTCACTTTTCCACTCCTTCATCCAAACAGACCCTTAAAATTTTATGATCAAAATTTGCACGTCAATTACTTGATACCTCCATTTGATGTATAGTCCTTACTTTAGACTTTTTCTATCCACTTGAAATTAAGATTACATTGATTGCTGTCATGGTAGAAATTGACGCGCAATTGACTATGTAAATAAATAAAAAATTTGGAATCATAAATTCACTAAGGTTGTTTTTAGATTCGATGATTTAAATCCAAAGAATTTTAGGATCAATTACTATCATATATTACTTGATATAAATTTAAGAGCATTTGATAATTTAAGCTTTGGGGATTTTGCTTAAATTATGGATTTAAAATAATTTCTTATACCTAATATTTTCAAATCTATATATTAATAAAAACTCAAATGCATCAATACATTTCATAAATAGAAACAAATTAGGCATCTCATGATATATTCTAGTGAAAAACAAAGAAATCTAATCCTTCTATTTAAAATTAAATTTCTTTATCCAAACTGACTATAAGTGAAAGTGTAAAATACATACGACAAATATAAAATATGTGTATAGACTAAAATTATAAAGAAGCCTTGTAAATCCATTAAATGAGATAATCGAACTTCTTAGTTTAATACATAATAATGACTTGGGTGATTTTCAAAACGCACAGTGACTTGATGTCCTAAAAGATTTTGTTGTAATCTTGTGTTGATGACCCTTCTAAATTTATTAAAATCCGAAGATTAACATTTGGAAGTGTTCATAAAATTAAGAGAAATGACATGTCTACAACATTTTTACAATATTTTTACAACAAATCCTAAGTGGCAAATTGTTACTGGTTGTTATTATTGAGGTAAAAGAATAATCTTTAGTTAGTTTCAAATTTGAACCAATAACAACTAACCACCTGTGATTTGTTGTAAAATTGTTGTAGACGTAGCATTCTCATTAATTAATATAAGAACCGGGTGAACAAAAGGATTACTGCAAATTTCGAACTTATTAACATTGGGGATAATTAATTAATTACATGCATTGTACAAACAAGGAATTCATTTTATAATTATTGCAAAATCTAATCAGTGTATAAAATACATAATAAGAAGATAAATACTATTGTCCCATACCGTTATTGTTGATCTTTGGTTTCTTTATAGGGTGTTTCAAAGGTTTGTTCATTTCAAAATAAATCAATGAGTTCCTTTTAATAACTTCCATAACATATCATTTGCTTTCTTTGAAAGGTTAATATTGTTTTTTTTTTTTTTTGTTTTTTTTTAACTTTAATGGAGGATAATTTTGAAAATTCAATTTTTTATTTTAAAACCAATGCATTGCACGATATTCTTTAAAAGTTTTAGATTTTTTATGAACATCATAAAAAATGTTTAGATTTTTTTTCGAACCATACGGGATAAGAACAAATATATTCTACACTTGCTTGCATAGTTATTAAACCTAGGCCAAATGTTAACCCGGTCTATGAGCTGGGTTATTGGATCACTGGTTCAACCAGTGGGTTATTGATCGAATCGTAGGGTCAAATAACAAGATTTTAAAAATTAAATATATATAAAATTAAGTTTGAGAAATTATAACCGGAATATGTAAATTTAAAAAGAAAAAAGAAAAAAATAGGCATATGCCTAAATTAAACTCGTCATTATAATTCAAAATCAATGTTTCGTAAGCAATAGCATTAGAAATTCTATAAAATTCGCAAAGAAAATAAACAAATGTCATAAGATTGCAACAAAGTCTTTGCTAAAGAAAATCTTGTTACATGTTTAAAAATTATGTATATTAAATAAATAAAAAGGAAAATCTCAAACTCTAATGCGTATTTCTCTCAGTCTCTCACACATTCACACTATACACAACAACAACAAAATTAAACAAAAGATGCTTAAACTAAAAAGAAATCAGGAAATAAAGTATAAAAAAATAAAAAAAAAAATAAAAAAAAACCCTAAACAAAAGAAGATAGTTGGTGGCACAGAGTAGGGGTGTCAATTCGGGTTAACGTATCGGGTTCGTGTCGTGTTGAGGTAGGAATATTCAACTAAATGGTTCAACCCTAATCCAACCATTTAATAATCGTGTCATAATCCTTCAACCCTAACTCAACCTGTTAATAAGGTGGGTTGACTTGACCCAACCCATTTGACACGCTTAATAAACGAGCCATGTTAGGTTGACACGAATGTAACACAACCCATTTCAACTTGCATAATATTAAATATAACAACCATTTATAAATAATTTTTTTTACATCCCAAAAAGCAGTGCATACACATCAAATTTTCAACCCACATTCAAAATAATATAGTTCAACAAAAATATAACATTCATTTAGAAATAAGTTTTCTACTCTCCAAAAGAAGTGCATACACTTCAACCCAAATTCAAAATAACATAGTTCAACAAAAATATAATATTCTTGGAACTCGCCAAATGCTAAGTATCAATATTGAAAAAATTTGAGCAAACAGTGAACTAATCCTGACTATAACCACGATTATCATCCATAGATTCTTTGTTGATGTCCAAATTCATAACATCTTTCACAAGCTCATGCAATTTCATTTGTCCAAGTTCTATGCCAAAAAAAAAAAGTATTAGTAATTCTAGGGTTTGTAAAGTTTTTTTAATTACTCACTTTTCTTTTTAAATTTAAAATATATGTTGGATATAAAAGGTATTTGACAAATTTAAAATAAAATAAATATTTATTTGTTATATGAGTTAAACGGGTTGTGTTAAGTGAGTCATTTCAGGTTGACACAAATAAATTAGCGTGTCAAACGTGTCTATTGCGGGTTACGCAGGTTGACCCGCTTATGACACGTTTCTTATCGTGTCACTTTCGGGTCGACCCGTTTATGACCCAAACCCATTAAGGCGTAACCCTAACCCGAAAAAACCCGTGTCGGGTTCATGTCGTGTTCGCGGGTTCGGTCGAGCATTGACACCCATAGCACAGAGTTATATGGTCATACTTACATGCGCTAATTGTTGGCCAAGTACATCTAATCAGTCTTCAAAGCATAAAAAAATTTATGCACAATAGCAGCTGTAGCAATAGGTTTTGAGAATTGTGAAAACTGAAAAGTGAAACAATATTTTTTTGTTGGATTTTTTTAGGTTTTCTTTTGTTTAAATTACCATATTATCACACATTTAAATAATAAAATAGTCAATAAAGTGGATCTATTAAGATAATTTTACATAATTCACAAACTCGGCCCGGTTAATAAAATCCAACTGAGTCACACGGGTTGCACCGGTTTTGACCGGGTCACATACTTTTCTGATGTAATTGATCACTCGGCCTGATCAATGCACCAGTTCACCGAGTCACTGGTTCAACCGACCAGGCCGAGCCAAGTTTATTAACACCGCTTGCTTGCGAATATTTAATTTTCATAAATTTATTGGTGTATAAAATATCACATCATTTGGTATATTAATTATTATCTATTTTTAAATTTCTCTATTTGTTTCGATGTTAATATTTTATAGGAAATGAGTCAATTTTCAAAACGTATTTTCTATAAAACTATCTAATTTTCCTATATTTGGTAGCAATTTTAAATGTGTAAGAAAAATGATCTCTAAAATTTTCTTATTTAGCTTGCTGTGAGATAAATTTTTTTCCAGAAATATTTAGCGAAAAACAATATCTAAAAATAAGTCACAGTACTTTTTATGTTGACCAAAAAGACCAAAAATAGTTTTTCTTTGACTCAATTTTTTTTTCTGATGCTATCAAATACTGAAAATGCGAAAACCTATGTTTTCCGCTACGAGACATTAGATTTTTACTACAACGATATTATTGATTTTTTCCTAAACAAGAAGGTGATATCAAATACTGAAAACGCAAGAAATCATGTTTTCTGTTGTGAGACATTAGTTTTTTACTACTACAATATTATTGTTTTTTCCTAAACAATAAGGTGATCTTATAAAAAAATAAATAAGGTGATATATAATAATCATATATTAAAAATGTAAAAATCACCATAAATTCCAAAACAAAAATACAGAGAGGATCGTGATCTTTAATCAATGGTACCAAAGAAGAGGACACATGGTAAGATAACTGAGGCGTCCCACTCTATAAATTAAACCCCTAAAAGGACGAGATATTTTAACCTAACCGTGGTTAAAATTAACCAAACCAGGGTAAAGGAGTCTGTTTCTCTCTCCCAGAGCAGTTTATATTTCAGAGACCGACACCATAACCTCACTGACTATCCAAAAAACCCTGTGAGTCCTATTCAGACCCGAGTTCACGATGATGATTGGAAATCCAAATCCGACGGTCCAAGTGCCTCCGTGGGACCCATTCGACGATCAAGCGTCTCAGATTTCGTCCCCAATAGCAAACTTCTCCGTCAACTATAACGCCAATGCCGGTAACGGAGACCACTCTCTTTTGCTTGACTCCTTCGCCGCCCTCCACCGTTACTTGCCGTCGAACGAGAACGACGAGTCGTACTCGTTTTCGGACGTCGTACAGGACGCGTTCTCGTGCGACCATTTTCGGATGTACGAGTTTAAGGTTCGGAGGTGCGCACGTGCGAGGTCGCATGATTGGACGGAGTGTCCGTACGCGCATCCTGGTGAGAAGGCTCGCCGGAGGGACCCACTGAAGTACCATTATTCTGGAACGGCGTGTCCTGAGTTTCGCAAAGGGAATTGTAAGAAAGGTGACTCGTGCGAGTTCGCACATGGGGTTTTCGAGTGTTGGTTGCATCCGAATCGGTATCGGACTCAGCCCTGTAAGGACGGACCGAGTTGTGGTCGCAAAGTCTGTTTCTTCGCTCACTCGCCGCAACAACTCCGAGTCTTGACTCAACCGAGCGGAAGGGAAAGTGGGTCGAAGTTTGTTTCATCGCCCACTTCGATTCTGGTGTCGCCACCGGTTTCTCCCCAGTCTGAATCGCCGCCTTTGTCGCCGACTGAAGGCGGACTCGGTGGGTTTGGAACGGGGAAATCGGTGAGCGAACTCGTTGCTTCTATGCGGAAGATGAAAATGGGCGGGTGTGGCGGTTGGGGGAATCAAGTGGGGTCACTTTCGCCATCTGGGTTCGGGTCGCCCCGTGCGTCTATTGTTCGACCCGGGTTCTGTAGCACGCCTTCGACTCCGACTCGGAACGTGACTCGTTCTGGACTCGGTCCATTCGACCTGTGGGAAACGAAGTGTGAGGAAGAGCCAGCGATGGAGAGGGTGGAGTCTGGGAGGGGCTTACGAGCCCAGATGTATGCTAAACTCAGTAAGGAGAACTCGCTCCGACGAGTTGACTCGGCCGTGTCTGGACCTGATTTTGGTTGGGTGTCGGAGTTGGTTAAGTGAATTGACTCACCGAGTCATTTCCATCTTAAGTATATATATCTTTTTTGGGGTTTAAGAAATCGGTGGCCTTCGATTCTTCTGACTCTGTAAATATTATGTTGATTTTGGACATTTTTCACTGTAAATGCTCGCTGGGTTGGGAAGAGAGATCCGAGTCTCTGTTTTGTGGTTCTTCCCCCAAGATAAAAATGGCAACTCTTTTTGTACAGACTAAGAAGGATTTTGTCAGACTGCCGAAGAATGAATAGCATTTGGTTTGATCAATTTGTCTATGATTTGTATTTTTAACTTTCTGGATTCTCTGTCTAATTTTCTCGGAGTATTATCATATCATTGTACATGTTTTTGGCAATTAAATGTATTGTTACATATTATCTTCATCTTGTTTTATTTGTTTGGTTATTTTCGTATCCAAATTTTGTTGCATATTATCTTCATCTTGTGTTTAATTGTTTCTTTATTTAAGTACCCAAATTTTGTGGTACGTTATAGATTTCTCGACAGACTAATCATATTGGTTATAGATTCTCGACAGACTAATGATAATGCTGACTAAAAAGGTGAGCATGAATTTCATTTAGATCATGGGTTTCTTGTGTCATGTCCATAACATTTATAAAAAAACAATCACGAATCACTCTCGTGTCCATCTAATTTCACTTCGATTCATTGTATCTGTCTAATTTCACTTGGGTTCATTGTTTGGCCTTGAATGGTATTGCATGCAATATGAATACGACATATGTCTAAAAATGATCACATGATAGGTATGAACTTTTTCTAGTTACATTTTGGAATATAGGTTTGGCTTGTTCAATTTTGGATGCGACACAAACACGACATGTTTAGAGTTATTGTATTTGTATGTCAGTTTTATATTCAGCCTAATTCACTGGAATACTGGATGAATACCTTATTTCTACTTGGGTTCTGTTCTGGGATGTTATGCCATGTTTCATTTTCTTTGGTCTTCGGTTAGTACTCAGATTAGTTCTAGGAAGCCAATCAAACTATTGAAAGTGATTTCCTGCCCTCTTAGCTTTGATGTTTATTAGTACCCATAAATCTTAAATGGTGTGGGTGTTTATCTTCTTGAAATGTTGTTTTCTATCTTGAAGGGCTACATATGATATTGATGCAACTTCTTAATTGTTCCAGATTCTTCAAGCTTGAGTACCAAGCCTTATTTCCTATTGCACCCCTCCCAAAAAAGAAAAACCAGAAGAATCATAATCATGTTCTATTGTTCTACTGCTAAGTATTTTAAGTGATAATAAATTCTTTTAGAGAACTATGTGAGGCTTTATCTGATAGAGATTAGATTTGTGACGTGGTGTTGAACTGATAAACCTGTCCTTATCTGCTTTAAACATATTTTAGTTTAGTTTATCTCATTTGTGCCACTTGTACTTGACAATTTAATAAAAGAAATCCTTGATGTGAAAGTTTTGAAGGGACAAGATATGGTCAAGCACCAATTCTTTGTGGGCTCCTTGGGAAAAATCTGCTTACTCTTTCCATTTCAAAGGCCTGAGGTGGTAGTTTTTGCTTTGAGAGAGGGAGAGATATGGGGCCATTTGTAAGGAAAACATGATTAGAATTAATAAAATATAACGTACAAGGCAGACAAAGTGGCCGGTGGTTCCAGGATTTGGTTTAATTTTTGTCCTATTATTATAATCACGTCACTCACAAGGCCATAAAGTTACTTGGGGGTGGGAGATACTGTAGTGGCGGCTCTATAAAAAGTGGGTTTTTTTTGTTGGTGGACTTGTCTATGAATGCCAAAGATTGCTCCGTCACTAAAGTCCTTAATATATGTGCCATTGTGCTCCGTTTGGCTATGTACTCTCTAAACGAAGTCGGTAAAAGAATAAGGCTAAATATTAGTGGAAAATGGCATTTGTCATTAATTTTGCCACTTAATTTTTTTAAAAAAAATTTAAGTCTAATGTTAAGTTTCATTTAAAAATATACATATAATTCAATTTTGAGGATATTAAGTTTTATATAGAATTCAATTTTGTTAAAATTGGATTTAAAAACATGGGCATTCTGCATAAACAAGGACATTGTACTAGATATTTTAAAAAATGGGTCATGCTAACGAGTGCTCTTAGGGTATTGATTAACAATCCATTTTAGGAAAGCTTTGATACCACTTTTATGGGAAATGAAAAAAACTGTCAAAACATTAATTGATTTTCTTTCTTTTCTCATAAAAACTTTCTTTAAATGGATTATTAAACAATACCCTAAGGGCACTCGTTAGCATTTCTCTTAAAGAATAAGAGCAAAAACTTATTTTCTCCTAAATATTAGTGCACACTCAATTTGTTATGTTGGATTGCTGCACATAACCATATATACACATTTTTCACTAAAATTGTGAGTCACGATTTTAGTATTGTGTGTACAGTTGTGTGTAACAATTAGTGTAAAATAAATATTGTTTAAAGATATATAAAAAATATTATGTAATAGAATTTTTTATTTTTTATTTTATTTTTTATACAAGATAGAAATTTCACTCTAACCTAATCTAAGTTTATATGTGTGTAAAGCTCCCTCCTGGAGACTTGAATCTTGGCCCTTATCCCTACACTCCACAAATATTTATACATGTAGAGTGACCATCGCACCAAAAGTATGCAGTGATCATGTAATAGAATATTAAATGTTCCTTAATTTGTGACTTTACACTCATTAATAAAAGCTAAAACACTTTTGAAATAAAGACAACGTTTTACCCCGCTGATATGATGGATTGCTGCACACTATCGTACATATACACTTTTCACTAAAAATTGTGAGTCACGTTTAAGTGTTATGTGTGTATGGTTGTGTGCAATAACTAGTGTGACATAAAAATTGTTTAAAGATATATAAAATATCATTTAATAAAATATTAAATGTTTCTTAATTTTTGACTTTAAGACACTCGATAATAAAAGCTAAAACACTTTTGATACAAAGACAATGTTTTACGCTATTGATATGACAAATTATGAGCGATAAACTGTCACTTTTATATCAACTTATAATTTACATTACTTTATTTTCCCGTGTTCACAACCTGTTATTTCAACAAATTATGGGGAAAGTCTATGTTCCAGGATTCATTCAAGCCAAAAATAATGGATAGTGAAGTTGGATGGGAGGAATTCTCTTAAAAATGGGTATTCACACATCTAGTGATGAGATTAAATTCAACACGAACCTATTAATAGCATCCAATTTACTACTATACAATGTGGTAGCATTTTCGGACAATTAACGGATTAAATTTGTTGACGATGCTGTTAGAGATATATTCATCGAGTTACTTAAAAACCAAGCTATCTCTAGAAAGGCTCCACCATAAATTTTAGTTTTACTTAAACAAGTTGTAAAAAAATATTCAACGAGTTATTTTAGGACCACAACTGTTGCCAAAATTGATTTGATGTAACAGACTATGATTGACTACTTATCACTTTCAAACAGATCTATTACTTTTTATTCACCACTCATAGTCAGTCACATATGATAATTGGAAGAAAGATTGTGGCCATAGAATTATTGGTATTGAACCATAGGTTTCTCAGTAGAGTTCCAAACTTATTGTCCTAATAGCAAAAAAAAAAAAAAAAAAACCCAAGCCATCTCTAGATAAGTTCCACCATAAATTTTAGCATTACTTAAACAAGTAGTAAAAAAAATTCAACGAGTTATTTTAGGACCACAACTTTTGTGCCACATTTTTTTGTCAAAATTAATCTAAAGTAACAGACTATGATTGACTACCTATCACTTTCACATAGATCTATTACTTTTTCTTCATTACTCACAATTAGTCACATATGATAGTTGTGGGAAAGATTGTGATCATAGAATTATTAGTATTGAATCATGAGTTTTTCAGCAGAGTTCCAAACTTATTGTCCTAATAGGAAAAAAATAAGGGGAAAAAAAAAAGCTAACAATGTTAAGCTAATAAGATAATGAATCAAATTCTTAATAACCAATAACATAAATAAAATAAATCATAGATATTAAGTAGTTAGGGTTGGATCCAACTAATAGAAGGCTACATTCATAAGTTTATTGGCTGAACAGTTTTCCTTTTTCGTCTCATAGGTTTATGTAATTGGAGGCCTTGAATCTTGTGTTCTCACCAAGGGGAAAGAAGAGATCGGATAAGAATTGTAATATAATATTTGGAATGAAGGAAGAGGAGAAAGGATAAAATTGGAGGAAAAGGGTAACCAAGAAAAAATTACTAATTTTAAATGAAATATTAGGGTCATATTTGGAAGAGAGAAAGAGGATGAGATTGGAACATTTAGGGTAATATTTGGAAGGGAGAAATAGGAGTGAGAGAGGAAAAGAGAGAGAGAGAGAGAGAGTGGAATATACTAATTTCGCCATCTGCTTTATCTAAATATAGGCTTGGTGATGGGTCCTTCAGTCCTTTTTTTTTTTTGAGTAACGGGTCCTTCAGTCCTTGTCACTCAATATGGCATGATAGTTGAGTAAATTAGACCAATGAGTCATAGGCATTGACCTTATCCAAACAAGGGCAAACAAGTAAAAAGTAAAGGAAAAAAAAAAGATGGGCCCAATAAAGTTTAGGGACATAATTTTATTTTGTTAGCTTACATGTTGGATGGTGATTTATGTACAATAAAAATGAGGGGATTGAATTTAATAAAGATGTAATGTAAAATCAGCTAATAAGATAACATCTTATTAGCTGATTTTACGTTACATCTTATATCACATCCTTTCTCAAAAAAAAAAAAAAAAAAGAGAATATCACATCATTTTTTTTTTTTTTTTTTTTGCTTAAAACTTAATACTTCTACCACACTTAATAACATCTTAATAAACTTTCAATTATGTTGGATTTTCATATGGATATTGTAGGGACTCAAATTGGATTGGACCCAGAATAGGGATGAGTTTTTAGCCCAACATGCCCAAACAATAAATTTCTAGAGCGTGCGTACAAGAACTAGTTCTACTTGATAGAAAAGATCATGGTTATAGTGCAGTAAAAGACACTTCAAGCTAACTGTCTGATAAAAACTCTCATCGGCTAGGTTTCAGGGGGTATCTTTCTGAGTTCTGTCGTTCTTCTCCCTTCTTTTCTAAAAGCCCCCTCTAATGTCACCCACTTTCTTGTTATATACTACATTCATCATTCTCTTTTCGCCGTACACGTGTAGGCTCTATCCTTAGGACTCTTTTCTGTCCCATCCAGCACCTCCTGGAACCTTCACTTAGTAGCCATAAGGCTGCTTGATTACTATTCAGGTATCACCTCCACATTAATGCGGCCAGAGAGTTAGCTGGGAAGCATTTAATGTGGAGGTAACAGCTCCAGAAGATATTTGTTATCTCCCCTGGTTCTTCCCTTGTTCCACGCTCACTTTCCAGTTCTAATATAACTTTGCATGGTGCCCTAAATAGTCAGATAGTTACACCCACCTCGGACCATGGTATCCGAGATGAGTCTTATCCTCGGACGCGGTTTGGGCCATGACTCGTGACCTCCATCCATTTTTCTTATACTAGTCCCACAATGACTCTCTTTAACTATCCTCGGACAGGTGAGTGTCCTCGGACTGGGCCGTTGGGCCCGAGCCCATTTCCTACAATTTTTACATCATTATTTTGGATAACCGGCCCCACAATAGCCCCTCAAAATCTCACTTTTTGTCACCTCGAAAAAAGGGAGATTTTGATATCCTGCCCTCACCTCTTTCGTGGACTTTCCTAACCTTCAGAGTACCTTTCTATCTGCCCAAGGCACGCTCCTGACGTTTCGACGTCAGGAACACGCCATCATTAAATGATGGCGGCTTCTTTGTCCCCCACGTTCAACGGCAAGATGTGAATCTAACGGTGGAAGACCCTCAGTATTTTTGCGCCCCTATAAAGAACTTTTCAAATCAACTCTCTTTTCAGTTACAAAAATCGCATCGTCTCAGCGCATAGTCATTGAACCTACCTCTCTCTCTCACCACTCCACGCTCTCATAAATACTAAGAGTCTGTCCGAGGAGCTCATTTTTCAAACCTGTAAGTTTCCTTAACCTTCTTTAGTTTTCCATCCTCTTCGCCAATTTTTCTTCATAACTGTTAGGAAATGGGTAGATTCAAACATCTAGTTGACTCCGAGGAGCAAATAGAGGCATTTAGAGCTAAGTATAGGATTCCCCCAACGGTGGGTATGAGATATACTTCCACAGAAACATGGTTAAACGATAGGAAAACCGGGGAAGTGGTCATCCCTATGATCGCTTTTATAGAGGGAGGGATGACTATCCCGATGGGTAATCTTACCAGAAGTTATCTTAGGTTCTTTAGGTTATCTCCCACACAATGCGCCTCAAATATGTTCAGGGTGCTTGGGAGTATAGAAGCCCTAAATGCCAAGATGAACCTAGGTCTGACCCATCACGATGTGAACTGGGTGTATAATCTCAATCATTTGAAGGGTCAGGGATACTACCTTAAATCTAGGTTCCCTGAAGTAAGGTTGATCCAGTGTCTCCCTTCATCGAATAAGGGCTTAAAAGATGATTTTCTTATTTTTTCTGGGGAATGGCATGACGGTTTACCCTGTCCGACCAAAGAGGGGAAACCAGGTGGGGTTCTCAGGCTACAAGCCTTTATAATTTGGATTGTATTTTTTTTTTTTTTAAATTCAAGTTAGCTTTATTTCTGACAAAGTTTTATTTATTTATTTATTTTATTTATATTCTAATGATTTTGCAGACAAGCGCGCTACCAGACCTCAGATCAGATTGATTAACAGGGAGAGCTTAGACAGAATCTTGCGATCCGAGGTGTATGTGAACCCATCTGACGGTCAACTGAGAGCAGCACACATAATCCTCAAGTACAAACCAATTTCCAATGCCTTTCAAGCTCCCAAGTGCGTGATAAAGGCCAAAGATCCTCGGCTTCATCGTATCAGTGTAGCCTTTGAGGGATTTATTGTTCCTGAGGGTGTTCCGATTCCTAAAGGTGTTCCTTTCACTGAGCTGTTATCCGAGGCCATTCCTTCTGCAGGAGCTTCATCATCACGCTCCGTTCCTCGTGAAGTGAAGGAGGAAGAGGAAGAAGGAGAAGAAGAAGAAGAAGGAGAAGAACAAACTTCAGAGGGAGTTGTAGAACTATCGGATTCTGCAGACGAGTTTGAAGTTTTCAACCAACCTCAATCTCCCGAGGTGACTTCTGAAGAAATGGGCATCCAGAGAAAGAGCTAGAGGAGCTTAATGGATGTGATCGAAAGCCAGCCTGGAAGGGGGGCGCCGGGGAAGTCAGTTCAACCCAACCTCCCCCCTCCTCCTCCTCCTCCTCCTCAGCCACCCCAACCACATGGGACCGAACCTAATGACCCAAAGAGGAGGAGAGAGCCCAAAGACAAAGAGGTGATGGAGCCTGGGAGACCTCGCCCGCCTCGTGAAGATGAGGTCCACCGAGCTGCAAAGCAGCAAAAGGTTGCTCATGGACCTACACGAGGCGTGGCAAGGCCCACTACTCAGTCCTCGGAATCCGAGGCTTGGCTTCCTGCTCCCATGCTCGGTGGTGAGCCTCTGAGGGAGGATGCCTCAATTAGGGACTTTAACGGTGGAGTTGGATGCCACGTCGCCTCAGTTCTAGAGGAAACCCTCCTTCTCCCTAAGGATATGGCCGAGCTGAGATCCCTCAAGAGAAATGAGGTCTTCCAGAACACGAAAAGATATTTGGGCATGGTATGATACCCTTATTATTATTGTTTTTTTTATTTTTTTTATTATTATGAACTTCGTGCAAACATCTGTATGTGTTGTATCTCTAACTCTTTTTATTATAGGTCGTTCAAGCCACTTTCAGGTTGGAGGAGATAACCCATGCTTGCTACCAGCAAATAGACGATGAAAGAAAAAAGCGAGTAACAGCTGTGCATACGCTCACCATTGCCGAGCAAACTGCTGAAAAATTGAGGAAAAAGCTGGCCGAGGAAGAACATGCTCGGAAGAGTGCTGACTCTGCCTTGGAGAACACTCAAAAGCAAGCCGAGGACCAGAGGAAACTCTTGCGCGATGCTAACGCCCAGCTGGCAACCTCCAAGGAACAGATATCATCTCTGCAGAAACAATTGGAGGAAGCCCAGAAACTTAGAGATCAAGCTAAAAAAGCTAAGGCCGAGGCTGAAAAGGCAAAAGCTGAGGTTGAAAAAGAGAGAGACACAGCCGAGCAACATGGCTACGACGTTGGTGTTGCTGAAACCGAGGAAAGTTTCCAGGCTGAGGTGCCCGTCGTGTGCCGAGCATATTGTGCTCTGACCTGGGGAGAAGCTCTCAACCGAAATGGGGTCGAGACTTCATCCGAGCTGAGAAGGCCTGAAAAAATTTATTTTTCCCCAGCTATTCGAGCCACAGGTCCTTCCACTCAACAAGAAGAGGCATCCTCTACAGCTGTTGAATCAGCCAAGGAAGCTCAAACTCAGGCTCCTCCCCTTCTCAATCAGCAGGAGCAACCTGAAGTGCTTGAAGGTGCGAAGGTCATATCCTCGGACACAGGAGCAGAAGAGCCTAAGGATGGAGCAGCATCTCAAAGCTTTGAACAAGCCTTAGCCTCAACCACCTTACCTGTTGGAGAAGATCCAAAGGCAAAAGAGAAAGACGTTCCTCCTGAGGCAACTGTCAAAGCCCCTCAGACCAAGCTCCAGATAAAATTAAACAAATAGTTAATGTAGTTAAATTCCCTTTATTTTCCCTTTTATTTCGTTTTTTTTTTTTTTAAAGCTTTTTGAGGACATTTCTAATTGTAATGTGTACTTCCCTTTCTAAATTTTTATAAGATATTTTAGTTTTGTCTATCACTTGTATAATTTCTTGCGCAAATGTTCTTTATTTTTACATGATCTCAGACTATAGAATAATGAAATTTAATACTATTAGGGAAAACTAAATTTTATGTATACTGCTTGGGAACCAAAACAGACCGTAACAACGAACTTTACAGCCCGAAAGGCTTGCTTTAAATCCATTAAGAAATATCCATATTTAAGATAGCATCCTAATGTTTCACCCAGGGAGGTATTGAACGCCTTGAAATGCTTTAAGTGATGCTCATGGAATTTGCCTTGATATACAATTTTAATTGCACAGACCCCATTTGAGAAACATTGATTCCAACTAAGTTTGTTGTCTAAACAATTTGTCGTGCTTCAGCCTCTATGTACTACTTCAATTAAGGTCACAGTGTATTAATTTCCACTAAGTTTGTGGTTCGAGGACCTAACATGACTTAGTTTCTGTTTAATACTTCAATAGATTTAAGTGTATTAATTTCCACTAAGCTGTGGTCCGAGGACCTGACATGACTTAGTTTCTGTTTAATACTTCAATAGATTTAAGTGTATTAATTTCCACTAAGCTGTGGTCCGAGGACCTGACATGACTTAGTTTCTGTTTAATACTTCAATAGATTTCTGTGTATTAATTTCCACTAAGTTGTGGTCCGAGGACTTGACATGACTTAGCTTCTGTTTAATACTTCAATAGATTTCAGTGTATTAATTTCCACTAAGTTGTGGTCCGAGGACCTGACATGATTTAGCTTCTGTTTAATACTTCAATAGATTTCAGTGTATTAATTTCTACTAAGTTGTGGTCTGAGGACCTGACATGACTTAGTTTCTGTTTAATACTTCAATAGATTTAAGTGTATTAATTTCCACTAAGTTGTGGTCCGAGGACCTGACATAACTTAGTTTCTGTTTAATACTTCAATAGATTTAGAAGCACACATTGCAGAAATAAGATAAATTATAAAAGGGAGTAAAACAGAACTTGTTAATAATAATACCTCTTTAGGTTGCTTACATTCCAGGGATGGAGTACAGTTTTTTCATCTAAATTTTCTAAGTAATAAGCACCTATCCCTGCTACAGATGTGATACGATATGGTCCTTCCCAATTAGGCCCCAACTTTCCCCAGTTTGGATTTTTGGTAGTTCCCAAGACTTTCCTCAACACCAAATTTCCTGGAGCTAACGGCCTCAACCTGACATTCGCATCATAACCTTGCTTTAGCTTTTGCTGATAGTAGGTCAATTGGACTATCGCATTTTCTCGTCGTTCGTCTATCAAGTCCAGATTCTTCTTCAATAGTTCATCATTTCCATCCGAGGTGAATGAGCTGGTCCTTAGCATTGGAAAACCCGTTTCAAGAGGAATCACAGCCTCAACCCCATACGTCATTGAGAATGGGGTTTCCCCTGTTGACCGCCAAGGTGTAGTTCGATACGTCCATAGGATATGCGGCAACTCCTCCACCCATCTTCCTTTTGCGTCATCCAACCTTTTCTTAAGCCCGCCTACTATGACTTTGTTGACAGTCTCGGCCTGTCTATTTCCTTGCGGATAGGCAGGAGTGGAGTATCTATTCTTTATCCCCAAATCAGAACAATACTTTCTGAAAGCCTTGCTGTCGAACTGAAGACCATTATCCGAGATGAGAGCTTGGGGAATTCCGAACCGAGTAACAATATTTTTCCAAACAAACCTCTTGGCATCCACATCCCTGATATTGGCCAGAGGCTCAGCTTCTACCTACTTCGTAAAATAGTCTGTGTCAACTAGTAAATATTTTTTATTTCCTACTGCCTTAGGGAAAGGGCCAACGATGTCTAAACCCCATTGAGCAAAAGGCCAAGGGCTAGAAAGAGGATTGAGAACTCCCCCCGGCTGATGGATGTTTGGTGCGAACCTCTGGCACTGATTACACTTCTTAAGATACTCCTGCGCTTCTTTTTGCATGCCTGGCCACCAATACCCTTGAGTAATTGCCCGGTGAGATAAAGATCTTCCTCCAGTGTGACTACCACAGATCCCTTCATGTAACTCTTCCAGAAGTGCCTCTGATACTTCGGGATGTACACAGAGCAGATATGGCCCAGAATAAGAGCGTTTATACAACTTTTTGTCCTCGGACAGCCAAAACCGAGGAGCTTTTCTCCGTATCTTCTCTGCCTCTGACTTGTCCTTGGGCAGTATATCTTTCTCAAGGAATAACATTAGAGGATCCATCCAGCTAAGCGCCGACCTGATTTGATTGACCTGAAGCGAGTTCCCCGTTATTGGGGTGGGCGTGTTTAAGTCTTCAACCATTATCATTCGGGGTAAGTTTTGCCCCGAGGAGGTAGCAAGGGTAGCCAAAGAATCTGCGTGGGCATTTTCGCTCCTAGAGACATGGGTCACTTCAAAAGATTCAAAATTTACTTGCAGACGCCTAACCTGGCCCAAGTACTCCTGCATCCTAGTGTCCCGAGCTTCCAATTCTCCTCTAACCTGGCCCACGACCAGCCGAGAATCCAAAAACATCTCCAGTGTTTTTCCACCCAGTTTCTTAACCATCGCCATCCCCATTAACAAAGCTTCATACTCTGCCTCATTATTAGTGGCTGAGAACCCCAACCTTAAAGACTTCTCGATAATGACCTGTTCAGGAGATATCAGAACCAGCCCCACTCCTGACCACCTCTGATTTGCTGCTCCATCCACGTACACTTTCCAGGGTAAGGCATGTTGCGCGGAGATGAAGCCAACTGATTTTTCATCCATGCCACGCGAGCTTGTCTCTATTTCTTCAGGGCCTTCAGCAAATTCAGCCACCAGGTCGGCGAGAACCTGACCCTTCACAAAGGTACGGGGCATGTACTTAATATCAAAAGCCCCTAAAATTGTGCCCCACATGGCAATCCTACCAGTGTAGTCTGCACTCCGAAGTACTGCCTTGAGCAGATATTGAGTTAGGACGACCACAGTATGTGCTTGGAAATAATGGGGGAGTTTCCTTGTAACGTGCACCATTGCCAAGATAGCCTTTTCCAACGGTAGATAACGTACCTCAGCCTCGTGAAGCGACTTGCTCACATAATAAACTGGCCGTTGTACGCTATCATCTACTCGTATCAGAACAAAACTAATCGCGTAAGTGGTTATCGCCAAGTAGGAAAAAAGGACCTCATCCACTTCAGGACTAGACATAATGGGTGGCCGAGATAGATACTCTTTAAGCTGTTGGAATGCCAGGGCGCACTCCTCTGTCCATTCAAATCCTTTCCACTTGTGGAGTAGCAAGAAAAAAGGTCTGCACCTGTCCGCCGACCGGGATATGAATCTGTTCAGAGCAGCGGTCATCCCAGTCAACCTCTGGACCTCCTTGAGATTCCGAGGTGGTTGCAAACTGCTTATGACTCTAATTTGATCAGGGTTCACCTCAATCCCTCGGTGAGTCACCATGTAGCCCAAAAACTTCCCTGAGCTTACCCCGAATGAGCACTTGGATGCGTTCAGTCGCAATTTATGTTTCCTTAAAATCTCAAAAGTGTTGGTGAGGTCTGTCACATGCTCGGCCACTACCTTGCTCTTCACAACCATATCGTCAATATAGACCTCAATTCTCCTGCCCAGCTGTGGCTCAAACATTTTCGTCATCATCCGCTGGTAAGTAGACCCCGCGTTCTTCAAGCCAAAGGGCATTACCTTGTAGTGATAATTTCCAGTAGGAGTAAGAAAAGCGGTCTTCTCCTGGTCATCCAATGCCAGTGGGATCTGATGATAGCCCTGAAAGACATTTAGGAAGCTCATCCGAGGATGACCCACTGTTGCATCCACCAGCTGATCTATACGGGGCATAGGAAAAGGGTCTTTTGGACAAGCTCTATTAAGATCCGTGAAATCAACACATACGCGCCATTTTCTATTTTTCTTTTTCACCACGACCGTATTGGCCAACCACTGAGGGTAAAACACCTCCTTGATAGCCCCTGCCTGCAAGAGCTTGGTCACCTCGTCTTTGATAGCCTCGGCATGTACCCTGGACGGACGCCAAGGTGGCTGTTTCTTTGGAATAACAGAAGGATTAACGTTCAAATGATGACAAATGAACTCCGAATCCACCCCTGGGGCTTCGTAGGCATTCCATGCGAACACATCAACGTTTCTCCTAAGGACCTCAACCAACTGCTCCTTCTCTAACAAAGGTAACTGTGCACCAACCTGAAAGTACTTTTCTGGATCATCACCAACACTCACCCTCTCCAAATTTTCACACTCCGTTTCCCCGGCGGACGTGCTGAAGTGGGTTCCCTGAGTCTTTGATTGCTATAAGTCATCCTCGGCTGTGGCCGAGGTATCTGTCTCTAGCCGATGTTGAATGGCCATTTTCAAGCACTACCTAGCCATGGCTTGATTTCCCAAAATTTCTGAGACCTGGCCTCCTGAGGGATACTTCACCTTCTGATGAAGAGTGGAAGAAACGGCCCCTAAGGCATGCAACCAGGGTCTACCCAAGATAGCCGTATACGGAGAAAAAGCATCTACCACAATAAAATCCACCACCACCACATCTGAACCAGTCTGCACAGGTAATCTAATCATCCCCACCGGAACGACCGATCTGCCCTCGAAACCCACCAGTGGGGAGCTGTAGGCTGTCAGATCCTCGGGTTTCAAATTTAGCCCCCTAAATAGGTCAGGATACATTACCTCGGCTGCACTCCCCTCATCGACCATCACCCTTCTCACATCATACCCTCCAATCCTAATCGTAACCATCAAAGCATCATCATGTGGTTGTATGGTTCCTCTCTTATCTTCCTCTGAAAAGCCTAACACCAGTGAGGTGCCCAGTCTAGCTCTCTTCGGCCTTGAACTAGAGCCCTCATCCAAGCACTGAGACACAGACATTACTCTGGAAGGGCAAGACCCAGTTCTCCCTAGGGCAGCAAATATAACGTTTATCGTGCCTAAAGGGGGTCCTGAAGAAGCATTCCCCCGAAATGTTGAACCTGCCTGGCCTCCTCGGCCGCTGGAATGGTGTAGAAGCTGGGTCAACTTCCCTTCTCGGACCAGCTGTTCCAAGTGGTCCCATAAGTTTTTACAATCTTCAGTAGTATGTCCATGGTCTTAGTGGTATTGGCAGTAAAGGTTTCGATTACGTTTTGCAGGATCCCCTGCCATCCTATTGGGCCATTTGAAGAATGGCTCATCTTTTATCTTCTCCGAACCCGTTGCACTGGTTCTCGGAACACGGCATTAACCGCCTGGGAGTTGGCAGATCCTGATTGCCCCCCAAAGTCCCTCCGAGGTCGGTTGTTATTGTATCGGTCGACCTGAAATCCCTCCTCTCCTGAGGGACTGCCTTAGACTTTCCTCTACCCTGTATCTGATCCTCCTCTACTCTTCTATACTTGTCTATCCGATCCATAAGCTGACGCACGCTAGTAACAGGTTTACCAGTCAGAGATTTCCTCAGGCCATGCTCGGTTGGAAGGCCTTCCTCAAAGGTATTAATGGCCACGTCATCATGAGCTCCGTCCACTTCGTTGAACATTTCCAAATATCTATCAGAATAGGCCTTTAGGGTTTCCCCCTCCCGCATAGACATGGATAATAACGATCCCAAGGGTTAAACAACCCTCCTGCAGGTGATAAAACGGGCACCAAAAGCCTGGGTGAGCTTCTCAAAAGAGTCAATAGTATTAGCTCTTAGGCCGTTGAACCATCTCATCGCCACTGGACCCAGGCTAGATGGGAAAACCTTGCACATTAAGGTCTCATCCCTAGCATGAATGGCCATTCTTTGACTGTAGTGGCTAACATGTTCTACTGGGTCTGTTCTACCGTTATAAATGGTGAACACAGGCTGATGGAACCGCCGAGGAAGATTCGCATCCTCAATGCGTCTTGTGAAGGGCGATTTGGAAACTTGACTTAATGCTTTGTTCAGGGTGTCATTTCCCAAGCCCTGACGAGGTGGACTCTTATACTTTCGCTCACAGTGGTACTCCTCATCATACGAAAAAGACTCACTGGGTGGAGTTCTTGACCTCTGTCTGTAACTGGTGTCATTTGACTCCTCAAAGGATTGCCCGGAGTTACGAGCCATACGCCTTCGACGCTCATGTCGCAATTTCCTCTTCAACTTGTTAATCTCACGCTGCATGTCCCCTTCGTTCTTTACGTAGGAAACATGGCCTTTCCCCCGAGAGTGACTTCTATCTGTGTGGGTTGTTCGTGCACTTCCCTCACGATCCCCCCTATGTTCATGGACTACCAACGGATTACTATGCTGAGAGCCCCTAGACTCTGCTTGGTGTGGATTATCATCCACCTGCTGTGGGCCAACCACTGGTTGCTGCGGTGCTCCCCCTTCCATCACAAACACTGCACTTGCCTTTCCTTATGAATAGATCAAGTTCCCCCCACAGACGGCGTCAATTGTAGGGACTCAAATTGGATTGGACCCAGAATAGGGATGAGTTTCTAGCCCAACAAGCCCAAACAATAAATTTTTAGAGCGTGGGTACAAGAACTAGTTCTACTTGATAGAAAAGATCATGGTTATAGTGCAGTAAAAGACACTTCAAGCTAACTGTCTGATAAAAACTCTCCTCAGCTAGGTTTCAGGGGGTATCTTTTTGAGTTTTGTCGTTCTTCTCCCTTCTTTTCTAAAAGTCCCCTCTAATGTCACCCACTTTCTTATTATATACTACATTCATCATTCTCTTTTCGCCGTACACGTGTAGGCTCTATCCTTAGGACTCTTTTCTGTCCCATCCAGCACCTCCCGGAACCTTCACTTAGTAGCCATAAGGCTGCTTGATTACTGTTAAGGTATCACCTCCACATTAATGCGGCCAGAGAGTTAGCTGGGAAGCATTTAATGTGGAGGTAACAGCTCCAGAAGATATTTGTTATCTCCCCCAGTTCTTCCCTTGTTCCACGCTCACTTTCCAGTTCTAATATAACTTTGTGGGGTGCCCTAAATAGTCAGATAGTTACACCCACCTCGGACCATGGTATCCGAGATGAGTCTTATCCTCGGACGCGGTTTGGGCCATGACTCGTGACCTCCATCCCTTTTTCTTATACTAGTCCCACAATGACTCTCTTTAACTATCCTCGGACAGGTGAGTGTCCTCGGACTGGGCCGCTGGGCCTGAGCCCATTTCCTACAATTTTTACATCATTATTTTGGATAACCGGCCCCACAGATATTAAATTTTTTTTTTTGAGTAAATATGAGTATTAAAATTGATTGGACGTAGTTATGTCTATTATTTTAATATGTCATATAACGATATGTCATATTAAAATTAGTGGATATAAAATTTGAATTTTACTCCTACATCTTTATAAAATTTAATATTAAAAATAATATCATCAACGAGTTTATAAAAATGGGACATTACTTTAAACACAATTTATCAGCTCCATAAATTATAAATTTATAAAGATAGTAACATTGTCCCATCAACCCAAAAAATAAATAGTAACATTGTTGTTTCTTTATATATATTTTTAAACCATACCTACCTTTTCTTTTTTCCCCTAAGAGTGTAATCAAACATTATCGTTTACCAAAAAAAAAAAAAAAAAAAAAAATCAAACATTGTCATGATCATACCTACCCTCAAGGATAAGCCATTATCCATCAACTTGACAACTTCTCAACAAATGAACTTTAAATATAGGCCGTAGGCAGCGCTCAGTCACGCATGCGAGCTTTGTAACTCAAGCGGATGTACGAAAGTGACGGAACATGACCTTAATTTCTGTACTACTCTAGTGGGTATAATAAATTATAATTAATAGACGTTAACAAAATAGTAACTTAAAAATGAATAATTTTCTTAAAACTTTCAGTTTGTAAGAAAAATTTTATAAACTCTTTATATATTTCTATATTGAGTGTGAATTTTGAAAATCTAACCATTAGATTGTATGTTCTTATTATATTCTTTATGCATGTAAAATTTCAAGAAAATCAAAGATCAATTGCTATCTCATCAAACAAATATTAAAATTTCAAATTTTTATTATCTAAAATTGTGTATAAAAAATAAGTTTATTGATCGAATAGTAAATAATATGTAATTTGAACGAAATTTGATATGCATGTTAAGAATATAAAGAACATAAAATTCAACTATTAGATTTTTAAAATTCACATAAAAAAAATAAATATATAAGAAGTTTGAAAAGTTTCTGAAACTTTGTTCTTCTGTTTGTACTTCATAGAGTTTCTCTTGGCCATAGTAATAAATAACTTATCCCAACATTATATAATAATAATAATATAAAAAAAAAAATTGGATTCATGCATGTGTCCCTGCCTACTCGCACGTGTGCAATGGTGTTACTTACTAGACAGCATTATTGAAATTGACAATTGGCTTAATCTTTATAAGGACAAAAGGGTTTTTGTAAGGTATGAAAATCGTTTTCAATGCACTAAACATTGTGTCGTTATGAGTGTATTTTTACTTTCTATACAAAGATTTGGCACCCTCTTATCTTTGGTGTTTATCACTATATCCATGTGTTAAGATGGTACGTTTATATGAGACGACAAGATCGATTATGTTTGGATAAAAGTATAGATAATTGATTGCACAATTTTGATGGGGATGGATTTGGATTCTTTCTACTTCATTGTGTCTTCAATAGTTTAGAAATTAAAATCACTCAATTGACTTGGCAGGTTAGCGTCAAGCATGTACCTACTACATTGCCTAGTGGGAAATGCTTATTGATAGATCCAAAAAATATATGACCGTCCATACCTTGCTTGTGGACGATTAATAAGAACGAGTGGGATTGCCCGAACCTACAAGTTAATCGTCCATACACCTGTCACGACCATCCGTTACAAAAAGAACAATAAATATCAATACCGTTGAAGAAGTATCTGTCAAACTTAATATCCTGCACGGGCGTTACAAAGTCAAGGAATTACACCCTCATTATGGCAAAACCAACGGCTAGAAGGGTACTGAAACAACCTATATATATCCCTAAACAGGATCCAGAAAAGGTACAAGAAACACTCACTAGAAATTTCATTATTAAAAGATATTTTCCTCTTTCTTGATTTGAGAGGACCTTTCCTGACTTTGGCATCGGAGGCATTGTGGCTGGTGCCACACCAGTGACCACATTCTTTATATCCTGGAATATTGTTTGCAGGGTCTGGAGCGGAGGCCGACGATAGCATTCTGGACGAACATCTCTACTGACGATCCTAGCATCATCACTTATCTTTCCGATTGTATTCATCTCAGTTTGTAACATGGTGATAATTGCAATTAAAGGAGAAAAAAAAAGTTATAATTATCCAAAATCTTCCAAATCAAACTCAAAAACCACGACCATGATCATGAACACAAACCATATAAGGAAAAAACACCAAAACATGAAGCCAGATTAGGCTTTGATCTTTTTCATATGACGATTGCGATACAAACTTGGTCACAAATGGTATTGTCAACAACTATTTCAATAACATTTATAATAAAAAAAAATGTTAAATCATTTTCAGATTTGAAATAGAAAAATAGAAAAATGACATCGTATCAATGAACTTAACGATGTGGATTGAACAGAGGTGCGCGGAAACACTACAATAAAAACAAATGTGAAGTTAAAGAATTCAATTGAAAAAAAATTAAACCATAGGATAAGAATAAAAACAAGCCAAACTTTCATATAATCTCATCATTAATATATATATATATATATATTTTATCATGCATCAATCACAACATATCACAATAATAATAGTATCCCACGTTGGTTGTGTGTATCTAGTATCCGCTGTTTTTATAACCCCAGTCTACACTACAAAGGTTAGACCCTTTTGTAGTTGTACTTTGGTTATATAATGTATTATAAACTTGGTTTAAAACACTATTATTATTATTTTCGTGTGTGTTTTAATAAGTATTACTGTTTACTCAAAAAAAAAAAAAACAATAATAATAGTAATTGAACCACCAGGGTGATTGGCTAGTGGTCATTAGGGGTGGCAAAATTAGAAATGAGCCACAAACCTGACACGACATAACACAAAATTAATAGGTTATGGGTTAAGGCTTGATAGGTTCGTATCATATTCGGGTTAACACAGCTGACCCATTTAATAAACGGGTTGAGTTAGTGTTCAATACATAGAACCTGTTTGATTTGTCTGACCCGTTTAGGGCTGTAAATGAGCCGCGCCGAGCCGAGTATTAAATGTTCAAACTTGTTCATTTAATTTTTTTTTGAACACGAGCCGAGCTCATACTTATTATCAAACAAGATTTTATGTTCAAGCTTGACTCATTTTCTTGTCGAGCTAGCTCTTGTTCACGAGTTACTTGAATAATTTATTCTTTTCCTATATACTGTGAAACCATGACTAAAATGTTTTATATTTTCATAATTTTATGAATTTTGACTATGAATAGACTATTTATATCATTAATAAGCTACAAATAATAATATAATATCATATGAACGTATTGAAAAATTTATACAATACAATTTGAAGTCTATATAAATATATTTTTAGACAAGTATACATATAAAAATATAATATTATATGTAGGATCAATTTTTGTAGCCCAAGCCCAAAAAGTATGGATTATGAGCCCAATGAACCCAAGACAATGAATTTGTAGAGTGTGGGTGAAAGAACTGGGCTGGATGTGAATTAAACAAGAGTTAATTATGGTATTTACAGATGAACTAACATGCAATCATGCTTGGACAAAGGCAAACGTGAAAGTCCGAAGAGGCATTTTATTGAATGAAAGTTGGTTACAATTCTTAGAGCTACAGTAAAGTTATTTTTTTCTTCTCTCTCTTTTTTGTTCCGTCCCCTTATCAGAGGCCTCTCTCCCTTATATAGCACTCTCTCCCTTCATCTTCATCGTCCACTTGTTCATCATCTAAACATCCACTTGAGTGCATGTCCCATCATGTATCTTCTTTAACCTTGTGTGAGTGGCGGTAACTGAGATTGTACTGTTCAGGAGTCTTCTCCACATTAATGCGGCCAGAAAAGTAGCTGCAGTGCATTTAATGTGGTGGTTGAAATTTGTCTTCTAGATATGTCTCCGTTCCTATCATCTCCATGCGCGCCTGAGATTCATCTTTATCATTAGAATCGTCAGGAGGATTACTTGAACTTCCCAGACATCTGTTTGACCAAGCTTCTTTGAATCCGAGGATAGTGGCCTCTTCGGACAATTGAATATCTCCTCGGACTATGCCCCACGTTCATCTCCAGGTATGTTTCTTTGACATGGGCTTCTTCTCAAATACTTTTCTCTCTTCGGACAAACAGTAGTCCTCAAATAGGGCCTTGGGCCCAATATATTAGGTTGGGCTTTTCACCCCCCACATTATATATAGTTAAATCGAGTCCTCATGTTTACGAGTTTGTTCACGAACATATTATTTTGCTTGAGCTTGGCTCGTTTTACAATAGAGCCTAAACTTAAGTTTGAGCTTAGCTTGTTTTCTAAACAAATGAACATAAACAAGTTCATTCTTGAGCCGAGCTCGAGCTCTTCATAAACAACCTAGTTCATTTATAGCCCTAGACTCGTTTAATTAAATGACATTTTACCAATATACCCTTAAAACTCTAGGCATTTAAACTTATTAGTTGTTGTGGTTTATTTTCTTTGACATGTTGTGATTTATTATTTGAGATATTGGGATATGCTTTAGTTTTGAATTATTATTTGTGATGCAGTTACTCGTTAGTTTTGAATTTTATATTAAAAATATTTTTTTTTTTTTGTTTTTTCATAATTTTTTTTCATTTTGATAAAATATAATAAACAAATCAACACAACTGACCTGTTTAATAAATTGGTCGTATTAAGGTTGAGAAATCTTATCCTGTTTAATAAACATGTTGGGTTAGTGTTGACCTATATAGTCGTAATGAGTTGACACGACACAAACCCAACACGTGAACACGAATTGCCACCCCTAGTGGCATGGGTTCACTCTTACAAGTTTGGGAGGTGGAGGTCCCAAGTTCAAATCCTACAATGGGAAGCGTCTGGGAAAAAAACCTCATGTTCTCGACTCATGGTCATTGTCTACTAATGTCTTCGATAGGGCTGGATGTATAACTATAACTTATCTAGTAACCCAGATTTATGGGTAAAACATATACATACAACCTAATAAGGTTGCTGTCACTGGTGGCTCCACATGGAGTTCAGGGTGGTAGGGATGGCAATTTTTGCCCAACCCGTGGGTACCCAGCCTGGCCTGACCCTAATGGGTCAGGTTTTACCCAGCCCGATAAAAATTAAGGTCGGGTTTGGGATAAAAAAAAAAAAACCGAAGCTGGTCCGGGCCAGGTTCGGTTTTTTGCCAAAACCTAACCTGACCTAGTTATATATAGTTACTAAAATACCCTCATATATATGTATATATATATATATATATAGTTATAAACCCTAAAATTTCGTATTCCATATTTCATTTTAGCTCACAGCCTCACACCTCACACTCAGGCCGCCTCTCATCTCTTTAGCTCACCACTCTCACTCAGTCACAATCTTACTTACTCTCAATCTCACCGCCGGCCCAACTACCCAACCTTTCATCGCCACCCTAGCTCTCACCACCGGTCCAAGCTCTCACTGCCGTCCCAAGCTATCTCAGCTCTCTCACTCACTGTCTCACATGGCCGCCTCTCCCTCTTCATCTCTCAGCTCTCTCACTCACACAACCACAAGCCCATAAGTAGTTAAGCACAGGCACAACTCTTTACTCTCTCAACTCCATTTTGTCCTTGCTGTCGTCGATCTCGTACTATTTCACAACCCTCTACCCCTCTCATCTTCCTCGCCCATGGCCTCACGTCCTCGCTTCACCTCGTTCTCCATTTTTTTTTTCTGGGTTCAGTTCGTCTCAATCATGTGAGTTTGTGTTTGTGTTTCTTATTTCTGTGTTTGTGTTTGTGATTTTGAAAGGGAAAATCATAAATCTGAAATTTGTGTTTGGTTTGTGATTTTGAAAGGGAAAATCATATTTCTGAAATTTGTGTTTGTGATTTTTGTGTTTATGTTTGTGATTGTGTTTGTGATTTTGGGCTGGGTTGGGCATGAGGGGATAGGGCCTGCGGGGGCTCGACGGGGCGGGTTTGGGGTGGAAAAAAAATCCATTTATCAAACGGGTTGGGTTCGGGTCACAATAGTGGGCCCGTGAGTCGGGTTCGAGCATAGAAAAACTTGCCTCGACCTCGACCCGTTTCATTTCCTACAGGGTGGTCATAGGACCACCCTAACCTAGCAAAAAAAAATTAATTATTATATATAAATTTTAAAAATTTTATGATTTTATTATCCTTAAAAAATATTTGTGACCACCCTAAAATTTTTTAGGCTCAACATAATTAATTTTTGTACAAAATTTGGCAACAAATTTGAATGTAGACTAAGACTACAACTCTACTTAATAAATTTTTTTTTTGGATGTGAATTGTGACAAATTCACCATTGGATTATATTTTCTTCTTATATCCTTCATATATGCAAAATTTCAAAAAGATCAAAGATCAATAGCTATGTTATCAATCAAATCTTTAAATTTTGAGTTTTTGTAGTCTAAAATTAAATAAAAATTTAAGTTTATGAATCAAATAGTAAAAACATCCGACTAACATGAAATTTGACATGTGTTTTAAGAATATAAAAAACATGCAATTCAACGGTTAGATTTTCAAAATATGTAGTTATGTTAATTTGTTTAGTGAGAGTAGTAGTCTTAGGTTAATTACAACTAAGTTTGTAGCCAAACTTTGTCTTTAAATTTTAATTTGGTCCCATGAACAATGTATTAAGTCATTACAAACAAAAAGAAAAATCTGAATAAATTTTTTATCTAAATAAATTTTTTAAATATATGTAACTTGTAACATTGATAATGAAACTATAATGCAATGATTTCGAAATAAGAAAATTCGTAGAAGGAAATTGTGAGACTTTATGTATTTATGTGTATGTGTGTGTGTTTTTTGGTCAATATATGAAGTTATCTTTTATTAAATTTTGGTAAATAATGATCACCCTGAAAAATATTTCTGGAGCCGCCACTGGCGGCTGTGAATGGGGGTGTATTCTGTTTTTATGTCATTATGTGTCAACGTGGCCTTCTATCCAAACCCTTCGACCAATACAGAGTACAGAGCATTATTTTAGGGGGTCTTAGGTCCACACTGCAGCATCTGATTTGTGCGTCTTGTGACTTTGTTGCAAAATATTCACCAGTAAGTATCTTTCCTGGGGTTGGGGGAGTTTGGAAAATCAAAGTCTCCATCATGGAGGCAACTAAATCTTGTAGGGGACCTAAGTTCCTTTCACTTGGATAAACATTGTTCGTTTCTGACATTCATTGATGGTCACTACTCATACCTAGCTTAGCCCTCCTACCACCATTTAATTTATCTTGGAAGAAAGTTAGGTTTGGTGCAGCAAATTAAAATTGGACAAAACCGACCCCAACTAAACTTAGATACAGTTCATTTTGTGCAATACATTAGGTTTTTTAATTAAATTCAACAAATAGATGCATTGATCAATGAAGCACAAGTAATATTATCTTTTCTAATGATAGTTAAATTCAATGTATTTTTAATTGAAGAGATTAATATACTGTATCTAAATTTTACTTTATTAACAAAATTTTCACTCTCCTTAATATATCTTGTTTTTCTTAGGGATGATAATGGATTAGATTTAGTAGGTTTTTGACCCAACCTAACCCTAATGGTAAGTGTTTGAGATTTTTTAAATAGGTTTGTGGAGGGTTTTAGACTGTAAGTCCAAATGTTTAAATATGTTAGGATTTCGGAAGGGTTTGGGTTTTATACTGTAACTACCACAACCCAATCTAATTATGTATTAAATTAATAAAATATCTGTATCATTAATTTACTTTACAAAAAACTAAGATTTCTATAATAAAAGTAAGTGTGCATTTCTTTCTCTATTAAAATACTGTTTAATTTATTATTAAAAAATACTGTTTAATTTAGTGAATTTTCTTTACTAATATTTAAATTTTGTTAAAGAGTATTTTAGATGTTCAATTTTCAAATATATATATAGAATCCATTTGAGATGAAATTGCTACAATTTAATAGGGCTTTATATTTAGAAGCTTTTTAAAAAAAAAAACGTCTTTTGTTCCATATTTAACCCGTTGTCATTCTTAGTTTTTGATTGTGTTAGCTACAGTACTCCTTAGGCATGGAAATTTCTTAAATGTGTATTTAACAATTTTTTTTGATAATTCAATAATTGGGAAGAGATTTGAACATCCTGTCCCACCTTGTAACTACACTTGCTTGTGCCATAATGAGTAAGGTATGGGGTTGAGGGATCAATTTCCTAGTGTGTGGAGACTGGAGATAATCAATATGAATGAATTATTCATGATTGTTCTATCGCCATTGATACAAGGTCAATATTCATTATTTAATGTAGATGTCTCAACTAGCAGTTGATTGTTGCCATGTTTGTTGGACTCATTCACATTTCCCTTTCACTTTGGTAAAGGTATTTGTCTGCTCCGAAACACATGGGTCGGTTCAACAATCTTACTACTATGGCCATGTCCATGTGTGTGTCCTTAACAAAATTTGACGCTTAAAAAAAACTGACTTTTTAAGTAAAAACGTAGTATCTAGAACAATTATCCATTTGTTCTTGAAAAAAAAAACAATCTTATGGGTCCAATGGAATCCTTTGATGAAACATATGGATATGGTAGGGTAATGCATTCACTCGTCGGTAATGAGGGACAAAAAACAATCCACAATTTTTGCCACAACTCGCCATATGGTGAGTTGTGAGTGATGAAGGTAAAATGATAGGTCCACACATTCATCACTCACAACTCATCATGTTGTGAATTGTAATATAAGTTGTGGATTTTTTTGTATCACTAACATTTTCGGTCAATAATACGTTGCTTCGCAGATGGCCCAACGCATGGGGCCATGTAAACCATGGTCCGTGAAAATGATATTCCACTTGCAAGACGAGCTGTGCATAAAATCAAATACCTTCAATGCATTGTCCCTTCAATTGGTACATTTCAGTGAGCCAGACCATTCATTTTCCTTTCCACATTGGATTCCAAGATTCATCTTATCCATCGAGCATAGTTATCTAAATGGTACGAATGTTTAACAATTGAGAGACCGATACAGTGATTTATTGCTTCAAGCCTTCAATAGTTCATTAGTTCAACCGCAATTTTAATGCCAACTTACATGTAAATATACTAACGGTGAAATTAATAACAATCTACCCTCACTTATAAGATGGGCCTCACTCAAACATAAAGTTCATTAATTTCTTTGAGAATGGCAAAAAGAGAGCATTAGAGTTGATATTGATTATTTCGTCAAAGTTGTATGCTCCAACTCTCCAAGTAAACACAAAATTCCTTTAATAAGAATCAAATATTGAAAGAAGTTATTGGATAATAAAATTAAAATCTCAAACAATTCAAATAAAAGCACATGGCTCAATATTTTTCCAAAAAAAAGAAAAGATCTTTGTGTTTTCAAAATAGTTAGCTCAACTAGTAAAGTTTCTGATGGTTGAATAAAAGATCTGAAGTTCAATTTCCGCCTACACCAAAAACCGATTGGTGTCTTGATCTAATGATAAAGAACTATTATCGAGAACGGACGCCATAAGTTGAAACTTTCTTAAAAAAATAATAGTTTTGTTTTGGTCATTCTTTCTCTTGCACCATTTAATGGGTGACAAAATGATTTGAAGTGTGCACCAACTTACCAATTGAAAATAGGACTCCACAATCTTTAAAAGGATCTCTCCCATTTAATTATTCAAATTTTCTTTAATTTTAATCTGAATGTAAGACACATGGTATTTTAAAATTTTAATAATCTTAAAAAAATCCATATAAACCACACAAAATCAAATAAATGCCACGTCTTACATTTGACAAAAAATTCAAAAGAATTGAAGGATTTTAACATGAAGGGTTCTTATCCCATTAATATTCATGTTGGAAATCCATAAAAGAATTAATTTTAATTGAGTGTACGTTTGGATACAAACTGCAAACGCGTATGCGTTTGTACTGTCTCGTGCATTTTTTGTGTGAGTCCCATGTATTGTTCACGGGTCCGCAAGTACGGATTTCAGCAAATTTTTTTAAAAAAATTGGGTCCCACGGCACTATTCACATATTTAAAAATTATTTTGCTACAATATTTTCGATTTTTAGCAATAAACGGTATCTAAACAAATCCTAAATATAAGATATTACATAGATTGGCCTATAGTTTTCTAATGGAAAAAGATTACATATTGAAAGTGGGAATGACAAATTGCAAGGCTTTAAGCTTTGTCATGCTCTAATAATTCTTTCCAATTTCAGTTTCATAGATAAGATATGTCTACTAAGTTAGTCTAAGTACTACCTTTTATTCAAGTTTGAAGACTAATAATTCAAGGAAATTTTTTTTTTGAAGTGGTATTGATACGGTATAAAAAGAAGAAGATTATATATATATATATATATATATATTATGGTCAGCGTGAAATAAGTCGAAGAAAATTAAAAATCGTTTTTCACCACTCATTTGTGCCTTCATCCTCTTATTTATTTATTTATTTATGGTTCTGCCAACACCCCTACCACTCACACCAATTACCTTCTTTATTATCACACCACCAATGCTACCACTATTACCACATTATTGTTGTCATCATCGCCGACACCACCGCCATACCTCTTCTATTGTTGTCATCATGACTTTTGCTCCTATGAAAAATATTATTGATTTTCTATTACAAGCAAACCATATAAAATATCATTTTAGGTAATTTTAAAAGTTGCATCCAAACATATAAAAACAAATAATTTTTTCGAAAAAAATGTTATCACATAAAATGTACAATTAGTTATGATGTAGGAAGATGTTAATTTTAATTATACTCTACTTGCCAAACCAGAAGGATGGCCTTTTAAAAAAAACATTCTTACTTTGCTGGCAAGATGGGTACTCTTCTCACTTTGTTGTTTCTGCTTTTGAGCTGTAGGAATCGCTAAAGTTTGAGTCACTGTATTCTCCACCATCACACAACTCTGCATTGCCTTATTCGGCCTTAAAATCGCACAAATTCTACGCTTATTCGCTTACTACTTTACTTGTTGCGCTTCGGTTTCCTGTTGCTGTTCTCATAGTAACCTACAAAATAAATTACAAGTTAGTCAAATAACTAAACATGAACAGTTACTAAAAAGTAATGACGAAGGACTTAATATGAAAAATTCTTAGGTTCTAAGATGATACAATGATACGCACCACTTGAAATTTAATAGAACATGTTAAAATGAACCTGTCTCAGTACCAATGTGATGAATCAATTAGCTTCATTTTTATAAAGGCCTCTAATGGTCTTTTTATTACTACCTACAGTGCTCGCTACATTAATTACTCAGAACAACTATCTATAAGTGATAAGTCTTTATCGTTAAGAAAGGATTCTTTGAATTTAAATGCATATCAGCCTCAACTAGTCAATTATAACTTATAAGTCACGAAGTCATATTTTGAGTGGACTAAAATGCACCAAAACCAAATCTTTTAGCCAAGCAAACAAATCCGGATTCACACAAAGGTTTACTTTCACAAATTTGAGCCACTAAAATTGGATTGTCTAATCAGCAATCAGATCACATATTGGGGGAGAGGGGATTAATGAACCATGTTGAATAAACTAGCTAGTTGTGTTAATTTAGATTTTGCACCTTAAAAAGACTGCCTAATGGAAAACGACCTAAACAAACTTTTTGGAAAACCAATTGCCGGAGGTCGGATCTGACAATGATAATGCCACAAAATGCTAGTTGATGCCATCATATTATTATATAGACGTTGGTGTAGAAAGATATTCTTATACGTATGACGTATAATTATCATAAAAAAGTAGGTTACAGTTAACTCAACTATAAAGTTTCATATTATTGAATAAGAGATGTAGGGTTTGAATCTTGTTTATAGCAAAAATCAATTGGTATATTAACCTCATGATAAAAGTAATCATCATCGAGAAGACATCATAGACTTATAGATTGAAATTCTATCACATATATATATATATATATATATATAAAAGAATTAACGTAAAAATAATAATAATTGGGTATCAAGGAAAGCCATTTGGAATTGGATTTGAGGCAGATAAACAAGCTCATGGAATACATTTCTTCCCTGTACCTTAGCACTTTGGGCCGGAAGAAGATAGGCTGCTTGGGGAATGTTATAGAAGTAGTACAACGGGCTTGGGCTTAGGTTTGGCGTGATACTCAACCCAACTACAGCCCATAAGAGACAGAAGATCCTTGGGCCAATATGATCTGTTGAATAAGAATTAATTTTCATTAACAAAAGTTAAGGTCCTCTCATTTTCAAAAACTGTGCATTTTCGTCCATTTTATGGTTAAAATTTTATTTTCTAGATTTAACAGTAATTAACATGATAGACATTTAACATTTTATATTTGTAAAACCTAATATGAATTATGAAATTGACAAATTTTGAAATAGATAGGACCTTACACTTAGAAAAGATAACACTGTATTATATTAGTCAATATAAATGTGTGAATTTAATTTCAGAATTTAAATTATAAAATCTAAGGAATTGTACCTAAAATTTTTCATTTTAGGATTCATTATAGTCTTTATAAAACATCACTACAAGGTTTTTTTTTTTTTTGTTTGTTCATCTATTTATTTTTTTCAATTAAGACTCCAATGTTTCTTTACGTTTTAATTTGAGGTTCTTATCATTACAGTGTGAAGTAGAAAATAAAATAAGCTAGATTATACCCATCGTGGGACTTTATTTTTGAAGGGTACTCATAGAATGCTCAATTTATTATTATTATTATTATTGTAGGGGTGTTAGGCCCAGCAATATATATATATATATTGGGCTGGAAGCCCAATCCGAGGAAATGAAGTAGTATAAGGAGGGGCGAACATAATTAGAGGAGTCTGTGTTAGTAAGTGAAGAGGTTGGTTCTGATCATAGGGATCATTGAGGGTGGTCCGAGGATGAATCCCTCCTTGGCTGAGCAAAGCCAAGGTCTAAAGGGGCGGCCTGCCATCCAGGGTAAAGTTCCAAGAGATTCTATTAATACAGATAAGCATCACAAAAGCGTAGGATAGAGGGGAGTCCTAAAATATCTAAAGAGAAAGCTGCCACCACCGCATTGAATGCTCTGTACCTAACTCTCTGGCCGCATTAATGAAGAAGTGATACATGAACAATAATTTTCAGTCTTACAGCTACTACAAGAGACTTCAAGAAGGTGCTGATGGGCCAATGATCAACACCAGCAATCTACTCTACTCGTGGAGTGTAGAGATGAAAGAAAGAAGAAAGAATAAAATAGAAAGAAGACCCTGAGAGAAGGAGATCGAGAAATTGAGAGAAAAACACTGTAGCAATCAAGAGTTGAACTTGTAATCAAACTTGATAAGAAATATATAAGAACTGATCTTATCGGATTGTGCCGAGGACAATTTTCTTTAGATTAAACCAGTCTATCTTCAATTTCTTGTCATCTGGGTCCACTTTACTTGTTGCTTGACTCATTAAAGCCCAGTTTTCCAATCCACTCTCTACAAATTCATTGTATTGGGCTCTTTGGGCTAAGTTCATCCATCCTTTGGGCTTGGGAGTCAAATTGTGACCTTACAATTATTATTATTATTATTAGATTCTCAAAAAAAAATTATTATTAAAATTTAAAAAAAGTAACCTAAAGGACATGTTTTCTTTTAATCTTGAAAAAAATATTTAGGATAAATTACTTGATTGAGTTATTGGGCAAATTTCAATTTAGTCTATTTATTTATTGTGATAATTTGGTACTAAACTTTCAAAATCAAGTTAATCAAGTGGATTACTTATAGAAAACTAGAAATCACTTTAACAGTAAATTTCTTTTATAGATATATATTCGTCTTGGAGTTTGAGCAAATTCCAGATTTTTTTTCTATTCCGTGTTCACACACACAAATAGCAAAAACATGTATTTTAATTTCACACCCAAAACTTATATTTGGGGTCCAAGAAAAATATTTTATTAGACAAGATAAAGCAACTTAAGAGATGCAAAGTAAGCCGATGAAAAATGAGGTTTTGTAAGTCACAAGAAGTTGTTTTCCTTAAAAAAAGGTGTTATAGACTTATGGTAGCTGGACAAAAGAATGAAGATAAATATAGATTTGAGACCAAGAAGTCGAAAGACTTTTGATTTCTCCTAACAAGGAATCTTCCATTAAAGGAACATACTAGGACCACAATTTGCTCACATGATAAGTTGTAAATGATGAATCTATATAAGTCCACAACTTTACTACTTACAACTTGTTACATAAATAAATTATAATAAAGTTGTGGTCCTAACATTCCTTTTTTTTTTTTTTTTTGAGAGAGTTTCAACCTATGGCGTCCGCTTCCGATAAGCGCTCTTTGTCATCGGACCAAGACACCAATCAGTTTTTGGTGTAGGCGGGGATTGAATCCCAGATCTCGTATTCAACCATCAGAGACTTTACCAGTCAAGCCAAAAAGAACCTTAAGAAGACACTTTTACCTCTAGTATTTCAACCACAAGCTTCTCTCTCTTTTTTGATAAAACCACAAACTTCTTTGTAACGGGAATAAATGCATGCCAATATAATACATTTCTTTGTCACCATGAGCAGTTGTCAAAGTTTTCAACTGCCTTCAATAAAAAATAAAAGTTTTCAACTGCCCCCACTAAAAACTTACCTTTAATGTATATGAGTGTTGCCATAAAGTTTTGTCATTGCCATGCCATGGTTTTCACATTTTATTTTATTTATTTATGGACTATGTTATATCATGTGGATCAATTTGATGTTACCATGTGATATATAGAGGCAAAGTTGAGATATACGAATAAGCGATCGTTTATCAAAAAATTATAATAATAAATAAGCGATCGAATGAGTAAAGCAGCAAACCATTTTAAGATTTCTCAAACTAATCCACCCAAAATGAAAAAGGTTTAACATTGACCAATAAACAGGGATATTGATCAAACACTGTGTAAATTTAAAATGGAACCCAAGAAAAAAAGTTCATACGACATTCAAATAAAGGTGTTGCGATTAAATGTCTAATTTGTAAGTTGTAACAAAATGATTTCTTCCAAAAACCTAGTTGATTTATAATTCCTCCCATCCCCCCCTCATTTGGACCTGCCACTTGCTTTTTTATTTTATTTTTTTATCTCCGTCCCATACACACCAATGGTTCAAATATACCGGATAATTTCATAGAATAATTCCATAATATAACCCCCAATGTGTTAATTAGGAGCTAATTTTGAATATGATACGTACATAAGAATTTGTGAAATTCAATTATTCATCATGTAATAATTTCTATTAATTTTAAACCAAGGAGATCGATGTTGTGCCGGCCCAAAAGTTCTGTAATTTAACTGGTTGACACCTCTTGATATTTTCAATAGAGGTATTCAGGGTTAAAATTCTCTTTCCCATTGCAACTATCAAATTATTGGAAAAAAAAGGGTAGATGGTGATTATCTCTGCATAAAGTGGGAAAGGGAAAGTTAAGGTTCCCACACAAACTAAGGTTCCTCTCTATTAGCACAATACTAAAGTACTTCAGAGGGGATGCTTCCCACACAAACTTGAGTAATTGACAAGGTCAATGTTTTGTTGTGACCACTGACCACCCCAGATCATGCTGCTATTGTACAAATTTGGACTGAGTCCATATGGTGGATATATCTTACTAATTATATGTATACCTAAGAAAAATCAGCTCAAATTATTTAAAACGTCCAATTTGCATGCTTTACTTTCACTAAAGTCATCATGAAATGGGATAAGTAGTAAGACTTTTATAAGCCTTGCTCATTCCCTCAAAAGATAGGCCCTTTTGATGGGATAAGTATTGTAATTAAGCTCTTATGAGTCTTACTTCCCCTCCCTTGTGTGTTAACTTCTAATCTAACTAAATTTTCTCAAAAAAAAAAAAAAAAAAATCATCATGATTTAAAGAAACTTAACCCCAAAAAACAATATAAAATCCAACGATTGTTAAAATTTAATAGATGGTATAATTGAGACTGGGTCCTTTATCTTTTTTTTTTTTTTTTTGGGTCCCTTTATCTTTAACAAACAAGAAATGGGCCCAACATGGTATATAAATAGAAACAAAATAATAATATTAAACAAAAACAAGGTCATAGAAAGTCAAGCTGTTTTGTGTGCCTCAAGCAACTTTATTAATAAGCCCATCAACAGGAAAAGTTATTGTTATTGCTTGAGGCAAAGGGTTAGACACAGTTTCTGAGTTTTCCTCCCTCTGACTCTCTTGCTGTCGGCATTTAGGTTTTAGCTAGCTAAGCCATGGGAAGGGCTCCATGTTGTGACAAAGCTAATGTGAAAAAAGGGCCATGGTCTCCAGAAGAAGATGCAACTCTCAAGGGCTATCTTCAGAATTATGGCACTGGTGGAAATTGGATGACTTTGCCTACAAGAGCTGGTTTCTTTCTTGTTTTTCTCATTTTTTTACTTGTTTTTTTTCAGTTTTACAAGGTACCCATTTGGCTAAAAGATGAAAAAAAAAAAAAAAAAAAAAAAAAACATGAAATAAGTGGTCTACTTTGTTTTTAGGCCATTTTGTTTGATAACCTTTCCATCAAATAATGACAATTCATTCACATGTTTTTTCTACCCAAAAGGTAGTCATTAATGAGCTTATTTGGTTTTTCCTACTGAAGGCTTATATTCAACTTTGAAGTAGCATGATAAAAAATTAGGTTGTAATTAGTCATTGTTTTATATAGGAGTTCATGTTCGTCAGTTCTATAGTAGTTTTGCATCAAAAAGATCAAGGAAGGATATTTTTGTATGTTTTTAAGCTAATTAATTCGTCCAATCCCAATTTCCTTAACTTTGAAGTAGCATGATAAAAAATAAGGTAATTAGTCATTGTATTATATAGGAGTTCATTATTTCTCATTTTTCAAAGCCTTTGACAGATATATATGCGTGATAATTTTTATAAAATAATTACTTTTGCTCATAATTTCGTATTTTTTTTGCCATTTAAATTCTCCTATGCAATGAATTTCTTCAACAAATTATATATATATAAAACCCCCTCGCATGAACCCTTTGAGTATACCGTGCAAAATTTCACTAATCCCTCCATTTTCATAGTGCAAGTAAAATATGATCTCATATCCATATTGTTTAAATGTGTTCCCAAACTAGAAAATTGCACCCAATATTAATTAATTTATCAAATGATATACCTAGCTAAATTTTTTGTATTTTAGTCCCAACTTACAAATCTTCACCTTATCAGGCCTAAGGCGATGTGGCAAGAGTTGCCGTCTACGATGGCTCAATTATCTCAGGCCAGACATCAAGCATGGAGGTTTCACCGAAGAGGAAGACAACACTATCTGTACCCTCTATAGCCAAATGGGAAGTAGGCAAGTTTATCTACCCCTCCACATTTCCTTTTTCTTTTGGTGACTAATAATAAGTTCATAAACTATGTCAATTTATTGTATACACTATTTTTTTTTTTTTTTTGAAAGCATATACTTTTTATTTTATTTTATGTATTATACTTATATAATCTTAACGTTCATTTACTATGATTTTTTTTAATTTTGAGTTCAACCTTCAACGTTCATTTATTAATAATATATAATATAATTAAGTAGATATAATACATTAGAAAATAACATAAAATAAAAGTGTCTGTCGTGGAATTTTATACACTGCTCTTAAGTTATTATTTTCTTACTTAACATGTTGGTTAGGTGGTCTTTCATTGCATCTCAACTACCTGGAAGAACAGACAATGAGGTCAAGAACCATTGGAATACCAAATTGAAGAAGAAGCTATTGACAATAAACAATGAGAAAAGCCCTCCTAACAATCCAACTCTATATGGCTCAACACCAACAACATCACTGATTTGTGTCCCAAAAGCTGAAACTTATAGTTTTGGTATTTCAGCTTCACAATCTCAAAACCCCACCGATGTTATTCCTCGTCTATCCACTAAGTTTAATAGCTTAAGTTCGGATCCAATTCCACTATATTGCCCGGAACTCATCGATGTTTCAGAAGTTGGTGCAAGTTCAAAGAACAGTACTTGTGCTGTTTCATTGTCTCAAGAAAGTTCATGCATTTCAAATTCCTCTTCAATTGGTTTGGTCACGAGTGTCTCAATGGCTGGAAATGTTGAGGTCGAAGATTCTAAGGCTTTAGTGGATTTCAGCTTTGGATCTCCTTATGGTCTAGGCAATAGCTTATATTTGGCTGATTTTACATATCCTGAATATTGAGCTACCAGGACTTGTTGAGGGTGTTATTATAGACCATTACTAGTGAGAAAGCTGGAGCAACCTCAATTTGTCCTTAAAATGTAGGCAATTAAGATTTAAGACTAGTTTTAGCTAATATAAAGCTCAAAATCCCGGCAAGGAGAAAACACATTTTCATTGTAAGTAAAGGCCATGTTTTAGGAACATGTAATGTAAATCAAATTTCAATTCAAGTAAAAGAGTAAAATATTTAGAGAGAGAGAGAGATAAACAAGTTAACAATGGTGCTTGTTTGTGTGGGGTTTCAATGACAATGTCATGGTGGGGTCTCGGAGATTTGGTTTATTTACTTTGTCTAAGAACAGCAGGAGATGCCATCAGCATATATGTATGCTTGTTTCTTGCTGGCCAGTGATCACGAAAGTTGCATGGAGTTGTGCCTAATCCAAATCTCAAAGCTCAAAATGTCCCTATCAATCAGTAACAATAAAAGATTCTCTCCCTCCCTTTTGCTTTATGATGATCCACATACCAGAGAGAGAGGGAAAGATCATCGGACAGTTACAACTTACGAGTACATCATTATTGTTATGTGCGTTTCAGTTAAATCAATTAATAAAATCCTTTATCATTAAATAAAATATTTGGATTCAAACCTATTTATACCAAAACCTAATTAGTATCTTTGCCTGATTATAAAACCAATCATCATAAAGTGGATGCTTTTAGTTTAAATTCTTTTGTATTTACAGAAGAAAAAAAATAATGAATTGCCTATTCTTGAAATTCAAAAACATTTCATGCATCATATGAACATGCATGTCTTAAGGGGAAATATCAATTATCTTCTTCTACCAATACTGCAATTGTACTATGGTATTCAATGCGGAAATATCAATTGGAACACCGGTATAGGTATATGCTGGTCAGTAAAAAGTTCATAAAAAAAAATGCTGGTCAGTAAAAATTTTACATAATAGATTTTTTTATTTTTTTTTTATTTTTTATATCTAGATATAAAATTAGGTAATTACGATGATAATTATTATTATAATTGTGTTTGAATATAAAATTATATATTTTAGTATTAGACATTATTTATATTGTGTTTTTATATAGAACTATATAATCTATCATTTAAAAAATATATAATGTAATAAGATTTTAATGAATGTTTTAAATATATAGTAGAATATAAATTTAATAGAAAATATATTAGGTTAATGACATATAAAATTGTAAGACTTCAAAAGCTTGTGTGACATGGTATTATGAGGTGGACTAAAAGTCAAACATCTTTGATTTATAATATATTATAAATTAACTTGTAATGCATGAAAAAAGTTAATAAATTTCTTCATATATAGTATATATTCAATTAATAACTACTAATAAATAAAAAGTCAAATTAGAGAACTCTTATAAAACAATATAGCTAATTTAATTAATTTTTTAAAAGAAAATATCAAACTTAATTTAATTACATATTGTTTAGTGTTGGGTGCTTAACCCAATAGAATGGTGATTTCTAATGAGTTTAAATTGACATAGTTTAGTAGTATTTATAACTCTAAAACCCAAATTATAAAAAATATATATATATTACAATGATGTTGTGAAAAATTATGAAGTTTTGAAAACTCACAAGACAACATTAAAAATACTCAATAAAAAGTTTTTTTTTTTTTTTTAAGAGAGTTTCAACCTATAACGTATGCTCTTGATGATTGTCCTTTATCATCAGACCAATACATCAATCAGTTTTTGATATAGACAGGGATTGAAACCTGGATCTTTTATTCAACTATCAGAGACTTTACCAATTAAGCTTAGGGATGGCAATGTGGTGGGGCGAGTCCAAAGGATGGGGTCTTCACTCCTGCTCCGCATGGTTTTGTCTTACCTCATCCCCGCCCCACTCCGCATATAGGGAAAATTTTCTTGCCCCATCCCCGCCCCGTAAAACTCTACTTCTTGTTAATTTGTTTGCAACTATTTCAATTGTTTTTAATAAAACTTGTTTCGTTAATAAAAATATACTTGAAATTAAAAATAAATTTATCCCATCAAATCAAACTAATTTTTAGCAAAAATTGAATAATATTATTAAAGTATTTAACAAGACAATATCATAACAAAAATAAATTTCTCATAATACAAAATCAATGATTCAATAGTATATAAATTTGTTTATAATAAAGACAAAAGAAAATATTAAAATTGGTACCTTATTTCCAACATTGCCAGAAAAAAAAAAAAGAAAAAAAAAAGAAAAAAAGAAGAAGGTAGAAATCCTTGTTGGGTAGAATAAAATAAGCTGATAATATATTTGTTTAAATAGTAGGGTTTTAGGTTATAAAATTTTTATAATTTAACCATTATCAATGCAGGGCGGGGCGGGGATGGGGCAGGGATTCCCACCCCGCCCCGTGGTGCGGGGCTAAAATCTCACCTCATCCCCGCCCTACCATCTTTGCAGGACGGGAAAAACTCGTGTGGGCGAAGCGGGGAAGGCAGGACAAAATTGTCATCCCTAGACTAACTGAAACCCATAAAAAAGTTATTCTTTATGTATTATTGTAGACACACATATATGGCAAGTCTACTCTACAGTAATGTACAAAACTTAGATACAGTACTTAAGTGATGTTCCTTACGTTCCCTTCTTGAAATTCGTATTTAACTAAAAATACACTTTCATTCAAAGAGAAAAAAGTCACATGGTCGAATTTTTAAAAGTAAAACCTAAAAAGCAATACTTAAGTATGGTACATAAATTTTGCTCCTACAACAATTTCAATGTTGAGAAACTATTATTAAATGCATCCACGTCATTCACAAACATTAAGAACATCTGAACATGCCATTCATTTCTAGTAGGACTAGTTATAGCTGTTCATAAAAATAAATAGGATAAATTGTAAATTACACCCCTAAAGTTTGGGCTTGATTGGATTTTACACTTCAAAATTTCAAATGCTTGATTTTACCCCTTGAAGTTTGGTTCCGTTAGCAATTCATCCCCTACGTTTAATTTTTACTGTCAAGTGACACATCATCATGTTGATTTGTTCTATTTTTGCCAAATAAGCATCAAAACTAAGACGTTTCAGCCTAAAGTTATTATACTAACATCTAGCTTAAACAACACTGTGAAGACCTAACTCTAAAATCCAAAACACAACCCACGGATCCAGTTTTTCAACTCGGTGAACCCCACAAACATAGCTCCTCTGCTCTGCAACTTCTACCGTGAGTCAGTCCATCGAAGGCTTCAATAATTATCATTAACAAGGCTTGTCTGCTCTGCAACTCCTCTGCGATGCATCATTATCAAAGCTTGATCAAGGCAAGTCAAAACCCTTTTAAGTTTTAAGTACCCAATATTGCTCCACATCGTCTCTCGTGACCGAAATTATCTTGAGCACTGAAGTTTGGATCCAAAGGTCTTCGTAGGATCACGTGCATTTGGAGGACTTGTTGCAGACATACCGAAAAAAAAAATGATAATGTTTATCTCATTGGTGTAAAATTTATAGGTTTTTTTTTCTTTTTCCTCTTTATTGAGTTAAAAAGTTTATGGGGAATTCTCTTCTATCAATGAACTGGATGACCAATCACTTAACTTAGTTTAATTTACATGGTAAAAAAAAAGTGGGATATTTTTTAGTGATTAGAATTTATTTTTAACTTTTTTTTTAGAGTAAGAGATTAATTATTCACACCCATATTCACTTTTTTTTATAGGGGCGGACTGACTCATGGTAGAAGTTGCAGAGCAGAGGAGCTGGGTTCGTGGGATTCATCGAGTTAAAGAATAGGATTCGTGGGTTGTGTTTTGGATTTTAGAGTTAGGTCTTCACTGTGTTGTTTAAGGTAGATGTTAGTATTTTAACTTTAGGCTGAAACGACGTAGTTTTGATGCTTATTTGGCAAAAATAGAATACATCATCATGATAATGTGTCACTTAACAACAAAAATTAACTTTGGGGGTGAATTGCTAACAGAACCAAATTTTAGGGTGTAAAATCAAGTATTTGAAACTTTAAGGTGTAAAATTCAGTCAACTCCAAACTTTAGAGGTGTAATTTGCAATTTACCCAAATAAAAAAATAGGAATAGTTATAGCCAATGCCTATGTTCAATGAATCGTATTCTTTTTTATCCTTTATTTCAAATGTTTAAAGAATTTTTTTTGGAAAGGACAGCTCTATTTCAAGCTCTCTCACTGAAACTAACATTTTAACCAGCAAGAAAAGTTTATGATTATAAATTTTGGCCTTAGGTATCAGGATTCAGGACCACAATAACCTTTTCCCTAGTCCGTGAACTTTCCTAATACATAAACAAGTTCATTATTGATTTCCTCGATATAAAACGTTAACACACTTTAGCATCAAAAAATTACATGGATAGTTTACTAATGCCAATTAACTAGCTATATATAAACCATGCCCCATGCTTTATTACTTATTTGACTCATTGTCCTATATCTAAATTTGTATTCCATTACTTCACAAGAGGTTGCTTAAAGAATCCAAAGCCAGAGTTGGATAGGACTTCCTAATTGAGGAATACCTTAAATAGAATCAATGAGCTGGCCAGGCATTTTGTTTTCTCTTATGTTTGCATATTCACCTTTAAACTTGGCATCATAATGTCCTCTTTCCAGTTCTTTGTGGCATTACATGTGTATGAATATTCCTTCTTACCGACAACAACATCAACACAAAATAAGAAAACTTTATAGAGCACCCCGGTTCTCATACCCATGGTTTCTCTTCTTCATTAGAGGTATAAGAAAGACTAATTAAAGTACCTTTTATTATGTAGAAAGGAATAGGGGTTCAACATTCATAGGGTTGTCAAGGAAGATTTACATGATGTCACATATTAGCTTACTATTAGTATTACATTCACATTCAACCACAGCGCACTCTTAATGTGATGATTATTTCACAAATATAAGTTTTTGTAGGTTGAAGAAGTAGGGAAGGGTTAGGGTTTAAGTCTCTAAAAGGAAGCTTCACATACATATATATTTAAAATGTTTCCCTAATGTGGGTCTCACTTAGTAAAAAAAATTAGATAAATAAAAGAAAAAGACATAAAAGTAGTTCTACAGTTTATTTTAATATTTTTTTTCTCTCTATGAAGCTGGCCCCACAGCTTATAAAGCTGAAAAAAAAAATGACATAGAATCGCATAAAAGACAAAGAACTGCCAAAAAAAAGTCAAAAAAGTTGTTAACGGGCACCTTATAGTGCTCATTAACACAACTCATACTTAAATTAGGCTAAAATGAAATTTCTATTTCAAATAATAATTTTTTTTAAAATACTACCATCATATTAAAATTTTTAAATGAAGATATATATATATATATATATACACACATGAAATCATAAAATTTGTTAAATGGAATACATGGGGGTTTGAATGAAAGAAAAAAAATATACTTTCATTAAATCTGTTAAATCATACTTTCAGGAAATATGAATCATAAAATAAGAAAACTTTATAGAGCACCCCGGTTCTCATACCCATGGTTTCTCTTCCCCATGGTTTCTCTTCTTAATTAGAGGTATCAGAAAGACTAATTAAAGTACCTTTTATTATGTAGAAAGGAATAGGAGTTGAACATTCATAGGGTTGTCAAGGAAGATTTACATGATGTCACATATTAGCTTACTATTAATATTACATTCAACCAATCACAACATACTCTTGATGTGATGATTACTTCACAAGTACAAGTTCTTGTAAGTTGAGGAAGGGATGAAAAGTTGGGGTTCAAGTCTCTAGAAGTGAGCTTCACACACATATATATACTTAAAATGTTTCCCTAATGTGGGTCCCACTTAATAAAAAATTAGATAAATAAAAGAAAAAGACATAAAAGTAGCTCTATAGTCTATTTTAATATTTTTTTTTCTTTATATGAAGCTGGCCCCACAACTTATAAAGCTGAAAAAAAAAAAAGACATAAAGCTGCATAAAAAACAAAAAAAACTGTAAAAAAAGTAAAAAAGTTGTTAACAGACACCTTATGGTGTCCGTTAACACAACCCATAAATTAGGCTAGAATGAAATTTATAATTCAAATAAATTTTTTTTTTTTAAATACTGCCATCATATTAAAATTTTTAAATGAAGATATATATATATATATATATATATATATATATATATGAAATCATAAAATTTGTTAAATGAAATACATGGGGGTTTGAATGAAAGAAAAAAAATACTTTCATTAAATTTGTTAAATCATACTTTCATGAAATATGAATCACTTAAAGTGTTGAACTACAAAGTTATTTATTCTTTAAAAAAAAAAAAAAAAAATAAAACTACAAAGTTATTGGCATTGGCCCAATTTTTTTATGCTCTAGCTATCAAAAGAACGGAATAGGCCCCACGTTAGTCTACAAGTATGAATAAGTGAAAATTAATTACTGAAATCAATGGCAACTTTTATAAGTAAAACATGTTTTAATACGGTGCAGTCAGCAGTGTACACACGGTAATTCCAAGATTCCTATACTATAGCATGGGTGAAAAAAAAAGAAAAAAAAAAAGGCGAACCTTTAGACAATCCGTCAATAACTATTTTCTTCGATGGCTAAGATGGTACATCCCATTCAGCTTTGTTGTATATAATACATCTATTTCCAAGTCAATGAATTGAAAGTGACAATCTTTTAATAAAAGAGCAACTCGATAACTTTGTTCTTACTTAACAATTAAATTTAGATCTTTTAACGAATGATTATTTGGTTTTATATTTTATTAAGCGAATTTCCAAGGATTTTTTTCCCCGGCATATTCTTTTCCCTATTCATAAATGAATGAATATTCCTTATTATATGTGTTTATTAATTTGAAGGCATGATACATACTCAAGCTTTTATGCCAGACCAAAATATGGCCTTTGTCATCGAAATTCTTCAATAGATTGTACATTGTAAGCATGTGTGTTTTTGTCATGCATGCTTGATGCTTCAATAGGACAATCTCGCTTGCATGTATTTTTTTTTTCTTTCTTTTTTTGGCTAAATGAAACGGACAAGAGGACCAAGCATGACAATCTTATTTGGATGTGACCATAATAACTCAATTACTAAAAAAAATCAATATTCAAAGAGGCTTTAGACAATAACATCTAGCATGTGTGAGGTTTCAAGTCATTGACTCTGATCCGATGTAGTAATGATAGCAAGAAAGAGAGAGACGCGGGTGGTTGCACTTGGTTTCATGGGTGGATGGAATAATGATAGAAAATAGCAAGAAAACACATGATTGTATGAAAATTTTCACTATATATATATAGCTCTTGGTTGTTTTACTTAAAGTGAAATATAAAAAATAATTGCTTTTATCACATAAAATGGGCAGATTTCAGTAATTACTAATAGTATGTCCATGTGATTTTGGTATTAATTAACATGTTTAAATGTAAACTAAAAAAATATTTCACAAAAATCGTCAAAATTGAATAATAAAATAGTTGATAAAAAAATTATCTTAAAATGTATGACAGATGCATAAAGTGTAAGATTGATTTTTTTTTTTTTTTTGGTTTAAACAAAAAAAAATGGTAACTGATTAAAATAAATAATTAAAATTTTTATTTTATTTCAAATTTTTAGTACTAGAATTTCAATCGAAATATTAATTTAAAATTCTTGAAACCTTGGGAAGATAGTTTTACCTATAGTAGTATTAGCTTAACAACTCTAAGAATTAATTGCACTTTTCCCCTTTAATTATGGTATAGTTGCTGTAAGGATACAATTTGGATCCTAAGCCCAAAAGGTAAAAGAATCTAGGCTCAAAAAGGCCAATACAATGAATTTGTAGAGAGCAAGTTCGAAAACTAGGCTCAATGAGTTGGGTGACAATTATAATGGATTCAGATCACAATAAAGTAAAGATAGGCTGGTTTTATCTAAAGAAACTATAATTGTCATGCACAATCCAAGAAGATCAGTTCTTGTATATATATTTCTTGAATTTGGTTACAAGCTCAGTTTTTTTACTACAGTATTTTTCTCTCAATTTTAGATCCATTTTCCGTAGGGTCTTCTTTCTATTTTATACTATCTTCTCCCTCTCATCTCTACTTTCCACGTGTAGATTAGATTGCTGGTGTTGATTCTTGTCCCATCAGCACCTTCCTAAAGTCTTCGAGGAGTAGCTGTAAAGCTGAAAATTACTGTTCAGGTATCACTTCCTCATTAATGCGGTCAGAGAGTTAGCTACAGAGCATTTAATGTGGTGGTAGCAGCTTTCTCTTAGATATTTCATAGCTCCCATGCTTCCATGACGTGCATCCTCATCAATAGAAACTCCTAAAACGTTGCTCTAAATGGCAGACCGCACTTTCTAACCTCTGCCTTGCTTAGTCGAGGAAGCATCCCTCCTCGGACCACATTCTCTGACCATCATGGCCAGATCCCCTCCTTTATTTATTAACACCGACCTCCATAACAACATTTACCCGTCCTCGGACTACTAGGCGTCCTCGAACTGGGCCCCTGACCCAATATATATACTACTGGGCCCATCACCCTACAGTTGCAATGTACCCTAAACTTTAAAATTGAGCTATTCCACTTTAGCTATTGATAATAAGAACTTTAGCCCCTCCTTACTCCTAGGGAAAATGACCATTTGTCCCTAATTTACAAATTATGCAGCAAAATACCCTTATTTTGAAACTATTTAGCAAAATGTTCCTGTTTTTGCCACTTAAAATTTTTTTTTGAAAATTTAAGTGAAACTCAATATTACTAATATCGAGTTCTACTTTAAAAAATTCATATAACTAGATTTTGAGGATATCAAGTTTTACACATAAACTCAATTTTGTTAAAATCGAGTTTAAAAAACATGAGCATTTTACTAAATAGTTTCAAAATAGAAATATTTTGTTGCATAATTTATAAATTATGGGCAAATGCCCATTTTCCCCCCTTACTCCTACCGTCAAAATTTTCTTCCAATTTAAAGAGAAAGTAAAAAATAAAAAATATTTAGTAGAAATTTAAATTTTTCTTAAAATTTGACAAAAATCCTAACGATAAAAGAGCAAAATGTTTATCATCAATAGTTATTTCGGGGGCATTTCTTAGCTTTGTAGTTTAGAGAGGACTTTGCAACTGCACTAGGGGCGGAGTGCAATTTGTCTTATTTTAATATATTTGTAATCCACAATTTGTGTTATTTTAATATATTTATAATGCCATTTTGTTAGTTAAGATTTTTTTTAAAAAAAAAATCTTAATGTTAAATAAGAAAGGTAAATGAACAATTTAAGTGACATAATATGAAAAGAATAATAACAATGAAGAAAATAAAAGGTACCCAATTGGCACAACCGCATAATTATTCACATATTGAATAACTTTTATTAGTGGATTCCAGTTAGTTTAATTAGCAAAGTCTCTAATGGTTGAATAAGAGATCTGGGGTTCAATCTCCGCCTACACCAAATACCGATTGGTGTCTTGGTTTGATAATAAAGAGCTATCAACAGGAACGAACGCCATAGATTGAAACTTTCTTAAAAAAAAAAAAAACTATTATTATATACATATATTGTTTTGTATGACCAATATTTATTAAATACCACATTACCATGGCATTGCACAAGACATTTAATTCAAATGCTAGGCTGCTTACAATTCTCCTACTCGATTAGTTGAATATAATGTATCATAAAATGTCTTAAAATATGATCTTTAAAAGAAAATACTTATTAAACATTTATTCGAAAAGTCAATAGTCTTTTTTTATTTGAAAGACAATATATTGAACAATGTTCCCTTAAAAAATTAGATTTTCTAGATATGAGAGAGTAGGACTAGAATAGTATAATTTTAACAAGGATTGATTACAAAGAAGCCAATATTGAGCAAATTCTAATTAATTTAAGTTCTTCCTTACAAATTCTTTAATTTATCCTTATATATATATATATAGGGTTGGTTTCAAGTTATACATGATGTAACTCTAAATAATGTTACGTCACCAAATAACTTGTTATTGAATTCATATTTTGAGAGTCCAACCATTGAATTACATGTTCTATATGTTTTTAATATGCATGCCAATTTTCATGCCAATCAGATTACCTTTTGATTCACAAACTCATTTTTTATGCATTATTTTAAACTATAAAAAACTTGAATTTAAACTATTAATTGATGATATGACTATTAATCTTTAATTATCTTAAAATTTTGTAAGTATGGAAAATATACGAAGATAATGTAATATAATGATGGATTTGTCAAAATTTGCATCCAATTAAAAAATATTAAGTGATATAACATTGCTTAGAGTTACACCAGATATAACCTCAACCCAATTCATATATATACATACACACCACTTATCTAAACTTTCTTGTATATCGCAGATATTAGTTAGCCGCTACTTAAAAAAGTAAAATTTCGATACTAACTATGGAACTGATAATAGGAGCACCTAGAGTATATTGCCGAGTGCTGATAATAAGTTATAAGAGGACTTAATCCCTCGAAATGAGATTGAAGTGACTGGTGGAGAGGGGGTGGTAGATACTAAAGACGAAAGTAATCAAAGAGAACAAAATTGAAAGGGGGCCTTTAGAACAAGTACCAGAGATGTTCTAAATGACAAACTCCAGACTTAATTGACAATGCTATTATTATTATTTTTTTAAAGTAAATTTTAAACTCAATGAGATGAAAACGGTATATTTAAAGTTGCTCATATGTTGAGCAATTGAAACTCTGCGAATTTCTATCTTGTATTATAAAAATAAAAATAAAAATAAAAGTAAAAACTCTGCAAATTTATTATGATTAGCGAACATTTGGTATTAGTTGATTTTTGAACTTTCAAAAAATGGAATTATTTGAGAACACTTTTAACTTAAAAAATGAAGTTCTTTCTTTTAAAAAAAAAAATACTAAAATACACTTTTGACCTTTAAAGTTTAGAGCTGTTTTTATTTTGACCATTTACATTTCAAAATTTTTAAGTTAGTCCTCATTGTTTGAAGCTGTTTTTATATTGGCGCTACCATCATCCATTTCTGTTTATAATATAATCGTTAAGCAGCCTTCATATTTAACTCTTTCATGCAATATCAGCTCTAAAATGTTATGGATTGCAGGCATTTCATTGCTAAATGAAGAAAAACTTATTACATAGATTACTAACAAAAATGGACTGTATGGCCATTAACAAAAATGACTTTAATATTAAGAGCTAAAATGAAAATTTTGACACGTAAAAGACCAAAATATAAACAATCCCAAACTTTAAGGGTCAAAACTCAAAAGTGTACTTTAATCTTAATAAGCCAAAACAAAGACTACACGAAAAAAAAAAAAAAAAAAAAGGGGTGTGGGGGTTGTGGTGTGGGGGACCAAACCTCCCAAACTCCATGATTTTGGCAATTAAAGTAATAAGGAAAGCTTTGTACATGCCATGACACACTATTTATTTCTTAAATATATGAAATATATCACAACCCTACGAGAATATATTTTTTTGATAGGAATCTGCCACATTTGATCTGAAAACAACGAGGTAAACTACAAATTATAGATAGAACCTGATATACTTTAAGCCATATACACAAACAGTAGATAAGGAGAATTTCTCCATTTCTCTTGTGGAAATGTAGCCTCAAGCCTCAATTATGCAGCAGCTTCAACCTTTAAATGATATTCACCCACTTTGCAATACCAACTGCAAAGATGGCAACATGTCAGTCATATAATATGGACTGGAGTGCCCAAACAAGCATCTGTACAACTACCTAAAAATTTTCAGATACATCACCAACTCTCAAAACCAATTACTTGCACCCTAGATCCCAGGTACTAATATGGGACTATTCTTTTTTAAGTGGAGACTAATCTGAAACATAAAATTTATTCAATTTGATTTACAATCAATTCACATATATAACTTAAATCACTGTGTTAGTTGACTAGCATTGAAAGAAAAAATTTGAATATAGATTTGAGGTGCAGTAAGCCAACACCAAAATCACCAAAATTTAGGAGAAACGGAGCTCAATCTAGGCAAGAAAAAGCTTAACTAAACCTCATTCAAATACCAGTTAACCAAGGAAAAGAAGTTTCTTTCAAGGCAGCGCTGGAAGTTTCAGAGGTCACTAATGCAATATTGCTTGTTTGACCTTGTAATCAGCATTTCAGCACATGTTTCATAGACATACAAAGCCCTCACATTATAAATATGTGTGTGTGTGTGTGTGTGAATTCATTGAAGTGCTTTCAAAAACATGACTTCTCTGATTTGAAAAACATGTCAACCACATCTATTATTCATGCTATTTGCAAGGAGTCTCTCTCACCTTGCAATGAGAAGCATTCATTCGTGTCATAGAAAAAGCAAGTTTGCCTCAATTTCTATGCTAAGAAATAAACAAATTTTATTGGCTTCAATAATGATACCACTCTAAAAGAGAAGATCTATGCTTTAACATGATATTGTTTCCATGAGGTGTGTAAAGACCCAAATTGAACAGCAGCTAATAAAAATTGTGTGTGTGTGTATTTCTAGGTTCCAATAGAAACCTATTCCATGAAAATTAAGTGAATCACTGCTTCACTGATGAAAACAAAAGATCACATTGGCAAAATAAAAGATCAGCTTAAGACAATGAGTAAATGACCTCTTAGAGTGCCATCTCTGCCTGTAATGCAGCAAGCTCATCTTCCTCAGCTTTGTTCTTCTGAGCAACAGGGCGGGTTGGTTGCCTGCCTGCCGGGACATTGACTGGAGCTGCAGGAGCAGTAGTAGCAGGCTGAAGAAGCTGTTCCTCCAACTCAGCTCCTTCCAGTTCTTCAAGTTCGGCTTCCAACTCATCCTGAAAAAGTGAAGTGGAATAGTTCAAACTTCTCAATTCACAAAATACATAGAATGGACATAAGAACTAAAACTTGAAAACATGCCTCATCAAAATCAGCTGCTGCACCAATGGGTGCTGACAGTGCCTCCTGAATCTGTTTCATGTTCTCAGTCTGCTCATTGATCTCATCCATTGTTTTGTCCACATCATCAATATTCCTATATAATAAAATGTCACATCAGACACAAATGGGGCAGAATGAAATAAAATGTTGCATTTCAAATGAATTTGTGTAGGCTAACATAATTTACGGAAAACAGAAAAAGTAGTTTTGTACTTTATTGGATTCAAATCATTGTCCATAATTGCAGTTATGGACCAGCAATACTAAATTGTGCTGAATAGTGAATTCTATTGAGAGGCCACTTACGTTGCCTTGTGCATTTGCTTCATGGCAGCTGCTCCAGTTCTCAATGCATCAACAGTTTCTGTTGTGGCTTTAGCACCTTCCAACAATATCATCTGAAACCCAAACCCAAAAGATATTCATTTTGAAATAAGGTCCTCAAAAATATATATCACAAAATTTAAATTTAAATTTAAAAAAAGAAGGGCCCTCGCAGTGTGTTCTCACAACCTAAATTTGATTAAATTAATTTATTTTTTGGTGAGTACATTTTAAAACATTACAACAGTACCTGATCATGAATGCGCAATTGGAAATTTCCAAGCTGTTCAATTTGCTGTTCGTAAAGCTTCTTCTTCTTTAAACACTGTATTGCAGCTGAAAAACAGCAATAAGGCATAAAATAACATTCAGAACCAATGAAAAAAGTGGAAGGATTGTGCAATAAATCTTCAAAAATTAATGACCAAATCAGGAAACAATTTCATAAAATCAAACAATTTGTCTCTCCTAAGACCAAAAGGGCAACAGAAAGCAGAAGTAACATAATATAAGATCCTTATCAACAAATCATACAGTTAGGAACATCCATTATGGTTTCCCACCTAAAGCAAATTATCATCCTTAGGAGATAATTGAAAACCTACAAAACAAGAATTTAGAGAGAAAAATCTTGAGGAGAAGAAAATGAGAGAGTTTTCAATACAACAAAAACAACAATAGAGTCTTAATCCCAAATTTTCGGGGGTCGGCACTCAGCTATGGATCCTCAACAAGATTAGTTTTTTTTGATAAATAACGTAAGAATATTATTAATAATAAAAAGATTGCCAAACCGAGTACATTGGGAATGTACTATGGAGGCACAAATCAAAAAACAAAAGAACAACGGTCAAGAAAAAAAGAAAAAGAAGAACAAGAAAAATGAGAAAAAACCACACTCCATTCAAAGAGAGTGTGTAAGAAAAAAGACTTAATCTCCCGCAAAGGTCGTTCACAACCCTCAAAGCTTCTAGCATTCCTTTCACGCCAAATGCACCAAATCAAGCAATGAGGCACTAATCTCCAAACATCAATGTGACGATGACGCACAAACTTTCCTTGCCAAGTCTCAAACAACTCAAGAACAGTGCGAGGCATAACCCATTGAATACCAAACAAGCAGAAAACCAAGGACCACAACTCCCAAGCTATGGAACAATGAAGAAGAAGATGATCCACCGACTCCCCACACCTCTTACACATATAACACCAGTCAAGCACTATCACTCTTCTTTTACGAAGGTTATCTGTTGTTAAGATCTTTCCTAAGGAAGCAGACCAAGAAAAGAACGCTACCCTTGGAGGAACCTTCGATTGCCAAATCATTCGCCATGGAATCCTCAACAAGATTAGTTAGTGTTGGCCACATGTATTCTATTCCTCCTTACTATTCTATCAGAGGCTATAACCTTTGTTACCTCCTAATTGACTTGTCATTTTTAACTATTTCTACTAATGTTATTTTTGGTCTTCCTCTACTTTTTTCATTCCCTCAACTTGAATCAAATCACTCTTTCTTAACAGTGCACTAATTGCTCTCCTCTACACATGACTAAAACCATCATCTTTTCATCAATAGGGACCACCCCTATCTTTAAGCTAATTAGTAATTTCTTCATTTTGAATATTATATTTCCATGTATTTCCACTTATCCATCTTAAAACTCTCATTTCAGCTACACTCATTTTATGAATATGTTACTTCTTAACAGCCTAACATTTAATACCATAAAGCATAGCTGGTCTTATAACAATCTCATAAAATATTCCCTTTAACTTAACAGGCACACTTCTCTACTTCATCCACCCTGTTCATATCCTATGATTCACAACTTTTCAATCTCTCCATCTTTATAAAATATAGATCCAAGATATTGAAAACTCTCACTCTTTTGTATCTCTTGACCATCAAGTTTTACTGCTCCTTCCTCAGTTCATCTCTATTTCAACTTTTACTAAACTTACATTCCATGTGCAAAATTGTTGGCTTAATGCAACACGTAGAAATCAACTACTACAGATCTTTAGCAAATTCTGCAACTGTGCAGAAGTTTTGATGTCCTAACACTTTGTTTTTGTTTTGACAAGTGCTGTCCCAACTGATTTGTCACTATGATCACAAACAATAATCATCTTTACAGTACATTCCATTGCAGAAAATATTCCACTAAAGATAATCAATAATCAGTATAATGGAGAACCAAGCTGCATGAATTATTGGTTTAAGGGGCATTTTAACAACATGTGAATAACTACATCCTGTAACCAACAGCAACTTAATACACATCTGCCAAAAGTAAGTATGGGGTCATCAAAAAAATAATTATGCAGCATATCTGAAAACAAGAAGATCATACTGGCCTTTATATTCTGGAATAATGGCATTTCCATAACGAACCTAAATGCCCCAAAATATGAAATACATATGAAACAAGCAACCATGTCAAAGCAACGAAGTTTGTAACTGCATTTTCTATTAGCAACAGAGGCACAATATATAAAGATCTGAAAGAACCCCTAAAAATGTATTTCTTTTCATGAGTAGTTATGTGATCTAACCCTTCTTGTTCTTTGCTCTAGTAAAATCCTTAGCCTTTTCAACCTCTGCAGAAGCCTTCTTTAAAAGGACATTCTCCTTTTTCTCTAGCATTTCAAGTGTCTGCACATTGTAAAAACAGAAACTTAGCAAAGAAGTTTGATTTAATTAAAATAGCAACTACAGCAAACAGAAACAAAAGAGAGAGAGAGAGAGAGGACGGGGGTCAATTATCATTATATGGTGCAAACTAATAACCAGGGGGTGGCAAATAAAACACACGTAAACACAAAAGACCATTGGTGGGGTTTTTTTTTGGGTCTCACACGCGTCACAATTCAACTAGTCCTGGGTCAACTACAGGATCCTTTTGCACCACTTGGTCTTATCTAAGGTCATGTCTCTACTAACTCTCTGACAATATGTGGGTGCCTATATTCATCTGTGGTGGAGCACAGTTAAGAGAGATGAAGGTGGTGGCAAAGGTAAATAATCAACTCAATCCATAAGTGAATTTTCATGGTTAACAAATAGAGGAAATGGTTTTGTGGACTACTTCATCCACTAGCTTCACTAAATCACTCCCTTACTCTATTAAACATATAGACTAGGGCTTTGCAAGAAGCTACGCCAAAAATGCTTCACTTATTAGTATAAATAAATATCTGAACCGAATTCTATCTGCATGTAACACACTCTCCAGTTTACTTTGATTCTTAAAAAAAGAGAGAGAACAAGCATAGGAGATAATATACGATTCTATTATTTGCAAAAAGCAAAAACCAACCAGAACAACACACCAATGGACAACAAAACATAAAACAATAAGTCATTGAAGCTATTTAGATTTCTCAGAACTGGTGCAAACCATGTCAAACCCCACTTTGAATTTGGAAGTGCGAAGTGTTTAATTAGCCCCCAAGCCACCCAAAATTTATGCTTTCAGCCTTTCACCACCCTTTACGCTTCCAATACTCAAAGCCCAAAAGCTTGCCCAAGAGATTAACATGCAATCTTCCCAAAGTTTAATATCAGTAAACAATAGTCTTATGCTTTATCAAACATCAACGGATATATAGCCACGATGGGAAAATTCACATAGCCGAACAACCCACCAAACCCCTAGGGAAGACATAAAAAAAAGAAGAAGAAGCCCATAGCAGCTTGTAAAAGGCAGCCAATTGATGAGAATGAGTAGCAACAAATGCTTTTCCACCAATCATGTTTGCAAACCATATAAATCAACTAAACAGCAACAACCAATCTAATCTTAGTCCCAAAATTTTTCAGTTGGCTAAGGATCCTTACATTTTTTTTTTTTTCATTCCATTCGATCCAAAGAACCATATAATCAAGTAAATCACTATAATTTTCATATTAGCACAACCTAAAGTTTTCAGATTCCTATATTTCCAATAAAAAAAGTATTAAAAAACAAATTCAATGATTCCAATAATCAAAATTTCTAATCTTTCTTACTTGACAATAATCAAGTCCTAATGTAAATCCAGTCATAACATGCACCTAAGCATCAATTTCTAATATAAGATATAACTCTCATACAAATCCCCATAAATTTTTTTTTTTTTTTAAAACTTCAATTAAAAACAAAAGGTAAAGAATTATCTAAATCAAACCTCGTTTAACTTGTCCAACGTTGTTAAGGCGTTGGTTTCCTGCTTAGGCTTTCCGAACATTCGCTGAAACATGATTGATCTGTTTCGGTGCTTAGAAAACACTCTCTGATTTCTGAAAACAACAAAATCAGAAAAAATTTAAAACCCTGCAACAATATCAAAAATCAAACAGGTTGATCAGTGATTTTTGACCGATCAAGAACACGGAAAGAATGGTAGAAATTGTGGGGGTTCCAAAGCTTCGAAGTGAGAAATGTGTCGATATGGGAGAGACTTGGCGTAGGTGGGTAAGACTGGTATTATCGAAGAAAGAGGTGGGTGGGTTTTGGTGACGGGCTGTGAAGGGAGTCAGTGTGACGGACGAGTCATTGTTGAGTGTCGGAAGATATGTAAGAGAACTTTGTTTTGTTAATGTTGGTTTTGTGTGTTGTTGCTTGTTTGTCTTGTTGGGGAAAAAGACTAACAGTCACGTTAGCATTGACGTTATATAGTTCCTTCGTCAATGGTAAAGTCATGTTTTTTGGTTTTTTTAATGTGATATAATGCTATGTCATGCTCATAGCGAGTTAGAGCATCCACATCCGGGAATCTCATCTCATGTTATTTTACCATCTCAAAAAGTAACTTTATCAATTATAACATATCATTTTTCAATACACCCAACATTCCAAAACTCTATTTTTTCTCTCAGTTTATTTAAATATTCTTTTTTATTATTTTTTTACTATTTCTCTCTCTTTCTCTCTCTTTTCCTTTTCGTCTCTCTCCCTCAACCTCAGGCACAAAACAGATAAGGAAAAGAAAAAAAAACACAACCAGCAAACCCAGCCCTCACGCCGATCCCAAACCCACCCCACCGATCCAAACCCAGCCCGCCGATCAAACAACGCCACCACCCTAACTCCGATCCAAACCCAGCCCTCACTTTGATCCAAAAAAATCACCAGTAAACCCAGCCCTCACGCCGATCCAAACCCACCCCACCGGTCCAAACCCAGCCCGCCGATCAAACAACCCACCACCCTAACTCCGATCCAAACCCAGCCCTCACTCCGATCCAAAAAAATCACCAGCAAACCCAGCCCTCACGCCGATCCAAACCCACTATCAACCGCTCCCAGCCCACCACCATGCCCAGATCAACCCATAACCCTCACGCCCAAACCAACATAGAAACCCACAAATCCATAGCAACCTCATTGAATTCCATAACAAACCCATCGGAATCCATAGCAAACTGATCTGAGATAGAGAGGAAGGAAGTGCTGAGATTGTATGGGTTTCGGGTTTGAAGAGGAGAGAGCAGAACGAAGCAGACAGAAATTGGAGAGAGAAAGTGAAATGAAATGAGAGAGAGAGGAGAGAGAAGAAGCATCAGACATAAAAAAACTAATTTTTATTATACAATACTGCTACAGTACCATCTTACATATAAGATGGTACTGTAGTAGTATTGTAAATTTTTTTGCAATAGGATGGTTTTGCAAGTCCGGTTGCTGGGGTTTTTTAAGGTTTAGATGCTAAATAGTAGTGGCATATGGCATTTGCAAGTTCCACTGCTGATGCTCTTAGCAATTGGGATTGAGATGCAATAGCACTTTCCACGAGTAAGATTGAAAGTTAAAAAACTTATTTTTGATTTTATTCATCACATCAAAACTTTGAAGGGTAAGAGTATTTAAATATAATTTTTATTTTGTAATCCATAAAATGGTGGATCTACGCTTGAATCTATTGTTTGACTAATATTTTCTAATTACAGTTTTCAAAAAATTGTATCATATTTTTATTGTTCAAAATAGGATGGCAAAAAAACGGCTAAGAGGATAGTTACTGATGATAGCTCTTTATCATTAAACCAAGATACCAATCAATTTTTTGTGTAGGTAGGGATTGAACTCCAGATCTCTTATTCAACTATCAGAAACTTTACCAGTTGAGTTAGCTGGAACCCACATAAATAAATTGAAAAGAGTGTACCCTGCATATTTTTCCAAACTCTTCTACCCCTTAAATTAATGAGCTCATCTTTATCACAAAAACAATTCTCACTCTTCAATTTTGAAATTTATCATTATCTAAAAAATAATAATAATAATAATAACATGAGCTCTATTCCCTATCTTAATTGTTGTAATTTTTTTTTAAAAATCTCAAAAATAGAAACGGACTCCCAAACAATTTTTTTTATTTTTAGTGTTTTGAAAATTGTTCTTAAAAGTGGGAGTCAAACACGTATAATATAAAAATTATTATTTAAAAACTAATTTCAATTTCAATTTTTTGAAAAAAAATTTATACTGTTCTGAAAACAAAAACAAAGATCCTCCTACCAATCAGGCCCTTAACTTTTAACTTATTTTTTTTATTATTATATTATCTTCTCAACTTTTTATTCTCACACTTGCATGGTTATTGCACCTGATTTGGATCCTAAAATGGGAAGAGCATTGTAAGACAATATCTTTTTTTGGTGTTACCTTCTTTTCATTTTGGGAAAGAGTTCTAATAGGAGACAACAAAACTTCATTGCATTTTCACAATAAGGTGAGGTGTCAACCCACCATACATTAGTATAAAATAAAATAAAATATTATAATAAAATTATAACAACCTACCTAATTCAAAATAAAAATATTGCGAGATATTTTTGTATCCTTAGTCTTTCACTTTGAGAAACTTTTTTTTTTTTAGAAGCCAGCCAATCAGACTGGGAATTTATTAGAAAAAGAAAACAAAGTTCAAGGAACATCAAAGCCAACTAGTTGGGCAATATCTGCAAGTAGGCCACCCGACCATTCTTGAGACCCCACTGAACATTTGGCTTTCTTAACTAATGCATCGGCAACCACATTACAAGACTGATGAACATAGGCAAATTTAAATGACTGAAAATCAGAAACTAAGGAGCGAATGTTGCCCATAACGTCTCCATACGAGTTCAACACCGAACACTCCTGAGAGATAACATTGATCACTGAAGTTGACTCCCCTTCGAAGATAACATTTTGAAGATCCTTTTCAGTAACAAACATCACGGCACGACAACAGCAAGTGCTTCCAAATCAGCAACTATCAAGGCTAGAGCTATTGGCATTGACAGAACAACAGTAGCTTCTCCACGCCAATCACGAATGACAACCCCGATTCTTGCCAAGTAAAGAGGCTTGAACACAACAGCGTCGAAGTTAATTTTGAAGTAGCCTTGTTCTGAGGGCCTCCATTGGTGTTGGATTATAGGCTGAGCTTCTTCTTCCTAAGCAGCTAGCAATTCTTGTATAAGGTTACTTGCCAGAGAACTAATATTGGCAATTGGTTGCACCTAGCGCCCAAAGTGTAGGGCATTTCTTCGGTTCCATAAGCACCAAGCCAAGACAGCAAAAATCTCCTTCCTGAAGTCCTCCGTCACCTGCAAAAAACAATCAACTAAATCGCAAAATGTTAGAGTAGGGGGGTTTGAGGCCTGTTAGGACCAACTATGGCAGCTCCACACGCCTTCTACCACCCTGCAATTCCACAAAGCATGTAAGACATCCTCAGGGCCTTCGTTACACAGATCACACAACTCCGAGGTGATGATTTTCTGCCAAAACAGATTGCACTTTGTGAGGAGAGCATTGTGGCAAGCCCTCCAAACAAAGTGTTTTATTTTGTGGGGAACCCGCAACTGCCAAATTGCCTTCCAGAAACGTTTTTGAGGCTCTTGGTTAGAGCTACCTGGCATGGTACTTGCAAATAGCAGCTTATAGGCGCTGCTTGTAAAGTAAACCCCCGAAGGAGTATAAGCCCAAATCACCTGGTCCTTTGTGTTCCTAATACCCAGAGGGATTCCCGTAATTACAGACGCCTCACTAGGCAGAAACATCTCATGGATCACCTCAATTTTTCAGCCTCTCCGATCAGCATCAATGAGGAGCTAACCCTTGTCTTAGGCAAGACAGTAGGTAGGGGGATATGATGGAACTACTTACTCTTCTAAGCAACCATTTATCTTCTTTAACACGCACTGATTGGCCATTCCCAATTCTCCAAACCATACCCTTCCAGATAACATCTCTAGCACTAAGAATACTTTTCCAAGCATAGGACCTAGCTATGGAATCTTTTGCTTCCAAGATGGAATAGTTTGGGAAAAACCTGGCTTTAAACACTCGAAAGCATAGCGAATCCGGATTATTTATCATCCTCCAAACCTGTTTTGCTAAGAGCGCATCATTGAACTTTTCAACTTATTTGAATCCCATGCCACCCACCTCCTTCACTTCACAAAGCTTTTCCCAACAAACCCAATGCACCTTCTTCAAATCACCGCTATAACCCCACCAAAATTTCTGGATAAGGCTTTCTAACTCCTTAACCAAACCCTTAGGAAGTTTGAAACAATTCATGGCGTAGGTTGGGATAGCTTAAATAACGGACTTGATGATAATTTCCCTACCCGCTTGAGACAATAATTTCTCTTCCCACCCCTGTAATTTCTTCCACACCCTCTCTTTTAGGAACACAAAACTTTGTTTTTTTTTGCTTGGCCTACTAAAGTTGGTAACCCCAAATACTTTTCATACTGACGGATTGCTGGAACACCTAGGAGATGCTGAATTCGAGCCTGAAATGGCAAAGGGGTATTTGAACTGAAGAAAATATTTGTTTTCTCTCTATTTATCTTTTGACCAAACCCTCTCTCATATACCTCCAAAACCTCCAAAATCTTATTACATTCGGCCTCCGTTGCTTTGCAAAACAACACCCTATCATCTGCGAATAATAAATGGGAAACTTTAGGTCCATTCCTACAAATAGCCACCCCCCAAATATGCCTATCCACTTCAATCTGGTGAATCAAGCTCTGTAAACTCATGGCACATAAAAGGAACAGGTATGGAGATAAGGGGTTTCCTTGGCGAATCCCCCTTGTGGGTTTAATGTTGCCCACCGGCTGCCCACTGAGGAAAACTGCATAAGAAACAGATTGCACACAAGCCATAATAATTTTGATCAACCTTTCCTCAATACCCAGGTGGCGCATTAACCTCTCCAAAAAAACCCATTCCACCCGGTCATACGCTTTGCTCATATCCAATTTGAGTGCCACATATCCCAATTTCCCTTGTGTCTTCCTTTTCAGAAAGTGAAGGGTTTCAAAAGCCACCAGAATATTGTCAGTGATCAACCGCCCTGATAGGAAGGCACTTTGGGAATCTGGAATCAATTTAGCCAACAACTTTTTCAACTGGTTAGCCACCACTTTAGCAATTAATTTATAAATAACATTGCATAAACTCCTGGGCCTAAAATCCGAAACTTTCTTAGGATTTTTAACTTTGGGAATTAGAGAAATAAAGGTGGTATTAAGGGATTTCGGGACAATACCTGAATTCAAAGCTTGGAGGACAACTGCAATTACATCCTCACCAACAATGTGCCAAAAGGATTTGTAAAAAATGGTGACATACCATCAAGGCCAGGGATAGTGTTTGGAGCCATTTGGTTGAGTGCTTGCTTCACCTCATAAGCTTGAAAATCACCCCACACACTCGGATCCAGCTCAACATCCACAGGGCCCTGAATTACATTTAAAATGCTATCAAATCCAGACGGGTTTGAATTGAAGAAGATATTCTTGAAATACCTATCCACCATTCCTCCCATCTCGGTTTCATCCTCAACCCACACCCCATTATCATCTTCCAAGCCCAAGATCAAATTCCTCCTATTCCTTTGATTAGCTCTGCAATGAAAGTAAGCGGTATTTCTATCACCTTCTTTAAGCCAAGAATTTTGTGCCCTTTGTTTCCACATACATTCTTCCCTAGATTGAAGGCTACCAATTTCCTTTCTAAGCAATTGAATTTGGCCTAGATCAGATCTGTAATAGCCCCCTTCTTCGACTTCCTTCAATTCGCCAACTTCCTTTTAAGAGTAGACCAAACATGGCCAAATGTGGTCCGATTCCAAACTTTGAGGTTTTCTTGGCAAGCCACTATTTTTCTTGTAAACCCCAAACCAAACCGGGTTGCTGCCTTAAGTCCCAAGAATCCCGAATTACATCCTCACAAGAATTATCCTTCAACCACATAGCTTCAAAGCGGAACAGCCTACCCTTTCTGTAAAACCTTTTAAACTCAGAGTCCAAACAAAGCAACAAGGGTTTATGGTCAGAGTGAAAAGCATCCAAGTGATGTATTCGGGAGGAAGAGAACCTCAAAATCCATTCAACCGAAGCCATCCCTCTATCTAGACGAATCCATACATTTTGACCACTCGGCCTCCTATTACACCATGTAAACGGATATCCAGAGTAACCCAAATCCCTCAGTCTGCAATAGTCAAGAGCATCCCTGAATCCCTACATCTCTCTTTCCGGTCTATTTAACCATCCCTATTTCTACTCGGCAAACAAAATCTCATTAAAGTTCCCCATGCAAATCCAAGGCAAATTGAACTAGTGACTTAGTTGTCTCAGCAGTAACCAAGAGCTTTCCCGGCTAGCGGTATCAGGGTCTCTGTAGAAACCTGTGGACCGCCAGGCATCATTCGCTCCAAGGTCAATAATAACATCAATATGGCAGGTTGAAAAAGTTTGAACATCCACATTCATGTCTGCTGGCCAATACAAAGCCAACCCTCCCCCTGTGTTGTTTCGAGGAACCACAAACAAATTATTAAACTAAATCTTACGGCCAATTCGTTTTAAAACCACTTTTCCCACCTTTGTTTCCATAAAAAAAAACCAACTTGGGATCTTTGTTGCGTACCAACGCAACCAACTCATCTTCTGTCTGTGGGTTCTCAAGCCCACAACAGTTCCAACTAAGGCAATTCATAATGCCTGGTGGCGCTGGGACCTAGCTGCCACCTCACAATTTTCTTTATTCAAATAGCTGCTGCCACTCAAACATTGTTTTTTACCAACACTCTTATCAACATCATCCAACACAGACCTCCTATCCATAATCATTGGCGAAAGTGACCCCACACACTGACCCACCTCCCTAGCAAGTTTCTTCCATTTTCTCGTGGACCCTACGGAAGTAAAGGTTGTTACTTGGTTAGTACAATCTTGCAAGGGTAGAACACTAACCTTCCTTGAGCCAATACCAGGACCCATGGACTGCTTCAAACACTCACCATTTATCTCACCCACACACCCTTCCGAGTTATCCTTTAAAGATAAGCCTACCACTACCTCTTCCAACCTATTAACCTGCTTTTTCGCATGCAAGCCGTGGTGCTGTCCTTGAGAATGAATCTCATATCCTTCCATAGGTTTATCGTTTTCACCACTGCCACCGTTCGGCTTTGAAACTTCCATGTAATCCATTGCTATGTTTGCCTCCAAGTGTGCAAATGAGTATGCATCCTTTGAGTTGTCAGTGTTCACTTTACTGCTACTATTGCTTGGGTGATTGCTTGAGGGACCCTTGTGGTTATCTCTTTTCCTCCACCATGGCGCTTGGCTACGAGAGCTACCCGATACTACCACCACAGTTTTGCGAGTAACCCTCAAAGGCTTCACTCGAAGCCACTCTCCGTAATGTTGTTCATCCTCCACCATGGCGCTTGGCTGCGAGAGCTACCCGATACTACCACCACAGTTTTGCGAGTAACCCTCAAAGGCTCCGCTCGAAGCCACTTTCTGTAATGTTGTTCATCCTTCCTCAATAACCCTTTGCCCCAAAGCCAAACTTCACAGTCCCTCTCCCCATGAGTAACTCGTCCGCACCAATAACAGAAATTAGATAGCCTTTCATACTTGAGGCCAACCCAACCCACATGTTTCCCCTTCGTACGTAGTTTAGAGCACCGTAATAGGGGTTTGAATATATCAATGTTGATTCTAACTCTCAGGGATTCACTACCAGCCCCATCGACCTCCGAGTCAACGACTTGGATAACCCTACCAATGGTCTTCCCAATCATCTCCCCTACTTCAATCTTTAAGCTCCTCTCTGGGATATTGTGGATTTGAACCCAAAAAGTAGCGCGGGAAAAATCCAGGAAAGGCACCGATTCGATGTTGATAACGCATTTAAACGCCATAAGGTGCTTGTCATATGACCATGGTTCGAATTCTAACACTCGCTCAAGGTCCAGGATGTCCTCAAATTCGAACAACAATATATGCTCTCCAATATCTCTAATTTTAAGTACACCAACTGTTCTCCATAGAGGCTTAAACGTGCGAGTCACTGCATCCTCATTTAGGACCCTTTTCGTGTAAAACCGCCTGCTAAGCAATGGACTGTTGGGGTTTGTGCCCTAATATCCAATTTATTGGCATGTCATAAATAATTAAATAGATTAATTATATGAGACTATCTATAAATGAACTAATGAGATATTATCTTAGTTCATGAGATGCATAGTATGTGATTTATGTGAAAAGTCACAGAAAATATAAATCACAAGTTCTTTGTAAACTTAGAATTTTAGTTCGTAGTCGGTGATGAAATTGGGCATTTCATATGCGAAGACTATAACATATCTACTAAGATAATTTGTATTGATCATGGAAGTGGAGACTTCTAGTTGATATGTTGATATGTTTTAAGAGTTAAGATATATTGAACTGGACCGCTGTAAGATTTATTATTCTCCTAACGACTGTCAAATGAATAATAAATCTCACGACTTCTATTTACATCAACTATAAATCCTGAGAGAATAATGAACCTGATCATGAGGTGTAAGTTGCTTTGATATATCAAGAGTGAGATCTATAACACACGATCAAAACCTCAGTATGTTGGGCAGTCGCATTTAGTGTTGATGGAACATATATTCTTAAGATGGAATTCATAATCTCTTAACGGAGATATAAAATATTCTCTTGAGATAAGTTTAATAGGTTTGGTTATTCAGAGTGTTGGGCCCAACCACTTTAGTTAGGAATTACTAAAGTATATATTTATGAAATTGAGTTTCATAAATATATGATGAATAATATAAAGGATTAAACTGGGTACTCAAGGATTAAGATGTAGTAATCTTCAAAGTGGCAATCTACATTCATGACTTTGTATTACTACGAATATTTTAATGAAGGGGTTGCATGTATAATAAAGTTTTGAGATATAATTTATTAATAAGGCCTAGAGTGCAATTATATTTTTATAGCGGTATTGAATATATAATTAATGGTAACTTTGGACTTGTCAAGAGTTGACAGAAAAGCACAAGGCTTATTGGAGCTAGAGTCTTATTTGTTCCCTTTGGTCCCATCTCAAGCCACAAACAAAAGCCCAATTGGGTAGGCCCAAAAGGCTAACCCAATTAGATAATCAGTCATTATTTAATAAGAGTTATTAAATAAAGAAACTACTAAGGTAGTTAGAAAGTACGTATAATAAAAAGGAAAAGAAATCAGTTTTTCTCTACAAGGAGAAGAAAAATGATTTTTCTTTGAGAGTCTATGTACAAAAGACTGATTGAGAGACCACACATCTCGGGTATCATGTGAAATTGAGATGAAGATTAAAGGTATTCTCAAGTCATGGTTTTGAAATTCACTGCATCAAGGTACGCATCCTGTTTTTTGTTCTAGAATTCAAGGTTACATGTTATCTTTCATGATTGAAGTAGATATGTGTTTGTTGCTTCCGCTGTGTGTTTTGTATGAGATACAAAACCAGATTTTTCAACATAGACAACCTCTTCCTCCTCTTTCAGAACCTCAGCACCCCCCTATTCTTTCTCTGTAAGAGAAAACCATGCCCACATATCATCCAAGGATGCCATGAGGATTACGGACAGAGAAGACAAAGGAAAGACAACTTTAACAAAACCACTACCCCACCGTACACTCCGTCCTATCAACCTAAGAGAGGTAGAAGGGAACAGATACCTAAACTAGGTTAAGGACACAATTCTATAAGCAGCCAAGGGAAAAAACCCTAACCCTAACGCACCAGAGAAACTATTTAGACGTCGTATCCCATGAAATGTCAATTTAGTTACCTTCATTTTGAGAAAACTTATCATATACTATGATTTGTTAATTCTCCCTAATTCTCTCTTGTTAAGCTTCTTGTAGTAATGGTATGGGAAGGAAGGATTCACATTACCTATATACGATATTTTGTTTGTTTAAAAAAAAAAATGATATTTCCTTATTATTTAGCACAAAAACATTGTAATAATACTTTCACATTCATCTATTATTAACATTGTTTTTATCATGCAATTATCATAATATGTTAATAGACTTATTATTATTTTTTATTTTATTTTATATAGGGTCATGCTAACGAGTGTCCTTAGGGCAATGATTAACAATCAATTTTAGGAATATTTTGACACTACTTTTATGAAAAATGGAAAAAACTGTCAAAATATTTTTTTTTTATTTTTCCATAAAAACTTTCTTTAAATGAATTGTTAACTATTACCATAAGAACATCCATTAGTATTTCCCTTTTTATATATACGACATCATTCCAACCTATAAAATATGCTCCATAGGTTGAAATTGGGCTCTTGCTGACTTATTACTAAAAGTCTAAAAGCAAAAGGTGATCATAGTTGCCATAATGCCCAAGGTAGTGGTGGGCTTAAGGTTAGAGCTGATTGGTTTGCCATGGTTGGCCATAGGTCTCAACTCTCAAGGTATATGTGGCACACGCGTGAAGATGGTGGCTAGTGACAATATATATAAATAAATAAATAAATAAATAAATATATATATATATATATATATATATGCTAGGTGCTGAATTTTTTGGTCATCTCAAATATTGGGATCTGTTTGGTTTTTGATTCCTCAATTTTAATACTTGAACTCACCAAGGTTAAAAGTGAACTTTCAAATGGTATAAGAATTTACTAAATTTATAAGGCCCAACACACAATAATTGAGAATACTCATACAAGAAAGAAAAAAAATTAAGATAGACAGACAATATATATATATTTTAAAGTGAGAGGTTATTAAAAAAGAGAAAAGAACTGTCGCTTTTACTTTTTTTTTTTTTTTTACAGTTTTACCTCTCCCAAACTCTCACGGTAAAAACCACGAGATCTATCCAAATCCAAAGGCCATTTTTTCCCCCTTTGTAACATCTTCACTCAAAAGGTGCTTTCTCGCTCGGCTCCTTTGTCATTCATATTTCAATTCCATTCCATTACGTTTCATTCTCACATTTCAAACACTTGCTTCCGTTTCATTCAGATCTATCTTCATCTATCCAAATCCAAACCAAATCTCCGTTTCTCTCTTTTCAAAATTTTCTCCAAATCTCGCGGGCAGATCCATCAATCACCATGGATTTCATGAAGGTCCTCGATCAAACCGTTCGAGAAATGTGAGCTCCTAACTCTTCTCCATTACGATTTTCTCAATTTCGATCCCTTTTTTTTTATTATAATTAAATCGCAAATTTCAATCTGATAAAGCTTTAATAAATCTGCTTGATATTCTCATTGAATAATTCATTGTTTTATGATTTTTTTTTTAAATTTATTTTTGCGCAGAAAGAGGGAGGTGAATTTGAAGGTCTTGAAGGTTCCAGAGATGGAACAGAAGGTAAATAAAATAAATACACTCATTTTTATTTGCTGAATTATATAATTTTGTTACGAATTATTCAATTTCCGTTGCAATTTTAGATCCTTTTTTTGTGAATTTAGAAATTTCATATTAGTCTCAATGATTATTACAACGAGCATTGCGTTAGTGCAATCTGCTTCTTATTGTTCATGAAAATTACGATGCGAATTTTGATGTATGATATGTTAAATCAATGTGCAATATATACTGGATTTTTTTGGATTATGAGTTTTGCTGTGAGTTTCACTAAGTATTATTGTAGGTATGTTCTGGATTAAGATTTTCTAGGGTTCTTAGGTAACTCCATCGTAGAGTTCTTCAAATCCTATCCATTCATTTTGAAATGTGTGGATCGAGGTAGAAAAATGCAAAAGGCGGTCTTAAGGCGCCAAGGCCTTATATTATAATCAAGTGAAGTGTTTTTGAAATGTGTTACCTAAAGAAATTAGGTCTATTAATTGATTTCAAAATAGGACTAACATGGTTTAGGCTTTATTGATTATTCTAATAGTAGGTTTTACAACAAGCCTCTGTAAATTAATTAATATAACAATAAGTTTTACAAGTTTCCATAAAGTAATTAATCTGAAGTAGGTTTTGGAAGAAGTTCTGTAAATTAATAATCCAATAATAGGTTTTACAACAAGCTTATAATATATATATATATATATAAACAGTGAGGCTCTCACCTTAGCGTCTTTTTTATGGCTTAAGGCAGTTGCCTTGCTTGCCTAGGCTCTAAAGGCAGTTGCCTCACTTAAGGCGTCTTGCCTTAGAGCCTTAGAGGCACCTCACCTCACCTCACCAAGCTTGGGAAAAGGAGGGTTGTGGTAGGTTGACGGCTAGCATGTGTAAAATTTATTCACTCTATTATGAATGACTGTCACCATTTTGATATCTATTTAAATTATTGATGATGTGGTAAAAATCAAATTTTAAGGACTCTATGGTGGAGTTACCCTGAGAACCATAGAGGATTCTAATCCATATTTTCTCTAGGTGCCTTTAATTTTATCAGGTTCAAAATATTAGGCTTAACCAATTCTAGTTTTCTATATTATAAGAAAATATATAAATCATTGATCTTGACAAATTTGAGCAAAATTTGGAAGTATCAACCTTATGGTTTACAGATTTATTTGAGCGTTTTGGATCTATAAGCAAATTTCACCAGTATAGGTGAAAATGGGCAAGGCCATTGAATATTAAAGGGGCTGTGTCTTATCCTTGTTGTTTCTGTGATAAAATTGAAATTGATAATGTGTGTTTAATGGACTTATTTTATGTAATTGATCTCTGAATTCATTGCTTAAATGTTTTTGTATATTTATAAATTCAGGTTCTGGATGCAACGGATAATGAACCTTGGGGTCCTCATGGCACTGCCTTGGCAGAGATAGCACAGGCCACAAAAAAATTGTAAGTTTAAACTTGTTAATCTCTCATTCATATATTCTACTCCTAATTTTTAAGCTTGTGCTGATTTCTTAAAGAAAGATGTCTCACTTTACTTTAACCTTACCTTATACTTTTGATATTCTTCAGTACTGAATGCCAGATGGTTATGAGTGTTCTGTGGACAAGATTGGCAGAGACTGGCAAGGACTGGCGCTATGTCTATAAGGTTAGCTTTTCTATCATTTACACGTTATTCAGTCTTAGAAATTATATGCAATGCAAGTGACTTATGGGCCTGAATTACCTATAATTGCTTATATATCAGGCATTGGCTGTCATAGAGTATTTGGTGGCACATGGATCTGAACGTGCAGTTGATGACATTATAGAACATACTTTCCAAATCTCTGTAAGGACTTCTAGATTTTGTATAGTTTCCCATGCAATTCTCCACAATTGTACAACGAGGTTGAATGTTGTCTCACATTCTATTTGGTTTTGTTGGTAAAGTCACTCTCAAGTTTTGAATATGTTGAGCCAAATGGGAAGGATATGGGAATAAATGTGAGAAAGAAGGTGGAAAGCATTGTGTCCCTCCTGAATAATAAGGAAAAAATACAAGAAGTTAGAAATAAAGCTGCTGCAAACCGTGACAAGTATGTAATGCTTCAAGAATTGAAATTATATGGTTACATCAGCTTCTAGGAATTCTGTTTTTCTTCTTTTTTTTTATTTTTTTTTTTTTTAATTTTTCCCCTCAAAGAATGAACCCTTTGGATACTGCTACTCTTAGGTACGTTGGACTTTCTTCTAGTGGAATATCATTCAAATCAGGTTCAGCTTCATATGGTAGTAGCAGCTATGGAAGTAGTGATTGGCGTGGAAGTGGTACAAGAGATGGTGATAGTTTCAGGGACAGTTATAGAGACAAGGATCAATATGGAGAAGAGAAGTATGAAAAGAAATCAAGTCGTGGGGCCATCAGTGAGAATCAGGGAAATGCTTATAAGAAAGGTTCTACACGCAATGGCAGGTATGAAGTTCACATCTGTTCCTGATATGCTGCCAATTTTTAATAAATTTTGTAGGTGTTTGTTTTCAAGACTGAAAATTATGTTGAATAAAACATGGTTTTAATTACCTATGGATGGCTACCACTCTCCCCTTTCCCCCACCCTTCCCCCCCAATCTGTGGTGTCATGCTTGTACAAACAAACACTAACACAATTGCATCTGTAATTGTTAAATTATTTTTCTATTTTGCTGATTTTAGATTGTTTGTCTTGTAGTAACGCTCAAGACAAAATATCCTCTAAGGCATCAAAGTCATCAACTAAATCAAATGCCTTTGATAAGTATGGTTCAATTCCCTCTCAAAGTTCAAGTGCCCCTTCAAATAACAACGAGGATGAATTTGATGATTTTGATCCGCGTGGAACTTCCAATACTAGTATGTATCTGTAATGACTTGTTTCCCATGGTACAACTGTTAATGTATGTTATGAAAAAAGTCATAAAATAAGTCACATGCTTTCTAGTGTACTTTGGCATTTTGATTTTTTAGCTTTTGTCTACAATGAGCATATCAGGCGTCTTTTTATGGTGAAATATTTCATACCATATCAAATAAAGCATTCAATCTTCCCCAGCCTGCTGATATGTCAACTGAATATAAAAAAACAGATTGCCATTGAGGCCTATTTCAGATAGTTCTTAACTTGCTCTTGTACTAATTAGATTGTGGAGGTACTTGTAAAAAAAAAAAAAAAAAAAAAGATCATGGAAGAAGAAGGAAGAAATAAATTGGTAGCATGATTTTTTTTTTTTGTTTTGGTATCACAGAAGGAATGAAAGGAAATTCCACCAAGTCATCTGGGAATTTATTCCTCAATTATTAAGTAGTTAATTGATAGGCATTTCCCTATGGAGAATGTGCTATAAAATTGAAGAGGACATGGTCTTGACACAGTGACCAAAATTTTGAAAAAGAAGGAAAGCAAAAACTGGTGCTTCTCAATCCTCTCTCTCATCACTTCGGCCACTCAAATTGACTGTTGCTTAATCAGATTTGCACCACTCAAAGCTCATCAGTTCTCATCCATGCTCATCGCTTCTGCACCTCTCAAGAATCTCTCTCGAGTCATGCCTTTGCCACGTACTGGTCTATAAAATGGGGAAATTTGCTGTTTTTTTGGCTTAAATAAACATTATATATATATATATATATATAATTGTTGTGTCCTGTGTCATGTCTGTGTTTGTGCTCCCTAGTATATGAGACAAGGCTTGAATGATTATCTTTATGTAAGGATGTGTCAGAAACTTGCATGTGCCATAGATTCCTGGTGTGTGTGTTGCCTTGTGCCTTATTAGTGTATTACATTGTGCGTTTGAGTTTTTGAATTCTTTTCCCATAACTTGAACAGTTACATTATTAATTGTTTCTGCTATCATGAATCTTGTTTCTACTTCATCATATGCACAAACTTTTCAAAAGTAATGATATTGATTTTGAACTAGTGCCCTTTATTTGTTAATACTCAATAGCATGTTTATTAATTTTACATATGTATTGTTTTATGCTTTTTGACAGAGGCTTCTGCTGGAAGCTCTAACCAGGTGGATCTGTTTGGAGAAAGTTTGGTTGGTGACCTCTTGGATGCTCCAACATCTGTTCCCACAGAAAATCCTGCTGTGAATAGCAGTTCATCAGAGGTTGATCTATTTGCAGATGCAGATTTTGTATCAGCATCACCCCATGTAGATAAGGCACCAAGTTCTCAAACTCAGGTCAGACACCCTGTTATCTCAATTTATAAAAATATATTTTTTATGTTGAAAATGCTCAAAAATTTTTATTTTACAGTTTTTATATGTAAAGTAGCCTTGTACACCTTGATAATTGAGTTTATTGTTTCCTATTGTACTACTTTGGTTTGGAATTTGGGCAGAAGAATTATGTGGTATGGATCTTCATGTCAGTTTCTTTTCCTTATACTTGAGATTGGTGTAGTTTCTATTGATCAGCTTAAAAGCCAATTATTTGAAATGGTCTTTAGTTCCTTTGACACTGTAAATTTCCAATAATTGGTGAATCTACTGTCATTTTCATTTGGTGTACTTGAGATGGTTAACTTGCACCTGAGGGCAAATTGAAGGTTTTTTTTTTTGCTGCAAACAATTAATTGTAGCCTTAAATTACTGATAATAACTGTAAATTTACTTTTACTCATCAAAAAAAAAAAACTGATTATAACTTTATTTTGGGATTCCTTGTGAGTGAAGCTCTAGTGGAATGAGTACTTACTAATGTGGGTATTTTCATTGTGTGTCTCTTGGATAATTTTTATTGGAATTATAAGTATTAAAATAATTTAAAGGATAATTATTCTTAACTCACAATAGGTTGTTTCTGGTTTCACTTTTCTCACTGAATTTACTTTCCATTCTGAAGTTTCAAAAGAGTGGACCTGCAGCACCAATCTGCAGTTAGAAAAAAGTAACTGGGGGCAGTCCTGCTCCTGTATTTTAGTGATTTTTTCACTGCAGTTTTCCCCTATTTTCTATTTGGTGATATTTTAACCCTCCCATTTTATCCAGTGATGCCAAGTAAATATAGGTTTGAGAGAGAGAGAGATTTATCTGTCGAATTGGGTAGGCCCGGTGAAATTTTATTAAACTTGCCACCAATCCAACTGACACACTTTTAAACATCTACATCCAATTTTTGACCAATCCAACTGACTGAAATTGTCTGCAACCCTTCGGTTTGGTTCAGGTCAGTTGGATGGATTGGTTTGACTGGGTGTTTGATCACCCCTACTCCCTAGATAGAGGGCTATAAACTTATATTGCCATATTTTGGAAACTTTAGTAGGGCACTCGATGCTTTAATGAGGGGGAGGGTGTAGTAAAATGAAATGAGCCCCTAACTATTGGGGGATAAAGTGTAATTTATCCTTATTAAAAGAAAGCATGAGCAAGCATCTAGAAAATATTTGAATTGTCATTTCTTAATCCTTAAAAGCAATTAATTAGCTGTAGGAAAGACAGAGGGTGTATACTTTCTCCTCTAGGGGCCAATGAATGACCCCTTTCTTCTGCATTAACAAATGTTATTACCATTTCTGCAGACTGAGGTTGATCTATTTGCTTCCCAACCGGCAATGACTTCGTCGGCATCTCCCACAGTTGATCTTTTTGCAGTCCCTGATCCAGTTGTGCGGGCAGAAGTTAAAGCTCCAAATCCTGCACCAACAAATATTGACATTGTTGATCCCTTTGCTGCTGTTCCGCTTAATAATTTTGATGGATCTGATTTATTTGGTGCATTCACTTCTCAATCTGATTCAGTATCTTCAGAACCCGCAAAGAATGATGTCATTGATGGAAGCCTTAATAATTTGGGTGGAAAATCTTCAGTAGAGACTCAACCCAAGAAGAATGCTTTCCAGGTGAAGTCCGGAATTTGGGCAGATTCACTAAGCCGTGGACTGATTGATCTTAATATTGCTGCTCGTAAGTGTATTTCTCAACTAAAAAAATTACCTTCCCATAGTGTATTTCACTTGCATGTGTTCTTACATGAACATTGATTTACGAACTCATGCCATATTCATTTAAATTTACTTGCAGCCAAGAAGGTATCCCTGGTAGATGTTGGCATTGTGGGTGGATTGACTGATGGATCAGATGAAAGGGAAAAGGGGCCCCCAACTTCATTTTACATGGGGAGAGCAATGGGGTCAGGATCGGGTCTTGGTAAATCTGGGTTCACATCTTCACAGGCAGTGGGTGATAACGACATCTTCTCAAGCCTTGGTGGCCAACAATACCAATATGGTGGCTTCCAGAAGTGATGTTTTTCCTTCCTCATTTATGCTTTTTTTCATGTTTTCTTTCAATATTCTTTTGCATAATTGGCAGGTATATTGGAAATCATTGAACATTTTGGGTTTGTTTATATATTATTATATATACATTGAACAATATTAAGATCTGAGAATGTATGACCGATTGCAACAGGGCTTCGTTCATTCCTTGTAAAGTCTACCAAGTTTGTTTGGTGGCTTTTATTTTGACAGTGTTATAAGACCTACATAGACCCTGACAATAATATCATGAAATTCCCAAATGAAGCCACAAACTGCAATGGCCTACTTACATTAAAGAACTTGCCAGCCTGCAGCCAGTGCCGTTTGATCAAGCAGCAACAACGGCCTAAGATTATTTGCTGCCACTGGTTCATCCCCTGATTGAACACTCTAATTAATACTACTCAAAATTCTGTTATTACACAGACGCGGAATGAAGGATTAAGCTGAAAACCCATTATTTATTTGCAGCCACTGGTTCATCCCCTGATCTAACACTGTAATTAATACTTCTCAAAATTTTGTTATTAAACAGACGTGGAATGAAGGATTAAGCTGAAAACCCAAAGCTGTTGGCCGATTAACCTAAGAATCTGAGTTAATTAAAATGGTTCTAATTTGATTTTCTAAGAGCTGAGTTAGTTATAAAAGATAGATTTAGAATTTTTTTTTTTTTTTTTTTTTTAATAACTTTGCACCAGAGCCCCATCACTGATTCAACCACTAACAACAAAATGGCTGGTATAAAGTGCAGCAGCTTCTAAAACTGAGTAAATAAGATTTTTCACAAACATTAAGCAGCAAAGTCTCCATGTTCATCCTTCCTCCCCCTAACCACCCCAGAAAAGAAGAGAGAAGAAAAAGGCTCTTATTGTAAAGATGAAGTTCATCTGTTCAAGAAAAGCATAACATATGTTTCTTAGTAAATTTCCAGCATTCTGCCCCTTAACATGGCTTCCGCTTTCCTCACCTGCTTCACTGGTCCAATGATAAAAACCTATAAAATGATAACCAAAAAAAAACATCAGGAATTTGTATGGAGGGAAGTTCACGATTTTCAAATCATATATATATATATATAATCCAAACTAAGCCAGAAATAAAGCTGTTCCAAATTTCATAAGTATTAAGATCCCACAATTTTTAGGATTTGCCTATTCTCAATTACGCCAAATTGCAATTCATTTGTTTACACATGTTGCCACACTCAGGTTATCTCTCCCTCTCTCTTTTTTTTAGATTCTAATATTCCATACCAAGCGGACTCTAACTTCATTGGCTTCATGTTTATATCTAGATCTAGAAAACTCCATGCATGCAATTGCTCAATTAAACAACCATGAGCATGATTGATGTGAGCTAAACAACAATTTTAAACTAAGGAATGAGCAAAAATCAGCAAAGGTTTCTAGAGATTGTAAATGATTTGGTCAAGTAGCATTATGCAATTTTGAATTTTGAGGGAGAGAAAATGGGAGAAGCAATAATGTCATTCTTTCTGGGCCATCAAAGACAAAATTAAAAACTTAATAAGTTGAATTCAATATGTCATTGCAGGTACCATCATCAGCTTGTCACGAAGAAAGACTAACCTTGTCAGGTGGGCCCTTAGCACCTCCAATGAGAATTTCCGCACTGCAAAACATGCATTAGATGTAAAGAACCAAAAGAAAAAAGAAAACAAAAGAAAACAAAAAGTGGGGAAGAGAGAGAGAAATACTTGCAAGATTCCTTGATTGACAAAATGGTAACTCCTTTTCTCCCAATAACACGTCCCATCTTTCCTGGGGGAACATCAAGTACTGAAAGGATTTCTTCCTCTGGAGCATGGTCCATTATGATATTCTCTATAAGGATCAGTACTGGATTAGTATTCAATTAAAATGTATGGTACTTACATTCAAACAGAAATTTCATCATTGCATCCTAAAAACAAAACCCCTCCTACACCAAAACTACCCCATCTCTCCAAATACATCCCAAACCTCTAAACTCTAAAGCTTCCCCCAATGTCATCCTCTGCCAGGTAGGGTAACCTATCTGGCACCTTTCCTTCTTCCTATCCCCATTCTGTCTACCAGCAGCCGGGAATTGCAATCCAATTTTCTTCAACCTTTCTCAAGGATTCAACATATTTGCACAGGTTCAGGTATCGAACAATATGGACTGATACATTCATTACAATTCCTACAATATGCAGCATGAATTGCTCAATAGGGCCAATACATGAGCCTCCCCTCTAGAAACATATGATTCAATAATTTTTTCTCTTACCATTTCAATCTGTATCTGATTATATAAATCACATATCATCTGATACTAATAACCATGCAGCCAATTGCTTAGTGGCAGATTCCCAACAGGATAAAGGAAGAAGTTCTGGTAAGCCATTAAGGGGTTTACTGTTCATACCAAATTTTTCTAAAAACTCTAAACTGGAATTGTGTATATTTATCCTTCAAGTAGGGGCTTTTAAGCATATAAATAACTCACCATTTTCTTGAAACATAGGCTCACAAATGTGCACCATTCTTAATGAGTAATTCTATCTTGTTTGATGTTTAAGAAGAATATCCGTGACACAACATTATTTGAAATCAAAAAATAAAATCTAGAAAAATAAATTATCAAAGCCAAAGAAGATTATAAACACAACAATATAAAATATATCATGCAATTCATATTATAAGCACCTGGAATGGGAGGAAGAGATGGCCAATCAGCATGGTCATTATCATTAATACAAAAACATCGGCAATACAGAGCACCACGAACTGCAAGATACCATAAGGATCGTTGATTTAATTTCTCCATCATCTTGTGATAGATGTAGAGGAGAAAGCGGACATCATCGGCAGCCGCACGGACCATCAGTTCTGATAATGGTCTGTAAGTCCAGAACTTAGGGTCCTGTAAACGAAATGGAAGATAAATATTATTCAACAGTCACTGCTACTTGGAAGACACTTCTTTAAGAATATTGTAGCAAAGCAAATTACAAGCTTATGCACTGAATTCTCTTTGGCCATCTCCAGAAAAGGGCATGACTACACTGATGCGGTTCTCGTCATTTTTTAAGGCACTCAATGTTAAAAATTAATGATGATAATTTTTCTTTATTTATTTATTTATTATTATTTCTTCTTTAATTTTTCATCAATACCTTGATGATGATGATGATGATAATTAACAAGAAGAAAAAAATCTCCACTTTCTATTGTTAATTGTTGATTTTTATCGCCAAGAGCCTTGCGGTTCACTGTTACAATTCTGCCATTGAGGAGAACCTAAGTTTGAATCCCTCTCCCCACTTATTACAATTTTTTTTAACATTATTTTTTATCATTATATATGCTTTTTATTTACTTTACAAAACTTCCCGTGTGTCACTCTGCCCTTAACTAAAGAATGTGCCAACAGAGATAGTTTAGCTCCAAACCAGTTTAGAGCTATCTTCCTTCTACCCACTATGTGGCAATTAAAGAGAGCATTCATGTGTAATTCTAGTCACATGACTTTTTAATGAGTTATGTGACTTGATTAAATAATACACATTGATAGTCTTATAAATCACCAAGTAGTGGGTGGAGGAGATAGCTCCAAACTTTGTCCCCATGCCTAATATGTCAACAACTGACAACTGTCCCAACTCCTGTATCTTCAATCACAAAAACACATACTCAATTTTTTTTTGGTAAAAATCAACACTAATCAGTTTTTATTTCACTGTAAACATTTGGTTAAAAAAAATGAAATTAATTATTCTAAAGCCACTTTAACCAAAAATTGATATAATCACAGGAAGATTATTCAATGCTACTTTCGAAATAAGGAGTTGAAAGTGTTGTATATAATTTTTAACAAACATAATTATTCACCAATTTGTTTATGTTTAATCAATCATTCAATAGTCTTTTTAAAAAATGAAAACAACTCCAAACCAAATGCAAACATAGAGGTGACTAAAAAAAAAAAAAAATTCCACAACAATAATAAGATGTTAAACTAACCTGCCTAAGGAGGACTCGGACTTCTTCCTTCTCAAGATAAGATATACCTACATTCAAAAATTGAAAGTGAAAACCAAGGCAATACAGAGGATTCAACTCAATGCAATAGTCCAAATTCAGTAGCACAAATCCCCATGTTCAAAAAAAAAAAAAAAGAACTTATTAAATCTAGAGAAAACATAAACTAAGGGAAAAAAGGCACTCAGATCTGTCTAGTCATAAATTTTTAGTGAAATACTTTTAATAGCTCTACTACATATTCAACTTTACTTTGTGATAGATCAGCTTAATATGTGATTTATCCCTATGCTCAGACCTTGTAATTATGGAGCATCAAATCACTGCACACCACATCAAGGTACTAATTATATATATAAGTTTACACATCAACAAAATGAGGTACATCCAAAGCCAAGGATTCAATACCCACCAGGTGCATCTAACTAACCAATAAAAATAAAATGTATATCCAAAAAAGACATTTTCACCCTGCCTTTCTCAAAGCATGAAAGCAGTCATTTTAGGTATAAATGAACAAATTATATCATTGTAAAAGGGCGATGTTACACGGAGAACCTCTAACTTAAAAAACAAAATGGAAAGCATCCACCTGATTTTTCTGTTTTCTTTACTAAAAATCAGAATTCTGATAAATGATGCAATTAGGACAGAAAATCCACCTAAAAAAAGAAAAAAGAGACCAAAGTTTCGGTTCAATGAACACCAACACTAGAAAATATATTGAAACCAACCTACATCCTTCAGCTACTACTAAAGAACTTATAAATTAAGGCAATGTTAAAGGCCACTGAGGTTCCCTAGCAAAGAAACAAAAGGAAAACTTCCCACCTAAAGAAAATCTTAAGGAAGAAACTGCAGGATGACAGGGGTTGGGAGGTCAGTTACATGCCCATGTTTCAAATATGAGACAGGAATAAAGTTGTGGCTGAACTCTGATATTCTACAGAGACACATCCTTTGTAAGGGCATCTATTGTTGTTGGGTGGATGAAAGCAAAATACTAATACCTTGTAAAACAATTGAAGCCCCATATTCCTGGGTTGACTCACGAACTTAAAAGCCAGTGAATAATCTTTTACCAGAAATAGTGAGTAAGATATAAGGTATTCCAATTTCATTTGCAATCCTGAAACCTATGAAGCCATTTTCTTCAAGTTTCTTTCTTCTTTTTTTTGGGTGGGGCGGGGTGGATTCTAGGTTTGCTATTTACCCACTCTACAATATTAGCCACCTCTCTACCATAGCAATGCACCACCCAACCGCATTACCACCAAAAATGCTTGACATCATAATTTAAACATGAGAATCTTACAGAATGGACACATGAGAAACTTCCAGCAAGCATCAAATCATTTCTTCTAAAAGAATTTAGCTAAAGATGTAAAGCTTAATGACAAGAAAAAACAAAAATCCAAATGGATACCACGACACATATAGTACCACAATAACGTGGATCTGCAAGGAGGCCAACAAATGATATATAGTCATCTAGTGATCTTCTCCGCCCTTCTTGCTCCTCTATCAATGAATAAGCAATCTGGATACCAAACAAAGGAAAAGGGCAATATCAAATTACTGTACAGAGCATGAGCACCTCTAAATCAATAAAATTTGTACTTCACTATAAAAATGTTTTCCAATGGAAAATCCAGAGGGGGGGAGGAGTTGTTAAGTACAAAATACAGTCACTTTAAGTTTAGATTTAAGATAACACCAGCTTAAATCAGTTAGTGATCTCTTATAAGTTCTAGCATTTAAAAAATAACTGCATTAGTACGTCAACCCTTGTTAAAGGGTGGTTACTCTGCAGGATCAAGCCTAACTAAGCAAGCCACTAGTCATGGGTAGATCAAGTCAACAGAAAAAAAGCTAAAAGAAGATAGAAAAAATATTTTCCTTTGTCATGTTAAACCAATCAATATGTTCTCAAGCTCAAGATCACTCCTTAACAATGGTTTTCAGGTTATTCCCAATGGAGCAAACTCCAGCAGTAGCCATTAAACTCTGGAATTATTACAACAAAAACTGACAGTCAAATTGAACCATCTGGATGCAGATAGAGTAGTATTCCTAAAGTAAATAAGCAAATTAAGGACAAAATCATGTAAACGCTAAAATATTTGCTACAATAACAGGTATCGACAAATGGCAATAGAAAAAGGCAAAGCAGATAAAAAGAAAGACAAGGCCTGGTCAATTTTGTAAGTCCTGTGAATCAAACAATGGCTAACCCAACACCTCACACATAGAGCTCAACCCCTCCCCACTACATAAATAAAGTACGAAATTTTTTGGAGGTTATCTAAATATATATGTCCTAAGCTGGAAATTTAATAGCTCGTCAACTTATAACAAGGAATCTAGATGACCAATAAAAGAAGTCAATGATATTTTGGCAAGAAATAACTACTCACCTGGGTATCCACCACATTGTTCAACTTGATGCCAAATTGAAAATACAAAGCCTACAGAATAAGAATAAATTAAGGAATGAAAATAATATCTTTAATGAGGGGTTGATTGACACATGCTCAGATGCAAGTATGCAAATCAATTAGAGACCTCACTATCTCGTTTGCAATCGTGAACAACTTTTGTGATGTAAGTAGACTCAAGTGCAGGCTTACAGGCTCTCATAAGCATCTCTCCACCCTGACTGGCATCGACCAGATATATTGCATCCGAAAATGCAAGCTGTCAATAGAACTTCTAATGATTAATTAACAATAAGGAAAATTGAGGATATAAAGGTAAATTGAGAAATTTAAAATTCAAATTCCATAAAATTAGAACCCACACACACACACATATAAAGAGAAAAACCAGCATCTGAACACACGCATAGTGCATGTGAAGAGACTACTAGTAGCAATCTTAATGTGAACGATATATATATGCACATATAATTCATTATACAGAGTATGATAATGCCATATGAATTAAACAGTAAAACAAATTCATTTTACCTGCATGATACAGAGAGTTCCATGACGACAAAGGTCGACACCTTCACAATCAAAACCAATGACTAACTGATTTTCGGGCGATGGCTCCAAAAATTCAGCAGGAAGTTGAGATGCATCAGTGACAATATGGATAGGAACCAATTTTAAGTTGGCTTCATGATCCAAGGGCTTGTCACCTATTATACACAAAATAAGTAATTCAATCATAAGAAAAAAAAATTTCAGCATTGGTATATAAATTCTTCACTTATTGAGATCCATCTCCGCGCACAAAACACACACACACACACACGAAAACAAAAACACAAAAACAAAATAATAAAAATATTCTCTATTACTCAGCTTGCTAACGTTATAATTTGATTTACAAGATCAAAGCACTAATAGCACTACCTGATGACTGTGCCTGTGTGAAAACAAAAACATAAAAACAAAAAAATTGGTATTCAAATTCTTCAGTTATTGAGATCTATCTTCGCGCACAAAACATGCACACACATACAACAAACACACAAATCACAAACACAAAAACAAACGTTATAATTCAGCATTGGTATTCAAATTCTTCACTTATTGAGATCTATCATCGTGAACAAAACACGCACACACATACACACACACAAAAACACAAAACCAAAAACAAAAACAAAATATTAAAAATATTCTCTATTACTCAGCTTGCTAACGATATAATTTGATTTCTAAGATCAAAGCACTGATAGCACTATCTGATGAGTGTGTGATAACAACAATATGAAATATAAAATGAAAAACCTACAACACAGAATAGGATTATGTGAGAGTAGCAGAAAGAAATGAGGAATTGCAGTGGAAAATCAAATCAACAATGAGCAAAATCAAAAGAATTACTCAACCTATTGTGAAAATACAAGCTACGCGCACAAAATTTTCAGCTAACGTAAAGTAAATTTAAGTTAGAAATTCATTTCTGACGCATAAAGGCACCGTGTTTGGTTACCTAGAAAATGACGAAAAGTAGAGAAAAACCAAACACAAATTTGAACTATACGTTCATTTCCGTATCCAGCGACTAGACAAACCGTATAAATGACTCTATCGAGTTTCCAAGAGAAGAATTCTCCACGATCGGAAACTGTAGTTTTCTCATGCTTTCCATTTCCGCATTTTCTCGCCAGCCAAACAGAGCATAAGAGAAAGAGAGAGAGAAAACAAAAAAAAACAAACACAAGCACACGCTCGCAATTCCAAAACAAGAACAATAACAATAATAACAGAAGCGGATCAAATTGCAAAAACAAAAAATAAAATAATCACTGTACAATATCATTATACAGTATATATATATATAGGCCTAGAAGAATTATTCACTGAAAAAAAAAATTAGAGAGAGAAATGGAAATTTGAAGAGAGAGAGAGAGAGACCTGAGTCAGAGTCTGGGGGCAGAGGAATGTGAGTCTGATGCGGAGAAGGAGGAGAAGAGGCCATATGATCGGACCAGCCAAGTTTTACTCTGCACACTTTCGGGGGTTATATACTCCAAAATGTCTTTTGGTTTTTGCTTTTTTTGGGTTTTGATCCTGTGCGGAAGGCTATAGTATTTTGCTTTTCACATCTCTGATATTTTAGTGCAGAGCAATGTTTTTTTTTTTTTTTTTTGAGAAGTGAATACTTGCTGATAAATTAAGAAACCGGAAAATCATCTCATACAAAAGATATAATATCCGTTGGAACACACTCCAACCATATTTGAGAATAAAAAGATTGTCTCGCTCGCTGGGCTTAAGCATGTGCGACTGCATTGCCTTACCGACCTACGTGAGCGAAAGAAATACTCAGAAATGAGTTTGATTGAGATTTGATATCCTTAATAATATGCCTTCCCAGAGAATTTTCCATGCCGGGTCCCCTTAATGAATTTACCACAGTTTCAGAGTCACCTTCACATACCACTTGGGCATGGCCCGATTTTGCAGCAAAAGTGATAGCACGCCTGGCAGCAAGAAGCTCCAATATTTCAACTGATGGAGGTTTTACAATCTGCTCGGATAGAGCAGCCAACACCTGACCCTCACTGTTTCGGATTACCACACCCAACCCCGCCAAATCTGACTCTCTGTACCAAGCTCCATCATAGTTTAACTTCACTGAGCCCGCTGTTGGAGGTAGCCATCTGCGAAAAACAACTCGACGTTTGTGAGGACTGAGGATGTGGACTGACCAAACCCTTGAATTCGCAGAGATAATTTTTAGCAAAACCAGCAATATTATGAAGGGGCAGGGGATGGTCTTGTTGACGAGTTTTGTTTCTTTGAAACCAAATTGACCAAGCCGTAGTAGCAAATAGAGATAATAAGGCAGGTTTGGCTCAGATTTTTTGCAAAACATCCGAAAAAGATTCAGAAGCTGTTTGGCTCTGGTCCACCCAACTGAAATTCGTATTCCAAATCACTTTGATGCAGTCACAGCTCCATAAAGCGTGCATAACAGACTCCACACCACCAGAACAACGAGGGCAGCCCGATTCTTGAAGGATTTTTCGCTTCAGTAGATTTTCCTTTGTTGGCAGCGAATTTGTACAAGCCTTCCAAAGAAAATGCTTGATCTTGCTGGGAACTTTCAACTTCCAGATGCATTTCCAGAAACCTCTCAAAGAATCCGAGACTAGTGGACGATTTGTGTCAAGAAAAAGAAGCTCGCAAAGGAACTTATATTCTGACTTCACTGAGTAGCAGCCCGATTTTTCTGTTCTCCAAACCAAAGTGTCGGGTTGCGGAGTAGCACACAGAGGTAGAGACTTGATCAAATTTGCTTCAGGTGGATAAAAACATAAGTCAATGAGATTGGTATTCCACCAACCCGATGCAGGGTTTATTAGAGAGTCCACTGTAGACTCCGGTGCTAGATGCAGTACTGGAGAATTGATACGACCTTCAGGACTTGGCAGCCAAGGGTCTTTGTATATCTGAACCGATTTCCCATTACCAATTCTCCAAAAGGAACCCTTTTCAATTAAGTCCCTGGACCACAGAATACTCTTCCAAGCAAAAGAGCCAGAAGAAGTTTTAGCTTCAAAAATTGAGCAGTTTGGAAAATACTTTGCCTTGAAAACTCTATAGAATAGAGACTCCTTATCATGTAGCAACCTCCAGACCTGCTTTGCCAACATAGCTTTATTAAATTTGCAAAGATCTTTAAAGCCTAATCCCCCCTCACTCTTTGGTTGGCATAAAACCACCCATTTTGCCCAATGAATTTTTCTCCTATCACCCCTTTGTCCCCACCAAAATTTTCGAATGAGCATCTCAATGTCTTGGCATAGACCAATTGGTAATCGAAAACAACTCATTGCAAACGTCGGAATGGCTTGAACCACCGCCTTCAAATGGACTTCTTTTCCCGCTTGCGACAATAATTTCTCTTTCCACCCTTGGAGTTTACCCCACACTTTATCTTTTATGAAATTCAACCTCGCCTTTTTATTCCTACCAACTACCGTCGGTAAACCCAAATACCTTTCATACTCCTTAATTTCGGACACCCCAAGCAAAGTCTTTAATTCTTCCTTTGTAGCAATAGAGGTATTATTGCTGAAAAAGATGGTGGTCTTGTCCGAATTTATTTTTTGTCCTGATGCCCGTTCATATTTTCCCAACAACTCCTGAATTTTTTCCACGTCCTCCACTCTTGTTCGGCAAAACAATAGGCTATCATCAGCAAAAAGGAGGTGAGAGATCTTTGGTCCATTTCTACAAAGAGAGACACCCTCAATATGTTTGCAGTCCACTGCGTGCTCAATTAACCCATTTAGACCTTCAGAGCATAACAAAAAAAGATAAGGGGAGAGAGGATCACCCTGGCGAATACCACGTGTGGGAACAATGTGGCCTTTGGGTTCACCATTGACTAAAATCGAATAGGACATGGATTTTACACACTCCATAATCCAGCCTATCCATTTCGAGTGAAAGCCCATCTTCTCCATAGTCCTTTGAAGGAAAACCCATTCCAATCGATCGTAAGCTTTACTAATATCCAATTTTAAAGCCATGTATCCCATTTTTCCCGTTCTTTTCCTCTTCATATGGTGCAAAGTCTCAAAGGCCACCAAGATATTATCGAAAATAGCTTTATCCGATTGAAATGCACTCTGAGATTCAGAAATAACATGGGGTAAAATTATCTTCAGCTTGTTTGCGAGCACTTTAGAGACAAGTTTATATAAGATATTACAAAGGGCAATGGGACGAAATTCGGAAACAAATTCAGGACATTTCACCTTAGGAATAAGAGAAATAAAAGTGTGATTCAAACCTGTCTCTATTGAGTTTAAATTTAGGCAAGAGACCAAAGAGACCACAGCTTTGACTACATTGTCCCCAATGATTTCCCAATAATGTTGAAAGAAGATTGGCGGCATCCCATCAGGCCCTGGGGCTTTTAATGGGGCCATTTTTTTCAAGGCTATCTCCACTTCATCCTTTGAGAAGTTTCTGATTAAACAGTTGTTCATATCTTCAGACACCACTTGTTTTGTATATTGAACTACTTCCTCGTTGCCATGCAGATTTGAAGTGGTAAACAAATGTTTATAGTACTCAACAAACATTACTGAAACCTCATCATCACTCGAAGCCTTTCTACCCTATGAATCTTTGAGTTCAGTAATGCAATTTTGCCGGAAACGCTGTGAAGCACGGTTATGAAATTAGCTAGAGTTTTTATCACCCGATATCATCCAATGCACATGGCTTCGCTGCTGCCACATTTTTTCTTCCACTCTCAGAAGTTCGGCCACCTCAGCTTTTAATTGAAGAAAAAAATCTACACTCCCTCCTTTCGTTGCAGACTCTTCCGCTTCTTTCAGATTCTTTTTTTTCTTCGATAACGTGCTTACAACATTACAAAAATACTGCTTACTCCAGGCTTGCAGCTGGGTTTTACACGTGTCAACATTTAGCATAACTTTAGACATAGGTGGGACCGAGGAGATAGCTTTCCAAGCATTCTGAACAGTGTCGTGGCAGCCTTGTTCTTCAAGCCACATACACTCAAAGCGCTAGGGGCGTTAGGGCTTTAAATTGATCCCCTCAGGTAAGACTAAGATAGGACTATGGTCAGAGGAAGCACAAACCAACGTTTCTACCTTTGTTGCAGGGAATAAGTTAAACCAATCAGCTATACTGACAGCTCTGTCCAACCTTTCCCAAACCACCCCACCACCCGGATGAGTTTTGTGCCACGTGAACTTATTGCCCACAAAACCAAGATCAAACAAACCACATTCGTCTAAAGCTTCGCGGAATTTCTGCATCTGTCCATAAGGTCGTAAACGGCCTCCCAATTTTTCGTGAGACTTCAAAAGTTCATTAAAATCCCCTCCACACAACCATGGCACAGAGAAGCGATTGTTTAAATCTCGTAACAAATCCCATGATTCCATGCGGAGCTGTGTTTCTGGTGCTCCGTAAAAACCCGCAAAGCGCCAAACATTTTCCTTTCCTCTATTTATCAAGACATCAATATGATTTTTAGAGGAAGACATAACTTGTAAATCAAAATCCTTCTTCCAAAACAACACCAAGCCACCACCACGAGTTAACCTTGAAACCCCATGGTAATGGCCGAACCGAAGTGAATCACGTAATCCAGCTAGCCTCAAATCATCCAGCCATGTTTCGGCTAAAAACCCCACTGTGGGATCTTGTGCCCGGACTAAATCACCGAGCTCTTGAACTGTCTGCCGGTTCCCAAGCCCCCGACAGTTCCAACTGAGGATACTCATTGCTCCCGGCGGGGTTGCTCCGCAACCTCCGCCGATCCCCAATGCGTAGCACACAACACACTTTGTTTCTTGGTCTCCTCCTCTATCTTTTGTTTTTTTTCCTTCTCTGAATTGAGCTCCTCACGGGCCTGAGTCTCCCTAGCTTTACGTTTTAGGCCATCAACCCCATATGAAACTTCCTCCACTTCATCATAATTGGGCCTTTTGTTTATTCTGGTCCATTGGCCTTTTTTCATATCCTTCTGTGGGCCGGGCCCAAGTCCCATTTTCCTTTCCTATCCGGTCCTTTAGAGGTTTTAATTACTCCTGGTTCCTCGCTCTTTTTTAGTTCGTCAGTTGTAAGTCCCAACAAACCACACTCCCCATTCTGACAAACCTTAGTTTGAAATGTCTGGGCACTTTGTTGATTCCCTGAGCACTCCTTTTTCTCACATGAGACATGATCAAACTTTTGTAAGTCACGGTCAATTTCTAGGAGTTTAACTAGGAAAGGGTCACCCTCAGCATACATACCCGTAATTTTATGATCAAGTACCGGATTTGATATCTTTGAAGGGAGTTCCACAACACCCATCAAGGATCTGCCTCCCTTTGTGCTTACGTCACTTTCGTTGGGATGGTGGAAAGCAGCTGATGTTGAGGAAGAAATAGCTTTATCCAGAGTGCCAGTCGTCATTTCTACATCAATCCGCGATCTCGAGGCAACCGAAAGTACATCTACATTTATTGCATTCACCGCCATAGACGAGGTTTCCATGTTTGCATTTTCACCAGAAGGAAGAGGACCAGTGTTTTCCAGTGGAGTTGTCGTCCCTGACTAACTACATGAGCTCACCTTTAGCTTCTCCTGCCTAGGTTGGTGACCTTCTCTATCTTCATAAATGCCCGAGACATGCAAAACAGTTTTCCTTGGGTTGACAAACAGAGAAGCACGCATGAAAGGTCCAAATTGTTTATCCTGAGGCTTAAGAGTGCCCTTACTATCAATCCACACAGGACAATCTCTCTCATCATGATCAAGACGCCCACACCAGTAACATATAATGGATAGCCTTTCGTATTTGAAAGATACCCAGACATGGCCACCCTCCTCAAGGTCCACAACTCTTACACGGCATAATGGTTGTGTCACATCCACATTGACCCTAACCCTCACAAAACTACCTCCAACCTCCGTTGGGTGAGTTTCCGAGAGGTAAACCTCTCCAACAGAACTACATATATCCTCTGCCACCTCCTTCGTCATATATCTTACAGGAATATCAAAGACCTATACCCAAAGAGAGGTTTTGTTAAATCTAACATCTTGTAAAGGAGTGTTTCTTTCGTACTTCTGAACCACCACCAAGTGTTTATCGAAAGTCCAAGGCTCACTGAGTAGGACCCGGTGTACATCTTCCTGATTTCCGAAGACAAACAACAGAGTGTGATTTCCCATATTTTTTATTGTGAACCCATTAATCGCTCTCCATAGTGGTTTGAAGGTCCTACCAACAGCCTCCACATTCAAAGCTCTTCGGGTTAAGAACTTTGCAGCAATGATATGTTCATTAGTTCCTCTGTTTTTTCCCAACATGATTTTGTCTCCCTCTCTGTCTAGCAACGAGAGCTTGGTCCATTGTTTTGAGAGATCTTCCATAACTACTATAACAAGATTAGAGTATTAGAAAGAGAAGAAAGTAGAAGTTATAGATAAGAAAAGAAATACTAAACTGTTTCCCAAATCCCTTGAAGGATGAACCCACTAGCCCTGCAGACAACAGAGTTGTCTTAGGGGAAAGACAATCCTTCCGAAGAAGGAACGACCAATTTCACAAACTGTAGGACGGACTAGGGAGAGACCCAGTCAACCACAGCGGTAGGAAAACTTTGCAACACGTTAAAACTTTGCAGAGTAATGTTAGGAGTACATAATTTGCCATAATTTTGTGCCATAACTCGCGTGTCACCATCACAACTTGCTACATGGCTAGTTGTGGCACAAAATTGTGGCAAATTATATGTCCCCAACCAGGGACGGAACCAGGATTCAAACTTAGGGGGGGCCAAAGTTTTTTGTTCTTAGAATTTAAAAAATTGGAATATCAATGCTAGAGGTTGACAAAATTGCATTATTAGCATTAATTTATTAATTATTTTTTGTATTTTTTCTTTTGAAAAAAATTTATTAATAGGATTTTATAATTAAGAGTTTTTTGTAAGTCAATTGGCACGTCTTAATTTTTTCAAAGTCTAACTAATGTGTGGATGAAGCAATTAATATGTGGCATAGGAGTTGTCTTTATGGCTATGTGGGTGGAGTCATTTGAGAGGGGCATAGAGCTCTCAAGAGAGATGGAGAACTTGGGTAAAAGTTATTGGGTTTTTGTGATTTTTTTTGCTAGGATTTGTAATTAATTTGTTATTATTGTTTTTGCTTAGATAAGATTTATGATTTGTCTAGAGATTTTTCTTATTATCTAGGTATGTGCATTTTTTATATATATAGATTTTGCTTGTTATCTATTTGTTGGATTTCTTAAGTCAATTTGTAAATTTTTTGAGGAGGGGGCAAGTATATAAATTTAAGAGTAAATACACATACTAATATATTTTTTTTCAAAGGTTGGGGGGGGGGGGGGGGGCAATGGCCCCCCTCTGCCCTTGAATAGTTCCGTCCCTGTCCCCAACATTACTCTTTAGTGTGCGATGTAAAGGAGGTAGTATTTCTTGAACTTGTACTAGTACGGTGGTTCTCATGTCTTACTGACATGTGGATTCCACTCATTAGTAAAACATAGGTCTCATAATATTTACGTATAGTCATGTACATGTTTATGTAAAAAAACTACCAATTTGTTTTGATAAATATATGGAAAATAAAGAGTATGATGTTTTTAAGTTATTATTATCCACAAATAATTATAGTTTTAAGTATAAAAAATGTATAGTAATTTTATGGTGTTTGAGTTTTTTTTTTTTTTTTTTTAACATTTTTATTTATTTATTTGAGAATGTGACTTTTTTATATAGCCGTGTGTATGTTGGGTTTTGGTGATGATATAATTTGATGAGCAGATTTGAATTTATTTATTTATATTAAATAGTAGAATTATTTTTGAAAGTATATAAAAACTGGAATGGTTGAGATTACAACAATTGGAATAAATGGTCAAGCTCATTGGGGTTATCATACTCCAAAAGTATCATAGAATTATCCCTTATTCAAGACATAAATTGCATTCCAAATTAAGCTAGATTTGTTTTTTAATAGATTGTGATAAAATATATGCAAGTGGACAAACAAGATTTTATCTTTGACTGATCAAAACATGAAGAAAAAAAAAATTAACCAATCAAAAATAAGAAATATATTAAATTCAAAACTAAATTTATGTTTGTTTACTTTTGTTTTCAGCCGGAAACATTTTCAAACAAAACTAACATCTATTCTATATTAACAAAAAAAGAAAAAAAGAAAAGAAAAGATACAAAATAACTATGTCTTAATATATTCCATCTCAATTATATATGATCTATCAAAACAAAACTCAACATTCTTTAAAATCCCTAAAATCATATATAACATATTAAAATTCTATGCCAAGTGTCATTATAATTATAATTATGTGTTAATCATATATATACATTCAAATTCACGCATCTTAATTTAGAAAATAAAAAAATAGGCAATTCAAGTATATTATGTTTATATGTAACACTATAAATGTGTACATATTATTACTTATTAGATAGAAAAATTATATATCTATGTGTGTAACTATGTGTCTAATTGTGGTTATTCTAATTGTGAAAAATCCGACACTCGATTCGATAAATTCAAATTTTGGCCCATCTAATTCGTCATCAATTGCGCCAGTCCTCAAAACCAACCGATGCTCGATAGGTAAACCCCTAGTATAATATGTTTTTGAACAAGAGCAAGACTTAGGTACAGTACTTAGGTACTGTTCCTTAGGTTCCCCTTTTAAGATTCTGCCATGTGGATTTTTTCTCATGGGAACTTGTGTATTTTTAAGTTAAGTAGCCACATGGCTGAATCTTAAGAGGGGAACCTAAAGAACAGCACCTAAGGTACTGTATCTAAGTTTTGTCCTTTGAACAATATGACCTATCCCTAGTATGATATGTTTTTGAAACAATATTTTAGACGATGACATGAATTTCAATTAACTTCATTAGTAAAATATTGTCATGCTGTAATTGTAGCCAACTTGGCTAGCATTTTGTAATAAAATTTGCAATTTTCTTCTAAATTTTTTTTTACAAAAAAGATACCTAAATAATAATAAAACAAACAATCATCATACATCCAAAAAAACTTCTCATCGCTGAAATCAATCAACAAAAACAAAAATGTGTTCATTTGACATAAATATCTCTTTTATTAGCCCCCTCCAAAAAAGACATAAATATCTCTTTTATATATTTTTAATAACTATCGAATTTATAGGTGCTAACCAATCTTCCACTACAACAGCAGTGCCACCTCTGCCAAAAGTCCAACACAAACTTAAAGTGACAACATATATTCCAGAAACATATCTACATATGAATACGTTGTACAAGTAGGTCACAATTATAAAACATACAGAGACAACACATTACAAGCATCATACCAAAAAAAAGAAGTAAATGACCAAGCACCACCCCAACTCAGATGAGCACATGATCATTTGCCAAAAGGTGATTAACATATAAATGAACTAAACTGAGTCATGCTGCTTTCTCTCTTCTTGTATAGATTGGAAAATTCGAGCTGCTGATTCAGTTGCCGATCTAGGATTATGTGGCACAACTTTGATCACTCGTGTTGGCTGGTCAGTTTCACGAGGCTCAGGAGCTGCTTCTGGGACTACCGAAGCCATAGGAAAAAGGGATAGTGCATCTCTCCCATCTGCAGTGTGACAAATCTCAACACTTTGTGCTCGCTCACTGGGACTACTACTTGCTGTGCTTCCTTGAAACTCAGAGTCTTTAGATACCTGAAATTTCACAGCTTGTGAAGCAGCTCTACCTTTTTGATTTGGCACATTACATGAACTCTGATGCTGCATATTAGGGTTGGCTCCCCCTCCTGATAACTGACCAGTTTGACCATGTGAACCAGGTCCAGCAAACCGGTTTACTGAACCTGACATGGCTGGATTCATGACTGGCATGCCATATGGAGGGAAGTATGTATGACCAATTGGAGTAGTACCAGGAAGCATGCCAATTCCTGGATGATGATGAGGAGATGGAACCCCATAATTTGGATTTATGAAGTTACCTGTCAAGGGAGCTGGACTGAAAGGTCCACATCCTCCACAAACTGTTCCCATAAACCCAGGTCCAGGATAAGGCTTGTATACAAGCCCTTCAGACGGAGTCATTACAGGAATCAACCATTGATGCCCGGGTGACTGATGAAAACACCAAGGACCCATTTTACCATCACTAGCTGCTGGTGATGGCTGTGAGTTTTCTAGATAAGGCCCAAAATTTGAAGGCTGACTACCATTTTTCACAGTGGAAAGAGATGTCTTCCCAACTGCATTTTCCGCAGAACATTCCATTTTATGGTTTGGCTTCTCAGAATTATGTTTGCGCTTAGTGATGTGTGCTGGTGGTTTTACAACATAATCAGATGGAAGTTTCTTTGCTGGAGAAACCTTCAATGAAGATTTGCCCAGAAAAGCACCATTTTCAAGCAAAAGATGTGGAGATCCAGCAATCAGTCGTTGGACCTGTTGAATAAAAAGAATTAGGCTACATGCTTTTTAGGTCAATCAAGTTAAATGTAAATGAAATAAATACGCAAAGCATTTTCAGACCACCAGAAGCTACTAACCAATGGCGAAGACCACCTTACCTTTATTAATCTATGCAACTCAAAGACTTGCACGGCAAATACTCTTTGCTGACTGTAGAGAGTAAGAGGAGTTGGATCAAGAACAAAATGAGACAATATATCAAATGCAGCTTCCATAGACATATAACCAACTTAAGGTAATACAAGAAAATCAACTGGCTCTAGTTGAATCAAGCACCAGATAGCATCATTTTAGAAGGATCATCATATAGACCAAAATAACCCACAAAAGTTGATGTACAATTTGAGACTAAGGAAGTATTTGTCAGGCTAAGCTGCAATTTACAGAGTCCCTCAAAACTCTCACCATATACAAAGCTTACTAGGCATATACTTCAGGCGAGTGAATTAATTTAATTTGTTTATATTTAACAATTTTTTATTATTAAATCTTGCACTATTTACAACAGAAACAACAAAACCTCAAAACTTGCAACATTTATTAATTATAAAAATATATATATTTCTCTGCACACAAGTATCTGCTTCTCCACTGACTTCATTCACCAAAGACAGAAACCTCTTTCTAACTCTACGTGGAATTAACTCTGCTGATAACAATCCTTGAAGAAGACACAATTTCACCAAACAGAAGAAGGTAATATCTTGGGCACAGAAATACAATTGTACATGTGAAAATTTTAAAAACTTGAGATGCTAGCATAAACAGTGCTTCAACAAATTTCCTTAAAACCACTTAGCAAAAAATTTCATATTAAATCTTAGTGCAAAAGATGCAAAGGGGAAGCAAAATACATGATACAGCTTCTAGCGGAAAAAAAATTGTAATTCAAAAACAAGGTACATGATTTACACTCTTCTTTCTTTATTGTAACTACAGCATCAAAATCATAATTACAATTACTATGTACAACAATTCACTTGTGAGTACATCAGATGCAATCCTCAGGACAATGAAATCAAATAGGAAATGCAAGATGTAACTTCATAAATTTATAATTCACATGTACATATGTACAAATTATATATATATACTTTTTTTCTGATTTGCATGGAGAGCGCTTCAAACCTTATTAAAGTGGAAGATGTAAAATTTGTACAAAGGGGGAACAATGTACACTCAGAGAGAGGATAAAAAGAACAGGACTCCCAACCCCACAAAAACCTCCAAAACAGAACCACCAAGATACTATATATGAGAATTATCCACCTCATCGCCATGCCCACTAACAATTCCACATTGTCAATACTCTCCAAGATCCACCCAATAACAGCTCCAAGGATCATATCACACCACTTGCTCTTCTTGCTCCACGCCCTCGATTGCCATAATAGGAAAAGTACCCCCATGTTCACCAGGAAAATAAGCAATAATAAACCGAGACAGGTATACATCTGAAAAAGCAGTCGGAAAAGGACAATGATACTGAGATGATTTACTGTCTCGGGGGTGGCCTTGTGCAAAGTACCTCTATTAGGATTGCTCATTTCCCTGTTGTAAGATGATCCAGCATTCACTGTTAAAATATCATCAAGGGCCTTTGTACATGCACAAAAGCCACTTTAGAAGGGATCTTGTGACTACACACTAAGAGTTCTCCCAACCCTTGAAGACATAACTGCAACTCTTCAGTTCAAAATAGATATCTATACTCCTAATGTTAGTATTTCGCACTGCACACGACAATCTAATGCAGCTTTAATTTGACTGACTGAGAGAACAGGAAATAAAGAAATCCCAAAAGATACAATATAGCAGCTCACTGGATGGGACTTTTAATTTTCCAGTACAGTGATCACTACGGTTCTCCAAGAAAAAAAAATTTAGAATTTAAATCACATTCCATAAACTTAAGAAGACTCTCAAATATTCTATATCTCTTTACAGTCAGCAACAACAATCAAAGATTGCCAAGCCTAAGTACAGAGGTGACATGTACAAATTCTTCAATCAGAACGTGACTAGAATAAATGGATATAAGAAGCCAACATACAAAAGTTTTGAAAACAAAGCTGGAATTTTTTTGATAAGTAAATGATGGGGGGGTCGTAGGGTTCAAATCATAGACATGGGGCATCACAAAGGATGTCATTACCACTTGGCTATCACTTGAAGCCCTAAAACAAAACTGAAGTTACCTTAGTAACAGCACAAGTTAAGAGAATTACTGGAAGAATTATTAAATCTGGATAAATTATGTTTACTATTTATAACGTGGAAAAATAAATTCTATAAATTTTTTTACTCCAAGAGGAGGGGGAAGGGGAGATTCAAACTAGTGACCTCTGTTTCATGAGGCGTGATCTCTAGTCAATTATGCTATCATAAATTCTATTTTTTTCAAAGGTTAATGTTCTTGACCATTTAATGACCAAAAAAAATAAAGTTCCGGTACCCTCTAACTCCATCTTTGTCGTGGTTGTATCTCCACATAAATATGGAGCATTTTTTAATACCTTATCATTGCCATTTTCTGATACTGAAGTATAAGTATCACATTAAAGTGAGATAGCACGAGAGTGCTATGGTCTTTACCAATATAAGCATATATCTGTATGGTTTAAGAAAAGTTTCACATTGCATCCTTGAATTTTGAAATCACCATGAGGCACCATTTTTGAGTTCATATCAATGAGAATGGAGACTTACTTGGCAATCGCTCTTCTTGCTTTCCAGAAATGTTTCTGACCTATCATTCCGACGACATCATCTGGAGAGATATCCAAGCCTGATATAGAATCCACCATGGAGGTCTCAGAGACATCATCACCCTTGTCTACGTTTGCCATTTGTAGTGACTCATTTGACCTGTCTCCACAATATTGAAAGTCATTATCAGCCTCATTGGGACTGCTGTCATCCTCCCTAGAATGAGAGACTCTTCTTCGATGGGCAACATCTCCCTCCCTTATAGACCCAACAAGTCCATCGTCAATTGGCTGTGCCCTGGTTCTGAACTCTTGTTGTAAATCAGAATCATCTAAATTGCATATATTAGTCACAGGGAAATCTTGATACTCTTGATCTGGAATTGCATTAGACTCCTTCACAAGCCCTTCAATCTTTTCTTTGGTTGATAGATTTGTTTTAGATTTTGCTGAATGACTTGGACCACTCGCTTTTGGGACCTCTTCAATCTCACATCTCACTTCTTTTCTCAAATCAGGACCCAGGGAGGTCATTAATTTTGGATCCTTATCACAAACATTTTGGTGTTCTATGGAACGACCAGGATACCTAGGACCAAAGGGAGTAAGTTTTTCCCTATCTACACTGTTTTGAGTTCTACTACCTGCCCCTGATTGAACAAATACAGGAACAATAAAGTCATCTTCATCTCCTACTCTGTTTCTTTGCTCAAGTTGTGCCAATGAGTTGTTCAAACTTGACCCTTCAGATTGTTGAGCAAGAAATGTCTCCGCCCGGTGAGTGGGTGTTGGTGAAGGATCGTGAAGCGGAAAGTGAAAATTTCTTTCAAGGCCACTCCCCTGCAAACATAGATCACTCCCCATAATCAGAAACATTAGAACTAAGTTGTTTGTGTAGTACCCTAGTATTGATCTATGTGAATATGCTACTCTATATTCAAGGGTGTTCAAACATGAAAGAACATATTTTTTTTCTGGATATGTAAGAAAACCACAAATATAGATATACATACTGCCTAGTACTAAAACCATGCAGCTGGGGTTATTTTCACAAGAAATAATTCCTGCAAGCTCCTACATAGAGCATAAATTTTCATGCCTTTCTTGGAATTCTACCATTTGAGTGGAGAAGGAAAGATATAATATTTATAACTAAATTAAATAAGGGTCCGGTTAACAGGTGGCCTTAAGGCATTTGTAAATGTGCCACTTTATGAAACTTCTGATACCACTTTCATGGGAAATATAAAAAAGCTGTCAAAAAAATAAGTTTTTTTTTTTTTTTTCTTTTCCCATAAAAAGTTTCTAAAAACATTTCCTAAACCAATGCCCTTAGAACATTTGTTAACTTTTCCCATTAAACAATCCCCAAATCTCTATCTCTCTCCCTCTCTCCTTTATGATTGGTAAGTTATCCACACAAAAACCAATGGGTCTTGAACCATGAGGCCATGACCTCACCCTCCACCTAGAGCTTATAATCAGAGGAGGTGCCAGTTGAGCTATAGCTTATTGGCTAAACAATCCCCTCATCTCTTCCCTTGAACAATCTTTCAAGTCCATTAAAATCCAAAATTACAAGCTGTTCTATCACCTATGAATCAACCCAATTAAAACAGCAGAACCTGATTGTATATCCCTCTTATCATTCTTCATTAAGAATTACAACTAAATCATCAGATTGGGACCAAAGTTATGGTTCATCACTTTAAGGGGAGGAGGTGTGAGTTGATCTATAGCGCATTGGCTAAACAATCCCCTCGTTCCTCCCTTGAACAACGTTTCAAGCACATTAAAAACCAAAATCACAAGCAATTCTATCAACTATGACTCATCCCAATAAAAACAGCAGAACATGATTTTACATCCTCTCTATCATTCTTCATTAAGAATAACAACAACTAAATCATCAATTTAAAAAACCAAAGTTATGGTACATCAGTACATCACTATTCACTGTTAAACATGATTTCACAAACAGCCTCCAGCCTAGTAACTTATAATTCAAGAATAAAAAGATCAAAAAGTAATACTCCAGCCCACAAGAAAACATAATAAACAAAGCAAACAAACAAGTTCTTAGTTCTAACAAGTAACAATTACCTGGCTTGAGGATGCTGGGAGAACCATACTGCTAGTGTTATTTGGGTGTGTAAGAGGCAAAACCCCCTGATTGAACCTCTGAGAGGGAATACTTAGCTGTTCATAGAGAGCCATCTTGTTCCTTGGAGGTGCTCTTGGCCCTCCTTTCTCTGTATCATTAACATGAAGCCTTGGGAACATGGGCCCCATGATCTTCTCCTCATCTTTCCCAGTTTTCATTCGCTCTCTTTTTTCTATTTCTTTTTTTCCTCTACAATTCAAAACAAACCCCAATAACAAAAACTCAGTCTTACATGAAATCCAAGGATGGATTTCATGAACTAGACCTCTAATTCCAAAAAAACCCACTTGCAGAAATCCAATACAAATCAAACCCAGATACCAAAAACCTTAACTTTCTCGGAATTTGGCTGATTTCTCAGTAGCCCAGAACTCAAACAGACACCTCCAAAAAAAAAAAACCCACTTGCAGAAAACAAAAACCTTGACTTTCTCAGAAATTGGCTGATTTCTCAATAGCCAAGAACCCGAACTTAAGTCCAAAAAAGAAAACCCAGTTGCAGAAACTTGAAAAATCAAAGTCAACCCACGGTTCCAGAAAAGTAGAGTGGAACTTCCCTCTTACAAGACAAAGCGATTTCTGAATAAACAAAAGACAACACTCTCGGAAACTGAGCGATTTCGGAGAACTCAGGGGTCAGAGAAAAAAAGGAGCTTCGAAGATGAAGTAAGGAAAGAACAGGAAAAGCGTGAGTTGTGGAATTAAGATAGGGATGTAAAAGAGCGCAGAGAGACAGAGACAGACAGAGACAGAGAGATGAAGTGGGGTGAGCTTGTCTTTAGGGATTCTTCATTTCCTCATAAGATCTCATCTTCTTAACAAAAGGAAAAGGAAAAGGGCAAAAGTGCGGAGTTGTGGGCCCTACATGGTAGAACTAGAACTAGAACCTCCTACTATACAATGACCTGGCTTTGTTGTGGATGGTACTTGGTTACTTTTTTATATTTTGTTTTAAAGGTAAATGTTATAACACTTTTTTTCATTTGCCAACCATTTTTAGATTTCACCTCCATCACCATAGATACGGATAAAAGTGTCCATTACAACTTTTGCATTCACTCTCTCACCCCCCCCCCCCCCCCCCCCAGAAACAGAAAAAACAAAAAGAAATTAAAAATAACTTCCGTGCCAAATCTTAATCAAACTTTTTTGTTTCGCTTGATTAAGCAAACTTATTTGTTATCGGCAGTGGTCTAATAGTCATTAAGCTTATTCCCAAATGGTTTGGGGATAAAAGTCCCATATTCGAATCCCGTAATGAGAACTAGCAAATACTTGAAAAATATCTACGCCTCAAATCAATTCCTAATAATGTCTTCATGGGGCTCGGATAACTGTTATAGCTTACTAGTTCTTTTGCTTGCAAACCTAGACTTAGAGGGTAGGATATTAACATAGTAACGTCGAGATAAGGAAGTCATTTTGATCACCTCATTATACCTTTTTTTTTTAATTATAAATATTTTTTTTAAAAAAATTGTTTGTTCTTTTTGGCAAAAAAGTGTGGGGTCATGGGCCCAGATCATACAACTGGATTTTGGGCTTAGGGCCCAAGCCGAGGATAAGGGGCCATCCGAAGATGGGTAAGTATAGCCAAGGAAACCCATGCTAGTGGATAAAGAAGACAATATTGAACATAATGACCTAGGAGTTTTTGTCGAGGATGAATTTGTCCTCGGCTAGCCAAGGCCAAGGTTTGTAAAGGATGCTTGCCATCTAGAGGTGCGATCCATGAAGTTCTGGAAATATGGATAAGCATTGCAGGAACAAAAGACAGAAGAATCCCAAAATATCTTGGGAAAAGCTGCTGTCACCGCATTGAATGCACCCCAGCTAACTCCCTGGCCACATTAATGAGAAAGTGACCTTTGCACAGTATTATGCAGCCTTACAACCACCCCAGAAGACTTCTAGAAGGGGCTGATGGGACAAGTATCAGGATAAACCATCAACTGTCCACGTGTTGGGTAAAGGTGAAGGAATAGATGTAATATAAATAAGGGTAGAAAATTAGAGAAAAGGGGGCCGACAATTGAGAGAGAAAGCACTGTAGCAATCTCAAGAACTCTTGTAACCATTCTCATCCAATATTTACTAAAACAAAACCCCTCTGATTGTGCTGAGGACAAACCTTCTTTGATAAACTCAGTTCATCTCTGTTTGATTGTCATGAACACCATATTAACTGTTATCCATGCACTAAAGCCTAACTCTTTGACCCACTCTTTACAAATTCATTGTACTGGGCTCACTGGGTCAAGATCCCATACATTTTGGGGCCTGGTCTGAAAATCGTGTCCCTACAAAAAGCATTATAGTAAGCTAGCAATATGCATATTTTAGGAAAAATTGAGCAAAAATGACATACAAGGTTGCATTAGGCTTTTTCTCCAAAAAAAAAAAAAAAAAAAAAGGTTACATTAGGCTAGCCAAAATTGTGTAATTACTAAGCTGCCTTGTCAGTTGTGGTGAGATACTGTGAGCCCCCTTTTTCCCTTTTTTTTGCTTGGGTTATGCCATTCTTAACTCAAGGAAATAAATGGAATGAAAATAATCATTTTAGAATATTCATTTCATTCTCTTATTTGATAGTTTTTAGGAAATGAGTGGAAAGATCATTCTTTTGTTTGGGTAGGAATGAATACTCATTCCTTTCTCTCCCCTCATTACCTCAAATGTGTGACTTCCAAAATACTCCTAAACATCTAGTTATTTATTTTAAAATAGGGATATAATAATAATATTGTTATAAAAATAATTTTATTCATTTCTATCTATGTTACTCCAAACAAAGTTACTCACTTATTATTACTTTTTCATTCATTTATTTTAAAATATCCAAATAAGATTACTTGATTTCATTTCATTCCATTCTTAAGTGCATTCAATTCCATCTCGTTCCTTTCTATTCCTTTATGATTTTACTCTAGAATTTAATTTGTTGCTTTTCAAAAATTCAAGATTTAATTTAATACTTCTAAAACCACTCCACCAGGCCACCACTCACAATTGCATATGTCAGGACTATAGTAAAAATTATGACACAAAAGTCGCGTTTACTGGTTTTCTCTAGATATATATATATATAAACACACACAGAGAGTCACATGGAGGCTGGCAAAGTAAATAAAAAATGATAATATTAATTGAACTTGTGTAAAAATTTTCAAATTATTGAAATTACAATGCTTTTTATCAACAATGCACATGATATTACCCAATTCTCCTAAAATGAAGATAAATTCAAATTCCCCCTCCCCATATATTCTAACCAAAAAAAAATACAACTTTTTCAACGCTCTTGCTCTCATGAACAAGGGGATATTTCATAAGACAGTCTTATGAGATCATCTTTCGCTTCATTATATATTTTTTATTAGAGTAATGCTACAGTCACAAATTATTTTACAAAATGTTGATGTGACAAATCTCTTATTGGTTTTCATCTAGACTCACCATTAATATCACATTTTCATTTACCAATAATCATTCATCACATCAACTTTTTGTAAAAAATTTTGTAAAATAGTTTGTATCTTTAACATTATTCTTTTGATTATATGTACAATTGTTGTCAGGATGCCCTCCGAAGTAAAAATAGGGTTCACTATTAGGACCCGCTTTGTAAATCAAAGCAGAGTAGCAATTGGGTTCATCAACAACAAAGAATGCCGGATCAGGGTACTTCAGCTGGAGGGAATAATCAATGACCCTAATATTTGTAATAAAATTTGCACTACCAAACAGTTCAGATGCAGCTTCCCCACTCCCCATGTAGGCTGTAGTGTGATAGGGATGGCCTGGCTTCACATTTTTGCTATAAACATCTCCTCCCCATGCTACTATTGAGGCTTTCGTCTTCAAATAGCACAGAATTTCTGCTGGCCAATAACCTACTACCTCGTTATAATACTGTAGCCACCAATGGTTGGTACTTGGATCCTAAAATCGAAAACATAAAAGAATATGAAAATGATGTGTGCATAAGAGTTGAAATTAAAAAAAAAAAAAAAAATTGTAGAGTTGACAAATTGTTATTCATTGTCATATTAGTTAGCTATTACATTCACTCGTATCACTTCATTATCTAACAATTTGCAACCATAGCCATTGTAAAAAAATTTGTGAGAGAGAGAGAGAGAGAGAGAATTTCATTACATGGTCAATGCGGAGATTGATCTGAAATTGGGGTCCGTGCAGCGTTGATACATTCGAAAATGTAGAACCTAATGCGATAACTGAGCTAGTTTGAACAAACCCGGCACAATTGAGGTTAATGCAACCTGTATATCGGTATCCATCCAACTGAAAAAAGAACAAAATAAACTACCGTATAAATTCAGAGTAATTCAAAAAGTTGATTGCTAAAGAAACTAATATATATATATATACTATATTTTGAGACACAAAGACTAATATTGTCAGTTTTTTTTTTTTTGTTAATAATTCAACAACTACAATGAAGATGAGGAAATTTAAACTCTGTTGAAGACATAAAAACTACCAGTTAAATTATAAGGCTCTTAGCTTATTTGTTGCTTATATATATATATATTAAGAATTCAAACATATTTAAGGAACCAAAACATAATTAGGAATGGCATTTCCCATCTTTGATTTTGTGAAAGTGTACTTACTGTCCAACGTATAAATAATCGAGGTTCTCCATCAGCGTTAAATAAATTTGGGTAGACCTAAAAAAAGAGAAAATAACATTACCACATCTTGAGAATGAAAATAAAGAACAGGTAATTTCCTTTCATTAGTAAAAAAAATTGGTAGACAAATTCTAATGAATAATATTATGTGCTTTAACCATAAATTGGGATTTACGTTTCGGATAATTAACTAACCATCCAGCCTGCTTCGATACTTTCAAAATTCTCAACAAAGCCGCTTTTAAGCGAAATTTGAGCACTACTGCTTTCGTTGTAAAATTCAACTAAAGGATCCCAAAGATTTATGTCTCCTCTAGCACCGATGTAATTATTTTCCATTGTATAGAGATTTGCGTACTGGTTCACAAAGCATTACCAAACAAATCAGTAAAATTAGAAGGACAAAATTTAACATGGAAAAATTTTCTATCCAGCAATATATTCAAGAAAAAATCCCTTTGGATCATATTCAACTATATATTGTTAAGAGAAACGTACAAACATTTTTTTTTTAGATGGCGCTAGATCTTTGGATCAAACTATTTTTTTCTTCTCTTTCTTTTAATTTTTTTTTTCCAATGAGCAAATTGAATGTCATTTTTTTTTCCTGCGAGTGATATTACGAAGACTAAAAAATTTTACGATATGAGTTTTACATGCTAATGTGTCACCACTCACCAATAAAAAAAAAATAATTTAGACATTTACAATGAAACCAATTACATTAATTGCCATATCTCCCACATGTATTCTTCTTTTTCACCATTTTTTTTTCTTTTTTATAATCATACTCTTTGTTACTTTCTTAATTGATATGTTACTTTTTACTACTTTTATTAATGTTATTTTTGGTATTTCCCTACTTTTTTTTTTGGTTCTTCAACTTGAATTAGCTCACTATTTTCTCATTGATGCATTGATCATTTTTCCTCTAAACATGACCAAACAATCTCAAATAACTTTCTCTCATATTTTTATCAAGAACTGTCATCTCTATTTTTGAGCGAATTTCCTCATTTCAAATCACATCTTTTTGTGTATTTCAGTTGTTCATTTTAATATTTCCATTTTATGAATATGTTACTTCTTAACGATTAAATCTATTATATGCATTTCTCATAATTCTAGAAACATAACTGCATGCAAAACTATATCAAGTATTCAAGTTTATGACAAAAACAAAAAAAATTATTAGATATTCTTAGAGTATGGCAACGTAGCGGCGGATTCTACCACATATTTAATTAGTAGGATTCATCATTTTTTTTTTACCATATCGCTGTAACTCCTAGAGTACTGAATACTTGCTCACAAATATAGCCACTAAATATATATGTTCGTATAATTACCGAGTGTTCTGGTGCGGGAAAGCTTCCAAAAAAATTACTTTCGTCATTTGTTGTGTTTACAGCAAAGGAAGTCCATGGACCGTCCCTTCCAAAGTGCTCGAGGGAATCAGCATTTAATAACTCTTTCCTCTTAACTCTGCGAATGGCTACTGTTCCTTTTGGACAGCTTCCACTCTTTTGCCAAGTTTGTGTTAACATTGCTGGAGATGACTCGTGTTTAGTTGTTGAAGTCTCGGAGGCAAAAATAGTGTTTGGTCTCATCTGCATGTTACATGGAACATTAAATTATGTAGTAAGTATATTTACATTAAATAAATTTTAAATTAAAGTCCCATGGTCATAAGCATTTATAAACAAAATTAATTAGTATTATTTTTTTATAATATTAAAGTTTTTTTTTTTTTTTTTTTGAGAATGTATAATATTAAAGTTATTGATAACAAGATAAAGTCTAAATTGTTTATTTAACAATGATTGGTTAGGGTTCTAAAAACATTTGGTGGATTTAGTGAGAGTTACTCTAAAACTTTTAGAAATTCTCAGGTTGCAATGGTATATATTATATCAACAAACTCTTCCTTTAAAATAAATAAATAAAAAATCTTACTCGACTTCTCTACAGCTCTATCCCAACAATATCGTGTCAAGATATTTTAATATTTTTAGGAAAATTAATTTTTTATTATTATAATAAATAACCTCCTATGGAAAGAGAATAGGGTTTTTTTTTTTTTTTTGAAGTGAAATAGAGAGAATAAGGTAAAGAAAGCAAATGTACCTGAATTGTATGATTTCTTAAAGCAGGATGGTCAAAAGCTGGTTGTTTGTAAATATCAACGCAATCAATGATATCTCCATCTTCACTCTACAAGAACACACGAATGGAAATACTTTAATAATAATATCAAAATATCTCACTATATAACTATAACTACAACCGACATTGATGCATGTTATCTTTATCTCATAGATAAGACACTATTTTTGTTACAGCTAGGGAAAGGGAAAATAAAGGAAAAGAGGAAGAGAAGGGAAATAGAAATGAAGAGAAAAGAAAATATTTCCTTTTGGTGTGTTTGGATATAGGGAGGGAAAGAGAAAAGAAAAGAAAATATTTATGTTTGGTTGGCGCAGAGAGAGGAAATGGAAGAAAAAAAAAGTGTATACTTTTTTTACTTATATACCCTAATAAAATTGAGAGAGTGAAAAATAATGAGCAGAAATGTAATTATAGAACATGAAAAGTCAAATATGTTAGGCCCCACTTTTTTGGTTGAAGTCCTTCTCTTTATTTCCGCTCAAAATGGGAGGATTGTAATATGTGGGCTCATATGATTGAATTTCTCATCTTTTCTTTTCTCTCACATAAACCAAATAAAACGAATTACTGTTTAACCCAACCCTTCCCTTCCTTTCCCTCCTCTCCTGCTGAACCAAACATAGTGTAATAAACAAGGAAAATCATGACATGGTCAGTTGTGAGCTGCTATAATCCTTTTGATTGAGGTAATACCGTAATACCAAACTCACTCAACTCAAGAATACCAATTTGATTGATTTATTTATTTATTTTTGTGTGGAAAACAATCAAAGCCTTCACATTGCTTAATTTAGAAGAAAAAAAAATTGAAAATAAGAGGCAATCCCATTCCCGACATAGATTCGAATGGTTAAGGAAATTCATGGAACTATCCCAAGTACAATGAAAAAAAAAAAAATGAAATAATAGAAAAACATACCTTAATGCTCTTGATTGCTGGCTTATTGAGAAGCTTCAATTTCTTATCAATTTTGATAAAGTTTTTCTTGCTTCAGCTTTTACATCTACTCCACCATCAAAAACAAGCAAAGCCATTGCAAAGAATGACATTATTATTCTTTTCCGCATTTTTAGCACTCTGTTACTCTCAAACAAACAAACATAACACAATTTTCATAAAAAAATAAAAAACAAACATAACACAACGATTGACAACCGTTTCAATTAAAGGTATATAAAGAAGGTCGTTTGGCCTAGAGAAGGAAAGTTTTCCATGCCATCCTTGATTTTCCATAAAAGTACATTTGCTAAAATTCGTCCCTTTACATATATACATGGGAAGAATCTATTTGGCTTTTTGTTGGTCCCATAATATTGTGACACATAAGTTTTGATTTCACATATCAGTATTTATATATATATATATATATATATTTTTTTTTTAAATTGAGTTTATATCGTGGCTTATGTTAAAAAAAAAATTGAGTTCAGAATATTTAGATTCTTTCCTATAATTATTTATTTATTTTTATGAAGATTCTATGTATATTTAACCATTCCATTAGAATATTGACATGCAATTTATAAAATAAAAAAAAATGTAATTATAGTGCCACAACTTATTATACACACTTTGCCACAACCATCATAATGTGGTAGACTACAATTGACTACTTGTCACTTTTAATAAAGGCATCATTTTTTTTTCTACTACTCACAGTCAATCACATAGGAGAGTTGTGGCATAAATTGTGGTCCTAAAATTTTTGGTAGAATATATAGTTTCATATGCATAAAAAATTATAATAAATGCCTAACATGCTTATACTTCACACACACACACACACACACACAAACTAATCATATATTGCTAGTACTTCTTTTGCCCCAAATTGGTGTTCTTGTTTAGAAAACCCAACTTTTTAAGAAAATATAATTTAAAGAAGATAGAAGTTTGCAAAATTACCCTTAAATGAAGTTATAAAAAATTTATATTGTTAATTTTTTTTTGAAAAAGGTAAATTGCAAATTACACCCCTAAAGTTTAGAGGTGTTTGGATTTTACACACTTTGCTACAACCATCATAATGTGGTAGACTACAATTGACTACCTGTCACTTTTAATGGAGCCATCATTTTTTTTTCCCCAATACTCACAGTTAATCACATAGAAGAGTTGTGGCATAAATTGTGGTCCTAAAATTTTTGGGAGAATATATAGTTTCATATAAATAAAAAATCACAATAAATGCCTGACATGCTTATACTTCAAAAAAAAAAAAAAAAACATAGTCATAAATATTGCTAGTACACCTTTTGTTCCAAATTGGTGTTCTTGTTTAGAAAACCCAACTTTTTAAGAAAATATAATTTAAAGAAGATAGAAGTTTGCAAAATTACCCTTAAATGAAGTTATAAAAAATTTATATTGTTAATTTTTTTTAAAGGTAAATTGCAAATTACACCCCTAAAGTTTGGGAGTGTTTGGATTTTACACCCTGAAGTTTCAGAATTTGGATTTTACCCCCTGAAGTTTGAGGGTATTTGGAATTTATATCATGATATTTCAGAATTTGAATTTTATCTCCTAAAGTTCTGGGGGTGTTTGGATTTTACATCACCAAATTCTAAAATTTTATAGTGTAAAATTTAAACATCTCCAAACTTTAGGGGTGTAATTTGCAAATACCTCTAAAATTTAGGGAGTAAAATCCAAATTCTGAAACGTTAGGGTGTAAAATTCAAACACCCTCAAACTTCAGGAGGTAAAATCCGAATTCTAAAATTTTAGGGTGTAAAATCCAAGCATCTCCAAATTTTAGAAGTGTAATTTGTAATTTACCTTAAAAAAATTATCAAAAATTTGAAATAAGCTCTTTTAGATTTATTTTTTGTTTTTTTTTTTTATTTTACAAACTGAGTGACGTAATTAGAATTTAGAAGGACTCCTACAACAAATGTATATTTTACTTTTTGTGCTGGAATATTCTTTTCGATAAATAAAATAAAATCAAACTAAAAAACATACTCCTAATACAATACAAACTATATTGGTTTGCCTTCAAATTCAAACTTATCTTTAAATCAAATCTAATAAAAAAAAAACTCCAAGTGACTACTATACGATGCATCTATTACGGTTTTTTTAATTTTCAAATGCTCCTGCCTCCTATAAATAAAGTAGGAGCATAATAAAAAAAGTTAGTAAATTAGTAACTTTTACTTTTAGAAATTAGGACAACATTTTAGGACATCCCAAAATAAAAATAGAAGATTAATAATTTGGGAGCAAACAAATATACATTTCATTTGGATATTAACTTGATGTTTCTTCAGTCAAAAAAAAAAAAAAAATTGATGTTTCTAAATTGCTTACATAAATTAATGATTATGTTAAATTTGACTGAGTTGGATGAGATATAGATGTCACAGGTATTGGATTACTATGAATTTCTTCAGCACATGAGTTGGCATGAATCATAGGCGCTTAAAGCTTGGCTTTTCTTAGTTAGAGATTCACTTATGACAGGTTGTTTGCATTTATCTATATCTCTAAAACGGGTAGAAAATCTAATTAGATTTCAAATTAGATTCTAATTGTTGTCTAATTTCAAAAAATCAATATATATATATATATATATATATATATATAATTTCTAGGTGAGTTAGGGTTTGTTTGGATACTGCTTATTGCTAAAAACTGAAAATACTGTAACAAAATAATTTTTAAATGTATGAATAGTACTGTGGGACCCATTTTTAAAGAAAAATTTGCCGAAATCCGTACTTGCGGGTCCTGTGAACAATGCACGGGACCCACACAAAAACTGCCAGACGCAGAAAACTTTCATTTCAGTGCAATCTAAACATAGGCTTAATGTTGTGCAAAAGACGAAAAGTCTAGTATAAATAAACCATAAAAAATTCCAATAAAAAATAGTAAATTCATGTGTATATCCAAAATATAAAATAAAATAAAAAATATAGAAGAAAGAAAGAGTAAAACTCATGTATATATCTATGACTTAAACAAGGTATTATTTGAATCCATATATGTGTAATTGTATTGTTTTTAATTGTACCATACATATGCACAGATTATACATTAGTCTATATTCTATATCTGTGAGCTACATTAAGAGAAATGGAAATAAGGTGGCACATGTGCTTGTTAGATTTGCCCAACATGTTAGTTCTGATTTATTTTGGATGGAAGAGGTTCCATCAATTGCTTATGATTCTGTAAACTTTGATGCTTCTTTGATTTAATTGATATTTGATTCCAGTTTAAAAAAAAAAAAAAAAAAAATCCAAATTAGAGTTCAATTTTGTGCCATGTGTCTTAAATTATTTATTCTTAAAGAGTTTTATTTTTAATTTTATAATCAAATGTGGGACCACATCATAAATATTCATCTAAGTGAGTTATTAAGTACAAAAGTCAAAGATTCTAAAATAAATGAATCGTAAAAAAAAAAAAAAAAAAGTGCTTCACAATAATTAAAAAAAAAAAAAAACATGGACTATTTATATTTTATATCTAATAATATCCTTTCAAAATATTTTTAAAGAGTTAACAAAATATAAAAATGACTATCAATAGTATTTAAATTATATATGTGGGGGGTGAAATGCCCAACTTAATGTATTGGGCCTTGGGCCCAATTTGAGGATCACTGTATGTCCGAAGAGGTGAAAAAACTCAGTTGGAAGCTCACGTGAAAGGAGCATGTCTGGAGAGGAGCACGGGCGCGATCCGAGGAGATGTTCAATTGTCCGAGGACCGAAGAAGCTGGGCCCAACAGGTGTCTGGGATGCTCAGGTAATACCCCTGACAAATGTGACTACGGGGATGAACCTCGGACACGCATGAAGATAACAGGAACAGAGAAATATCAAGGAGACAGACTTCAGCCACCGCATTAAATGCACTGCACCTACCTTCCTGGCCGCATTTATGTGGAGAAGACCCCTGAACAGTGCATTCTCAGCTACCGCCACTCACACAAGGCTAAAGGGGGAGTATGATGGGACATGCACTCAAGTGGGCGTCTAGATGATAAACAAGTGGACGGTGAAGATGTAGGAAGGAAGTAGTATATAAGAGAAGGGTGCCTCTGATAGAGGGGGATCGAAAATCAAAAGTAGAAAAGAGTGTACTCCATTACTGTAGCTCCAAAAATTGTAACCCAAGTTTATGAATGAAAGACACCTCTTCGGACGTTGCATTTATATCTGTCCGAGCACATATTAATACAAATCCATCCACAAACATTGCTGTTTAATACTGTTATTTCATTGTTAGTCTAGCTCTTTCACACACTCTCTACAAATTTATTGTCTTGGGTTCAGTGGGCTCAAATCCATACCTCCTTGGGCTTGGGCTGCAAAAATTGACGCCGTCTGTGGGGAGAGCTTGTGCAAGAGTGAAAATAACAGTTGATGATGGCAGGACAAGGTGAACAACAAGCAGAATCCAGGGCATCCCAACACGTGGACCATTTTGTCAACTTAGAGAGGAGACAAAATCGTGAGGGCAGTGTACACACTGTGCGCCTTAGCCAGAGCCAATCACAGGGCGGAAGTCACATGTCCCATGCAGAGAAGAACCGTGACTTACAACTAGAAGTAGAAAAACTAAAGAGGGAGTTGCGCCATGCAAAGAGGAAACGGGCTTCCTCATACTCTGAGGATGATCTTGATGACGAGCAGGATGTCTCCTATCAGCACAAATCTAGGACACCAGCCAGCGAGTCCTACACCTATGAAGAGGAGTCCCATCGTAAGAAGCAACGTAGAAGTTCATCACGCGAGGACATGGAGAACGATGCCATGAACAGGGCTCTGAATCAGATATCTAAGTCACCCTTCACGCGCAGGATAGAGGAGGCCAGACTCCCTCGGTGTTTTAACCAGCCAACGTTCACCATCTACAATGGTAAAACTGACCCCGTGGAGTATGTGAGTCATTTTAACCAGAGGATGGCTGTCTACTCCAGGGACGAAGCTCTGATGTGCAAGGTTTTCCCTTCCAGTCTTGGGCCTATTGCCATGAGGTGTTTTGACGGTTTGAAGGCAGGCTCCATCAACTCCTTTAAAGAGCTCACTCAGGCATTCGGCTCCCATTTTGTCACATGCTGAAGAGTGGCCAGACCCTTCTCTTCACTGCTGTCCTTGTCCATGCAGGAAGGCGAGTCCTTGAAGGCATATTCAGACAGATACTGGGAGATGTTCAACGATGTGGAGGGCAACAATGATGCAATGGCCCTCAGCACGTTCAAGCTCGGCCTCCCCACTGACCACGGTTTGAGGGCATCTCTATCTGGCAAACCGGTCACAAACGTGCGTCAACTAATGGACCGCATAGAGAAGTATAAGAGGGTTGAAGAAGATCAGCTGCAGGGCAAGGGAAAGGACAAGGTTATCCCTCAGGAGAGGAGGGATTCGAGGTCGGACCGTTACAATTACAATAAACCGCGGAGGGATTTTGCCAGGCAATCAGAATCGACGAATCCTCAAGCGGTCAACACCGTGTTCAAAGAGCCAGTGCATCAGGTCCTGGAAAAAATCAAGAATGAATCATTCTTCAGGTGGTCGAACAAGATGGTAGGAAACCCCGAGAGACGCAACCACAATCTCTACTGCCAGTACCATCAAGACCATGGGCATACTACGGAAGATTGTAGGAGCCTGTGGGATCACTTGGACCAACTGGTTCGCGATGGTAAACTGAAGCACCTCTTGCACCCCTCTAGCGGCCGAGGGCAGGCGGGTTCAGGGCCACGCAGGGATGACCCCTCAAAGACGCCACTAGGGACTATAAACGTCGTCTTCGCCGCACTGGGGAGAACAAGATCCTGGCCATTGAAAGTTATGTCAGTAGGCCAACCATCTGCAGGGGAGTCAAGCCGAGCACCGAAGAGAGCTAAGTCTGGTGCCCCGCTGGTTATGGGGTTCTCGGACGAAGACATGATTGGCACCATCCAGCCCCATGATGATGCACTAGTCATCACCCTCAGAATAGGCGGGTACGATCTAAAGAGGGTGATGGTGGACCAGGGCAGTGCTGTGGAGATAATGTACCCAGACCTCTACAAGGGGCTAGGCCTAAAACCCCAAGACCTGACGCCATACGATTCCCCCCTCTTGAGCTTTGAAGGAAGGCCTGTCATCCTGAAAGGCCGGATACGCTTACCTGTGCAGTCCGGTTCCGAGGTGGTAGAGTTGGACTTTATAGTTGTGGATGCATATTCGCCCTACACGGCACTCGTAGGCAGACCTTGGATTCACGCACTTGGGGCCGTTCCCTCTACTTTGCACCAAAAGGTCAAATATCCATCAGAAGGGCGGATACATGAGATCCGAGGAGACCAGTCTGTTGCTCGACAGTGCCTGGTAGCTGCCATTCAACATAAGACCCCAGCCGAGTCCTCGGACATAGTCGGAAGGGATTTGTAGCAACTACAGTCTCGGGGATTGCCCGTCGAAGAAACAGGTGAAGGCACTCGATGTGAGGATCTAATGAAAGTGGTCATTGGAGATGATCCTGATAGGTTCTTTCAAGTCGGATCTCAGCTGCCTCTTCAAGAGAGGGAAGAGCTAATAGAGTTCCTCATGCGAAATCTCGATGTGTTTGCCTGGAGTGCTTACGAAGCCCCAGGGGTGGACCCAGAGTTTATATGCCATCACTTGAAGGTGAATCCACTGGTCATCCCCAAGAAACAGCCTATTCGGCGCCCGTCCAAGGAACATGCCGACGCAGTGAGAGAGGAGGTAGCAAAACTCAAAGAAGCTGGGGCTATCAAAGAAGTTTTTTATCCCGAATGGCTGGCAAATACCGTGGTGGTAAAGAAGAAGAGTGGGAAATGGCGAGTATGCGTAGACTTCACTGATTTGAATAGGGCATGCCCCAAAGATCCGTTCCCTATGCCAAAAATTAATCAGTTGGTGGATGCCACTGTCGACCACCTTCGGATGAGCTTTCTGGACACCTTCCAAGGCTACCATCAAATACCATTAGCCCCGGAGGACCAGAAGAAGACTGCTTTTGTCACCCCTATTGGTAACTACCACTATAAAGTGATGCCATTTGGCTTGAAGAACGCGGGTGCTACCTACCAGAGGATGATGACGAGGATGTTCGAGCCACAGCTGGGCAAAAATATCGAGGTTTACATAGATGACATGGTGGTGAAGAGCAAGGTTGTAGCCGAGCATGTGAAGGACCTTGAAAGTACCTTTGAGATTCTACGAAAGTACAAGCTATGACTGAATGCTTCTAAGTGCTCATTTGGGGTGGGGTCCGGCAAGTTTTTGGGATACATGGTCACCCACAGAGGAATTGAGGTCAACCCCGACCAGATAAAGGCCATTAACAATCTACGAGCTCCTCGGAATCCCAAGGAGGTTCAGAAACTAATCGGAATGACTGCTGCCCTCAATCGGTTCATCTCTAGATCAGCAGACAGGTGTCGGCCCTTTTTCTCTCTGCTCAACAAGTGGAAGGGATTCGAATGGACTGAGGAATGTGCTTTGGCATTCCAGCAACTCAAGGATTATCTAGCTCGGCCACCAATCATGTCCAGTCCTGAGCTAGATGAGGTACTGTTCGCCTACATCGCTGTAGCTCCCTGTGTGGTGAGCCTGGTGTTGATACGATCAGACTTTGGTGTACAAAGGCCCGTTTATTACGTAAGCAAGTCGCTGCACGAGGCTGAGATTCGTTACTTGCCTTTGGAGAAGGTTATCTTAGCAGTAGTGCTTGGCACACGGAAGCTACCTCACTACTTCTAGGCCCACACGGTCATTGTTCTTACCCAACTCCCACTCAAAGCTATACTCCGAAGTGCTGATTACACTGGTCGGATTGCCAAGTGGGATACAATCTTAGGGGCTTTTGATATAAGATATATGCCCCGCACATCGGTCAAAGGACAGGTCCTTGCGGATTTGGTGGCTGAGTTCATGGAGCCCCAGTTAGAAGAAGTAAAGCCCACGTCAGGCATGGATGAGAAATCAGTTGGCATGATCTCCCAACAGAATCCCTCCCATTGGGAAGTGTACGTTGATGGCGCGGCAAACCAAAGAGGTTCTGGAGTTGGGCTGGTATTGATATCCCCCGAGAAAATCATTATCGAGAAATCGTTAAGGCTAGACTTCTCAGCAACGAATAATGAGGCGGAGTATGAGGCCCTACTGATGGGAATGACTATGGTCCGTAGAATGGGTGGGAAGTCCGTGGAGTTGTTCTCGGACTCAAGATTGGTAGTAGGTCAAGTACAAGGCGAGTTTGAGGCAAAAGACGAAAGAATGCAGGGGTACTTGGGTCGTGTTAAACATCTGCAATCAGAGTTCGACTCTTTCAGTTTGCTGCACATCCCCAGAAGTGGCAACTCACATGCTGACTCCTTGGCCATGCTTGCCACCTCTTCGGCGCAAGACCTGCCGAGGATCATTCTCGTCGAGGACTTGCACAGGCCTACAGAGGCGAAAGCAGAGGCAGTCCAGGTTCACCAGGTCAGGGCCGGGCCGTGCTGGATGGATCCTTTAATCAAATTTCTCAAAGAAGATATATTGCCTGAAGAGAAGGGAGAAGCTGATAAAGTTCGGAGGAAGGCGACTAAATTCTGGTTATTCGAAGACCAGAAATTATACAGACGCTCCTACTCAGGACCATACTTGTTATGCATGCATCCCGAGGCGACTGAGCCATTACTAGAAGAGCTGCACGAAGGAATCTATGGGAGCCACACTGGAGGTAGGTCCTTGGCTCACCGAACCCTCACCCAAGGCTATTGGTGGCCTAACATGCAAAAAGAGGCACACGAATATGTCAAAAGGTGTGATCAATGTCAGTACTTCGCTCCAAACATTCACCAGCCAGGGGGAAATCTTAATCCGCTATCTAGCCCATGGCCCTTCGCCCAATGGGGCTTGGATATTGTGGGACCCTTCCCCAAGGCTGCAGGAAACAAGAAGTACCTCCTGGTCGGCACAGACTATTTCACCAAGTGGGTTGAAGCCGAGCCACTAGCCAATATCAGAGACCTTGATGTGCAAAAGTTCGTGTGGAAGAATATTGTCACTCGATTTGGAGTTCCTCACACTCTCATCTCGGACAACGGCTTACAGTTCGATAGCAAGGCATTCAGGAATTATTGCAGTTAGCTGGGAATTATGAACAGATACTCCACTCCAGCCTATCCCCAGGGTAATGGGCAAGCAGAAGCTGTCAACAAGGTCATACTGAATGGCTTAAAGAAGAGGCTGGATGATGCAAAGGGCAAATGGGTAGAAGAACTGCCGCACGTACTTTGGGCTTACAGGACTACGCCTCGTAGGTCTACTGGAGAGACCCCCTTCTCAATGACGTATGGGGCTGAAGCTGTCATTCCTTTGGAGACCGGGTTCCCAACGTTAAAAACTAGCTCGTTCAGTCCGGCCGACAACGATGAGCAACTGCAGAAGAGTTTAGACTTGATTGAGGAAAGGAGGGAGAATGCAATGGTTCGGCTGGCACATTACCAACAGAAACTCAGGCAAGGCTATGATGCTAACGTAAAGCTAAGGCCTCTAGAGCCTGGTGATCTAGTGCTGAGGAAAGTTGTGGGCACCGCAAAGAATCCAGCTTGGGGAAAACTAGGACCCAATTGGGAAGGGCCATATCGCATCACTTCAGGAGCAGGCATTGGGGCATATTTCTTGGAAGACCTAGATGGTCATGTAATACCACGTCCATGGAATGTAAATAACCTCAAGAGGTACTATTATTAATCGAATCTTTTCTTCAACCGATGTGCCAATTCACTGCGTAAAGTCTTCTCTCAAGTGTTTAAACTTAAATCCAGTCATGCCTGTAGTCCTCGGACCAGATGATTAGGGTTAGTTAACACTCATTCGCCACTAACTCAAGTGTTTAAACTTAAATCCAATCATGTCTGTAGTCCTCGGACCAGATGATTAGGGTTAGTTAACACTCAGTTACAGTTCTATAGTGTTTAAACTTAAATCCAATCATGCCTGTAGTCCTCGGACCAGATGATTAGGGTTAGTTAACACTCAGTTACAGTTCTAAGTGTTCAAACTTAAATCCAATCATGCCTGTAGTCCTCGGACCAGATGATTAGGGTTAGTTAACACTCCGTTACAGTTCTACAGTGTTTAAACTTAAATCCAATCATGCCTGTAGTCCTCGGACCAGATGATTAGGGTTAGTTAACACTCCGTTACAGTTCTACAGTGTTTAAACTTAAATCCAATCATGCCTGTAGTCCTCGGACCAGATGATTAGGGTTAGTTAACACTCCGTTACAGTTCTCAAGTGTTTAAACTTAAATCCAATCATGCCTGTAGTCCTCGGACCAGATGATTAGGGTTAGTTAACACTCCGTTACAGTTCTCAAGTGTTTAAACTTAAATCCAATCATGCCTGTAGTCCTCGGACCAGATGATTAGGGTTAGTTAACACTCCGGTGCAGTTCTCTAAGTGTTTAAACTTAAATCCAATCATGCCTGTAGTCCTCGGACCAGATGATTAGGGTTAGTTAACACTCGAATACGTTCGTCCCCCGTGGCCCTTGAATCAAATGACATAGGTTAGTCAATACCCCCACACAGCTATTGTCACTGGGGCTTAGTGCTAAAATTCCTGACCACGTTTAAATTAATTCTCGCTTATGACTGTCTTCCTTAGTTATACTTATGACTGCCTCACTTATACAACTACTCGCTGCAATCATTACCTGTTAGTAACTTTTATTCGGATTATTCTTTTCAATATCAATTTTAATTACTCACACCATCAGTATGATATATCGATCAAGATTATTTGCATTATTTCGTTATAAGTGAAATGTGCAATTATATGCAACGGTAATAAGTAGTAAGACAAGTATTAAAAACATCAGAGACAAATGGGAAGCCATTCTATAAATGAAAGAAGAGTTTACATTTCATTGGATAAAATCAAAAGAAAGTACAGGTGCAAAAACAAAAGCCCTATATATCTATTCTTTTACTGGAGGGACCACATGGTCGGCAGCCTGGCTTGTCCGAGCAGCTGCTTCAGGGGCTTGATCTGTGGCCTCAGTAGGAATTTTCTCTTTACCCAACCCTTGGCCTTTGTCTTTGGCTGGTTCAGCTGGTTTACCCTTGTCACCTGGCTGACCAACTTCTTTGGGTGCATCAAGAGTGGATGGAGGAGCATGACTGACCAAGGTTGGCTCCGAAGCCTCTGGAAGCTGTGAAGCAGGAGGGGGATCAGTTCCTGGGAGCTCTCGGATATCAGGATCATAGTATACGCTCCCAGGCAGCCTCAGCTCTGAGTCGGCAAGGACTCCAGCTGCATCCAGGGCCTTACTCCAACTTATGCCGCAGTAATCTCGGCTAACCGAGGCAAATTGCTCCATAAGCTGGGACGAGGTCGCCTCTACCCCCAGCTGGTACGCCGCCTTCCTTTCGGCCTCAACTGCCTCCTTGGCCAGTCTGGCATTTTGCTCAGCCACTTGGGCACTCGCCTTGGCCTTTTGCAGCTCAGCCCTGAGACCCTTCACCAGCTCCCTCTCGGTTGCCAGATTGATCTCTGCCATGTGTAGTTGTTTACGCTGTTCCTCGGCTTGTTTTTCAGCATTCTTGATCCCAGCATCGAGGTTTTTCTTCTGGGAGGTCATCTCTTTGAGATCCTCGGAAAAATGGGCATATTCCTCCTTTAGCTGGCCCAGAGATTTCTCCGCCTCGTCTCGAGAGCAAAGCGCTGCCTGGGCCTCAAGGTGGTTCTTCTTATTCCACTCTTCGGCCACATAGATCTGCTGGGTGACCTGCATGATGGAAATTCCAAACGTCAAGTACAAAAAAGGAAGAGAAGGCAAAAATGCCAATGATCCATTCAGCTAATCAGATTAAGCACGCTTACTATGGCCATATCCCTCTTAAGGGATTGGAAGAGATCGTGCTGGCTGAAGCGCCTGAAGGAGTCCATGTCGTGGGGAAGGAGGAGCGGCTGCTGCAGAGCCTCAGCAACATAGCCTGCCCTCCCTCCGTTGTAGTTCCTGAGGGAGGTGTCCCAGAGGATCGGGGCGCCATTCAGCTCCAACTTGGGAGACCAGATTCGTGGCCCTCCCCCTCGACGGACATCAGCCAAGACGTTTTCTTCTCGGCTCTCAGTAGAAGAGGCCCTCCTGTTTCGTTGGTCTCTCGCCACCTTTTGCTGCTTATTTGCCTTCGGTGGTGCCGCCACCTCCCTCTCTTCAGGGTCGACAGGCCTCTTCTTCTTCAAGTCAGGAATGGGTTTTAAGCCAGGGTCAGGAACCTTGGATGGCACTGGAGGCAGGTTCACCACCGGTTGAGAAGTCTCAGCACCTTTCTGCTCAGCTTTTTTACCCCTACCTTTCATCATACTCCTCAAATCCATATCGTCGTCCGAGGAGTCTTCGGAATGAGCAGCTAGCAAATTAAGGTGAATGCCTGATTGTCTGTCGGCCTCTTCCTCGGCGTCTGAGACTTCTATCACTCGGTCTACCCCTGAAGCCTCTCCCCCGAATTGAAATCTGTCTATCTGCTCCTCTAGCGAGGAGGTAGAAGAGCCGACTGTCTCACCCTCAACCGCTTGTCCGAGGGGAACTTGCTGGAGTGGCTGGATAAGAGGGGGTATAGCCCGAGGATTTGGATGGGGTACGGGTTCAAGATCGTCTGGCGCCAAGAAACCTTTCCGACCAACGTCAATACGTGCTAGGCGATGGTCTCCCTGGACAATTGCGTTGCCGACTGGTTGGAAACCCTTTGGCTTCCCTGTGTATCCCAAAATAAGGGGAGCAGATCGCAGTTGCCCGTCCTCGCTCACGAAAATCTCTGACCTTAAAAGATAATTAAGGGCGGCAATATTTGTAAGGCTGAGCCGAGGAGAAACTTGTCCTTTATCTGTTACAAATCACAGCAAAACATGGTTAGAAACTCAGAAACAGCAACCAAAGAGGAATCAGAAACCATTAAAAGACAAGGACCCTAAGCCTATGGTTAGTGTGCCTAAATCTAACATGTCCCACCTGGCTTCCCATGCTTGGTTGGGCAATGATGGCCGTCATGCCATGCGCCCGAGACGATCACATAGTCGTCTTTCATCCCTTTGTTAGATTTGGGGAGGCAGGAAATGAGCCTGACAACGTCCGACCGGGATTTTAAGTAATATCCCGCATCTTGCTGGCTGTGGCACTCATACATATGTACTACGTCGAGCCAGGTGAGTCCCAATCCTAGGTGACGGTTAAGGTCCTCAATCGCTCCTAGGATCCTAAACATATTGGGCGCGCACTGCCAAGGAGTAAGCCTATGGTTCTGAAGGTAGCTAGTGGTGATGGGACCCATGGGGATTGTCATTCCCCCTTCTTTGAAGGCGATGAGAGGGATCACAACTTCTCCGGTTTTTCGGTCAGTCAGAATTTTCTCTGGAGGACAATACCTCACCCCCACGTTTGGGGGTATGCGGTATGTAGCCTTAAACTTCTCCAGCTGAGCGGGGCTGTCCACCAAATACTCGAGTTTGCCCATCTTTCTTAAACGGAAAAGCGAAAACGCGATGTAGAAGACAGCTGAGGAGAAAACAGAGGGCTTGAGATGGTGAAAACTTACAAAAACGGTGCTGGGGACCGATCTTCGAACTCGCAGGAAGATTCTTGAAGGCTCTTAGAAGGATTGAGGTCAACAGTTGAGAGAGCTCGGAGCGTTTGGATGCCTGTTCTTGCAAAGTGAGGAAAAAATAACTTCCTTTGAGGTTTTATATGGGGTCAAGCGAAGGGTTAGGAGCATTCCCGCCCAAATGCTGAAGAAAAAACTGCAGCCGTTGGATCAATCATTCACCGTTGGATACTAAGGACAAAGCGCCACCTGGTGCAATTAATGCGGCACCTTGGGAATACGGAAACCGCAGCGGCATTAATGAAGCATTTATTTCTATGCCTACGCACGTGCCAGTTCAAATTCGCATGTTCTTAAGCTTTTGCTCCGTGGCAAGTCAAAATCCTACTTTTTCTCCTCGGATGTGAGGGAAAAACTACAATTTTGAGGGGCTATTGTGGGGGGTGAAATGCCCAACTTAACGTATTGGGCCCAAGGCCCAATTTGAGGATCACTGTATGTCCGAAGAGGTGAAAAAACTCAGTTGGAAGCCCACGTGAAAGGAGCATGTCTGGAGAGGAGCACGGGCGTGATCCGAGGAGATGTTCAATTGTCCGAGGAGTCCAATATCCTCGGATCCGAAGAAGCTGGGCCCAACAGGTGTCTGGGATGCTCAGGTAATCCCCCTGACAAATGTGACTACGGGGAGGAACCTCGGACACGCATGAGGATAACAAGATCAAAGAAATATCTAGGAGACAGACTTCAACCACCGCATTAAATGCACTGCACCTACCTTCCTAGCCGCATTTATGTGAAGAAGACCCCTGAACAGTGCATTCTCAGCTACCGCCACTCACACAAGGCTAAAGGGGGAGTATGATGGGACATGCACTCAAGTGGGCGTCTAGATGATGAACAAGTGGACGGTGAAGATGTAGGAAGGAAGTACTATATAAGAGAAGGGTGCCTCTGATAGAGGGGGATCGAAAATCAGAAGTAGAAAAGGGTGTACTCCATTACTGTAGCTCCAAGAATTGTAACCCAAGTTTATGAATAAGAAACACCTCTTCGGACGTTGCATTTACATCAGTCCGAACACATACTAATACAAATTCATCCACAAACATTGCTGTTTAATACTGTTATTTCATTGTTAGCCTAGCTCTTTCACCCACTCTCTACAAATTTATTGTCTTGGGTTCAGTGGGCCCAAAATCCATACCTCCTTGGGCTTGGGCTGTAAAAATTGACCCTACAATATATATATAGGAATTATATTATGCATCTTATTGAATATATTTAAGTGTATTCATGCATATGTATAGGGTTACAAGTTAGTATATATTAATAGGTAAAGTTTAGAGAAAATCCAATTAGATTCTACAATTGAAGTCTAATTTTGCGCTATGTATCATAAATTATTTATTTTTAGAGAAAGTTTTATTTCTTAATTTTGGAGTCAAATATGGGACCACATCATAAATATCCATCTAAGTGAGTTCTTGCATACAAAAACCAAAGAGCCTAGAATTAATGAACATAATTTTTTTTTAAATGGACAATTTACATTTCTACCTAATAATATTCTTATAAGACTTTTAAAGAGTTAAATATATATATATATATATTTAAGAATGACTATTGTTAGGTTCTAAGACTTAAGTTTCTTAATGTATTAGAACTTCAATGTAATGTTGGCAAACCATGAACAAAACATTTAATTTAGATTTAGGCTGATCAAAGTGCGTTTATATGTAAAGTTGGAATTAAATAATTGCAGAAAATTACTGTTCAATTTCTGCAAGGCTCGATCGATTAAAAATTAGACTCGATAGATCGAAACTCGTGCAGAATGTTTTTCTGCAGAATTTTCCAACTCAGCCCAAGCTCATATGATGTGTAGGGTTTTATGTTTTGCTTCAAGTATAAAAAGAAAGATCCTAGTCACGTTTTTATGTCGTTGATATGCTGTGTGTGTGAATCTCTTGTGAGATCTAGAGGTGTTTGTCTTCATATATACTTAGAGTTATTAAGATCAAGATTGATGTCGAGAGCTTGATGATTGCTTTAGTTGTTGTTTCAAAGAGCTTAAAGAAAACACAAGTAGGAGTACTTGTGGTTGCTATGGATCAAGAAAAGAAGTAATCCGTGGACTCGGAGTTGTCACGTGGTTGTGGTAGTAAGTTTTCTATTCGAGGTAGCAATAGGATGTTAGTGGTCTAAGTCACTATTGTAAAAATTTCAATTCTTTCATAGTGGATCCGTTTTACCTTGAGAATAGGTAGGTTAAATCCTCCCCAGGTTTTTTATCAGTTTGGTTTTCCTAGGTTATCATATTGTTGTGTTATTTATTTTCCACATTGTTTACTTGATATGATTTACTTGTGTTAACCTAGATTTGAATAACTTATCTAAGTAATTACTTGGCTAAATACCTATGTTAAACAACTTGTGTTTTAAGGGGTCTAAAAATGTATAACTATCAATAATATTTAAATTATATATATAAAAATTATAATATGCATCTTAATATGTATATTTTAAGTATATCAATTTATATGTTATAAATTAGGATTCATATAACACTTGAAATAGCGTACATATCCAGAGTCAAAACAAATCATTATCATTATCCACAGGTATTAGATTACCACGAGTCTCATCAGCACATGAGTTGGCATGCATTTAATTAGAAATACCGCATAAAGTCATAGGCCGCCGGATCTCTTATTAGACCCTAATAAATTTGAACAAAATTTCTCCCCACACTTTTCAAACTTTTCATATATATATATATTTAGGGTGTAGCCGTGTAGCTTATCTCTAATACTTTTTTAACTGAAATTTCATTTTATTTTAATGAGAGACTGCCACATCATCCATTAATTAAATAAAATGTGGAGATTAAAATTCACTACCATTCGCCATTGTATATTTAAAATAAAATGATATGTCCAGTTAAAAAAGTACTGGAAGTAAAGCAAACTTTTTTTTTTTACATGTGAATTTTGAAAATTTAACCGATGAATTTCATGTTCCTTATATTCTTAACATGCATATCAAATTTTGTTCAGATCAGATGTTATTTATTATTCGATCATTAACTTATTTTTTATACACAATTTTAGATCACAAAAACTTGAAACTTTAACATTTCTTTGATGGCATAGCAATTGATCTTTGATCTTTGATCTTTTTGAAATTTTGTAAGTATGAAGGATATAATAAGAATATGCAATCCAACGCTTAGATTTTCAAAATTCACACTTAATATAAAAATATATGAAGAGTTTAAAGTTTGAAAAAAAACTTTGTCCAATAAATTTTATGATCAAGCTAATTGGAGCTCACTATCCAATAAACCAAAAAGAAAAATATATATGCAGTCGGATGATGTGATGTCCTCATTTGGTGGCAGCACCGTTATACTCCCTAAAAATATTTTGTACTTTTCGCATCTTAGAGCATCTACAGCCAGAATTCTCATCTCATCTTATTTTACCATCCCAAAAAGCCACTTTATCAATTATACAATACAATTTTACAATACTCCCAGCATCCCAACTTTTATTTTCCTATTCTACTCATTAAAATAATATTTTCACACAATAAAATAATATATCCCAAAACCCAAATAAAAACAAAAACCCAAAACCCAAGACCCAAATCACAACCACTTGCTACTAGAACATACCTAAACTGTTGTTCTCTTGAAACCCCAACCATAAACTCCGGCAACCATGGCAACCCACAAAATCAAAATCAAAATCAAACCAAACCACGGCAACCCCCAACTCCACCACCATGAACCCACAAAAAAAAAAAAAAAATCAAACCAATTCCTTTAAGCACCGATCACAGCAACAACAACAACAACAACAAAAACCCCAATCCAGAACTCAAAGAAGACAATCCAAGGAGAAGATGATCCACCATGATCCACGAAGAAGACGATCACGGAGAAGACGATCCACCACAACCCACCACGATCCACGAAGAAGACGAGAAGCTTGGCGTTGGCAGCGATGGCGAGAGAGAGAGAGAGGGGATGAGAGAGAAGAGAGAGGTTTGGTCAGGTGGCTTGCGATGGCCTTGACGGTGGCTTGCGGTGGGGCCTGTGACAGTGAGTCCAACCATGGTGGTTTGGTGATGGCGTTTGTGGCCACCATGGTTTTGGGTCTGAAGAGGAGAGAACAAACAAGAGAGAAGAAGACAAGAGAGAGAGGGAAATGAAAGAATGAGAAAGGAAGAGAGAGAAGAATCAGATAATATAATAATAATTTATATTTCTAAGATGGTACTGTAGCAGTATTGTAAAATTTTTTACAATTGGCACATTTTGCAAGTCCGGCTGGAGCAACATTTGAAGGCTAAAATGCTAAAATATCTCAACATATGCCATATAGCATTTGGGCTGCGGATGCTCTTAAGATGATAAGTTTAAAAAAGAAAAGAAAAAAAAAAAGGAAACGTCATTATCACATTAATAACGAATAACAATAAATTTGCATCATCTCTAGAAAAATTATTATTTTTTAATCAAATAATAATACTTATTAGAATACACACAAATAAGAACCAAATAAACTAAATGATATAGTCAGCTTCATTCTCCCAAATAGGTAAGTTTTTTATGTAGAATAAATTGAATTTATTTTTTATGCTATATTAAAAAGAGTAATTCTTAGTTACTTTCAAAGCATTTATTTATTATTTTTTTTTTTTTGAGAATCCAGACTATCAGTGCCTGGCTATTTATTCATAATCAAAGAAAAGAAACCTCAGTGAACATCAAAACCAGTTAGGGAGGCTATATCCTCAGGTAACTCTTCTAACCAAACCTGGGTGCCTCTACAAGTTTTTGCATTTTTGGCTAAAGCATCAGCCACAACATTACAAACACGTGAAACATGAGTGAACACAGCAAACTGAAAGTCCAGAACTAGCACGCGTATATCCTCGATGACATGTCCGTATGGTAAGGCGTCATAAGACCCCTCTTGTACTGCTTGAATGACAGTGGACGAGTCACCTTCAAAAATGACCTGTAGAAGTCTTATCTCCCTGGCAAACTGTACTGCTCTACGACACGCCAATGCTTCCAATTCAACCACAGTCTGAGCTAGGGGGACTGACGTGGTTAATGCACCAATAGCCTCCCCACGCCAGTCCCTGATCACAACGCCTAAGCCAGCCAAGTTTTCTGACTTAAACACTGCCGCGTCGAAGTTGGCCTTGAAGATGCAAGCATCAGGTGGACGCCACTGCTGAACTTGCTGAATCGGTGGTGGCTTGGGATTAGCTTTGGTGGGTTCTTGAGCATTTAGGAACTCTTGGAGTAGACTTCCTGCCATTTGGATGATCTTGTGCAGGGGTTGGGTGGGCCGCCCCACTCTTGAGGCATTGCGACGATTCCACAAAAACCATGCAACGGTGATGAAAATCTCCTTCCTGTAGTCTTCATCAGTATGCATAAACTGCTCCAACAAATCCTTGAAGCTAGAGACTCGTACATCGGCAGCTTGCTGGGTCCAGTTTAGAGAGCTCCACACCTCGGCAAGCTTCGAACAAGACCAAAGCGCATGGAGTTCATCTTCAGGTTGAATCTTGCACACTTCGCATGTATTCAAGGCAGAGATATGTCTGTGTTGAAGGTTGACCATGGTTGGGAGGGAACTGTTACACGCCCGCCAAGCGAAGTGTTTAATTTTATTGGAAACTCTTAGCTGCCAAAGGTGTTTCCAGAACATGTTTTGTTGCGCCAATGAAGAGGTACCTGCAAGGTTAGTTGAAGCATGGGAAACTAAAAGTTTATAAGCACTCTTAGTTGTGAAAGTACCCGAAGGAGTAAGGCCCCATATAATCCGGTCCTGTGGCAGTCTGGTGCTTAATGGGATGCTACAAATAGTGGCTGCTTCAGAAGGCAAGAACAGGCGCTAGATTTCAGGTGTATTCCACTCACCTGTCTCGGTCTTGATGAGAGTATTCACTCTTGTGCCTGGTGCAATAGTGGGCATAGGTGATACTACAGATCTGTGTGCTTTGACTGGCAACCATTTGTCTTCTTTGATTTTGACAGAGCTCCCATTCCCTATCCTCCATACCATCCCTTTCCGAATAACATTCCGAGCACTTAAAATGCTCTTCCATGCATAGGAACCAGTGATAGTCTCCTTTGCTTCAAGTATCGAACAATCGGGAAAAAAATCTCGCTTTAAAAACTCTATGGCACAAGGAATCCGGATTATTTATCATACGCCAAACTTGCTTCGCCAACAAAGAATCATTGAATTTTTCAATGTCCTTAAAACCCATTCCTCCTTTCCCCTTATCCTCACACAGCCTTTCCCATCTCACCCAATGCACCTTTTTACTGTTACCATCATAGCCCCACCAAAACTTCCTAATGAGTGTTTCCAAATCCTTGATCAACCCCCTAGGGAGTTTGAAACAACTCATCGTATATGTTGGGATGGCTTGAATGACAGATTTAATCAAAATTTCCCTACCAGCTTGAGAGAGGAGTTTCTCTTTCCACCCTTGTAACTTTTTCCATACCCTCTCTTTAATGTAGGCAAAACTTTGTTTCTTTGCTCTGCCTACCAAAGCAGGCAATCCCAAGTATTTCTCATACTAGCGAATAGCAGGCACACCTAGGATATTTTGAATTCGGGTTTGCATTTCTGGCTGAGTGTTGGTGCTGAAGAAAATGTTGGTCTTGTCCCTGTTTATTTTTTGCCCCGAACCTCTCTCATAGACTGAGAGTATATCAAGAATGTTTTGGCACTCCTCCTCCTTTGCACGACAAAACAGGACACTATTATCAGCAAAAAATAAGTGAGAAACCCGAGGGCCATTCCTGCATATAGAAACACCTCTGATATCCCCATTTGCTTCTGCCTTTTTTAACAGCCCCTTTTATCCCATGGCACATAATAAAAATAAATAGGGCGATAAAGGATCACCCTGTCTGAGCCCTCTGGTAGGTTTAATATTTCCCACTGGTTGTCCATTGAGCAAGACAGCATAAGAAACTGAAGTCAAGCAAGACATAATGAGAGTTACCAGTTTATCAGAAAAACCCAATTTCTTCATTATTTTCTCTAGAAAAACCCATTCAACCCGGTCATATGCCTTACTCATATCGAGTTTTAGTGCCATAAAGCCCAATTTACCTTGGGTTTTTCTCTTAAGATAGTGCAAAGTTTCAATGCAACCAACACATTGCCTGAAATTAGTCTACCAGAAAGGAATGCACTTTGGGATTCAAAAACCAGATTTGACAAGATTTTTTTCAACCGATTAACCAACAACTTAGAGATCAGCTTGTACACCACATTGCAGAGACTGATAGGCCGAAAATCAGAGACTTTTTTTGGGTTCTTTATTTTTGGAATGAGAGATATGAAAGTGGGATTTAGGGACTCATGAACCACACCAGAATTTAAAGCATTTAAAACCATAGTAGTTACATCCTTACCAACTATATGCCAATAAGTCTTATAGAAAATAGGAGACATACCATCAGGTCTTGGGGCGGTAAGAGGAGCCATTTGTTTAAGAGCTTGGTCCACTTCCTCTGCTTGAAAGTCATGGTCAAGGGCTGCACACATCTCAGCTGTCACTTCTGGTTCTATCCCATCCAATATTGCATCAAAACCATCTGGTTGAGAAGTAGTAAACATTTCCTGGAAATATCTCTCAACAATCTTACCCATCTCAGCCTCATCTTCCATCCACATACTAGCCTCATTTTCTAAACCCGTGATATAGTTCCTCTTATTCCTTTGACTAGCTCGACAATGAAAATACCGGGTGTTAAGATCACCCTCCTTCAGCCATGCTGTTCTTGCCCGTTGCTTCCACATGCATTCCTCCCTCCTTTTCAACTTATCAATGTCACTTCTCAGTTGGTACACACAGTTTGGGTTTGTAGTATACCCCCCCCCCCCTCCTCCACAGATTGCAACTCCTTCATTTTTTTATTTAGGGTGTTTCGGACATGACCAAAGGTGGACCAATTCCACTCCTTCAATTTTTCTTGGTACATAAAGATTTTCTGGTTGAAAACCGTGACTATGGCAACCTCATTGCTAACACTCCATGACTCCTGAACCACCCGTTCACATGACTCCTCTTTTATCCACATCGCTTCAAATCTAAATGGACGACCTTTGCGGTAGAAACGTTTAAATTCTGAGTCCATGCATAACAATAAAGGCTTGTGATCAGAATGATAGGCTTCAAGGTGATGGACACGGGTAGATGGAAAACGTAGCATCCAGTTCACAGTGGCTACACCCCTATCCAACCGAATCCACACATTATGATTTCCTAGCCTCCTATTACACCAAGTGAAGGGAAAACCACTGAACCCCAAATCTTTTAACCGACAAAAATCTAAGGCATCTCTAAAAGATTGCATTTGTCTTTCCGGTCTGTCTAGCCAACCCTGCTTTTCTTCAGTCAACAAAATCTTATTGAAATCACCTAAACAAATCCAAGGAAGAGAAAACTGACTGCTAAGATCGCGAAGTAGAGACCAGGAGTTTTCCTGGCTAGCAGTATCAGGGTCACCATAGAAACCCGTGAACCGCCAGGCGTCATCAACTCCATGGTCAATAATGGCATCAATATGACGGTCAGAATGAGACTGAACATCCAACTGAAAATCTGCTTTCCACAGTAGTGCTAAAGCCCCTCCATTATTAACCCATGGAACTACAAAGTTATTTGAAAACTGTATCTTTCTGCCAATTTTCTCAATAGTAGACTTCTCACATTTAGTCTCCATTAAGAAAACCATTTTGGGATCTTTGTTGCCAACCAAAGCAACCAGTTCGTCTTCTGTCTGTGGGTTCCCAAGCCCACGACAGTTCCAACTAAGGCAACTCATTGGGCTGGGTGGGACTGGAAACCAGTCTCCACCTGAATATTTTCCTTTGATTGCTTTCCTTCAGCCAACATCCGCATTCTTTTCACACCCTGAACTTCTGCCGTATTTGATACAGAACGTTTCACCAGTACACTCTCATTTGACATCCCCTCATTACTAGGCACAATATTACGAGCAAGCTTCTTAAAAGTTTTGAGGGAAGTAGATTGAAATAGAGGACTTAATTGGTTTGTGCAATCTCCCAAAGGAGCCTTGACGTGAATCCCTTCTGCATGGCTAGTATTAAAGTCCACCAAACCAGGTTCCTTAGCAACCTGGTTTGCCACACGTAGACCTTGGATGCTTTTAGCCAAAACTTCAGTGCTTCCACTATTTGAACTACTATTCACGGCCCTACCACTTTTTGAAACATCTCCACCCTCTTGGATCGGCTTGAATGGGACAACATCTTCCATAATATTTAGATTTAATAAAATTGGATAAATTACATTATTGTATAGTATAATATGGTATAACCCATTTGAAAAGTAATAGGAACTAGGAAGCTAATAATATAGAGCCATATCACAGTTGCAGAAATGGTTGACACAATGCTGATTCACTACATGGACTACGATCTAATGGCAATGATGCCTAGCCTCAATTTTCACATTGTTTTTATTTATTAGAAAAGCTGTTCTATTTATCAATATCAAAGATAATAGGGCCATTTAGTTAAGTGTTTTGGGAGCTTAAATAAACATTTTTAAAACTTAAAACTCTTTTTGGCAATAACAACTCCTCATAGTTTTTTTACAAATGGTTCTTTTAAACTCAAAACACAATTATTTTATAATGGCTTATACAAATGCACTCAATGTGTTTCTGCAAGAATTTTAATTACATGCTTGTATTGCTTTTTTTATATTGTCAACTGCCTTTAAACTTCCCACAAAAAAAAAAAAAAAAAAAAAAAAAACCTGCCTTTAAATTTTTTTGCTTTTGTAGCTCCACGTACGTACATTTTTTCATGATACTTCTAAGTTTTAATTACAACCAATACGGTGAGACATCCTAGAGGACAATGTCTATCAGTTAAGAACAGTCAGTCCTTACTTCATTTCCTAGCTGCAGAATATAACGGTAGCCCTTCTCATGCTCTGATATCATGAGCCACAATAATTGATTAATTTCTTGACAGAAAAAAATTGATTTCCTTAAGAGTGGCAGAATTTGGTTCATAATCATTATATCCACCACGCTAATATCTTGTAGACCTAGATCCATGAAGAATTTGGTTCCAAATCATGGTCAAAAAAATTAAACAACCATAGTATATACTATATATATATATATATATATATATATATATATATATATATTTAATTACTCAGCTGGGTCTTTGAAAAAATAAACAAATAGTTAGGATTTAATTATCACAAGAACTGGGCAAATGAAAAGATCACAAGATGGTGTCCTCACATTGAAGTCTTGAAGCCTTGATAAAAAAACAGTAGAACTTACATCAGTTCATTCACCATAGATGAAATTGATGAGGTCTAACAGTTAAACGACATGTAAGTCAATTGATCTAGGCATCTAATTAAGGCAGTGTAAATGGTATAAATGAATGAAATAGTTTAAGAAGATAACAGTTGCTAATTAAGGGTTGGTTATTAAGGAATTTAGCTAGGAGTATTTTAAGGAGCATTAATTATTATTATTATTATTTTTTTTTTGAGGGGAAAATATTCATTCAATTATAATGATAAAGAGTCATGATACAAGGCTTCTAATGCTGGTGGGGGAGAATCCTCCATCCAAAATAAATCCGTATCTAAAGAATTTCTAACATATTGAGCTAATGCAAGAGCTACCTTATTTGCTCATCTCTTAACATAACAAACTCTAGCCCACTGCAACCCCCACAACAAGTGTCTGATATCATTAACAACATTCCCAAGCAGTGAAAAGTTTTCTGAAGAAGAAGAGATGGATTGGATCACATTACTATTATCTCCCTCAATAATCAACCTAGAGAACCCAACATCCACAGCAAACTCAATGGCTCTTCGACAAGCAAGTAATTCCGCCTCATCACTTGTACTCACCCTCGGACCACTCACAGACATAGCAGCCATCACTTCGCCCTTGTCATTCCTAATTATAGCACCAAAGCCTAATCTGTCCAAGCCTAAAAAAATCGCTACATCAAAGTTCAGTTTGTACTCCGAATGTGAGGGAGGTTGCCAGACTTCTCCACTCTATTACTGCCGAGTCAAAACAGAGAGATTATTTCGGACCTGTTTAAATTCGGCCACATACTCCTCAGCTCTTTTGTTCAAGCTACTCGGATCCTTCATTTTACCTCCATGAGCTACGCAATTCCTTTGATTCCAGATAAACCACGCCTGTGCCCAGAACAAATCCATCTCATCCGACGTTAACTGCTCCAATAATTCCACCATCAGTTGCTTCATGTCTTCCTGCTCATGCCTAGTCTTCTGCAACTTTTGGATGCCGCCATACCAAATGTCCTGGACCGCTCCGCAATCCCATAAGGCATGGACTGTTGATTCCTCCTCCCTCGTGCATAATTGGCATTTATTTTCCTAAACAACTTTCCTTTTGAATAGATTCCAGCTGTTGGTAATATTTCATGACAAGCCCGCCATCCGAAAATTTTAATTTTGTTTGGAAGTTTTAGCTTCCAAATCGCAGCCCATAGCTTCCATTCAGCACAATCCCCTAAAGTTCCAGTCCGATCCCCCATATTCCTAGCCACATGATATGCCGATTTGACACTGAACTCTCCCTTTGAATTATGCAACGAGATGATAGTATCATTAATGACTCTATGGCTCAGTGGAATTTGACAAATCGCTTCTGCCTCCTCCCTGTGAAACTTAGCCATTATTTCTTCAGTCCTCCAAATATGCAAATCCGGATTAATCAGATCAGCCACCCTCATTCCCTCCACATCTCCATGAACCGGATGTAATATGCTTTTAGATGGATAATTGGGGATCCACCTATCTTTGAGAACATTAATTGAGAGGCCATTTCCTACCCGCCAACAATGTCCAGATAATAGAATAGGTTGTGCAGCCATCAAACTTCTCCACACATAGGAGCAGTTTGGAGAAACTTTAGCTTCTAGAAAGGAAGAACGGGGAAAATACCTTGCTTTGAAGCAATGATAGAGTAGAGAATCATTGCATTGAATCATTCTCCATCCCTGCTTAGCTAACATGGCAAGGTTAAAAGCTCTTAGATCTCGAAAGCCCATTCCTCCCTCTTTTTTTGAATCTGTCAATTTATTCCAACTCCGCCAATGAATCTTTCGTTCACTCCCCACCTGTCCCCACCAATACTTTGCACATAGAGCATCCAGTTCATCACATAATTTCAATGGGAGTTGAAAGACACTCATTGTATATGTGGGAATGGATTGTGCCACAACCTTGATTAGAACTTCTTTACCAGCTTTTGACAAAATCAAGCCCTTCCACCCTTGAAGCTTCTTCCATATTCTGTCCTTCAAATAAGAAAATGTGTGGTACTTAGCCCGCCCAACCAAAGTTGGTAAACCAAGATAAGTTTCAATTCTATTCACCTCCTTAACTCCCAAAATCCCCAATATCAGTTGTTTCTGGCTGTCTAAAGTATTACTACTGAAGTAAGCTGAAGACTTTTCTAAATTTATACTCTGCCCTGAAGCTCTTTCATAAGTTTGGAGGATCTGTGCTATAGTCTCACCCTTAGCTTGAGTTGCCTGGCAAAAGAGAAAAGAATCATCTGCAAACATGAGATTAGTGACTTTAGGTGCCCTTCTGCAAATGGATACACATTTAATCCTCCCTTCTGATTCTGCTTGGTCCAGCAACGCATCAGCACACAACAGAAATAAATATGGCGACAAAGGATCCCCTTGCCTTATTCCTCTAGATGGGTGGATCATGCCATAAGCTTTCCCATTCACCAGAATAGAAAAGGATGGTGTCGAAACACAACTCATCACCCTTTCTATCCAAGCATCAGGGAAGCCCATCTTTTCCATAATACTTTGCAAAAAATGCCACTCAACCCTATCATATGCCTTGCTGATGTCTAGCTTCAGTGCTAAGGATCCCTTCTTCCCCTTCTGTCTTGAATGCATGGTATGGAGAGTCTCAAAGGCCACCAATACATTGTCTGTGATCAGCCTCCCCTGTACAAATGCACTTTGAGTGGGTGAGATAATTTGAGGGAGTACCTGTTTCAACCTGTTTGCCACTACTTTGGAAATAATTTTATAAATCACATTACACAGGCTTATCGGTCTAAAATCAGACATTTTCACAAGATTTCTAATTTTAGGGATAAGCACAATGTTTGTATGATTAATTTCAGGTAGCATATTCCCATTATTTAAAAAATCCAATACAGCTAGAACTACAGTATCACCCATAACATGCCAAAATTTTTGGTAAAATAAAACATTCATACCATCAGGGCCAGGAGCTTTTGTTGGTCCCATTTGGAATAGAGCCACCTTGACTTCTTCAGCAGTATACTCACTGGATAAAACCTCCTGCATCTCGTTAGTTATTTTGTTATGAACTGCATTCAAACACTCCTCCATCTGATCTCCTACACCAGCCTGAAAGAGATTATCAAAGTAGGCAGAAGCAACTCTGCTTGCTCACTCCCAAGTGCAGGAGATCGTAGCAATATAATTCTCGGAGTACCGAGGTTGAACCACAAGGAGCAGGGTAAATTCAAAGACAATATAATTAAATAACAATATGGGTGAAGAAGAAAAGTATTTTTGCTTGGTGATTGTTAACAAGAATAATAATAAAAATTGATTAAATCAATAATGTAAATACTAGGGCATCGAGGTGTTTCCCTATATCGATATGAAATTCTTTGTGATCTAAGAAAATATCTATTTTATAATTGATTGTTCTTATACAATTAAAAACTTATGATTCGGTTGAACTGAGACAATTCAAGAATGCATGATAACCTCGATTAATAATGCGGTTAGAAAAGTTTTCAGAAAAACCCATTCACTTTAAAACTTGATTTCTATTTGAAACTATTAGAAATTCCTCTAAACAATAAGAAAAACATGATTGAACTTATTGAGAGCATGGAAGAACTAATACATCAAAAGAAATCTAATTGAACAATCAAATATGTTATTGATAACATCTTAAAAAGAATCACATTGAATATTCATACCGTATAGAAGAAACATACCCCTAGCCCTAGCAAAGAGTTTAGGTTGCCATTAGAGAAAGGAAAATACAAGTTTTTTCTCCCCCCAAAATTCGTTCTCACAGCCCCCCTTTTAAAACCCTAATGTCTAAGTGTCCTAAGAAAATAAAACTTTTTCTATTTTAATTTCCGTCCAGGTTTACAGCGGTAACTTGTGAGTTAATTTCGGCCTTCAAAAATTGAGAATTTCGAAAAACTCAAAACTGGAAAGTTGTAGATATTTAAGTCACGGTTCCAACCCATCCAGTCTTGTGTCAATTGGATTTTTGAGAAGAGAGATACGCCCAAAATACTGATCAGTGCTCAAATCAGATTTTTCCTTTTCAGATTCTGCCTCTTTGATTTCTTTCCTTATTTGAAGCTTCCAATCATGTTAGATGATCCAAGCACTCCAACTGCACTTCCTTAGACATTTAGGCATGGTCCTTTAGCTCCACTTTAATTCTAGTTTGGCCTCCATTCTCTCACAAATTCCTGTAAACTCATCTTTCTCACATGATTTCTTGAAAGTAGAAAATTACACACAATGAATAGCATCTTATACAAGAAATTATGTAAAGATAAATAATAGGGACTAATACAAATAATGGCTTAATTATACAAATTAAGCATAGTAATAAGGAGATAACGCCCACATAAATATATAACAAGTACACATTTTAAGGCGTTATCAAACTCCCACAACCTCCTCCAAATCCTCCACCCACTGTCCATTTGCATTTTGGATGCCCCTAATATAATTTTTATTTCTCCTTTGTGTGGCTTTAGCATGAAAAAACTTCGTGTTTTTGTCTCCATGTTTCAACCAATTTATTCTAGATCTTTGGGCCCAAAATATTTCCTGCTTCTGTAATAGCTCATCTATCTTTTTGCTCAATTCCAGGTATTCGGCCTTGGTAGCGTTTGTAGGATCAACTTCATTTAACAAATCCAACTTCTTTTGGAGATCTTTAATAGCTATAGTATCCAGATTAATGGATGAAGAACCCTAGGCCAGTAGCTTAACATCACATAATTTTATCTTTTCCTGGACAGATGCTAATCCGTGCCCTTCCTCACCTAAGGAGCATTAATTGTTGACATGTGGTGGACCACTACATTAAAAAAATGACATGGATAGATTATTATGGGCTATATGCCATCATTTATCTAAATGACAAAGCTTAACTATAAAATTGGCTACAACCTTACTCAATATCATTAATATTATTACATACTTCGAAAATTTAATTATTGAATTGCATGTTTTATACGCTCTTAATACACATGTCAAGCCTTGTGCCAATCAGATATTATTTACTCTGTGATCTATAAGATTATATTTTGAGCATAATTTTAAATTACAAAAACTTGCAATTTAAAGTATTTATTAATGACATAACTATTGATCTTTAATTTTCTATAAATTTTACAAGTATGAAGGATATAAGAAGAAAATGCAATTTAATGTCGGATTTGTCAAAATTCACTTCCAATAAAAAAGATATTGAGTAAGATTGTTGCCTTAGACTATAACAAATTTTGTAGTTAAACTTTGTTTTTATCTAAATCATTCGTTAAAGAGGTTTAAATCTTGTACATGTGTTGTGTATCTAAGAGTTAGGCCCTTTTGGATATACACTACTGTCAATTTCTTTAAGACATTCTCCCATCTCTCCATGTGTGTGTGTTAAATACTTAGTATTCTAAAAAAAAAAACAAAAAAGAATTGGAAGAATAGGAAGACTCAAACTTAATTTAAGGCTAGGTCTCCGTAATAATACATGTAAGAAGTTAATGGATGCTCTAAAGGTATTCGTTTAAAAAAAATTATGGGGAAAAAAAAAACAATGATTTGTTTTGACTACTTTTTATATTTCCATGAAAGTGATGTAAAAACTTTTCTAAAATAGTTTATTAGCAATTGGCTTAATGGCACCAGTTAAACCTCGAATGTCTCCATGGGAAACACTAAGAAGTGTCATTTAAGTTATAAGACTAAATTTATTTGAATTATATTCAAACAAGTCAGCTTAAAAAAAAATGCTGAGATAAAAAGTAAAAAACAGTTTGCTTTATAGCTTATACCAAACAAACACACAATTACTGATAAAATTATCCACAACTGTTATGTGGAAGGCATCAGCAAACTAGGTTTTAAGAGGTTTTCATTTATTGATGGAAAATGTTGGTTGGCTTCCACATATATATATCTTCTTGCTTTCATGGACAATTCTGATTTCGACCAGGGCCTCCAAAGTAGAACGTAGGCATAGATTCACGAGTCGCTCGGAAATTACGAACGCTGAAACACATGGGTTCCTCTGAATTAACATATACCCAATCAGGGTAGTACAACTTGAAGGAAGTATCCAAGACATAAATATTTTGAATAAAACATGCTGATCCCCACAGACCAGATGAAAATTCTCCACTCCCCATGGCTGTTGTAGTGTGGGGTTCGATTCCCTTCGTGTTTTTGCTATAAACATCCCCTCCCCATTGAGCTATTATGGCTCTAGATTTCAAATAATAAAGAATTTCATAGGGCCAATACCCTACCACCTCGTCTCCATAATTTAGATACCATTTTTCGGTGTTTGGATCCTAAAACAAAAAAAAAAGATTTTAGACAAACCTTACAAATTTACGTATCATCATCAACTCAAAGAGAAAAGGAAAATGCTATATATTAAGGAGCGTATTATTGAAAAAAGATATACCATGTGAAACTTGTGTTGAACCACAGCCTAATCGAATGTGAAATTGTGAATTAAGAAAATTCAACTAATAATTTTAATTAACAACAACAAAGTCTTAATTTAATTCCAAAATTTTTGGACCGATTACGGATCCTCAACTGATTAGTTCGAGTTGACCATTTATTACCTGTTTGGGTACAGCTGAAACACACCCAATGTCTGCGTTTTGGCGCATTTCCTTCTTTTTTTTTTTTTTTTGAGAACGTGCACTACTATTTTTTTGCTTTTTCAGTAGGTCCTGTGCACTGTTCATGAGACTTACAAACTTCTTTTTTCAACAAAATTTTATTAAAAATAGGTCTCACGGTATTATTCACTTATTTAAAAATTATTTTGCTACGGTGTTTTCAGTTTTCAGCAAAATAAGCGGTATCCAAATACATCATATATGTGTTTTTTTTTTCTTTTATTCTATTTTATCCAAAGTCATATTCTTCATTAATTATTACTTTCTTAAATATTGATATGTTTGTCTTTTTTTAAAACTATTTTTACGAATGTTAATTTTTATTTGCTTCTTTTTTTTTTTTTTTGCTCCATCAGCTTGAATCAAGCTCTCTTTCTTAAGGAATAATTTTAAGTGATTCTCAAAATTATCCTTTGCTTTATAATATGCAAACCGTAGATTCAAGATCAAAATTATAATCACATTATGATTATTTCATTACCCAAGTTTAGCATGTTTCTCGAATTCCTCAGTTTCCGCAAACATTTCTTGTATGCCTTTTGAATTTCATCATTCCTTTTCTTCATTTTAGTATTACTAATGCAACTATTTTGTGTATTCCCCAAAAATATTATTTCTAATTTTCTTATATACTATGGGCTGTCAAGTATAGAGGCCATGTTGCATACTCTTGTAGCCACATAAATAATAATAATAATAATAATATAATATTAAAAAGAAGTTTCATATCCCAGTCTCTTGATCTCATCTTTCAGTTTTAATTATGGTTTCTTTGTATTTTCTTTACCTTTTTTGCCCTTTTTTTTAAGGAGAACTTGAGAAATCAAATATAAAATCTTTTTTTTATAGGACAAATAAAAATTCTTTGATAAAGGAATAACCACCTGATCAGACCCGACACTAAGAGATGGTACTCACGTATATATTTCTTTCTACTTCTCTCATATGGGTCGTTAATAAGGGAAATTATTGTGTACTCTCAAAGTACCATAAATGCGTACTCCCTCTTTTCACATAAATAGTGAGTCCCACTAATTAAATTCATGGTGGGATTCACCATTCATGTGAGATGAGGGAGTATACATTTATGGTGCTCCAAGAGTACCTAATAATTTTCCCGTTAGGGAAATTATTTTCCCGTTAATAGTGGGTACCTAATAATTTTCCCGTTAATAAACCTAGTCATAATAAATTTCAATTAATAATTACCGAAATTATCAAATTTCATATTTAAACAAAAAAGAAAAAAGAAAATATCATAGAATGTTAAAATTTTGAAAATCTAAGATCACAACATTGCCACAACTTTGACGTGGCAGAATGTGAGTAGTAAAGAAAAATTGGTGGGTCTATGTAAAAGTAATAGACAACTAATCACAATTTACCACATAGAATAATTGTGAAAATGATGTGGTAAAGAAAGTGGTCTTAAAATAAATTTTTGTGTAATTTACTGACTAATGTAGTACATATGTGTGTATATAAATTATGGTTTCTTTTATTTGTTTTATTACCCTTTCTTTTGCAAGAACGTTTAAGGTGTCCGTTAGAAAGTCTTTAGGAAAGAGGTAACCGCCTCATAGTAAGAGAGAGTAAACGCTTATATTGCAAATACATGAAAGATACTTGGAGCAACTATAATTTATAGGAAGCAAGATAGTATTGTATAGTACATGATGTTAGAGAGAGAGAGAGAGAGAGAGAGAGATTTTCCTTACCTTGTTAATGCGGATTGTGATCCCATATTGCTTTCCTTGTTTCTTTGATACAGGTTGCACACTTGCACCTATTGCGACCGTTTGGCTAGTTTGTACAAACCCTGAGCAAATGAGGTTAATGCAACCTGTCTTCTGATACCCATCCAACTAGCCAAAAAAGTAAAAAAAGTAGCAAGCTAATAAATTACAATCTATTACTGTCAATTTAATATATGTTTCTAGAGAGAAACTTAGATTGTCTTTGTATTCTTGTATTTGTTGTTTGACTTGTTTCTATGTTGAAACACTACAACAAAATGTATTTTTAGTGACGAAAATTAGTGAGGAAATATTTTTCGTCACTAAAAATACAGCTTTAGTGACGAAATATGAATTTCGTCACTAATAATGAAAAAAATTATAACATTTAGTGACAAAAAATAAATTTCGTCGCTATTGTGATTTGAAAAATGAGCGCCAGTGGAGGAAAACTTTGGCGCCAGCTTAATTAATCAATAGTGACGAAATATTTCATTACTGTAGGTATTGCTGTGGATAGTTTTAGTGATGAAAATACTTTCGTCGCTATAAGTAAGAATTAGTGACGAAAAATAGTCGTCACTAAAAATAATAATAGTTTTACACTTATATGTTTTTAGTGACGAAATCACATTTCATCACTAAAAATAATAATAGATTTGCACTTATATGTTTTTAGCGACGAAATCACATTTCGTCACTAAAAGTATGCTTTAGTGACGAAATATGAATTTCATCTCTAAATTTTAACAAAGCTTGGGTTCTTTAGTGACAAAATTGACATTCGTCACTAAAAAACATAAAATACCTTTTGCGACGACGAAATGAGCATTAGCGACGGAAATATTGCGTCGCTAAAGACCCCTATATAAATATCCTTTTAGTTCATTTCACTCCTAAATTCAGAACACCAAACACAAACAGCGTCAACTGAAGCAAGTGCCATCAACAAAGCCTTCCGTCGCCAAAGCTTTCCGACACCGAAGCGAACCGTCGCCGAAGCCTGTCCAACTGACGCCGAGAAGCGAACCGACGCCAAAGCCAACCGTTGCCGAAGCCATTCGCGACGCCGTTCAAGTTCCCATTTGCCGAACCCATTCGCGACGCCGTTCGCGATGATCCGAAGATCCAACGAACCCATTCGCGACGCCATTCGCGATCGTCGCCGAAGCCATTCACGACGCCGTTCGCAACGATTCGAAGATCCGACGAACCCATTCGCGACGATCCGACGATCTGACGAACCCATTCGCGATGCCGTTTGCGATCCCTTCACCGAACCCATTCGTGACGATCCGAAGATCCAACGAACCCATTCGCGTCGCCATTCGCGACACCATTCAAGTTCCCATTCGCCGAACCCATTCGCAACTCCGTTCGCGACGATTCGAAGATCCGACGAACCCATTCGCGACGATCCGACGATCTGACGAACCCATTCGCGATGCCTTTTGCGATCCATTCACCAAACCCATTCGCGACAATCTGAAGATCCCATTGGCGACGATCTCAACAATTTCGACGATTCCCATTCGCGACGATTATGACTCCCATTCACGACGCCGATTCCCATTCGCGACGATCCTCAACGATTCGGACCATTCGCCATCGCCTCCCTTCGCCGTGGCCTTTGTTCGGAACCGGTAAGTTTTTTTTTTTTTTTTTTGGTTATTAATTTTGTTCATTACTTCTCTTTTAACTAGTTTTTTTTTTTTTTTTTTAATTTGTTTTGCTGAAGCGTTTGGTTGGTGAGAAAATGTTGCAAAATGAAGGAAATCATTATTAAAGACAAACTTTATTACTCTAAAAAAAAATCAAAATCACTGCAATTCTGTCCAAATTAGCTTGAATTTGATTTTTTTTTTTTTTTAATACGATCATGTATGTCTATATCGATTGGAGCTTAATTTCTTTACTCTGTATTTACACAAAGAATCACATATTATAATTGTTATTAGTTAATGAATTTTTGCTAATCTTCTTTTTCGGTACCTCTTTTCCCAGTGGCTCATCTTCCTTATAGTTGAGTAATCCAAAATTTTTAATATATATATATATATATATATATATATATATATTATGTACATATGTATCTCTATTTGTGTATATGCAGTATATGTATGTATATTTTATGAAAATTCTGTGTTCTCTTGATGTGATTGAAATTGGAATTATTGAATCAATTGTCAGGACATGTAGTGTGAGGAGCATCCAGCCCGTTAAGGCCATTGCTACTGAAATACCTCCTACAGTTCCAAGTATGAATGCAAATTATACAAATTGTTTGTATTTTAAATTTCTCTATGATGCATTAGTGATTTTGTGCTTGTTTGGTGCTCACTTTTATGTTTATTTGTTTAGGATTAAGGACTGGTGGGAAGACAAGGATTGGAATCAACGGTATGTTTTCCTATGAGTACTGTTGTTGTGTTTTGTTTTGGTTTGCAGGTTGATAATGTATGTTAAAACTATTTTTGTTTGTTTTTTTGTTTGTAGTTGTAGGGTTATGCATTAATTAAATGAATATTTATTGTTGACTTGAAGATTGGATGTTAATGTGAGGATTTATAGCTGTAGATTATTGTGATTTATAAAGGGGTTTATGGGTTTGCACATTGTTTAAGTGTTGAGATATTTCACAGTTTTAATAAATTCTGTGGTTTTTTTCATTGTTCGCTTATGGATCTATTATTAAGTAGTTTAAAGAGTTCAGTACATGAGAACAGATGTCCCATCTATCTTGGTTATGGAATATAAACTTTGTTTGTTATGCGCAATGTGATAAGATGTAGGTTGAAGTGCTGCCCTCATCACTTTTCTGATTGGTGTAAGCAGTACCTGTATTACATGTGTAAGCTATGAGTTTGTGTAGTAATTTATGAGAGGATCATTTTTAAGACTGAAGTACTTATAAATTTAACTTTTCTTTTGCAGGCTAAATACACATTGTTTGCAATAACTTTGGATTTTTTCTGAAAGTTGTAAGCTTAGCTTGAGCAAAGTAAGTAAATTTTAGTTGAAAACCTTATAAAACTCTATACTTGTGATGTTGGGAATTGGATTTGTGGTGGTATGTTATGTTGGAGCAAGCGGGTGGCTTGCATGGTGTTATAAGGTGGTTTAAATATATATTGGGAGTGTTTTTAGTTTCTTGCAAATGTGAATGGAACTTGTTAATTAGATGTGATGAATATTACTTTATTCGATTTCAATACTTGTAAACACTCTATACTTGTGATGTTTGTGATTGGTTTTGTGGTGGGTTGTTGTGTTGGAGTGAGCGGGTGGCTTGCATGGTGTTATAAGGTGGGTTAAACTAATATTGGGAGTGTTTTTCATTTCTTGCAAATGTTAATGAGTATTGTTAATTAGATGTGATGAATAGTATTTTATTTGATTTAAATACTTGTAAAACTCTATACTTGTGATGTTTGAAATTGGTTTTGTGGTGGGAATGTATATTTGTGTGTGCAATGTATATTTGTTTAAGGATTAATATAGACTTATGTGCAATGTATATTTGTTTAAGGATTAATATAGACTTATGCATTCATGTATGAGATAGAACTTTATCTAAGTATCTTATAGACTTAGATGTTAGAATATAGTATACATGAGTTGTCCTTATTTTACTAAAGTAGCATTCATCTTGTAATTGTAGTCAAATATGGATAATTTATTGGTGTAGTCCAAAAGATGCACCAAGATGCACGAACTAAGCAAGATGAGGTCTAAAAGAATATTCTTAACTTTTTGAGGAGCAATGGTTATGATAATGCTCTTACTTATGGGGATGGTTTAACTTCAAGTTAAAACACTTTTTGGTTAGTACTTTATTTGCTTTCTACAACTTATACATTAGGAGTTGTGATTTTAATTAATTGGTGTGGTTACTCTTAATGCATTGTTAGAAATGTTTCTTATAACATAATTAATGTTTTTACTTTACGATTTTAACGAAGTATTGTTTTTATATTTGTGTAGATTTTTTATTGGTGGCTTTTAGGGGACTTACTTTTGGCATTACTTGAAGACATATGAGGATATCTTCCGCTACTTCTAAAATAGGGTTTAGATAGAGTTATTGTATGTATTGCAAACAATTATTGTATGGAAGGAGTTTGAATTGGATCCTTGTTTTACTTTTTACTTGTGGAATGTATGGATCTTTTTTTATAAATGTGTTGTTGAAATAAATGTGTTATTCAAATGTGAGGTTTTAATAATGTAATAACAGGTTACAGGTTAATATCAAAGCCATGAAAAAAATAAAAACAAAAAATTGTTTTAGTGACGAAAATTTCGTCACTAAATATAGCAAAATTTTGTAAGAAATGGTTTTAGTGATGAAAATTTTCGTCACTATATGTGCCTGGATTTTCTTAAAAATAGTTTTAGTGACGAATTTTTTCGTCACTATATATACCCAAACATAGTTTTAGTGACGAAATATTTTCGTCACTGAATGGTGTTTTTAGTGAGAAAAACATTTAGTGACGAAACGTTTTCGTTACTAAAAGTTTAAAAAAAAAAAATCAAATCGGACTTTTAGTGACGAAATTTTTCGTTACTAGGACTTTTAGTGACGGGGCTACAATGACGAAATGAGTTTCGTCACTAAAAGTCCAATTTCGTCACCAAAGGTCCTTAGTAACGAAAAACTGGACTTTTAGTGACGAATTTTTTCGTCATTGAAAATACATTTTGTTGTAGTGAAAACTGACACATAAAGCATCAAAAACATAATTGAGAATGACATTTTCCCCCTTTGGGATAAAGATGTAATTACAGTCCATCGTATAAAGAATCGAGGTAGTGTATCACTCAATAACTTTGGGTTGACCTAGAAAAAGAGAAAACAATATTACTGAATCTTGTAAAAAAAAAGGACTAATATCATGTGCTTTAATATGTACTAAAAATAGGGTTAATGTTTCGTTTAATGAACCAACCATCCAGCCTGCTTCTATACTTTCAAAATCATTTCCAGGGCTACTTCTAAGCCAAACTTGAGCAGTAGTGTATTCATCAGAGGATTCAACTGTTGGACTCCAGATATTTATATCTGCTCTAATACCAATGTAACTATGTCCAAATGTAAGAAGATATGCAGTCTGGTTCACATGCATCACCAAACAAGTTAGCATAATTTAAAAGGAAAACAAATTTCAACATAAAAATCTTATAAACTATTAAAAAATATTTTGATAGATTGGAACAAACTTGCATGTTGGATGCTCTCTCTCTCTTTTGGGGGAATGCAAATCCTTTGTACAATTTTTTGCGTACCGCTTTATGTTCTGCCAATCACTACTTACCATATGTATGATTGTTTTTCATTTTAAACTTCAATTATTTTATAAGGAAAGTAAAATCAAAACATGAAAAGTAGTAATTGGTGAAATATAGAGTGGTACACAAAAGGTGATACAAATGATTTATATTCCTTTTGGGGGGGGGGGGGGGGGGGGGGGTGTTGGCTGCATAACAATACACATGGAAACAAAATCTTTTTGGGCAAATTCTGGAAGGCATTTGCAAAATAAGTTACTTTCCCTCACGAGAGCATCTTCCATGGAAACCTCTATAAAATTTAAAATCATCCACTAATCACTAAATATGTTGATGCATGGATGTTTATATATATGATCAAAATCAAGTCACATCTAGTGTAAATCTTTGTTAATATTACAACACTTATAAATAACATTTTATGTATATAAAAATTTCATCTATATATAAAATGTTTAAATTTATTTTTTGTATTTTGAAATTATACACGAAATATAATGAATAAGGTAATAAATACTCCAATATTTATCAGGACAAAATTGCAAAATGCCCCTTTTGGGCAAACTAAGCAGCGTTTTGGCCGCTTTCTCAAATTAATTAGGGAAATGCCCCTCTTTTGAAACTCGATTTTCTCAAAATCGAGTTATAAAAAAAAAATTTTGGAGCCCTATAGCGGCGTTTTTAAGGACCTATAGTGACGTTTTCAGGACCTATAGTGACGTTTTGTAACTCGATTTATAAGAAATTGAGTTATAGGCAATTTTTTTAATTTTTTTTACCTATAACTCGATTTCTTATAAATCGAGTTACAAAACGTTACTATAGGTCCTGAAAACGTTACTATAGGCTCCTTAAAAACGCCGCTATAGGGCCTAAATCGATTTTCAGAAACTCAATTTTCAAAAGAGGGGCATTTCCCTAATTAATTTGAGAAAGAGGGCAAAACGCTGCTTAGTTTGCCCAAAAGGAGCATTTTGCAATTTTGTCCTATTTATCAACATGTAAAAAAAACATGTAACTCAATTATGAATGAGCTCGTGTCCATCAACGAGTTCAAAACTATATGAAGTCTATGGCCAAAAAAAAAAAACAAAAAACCAAACAAATATATATCTACTAATAGGCTCTTACCGAGTGGTTGGGTAGAGAATGGACATTATTGACCGTGGGATTACTTTTGTCATTTGTTGTGTTCACAAGAGAAGAAGTCTGTGGGCCTTCCCTTCCAAAGTGCTCGAGGGAAGCAGCTCTCAATAATTCTTGCCTCCTAATTCTGCGAATGGGAATGGTTCCCTTTGGACAACTTCCACTTTTGTGCCAAGTTTGAGAAAGCACCGACAGAGATGACTCGTTTTTAGTACTTGTGGAATTGTCAAGTGGAAAGTTAATACTCGGTCTCATCTACAAATTACATGATGCATGAGTTATTCTAGTACCACACATTTTGCCATAACTTACTGATTGTGAGTTATAGTCAATCAAACAAGAGTTGTGGGAAAATTTAGGATACAAAACTTATTTCCCTAGATTTTCTCTTCTAGAATTAGACCCAATTATATAAATAAAATAAAAGGATAAATAATGTTAAATCACTCAATATTTTTTAATTGAATACAAATTTTAACAAATCTCGAATGGTAGATAGCAATTGGTTCACATGAATATTGATATGCATATTAAGTACATATAGAACATATAATCCAACGGTAGAATTTTTAAAATATGAATTCAATAACAAGTTTTGGGTGGTATAATATTACTTAGAGTTACACCAAATGTAACTTGAACTCAACCCAAAATAAAATTTGGTCTAATTTAAGAAGTGCATTGAAGGAATTTGAAGATGTCAGTTCCTATCATTTCTTCTCTACAAAATTCATAAATTACAAATGTTAGTCCCTTTTGTAGTTGTACTTTGGTTATGTAATATATTATAAATCCGGTTTAAAACACTATTATTATTTTTCGTGTGTGTTCTAATAAGTATTATTGTTACTCCAAAAAAAAAAAAATCATAAATTACCATTTTTTTCCATCACACACACACACATAAGTATCTTTTGAATAAATAATCTTATATATAGATAGAATAAGGTTATGCAAGAAATTTACCTGAATTCTATGGTTCTTTAATGCAGGATGATCAAACGCAGGTTGCTTATAGATGTGAACGCAATCAATAATATCTCCATCTTCACTCTATAAGAATCACAATTTCTTAGCAATACTTTCTTCTTCTTCTTTTTTTTTGAGAAACAAACTAACCACTAAACACACCCACACACACACACTTAATTACACTCTCTCACCAAGCTCAAACTCATTACTTAACCCAAAGTACCACTATAAAGGGCCTAACTTTTGTCCCACATCGCTTGAGTGTAACTTTCTCATTCTTAGCAATACTTGGTTAATAGCATCAAGATCCTATCCATTTAAAATGAATATATATATATATATATATATTTGTTTTTGTTTGGATTAAATATTGCAAATTTAAATGTGTATCTTGTGCTATATCATTTAAGATTTTAAATAATGCGATAATTTATACACTATCAGACCTAAGAAATATGATCTTAATAATACTAAAATCTCTCCATAAGTAAGACTAACATTGATATAATCGCTTATATAAGATTTTATTCAACAAGGAACTTTCAATTTGCAACTACGTAGAATAGAAGCATGGATATAGACATTAACACGACACAACATGGGTGATGGGACAAAAGAATTCTTGAAAAGTTAGAATATGACATGGTGGGAATAGAACAATTAATTAATTTATATACATCATTAGATAAATTTTATATGTTTATTTAGGCATAATTATCAAATTCTACATTTAGGAAAAAAAGAAGAAGGATAGAACAGTACTCAAAGCTCTTACAAAATCGTGAATCACATTAATTATACTCATATGATTTGAAAAAAATAATAATAATAAAAAGGAGTTACTATTGAATGCATGTACTTTATTTTATTTTATTAAGTCATCTGAGAATTTTGGATTGTCTTTGCCTCTTAGTATAAGAGGATAATGGAAATTGAAGTAGAAAATATACTTTAATACTTTTGATTGCTGGCTTGTTGAGGAGTTTCAATTTCATGTCGACTTAAAGTGTTTTCAGCTTTAGCTTTCGCATTTACGCTACTCAAAACAAGCAAAGCTATCACAAACAAAAATATTAGTGTCATTCTTTTCCCCATACTCTCTTTCTTAGTCTCAAAAAAAAAAAAAAAAAATTTGAACTTAAAGAAAGTAGTAAGAGTAAGAAACCATGAGAGATATAATAAGCCAGTTTGGCCTAGAGATTAGAGAATGAAAACATTAATTCTTAATAAAAAGTTGCACAATTTGGAAGATGTAAATGCATACTGAGATGGGAAAGTTATTTAATGCTTCAAGATTAAGACAGACTTCTTTGACATAAATGATAATTATGATATGTCAAAGACAGGACAAAATTGGGAAATGCCCTGTTTGAGCAAAAAAAGCAGCATTATGCCATCTTTTCCAAACTAAATAGGGAAATGCCCCTCTTTTGAAAATCGAGTTTCTCAAAATCGATTTAGGCCTTATAGCGGCGTTTTTTAGGAGCCTATAGTGACGTTTTTAGGACCTATAGTGGCGTTTTTAACTCGATTTATATGAAATCGAGTTATAGGTAAAAAAAATTAAAAAAATTGCCTATAACTCGATTTTATGGAAGTCGAGTTACAAAACGTCATTATAGGTCCTGAAAATGTCACTATAGGTCCTTAAAAACGCCGCTATAGGGCTCCATAATTTTTTTTTTTTTTATAACTCGATTTTGAGAAAATCGAGTTACAAAAAAGGAGCATTTCCCTATTTAGTTTGAAAAAAAGGGCATAATGCTGCTTTTTTTGCTCAAACGGGGCATTTCCCAATTTTGTCCGTCAAAGACAATATTATGTTACTTTAATTTCCTTATAAACACAATCATAATAAATACCTATTAATAACTATTATAATTATCAAATTTCACATTTAGAAAAAAATTAAAAAGGAGAAAAAACAATATTATGTTACTTTTTCTATGAACACTATCATAATAAATATCTATTACTAATTATCATATTCCACATTTAAAATATATATAAAAAGGACAAATTTTTGCTTTTGTCCGCTCTTCCTAACAACTTGTCTGGCCTCAAGAATGGGATAGAAAAATTTCAGTATGAAGATAGATGGGCTAGACACCTTGCAAGATCTTAGATCGTCCTGTTTTTGGACAAAAGAAGACCTGATAATGTCCTGGTAATGGAAATTTATCAGGTCTTTTTTGCTGTCGATGATTTAGCCATGGAGGTGGAACCTTATGGTAGTGGAGGTGGAAGAGCGATGGAGGAGAAAGAGAGAGTAGAGAGAAACATATAATTATTTTTGGGTTTAAAGATTAGTATGGAATGTCATAAATAAGGAATAATAAATGAGATACTAATTAGAATATCAGCATTAATGAGGGTCTTTTTTTAGCGTTAGATTTAAGGGGTAATAAATGAGATACTAATCAGAGTTACACATTTTCTGTACCTTTGGCGTAATGGTCACTTTACAAGTACGAAATTCTTGTGAGGCAGGGGCAAAAGTCGGGGTTCAAGTCTCTAGGAGAGAGTCTCACACACATATATATTTAGATTAAACTAGCTAAAGTAGAATTTCTATCTTGTAAAAAAAAAAAAAAAAAAAAAGCCATACATTGCCTTGCTCTCATGGACAATAAAAGGAGAATAAGGAGGTTTTATTGCTAGAAAATGTTGGCACCAAGTCACCAACATGTATCCTCTTGCTCCCATGGACAATAAGGAGGTTTTATTGCTAGAAAATGTTGGCATCAATAAATATTTATCTTCTTGCTCTCTCATGGACAATAAAGACCTCGACCAGGCCCTCCAAAGTAGAACATAGGCTCATATGCAAGACTCTTTTGGTATTTAAGAGAGCTGTAGCAATCGGGTTCCTCGGCCATACTATGTACCCATTCAGGGTACTTCACCTGAAGTGAATAATCCAAGATTCTAACATTTTCAATGAAACATGCTTCTCCCAACAAACCAGATGCATATTCTCCACTCCCCATGGCTGTTGTTGTGTGGGGTTTAACTCCCTTCATGTTTTTGCTATAAACATCTCCTCCCCATTGAACTATTATCGCATTCTGTTTCAAATAATTCAGGATTTCAGGCGGCCAATACCCCACCACCTCGTCTCCATATTGTAGCCACCATCTTCTGGTATTTGGATCCTAAAACAAATTAAACATTGGGTTTTATACAAACCATCACATATCATCATCATCTAATCAAAGAGGAAAAGGAAAATAGTGTATAAATGCATAAGAATTGTACCCAGAAGTCAAACTCTATTTCCCATATTTAATTGATCATATCTATGTTATGTGAATGAAGAACATCCAACCAATAATTTTAATTAACAAAAAAAAAAAAAAAAAAAAAAAATTAGCTCCAAATTTTTTAGGGTCAATTACAAATTCTCAATTAACATGTCATATATTCTCTGTTATTTTCTTAATTAAAATGTAATTTTCTTTATTACTTCTATTAATATCATTTTTGGTATTGTTTTCTTCAATTTGGTATTCCTCTTGCTTAATGAATAATTTCAATCATTCCTTGAAATTATTCTTTGCTTTATAATATGCAAACCATAGATTCAAGATAAAAAAGTTAAAATGGCTTTATAGTTATTCCATTACTTGATATACCCATTTCAAATAAAAGAGTAGTCCCTGATACACCCAATCATAATCCCATTAAAAACTCACTCACCCAAATTTTAATTAAAAAAAAAAAAAATGAAATCTGCAATCGTCAAGCTGCTGGAGTTGTTGCCTTCATCTGGGACAAGCCAAAAATACGTTTCTATACAATTCACATGACAATATCTGTAACTAATGTAGATGACAAGCAATATTATAGTTAATTTTTTTATTTTTTTTTTAGCCCAACACGATGAACCAAGAAACACAACATCCCAAACAGATTTGAATGAAGCAAGTGGGGTCCCTACCAAAACCCACCAAGGTCTACAAATGGGTGAAGCAGCAACATTTGGCAAATCTAGGTCTTTGCTAGATTTTATGAGTCTTTTCATAGAGGAGAGAGAGGGAAATTCGAGGGGAGAGTTTGAGAGGAAAATATTTTTCTAAACCCCGTTGCCCACACCCATGGTGGATCCAGCAGCTTTTCCAAAGTCCTTTAGCGGAGGAGGGAGATCTGGTGAGGTAATGTGGCAAAGGATGGAGGCCTGACGAGGTAATGGGACGGTAAACGGAGCTCCGGCGAGGTTTGTGGTGGGAAGCGGAGGAGTTGAGGAGAGATGAAATTTTAGGGACTCTTTTTCACATCTAGTTTTAAAAACTTGAAATAGGGTTTTTAATTTTTTTGAGATGTTAGAGTCACATATTGGGCCTTGGGCTTGGTCCGAGGACATAGGCTGGTTTGAGAAGGGACAAAGAATTATGGGAAACTTCAATTTTAAAGTTTCACAAGTAAGGAACAAATTGAAGGTGGTCCAAGGAGGAACTCTTCCTCGGATATGACGAACACGGCCCAAATGGGCTATATAATGTGAGAGACCCTCTATGAGAGGGGGATTGGAAAAATAGAGAAAGAACACTGTAGCAACTAGAGCCTCACTTGTAATCAGTTCCATTAATCTATACAAAGATTTGCCTCCTCGGACAATACATTCACTCAATCTTACATGTTTTGCTCTTGCATGATTGTCTTTCAAACCCATCCTAGCCGTGGTTAGATTCTTTAGGACCTAGTTCTTTGACCCACTCTCTACAAATTTATTGTACTGAGTTCATTAATCCACAATCACATACATATTGGGCTGGAGCTGTAAACCGTGCCCCTACAACACTTATATTAAATATTAAAAAATTAGAAGTGTATTTTGTGTTATGTCATTTAAAATTTTAAATGACATGAGAATTTGTACACTATCAAATCCAGGAAATTAAATATAATCTTAATAATACCTAAATTCTCTCGATAAGTAACATTAACATCAATGCAATGCCATGCATAAGACTTTAATAAAAAAGACGACTTTCCGTCTGCATTTTGTCACTTCAATGCCATATTTAACCTTTATACCACATCATGGTTTATGATCATTATACAAACTATAAGCTCAATACAATATAATTTTTATAAAAAATTTGGCCTATTGACAATTTTCCCCTAGATGTATGACCTATTGAAATTCATAATCGCTGCCACATTCTACCATAAGGTATGAGTTGCTTCAAGGTACAACATCTAATCTATAATAGGTATGTAGAGCAGAAGCATGGACATAAATACTAACATGACATGACATGAGACAAAGTAATTCTTGAAAAACTAGAATATGAGACGGTGAGGGATATCACAATTACTTAATATACGTCATTAGGTAGATTTTGGTCCTTTATAGGCATTTTTTTATCTCCTAATCACACTCTTGGTGCAATGGTCACCCTACAAGTATAAGTGTTTGTGGAATGTGGGGGGTAAGGGTTAGGGTTTAAGTCTCCAGGAAGGAACTTCACACACATATATACTTAGATTAGGCTAGATTAGAATTCTATCTTGTATAAATAAATAAATATATATATATATATATATATATATATTATTTTACTCCTAATACAAAAAGAACATGTGCTTTTGATCACAGACACTGAAAATATTGGAGCATATATGGCTTTTAAATTTTTTTTTTTTCATTTTTTGATAAATATAACATAATTTCAACTTATTGCAACTATTTCATAATGATTGTTCTTAATCATTGAGCTAAGATATTAATTGGTTTTTGGTATAGGCAGACTTTAAATCTCAAATCTCTTATTTGATGAAAAGAGACTTTACCGACTAAGTTTATTGGAACTTACGGTGTCTTTTCTTCTTAGTATAGGAGGATAGCAGAAAGTTTGGTAGAAAAAAAAAAAACCTTAATACTCTTGATTGCTAGCTTGTTGAGAAGCTTCAATTTTCTATCGACTTCCGATAAAGTTTTTCTAGCTTTAGCTTTTACATTTACACTACTCAAAACAAGCAAAAATATCACAAACAAAAGTATTGGAGTAATTCTTTTCCCCACACTCTTTCTGTCTCTCTCTCAAACAAACAAATTGTACACAAGTAGAGTAGCAAGAAACTGTAAGAAATTTATAGGTAAGTTTGGCCTAGAGAAGGAAAGCACCAATTCTTAATTATAAAGCGTTGCACAGTTTTTGATGGTATCTCATCGGTCCTATCCTTCAAAAGTTATAAACAAAGCGCGCATCAGTTTGATTCTAAATGACTAGCTTTCAGGACCCAAATTTTTTTTTTTTTTTGAAGCCGGAACCAAATGAATATCATTAATGAATAATACTAGAATCCAAATACAGAGCATCGACTGCTAGTGGAGGATCCTCCTCCAACCATATAATTTCATTATCAGATAATCTAGCAAATCTAGCCAACGCATGAGCAACACCATTGGCACTACGCCTAACACAATTAACTGAGAAGCATCTAAAACCTGCAATCAAGCACCAAATATCTTCATAAATAAACCCAAGCCGAGCTAGATCTGGTTGAGCCTGTGCCACTTTCTTCAACACCCTTGCGTTGTCACCTTCCAAAATCACTTCCATAAACCCAGCATCTATGGCAAATTCAAGAGCTTTACGGCAAGCCAGCACCTCCACCTCTTCACTATCCCTCACAGCCTCACCCTTAGCAGAAATAGCAGCCATCACTTCACCATTCCCATTACGCACCACAGCCCCATACCCCGACTCAGCTCCATTATTAAAACACGCTCCATCAAAGTTCAACTTGAAGAAATCTCCCTGTGGTGGCTACCATGCTTGACTTGCTGAAACCAGAATTGTCTCAGGTACACTCAGATGCTCCTGCGCCTCATGAAACTCACTCAAATAATCCAAAGCCCGCTGGTATAACCGTGATGGATGTTGACAAGCACCCCCATGCAAAATCGAATTCCGCTGAAGCCAGATTTGCCAGCATATCACCCAAAATAAATCCAACTCCTCCTGTGACAACCTTAGCATGAGACTAGCAACCAACTGCCCAAAATCCACTTGTACCGTACCAAATTTTTGGAACTTGATTGCACTACCAGCCCAAACATCCTGTGCTGCCCCACACTCCCAAAGTACATGCAGCACCGATTCATCAGCTTTATGACAGAAACAACACCGGGCATCCTCCAACACCCTCCTTTTCACTAGATTGTCTTTCGTAGGCAATATATTATGGCATGCTCTCCATGAAAAATTTTTGATCTTATTTGGGACCTTAGCGTTCCATATCCGTGACCACAAAGAAATATATGAAGATTGCACCGATGCCTCTCCACTATTATTCTCTGCCAACCTCAGTTGCTTGGCAACATGGTACCCAGACTTCACATTGTACCTACCATTCTTTGTAAAGGACCAAGCCAAGACGTCCTGCACTACCCGCCTACTCAAGGGAACTTGAAGGATAGCAGCAGCATCATACGGGTGGAACAAAGCACGGACTCGATCTCTATCCCACTGGTGGTTCTGCCAATCAATCAAATTTGAAACTCTCCACTCCCAAATTTCCTCCTCAGGTTGGAAAAGAACTCCCATTGTTGGCTGATTAGGTAACCAACAATCCTTCAAAACATGGATAGAAGCACCATTCCCCACTCTCCAACAACACCCTTTCCTCAATTCCGGTTGAGCAGCTAATAAACTCTTCCAAACATAGGAGTTGTTTTGACAATCCTTCGCCTTAAGGAAATCACACTGTGGAAAGTACTTTGCCTTCAAACATCTATACAAAAGAGAGTTTTTGTTCTGCAACAATCGCCATCCTTGTTTAGCTAGCATAGCTAAATTGAAAGCTCGAATATCTCTGAATCCCATCCCTCCCTCCTTTTTCGATTGCGTCAGAAAACTCCAACTCTTCCAGTGAATTTTCCTTTCCTCACCAGTTTGGCCCCACCAAAATCTAGCACACATAGCATCCAATTCATCACATAATTTACCCGACAATTGAAAAACCCCCATCATATAAGTGGGAATAAATTGAGCCAAAATCTAGCACACATAGGACCCAATTTATATATATATATATATATATATATATATAGTATATGATTTTCTAAGTGACGACTATAGGATCTCATAGACTTATTCAAACTCATACGGTGTGTACGTTTGGTATCCCATAGATTTTGGTAACTTATTTGCTAAAGGTGAAACAAATAGATAAAAGTTATCTGTGAAAAATACCAGAAGATGTTATTTGCCCTGTAGCTTATAAGAACACTAGCAGTAGTGAAGTTAAAAAGTTATTTTTAGCACCCCTATACAATAGTGATGGTATAGGCAAATTTTTTTACCTACATTGCTACCGTGTACAGCTATATATTGCTGTGCACGGCAGCTGAAAGCTAAAAAAAAAAAAAAAAATTATTCTCCCTCCCTTTAAATTATTATTTATTTGTTCTTTTTTTTCTATTTCTTTTTATCTCAGTCACCTCTCTCTCTCTCAACTCTCAACTCTCTCTCAACTGCAACTCCTTAGCTCTCTCACTCTCTTCTTCTTCTTCTTCTTCTCCGATCTGGAAAAAAAAAAAAAAAAACCTCACCGCATTCAAATCCTTCTCTCTCAACTCTCTCAGATATCTCACTCTCTGAACCTTCGTTGCGATCTTCATACACTCGCGTATCTTCAAACAAGTTTTTTTTTTTTTAGAATGCTGAGATGAAAAGCAAAAACCAGTCTGCTTAATGCCAAACAGACACACAATTACGGATATAATTATCCGGACCTTTTATGTAGAAGAAGGCATCAGCTAAGTTTTAGAGGTGTTATTGCTAGTAGAAAATGTTGACATAAACATATCTTCTTGCTCTCATGGACAATTAGGACCTCGACCAGGACCTCCAAAGTAGAAATAAGGCTCAAGTGCAGGATTCTTTTGGTAATTAAGCGCGCTGTAGCAATCGGGTTCCTCGGAATCAGTATGTACCCATTCAGGGTACTTCAACTGGAGAGAGTCATCCACGATTCTAACGTTTTGAATGTAACATGCTACTCCGAACAAACCAGATGCAAAATCTCCACTCCCCATGGCTGTTGTAGTGTGGGGTTTGACTCCCTTAACGTTTTTGCTATAAACATCCCCTCCCCATTGAACATATAGGGCTTTCTGTTGCAAATAACTGAAGATTTCAAGGGGCCAATACCCTATCACATCATCTTTAAATGATAGCCACCATCTTCTCTGATTTGGATCCTGGATCCTAAAACAAAACATTGGATTTTATACAAACCATTACATATCATCATCTACTCAAAGAGAAAAGGGAAAAATGGTATATTTATGCATAAGAATTGTACACACAAGTCGAGTACAAACTCTATCCCCTAGTTTCTCAAAAACAAAAAACTCTATCCCCTACATTTATGTGATCAAATCTTTTTTTATTTTTTTATTTTATAATTCAACAATTAGCGTGGGAGGATTTTAGCCTCTCAATTGGAAATATCAGAAAATGCTACTTGAACTATAAAGCTTTTAGCTTTATTTTATAAAGAGTTCTATATTCTAACTTTTTTTATTTTCTTTTTTTAATATATATATATATACACACACATATATAATTGAATTTAAATTTTATTCATATCTAAACCGTCTATTATAATCTTGACGCCATATTTTCTTTAGATAGTACAAAAGTATATAGTTTCATATGCGGATACAATTATAATAAATTCATGTTAATAACTCTTATAGTTATCAAATTTTATATTTAAACATAATATAAAAGATAGAAAAAAAAATCATATTATGTCAAGAGAGAGTAACCATTTATTGCAAGGAGATGAAAGATACTAGGAGCAACCATAACTTCTAGGACACAATATACTGAATATAGTACATGATGTTGGTAAGTTTAGAGAGAGAGAGAGAGAGAAGGGGGGTGGGGGGGGGGGGGGGGGGGTGTGGCGCGGGATTCGTTCATATTTTTTACCTGGAGAATTCGGACGTCAACCTCAAATTGTTTTTCTCCTTTTTGTGATGTAGGTTGAAGATCAGAACCTAATCCATAATATTGGCTAGTTTGTACAAACCCAGAGCAAATGTGGTTAATGCATCCTGTCTTCTGATACCCAGCCAGCTAAGCAAAAAAAGTACAAAAAGAATAAACAAATAAATTAAAATATTTTCTTAGGTAATTAATATTTGTTTCCAGAGTAAAACTAAGACTGTTAGTGTTGCATAATTGTGTATATCTAAAATTCAAATTTTTATTTTTGGAAAAAGTTGATAGTTAAAACGGGGGAGGGAGATTCGAATGTGGAATGTCTTCATTGAAAACACCACAAGGTACTAATTGAATTACATGACTCTTTAAGAAAACTCACACGAAGTATCAAAATATAATTGAGATTGCAATTTCCCCTCTTTGGTTTAGCAAGAATGTACTTACAGTCCATCGTATAAATATTCGAGGTCGAGTATCAGTGAATAACTTAGGGTTGACCTAGAAAAATAGAAAACAGTATTACCAAATTTTGAGGGGGGAAAATGTAACTAGTACCATGTGTATTAAATATGTACTGGAAAATGAGGTTAATTTTTTGTTTAATGAACCAACCATCCAGCCTGCTTCAATACTTTCAAAAGTATCGCCAGGGCCATTTTTAAGCCAAATTTGAGCAGTAGTGTATTCATCAGGAGATTGAACTCTTGGACTCCAGGCATTTATAATTCCTCTAGCACCAATATAACTATCTCCAGTTGTAAGAAGATATGCAGTCTGGTTCACAAGCATCACCAAAAAAAAAAATCAATATAATTTAAAAATAGGAAAAATATCAACATGAACATTTTTATTAACTAGTTGCAAGATTTCAATTATTTAAAATTGAAAATTTTTTTGTTTAAAAATCACGAAATCTTTTGGAACAAACTTGCATGTTCGATGCTTTCTTCTTCCTTTTTTTGGTGGCAGCATTAGAATAGAGACATGGTGACAATATCTTTTTTGGTGATCAGGAAGACATTTTTACAAAATAATACGAATAATATTACAGCCAGAAACTATTTTACAACATTTTTACAAACTGTTGATATGGTCAACATCTTACTGGTTTTCATTTAAGCACACCATTAACATTATTTTTTCATTTACCAATAATCACTCACTATATCAACAGTTTATAAATTTTTTTATAAAAAAATTTGTATCTCTAGCATTACTCAAATAATGCATACTTTGCTCGAGATAATATCTCCCAAAGAAAACTGTTATAAAAAAACAAAATCTTCCACTGATCACTAAATATGTTTGCATCCATCTTTATACACAAACAAACATTAATAGTCAAAATCAAGTTACACCTAGTCTAAATCTTTGTTAATATTACAACACTCAATAACTTTTTATATGTGTATCTATTTCATCTATAAAATATTTAAAAAATATTTTTTTTACTTTAAAGTTATAATTTTATGATAATAAATAAAATCTAATCAACATGCAAAAAAAAAAAAAAATTGTAATCAAATTGTTCTGAGCTCGTGTCCTTTAGCACAAGTGCAGAACTATATGATGTCTATGGAAAAAAAAAAAAAAAAATATATATATATATATATATATATATAGGTTGGGTTTGGATACCACTTTTTCTCACTCATTGTAGAGTTGCGTTTTATGTTTTCTTTTTTCTTTTTTTCTTTTTTTTTGGCCGGCTTTTTTGACTTTGGGGGACAAAATTCACTGTGTATATACTGTGCGTACACTGTTTACACACTGTTCACGTAATATTTAATATTAAAAGTGGGTCCCATAATACTATTCACACATTTAAAAATTATTTTGCTACAGTGTTTTCAGCAACAATCAGTTTTTATCAACTTTCAGCAACAATAAGTGCTATCCAAACGGACTCATATATATATATATCAATAGGCTCTTATATTATACCGAGTGGTCACGTGGAGGAAAGACTTCGAGTTTAGTGCCGTTATTTTGGTATACAAAGTGACTTCTTTTGTTATTCGTTGTGTTTGTCCGCGGGCCTTCCCTTCCAAAGTGCTCGAGGGAAGCAGCCCTCAGTAATTCTTGCCTCCTAATTCTGCGAATGGGAATGGTTCCCTTTGGACAGCTTCCACTTTTGTGCCAAATTTGAGACAGAACTGGTAGAGATGACTCGTTTTTAGCAGTTGTAGTTGTAGTAGTGTCAGATGGAAAACTAATGCTTGGTCTCATCTGCAAATAACAGGAAGTATTAGGCCCTGTTTGGTTTATTTTTTTTGTTCACTCATTACTCATCACTCAATTTTTATCACTCATCACTCATCACTGATAACTCATCACTCTTCACTCAAAAATACTCAAATTTCTATATCTCAATTTGTAGGCTGTTTGGCTGAAATATTTTAGTGAATTTTTCAATTTCATTACTCACCTTTATGTCATTCACTGGTCCCACAAAAATCACTTCCCAACACAGGTGCACAGAACGGTCACAAACCCGTCCCGCGTTGGCTCAGTCTTTCCTCTCTTCACGGCCTTTCCACAACAAAAGCAGTCTCTCCCCAACTTCAAAACGCTCTGAGCACACACAGCAACGTCTCCTGAGATTTTCCAAGCCTCACTCCGCCTCTCATTTTCTGCCCCTCACTTCTCCACCTCCACTGCGTTAGATCCGTCCCTCATATCGAACTCCAGAAACCCACACGAAGGAATCCCAACTCTGAACACAACCTAGGTATTGTGGGTTGCTAACGTTAAGACTACTTCAAATGGTTTATGTCCTTTTTTTTTGAAATTTTAAGGAATTCAGATATCCATTATTCTGGAAGCAGTTTGTTCAAGATTAATTGATACTTTCTGGTAAAAAATGAGAAGCATAAATTGTACTTATAGTTGATAGGGTCTTCATTTTATTTTGAAAGCATGAGGTTAATCTTGAACCCAACAGATGGAGGGGCTGAATATTCTCACCGGAAAAAAAATGCAGGTTCACGGAGCTGTGCGAAGGTGATGATCGGTGCGCTTCAGTCTTCAGTTGTTGCTGTGCTGACCGGTGCACTTCAGTCTTCAGTTGTTGCTGTGCTGTGGGCTTGGGAGAAGGAAAATGGAAGTGATGATAAGTAAATGAAGTGAAGGGGTGAAGGCTGAAGGCAGTTGGGAAAGTAAACTCAAAGTGCCGTTGGTCTGCTGTGTGATTTGATGCAACACTGCTGTGGGACCCAATGAAAACTTAAAATTACACATAATGCCATTGAGTTAACAAATCTCAAAACTCAAAAAAATTGAAAACAAGGCTGGAGAGTTTTCTGATTTGTTAACTCATATCCCAAAATTTTGGGTTTTGTTAACTGAGTTACATCTGAAAAAATAAGCCAAACAAACATATACATGTGGGGCCCACCGGTTTTTGAGTTATGAGTTAACAAAACTCAGTTTTTGTGAGATATGGGATATGAGTTTGGCAAAATCCAAACAACACCTTATATTATGAGTTCTTCTACGACTACACATTACGTTACAACTTGCTGAAATGATTGATTGTGAGCGGTGAAGCATCACTTTCATATAAGTTTACCATTTTTTTTTTCTCATTACTCACAATCTATCACATCAGAATTGTAGCATAAAAGTTGTGTGCTTATAATTTCTCTTATATTATGCCACGATTTGTTGAAATGATTGATTGTGAGGTGAAGCATCACTTTCATATGAGTCCATTATTTTTTTTTCCCGATTACTCATAATTTATCACATTAGAGTTGTGGTATAAAAGTTGTGTGCTTATAATTTCTCTTATATTATATGGTGAGTAACTGAGTATACATGTCAGCTTAGTTAAGTATTGATGAGTAAAATCAAAGAAAGAAAAGTGAATATTATATATAATTGAGTCCAATTCTAGAAGTGCATTGAAGGAATTAATAATTTTAGATGCCCTAGAGTTTTTCTTATAACTTCACTAATAACTAATTAAGTTCATTTTGTTGCATCGCACACACATATAAGTATATTTTTAAGAGATAATCAAATATATATGTGAAGAGAAAATAAGGTTATGAAAGAAAATGTACCTCAATTTTATGGTTCTTTAATGCAGGATGATCAAAAGCAGGTTGCTTGTAGATGTCAACACAATCGATAATATCTCCATCTTCACTCTATATGAACCAAAAATACTTAGCAACCCCCATTTTAATGAAAGTTAAAAGATAGAAGCTTTATTCATTTTATAATTTAAGTACATCATTTAGCAATAAGGCAACAAAAAAAGTAATGGCAAATCTTCCAAGGCAATGCTTAGCATACATTGTTAGGTAGTTCCTTTTTTTTTGGGGGGGGGGGGGGGGGGACAAAAAAGTGATAGATTGTTAGGTAGTTCTATTATCATGGTTTTTGAGTTAAATTTGTGGCATTCCTTTGTGTTAGAACCCCATTCACCCTCCCTTGTGTGCGAGTGTGTGTATGTTTGGTTCTTAAAAAAAGGGTAGATTTTTGTCATTAATAGGTATATTTTATGCTTATTTTAAGTTACTAAAATAAATAATAGTTTTCCAAATATTTAGAAATATATCTAAATTCTAAATTTAAATATTATTTTCATCCTAACACAATAAGAACACACATAGGAGTTTCCCTTGACGTGTTGAACACAGACACATGGAAAATTTCAAAGTGTCTATGCTCAATTTTTATTTTTTATTTATTTTTTTGTCATTGTTGTTGATAGATACTACACAATTTTAACCTATGGCATCTATTATGTGATATTGCTCTTTATCATCATGCCAAGACACCACTTGATTCTTGGTGTAGACGAGATTCGAATCCCAAAATTCTTATTGGATGATAATTAAAAGAGATTTCATCGATTGAGCTCACTGGAACCCATAGTGTTTCTGCATCTTAGTATAGGAGGATAGTGGAAAGTTTAATAGAAGAAAAATACCTTAATACTCTTGATTGCTGGCTTGTTGAGAAGCTTCAATTTTCTGTTGATTTCTGATGAAAATTTTCTACCTTCAGCTTTTACTCCTACACTGCTCAATACAAGCAAAGCTATCACAAACAAAAGCCTCAGAGTAATTTTTTCCCCATACTCTCTCTTCCTCTGTCTCTCTCAAGCAAACAAACTATACGTAAGGAGAGTAGCAAGAAACCAAAAGAGATTTATGAGTCAGTTTGGCTTAGGGAAGGAAAACATTAAGAGTACGTTTGGTACACTGAATGTGGATTACAACAAAAATGGTAATCTTTATTACCGGGAATAAAACGTATTATAATGGAATAACTAAACCTATTAATTAGTTTGGTTGTGAGTTGTAACATTAGAATAAAACTTATGATCTATTTTAGGAAATATTTCATTCATACAGTTATATTTCTTAGAAAATAATATATTTTAAATTTTAGAGAGATGAGTTATTTTTTTGATGATTTTTTATTTCCATAATTGTTAGGTGGATATGGAAAGTTTATTTATTTGAAAATATATTAATGTTAGAAATTATTACATCTACTAAGGAATAACTATTACAACCCTTTTAGAGATGAATAGTTATTTCTCATTTTAAAGAATAGCTATTCATAAAGAATGACTAATTCCTGTAATAAAAACATAACCAAACTATAGAATAGCTAAATCATAGGAATAACTGTTACATTGCAGTGCCTATTACAGTCTATCAAATATGCCATAATTCTTAATAAAATGTTGCACAATTTTCAATGTTATTAATTCTATCCTTCAAAAGTTACTAACTTTTCATATAGGTTCATTTGCCAAAATTAAGTTACTTAATACTCAATATATTAAATGGTGTTCTCTTAAAAAAAAAAAAAAATTTCTAAAACATGCCAAACATATAATAGGATGGAGGGAATGCGCATATATCCTGTGTCTCAAGGTCTTCGTCCCCGTCCCAGCTCCTCCACTCAACAAATGACACGTGTTTATTTATTATTTTGAGTTAACGTCTCTTTAAGATTTAAGTCCCGTTAACGTCTCTTTACTATATGGCTCTGATTAACCAAGAATCAAAATATTCACGACGGAAACAACTAGCTGGAGCTGAAAGAAAAGGGTGAGAGGTGTGAAAAGGCTTTGCACGTAATCAGATCAGACATTCACACCCAAGGGCTGAAGAAAAAAAAATAAAAAGAAAAGAAAAAAAAGAGCCATGTGATTGTGAGATCTTTTTGATTACTTTTTTTATTTTTGCTTTTAAGTTTTGACTGGAACGTTTGATCTTCTATGACTAACGTTAACACTAGTGGGCGAGTAAGTCTAGTACCTGGATTAATTCTACAACTTTACTATATGCTGGGTCTCGTGAGTGGTAGAATTATAGACTCACATGTACCACTATTTTATTTGCACCACTTACAATACGCCATACAGGTAAGTTGTGATAAAAGTAGTGGAAATTTTTGTGACACTAGACTTATTCGTAGTTGGCTAACTAACGGAAACTAATCCTACTAAGAGACATTAGTGTGTTAAGAGTAGAAAACAATAAGGGTACACTTGGTATGCTATAATAGTTTCTGTAATGGAATAGTTATTTATGTGTAATAGCAATTCAGTCATTTGGTTGCATGGGTTCTAGTTAGCTCAATTGGTAAAGTCTCTAATGGTTGAATAAGAGATTTGGAGTTCAATTCATGTCTACACCAAAAACCGACTAGTGTCTTGGTCTGATGATAAAAGAGTTATCATCGAGAGCGGACGCGATAGGTTGAAACTCTCTAAAAAAAAAAAGTCACTTGGTTGCATATTTATTACATGGATTAGTTATTATATTGAAATAACTATTCTTTAAATTGAAGAATAACTATTCCATTTTAAAATGGATGTAATTGTTATTTCTTGGTGCATATAATAAGTTTTAAAATTAATGTATTTCCAAAAATATAAAGTTTCCTTATACATCATATTTTACAAGCTTTCCATATCCATATGTAACAATTAAACTTATGGATAATAATAATTATTCCATTGCAATGTCTTTTATTCTAGTAATAAATATTACTATTCTTAATATAATCTACATTCAGTGTACCAAACATACTCTAAGTAGACGCGCATGTCATCTATTGAGTGGTGGAGCAGGGACTGGGACAAAGACCTTGAGACAGAGGATGCGCATTCGTTTTGATAATATTTTGAAGGTTGAGTCTTGGGACTCTTCAATGGTAACTTTTCAATAATGAATTTTCAATTGTGTCTTTTCATAGTCTATTTATCTATTAATATTAAGTTATTTACGGCATCTTCTCAAAAAAAAAAAAAAAAAAAAACCAAAATACACAAAGTTTGGAATTCTCCTTAATTGTTACTTGTACAATTCAATATTTGTTGTATCACAAACACAATTGATGAGAAACTTGATAGCAAACTCTTATTTTTTTTAAGATACAATAAAATTTCAATATATAATGTCTGCTTTATAATGAATGTTTCTATTATCAAGCTAAAACATTAATCGTTTTTTTGGTGTAGATGAGATTCAAACCTTAGATCTCTTATTTGATGAAATGAAACTTTATTGGTTTAGCTAATTGGAACATACACAAACTCTCTTCTGAACAAGGACATTTGAGTTGGCAAAAAAAATTATTTTTTATTTTAACTATTAACCACATTAATATTTTCTATTTATCACTTAACTGCAAGGATCAATTTGACACAATATCAAAAAAAATAGGGACTAAAATAATACATTTAAAACATTTGGAACCAAATTAACACACGGCGAAAAGATTGGAAACTAATTTGAAACTTACCCCTTTTTTTCTCAAATGCTAAGATGAAATGCCAAAAATTGCTTAATGCCACACAATTACACAATTGGGGATATAATTATCCACACCTTTTGTGTGGAAGGCATCAGATAAGTTATTGATGTGTTATTGCTAGAAAATGTTGGCATCAACATATATATCTTGTTGCTTTCATGGACAATAACGACTTCGACCAGGACCTCCAAAAAATAACGTAGGCTCAAATGCAAGACTCTTTTGGTAATTAAGAGAGCTGTAGCAATAGGGTTCCTCGGAATCAGTATGTACCCATTCAGGGTACTTCAACTGGAGAGAATAATCCAAGATTCTAAGCTTATTAATGTAACAAGCTGCTCCCAACAAAGCAGATGCATGATCTCCACTCCCCATGGCTGTTGTAGTGTGGGGTTTCACTCCCTTCACGTTTTTGCTATAAACATCCCCTCCCCATTGAACTAATACGGCTTTCTGTTGCATATATGTTAGGATTTCGAAGGGCCAATACCCTATCACATCGTCTCCAAATTTTAGCCACCATCTTTTATGATTTGGATCCTAAAACAAAAAGATTGGATTTTAAACAAACCATTACATATCATTATTTACTCAAAGAGAAAAGGGAAAAAAATAGTATATTTATGTATGAGAATTGTACACACAAGTCGAGTACAAATCTTTTTAATAATTCCTCTCATTTATGTGATCAAATCTTTTCTTTTCTTTTCTTTTCTTTTCCTTTTTGATAATTCAATAGGTGGGGTAGGTTCCGTGTTGGTAATACCGAAATACCAGAAAGTGTCATTTAAAATATAAAACTCTTGGCTTTATTTGATCATATCTATTGAACTATTCTTCTAAACATACATACATACATACATACATACATACATATATATATATATATATATATATATAAAGTTTAGAGAGAGAGAGAGAGAGAGATTCATTCATATATTTTACCATGTTAATTTGGATGTCGACCTCATATTGGTCTCCCCATCTTTGTGATGTAGGTTGAATAGCTGAACCTAATCCGATCTCTTGGCTAGTTTGTACAAATCCAGAGCAAACGAGGTTAATGCAGCCTGTCTTCTGATACGAATCCAGCTAAGCAGAAAAGTAAAAAAGAATAAATGAATAAATTAAAATATATTGTTAACTAATTAATATTTGTTTCCAAAGGAAAACTAAGATTGTTAGTATCCGTTTGGATACACATTTGCGTCCACGTTTGCGCGTTTTCTCCTTTTTTGTTTGTTTGTTTTTTTTTTTTTTTAAGCCGCAACTTTTGACCAATTCTCCTGTGAACAGTGCACCCGTGCACTATTCACGGGTCTCACAAACTTCATTTTTTAGTTACTTTTTCATTAAAAATGGGTCTCACGACACTATTCACATATTTAAAATTTATTTTGCTATAGTGTTTTCAGTTTTCAGTTTCAGCAAAATAAGTTTTATCCAGACAGACTCTTAGTGTAAACTCACAATTGTTTTTTGGATAAATTTGATAGTTATAACTGGGGAGGGGGATTTGATTTTGGAATGTCTCCATTGAAAATACCACAAGGTACCAATTGAGCTACATGAATCTTTGTGAAAACTCACACATAAAGTATCAAAAATATAATTGAGATTGCAATTTTCCCCTCTTTGGCTTAGCAAAAATGTACTTACAGTCCATCGTATAAATACTCGAGGTTGTGTATCACTGAATAACTTTGGGTTGACCTTGAAAAAGAGAAAACAATATCACCAAATTTTGAGGTTAAAAAAATGTGACTAATACCATGTGCATTAAATATGTACTAGAAAATGGGGTCAATTTTTTGTTTAATGAACCAACCATCCAGCCAGCTTCAATACTTTCAAAACTATCTCCAGGGCCACTTTTAAGCCAAATTTGAGCAGTAGTGTATTCATTGGGCGATTGAACTCTTGGATTCCAGATATTTATATTTCCTCTAGCACCAACATAACTATATCCCAATGTAATAAGATATGAAGTCTGGTTCACAAGCATCACCAAAAAAAAAAAAAAAAAATCAGCATAATTTTTAAAAAATGACAAATTGCAACATGAACATATTTATTAACTAATTGCAAGATTTCAATTATTTAAAATAAAAAAAATTGTAATTTTTTTTTTGTTTTAAAAACATGAAATCTTTTGGAACAAACTTGCATTTATTAACTAATTGCAAGATTTCAATTATTAAAAAAATTATAAATATTTTGGAACAAACTTGCATGTCGAATACTTTCCTCTTCCATTTTTTTTATGGCAGCAAAGAATAGAGACTATGACAAAATCTTTTTAGGCAATCGGGAAGATACCTTTACAAAATAATACATATTTTTCCGAGATAATATCTTCCATAGAAAACCTTTATAAAAATTCAAAATCATCCATTGATGTGTTTGCATGCATCTTTAAATCTACTCACACACACATTAATAGTCAAATTCAAATTACACCTAGTCTATAAATCTTTGTTTTTATTACAACACTCAATAACTTTTTTGTGTATAACTATTTCATCTATGAAATGTTAAAAAAATTTTAACCTTAAAATTATAAACTAAATATCTATGATAATAAATAATATCTAATCAAAATGTATTATAAAAAAAAAAAAAAGTGCAATCTAATTGTGTTGAGCTCATGTCCATTGGGCATTAGCACAAAGCTAGTGCACAGAACTATATATGATGTCTATGGCAAAAAAAGAAAAAAAGAAAAAAGAAATATATATATATATATATATATAGGCTATTACAAATTATAATTACCGAGTGGTCGGGTAAAGGAAAAACATTGACTTCTGTGCCATTGTTACCGTATGCAAAATGACTACTTTGGTTATTTGTTGTGTTTGCAACAAAAGAAGACCGTGGGCCTTCCCTTCCAAAGTGCTCGATGGAGGCAGCCCTCAATAATTCTTTCCTCGTAATTCTGCGAATGGGAATGGTTCCCTTTGGACAACTTCCACTTTTGTGCCAAATTTGCGACAGAACTCGTTGGGATGACTCGTTTTTAGCAGCTGTAGTAGTGTCAGATGGAAAACTAATACTTGGTCTCATCTGCAAATTACATGAAACATTGTATTATGAGTTCTTTTACGACCACACATTTTATTACAACTTGCTGAAATGATTGATTTTGAGCGGTGAATCATTAGAATGGTAAGTATGCATGTGAGCTTAGTTAAGTATTGAGGAAAATCAAAGAAAGTAAATAATATGTATAATTGAGTCCAATTCAATAAGTGCATTGAAGGAATTTATAATTTTAGATGCCCTAGAGTTTCTCTTATAACTTCACTAATAAGTTCATTTTGTTGCATCACACACACATATAAGTATATTTTGAATAAATAATCTAACATGAAGAGAGAATAAGGTTATGAAAGAAAATGTACCTCAATTTTATGGTTCTTTAATGCAGGATGATCAAAAGCAGGTTGCTTGTAGATGTCAATGCAATCGATAATATCTCCATCTTCACTCTATAAGAAGTAAGAACCACAAAAACCCCCCTTTTTTAAATTAAAAGATAGAAAGCTTTATTCAAAATTGAAGAACATCATTTACCAATAACTCAACAAAAAAGTAAACGAAAAATTTCTAAGGCAATGCTTAGCATACTTGGTTAATAGCATTAGAATTCTTTTCATTTAAAATGGATCCAATTATGATTTGGATTAAATATTACAAATTTAATGGTGTATCTTATGCTATGCCATTTAAAATTTTCAATGATGTGAAATTATGTACACTATTAGATCAAAGAAATATAATCTTAATTAATAATAACAAAAATTTCTCGATAATGAAAACTAGCATTGATGCAATCTCATACATAAAACTTTAATCAACAAGACGACTTTCAATCTGCATTTTGTTACTTCAGTGCTATATTTGACCTTTATAACGTTTCATGGCTAATTATATATGATAATTATACAAACTATACGGTCAGAACAAGATGAATTTTATAGGCATTTTGGCCTATTGACGTTTCCGCCCTAGATGTATTGGCCTATTGACATTTATAATCCATGCCACAATCCACATTTTACCATGAGGTATGAATTGCTTCAGGTTACAATCTCTAATCTATGAAAAAAAAAATTGTATGGATAAGATATTTCAATGTGACAAAGCCACATGGGTATATCTCTGAATGAGATTTTTCCTGTGGAGGATTTCAATTTTATATGTCATAGTGTTCAAATGGCATGGTTTTGAATAAAATTTGTGAAATGGAGGCAAAGAATTGGGTTCGACCAAATCTTGGCATAGATTAGAAATTAAGGAAATTTATGGAACTATCCCAAGTAATTTTCTTTTGGCCAAAACCTACGTGAGAGAGTGAGGTTAGACATATAATTTAGGACATGTTTGGTACACTAAAGGGAGATTATGATAGGAATATTAATCTTTTATTATTATTATTATTATTATTATTATTATTATTATTATTATTATTATTGTTATAAAGAATATTAATCTTTATTATTGGGAATAAAATATGTTGTAGAATTCCTATTCATAGTTCATATGTTTGGTTGTAAAATTAGTTGTACATGTGGAAATTTTTAAAAGATGATGCATATGGAAATGTTGTATTTTTTAAAATATATTGATTAAAAATTGTTACACTACTAAGGAATAACTCTTTTTAGGGAGTGATAACTATTCCTCAATTTATGTAATAGCTAATCCTAAGTCATAACTATTCATTGTAATGAAGATGCAACTAAATAACTGAATAGCTATTATACAAGAATTACCATTCTATCATGAGATCTAGTTACCGCATAGCAAACATGCCCTAAATGTTTATAATAGGTATGTAGAGTCGAAACATAGGCATTGACGCGCCACGACACGAGACACAAAAATTCTTGAAAAATAATAGTATGAGACAGTGGGGATATCACAATTAATTAATATACATCGTTAGATAGTTCTATTACCATAACTTTTGAGTGATTCTTGTTATTTTGTCTTTATATTAGAACCTCATTCCCTTTTCATTGTGTGTCTATGTGTGATTGTTTTTGTAAAAAGATAGATTTCAGTCATTAATAGGCATATTTTATGGTTATTTTAAGTTTAAAATAAATAATAATTAACCAAATATTTAGAAATAAAATCAAAATTTAGATATAATTTTCCTCCTACACACAACATGAACATGCATGTAGGAGTTTCCCTTGACATGTCAAACAAAGACAGAAAATTTCAAAGTGTCTATGCTCCTTTTTTTTTTTGGTTGATAATTACAATACAATTTCAACCCATGCATGGCATATATTCTGTGATGATTTCTCTTAATCATCAAGCCAAGACACCAATTGACTTTTGGTGTCTTTGCTTCTTTGCATAGGAGGATAGTGGAAAGTTTAGTAGAAAAAAAAATTACCTTAATACTCTTGGCTGCTGGCTTATTGAGAAGCTTCAATTTTCTATTGACTTTTGATGTAATTTTTCTAGCTTTACCTTCTACATCTACACTGCTTAAAACAAGCAAAGCTATCACAAACAAAAGCCTAAGAGTAATTCTTTTCTCCATACTCTCTTTCTCTGTCTCTCTCAAACAAAAACACTACACATATGGAGAGTAGCAAGAAACCATAAGAGATTTATAAGTCAATTTGGCCTAGAGAAGGAAAACATTAATTCTTAATGAAATGTTGCATAGTTTTCAATGGTATTCTATCCTTCTAAAGTTTCCATTTTTCCATATGTGTTTCTTTGGAAAATTTTGATCCAAGATAGAATTTAACTCTAATTTAATCTAAGTATATATGTATGTGAAGCTCTCTTCTGGAGACTTGAACTCCAACCCTTGCCAAATTAAGTTACTTATTAAAGATTGACAATGCATTAAATGACATTCTCTTAAAATACTGAATTTTTTAAAGGATTTTATTAATGGGTGCTCTTAGAGCAATTGTTAATAGACAATTTTAGGAAAGTTTTGACACAACTTTTATAGGAAATATAAAAAGTCGGCAAAAAAATTAATTGTTTTATCATTTTCCCATTAAATATTTCTTAAAATAGTTTCTAACCAATACACTTAGGACATTTGTTAACTTTTTTTTTCCTTTTCTAAACATACCAAACAAAATGGGATAGAGGGACTAAGAGTATATTTTGGCCTTTAATAATGCATTAAATGCACATTTATCACTGCTTTTAGGATTTTACCAAATAATAAATACTCAATTTAATTTGGCAATCAATTAATGATAGTTTTATGATATTATGAATCTAGGATTTCATTAACAAAATCCAAATAGTAAATGCTCCTCAATCTAATTTGGTAATCAATTGATGATAGTTTTATGATATTAGAAATCTAGGATCCTTGTTCTATTACATATATTAATGTGCCACCAATCATAAATATATAAATTGAACATTCATTTATTATATCATCGAAGTGACACCAATCACATTTATTATCATGATAGTTTGTAACTCATTTGTAATACTAAAATTGATTGTAGTTCTTTTAGGCTTTAGCATTTTTCTTGTCACTATGCTTTTAAGGAAATTCCAAATTAGGAGAGTTATATTTTCGCTTTAGGTTTTGGAAACTGAGGTTGCAATTAAAAAAAAAAAAATTGATAGTTACAACTTACAACAATTGAGGGGAGGAGATTTGAATCTTGAATGTTTTCTTCAAAAATACTAAGAGGTATTAATTGAACTACAAGACTCTTGGCACAAATTTAGATTGCATTCTAAAAACACTAGTCTAGGAATTAAAAAAGGGGCATTGATTTTCACACACTTCTTATTGTATATTGTTTGTACTCATCAACCATTTCATGTTTTAAATATGGATATCAATAAATAAAAAATGTGACAATCATGTGTGAAATTATGGACGTAAATCACATAATGTGTTTGTGGCCTACATCAACAAGTGTGAAGTGTGAGAGAACAATTATTGCCCAAGAAATTACAATGTCGTAGGAGAAGGAAAGAGTTTCCAATTAGATACATGTTTATGAAATTACAAATGGTAGTCTTGGATATTGATATAACACAATCATAATTGCTAGGTTGTAATGCATTCATATGGAAACATTTACTAATTAAGTGAATGTATACATTATCTTGACTTTTGCACTGGGTATTATAAATGAGTTACTCAGTATCAAAATTAAGAAAAATAAAATGGGCACTTAGTGTAAAATTAGACTTAATGAAAAGCTAATTTAGATTTGATTTAGATTTTGATTGTACTTCAACTTCGATATATTACATATGATTAATCAGCACGAGAAATTTGTTATATTAACCATTCCCTTCTACTAGCCATTACAAGTCCTTAAGGGCAAATATAATTTTTACCAGGCCCTCCATAAAAAAATTCAGGATCTTCAATGTAATCTCCAACATACATAACATCGTAGCAGTTGTACTCATCTGTATAAGTTTCTACCCAATCTGGGAACTTCAAGGTTGGAGAATTGTCATGTATTCGCATTCGTGTTATGCAGCCTGAATTGCACAGATAAGGAAGAGGAAAGTTTCCATTTCCCATAGCTGTTGCAGTGTGTGGAGCATGTTGCAGTTTGGAGCTGTATACTTCACCTCCCCAATCCACAGTTTCTGCGTGAAAGCTTAAAGATTTGAATAAATCAGGTGGCCAATAACCAATGTTGATTTTCTCTCCATATTGCACCCACCAGTTGCCTGTACTGGGATCCTAAAGTCAAAAGCAATCGTTAGAATATTTGTTAAATAAATAAATTCAACAATTTCTAACCGTTTAAGCTTTTGGCGCATTTAATAATTAATTATCATGATATAAGAGTATGTAGTCATAAACTTGAATTATGTCTCCACTCAATTGATGGAATGCATTTCAATTGCGCATGTTAATTCTAATAGAATATCGGTCAAGTGTTAAATTCATGTTATCCTATTAGTTTAATCCTTTGAAATCGAATAGTAATTTATCATTATAACAAAACATGGTTAAAAATCTTACGTATTAGGCCCCCACATTAAGAGAGAGTTTGAGCAATGCATGAAAGAATTGTTAGAAGATTGGTTAAGATTAAATTCACTATTTCCTATCAAACTTTTGGGATCAAGTTGTAATTTATCAAATTATGAAAATGAATTACATTCATTTGCTAACCTTAAAAATGTAAATGGTTATTTGATATGGGAGTCCACCAGGCAACGAAATTGGATATATTGCTGCGCCAAGAGCAATTATATCACTGGTTTGAACAAAACCAGAACAAGTGAGATCGAAGCAACCTGTTGTCTTTGAAGCATCAGCCTATTGCACACAGAAAAAAAAGTATGTATAAATTGAATGAAAATTCCTTCAGAAATATATCATTTCAAATTTACAGAGCTTCATGTTATTTTAACTTATGGTTGCTGTACGTTTACCGTCCAATATACAAATAGACGAGTCTGTCTGTCCCCATATACACTAGGATTTACCTGAAAAAGTAAAATACTTATAGATTAAAATTGTGGATGCCATAAATTTATTGCATAAAATTCAAATGTTTGTATATTACATTATTGATATGACACCAATCACATTTATTTGTTGTTAGGTCATGGTCAGTTCTCAAATGATAATTGCTTTAACATTTTCCAGATATATAAAGATTCACGTGTCACATGGTAATTTGTATAATACAACTATATATGTAGCATTAGTGTAGTTAGTCATAGCAATGAAAGATGCTCTAGAAATTTAAAGTGTTTATGCTAATTACCGCCCATCCAGATTCAACGCTTTCAAAATTATAGTAAGGGCCATTGGAGAGACAAATTTGAGAAGTACTGTACTCATCGTCAGCCTCAACATTAGGATTCCAAACTTTGATATCTCCTTTAGCTCCTGAGTAGCTATAACCTTCTGTAATCAATACTGCCTTCTGATTCACATAATATGTTGAGTGAGAAAAGCAAAGGAGCAAAAATAAAAAGTAGTAGAATAAAATTAGGTCAGTGTTTATTACACAACTTGTTGCACACTTGTACACACGAAAAAATTGCACTGAAATTGTGACATGAAGTCACGCTTTCCAAGCTCAAAATCCTAACTTCAGGTCAAGATTTCAATGCAATTTTTAAGTGTGTGTAAAAATGTGTGCAACAAGGTGTATGTGTGAAACAAGTATTTCCCATAAACAATTTTTAAGTGAGGCTCACCGAGTGATTCATTTGTTGAAAGTTTGAATTCTGACTGTCGCTTGACTGAGCAACTTGATGCGAAAAGCTCGATTTCTTCCTTCCATAGTGTTCAACTGAATAAGCTTTAAGTAGGTCATTTTTTCGAATCCTTCGAACTGGGATTGTGCCCTTAGGACAACTTCCACTTTTCTGCCATAGTTGTGAAGTCACGGTCATGGAAGAGTGCTTTTCATCCCATTTTGTTCTTGTTTTAGTCTCAATTGGATCATAGCTGGGTGTCATCTGATATAAGAAGTAAAGAATTAAATATTTTGAGTGTAAACAATAGTGTATAATCTTAATGTGACAATATCATCTAAATCAAAGCTAGAAGAGAATAAGAGATTTATATAAATATAGAAAGAAAAAATTGGCAGACCTGGATGGTGTGATTCATTAAAGCGGGATGATCAAAAGCTGGCTGCTTGTAAATGTCAATGCAATCAATAGTATCTCCATCTGCACTCTACATGCACTAGTTTAATTAAGAACAATATCATCTCAATTTCAACTTCTTCTCTCTATTACTTTCATTTCATGCTCAAGATTTTATTTTTAGTAATTTAATAGTGTCCAGACTGTCATGTTATTTAAAATTAAATGACATGACAATTAGTATCCCTTTATATTGTCAAATTTAATCTAAACTATGAAATGGATCAAATTGAAATTAAATATATTCTCAATGACTCCACATAAGATTAATGCTAGGACTTTTACAAATTAAAAAAAAATAGCTTTACTTTCCTTCCACTTAAATGGTTGAGTTTAGTTCTTTTTGTTTTCATGTTTCCTCTTTCTTGCTTGCATGATGCATATTTTGAAACAATAAATAAAGCGAACATATTCCAAAGTGGCCCTTTGTTTTTTTTTTAAACACTATTAAGGTCATAGTATGCTTCTAGAAGCACTTCTCAACTAGTCTGGCTATGAACTTAAGAGAGACTTCACCAAAGGAAGGAAGATTTAACAAGAAAAAGTGTATACCTTTATACTTTTTAATGCATGCCTTCTCAGGTGGTTTATTTTCCTTTCAACTTCCAAAACCTTCTGCTTAGAAAATGTTTTACCCTCCACCACTCGAGAACAAATGAGAGCCACTCCCAAAAAAAAGACCATGCCTTTGAATCCCAAACCATGAGAAAAACTTGTTCTCATTTTTATCTATCTCTGCAATAAACTTCTGACGTAAAATATGATTTGAACTTTAGAAGCACACTGTGGTATTATGCTAATGGAAAAAAGATGATATATATCCAGTATCCATGCACAAAGTTTGCATGATTCACCTTCCAACCATCAAATTTTCATTTACATCTTCCAATTTCAAAATACAACATTAATTTTAGAAGAAGATATGAATGAATCCTCAATGGCCTTAGATATTGTAGGTGTTTGTATCAAATCATTATTTTTAAAGGCTTACACATGACACAAGCAAGTCCGACGCATGTCTAGACATTACAAAAGAACCTGAAGCACGTTTAGCATGTAGTAAATGACGTAAAAACTAACAACCATATCTCATGTTCAATAATAAGAGATTTTACTAGTTGAGCTAACTGAAATCCACATAATAAACTATTTTTTGATCAAGGAAAAATATCATATTAAAAACAACGATTCAACATGACTAGGCCTGTCCACGGGTCAGGTTTGGTTTGTACCCAACCTAGAACCGACCCGATCACGTCGGGTCTCCAACACCCAGACCCACTGCCGACCGAAAGATGAGTTGGTTCAAGCAACTTGGATATCGGGTACGGATCAGTTGGTGGTCGGTTGGACTCGAGGAAGATGAAAAATGCTGAAATTAGGCCAGAACTGGCCAAAATCTGCTAGATCTGGCTGAAACATGGCTGAATCGAGCAAGATTTCTAAAGGTACTCACCAAATCTTGAAGAGATCTTGCCGGATCTCAACGGATCTGTCGAGAAATGATCGAAAATCCTCATACCTGAGAAAATCAGTGAGTGTTTTCGATATATAGGCGGTCGGATCGGTTGGAATTGGATTTTGAAGAGCAAACCCGTCAACCAACCCGCCGGTCTCGGTTTCTGGAGGTTGAGACCCGCTGCCGACCTTCACCGATGTCAAGTTAGCCGATTTCGGGTACGGATCAGACGGTTTGCCTCAGGTTGGTCGGGTATGGGTTCCAGTGGACAGCCCTAAACATGACTTAGAATCAAAATTTTATAATTTTTCTTTTTGTTTCCAAATAGTCAACACTTCATATGTTATGTCCACAATTTCTTCAACTTGCATATGATAGAAGCATCAAATTGATACAATTAGAAATTTTAAAAGCTAAATTGTACCTATTTACATTTGAAAACCCATTTTTTTAGATAGTAAAATTAAACCTTTAATACATTTTGGTGACCAACACTTTTTTTTCTTTTTCTATTTTTTGGGTAGTATAAGGAAAATCTTAAGGCCTATTATTCTTATTATTATTATTTTCAATGACAAGGGATCCAAATTCAGATTCTCCTAAAATTAAAAATAAAGAATGTCATTGAAGAAAAAAACTCTTTGTAAATCAAGATTCGAATAATAACAAGATGTTAAAAATAGAGAATGTCATTGAAGAAGAAAACTCTTTGTAAATCAAGATTCGAATAATAACACAATGTTATTGAGTCTATTGACACCCTCTATAATATTTCGTATTTGAGGTTTGAACCCTTTATTTATCAATCTGCCTATTTGGGTGTCAATTTGTGATTGAATTACAACACTTACATAAAGTAAATTTAGATGCACCCAATCATAAAAATGACACTTAAGCTTGTTGTAGATTTGGGCGTATTTAGGTGTGTCTCTGTGAGTTTCTCTTCATCAAACAACAAATAAAGGTTGTTTACAAATTCATGGGCTAGGCTCTAGAATGAAAGTAAAAGCCCAATCCAAAGTGCTCTATTCATGTGCTGCCCATCCAAATAAAAGCCCAAATCTCCATCCACTTTCATAACAGAACCATTCAGTAATCAGTATAAAGTAACAAAATCCAGAGCAGAGATAGAGAGAGCTTGAAATTGACGCCCAATCCAAAAATGGTGAACTACCTTCTGAAGATCACTGCGGAGCTTGAGAATCTCACAAACCTTCAGCCCCAAGGTGGCTGTGACGACCCAGACTTCTCTTACCTCTTTAAGGTCTCCTTCAATTTCTTTGTTCCATTTCTTAGGGATTTTAGTCTTGACTATTTTTTTGTAGTTTTACTTTTAATCGTTCAATTTCTTCGTTGTGTTAATTCTTTCACTTCAAATGCACAAATTATAGTTACAATTATGTACTCTGAGGGACTTTAGCTTTTCACAGTTCACAATCATAGATTTTAGTTTAGCTTGTAACTCACAATTGCCTTGTTGTTGGGTTCAAAGTGTAAATTCAGCCAATCACATTATGCTCATGTTTTCTTTTTCCTTAATATTCATAACCTTGTAAAGCTATTGTTGTCATTTTTATGAATTCCATAGTCATTTACATTATTTCATTAATATGGGTTTTTATATTTTTATCATTCCATAAATATAAAACTGTTATGTTAATATGAGATCATTGTAAAATGCTACTCATACATATGGCCGACCTTGATTAGTTTGTCGAGGCTCCATAGCTGACTCCAAAGTTTTGGGACTAGAGATTGGTTGTTGTTTTTGTGATTAACTGCTACTCAAATCCATACATAGTGTTCATCAGTTGCAAACTTATGCGACACATTTGTAATGGTGAATCAGCTTGTAATGTGTGTCTTCTAGTTATCTTATTATCAATAGTCAGCTAGTGTTTGTTATGTCAATATATGATCTACATTTATCCCTCATTTTGTTTAATGGCAAGCACTGAGGTGGGTTATAGAAGCTAACGGAGTTAACCCCGGGTGGGTAAAGTGCTACTTTTTAAACCACGGGTATGTGAGGTCCAAACGGGCTATACCATAGGTGGTTAATCACTAATCGGCATTATCCCATTTTTTTTCTTTGCTGGGTTTCTTTGATTTCTTGGTTCAAACTTATGCATGTATGCATGGGGAGAAAAATATGAATGTGGGTTTATATGTGCGTATTGTTCTGTTTATGTAATGTTTGTGATGCTGTTTGGCTTAAACTAGTTGGATCTAGACCTGTTGTTGTTTTATGTTTCATGCGTAATTCTTGCACTCCTTAATTATCACTATCTTCCTAAAGATTATTATGAAGCTTTTTTTTCTGTTTATATTTTTAAATTTTTGTAGGTGAAATGTGGGAGGTGCGGAGAGGTGAGCCAGAAAGAAACTTGTGTGACCTTGAGTGAAACTGTTGCTCTCCCAGCTGGCAAGGCAACAACTAATCTCATGCAGAAGGTTATCTCTCATCCTCAATCCATGATATGTTCTTCTAAATAATTTTTGGATTATATTGTAAAAGGTTTTATTGCAATACTTAGCCCAGATGCTCGCCAATTGCTTGCCAATTATAAGAAAGGGAAGAAAAATGAAAAAATTCTAGCTCTATAATGTTTTTCTCTTTTAACAATTTTTAATTTGAAAGAAATAATGTACTCAGTTCACTGGATTTTTTCGTATTCTTTGTCTTATATGATGATAATATTAATTTTCTAAGCCTTGATTTTCTTTTTTCTTTGGTTCTCATACCCCTTTAGAGTTCATATTTTTGGGCTCATTTAGTCTAGGCCTATAGGATTAATTCTGTGAAAGCTCTGATGATCTGTCACTACTTCATCTTTCAATCTTATAAAACATCAATCTTTTTGTTTAATTATGTGGGTTTGTGAGCGTTGGGGTGTTATTTTGTCTTTGTTGATATAATGACCACACATTGGAGGAGGAATCAAATCAATTTGATTTCCATGCATAAATGTGGGGGAGAATCATAGTCTTGTTTCCATCACCAGCCTCTGTTGAGTCTGTTCACATGTCATGGTGCCAGTGGCTCTTTGATATGTTCTCCTCTTGCATCACATAATCTCTCTCCTCACATTTTTCTCCCTTTCCTGCTTAAATTTTGAAATCACTCTTGTACGATGTACTCTATCTCTAAGTCTGAAAGATAACTTTTTCACAGACCTCACATATCAGGTCGTGGAATAATAACCCATTTGCCTATAATGTGTAATTCCTGGATGGCGTTATAAATATTAATAACTTTCTATACATTGAAGGATGACAACAGGTGCTTCATGGGGCTCAGACCCTTTGCCGATTAGATAGAAAGATAAGCTGCATGTGGCTCATTGAGCTTTTAAAGGCTGTAGTTTTTTCCCTTCTTAGCAGCCTCTATATTTTACCTTTTTCCTCCTGTCTTCTTTATTTTTACTAGCCTTACTTGGTATGATCAACTTGGTCTAAGAGCTGTTATATATTGAATCAACTTGGTACAACTAACTTGTGCTTGTGTCATGTCATAAGATAAGATTTTTATTGCATAGCTTAGTGGCTATATTGTTTGCTTTTAATGCATTGCTTCAAATTGTTATTAGCTTTTTCTCCCATTTCTGTTTGGCGTTATAAATATTAATAACTTTCTATACATTGAAGGATGACAACAGGTGCTTCGTGGGGCTCAGACCCTTTGCCGATTAGATAGAAAGATAAGCTGCATGTGGCTCATTGAGCTTTTAAAGGCTGTAGTTTTTTCCCCTTCTTAGCAGCCTCTATATTTTACCTTTTTCCTCCTGTCTTCTTTATTTTTACTAGCCTTACTTGGTATGATCAATTTGGTCTAAGAGCTGTTATATATTGAATCAACTTGGTACAATTAACTTGCGCTTGTGTCATGTCATAAGATAAGATTTTTATTGCATAGCTTAGTGGCTATATTGTTTGCTTTTAATGCATTACTTCAAATTGTTACTAGCTTTTTCTTCCATTTCTGTTTGATTATCAAGCAGTTGTCTTCTGGTGCTGGAATATTTTAGTGACTTTTTCTCTCCCTACAGTGCAAGTTTTGTGGGAGGGATGGAACTATAACAATGATCTCTGGTCAAGGTAAACCACTGACTGACGAAGCAAGTCAATCTGGGAAGTATGCCCCCTTGATGCAGTTTGACTGCAGGGGTTATGAGCCTCTGGAATATGTATTTAGCAGTGGATGGAAGGCTGAATCTGTAAGTTTCAGTCACCCTTTTTTCTCTTACTTAGCCATTCTATTGCATCATTTATAGAGTCCTTGCCATTTTGTAAATAATTCTTTAGGCTACTTTGTGTTCCTCGTACATGAAGTAGTCTCTATATAATAAAATCATTCTTACTTATCAAAAAGAAAAAAAGAATTAAGAATATTTTGGTTTAGATAAGGCTGGTAAATGCTTTGTTGTTGAATATTAAAGTAGACCTTGTAGGGGGTGAATATTCCCTTGCATTGATTCTGGCTTTCTAAAAAAATTCTCATTAGACTTACTTGCCTTGTGTTCCCTTTGGCTGTTATGTTGAGCATTTTATAATTTGAGTTTCTATGTAATTAGGAAGCATAACTTGAGTTGTCTTTTCTTTGATTTCTTTTTTTGGCTGCCAGGGTGGGTGGGGGTGGTTTGGGGGGGGAAGGGGCGCTATAGTGATTGTAGCTGGTTCCAAGAAATTTGCACTTCGCATTATTCACTTTTTTGGATTTCTGGTCCAAAATTTTATGCATAATTCTGTTAAATTTATTAATGGCTATATTGTTTCGGGATGGAAACCTATTTTTCTCTCAAATTTTCATAAACTGCTTCCCAAATATCTTCCACTTTTGAATTAGTTTGCATATGTATAAGTTGACTTCTTAAATGTAGCTTGTTTTGATTAAGGTTTTGAGTTTTAATGTCTTAGAACTTTCATGATGTTCTCATATTACACATTCCAGATTTGTGGAATTGTTTACTGAAAAAGTCACAAATGGATAAGAACCCAAAAATTACACTAAAAAGTCACTCCATGCATTTATAAATACACTTTGTTGTATGAAATAAAATTTATTTTGATGAATTCCCTTAAACCATTTTTGGGCTTGTTCTCAGATAATGTCAGTTATGCATTTGAATATTTGATGATCTTGCTAATGAATTTTACCCCTTGAGAATTTGCCAGTCTGATGCTGGTTCTTTTGGCCATCATGCAAAATCACAGGTGGCCTGTTATGCCCCAATCCAACTCCCCCTCCCCCCCAACCCGAAACACAGTGGGAAAAGAAAGAAGGAAAAATAGAACTAAAGCAAAAAATAAGAGATTGAATAACTTTGAAATCAGGAGAATGGGAAAAGGGTTTCCAACATCGCACAATGTTAAAGTGGGTGATCTTCAAAGGCCAGTTGGAAATGTCTAGTTCAAGTTTTCAATCAATTAAACTAGAACTAGACATGCAACCAAGCTGCTCCTAGACTTCGGCATTTACCAGAAATAGTACTGCTTGGCAATCTAGTGTCGCCCAGTTTTCAATATACTGTTGTTGCATATTCCATCCTGTGTTATGTCTTTGCATCTTTGATTCTGCACTGACGTTGGATGGCTGCATGAGTATATCTTATTTCAATTACTAAATGATTTCCGCTGTGATCAAACTGTACTCACCTCATTGGATGGCTTTATCAGTATCTCGCCTCTTTTTTTTTTTGCTTGCATAAGTGGGGGAGGGGGGATTTGAACCCAGGTTCTCCCACGGAGTAGATTGAACAGTGCCACTAAGCCACAAGGCTCTTGGCAATTTTGTACGCCACAAAGAAATCTTGATTATTCTTATAGACTTTTAAAATTTAAAACTACCTGATCCATTTTTTTCTTTGTTTATGTCAACTTACTGCCCCTATTCATTTTGTAGATTGAAGGAACTAAATTTGATGACATCGACTTGTCAGCAGGGGAGTTTTCAGAATATGATGAGAAGGGAGAGTGCCCAGTTATGATTTCCAATCTCCGTTCAACATTTGATGTAGTGAAGTAGAGAGTAGTACTCTAATGTTCACATTTTGTCATGGTACATATAATTGTTCTTGTCTGGATGATGTGGAAGCATTTGGATGCTAAACACGAAGTAGCAATGAATCTATATTCGCAACTGGCTTGATGTGAGTTGAACTTGGATTTGTTCATAAATTTACTGGTTAGGGCTATTAACTGATTGTGAATTAATCACCCTATATGGTCATGGTTTTGGAGGCAGTGAATGTGTTCCGATGTTGTATTGTTTAACTTGTGCACATGGTTACGTTCAGCAGGTGGCATCCACGTGATTTAGATTGGTGATGGTAGGGGACCAGGGGTAAACTAGAGTTTGTCAAGAAACGCTATCTTTGTCAAGAAACTGTTTTGAGTTGAAGAAAAAAAGAGAGCCTTAAAAAGAGCTTCAAGGATTAGGTATTAGATTGATATGCTATGATTTTGAGGTCCGAACAAGAGCATAATTGCCTTCATAACGTGCCATGTTTGTTACTTTAATGTATTAAACAATTAAGTTTGACCAAAATCAAATGGGTGCTTATTTCTTAAAAGCATGATATAAAATTAAGACAAATGATGGGACACGAAGTAGATTCCCTCCCGAGACTTTCAAATTCGATTAACCAACAAAAATGTTGAATAAGCAACATAATTTTTGTTAGAAAATTCCAAAAGCCTTCGGTTTGTTGACTGTTAGTCTGTTATTCATTTGATTTCCATGCAAAAGGAAGCCAAAGAAGTAGGCATTAATGTGTAGGTGCTATTAATTCAATTAATGATATTTCATTTATGCACTTCCTTGCCCTTTCTTCTTTCTTCTTCCCTCTCAATTATTTAGCAAAAAAAAAAAAAAAAATCCCCTCTTAATGTAGAAATTAAAATCTACCACCTAGCTAATACCAATTAATTCCAACTTTGCAATGCATGATGCATGAATGTAAACAGAAGTAGGACCAGTGTTTTGCGGGATTGGTAAGTATATTGGTTACGTATAGCAAAGGCAAAGCCTGCTTGAAAGAGTTAGAAATAGAATTGCAATTTGTTAGTCGTAGTCATTAAAGTTTCAATATCACTTCTAAGTGGTGTAACTAAAAAAAAAAAAAAAAAAAAAAAAAAAAAAAACTCTCACCTAAACAAAATTAAAACAAAAACTAAGGCATTTATTTTTTTTTAAAAATGATAAATTACATATAAACCCTATATTTTAGAGATGCTTTTTCTGAAGCTTAGCACAGTTTCAACTTTCAAATTGAACTTTATTATTATTTTTAGTTTTAAATTAAACCCTACACTTTTAAATCATATTAATTTAAACACAATATTTTTTAGGTTTGATTTGGGGATTAGTTCAACATTTGATTGAATAATTTAAATTTAAATTTAAAAATATTGAAACTATAATATTTGGTGTGTAACAATCTTAAACTTTAATAATTATTTTAATAAGAAATAAAAAAAAAATTATAACAATTATTAGAAACGAAAGGTCATGATCATAATCCATGCCCTTACCCAACTTCAAACATACCGACTTAACATTACAAGCAAGCAACAAACATGGAAAGAAAATCACGCCCGACACAAAATCCAGCAATTCCTTCCCTCTCTCTCTCCCCTTCAAAAACATAATAAAAAAGACATTACCTTATATACTTCCTAAACTCATCAGATTCCACGAGAAATTCATGTTCTGAGAGTTCGTCTCCTAAAAAAAAACATTAACCTATTACACACTGCTGTCTCTCTCTCTTTTGGACTCTCTCTCTCTCTCTCTCTCTTTTTATATACTATCTAAAAGCCAAATATAGCCACTATACCAGACTTTCCTATTTCCTTGTGCATAACCATCCTCACATGCTGCTCTGTATTGACCAAAGGTCTCTGTGACCTAACAGTCACGTTAACACAACACAACACAATTTTCTGCAAACCATTCAAAGCACTCAGTTTGAAAAATCAAAGTCAAAACCTTCATATTCCTGTTTTTGTGATCTGCACTTCATTGGACAACAATAACTTCTTCTTTCTTGGTACGTTTACTCTATTCGTTTGTTGGATCAGATCTTATATATTTTTTAGGAGAAGTGTGTTTGGTAGTTCTTGAATACCCATGTGCTCTTTGCTTATTTTTATTTTTGTCAAAATATTTGTTCAAAGTTGATTTTGAGTACTGTAGTTTTTGTTCTAGATCTGCCAGACGGTTTTTTCCGTTGAAGATTGAAGAAAGTCAGTCAGTCAATCAGTCAAATAGGCAAATACCCACTTGGTAAAATTTAGACAGTTTTGTGTTATGCATTTAAGTTGTGAAGGAAAGGTTAATAATTGTCCAAAATTTTGAGTCTTGGAAGGGTTTTCAATCCCCAAAACGCTTTTTGTCGATTGGGGTTTGAGAAAAAACAGAATACCCTGAACTTGAATTGTAGTGTACTTTTAGTATCAGTGTGCAATCCAGAATTGTGCCATTAGAGGAAACGTGAAGGAAAAGGCGGTTTTCGATTGGGTTTTGTGAAGAAAGCGAATACCCGGAACTTGAATTTTAGTGTACTTTTAGTTTCAATATGCAATCCAGAGTCGTGCCATTAGAGGAAGACAAGGACCCTGTGGTTACAAACCGGACAACAAACCACTCTAAAGCCTTGCCGCTAAGGCTGTTTCAGATACTCATGCTGTTTTTGGCTCTGTGCATTTCCTTCTCGGTCATTAGTATATATACAATTCGGCGTTTTGGTATTCAAAGTGTAGTGACAACGGTTAAGTCTTCATTCCAGCCATGCTATGAGGAACCTAATAGTTTTCAGCAATGGATTAGGCCTCCATCGAATTTAATCCATACTATGAGTGACAAGGAACTGTTGTGGAGGGCGTCTATTGTGCCTCGGATAAAGAAGTATCCTTTTCGGAGAGTTCCCAAGGTTGCATTTATGTTTTTGACTAAGGGACCATTGCCACTGGCACCTCTGTGGGAGAGGTTTTTGAAGGGACACGAAGGGCTTTTTTCCATATATGTTCATTCATTGCCTACATTCCATGCCAATTTTCCACCTTCATCATTTTTTTATCAGAGACAGATTCCTAGCCAGGTATGGTGATGTTTGTGCTGAATTCCTTTTTGAAAGTTTGCATATTCTACTGGAAATTCTCCATTGGATATAAAAATCATACATTTTCTTATTCAATATCATTATCATGTTTACTTTACCACCTGATATTGTTTTATATGAATTTAGGTTGCTTAAGCAGATTAGATTTGTTTTTATATGGTTTACACTCAAGGATGGAGGTAGAGGCTAGAAAGTTGTGCCTCCATATAGCCTTTTTTTTTTTTTTTTATTGATGCTGGTTGAATATCATTTATTGAAATCTTATTGCCATTAGCATAAGGATTTTGTGAAAATAGAAGTCTTATGGGTACACCATGAGAGACACACACAAGAAATTACATACTAACAGGGCCCAACTTGAGTTAAAATGAGAATGAATTTGACAAAACTTGATAAAACTAAGATTAAAAAAAAAGTGTAACTGAAGGACTGCTAAATTCCACACTAAACAACTTTGAAAATACCTCTAATATGAAATTTTAAGTTTTTCTTCTAATTTAGGAGGCTGGCACCGTGTTATTGTTCTCCATGCCCACTAATGGTAGATCTCTAGTATTTAAAAACGAGGTCAAGGCCTGTGGAAACTACTTCACCTTTGCAATTGTTATGGACATCATTTTATTAAAGTGATGAGAGTTGGGTTACATGATGAATTGGGTATTGGCCAAGGGATAAGGCTGAGATCTCTCTAAGACAGATGTAAGCTTGGGTTATGACATTAAACCAAAATCAGTTTTTTTTTTGAATTTGCAGGTGTTTCTATTGTTTCTTAAGAATAGGCTTGAAGGTGGGGTAAAGTCAAAAACTGGGGCAATAGATGAATATTGGAGATGTATGTTAGGGTTCATTCAAAAGCTGAAGGTTTTGATGGTTTAGGCATTTGATTAAAAGATCAAATACCTGATTATTTACAGAATATGACAAGCAATGATAGGAAGTGTTAGGTTTGCCTCATATTATTACAATGAGCTACAATTGCCACTGGAAAATTCTGTAAACTTTTCTATTTCTTTTTTCAATAAACTTCTTTAAATTAGACACTATGAAGTGTTTTTTTCTTTAATTTGATTAGGATTTAAAAATAAGCTACACCTTTAAATGCTTTAAAAAGACCAGACCAGATGCTTGTCTAGCTAAACATAAAATCTCACCTAAAATAATTCTGCCCAGTCACTAAAAGAAGAATCTGGGGTAATTATTGCAACTCAAGCGTAATTGTGCTGATTTTTTTTTTCTCTGTTAAAGCTTGACTATATCAGTTTTAACAAATGGAATCTATTGTAATCAATTGTGTTGAAGAACTAAAGTTACATATAAAATTATATTTTAAACATAGTTCTGCATTGTCCCCCAAGTGGATCAATCTTATTTAACATGTTGTACGACAAGCATTAAGCTCCTATGCCTCTCTGTGGTCTGAAAGGTTGCCAACGAAGATTCTTACTGTGGGATCTCATTGTCATTTAGGTTTTATAGAGTTCCAATAGTCTGATTATATACCATCAGGGGTGCATATTTTTCATGTAGGTAGTGGAGTGGAGATATGGATAGGACAGTGAACGTCTCTCAAATTTATATTACTCATTGTGTAAAACATCCCTCTATTGTTATTGCTGGAGCTTTTGCTGAATTAAGGTTTTTCTGAGTTATAAGTGTCTTTTCGCAATTCAGAAACAAGAGGGCTTGATGTATCTACCTATCCTGTCTAAATAATCATGATTATGATTTTTGGCTGAAACCCTGGTTTGCTTCATTAATGAGATGTGACTCTATTATGAAAAAGGTTGAGAGTATAGCTTTACACATAGTTACTCTATAGGTGGTCAAAGTTTGTTTGACATAATGATATTTGAATTTCATATTTGCTTTCCAAGTTCAAGTCAATAGCACACCTATTTAGGGCTTTATGGGTACATATTTTTGCTCAAGAAGCTGGTCATGTACCTAAGTTCAGTTTTGCAAATGGTTTCTTGTCAGAAAGCAAAAACAAGTACAAGTGATCAACATTTTGGGTTTTGATGAAAAACAAGTTCTGTCTGGTGCATAGCACACGTCTTGATGAGCTTTCTATGTAGGTTATACAAACAATGCTCTGTTTTGCCCAAACTGGAGTAGGCAGAGAAGGTTACAAGAGGAGCCATACCATAGTTGGATGATTGAGTTGAGTTGAGCTGCACACCTGATGAGTTCAGTTCTAGGCCAGGTTCTTCTTTCATCCTTGTAAGCTGCTTTGAGGGAAAACTTGATCCATGTTCCCATCATGAAAAAGCAGCTAGATAGTGCTTAGCTAGAGGTAACTGATTGCAAGGGCAGTGTAGCACGTGAATGGCAGTTTATTTGTGACGGGTTTTGGTATGGAGATTTGAACTACCACTTGAATTATTGAATATAGATAGATAGATGTTAGGATTCAATTGTTTTTTTTTTAGCTCATCTAAACAGTAAGAATTCCATCATGTTGTCCTATTGATATAGTTGTGTTAGGATTCAATTTTACCCCGTGTTTAACTACTTTATATTGTTGATATTGCCATTGAATATTCAGGCCAAACTTATGAATTGAGAACTCTCATCTTGTTTTTTGTTAATTATAGAACATCTTTTCCATTTGAATTGTAATTTTATGCATTATGCATTATATCCAGCATTTCAATTAAGGCTTGACAGACATTTTCATTTTTGGCTCTGCAGGTCTCTGAGTGGGGAAGGATGAGTATGTGTGATGCTGAGAGAAGACTTCTTGCTAACGCATTGCTTGATATCTCCAATGAATGGTTCATCCTCCTTTCTGAATCATGCATTCCTCTCTATAATTTCAGTGTCATATACCACTATATACTGAAATCTGGATATAGCTTCATGGGTGCATTTGATGATCCTGGGCCATATGGGAGAGGACGCTATAATGATAACATGGCACCTGAGGTAGACATTGCCCAGTGGCGTAAAGGATCCCAATGGTTTGAAGTTAACAGGAAGCTTGCCATCTACATTGTCGGAGATACTACATTTTACCCGAAATTTGAACAATTCTGTAGACCGGCATGTTATGTGGATGAGCATTATTTCCCCACCATGCTAACCATTGAAGCAGGGAACCTATTAGCGAATAGAAGCATCACTTGGGTGGATTGGTCTAGGGGTGGACCCCACCCGGCCACTTTTGGAAGATCAGATGTCACAGTAGAGTTCTTTAAAAGAATTGTTGAAGGTAAAAACTGCACTTACAATAATCGTGCCTCTTCAATTTGTTTTCTCTTTGCAAGAAAATTTGCTCCAAGTGCCTTGGAACCTCTATTACAATTATCACCAAAGGTTTTGGGCTTCTGATTATAAAATCCGCAATCAGTTTCACATCTTGAAGTGAAAATTGCCACAGCAGAAAAGGTTCAAAGGAAGAGTGCTAGACTAAATTCTGTGCATCATACATGTTTTTAATGGTATAAATTTAACCTCAATTGTGATATTGGATTTTTTTTCCCTTATACATTGAGTTCTTAGACAATGCTACTATCAATAACAAGTTTAGATGTACAGAGAACTAGCATTTAGCATCATGCTCACATTTTTGTATTGCAATGTGATTTTTATGAGTTTTGATCTAGCAAAGCCTGCTTCTATTATGTACAACTGTGCATTATCATTATATTTGTGCTCAGCAATTCCAAGTCCTTTCAACAGAATAATTACATGTGTTAGTATGGTGGACTTTTAAAGTGAGGTATCTCAAATTCCTCTTGCCTCTGGCAGAATGCTCTTGAGTTCTTTTTCAACCATACTTATTTTAGTTCTTAGTAATGAACATCTTTTTAAGGGGGAAAAAAAGTAAGCTATTCATCTATAAAACACCACACTTTTTTTATTTAATAGTTAGTGATTAGGGTCTTGGTATAGGCGAACTTTAATTGGAATTGAAGTTAGGTTATGACTCAACTTATTTAACGAAGCATTTGTAGTCTCCTTATCATTTATGCCAGGTCAAGCATTGTTTTCTTAACAGATAGAACAACTATCATGGTCATACCTTGTTAGAGTCATCATAATGGCTAATGCCTCACCTCACCGTTCGTTCAGGCAATAACTGTGTTGGTCTGTAAGCCGACTAGCCAACCATGCTTAAAGAAATGAGCTTTACTTGAAAGTCAGTTTTGAACGCCACAGTATATTGAATTCATCTTTTGTTGCAGGCACTATGACCTTTTGAAAGGGTTCATATTTACTAAAATTCATTTAGTTTTGTATTTCTTTAATATCAGTGATTTCTGTATACAATGAAGTGAATGACTCACCACCGCACTGATTGAGAGCTTTAAAGCAATGTTTACGACAATGAAGTGAATGAACCCATTTTTAAGTTTTTAACAATCCTCTAAAGGCACATGATGGTGGTCATAAAGACGATAAATTGAGTACGATAAAATTTATCTCAGCATAAAAAAGGTGTCATTTCCTTTTCTTTCACCTACAAAAAGGTTAGTTTGAGTTACAAAACCCCAAATCAACACCAGCGAAGTTCTCAAAAAAAAAACAGCCTAGACCATGGTTATGGTACACTATTTTGTCAATAATACCACTCCCATACCTCATTTAATTTGAAAGTCAAAAAATTACATCAAAGCCATCAAAGCTGACCTGTGAAAGTTTCAGTGGTGTTTTAACGGATTAATCACCTCCTACTCTTTTATTAATTCGAAAAAAAGAAATTAAAACTTGACAATAAATTTCTGAGCTAACACCTTAAACCATGGGATGTACATTACGATATTAACGTTTTTGATTTATTTTATTTTTTTTAACATTACCATAATCTAAAATTACAAAATATATCACATCACCTTAATCTCATCACATTTCTAAATAATGTAATGTTGATTTTTTGTATTAAGATTACATTAATGTAATATGGGTTGGATTCAAGTTACACCTGGTGTAACATTGCTTAACTTTAAGCAATGTGTTTAAGTAATGTTACACCATCAATATTTTTTTAATTGGATGCGAATATTAACAAATTTACTATTAGATTACATTATCTTTATATATTCTTCATGTTTGCAAAATTTCAAGGTGATCAAAGATTAATAGTCATGTCATCAATCAATTGTTAAAATTTAAGTTTTTGTAGTTTAAAATAATGCATAAAATATGAGTTTATGGATCAAATGGTAAATAACATTCGATTGATATGAAAATTGGTATGCATGCTAAAAACATATAGAATATATAATTCAATGGTTGGATTTTGAAAATATTAGTTCAATAACAAGTTATTGGGTGGTGTAATATTGCTTAAAGCTACACTTGGTGTAACTTGAACCCAACTTATGTAATATTACAGTGTAATATAATATTACAGCGAATCAAACGCCCCCATATAGATAGGAGACTACACATCCATGTAATATTACAGTGTAATATAATATTACGTTGAACCAAACACCCCCATATAGATAGGAGACTACACATCATATACAGGGATTTTGTATTCATTTTTATACAAAAAACAAAAATACAAAAGCTACATATCAAAATTAAGGTTCTGCTCAAGAAGAATTACATCAACAAAATCAGGAGTATAGCCTAAAACAAAAATACTAGCTAGGTAATTATTAAAAGACCATTTTGCAAGAACATGAGCAACTCTATTCAGATCTCTAGGAACCCAGTTGAACTTTACATTATGTAAAAGAGCTTTCAACCTTAACTAATCTGAAATTATAGCTAAGATTCTCCAAGTATTTTTTGTTATAACCAAATTGATATCGAACCGTATGATTTTAAAAACCGAACCAGATCAGCCGGTCCAACCGGTTCAACTGAAAACTGACCAGTTAAACCGTGAAAACGGGAATGGTTGAACCGGTTATTAGGCAGCTATGCTGAAAAATAAAACTGCACCCAACCTCAAACTACGTCGTTTTGGCTAAACCCTCACCCTCACACGCCTCTCTCATTCTTCACAAAGGAAATTTTATTTCTTCTGCTTCGGACTTGGGCGCCTCTCAGTGCCTCTGGCCCTCTGCTTTCGGACTTCGGTGGTCGGTGGCCGAGGCCCTGCCTCTCGCTTCCCTCTCTTTTCTCTCAGGTAAACAACACTAAACTGAACTCTCTTTCTTTCTACTCTATTTTATTTTATCTGACTCTCTCTCTCTCTCTCTCAGTCTCTCTATCTCATTGTTTGCTCAAGGTTCTCCGTTCTTGTTCTTTGCCTTCAAATTTTCAATCAGTTCAGTCCACTACTCCACTGGTAACTTCTATCTTCAGTTATTCTTTCAATTATTAGTAATTAATAAATCACAGAGCATTTTAGTTTACATGTGTGCCTGTGTGTGTTCATAGTTGGTGGATTTATTTGTATACACTGGGATTGTTTGTGAATTACTATTAATTTGTGATTTTAAAACCATGGTTTTGTTTACTTTTACTACTGTGTCTGTGTTAATTCTGTCCGTTTACATAGAGCAGAGCATGGGTGTGATTTTTTTTTTTTTAATGAGGTGGCAAATTCTACACCGTAGATTTTATTTAAACTAAATCTTGGCCTTGAAATGGAGATCCAAATTTCCAATTAAAAGAGAAAAATAAATACTATAAAAACAAAAAAATCTGAACCCTACTCTTAAAACCCTCTCTCTCTCTCTCTCGCTCTCGCTCTCGCTCGGTTAATTTTCCCAGCCACCAAACAGATAAGCTTTTGATTCTCTCATTCTATTATGGAGCTTTCACGGGTAAGTCTTTCAAGTATTGGGTTTTGCTGTCTGGAGTATTTTCTACTTTGTTAGTATACTGATTTCATTTATTATGGGTTTTTATGGTGTTTTTGTAACAAGCTTTTGATAATAATAAAAAAATAAAAATAAAAACTCTGAATTTCAGTTAAGACAAACAAAATAAACTATTCGTTTAGATTATGAAGTCGTTGAATTGGGTGTAGATTATGAATTTGAATATATAGAGCAATTCCTTTGATATTCTGACTATTTCTACATCAATGGTCGTGAGATTGTGTCAAAAGGAAATGGAGAAGTAACTTTCAAAAGCATGAGATAGGATTGAGATTAATGTTGTGAAAAACACATGGGCTAACCTCTAAGAAAATGATTAGGTGAAGAAGAATGTTGCTCACATGCTTCTAAGCTTTTCAAATGGTAATTTGCAGAGAGAGATGTATTACCATTTATCTATTATTTTTTTTTACTTCATGCTATTTGTCATTCTTTTTTTCTTTTTTGTGATAAGTTCGATTCATGTCTATTTGAGAACAACTTATCTGGCTTTTTGCTGAAAGTATGTTAAAGTATACTTGTACTCTAAAGAAATGAGGTTTTAAAGAACTGTACATAAAAACTAAAAATGGACACAAATTCATTTTACTTTTCTATGTTTTATTGGATAATTGATTTCTGGCAGGCCTTCCATACTTTTTTTTTTTTCCTGTTTAGTTTATGGTCTCATGAATAGTTGCTTCATGTTTTTCCTTACTAATCTGATTAATTTTGCGTGTTATTAGATCATTTTGTATTGGCTGTGACTATTCTGATGGCATTGTGCAGAAACTTGATCCTAACTTTTCATTTCGAAATGGTTGGGCTTTTCTGTAATCCCATGGGAGTGTAACGTAGTGTATGACTTATTCCAGGGGAAGGCCTATACCATTTTAATTTACAAAATTAGCATTATATGGTCCAATAGCGTGGATTTTATGTTCTTCATTTTTATTTTTTACGTTATTGGTTGGTTTTGTCAGGCCTAATCATTTTAATTACTAATCTACAGTCCTTGAGCACAAAGAGATTGAATATCTTCCAATTTTGCATAACCATGGACTCTCTCTCTCTTTCTTTTTCTCTTTCAATAGTTGGAACCGATTGAACCTTTTTTTTTTTTGGCTTGTTGGGATGTCGGCTATGGAGGGTCTGAAGCTGAGAATCTCTCTCTTCATGTTCAGGGAGAAAAGTAATTTTGAAACCTTTAAAAGAAAATTAAGTATGTAAAATAGATTCTCTTTGCATTTTTATTATAGAATTGCTGTTTATGGTAAACGGTAGTAACAATTTAAGCTGTATAATAATTTTGTTATTTCTGTCCTGCATCTAGTTAAGGTTAATTTGTTTTGGGACTTGTTTTGTTTTTAATTGCCTGAAACAAGCATCTGGCCAGCGGTTAAATTTCTACAATTGAAATCCATATAAATTTGCAGCAAATCATTTAAAAAAATAGTAGTTTAGTATAAGTGAAAGGAAATTCAATGATAGTCATTAATAAACACCCAATAGTATATATGACTAGAATAGATGTTTGAAGTCAGATGTAGTTGGAAAATGCTATCCTTAGAGACCATCCTCTCTTTTCTTTTTTGCAAAAGTGTTTGTAGTTGTACCTTGCCTTGTGTAGATATCTTCAATACACACACACACACACACATGCAAGTATCTTTAATATGCGCACGTGCGTGCACACACACACACATACATAAAAAATAATGGACATGTTGGGGGTTCTAGGGTCATTTTGGGAATTCATTCTACGCATTTCAGGGTGTTTTGGTCATTTTGAAGGTTCTTAGGGTAATCTGGTCATTCTAGGCATTTCAAGGGTATTTTGGTCAATTTAGAGGTCTAGAGTTATTTGGTCATTTAGAGGTTTGGGAGGTATTTGGACCATCTTGGGCATTTTAGGGGTATTTTGACCATGAAATGGTTTGGGATGAAAGCCTCATTGTCATAATTAGGAAAGTCAAACGAACTAGTTTTTCTGCTCATTTGCAACTCCAGTTAATTGTTTTCAACAAATTTAATATTGTTGAGACAGAACATTGCTACACTCAAGTTGGAGTTTTTGAGCTGCACTGTTGTAACATTGCCATGATAAAAGAAAATTACCTGATCATTCCTTTTTGAAGTCCATATGAAAATGAATTTTTCTAGGTTGACTTCCACTAACTCAATCAATTGATAACCCTTCTTCAACTTTTCAAAATAATTTTCTTTAATTGTTGCAAAAATAAATGTTTTTCTTATAAAGCGTGCATAGAATAACAAGTAGTAATGGTCTCATCAAAGTCTTTTCTATGCAAACTTGCCTGCCTTGACTGGTTTACTTTTACTCATTGCCATTGTTGAACTTATCTTATTCTGTGCACTTTATTTCACAGATGATGCTGTACTAATTTTAATCTGGTACAATAGTATATCAGTGGCTTGAAATTTAGAGCATATGGCTGTAGTAGAATCCATACTTGATATCCCAGTGCAAGATCCAGCAGAGGAGGAGTTCTGTTGGGCTGATTTGACTTGGACCAAATTTCGCACTTCTGAACGTGAAGATGATGTTGCCCTCATTCCTTACGAGCGTGTGGATGCATTTATAATTGGTGAATGCTCTAACATAGAATGCCCAACACGGTTTCATATTGAGAGGGTACGGAAACGATCATTTGGCAGCTTGAAGGAGTACAAGAATGATGATTATTTGGAATATAGGCTGTAAGTTTCTAGTGTGCTTGGTAATAAAGATTTACTATTTGTGCTCCATTTGTTTTGACATAAATGTTTTCTAGAAAATGAGTTATTTTCCCCCTGATTACCTTTGAGATTTGAGATCAATGTATAATGAAGTTTGAGACCTTTTTATGAGCACCACATACTAAGTAAGCCGCCTATTTAACCATCTGGTTGGGCTTATATAATAAGACATGTTGGCAGCAAGGGTCTAGATGGATAAAAGATGATAGATATCCTTATCCAATTGAAGGTTTTCAAGTTTCTAATGTTATTTTCTTTTTTTGATCTTGAAGGTATTGGTGTTCATTTGGTCCTGAAAATTATGGGGAAGGTGGGGGTATATTACCTAGTCGAAGATATCGACTTAACACCCGCAATCGTGCTGCTAGACCTCAATCCATGCGAGGCTGCAAATGTCATTTTGTGGTGAAACGCCTGTATGCTCGTCCATCACTTGCACTTCTTGTATATAATGATAATGACAGGCGCCATGTAAATGATTCTGGTTTTGTCTGCCATGGGCCACTTGATAGAGATGCCATAGGCCCTGGTGCCAAGAAAATTCCATATATCTGTAATGAGATTCAACAGCAGACAATGTCTATGATCTATCTGGGCATTCCGGAGGAGAATGTGTTAGAGAAACACATAGAAGGGATTCAACGATACTGTGGTTCAAATGCAAAAGTTAATAGCCTTGCTTCCCAGTATGTCCACAAACTTGGGATGATTATAAGACGATCTACCCATGAGTTGGATCTGGATGACCATGCTAGCATCCAGATGTGGGTTGAACGCAATAGAAAGTCAATATTCTTTTACCAGGATACTTCAGAAGCAGATTCTTTCATTTTGGGGATTCAAACAGAGTGGCAATTGCAACAAATGATCCGTTTTGGCCATCGCAGTCTAATCGCAGCCGATTCAACGTTTGGCATAAAGCGACTTAAGGCAAGTACTTCATTATGCACATTCTTTCTAGCTATAGAAAAATTATTAGAGAGGATATTTATGTTATTATTTGTTGGATTACAGTACCCCTTGAGCACACTTCTTGTGTTTGATTCAAGGCAACATGCGCTGCCTGTTGCATGGGTTATCACACGCAGCTTTGCAAAGCTTGATGTGTCCAAATGGATGAAAGCTTTATTTGGTCGAGCCCGTAGTGTGGAGCCTGGATGGAAGGTCAGTGGGTTTTTGATTGATGATGCAGCGGCTGAAATTGATCCCATAAGGCAAGAATCACTTGCTCTAACTTTATGTTTTGAAAATAAAAAGAGGAATAATATGCAACCTTAAAATAGAGTAGTTTATGAATATTATTGACTGGTTTTCAGGGATATATTTTGCTGCCCTGTTCTTTTTTCCCTCTGGCGTGTTCGTAGATCATGGCTAAGGAATATTGTTAGGAAATGCAGCAACGTTGAAGTTCAACGGGAAATTTTTAAACGGCTGGGGAAGATAGTGTACAGTATTTGGGGCGGAGTTGATACTCTTGCTGCCTTAGAAGAATTAGCCCAGGATTTTGTTGATCAAACTGCTTTCATGGAATACTTCAAGGCCTCTTGGGTGCCTAAGATTGGTATGATCTCTCTCTCTCTCTCTCTCTCTCTCTGGGACACATACCTGCACACACACAACTTGGACAAGAGACAAATGTGTGAAATTTCCTTGGAATGTTTGCATCTAAGTTTTGCTTGTTTTTTGTTTGACAGAAATGTGGCTTTCAACTATCAGAACTCTTCCTCTAGCTAGCCAAGAGGCTTCTGGTGCCATAGAAGCCTATCATGTGAAGCTAAAAGCCAAACTGTTTGATGATTCGCACCTCGGTGCACTTCAAAGAGTCGACTGGCTGGTGCACAAGCTAACTACTGAGCTGCATTCAAGCTATTGGCTTGATCGCTATGCAGATGAAAGTGACTCTTTTCAAAATGTGAAGGAGGAATATATTGCTTCTACTTCATGGCACCGGGCATTGCAGATTCCTGATTCTGCTGTCACCTTGGATGATCAGGAGCAACTCTTTGCCAAGGTCTTAAGCCAGAAAGACAACAGTCTAACACGTCTTGTGTGGAATCCTGGATCAGAATTTGCATTCTGTGATTGTGCATGGTCAATTCAAGGAAACCTTTGCAAGCATGTAATTAAGGTCAATATGTTATGCGCAAATCATCAAAGTTATCAACCTTCTATGTCTTTTCAGTCATTTAAAGAGATATTGATGAATTTATGGAGAAAACCAATGGATGATTCAGTTTCACTAGATCTGTCGGTGGCCTGGACTCACCAGATGCTTGATCAACTTCAGAAACTAGTTGAAATTACTGGTTCTAGTGACATTGGCACTGTGGTAAACAATCTGCCATTGAAATGGGTTTCAAAGAAAGGCAGAACAAATGTTGGCAAGCGGTCACCCACTCTGGCTCTTCCATCTAGTTCCAAGGGTATGCAGACTGCTGCTGTACGTAAGAAGAACCGGAAGCGGAAAAGATTATCACGACTAAGGTAATAGCATGAGTTGATAGATGCAGATTTTCTTCTGGGATAGTTCAGACTGAAGCAAACTAGATTTAACTTCACAAATTTCTATAGATACAGATTTCCTTCTGGGATAGTTCAGATCAAAGCAAACTAGATTTAACTTCACAAATTTCTTCATTCTAAATTGCTTCACATATTGATTATTCCTACTCCATTGCCGTTGGTGTTAAACTCTTGAATGCATCCACCAAGGGTCATATACACTTGGCCATCTTCAAAGAAAATGGACTGGTTGGTATCATGAGAGATGGCATTGGAGGAAATCAGATGTTTAATTTAATTTTACATGAGTTGCACATTCATGGTTGAGCAAATTTAAGGACCCCGTTCTAAAGAAGGCATCTGTACAAAAATTGCTTTGGACTTGGGAGGAATTTTTGATTTGACCATCTCTTATCTTCAGTTACATTCCTAAGCTTTATTCTTTGTATTTACAATTTTTGTTGTTTTCCTTGGTGCCTTTATGTGCAAATATGTTGGGAGGAAGTATGTTGAAATCCATAATAACATAGACGACTTTATGATCTTATTTTATGTAGATTTACATCACAGAACTGACAGAAGTATGTATATTGATTAATTCATTAATACGATTGTTTGATTACATAGATTGTTTTGCATGCAGTTTGTACTTAGGGTTTAGTTTGCAGAGGTAAACATGTTGGCCTTTAGTTGGAAGATAAAGAAATTCTACCTAAGCTTGACTTGGAAGCATATTCTTCTTGACTAATTTAAATTAAAGGAGTCTGTAACGCCCACATCTATTTTGTCTTTTTGATTATATAATAAAAAAAAGGTTCTAATTAACTTTAGAAAAAAGGAAAATTTGCACTAAAATGTTATTGAAATTGAGCCTTTAATTTTGTCGTCTAATAAGAGATCTAGGGTCTTGGTTTGATGATAACAAATAATTATCATAGAGTGGATCAAGACATAAGTTGAAGTTTTATCGTATTTAAAAAAATAATAAAAAAGAAACTAAGTCTCTAATTAGTAATTATGCCTTTCGAAATCTCAAACTCAGATCACTTAATATATTTAGATTAAGAGATTTTCTTTAGAATCCAAATCGATTATTATGATTTAATTATAAATCTTATTAGCAGTAGAATGGAAGGATACATTGCTAAAACCATTATGTAGCCTTTAAAGTGACATCAATCTGAAATTTGTTCTCTTCACCATCACGTCTTGGAAGCCCCTTTCTCTTCTTGTGATTAAAGCCGCTCCTAAAACTTGTGCCATTAACCATAGTCTGTCAAGAGATTAGACAATAAGATCATGTAACAAACCCATTAAAAATCCAGTAGATTAATTTTCATTATTATTATTATTTTATATAGAACCAGTAGATTAAGTTTGAGATATAACATTAAAGACTAAATGTATTATTTCCATCTTAAAACACATAAATGTTGCTAAAGGTCTTGGTCTAGTGGCTACCCACCCACTAAAACACATAAGGGTGAGCTTTATTTCTCCTAGCCTTAAAAAAAAAAAGTGTATTTTGTCTATTTATTCTATCCATTCCTCGATGTAAATTGGGTCCGTCACTCTTAACTCTATTCCCAAGTGGGGCCAAAATTATAGCTCACCATAGAAATTCAAGACCCCAAAACAGCACGAAGAGCAGAATTTGCCAATAGGAGTGAGGCAATCTCACCTTATCCACACTCCCACCACAACCTGTTATTACATTCGTTATCACTCCATATCAAATTATCCATAACCCCCCTCCCCCCAAAGAAAAACCCATTAACCACCATCTCTTCACCTTTGTTCACTACCTCATTAGAAAGTGAATATTGGTTTCCTACTGTAATGGCAGCCATGAACTCTAGTGTTTTGGCATGCAACTATGCCATCTCGGGTGCTGGATCATCTGAGCTCAATGCAAAACTTGCTTCCACACCTTCTGTTGCATACCCAGTTGTGCATGGTCACAAGTTGCCTGTGATCAGGGCCCAACAGGCTAAAGTTTCTGAATCAAAAGAATCAAGAGGGAGTGAAGGAAGAAGGGCTGCACTGCTTTGCTTAACAGCCACCCTTTTCACAGCTGCTGCCTCCAATTCATCTTCCAATGCTGGGGTCATTGAAGATTACCTTGAGAAGAGCAAAGCTAACAAGGTTTGTCTTGTTTCTAGCTATAGTTATATTGGATATACTCATATACGTAAAAAGCATCATGCTTTTGCTACTTATATATAGAATTGCTTATCTGTAACTAAGGAAGTGCATTTTAATTGTTGATCTGTGATTTGTCTTACTTTTATGCATTCTTACTTGTTTGTCATCATTGTTTTCTAATATTAGACTTAAACTAAGCTTGAATGTTGTAATATGAGACTTACAGTATGCTTGAATGTTGTAATAGGAGCTAAATGACAAGAAGAGGCTGGCCACAAGTGGTGCTAACTTTGCACGAGCTTATACAGTTCAATTTGGCTCATGTAAATTCCCTGAGAACTTCACTGGCTGCCAAGATCTTGCCAAGCAAAAGGTTTGACTCATAAATGACATGGAATGATTTATTTCTAATATATATATATATATATTCTCTTTGATAAGTGAGTGTTGATCCTCCTTCTCAAAAAAAAAAAAAAAGTGAGTGTTGATCCTAAGAGAAATTTGAACTAGTGATCTCTGCGTCATGCAGAATCACTTATTTCTTGGTTTGATTCTACAATGGTTTTTCTTTAACTGATTCTAATTAATTGGTTTTGGGTTGATGCAGAAAGTGCCATTTCTCTCTGAAGATTTGGAGTTGGAATGTGAAGGAAAGGACAAATACAAGTGTGGTTCCAATGTTTTCTGGAAATGGTGAAGAGGGTAGTCCCTTCTTTCTTTAATACCATGTACTTTCCTCAAACATGTACCTAAATTTCTGTTGAATAACTCTTCATCCCATGTTTTGCAATCTTTCTGAATCCAGATGTCTCTCTTTTCAAATACCCAATATTTGTTTAATCGAATGGACAGAGAAATCTAAAGTCGGTTTCGTGTTCATAATCTCATGTTTAATTGCTTCTTTACCACCCCAAGAACTAGTTTTGATCCAGTTTTTTGAAGAGATTTTAAAACATTTTAAACCAATTACACATTAAAACTAGATAACCCTTTCCTGCACACCAATCACTAATCATAACTTGATTGCCAAGGAAAGATTTCTGCTAAACAATGAGTGACACTAGAACAAAGTATATCTCTGCAGAGTTCTTTACCAAAGCTTCCCTAATTTTAAAGAAACATGGTAGAAAAACTCATTTCAACTGTACATTTTGAATATGAAACTTTGTAGTCTCCTTACCATTTATGCCCCGTCAAGCATTGGTATCTTAGCAGATAGAACAACTATCATGGTCATACCTTGTTAGAGTCGTTACCATCATCACGGCTAATCCCCCACCTCACCGTTCATTCAGGCAATAAATGTGCTGGTCTGAAAGCCGACAGGCCAACCACGCTAAAAGAAATGAGCTTTACTTTAAAGTCAATTTTGAACACCACCGTAATTTGAATTCATCTTTTGTTGCAGGCACTATAACCTTTTGAAAGGGTTCATATTTACTAAAATTCAATTAGATTTGTATTTCTTTAATCTCAGTGATTTCTGTATACAAAAAATGAGTATACAATGAAGTGAATGACTCACCAACGCACTGATTGAGTGATCTTTAAAGCAATGTTTGCGACAATGAAGTGAATGAACCCTCTTTAAATATTTAACTATCCGCTTAAAGGCACATGATAGGTGGTCATGACTCATGAAGGCAATAAATTGAGTACAATAAAATTTATCTCAGCAGGAAGAAAAAAAAAAAAAAAACTACTAGATATGTATCTAATATTGTTGCAGACTAAAGTTGTCATTTCCTTTTCTTTCACCTGCAAAAAGTTCTTAAATTTCAAAACCCCGAATCAACACCAGCCTAGACCATGGTTATGGTATGGTACACTGGTTTGTCAATAATACCACTCACATACCTCATTTAATTTGAAAGTAAAAAAATTAGATCAAACCCATCAAAACAGACCTGGGAAAGTTTCGGTAGTGTTTTTACGGACTAATCGCCTCCTACTCTATTATTAATTAGAAAAAACGAAATTAAAACTTGACAATAAATCAAAATAAATTTCTTAGACCACCCTCAAAGGATTAGTCGTATAAACAGGAGAACTACACAAATATGAGAATGCACTTTACTTCTCTAAACTATACTTCATTTTACATTTACTCTCCTAAACTATGAGAATACACACTTAACCTTCCTAAACTTTTATGCATATAACATTTACCCCTTTAAACTACGAAAATGCACACTTATCCTTCTAAACTATTACCTGTGAAATACTTTGTACCATATCCAATGGGTAATATTTAGGGAAGTAAATGTATATTCTCATAATTTAAGTGTAAAAGATAGTATAATTTATGGGAGTAAGTGTGAAAGAATGTATAGTTAAGTGTGTAAAAAAATAGATAGAGAAAGAGAATTGATTGGTTTATATTATTTTAATGAGTTGTAAGTAAAAAGATGTATAATTTGGGGGAAAAATGTAATAGCCAAAAATAAAAGTGCTAAACTTAAAAAGATTAAAAATAAATAAACCATAGTAAAAAATGTGTTATCACGTGTGATTATTAACTAGAATGACATCCAATTAGCTCATACAGATCATTGGAAGAGTTAGGCAAAAAAATTTTGTTGTCTAAATAGTTACATTGGAACAAAAATAAGTGCACTAGAAAATAGAAATATTAAAAATAAGGCCATTATGGTTTATTTAAGATTACTTTATAATACTAACATGGACCATTGTTGCGTACTTGTCACATATTAATTAGCAAAAAAAATATACTTGTGACACATTATACAAGTCACAAGCAGGGCATAGAAACCAAGAGAAGGTTCTCGAAACCATAATATAAAAAGAATCTCAGGAATCAATACCCACAACAAAATCGGAACCTTACACCTGTGAGCTGTGAGTGATAGATCTTTTTGCCTCAATTTGAACAAGCTGTTGTTTTGCACAATCAACGTGTCCATTTACAGGTCTGTCTCTGTGAAAGTGAGAGACTCTAATATTTATGCGTTTACGGAATCGCTATGATTGCGCCCTGTGGCCGTTTTTTTTTGTTAAATCAGTCTTTTTTTCCGGAAAAGTGCCATACCATCTCTGCGTACGCGTCTATCTAACGCGTGAACTGTGAATCAATAACGCAAAACAATCAATCAAATCAAACACGTTATTAATAATTTGAGACAGAGGAAATATTTATTTATCGGATACAGTTTTTAAAAATTAAGAATGTTTATTTAATTTTATTTCATATTTTTAAATAAAAAATAAAAAATTATTCTTCTAAAAAAATAATAATAAAAAGGGAAGTTTGAACTCATCATCAAAATGAGAATTTTTTTCAAGTTTGGTTTATTATCATGGATTTTACTAATGTGTGTTTTAAGGACACACAATAATAAACCAATTTTGAAAAAAAATTATCAAAAATTGAAAAAATTTTGACAACTTTTTCAATTCCTAATAAATTTTTTCTAAAAATAGATTTGTTAATATGTGCCCTAAGGGCACACATTAACCGGACCCTATTATCATATTGAACAAGTTTGTGAAGTTTGGAGCTTATTCACAAACTTGTTCACAAATTAGTAAAATTATAAGTGTAAGGTCAATTTTTGTAGCTCAAGCCCAAAATGTATGGATTATGAGCCCAATGAACCCAGGATAATGAATTTGTAGAGCGTGGGTGAAAGAACTGGGCTGGACGTGAATTAAATAAGAGTTAATTATGGTATTTACGAGTAAACTAACATGAAATCATGCTTGGACAAATGCAAACGTGAAAGTCCGAAGATGTATTTTATTGAGTGAAATTTGGTTACAATTCTTAGAGTTACAGTAAAGTTATTTTCTTCTTCCCTCCCTTTTTTGTTCCGATCCCTTTTTATCAGAGACCTCTTCTCCTTATATAGCACCCTCTCTCCTCATCTTCATCGTCCACTTGTTCATCATCTAAACATCCACTTGAGTACATGTCCCATCAGATATCTTTTTTAGCTCTCTGTGAGTGGTGGTAGCTGAGATTATACTGTTCAGGGGTCTTCTCCACATTAATGCGGTCAGAAAAGCTGTTGCAGTGCATTTAATGTGGTAGTTGCAGCTTGTCTTCTAGATATTTTTCCGTTCCTATCATCTCCATACGTGCCTGAAGCTTGCCTTTATCATCAAAGTCATTAGAAAGGTTACTTGAATCTCCCAGGTGTTCGCCCGGGCAAGACTCTTTGTATCCAAGGATAATGGTCTCTTCGGACCATTGATGACCTCTTCGGACTACCCCCTCGTTCGCCTCCAGGTATATTTCTTAATCATAGACTCCCTCTTGGACACTTTTCTCTCTTCGGGTGTACAGTAGTCTTCAAATAAGGTCCTAGGCCCAATATGTTAGGTTGGGCTTTCACCCCCCACAATAAGTACTAAAATTTTTACCTCTTTGTAAATCTATATAAAAATTCTTATACTTATATATATTTATATATATATATATATATATAAAATTATTAATGTCTTAACTGTAGTTAAAATTATATATATTTAAGAGTTTATTTACAAATTTATACAATTCAATATAAAGTCTATATATAAATATATCTATACACATACATGAATATAAACATCTTTTTTTTAGAAAGATATAAACACTTAAACTTATGAGCTATGAACACATGAAAAATTATTAGGTACTCACGGAGTACCATAAATGTATACTTCCTCCTCTCACATGAATGATGGGTCTCACTAATTAAGGGAGTACGCATTTATGGTATTCCGGAAGTACACAATAATTTTCTTGAACACATTACTATGTTTGATCTTAATTCATTCAATAGCTAAGTTTAAACTAAACTTAAACTTAAATTATTTGTTAAATATACAAATATAAACGGGTGAGGCTTAGGTCCAATGCACTGAACCTGTTGAGATAGCGATACGTGTTATTATCTCAACGAATCCAATGCAACTGGGCACTAAACTCAAACTTTACCCATATAAAACAATTTTTTTTCTCTTCTAAACATATTTTTTTTAGAAGGTTCTTCTAAACATCTTGATTGATTTATAGTCATTTATTACAAGTGCTACCAAATGGGCCTAAAGTTTAAGAAGATAAAAAAAGAAAAAAAAAAAAAAAGGAGTTATTATAGTTTAATTTGTACATTTTTCAAATGGAGGCTAACATAATTTCAATTCTCATCTGTACTATTGAAATTATTAAATTATTATAGATTCAAGTTAGTTCAAATAAAATTTTTAATAGTTGAACAATAGATTCAAGATTTAATCTTTACTTACATTAATTGCGAATAGATTAAAACTCTCTTAAAAACATTATTGAATTATTATTCCAAAAAAAAGAAAATAGTAGACTAATAGTAGTAGTGTAGTACAATATGAATGAAGTTAAAACCGAAACCACGTATTTGTATTGTACACGAAACGACGACATTTATTAAGTTCACGATCACGCGCACAAGAAAAGTAGTGGTAGAGAGTCGTTAGAAATCAGAGTAGTGGGGGGCCCACAAAGGAAACCAGCTGTCACAACTCAGAAGAATCGCCAGCCTGTAAACCGCTCAGCTACCCATGACCTCTCTCCCTATATAAGGGCTCGCTACAACAATTCGTTTTTCTCACCTACACACACATAAACAAACCCAAACACTTTCTCTCTTTTTCTCAAAAACTCAAAACCCTAAGCAGAGATTTTCGCTCATTCGCTCATTCATCAATGGCTCTCTCCAAGGCTTCGTTGATGGCTCTCATGGCTCTCCTCTTCACAGCTCTCTCTCTCATCGGAGCTGCTCACGCTCAAGTCGAGGCTCCCGCGCCCAGCCCAACCTCCCCTGCCGCCGCCATGGCTCCATCCGTCGCCTCCGCTCTCTTCGCCGCCGTTGCTGCTCTCGTCTTCGGATCTTCTCTCAGGATCTGAGGTGTTCGTTTGTGATCGCGATCGTGACGTGTCATTCGCTTCATTGGTCGCGATGTTGAGTCGTCGAATGGCTTTTTCTGCTTATATGTTTAGTTTGGTATGTTTTAGGGGTTTTAATTTTTTTTTTTTTTGGTCTGGTTTTATTAGGGAGTGATATGATATTTATGTAGGTGAGAGAGTTTGGTAGTGGTGCACAGACGGTAGAAAATATATAATGCGTCGTGATGGATTTTATTTTGGCTATGGTTTGAGACGATTATTACTCTATGTTATCATTTGTAGTAAATAATTGATTATTCTTTTTCTTCCTTATTTTAGATCTGAGATTTTCTTTGTGTTTGTGTTTTTCTCGTTCTGTTAATTATGCGGTTCCTATTTTTTCACTCTCGCGGTTAAAAGTGTAAACGGTTTATTCTATTTACCTTTGAAACATATAATGAAGTAATTAACAAATATACGCTTTTTTAAAATAAATAAAGTAATTGGTAAATTGAAACCTCATCTAATTGTGATAGCTTCAATTTAAATTTTATGGTATCCTTAGTTTATTGAACTCTAAAATTTTTAAATTGTGTACCAATTTAAAACCTTCAAAAATTTGAATGGATTTGCCAATTTTTGAGAAGTTAGGATTTGAAACTAACAAACTTTTGAAACTGTTATTGACTTGCAGCAATTCTTAGCGTGTAATTTTCTTAAATAAAAAAAATGCTGAGTGGGGTTGTTAATTTTGCCTTCCTGATTTGAATAATGAAAGCATGGAATTTTGAATATTGTGTGTTTGGGAGTATGGTATTGGGTTCCCATCGCTTTCGTTTTGGACCAGATAGTGATGGAATTTATGCTTGAGAATAAATTCATACCAAAATCAACACTTGTCACTCTTGGGTCCTCTTTGTTAATTTGATCAAGTTTCTTAGTTCTTAAGTTAATTGTCTTTACGCTTATTTACAAATTTGCCCCTCCTTTACCCATCACTATCGTGCCGCTGGACACGTTGTGATGTGGACCGCTTATTCAAGAGAATCACGTGTTCTGCCTAGTGAATTCGAAACGGTTTTGTCTTTATAGAGAGTAGGACAAGGGATAATTAAAACTGCAACAAAAACTGAAACACATAATGGCACAAGTAATTTCGCTTGGTGTGTCACTGTCACCCTATGTACTAAGCGATAAGTCTGAATAAAGATTTTTTTTTAAAATTTATTTTTATTCATAGTTGTTTATGTATGATATGTGAGAGGCATTTAGGCACTTAATCAAAGTGGTGCAGTGATGGACCAAGATTGGTCATAATCAAATTAATGTTAATGAGAAGTATGCCAAAAAAAAAAAAAAAAAAAAAAATCATTTTCATAATATATAAGTAAATAGCTTTAAAGGAAAGTACTCTCTGTAGCGAAATAGTCGAACCGTAAAAATGCATCAACCATGTGGTTGGTGGGGTGCAGGAGAATAATGCATTGGTGCGCACTTCATACGGTTGGATTGATTCTTTTGGGGGAGTGGTATATAACATAATATTATAGTTGTTGCATTATTCTTTTTAAAATAATGCTATAGAGAATTTTATTTATAATAATTTTCATAATATATAAGAGAATAAATTATGTGATATTGGAGTAGTTCACTTTTATATATGATTTGAAAGAATTTTATGACGTACCAAATTGTGTATTTTATGATGTACCAAATTTGTGTCACTGTATTACTACTATTTATGTGTTGGAATCCACAATGGATCCGTAACATGAGTGGGAGTGGTGTGGAAGCACCTTTAAGAACTATATAAATAAGGATTTTACTATGTGCTCTTAGGACACACATTAATTTTCATTTATGAAAAAAAATTTCTCGAGAATTGTTCCACACTGACACCTATGAGAGCAATAAGGCTAGAATATCTGTTGGTTCGTATTGAAAATTCCTATGCCAAAGTTCTGGAATGGGTGAAAATGTGTTGGCTAATCCGATGCCCCCCCTCTAATTTTGTTTACTAGTACTGTTTTTCTCACCGTCCTTTTTGCTTTTGTTTTGTATAATTGAAATGGTAAAAGATGCAAACTCTCTTTCTGCTACAATTGAAATGACTTAAAGATTTAACTCAATTTTTTTCCTTACTTTGACAGAGGACTGATGACTGATCATAAAAGCTGGGTTAATTTGGTTGAGTTTGATAATTGATTGCGTTTATATTGCTTACCTAATTCTTGGTTATTGTGGGCTCCAGTTCGTGGATTGGTTAATAACTTAATACAGCTATTATTAACCAAACGTTATTTCACTGACATCAATCAAGTAATCAACCCCCCAACTTTGAAATGGGAACACATTTTTTAGTTACTTCATATTTGAAATAACTTGGCACAAGAGGTTGACAATTTTAGTTTTTATTTTTTTATTTTTTTATGGGGAATATATAGCTACCTTCTCATAGCAAATCATGTGAGATTTAGAGAAGGTCTGTTAGGGTCAAATGGATGGTTCAGTTGGAATTCCTTTTTAAGATTTAAAAATCATCTTTATAAGGGTTTGTTTGAATATCGCTTATTGCTGAAAATTGAAAACACTGTAGCAAAATAATTTTTAAATGTGTGAATAGTGCCATGGGACCTAATTTTAAAGAAAAAATTGCTAAAAAAAGTATTTGTGGGTCCTATGAACAGTACACGGGACTCACACAAAAACACAAACTTATTGCTACCGCAAACACAAACACCATCCAAATGTATTCTAAGACGAGTTTTTACAAGGTGGTCTTTGAGAGATCATGCTAGGATTAGGGAACCCGATCCTTTGGTTTGTGTGAAACTATTGATATTTCTTTTTCCCATAAATTTGTATTTTATTCAACCAAATGGGAAGTACATGGGAGATATTTGCGGAATAACGGTGGTGAGGAAAATAATATAATAAGTTGACATGCGTTAGAAATAATACTGCAAACTAGCAACTCGAGTTTAAAAGGGTCGAGATGTGTTCTAAATATTGAGTCTCAAATACTCGAATTCCACAGGCTGATTTGGTCAGTTTTTGCCAGATAGATCTCGAGTCTTATAGACTCGAGTTCTAAAAACCAAAACTCAGTCTCTAAGACTCGATTTTGGTACCTGAAGAAGCAGAGAACGATCTGACGAAGAACAGAGAACAGAGGAAGAACTAAAGAGGAACGATGGAGCTCTGATCTGAAGAGGAACAATGTGCAGCGTCGACGATCTGACGAAGAATAGAGAACAGGGGAAGAACGAAGAATGTTGGAGCTCTGATCTGGTCAATTGAACGAAGAATGCTGGTTGATTGAACGCTGGAGCTCCGATCTAAAGAGGAATGATCTGCAGTGTCGAAGAAGAACAACGCTAGGTCAGAAGTTTTTGAGGAAGAAGAAGGAAAGTCAGATGGTAAAACTTGAGTTTTTAAAACTCGAGTCTTAAAAAGTAAAACTCGACTCTTAGAAACTTGAGTTTCACGTGGATTTTTCCTCCACCTCAGCTACCACCACATGCAAATCGAGACTTAAAAACTCGAGATGCTAGTTTTCAACATTGTTTTGAAACGTGACAACTAACTAAATTTTTTAATATTTATTGTTATTTAGAAAAAAAAAATTCGAAGTACATGCCTAAAAACCCCCCAAAATGTGTACTTAACACAAACAGTACACTAGTAGAAAATATTTGCACAATAAAAGGCAAAATAAAACTTTATCTCCTATCAAAAACATGAAAAGAACTCAACATATGCTCTAACACAAAAGATCATTTGAAAGATAAACTATAAATGAAGTAAGAAAGTTATATTTGTTATTTGTGGCCTCTTTTACAAAGAATGACATCTCTTTATATAGCTAAAGTGAGATGCAAGACTATAAAAACTAAAGAGTCATGTAATGCATTAAGTGTCTTAGATGAATAGTTACAAGCCAAGAAAGGGATCACAACTATTATACACTTACGTATAGCTTTCATGAAAGAATAAAATAAAAGTTTGTATATTAGCCTATTAGGTGGTGTACCTATAAGTAGATTTTCCTTTTTAAATTGGACTTTTATGTAGTTCAGAATTACCCCTAAAACTTATGTGGGAAAAAAATTGAGGATAACTTGAAAAAAATATATCTCAAAATTCACTTAAAATGCTTACAAAATATGACACTCTCTTACTAATACATGTCTTTAAAACAAACTTATCCAAAATTAAAAAAACAAAAGAAAATTATGACAAAAAAAAAAAAAAAAAAAAAAAAAAAAACCTCATCTTTTTGCCCAGTGTGATCTTTTTGCGCATGTAATGAGGCTAATAGAAATTTAAAATTATCTCTTTACTGTTTGCAAATATCCACGAAACTCCTCCCATACTTATCTTGTCCATTCTAGACAAAATTCTTAATCCTTATGCAAGTCATCATTCTACATTCTAGACAAAATTCTTAGTCCACCTACAAGTCATCGTTCTACATGTCACGTCGTTAAGTACAATTCTATATATTGCACCAAATATGGTATCCGGTCGTTGTTCAACCTTGCTTAAAGAATTGAAGACTTCAACCCTCTGTATTTGACTTTGATCACTTTCCCAATTACGCTCGACACGCAAACTGACAATTTTTCTTCTAATCATATAATTGTTGGGAGTGGTATTCCACATTCTTCTACTGAAAATAAAATTTAAAAAAAAAAAAAAAAAAAGGAAAAGCAATCACCAATCTCTATTTTTTGTGTTTTTCACAAAAATAAAAACACTTTTTTTTGGGTTGAAAAAACAAATAAAATGTCTCCATTGTAACTAGTTATCAACTTATGTTTAATGAGAATCCAAAACAAAAAAAATCCTTAAGGCACCCACAACACACCTTTCTAACAATAATTAACATGAACGTAATAATAGATCACTCTTCCTCAGGTTTTTCCTATCGTCAAAAAAGCCTCTAACCTACTATTAATAAGTGCTACGTATTCGAGCAAAGTGATACAAAACGTGAACTAATTTTTAACCTCAAAGCCTTATGCAGACAACACATTTTCATCTATACTTCTTCAAAAAATGAAAGTTGATTAAGTTGAGGCAGTGAAATCATTCAAACAACAAACTTTTAATGCTTAAGCCTGTTAGTTTATGATTAGAAACATGCAATTTAAAATTTAAATAGTGTTCCAACTTCCAACAAGAAATTGATCTGGATTCTAGTCTCTGCTATACATGGAGGATTAGGAACATTGGGTACAAGAGTGTTGAACGTGGCATTAACTTCTTTGGAGTAGCTCTCCTTAATCTAAGGAGGACTTGATTATATAACCACGTCATTCTAGATTTACAAATAAATCTAGAGACAACTTTTCACAACAATAGGTGGTTTCATAATACAAATATTAAATTAGAACTTACCCTTATAATTTGAGGTCATTTTGATTTTGCTCCTTAAGTTTTTATTTATTTTTTATTTATTTTTTATTTTTTTTTACAAGATAGAAATTCTACTATAACATAATCTAAGTGTATATGTATGTGAAGCTCCATTCTGGAGACTTAAACTCCAGCCTTTGCCCCCCACTTAGTCATCAAAAAAAAAAAAAAAAAAAATTAAGATAACATGCGATTATTGCTGCTGATAAATGGCGTTAGTTGTAGATACTTTTGAAACTGATGCTTTAACCCAGTTTAATTTCCACCATATATTTCATGACTACCATGGTGACATATTAACTGTTGCAAATAAAAGTGATTTTAGTTACAGGTTCATATGAAAGTTACGTTGCTCTTACTCCCGACATTCATCCTAGGCATGTTTAGAACGAAGAGAGCCATCAGGGGCCTAAAGCCTTTACACTATTAGATACAACATAGAGGTATTTAAATCATCCTCAGAAGCAGGTGCGCAATGCATTAATCTTCCCATGAAAAAGTTGGTAGTTGAGTATAGCTGAAAGAATAAGCACTGGGATAAATCTTAAACAGAAATGGCTATAAACTTCTCTTAGATTTGACAAGTCTCTAGAAATGTTGAGCTATGATCGCCGAGTTCAACCAAAGGCTCTAGCTTTTGTTTGGAGAAGGCCCTCTCTGCATTTCTCAACATAAGTATGCGAAATATGTCTTCCCCTTTAGATGTAAACATTATGACCAAAATGAGCAGACTCTAGATGATGAGAAGTCAGGTTTGGTTTTTACATTCAGACATAATATTTACTAACCGGGCTTAGGTTTTTTGAATGATGAAATGTTGCCTTCAAGATCTAGGGCATATAAGCCTAAGCTGAGCAGTGTTCCACCTTTATCTTGGAGCGACTCAACAAATTAAGAAATAGATTAAAAAAAAAAAAAAAAAAAAACACTAAAAGGCTACAGATAAAAGAAACAAATATCTGAAAATTTATCTTTTCATTCTTTCAATAAGTGAAATGTGATGATGATCAACACAGTTCTAACATTTCTCACATCTTCCTCATCATCATTGAGCACTATATTTTCTTGCAATCCTAAAATTTTCACTTTCCAAAGGGTTGTCTTCTACTCAGAGTCAGATTCCATGTTGCCCATCGCCTTTAACCCTCTTGGTCTCTGCAATAGATACAAATAACTTAAGCACTCGCTTCTCAAAAAAAAAGAAAAAGAAAAGGGAACTTCGTGCACTAGATTCAACATTTTCACTAAATAAACCTGTATAGAGACCAGAGAAATAGACCACGATACATTAAACAGAGTTACCCCAGCCCACATTTGTGGCTTTTACTTCAAAAGTTTATATTTGTTGCAATAAAGATAAGAAATATACTCTACCATTAGAAGTTTATGTTAATTTTGGCTGCATAAGGCAGGCAGTACGCACTATAACGACAAAGGGAAGAAAAAAAATTTAAGTTAGAAAGAGCAAAGTGTACCTTCTTGGATATCTTCTTCTCCCTGACCTCGTATCGTTCCAGGGTCAGATCGCACAACCATGCTCCTGGGCTCACCAGCTGTGGAATAAATTACAGCAAAGAAAACAAAGTCAGAAGCAGATCAATTTCTTATACCCAATCGTTAAAAAAACAAAGGAGGCAAATGACTTCTTCCCCACACTTTGGACTACCAGTTTGAATGGAAATTTTTTACACAAGGCACCCTCATAATTAAATTAATAATTTTTTTTTGTAATTTTTTAATCAGAAATTGTATTAATAGCATTCTAAGAAACATCCTAAATATAATTTCTCTATTCACCTTGTATATTGCTTTTATATAAAATTTGGCTGGCAAAGTAAAATGCTTCCTAAAAAGTAAAAACTAAATTGAACTAAGAGTTGGGCATGGGAAAAACACCACACATCCTCTCTCGGAGATGTTTTGCCTGCCTCACCTCACCCTGAGTGTGTGGGTGTGTAAATATATATATATATATATATACATAATTTAATCTTTTTTATACACATCCTGTTTATAATTTAATTTTTAATATATATTCTATTACCATCCCAAAACATTTTTCTCTCTATCTCAAAACTCTTAATGCGACTCTATCTTATTAGTATTGAAACCACCTCATGTCGGATGACAAAATACCTCCACCCCATCCTAACTCGACCCACCCCGAAGAGAGGACAGGACGGGACGGAAACAAATCACATGATCCAATCTCACCCTACCTCCTTGCCATGCTTAAAAAGTGGCCATCATGTGCCTTTTGCGCTTTGTCCACTGGCCAGTATGGTCCAAAGCTAGAAAACAGTATGCAACTTCCACAATAATCAAAAAGCTGTTAGAATGCCGAAAATACCCTTAACAAAAGGAGATTTTAGTATTTTATTGTAAAAAGGGGCTCAAATAACTGTTCACTCAATGACCTTTATGTCGACAGACATTTTATTTTGGGCCACAAGTGGGCCAGTCCTTGACCCAATAACCACAGTTTCTACCCCCCACTGAATAGTGCTGAACCGTACATCTGGTATATCATGAACCGTCAATTTCAATAGGCTCCACCATCTTCTCCTATCCGGATTTCAAACCGGTTATTCAATTACAATAACTGACACGTGTAGGTGCCTCTCCCTATAGGGCGCCTTTTGTATTCCTAAACACTCTATTATCGTTACAAGATTTATAATTTTAGACAACATCCATTAAATATTTCACACCCATTTATGTCTAGGAAAATAATATTATTGACTATTTCACGATATGACATCGCTCCAAAATAGTAACATATTTGGAGTTTAGTTGGCCTAGTATAAACTTTGTGGTGGCCCTAGTGGGGAATTTTGGCAATGGGCCCACTAGTCCTCCTGTTAGACCCGACAAGGCATAGCAATAGCCGTTCGTCTCAAGCAATCACAATTCATTCAGAATCCATGATTTGCTTAGTATGCTTCTCCACATAATTTACACACAAAATAACACATCTTTACTCAGATCAAACGGATATGTTTACTCCGATGGGCCCATAGATTGAAGTGGAATGAACCAAAATGTCCATGACAAGACAAGAGTGCCAATAAGTAGCACTATAAAATAAGCTTAACCCATGTTTTTTTTTTTTAAAGAACCTAACCCGTGTTTTAAAACCTTTTTTTAACCCATCCATTTCCTGACGAGGAAATAATATTTTTACCATTTCTTTTAATAAGATTCGTATCAGCCTATCAAAAAAAAAAAAGTTTCTTTTCATGGTAAAGATTAAAGAATTATTTTTCTTACTAATTCAAAAATACAATGCCATGTAACATAAACATCTTTAAAATAGTAAATATAGTATAGAACAATTTTTTTTCTCGTGAAATTAATCATCTCAATTAAATTATCCGTTTTAATCTCACGCGTGGGATGAAACATATCTTTATCAATTCTTAGCTTTCTTAAATTGATTCTCAAAAAAAAAAAATATATATATATATATATATCTTTCTTAAATTTTGGTTTTTAAAAAAGAAAAGAAAAAAAGTAGATGTGAATACTATTAAAATATTCCTCATATAGTACAGCTCAAATTAGCATGATTCCGAAGCACCCGGTTCGGTCCTACTCATTCACTCAAAGCGGTAACAAACATTAGGTCACTGTTAGGTACACATCCACGCCTTGACTGACGCGTGTTCACCTTTTCCCCCAGCTTTCCCATCAAAGAACAACAAAAGCGAAGCAGATCCAAACTTTAAAAAAAGTAAAAAAAAAAAACCCTACAATACTAGTAGTTTAGTACTAACAAATAAAACAATTCTATCTGTACGGTCAGCTACCCCTAGAAATTTTCACGGACACGGATTTAAAATTACAAATACTCTATTCACCCAAAAAAAAAAGTGACATTCACAAGATTTCTAAGCATCAACAAATTTAAATTTTAAATGACAGGTCGATACTTGTGAATATTGGTGAGTAAATGCGTAACTTCAATACTGAGCTTATATTAAAATTAGTAATAACTTACCAATTATAATTTGTTGTAAACCGACTTACTACCTATAATTTGAAATGTGTATTTAAACAATAATTTTTATTTTTAAAAAAAATACATGTAGTAAAAAAATATATAAATATATGTATAATGTTGTTTAAAAACCGAAAACATGTGTTTAAACTAGCGTGGCGAACAGAACCTACTTCTACCCATAGAAACTAAAACTGTCACGGATATCCTATTTTTACTCCACTATTACTTAACTTGCGTAGACTTGGACCGTTTCGTTTTCTAATATTATTTACCAAAAAAAAATTTGTTTTACTGTTTTTCTAAATTGAAAATACCAGGACATAAAAAATGCCAGATGAGCTAAAAATATTATTAAACTCGGTAAAATAGGTCTATCCTTGATGAATTAAAACATCAAAACTAACTCCTCAGAAACCGTGTCCTATTCCCAAAACCAACATAATAAAAAAGGTGGCTTACAACTTGCAGCCTCATGTTTGTTTGGTAGAGTTTTTTTCCTTCCTATCTATCACCTTATTTTTTAAGCTAGTCAAAGCATAATTTTTATTTAAAAAAACCCTTATATTTTAAGTTTACAATAATCAAATTATTTGTTAAACACTTTTTCTCAGCTTAATTTTATTTTTTCCTAAGTGGCTAATTGGACTGTTTCAAAAAAACTACTACACCTGACAAATTGAAAAACAACTTTCAAATTTTTTTTTTGAAAATAATAAAATAAAATTTTAGAAGAGAAAAAGAAAAAGGGCTTACATTGAGGGTGCGCTGGATGAACTTGGCACGCTTTTTGGGTCTCTGGGGGAGCTTAGAGCCTTTAATAGCCATGAAATCCTCTTCTTTCTCTTTGTTGGTCAAAGCAATGACGAACTTTGGAGGCCACACAAGACTTCCTGCACCTGCTACACCAGCGTCACCGCTACCCCCAGACGACGAGCCACCACCACCACCTTTCTTGCTATCGTGCGCTGTCTCGGACGAAGCAGCCGCTGACTTATTATGATGATTATTGATATTATTCTCATTCTGGTGATGGTGATGGGGGTGGTGGTGGTGGCTATTGTGATTGGTGTGTGTCACTTTCTTATCGTGCGCACCCCCTCTGTCCGGTGAGGCAACAATTCCCCTCACAACTCCTCCGTTGCTTTGGCCTCCCCTCATAGCACTTGAAGTAATCTCAGCAGAGTTCCTAATACAACCCAAAAATAATAAAAATATATGAATACCATATGGTAGAAATATATCATACAATAAATTTACAAAAAAAATTAAATTAAATTATTTTTTTGGTAAAAATAAAATTTTTTTGGAGTTGTTAAAAGGGAAATTACGAAATTAACCTTTGTGCGTGATCTAGATCGGTGGGTGGGGTGTGTGAATAGTAAGGAAGGGAGGGCTAGAATCTCGTCGTGTTTTGCGTACAAAATGGGGTGGGTTTTTTTTGTTGCGTTTTTGCTTTTAAGAATGAAAGGGAGAGAGAGATGTTAATTTCGTTTTCTTTAATGAAAAGTTAAGATATTTGAGAGGGGAGTGCGTGCGTGTGAGACTTGAACAGCTGGTTTGATGGGAAGGTTTTGAGGCGTTAGATTAAGAGAATGGCTTTTGGGTATGTGTTAGTAACTAATAATAATATAGCTACGTGTTGAAACGTGGAGTGGCATGTGGGGGTGGGGTGGACCAGATTCCTAATCCGACATGTCATCGGACGGCTATGAATTGGGGTATGCCTTGTTGAAAAGTGTAGTTCGCTCCACGTTGATGCGACGGACTGTTAATAATAGAAAAAATTACGTTAACGTGACGGTTAATATGATAGATTGTTAGTAATAGATCTAATTAGGAATTAGTAAAAATTTCTGGACTTATGAAAACTGTTATTAGATCTAGATAAAAATCAGTAAAAATTTTGACCTGTAAAAAGAAAATGGGTTTTATATATATATATATATTTTAGAGGAGGCACTATTGTTGGAGTGTTTGGGCAGGAAGGTATATTATGGATCAGATGCAGTGGGGGAAATGATCAGGTGTGGTGAAGAAGACATAGAGTTGTTACACATGTCACGGGCTAGGGCCTAGGTGGAAATTTCAATGGCCTTTCTCTTTGACATATTCATAAATAATGTTTTTGCAAGTTGAACACTTGAACATTACTTTACTCCTTGTACCTCCCCCATTCTGTGTTGACTAGTTGATCCTTACAAAGTTTAAGTTTGGGAGGAGAATCATTAATGGAATATATGAATGAGAATTATATATTCTTTCCGTGTAGATAATATATGGTTGAGGATCCAAGTCATATGCATATTGGGTTAGGAAGGAGTTGGAATTTTGTGTTAGACATATACAACATTCCTCTACCATTAGGTGTAACCCACAATCCAATCATAGGAATATATATGATAGATGTTGTATCAACGGTTACATAAAATAATACATTATTGTTTGGTAAGTAATTTATATATATATATATATATCCAACATATAAAACATAACAAATATGCTAATAATGATGACAGATTGTGAGGGAACATACTAGTATCAATAATGCTAAAATGAAGTTAAAATAATCATTATATAAAAACAAACACCAAACTATTGCTCATAAAAACAGCCAAGCACAAGACCCCTAAACTCATCATCAGCCTTTGAGTATATAATAAGAAAAAACAACAAATAATACAAGCTCAATTGTCATTTAAAAACAAGAAAGAAAATGATAGACACCTCAAATCATCATAAGCTCAAGCAAAACCAGTTGAACACATGAAAAAAAAAATTCAATTTTGTGAAGGATTAAGAGACTAACAATGACTAGGACATGTGAACGAAGTTTTCATCAATACCCAAAAGAGAAAAGAAAAAAGAAAACAAAAATAGGTGAAATTGTCGGGAGACAATAAAAGCTCAACCTTATCCAGATCTAAAAAGCTGGGGCTGATAGAAGCTTAAGGAAAGATAAATTAATAAATCTTTGTTTAATTTAGGACCATTCAAATCATGACCATATACAGTATTACTATTTCTTCTATAGCACATACTGCCATTTCAGGTCAGCAACAATCTTCTCAAAAAAATATCGTACTCCAATAATAAAAGTATCTCTAAATTTTCAGCAAAAACATACAACAGTACAACTTAACTTTTCTTCCAAGTTCTTCATGCATCAGATTGTCACTTTTTTCAGTTTATCTAGACCTCAAGCAAAATTTACCACACATGAAAAACCTACCTTAAACTGTTAAACATACCCAATTCCTATAGGAAGAGGCCCCCTCATGCACTTACAATGAGCAAGTCTTTTGAACGATACATCTTCACCCTCCTGACCATCCAAGTGGACAAAATAAGCAGTACGGTTATTCAGCCCAAATGTAACATTGAAGGTGAAATTTCAATGTAGCATTTAAGTCCATGTAACTCATCATTTTGACCACACTGACACATTTGAAGCTGATATTTCACATATAAAATCTATATAAGGTCACTCACCACAAACCAATTAGGCACAAGAAATTATTAGGTCCATGTGTGAGTCCCACCAATGAGCTAAAGACAAAAGTATATTTCTACTTGAAAAAAATTAAAAATAAAGCTTTAAAAAGAAGTTGTAGATGAACAAAATAAAGTAAAAGTTAAACAATTTTTTTTTAAAGGGTCTCAACCTATGGGATCCGCTCTTTATGATAATTCTTTATCATTAGATATGACATTAATTAATTTTTTATATAGACTGAGATTGTACTCTAAATATATTATTCAACCATTTAAACTTTAGCAGTTAGAGCTATTTAGAACCCACTAAACCAAAAAACTAGCAACAAACAAACAATAGCAATTTAACCCAACTTACAATGTGTACGAAAAGTTATAAAACAAATTAATGGAATTAAAAAAAGAATGGAAGATAAAAGTAAGTATTGAATCCTTTCCTTTCATTTATTTGCTGGTTAAGTATTTGACAATAATATCTCTGTTAAACATATTCAATTCCTTTGGGGATATGAGGGCCAAAAAGAAAATTTAAAACATCTTTAATGAGAGGAATCTACTTTGTGGCTTTATGCACCCGCATATCTATACGGGTCCACATCCAACCACTCATTTCCTTTAAAATGTGCATTTTACAAAGTCCCAAATAGAGGAAAAGTGGGAGCCCACCATTCCACTTCTTTCATATCCGCCCATTTTTGCCAATCCAAACAGGCCCATCAAAGGGTGAAAAAAATATCTTTCTATATGAATTTTCAGAAATTGCAGCATAGTCATAAAGCACTGGTCAGATAACATGACTTTCATTTCATAGTAATATCAAGTTACCTAATGGTATGATTCTCAAAAAAAAAAAAAAAAAGTTACCTAATGGTATGAGTGTCACGTGCCATCAGAATACATCTTAAATCTTTTCATAGTTTTTTTTTTTTTTCCCCTCTCAGACATAAATTCACGTTACAATAAAGTTTTCTAAAAGAAGATGCATTATGAGTTGATAAGAATTGAGTATTGTACGGCTTTACCTTTGAACCTTTAAATTCAAAGGTACTTATTTGCTAATGCAGCAAAACTTTATCCATTTATTGACTAATGCAGTTCCTTATGTATAGCTTCCAAAACTACATCGTTAAATTTACTTAGAAAAGCTCAAATATAATACCTAAAAAAAGAACTATACCTTAATTTTTCCGTTCAAGAGCTTTCTAACGATGAAGGCAGTGTTTTTAGACAAAAAGACAACAACAAAAACAAAAAACAGCCACAAATTTAGGCTGTGTTTGTTTTGGGTTCAAACTACTTCCGGAAAATCATTTCCGGAAAATTTAGGCGTTTGGCTGGTTTAGGAAAATATGGTCAACTGAAATTAATTTCAGTTTTGACCGAAAAATACCCCTCCCACCCGGAAATCAATTTCCCCTTCTATTTTCCCTTAAACCAATTTCCGGAAAACACAACACTCTCTCATCAACTCTCCAAAGCTCTCTCCGCACACACAGCAACACATCTCCAAGCTCTCTCTCACACAGCAGTACTCCGATCCGGTCCAGACCAAAGCTCCAAGCTCCAAGCTCAGCAGCAAGTTCAGACGTCCGATCCGGTCCAAGCACCGCGTCGCCTTCGCTCGATCTCGCCTTCGATCGCCTTCGATCCGAGCTCCGATCCACACCAAGCACCGCGTCGCCTTCGCTCGATCTCGCCTCCGCTCGAGCTCGCCTCTGCCCGCGATCTCGCCTCCGCTCGAGCTCGCCTCTGCCGGCGACCCACAAACCCAAAGCCCAAAGTGTTCGACCCAGACCCAGACTTTTGTTTGTTTAAAGTTTGATTGTTGTTGTTGTCGCCTTCGATCGTCGGAATTTTTTTGTTGTTGTTGGTGTTGTTGTTGTCGCCGGAGCCGGAATTTGTTGTTGTGATTGCCGAAATTTTTTGTTATTGTTGTCGTTGGTGTTGTTGTTGTCACCAGAGCCGGAATTTGTTGTTGTTATTGCCGGAATTTTTTGTTGTTGTTGTTCTTGGTGTTGTTGTTGCCGGAAAATGTGAAAAATTTTCCGGAAAATAGCATTTTCCTAACACATCCAAACACATGAAAATATTTTTCACAATAATTTTCATAATTCACCCAAACACTTAAAAATATTTTCCTTTTCCGGAAAATAGCATTTCCGGAAAATACATATTTTCCGGAAAACATTTTACACGAAACAAACACAGCCTTAGAATAAACAACAACGGTATAAATCCTAGAAAGATTTGATTATAAAATGCAAATTAAAAGTGAAAATCACGGACTAACCGAAAAAAGGTTTAGAAAAACATTTAAAAACACAGGGTAAAAAAAAATAGTTAAAAACTCGTGGCATACTATTTACTGTCATTAAAAAAACAATCGTATGATCTAGCAATCCACGACTATAAAAAGCGCGAAGCTGGCCCACGCGCCACTTATCTAGAAGTCAGAGACAGCCCAATCAACCACCTCACCATCCACCCCAACCCACACAAAAACCCAATCACACAACCAATTTTCCACGACTCAGCGAAGCGTGTCCCACACGCGCCGCTACCATAACATAAAAAATAAGAGAGAAAGAGAGAGATTTTAAATCGAAGTGCGTGTACCTGAGAATTCGCTGAGGTGGCGGTGGAGGAGAAGAAGAGGGTCGGTGACGCAGATTCAAATACCCATTATTACTGGGGTGACTATTCGACGAGTCTTTATCGGCTCGGACGACCCGGCGGTCCACGCGAACCGTGGTCCTGTGAACCGGTCCAGCCGAGTCGTGGTCCTTGTCCTTGACCTGGATTTTCATACACCTAAGCCGCTTACGATTCCCCCACTGGAACCCGAAATCAGACGACGTCGTTGCCTGTTGCCTACTGCTATCAATACTTGGTCTCAAAAACGACGACGTCGCTTCACCTCCTCCTCTAATGTTGTTGTTGTTGTTCCTCATCACAGAGTCTTTATCCATTTTTATACACAGCTGTCCCATCCATAGTTAAATTAGTAACTAAGGTTAACTTTCTAGATAACCCAAAGGTTAACTTGTACTAGTTTAGTAGTAATTAAAAGTGCAAAGATTAATAAGAAGCACCAAAAAGGCATAGCACAACAAAGCAAAGTTTGGATTTTGGATATATGGCTATAGGGGCTACCCAAAAAAAAAATGGAAAAAAAAGGAGAGAGAGAGAGAGAGATTGTGGATCGTCGGACGGTCCAGATTTACGAAACAAAAATCATGGTGGAGATTTTGCGTTTTGAGTGTGATGGAACATCATTTGAAGATTATGAGGATCTCAAAGATATGAAATTTTTTTCAGAAAAAAATTTCTCATTTTCTTTTACTCAGATTTCTCGGAAACCAAACAGAGGGTCGTTGTGTCAGAACTCAGAATTTGCATTTCACAATTCAAAAGGCCGTGAAGTGAAATTTTCAAACGGAGAGCTTTTCATTTTCTTTGAAGAAAATTCAAGGGTAGACAGACCAAAATCAACAACAACAAAAGAAAAAGTTGGAATTCTCATCGGAGAAACTGACTCAAATGCGCACCGATTATCGGAGAAAGTCATGGAATTGAACGCATTACCTGAAAATCTCACCGAATCACTATCTGAGAGACCCAATAGTTTCCGATACCCTGCACAAAACAAAGAACCAGCTGAAAAAATTAGTGTTTGGTTACAGAGGTTCAATTTTCAAATCCGATTTGCCAGTGAAAGCCGCTAAGGAATTCAATTCCTAAGCTCAATTCAAAAACCAATACTTGAAATTTTTCTTGATCTTCGAATTTAGATACTAATTTCTCTCACCTGTATTACTCAGATTTCAACAAAATGTTGACATTTCAGAGCGTAAATCTTCGATTTCCATGTAAGAATCTAATCTCTCCAACCGATAACTGCTCTTGATTTTTTTTTTCATATGACAAAACAAAAGTTTCAGATTCCTTGAAAAACAGCTCAAATCTCTCCAAAATGTAACCTGTGAAACACAAATCGAACACAAACAAATGTTTATTATCTCGGATGAGAAAATCGGACAAAAGCAAAAAAGAAATCAAACTCTGTTTCCAATTGGAAACCTCTTAACTCTAAATTCTTGTTTTCAATGAAAATTAACACAATCTTCTTCGAAATCAGCTAAGGAAACCACGTTCTGAACTCTGTGAAACACAAATTTACACCAAAAATGAGTTATTATTTCGAAGATTATTTAGAAAGCAAAAGTTATAAAATCGAACTCTGTGCTCAATTACAAACCTCTCTCTCTCTCTCTCTCTCTCTCTCTCTCCCTCTCTCTCTCTTTCTCTCTCTCACTCTTCACGAGGTTCAGAATCCAGATCCTCAGCTTTTATAGTGTAGCTGTCGTAAATTTTCGTGTTTGGTTTCTAAGAAAGTAATTGAATGAAAAAAGAGAGAGAAAATCACAGAGAGAGAACGAAACAAAGCTACACAGACAGAGCTTCTTGTTGTTATTGTTGTTCTTGTTCTGATAAAATCGAAAGGCTCTCTCTCCTTCTCTCTTTCAAAACTCAGTTTTTATACCCGTTTCTCTCACTCTCCGTCACGTCTCAAATGTCCAATCCTGACCGTCCATCAATAATCATAGGGCCCTCGTTGCTTCTCTCATATAATCCGTCAATTCCGTCCGTCTCTCGTTTGAATCCCGTTACGGCGTTATTTGAATTAACGGAACCTTTTAACGCCGTCTGGTTCTCATGTATTAACAAATACTAACAAATTCATTTTATTTATTTATTTTATTAGTTCTTTCTTGCGAACCGGGTGTGATGAATGACTGGGATGAGGTGCGTGAGTGAAGATCTTCACTATAGTGTACTAACTATGGTTAACTATTCTTAGTTTCTAACCCATGTCTATGTCACAAAAGTATTGAGAGACTATTTTATAGATCCGTATTTAAAGTAATACTAAAAAATTTAGATCTAAAGTTATATGGATGGGTTTGTGAATGGGTCGGGTTGGAGGAATGTTGAGGTTTAAATTTTTAACCAAATCTCCTTTGACAAGTTGAAAAAATTCTAAGCCATCACCAATTGACCAATCTTTGCAATCACTGGGTTAGTTGAAAATATTAGTGGTTTTTGCTCGATGGGTTGGGTGGAGTTGTGTATGGGTCGGGTTGGAGAAAGGTTGAGGTTTAAATTTTTAACCAAATCTCCTTTGACAAGTTGAAAAAATTCTAAGCCATCACTAATTGATCAATCTCTACAGTATCCTGGTCAGTAGAAAATATGAGTGGTTTATGTTCAATTGGTTGGGTGGAGTTGTGAGAGTTAATAAGATATGCTTGCTTACATTTGAACTTCTTTAATTAGGTTATGAAATAGAAATTTATAGTGGATCTTTTTAATGGGTATTCTTTCAAATAGTTCTTTGTTTTCTATCAAATAAAAACATAAGAAAAAAACAAATACCCACAAAAAAAATGGACACCTTAAGCTTTTTAATATGGTAAAATATTTTTCATGCTTGTTAAGCTTGACGGGTTTTAAAAATTCAACTCGCATATCAAGCTAACCCACCATTTTAATAAGCAAAACCTACCTTCCACTAACCCGCGCAGGTCGAGTGGGTTAGCGGGTCAAGCACATTTTTTGCACAACCTTACTTATGGTGTATATAGCTAGGGACTGGGGAGAAAATTGTAATGCAATTTCCTACTATTTTTATCTTTCTAGAATAATTGTACAAACCATTTCACAATTAAAAAAGTTATTAGTTCATTTCCCTTTTTACTATACAATTTTTATCATATATATATATATATATATATATATATATAACAATGCATTTCGAAGTGCTTGTGAAGGGCAAGGATTAATGGACGTTAGAAAAGTCATTCCAAGACATGGGGTTAAGTAATATCACAATGGTGCTTCATATTTGTGGTTCAAATCTCAACTCTCCCTCTCCTATTATCTGTTAGGATTGGTGCCCTAAAATCCTATTGTATGCCACGTATGACATTATGTTCTATGTAATAAACTTGTTTTAATATTATCTAAAATAATGGTAACATAAATGTTTGGAAATTATCATATGGTCCTTGAGATGCATAATATGTGATTTAGTCACAGAAGATATAAATCACAAGTTCTTTGTAAACTCAAAGTCTTAGTTCGTAGTTAGTGATGAAATTGGGCATTTCATCTACAAAGACTATAACGCATCAATTAAGATGATTTGTCTTGATCATGGAAGTGGAGACTTTTAGTTGATATGTTAATATGTTTTAAGTGTATAAAACATATTGAACTGGACCGTTGTGAAATTTATTATTCTATCAACAACTGTCAAACGAATAATAAATCTCACAACTTCTCATTTACATAAACTCTCAATCCTGAGGGAATAGTGAACCCAAATATGAAATGTATGTTGCTTTAATATATTAGGAGTAAGATCTAGACAAACAGTCAAAAGCTCAGTATGTTGGGCAACCATACGTAATGTTGAAGGAACACATATTCTCAAGATGGAATTCATAATCTCTTTATAGAGATATAAAATATTCCCTTGAGATAAGTTTAATGAGTTTGTTTATTCAGAATGTTAGGCCTAACCACTTTAGTTTTAGTAAAGAATTACTAAAGTTTATATTTTATGAAATTAGATTTCCTAAAATATATATGAATAACTTAAAGGATTAAACTAGGTACTCAAGAAACAAGATGTAGTAATCTTCAAAGTAACAGTTACATATTATGACTTTGTATTACTACGAATATTTTTATGAAGGGGTTAAATGTTTAATAAAGTCTTGAAATATAATTTATTAATAAGACCTAGAGTGCAATTATATTTATATAATGAATACAATTAATGGTAACTTTAGGTTTGTCAAGAATTGACAAATAAGTCCAAAGCCCATTGGAGCTAGAACTTTATTTGTTCCTTTTGGTCCCACTCCAAGCTACACACTAAAGCCCATTTGGGCTGGCCCAAAAGGCTAACCCAATTATATAATTAGCTATTTATTTAATAAGAGTTATTAAATAAATGTAACTGCCAAGTGCAAAAATATATGTGTGATTAAAAAGGAGAAACAATAAGAGTCCTTCAATAAGAGAAACACTTGGTTATTCTCTTAAAAAGATCACATATAGAACTAATTGAGAGACCACACATTTTGGGCACATTGTAGAATTGAAGTGAAGATTGAAAGGCATCTCAAGTCTAATCTTCATTTGTTTTGAATTTCACTACATCAAGGTACGCTCTCTCATTCTTTATTTCCAAAACTCAGATGTTACATGCTATCTCACATGAATGAAGTAGATCTGTTCATATTCCGTTGTGTGTTTTTGTATGAGATACAAAACTGTATTTTCCATGTGTTTTTCCAACATTATCTACGTATAAAAAAAAAAATTACAAAATATCATTGTAGGGACACGTTTTACAGCCCAAGTCCAAAAGGTATAGGGTATTGGCCCAGTGAGCCCAGTAAAATAAATTTGTAGAAAGTGGGTTGGAGAACTGGGTTCTAATGAATTGAGCAACGGCTAGTTTGGATTAGATGGAAGATTTAAATGAAACAACAGACACAAATATGAATAAGTTCACAGTCCGAGAAGAATAACATCCTTATAAACCAGGTGAGACTGAGTATAAATATTATTTTTATTGTTACAGTGTTCCCTCTTCCATCTCATTTCTCATGGAGGGTCTCTCTTATTATATAGCCCCTCTTGGACAATCTTTACGCTACACTTGTCGATAATTTGGGTTGCTACTTGAGTACTTGTCCCATCAGACATCTCATCTGGCATCTCTGTGAGTTGCGGTGACCAAGGAAACACTGTTTAGGAGTCTTTTCCACATAAATGCAGCCAGAAAAGTAGCTGCAATGCATTTAATGCGGAGGTTGCACCCTTTCCTTAAATATTTTTGGTCTCCTTCCTTCTCGCGTGTTTATGTAACATGCCTCTGACACTAGTGCCTCCATCGAGGTCATTTTCGTTGCTGGAATACGTATCAGAGTAATGTTTGTTGTGGCCGAGGAGATATTCCTCCTCGGACCGCCTTCTACTCTTTTCTTACTCATGAGGCACTGAGCTGAAATCCCTCTACTATTTGTCTCTCCTCGAACATTTCAACGTTCTTGGATAAGGCCCAAGGCCTAATATACCGTTTTTGGGCCTTGTCCCTACAATCATAATTACCTAATAACATGTTTTCCTACTTAATAATTATAGTAGATATTAATAGATAATTATAGTATTTATTAATATTCTTTTATTTTAATTTTGATAAGATTTTAATGGAGACTTTAAAAAATAAAATAAAATTTAAACTCAGCTAAAAATATATATAATAAAGTAGATCTGTGGTTTTTGTTTTATAAGTTTTGCATTTAATTTTTTTTTCCCCATTATAATCAACTATCATGTAACTCATGCAAATGCATAAGTGCATTTAAAATTAAATACAATTTTTATTATAAAAATATAAACAATTAGTCAAATTATTATTTTTTTTTTAAAAGCATATAACAAATGAATACATATGGATACTGTAGGGTCAAGATTTGTAGCCCAAGCCCAAAAGAGATGGGACGTGAGCCCAATAAGCCCAATACAATAAAATTTGTAAAGAGTGGGTAAAAGAACTAGTTTGTTTGTGAAGTCTACAACAGTTAATCAATGTTTTATCAAAAGAACAAGTATGAAAACACTCTGAACTTGAATAAATTTAAGTCTGAGGAGACAAATTGTACTTAGAATGACTAAGGTCACTCTTGGAGCTACAGTAGATTTTTCTTCTTCTTCTTTTTTCTCTTTTTCTCGATCCTCTTTCATCAGAGGCCTCTTCCATTTATATAGCCTCCTTCTAAACCATGTTCATCGTGCACTTATTCTTCATCTAAGCATTCACTTGAGTACATGTCACATCAGGTATCTTCTTTAGTTCTCCATGAGTGGTGGTAGCTGAGATTGCACTGTTCAGGGGTCTTCTCCACATAAATGCGGCCAGAAAAGTTGCTGCAGTGCATTAAACACGGTGGTAGCAGCTTTTTCTCTAGATATTTCTCTATTTCTATCATCTTCATACGTGCAAGGAGTTCATCCTTATCGCTGGATCCTCCTGGAAGTTCACCTAAGCTGCTCATGTATTTACTTGACCGATATTCTTCAAGTCCGAGGAGGGTATACTCCTCGGACTATACTCCCTCACCCTTTCCTTACGTGATTCTCCATTCTGGGGCCTTTCTCAATCCTTTACCCCTCCTCGGAAATACTTATATCTTCAAATGGGGCCTGAGGCCCAACATACGTGTTTGGGCTTTCACCCCCACAATAGCCCCTCAAAATTTTAATTTTTCCCTCGTGTCCGAGGAGAAAAAATGGGATTTTGAATTGAAACAGAAATAAAGGCTGAAGACGTAAAAATACCTACATTTACGCGTGGGAGCATAGATTCAGGCGTTTCATTATTGCGTCTGACGTTTCGGTATTTACGAGGCACTATTAATTGTTCCAGGCGGCGTTATGTTTTTGGCATCCACCGGTGACCAATCGATCCAACAGACAGCATTTTTCTTCAGGATTTAGGCGGGATAACTTCCACCTATTTTCTGACCCCTGTATAAAGCCTCAAAGGAGATCATTTCTCCTTTACTTCAAAATTTCTCTCTCTAGCGAACTCAAGCACTTAATCTCACGAAGTTTTTCTTCAAACCATTAGTAGTACTTTCTTACGAATCCACAAGAATCCTTTTAAGGATCTAAAGATCACTTCCTACCTCAGTTCGCGTAAGTTTCAATTTCTTCAAACCCTTATTCTTTCTTCGGCCAACCTCCTCGACCTTTAAGTTCTTATTTCCTAGTTATCATTCTTAGCGTTTCCCTCTTTTTGCTCATTCGAAATGGGTAGATTTAGGCATTTAGTGGATAGTCCTGCCCAGATGGAGATATTTAGAGAGACGTATCACATACCCCAGGATGTAGGCTTGCGGTATTGTCCCCCAGAAAGATTATTAACAGACCGAGAATAGAGGGAAGTTGTAATCCCTATCATAGCCTTTATAGAAGAGGGAATGACCATTCCTATGGGTCGCATTACCAGAGATTACCTTCATAATCATAGGCTTAGTCCTGATCAGTGTGCGCCTACTGTCTTTAGGATCCTAGGAGCAGTCGATGCTTTGAACCAACATCTGGGCTTGGGACTCACCTGGCTTGACATAGTACATATGTATGAGTGTCATAAACAAAAGGGGGCGTGATATTATCTCAAATCCCGGTCTGACATCGTTAGGCTCATATCCTGTCTTCCCAAATCTAACAAGGGGATGAAAGACGACTATCTGATCATCTCGGGAGCGTGGCATGACGGTCTTCATTGCCCAACCCAACTAGGAGAGCCAGGTGGGATATCCCAGATCTAGGTTCCTTAAGAAATAGATTTAGGATCTTCATCACTAGTGTTGTACCTTTTCTTTTTATATTCGTATTTTACTTGCTGACTGCTTTATGCCGTTGTGGTGTTAACAGATAAAAGGCATGTGTCTCCTTGGCTCAGTTTAACCAACGTTGCCGCGCTTAACTACTTACTGAGATCAGAGATTTTCGTAAGTGAAGACAGACAACTTCGGGCCGTACATCTCATTCTTGATTTCCAGCCACTCTTGGACACATTTCAACCGATTGGTAACGCGATAAGACAGGGAGACCATCGCATAAACCAGATAGACGTTGCTCGAAAAGACTTTTTATCTCCGTTTGATCTTGCCCTCGTGCCACATCCAAACCCGCAGGGTGTACCTCTGCTCGTCCAACCGGTTCAACAGGTTCCTTTTGAACTAGTCGCAGCAGAGGAAAGAGTTGCTTCCTCGATCTCTTCACTTGAGGAACAGATTGATCGGTTCCAATTTGAAGAAGAGGTACCAAGGGAAGCTCAGGTAATCCCAGTTTCGGACGCCGAGGAGGAGACTGATAGACAGTCCAGCGTCCACACTCCTATCCTCATAACTGCCCTTCCAGACGATTCCTCGGAAGAAGAAGACATGGCAAGTCTAAGGGACTTAATGAAGGCCAGGAAAACAGTAGTTGAGGCCAAAGGGACCGGTTCATCTCAGCCAATTATTAACCTTCCTCCACCACCTCCTCAAGGTCCTTCTGATCTCGGCTTAAAGCCAAACCCTGATCTGAAGAAGAAAAGGGTCATAACAGATACTGAAGAAGGGGAGGTGTTGCCTCCAAAAGGAGCTAAGCAACAGAAGGTGGTCAGGGACACCAGGAGCAGAAGAGCTTCGTCCACTGAGAGCCGAGATGACCTTCTTATTGCTGAGGTGCGACGAGGACACACACCTGGTGTCCCAAGCTGGAGTTGGATGGTGCTCCTTTTCCTTGGGACACCTCTGTCAGAAACTATCAAGGGGGTAAGGCAGGCCACATTGCTGAAGCCCTGGAGTAGCCACTGCTCCCACCAAAGGACATGGAGGATTACAGGCGCTTCAGTCAGCATGAACTTTTCCTATCCCTTAAGAGGGATTTAGCCATGGTAAGTGAATTTATTCACTTCTTTACTTAAGATGCTAATCATGTTTACTTGCTCATTTTATTTGCTTTATACTACAATTTCTCCTTCTATTGTGTAGATTACCCAACAAGTCTATGTGGCTGAGGAGTGGAATAAAAACACTCGCAATGAAGCCCAGGTAGAGGCTTATTCCAGGTCCAAGGTTGAGAGGCAAATGGGTAGTCTCAAGGAAGACTACGACAAGCTGTTCGATCAACTAAAAGAGATGACCAATCAGAGGAATAGCCTTGATGCCGGCCTTAAAACTGCCGAGAAGCAGGCCGAAGACCAACGCAAGCAACTGCACATGACAGAGATCAATTTGGCGACAGAGAAAGAGCTGGTGAAAGGTCTTCGAGCTGAACTTCAGAAAGCCAGAGAAATTGTCCAATTAGCTAAGGAGGCAGTTGATACTGAAAAGCAGGCGGCATACAAGCTGGGGGTGGAGGAGACCCAAAGTAGACTCACAGAGGAGTTCTCTGCACTTAGCAGAGATTACTGTGATATAACCTGGGGTAAAGCCCTTGACGCTGTTGGGGTCCTTATAGAGTCTGACTTGAGGCAACCTGGGAGTATTTACTATGACCCTGAAATTTGCAAATTCCAAGGTTTTGACTCCTCTCCACCCAAACAGCTCTCGGAGGCTTCAGAGTGACCTTTAATAAGCCAAGTTCCTCTTGCCCCTCCTGAAGCTCCCCAAGAGTTTGTACCAACTGGCGATTAGGGCAAGCAGGGCGAGGACCCTCCCAACAAGGGTAAAGATTTGGGTAAGAAGGCAACCCCTAAACCTAAGGACTAGATCCAAGATACTACTGCCACCAAGTCCGACAAGGTTTAGATATTTAGGATTTTTATTTCATCTGTATTAATTTCATGTTGTTATTATTACAATTAGTTTTTTTTTTTTTTACATTGTAAGGTATTGACAAGTACTTTTCTTTTTTGATTAATGAAATTGTTCTTCTTTTATTTTCTACATCTGCGTTGCACATATTAGAATGTTTACTATTATTGCAAGTGATACTAACTGATAGCTACTGTAACCTGAGTAGACTTAACAACAATATCCTGCCAGTTATGCCAATAACTTATATAAATACTGGAAGAAATAGATCGTATAAGAATTGTTAATGAATGTAAGAAACAATGATTAACCTGAAGGTTTTACATATTTTCTGGTACACCACTTACAAAGAGTGCTACTGAGCACTGCTTATAAACCAAATACATAACCGAAGAGGCTTATCATAAGTTAGAGTCCATTTAAATATCTCCGAGGGCTTCAGGTGTAATTGCATTTGGGTTTAAACATTAATAAGAACTGTAAGGAAGTGTTAACTAACCCATATCATCTGGATTTAAGTTTCAACACTTATAAAAACTTTAATGGAGTGCTCACTAACCCATATCATCTGATCTGAGGATTTCAGGCATGACTGGATTTAAGTTTAAGCACTTATAAAAACTTTAATGGAGTGCTAACTAACCTATATCATCTGGTCTGAGGACTTCAGGTATGACTGGATTTAAGTTTAAACACTTACAAAAACTTTAATGGAGTGCTAACTAACCCATATCATCTGGTTCGAGGATTTCAGGCATGACTGGATTTAAGTTTAAGCACTTATAAAAACTTTAATGGAGTGCTAACTAACCCATATCATATGATCCGAGGACTTCAGGCATGACTGGATTTAAGTTTAAGCACTTATAAAAACTTTAATGGAGTGCTAACTAACCCATATCATCTGGTTTGAGTACTTCAGGCATGACTGGATTTAAGTTTAAGCACTTAAGAACTGTGAAGGAGTGTTAACTAACCCATATCATCTGGTCCGAGGACTTCAGACATGATTGGATTTAAGTTTGAACACTTAAGAACTGTGAAGGAGTGTTAACTAACCCATATCATCTAGTCCGAGGACTTCAGGCATGATTGGATTTAAGTTTAAATACTCAAGAACTGTGAAGGAGTGTTAACTAACCCATATCATTTGGTCTGAGTACTTCAAGCATGATTGGATTTAAGTTTAAATACTTGTCATGACATCTTTATGCAATAAATAAACATTTTGATAAAAGAGAAAACTCAATTAATAGTAATACCTTTTATGATTGTTTACATTCTAGGGACGTGGTATTATATGACCATCTAAATCTTCTAAAAAATACGCCCCAATGCCAGCCCCTGAAGTAATGCGGTATGGCCCTTCCCAATTGGGTCCTAATTTTCCCAAAGCTAGATTTTTTGCAGTGCCCACAACCTTCCTGAGCACTAGATCACCAAGTGTTAAAGGCCTTAGCTTCACGTTGGCATCATAACCCTGTCTAAGCTTCTGTTGGTAATATGCCAGTTGTACCATTGCATTTTCCCTTCGTTCCTCAATCAAATTCAAGCTCCTCTCTAGCAGTTCGTTATTGCCACTCGGATTGAATGAACTGGTTCTCAACGTTGGGAACCCAGTCTCCAGAGGGATAATAGCCTCAGCCCCATAAGTCATTGAAAAGGGGGTCTCCCCAGCATCTTGTTCGGCCACTTTGAAGTACGATTCATTTTTAATCTTCTCCAAAACTTGATGCACTGGCTCTTTAAAAACAGCGTTGACTGCTTGAGTGTTTGCTGATCCTGACTACCCAGCAAAATCCCTACACGGTTTGTTATTACTGTAACGTTCCGACCTGAAATCTCTCATCTCCTGAGGGATAACCTTGTCCTTTCTCTTCCCTTGCTGCTGATCCTTTTCAACCCTTTTATACTTGTCAATCCTATCCATGAGTTGGCGCACGTTGGTGACAGGCTTACCAGTCAAGGATTTCCTTAAGCCGTGCTCGGATGGAAGGCCGAGCGTAAATGTACTGATGGCCACGTCATCAAAGTCATCTTCAATCTCATTAAACAACTCCCAATATCTGTCGGAGTATGTTTTAAGGCTCTCACCCTCTTGCATGCTCAGGGATATGAGGGAAGCTAACGACCTAGGAACTCTCCTGCAGGTCACGAACCGTGAACCAAATGCTTGAGTGAGTTCATGGAAAGAGTTTATGGATTTTGCCTTTAGGCCATCAAACCACCTCATCGCAATGGGTCCGAGATTGGATGGAAATACCTTGCACATCAAGGCCACATCCTTGGAATAAACAGCCATTCTCTGGTTGAAATGACTCACATGCTCAACAGGGTCAGTTCGCCCGTTGTAAATGGTGAACGTTGGCTGGTTAAAATGCCGAGGAAGTCTCGCTCCTTCAATCCTACGCATGAATGGAGACTTGGAGATTTGGTCTAAAGCTCTGCTCATAGCATCATTTCCTATGCCCCTATGCGGCGGGCTTTTATACTGTCGCTCATTATGAAACTCTTCCTTATAAGAGAAAGACTCACTGAGAGGCGTTAGAGACCTCCGTTTGTAACTGATGTCTCTTCCATCGTCAGAAGAAACATCACTGTCAGGGGAAGCCTGCTTCCTTTTTGCATGGCGCAGCTTCCTCTTCAACCGGTCAATCTCCCGCTGCATGTCCCTATTGGCCTTTGCATGGGGGACCTGATTATCACCTCGTAACTGGCTTCTCTCCTTATGTATTGTGTGTACACTTTCTTCACAATCACCTCTTTGTTCGAGGTTGAGGAAAGGATCACCATGTTGGGATGCCCTGGACTCTGCTGGTTGTTGACCTGGTTCAGCCATCATCAACCGTTGTTTTCACTCCTGCTCAAGCTCTTCCCACAAACGGCGCCAATTGTAGGGTCAAGATTTGTAGCCCGAACCCAATAGAGATGGGACGTGAGCCCAATAAGCCCAATACAATAAAATTTGTAGAGAGTGGGTAAAAGAGCTAGGCTGTTTGTGAAGTCTACGATAGTTAATCCATGTTTTATCAAAAGAACAAGTATGAAAACACTCTGAACTTGAATAAATTTAAGTCCAAGGAGACAAATTGTACATAGAATGACTAAGGTTGCTCTTGAAGCTACAGTAGATTCTTCTTCTTCTTCTTTTTCTCTTTTTTCCGATCCCCCATATCGTCAGAGGCCTCTACCATTTATATAGCCTCCTTCTACATCATCTTCATCGTACACTTGTTCTTCATCTAAGCATTCACTTGAGTACATGTCACGTCAGGTATCTTCTTTAGTTCTCCATGAGAGGTGGTAGATGAGATTACACTGTTCAGAGGTCTTCTCCCCATAAATGCGGCCAGAAAAGTTGCTGCAGTGCATTAAACACGGTGGTAGCAGCTTTTCCTCTAGATATTTCTCTATTTCTATCATCTTCATACGTGCAAGGAATTCATCCTTATCGCTAGATCCTCCTGGAAGTTCACCTAAGCTGCCCAGGTATTTACTTGACCGATATTCTTCAAGTCCGAGGAGAGTATACTCCTCGGACTATACTCCCTCACCCTTTCCTTACGTGATTCTCCATTCTAGAGTCTTTCTCAATCCTTTACCCCTCCTCGGAAATACTTATCTTCAAATGAGGCCTGAGGCCTAACATACGTGTTTGAGCTTTCACCCCCACAGATACATTTAAAAGTGAACACAATTTTTATCATAAAAATATAAATAATTAGTTAAATTATTTTTTTAAAATAGTAAACGTAATTAGTCACATTTAAAATTCTTACCTAAATTTAATACTACTTTTAATAATTTTTTTCTCTAATTTTTAACAAGATAGAACGTGCGATAATCTATGTTGTGTGGTGATTTTTATTGAATATATGTGATTTTTTTTTTTTTTTGGTAGAAAATTACACTTTACCACCTTAAACTATACATCATGTTACACTTTGCACCATAAACTTTTCGAATGCATGTTTTGTACCATAAACTATGACCCCTGTTACACTTTACATCCTGACGTTAAGTTTGCTGTTAATGAATAGAGTTTAGGATGCAAAGTGTAATAAAGAATATAGTTTAGGGTGGTAAAATATAATTTATCTTTTGTTTTTATAGTATTGAGAAAATTGGCAATTAGGTCTTTTCACGTGATGTCATATTTTTCCATTTAAGTTAACAACAAACTTAAAGTCGGGGTACAAAGTGTAACAAAGGTCATAGTTTAGGATGAAAAAAGTGCATTCGAAAAGTTTAGGTTGCAAAGTGTAACATGAGGTATAATTTAGGGTGGTAAAGTGTAAATTATTAATTTTTTTTTTAATTTTATAGTTCATTAATATTAAATTCTTAGTATTTTGCACTCATTAATTCACTTGGCACAAAGATTAAAAAACTTAAATGGACACATGGTATAAACTTAAGTAGGTAATTATGATGTGGTTCCCACATACATTTAGATACATGGTGCAAAATTGGTCTCTAATTTCAAATTCTAATTGAATTTTCTCTAAACTTTGCCTATTAATATATAATAGCTTGTAACATCATGCATATGCATGGACACACTTAAAGATATACAATAAAATACATAATATAATATATATATATATATATAATTTAAATACTATTGATAGTCATTTTTATATTTTTTAACTCTTTTAAAAAATTTTGTAAAAATATTATTAGATATAAAATGTAAATTTTTCATTTTTTTTTTATAATTATTACGAAGCACTTTTTATTTTATTTTATTTATTTATTTTACGAATCATTTATTCTAGACTCTTTGGTTTTTGTATTTAATAACTCACTTAAATGAATATTTATGATGTGGTCCCACATTTGATTCTAAAATTAAGAAATAAAAATTTTTAAAAATAAATAATTTAGGACACGTGTCGCAAAATTCTCTCAGTTTCACCTATTATTATATATAGATATATATAAATTTAGATACACTATGTAAAATCGGATTCTAATTTTAAATTCTAATTGAATTTTTTCTAAGCTTTCCCTATTAATTTATATATATATATTTTGAACCATTATAGACAAGCATCCCTAAATAGTTTCCCGCTACTCAAATACTCAATAATCAAACCCATTACTCAAGTGCCTATATTAATTTGAACAATGTGTCCACAACGTGTTGAAAAAATGTCTTGAGTTGTGAATTTGCTTCTAGAAAAGTGGTTAAAGAATTACATTGAAAACATAGGAAATTGCTCGGAAGCTATCAAGTCTATTGCCTTGACTTGACTGCAAGCTCAATAGATCGAGATTCATTAAAACTCGATTTTATCCTCATCTCCAATCAATTGATTAAGCCTCAGGTAAAATAAATTTAAAGTTTGCAACCTATGATGACCAGAAGCCTTGGGATTCATGCACTAGGGTGCTAAAACATATTTAAACACATATTAAGTCATCATAAATATAAGGAGAGCAAACTATGAAAACAAGATCTTGTAAATTTCTCCTCATCTCCAATCAATTGATCAAGCCTAAGGTAAAATAACTTTAAAGTTTGCAACCCATGATGAACAAAAGCCTTGGGATTCATGCACTAGGGTGCTAAAACGTATTTAAACACTTATTAAGTCATCGTAAATATAAGGAGAGCAACCTATGAAAAGAAGATCTTGTTGCGACTGTTGTGCACCAAGAGCCTGTACCAAACATTATATCCAACATTGTATTGAAGATCAAGAGGTGTTTCAAGTGAAGTTGATGCACATATAACCTACTTCGATCAAGTTGTTGTAGTGTTAGACATAGATTGGATATTCGTGGGTTAAGGAGACTCACAAGATAGAAAATTCCAATTGTAGTGTTGAAATTGACCTATAAAACACTCATAGGATTTTTCCCATTAGAGTTTTTGTTTAATTATAAAACCATATGTGTTAAATTTATTTTCCTTACATCTAATAATTGTGATATGGTTGTGACCATTACATGGCATATCTAATATATAATTGGCTTAATTAATCAACTCAATTAGTTGATTAAAATCAACCAAGGTTAAAATATTCCAACAAAATATTAAGGAATCTCACTTTAACATGTTAGCCACTTTTACCATTGTATCTTATAATTGTATATTTGTATTCGCTTGTTACACATGCACTCAATGATTTTTCAATTATCTTTGTTGTGTAAATAGCACCCCCATAACTCAAATGAGTCAAATCAATAACAGTAAAAAAAATTGAATAAATATCAAGTGTACACAAAGAACTACACTAGTGAGTATGCCTTTGATATGTTGATAAAGCCAGATCCAACACTATCCATTCTCACTTTTGAGAAGTATCATATGAACCACAGCTCATCTTGTGATTTTAATGAGCTTGAACCATTGGCTACTTGGGTCACATGTTTTATCATCACTCACACATTTGCACCAATTTGTCACAACACTGTTTGTGTTAAAATCTACATCCAAGCAAACAGTATTGCCATCACCAACCGTGGATGAGGAGTCTGAGATGGCTTCCCACTTTGAATCAGAGTTGATGCATATATTACTAAGTTTTCCTAGCATTCCTGGTCCATTTGCGTGTATGCAAACATCTGTTCCATTAAGGGATATAGTTTTCTCGAGTGTTCCACGAGGCTTCAGGGTGGGTGCATGGTCCTAATGTTAATGGTTCAAACACCGATCTTCTTAGGACGCATAAACCCGTTGAAGGATGGAAAATTAATTGTTGTGTATTAGTTTCTAGTAAACCTGGGCCTGCATATCACAAAAGCACAATCTTATGTGTTACTCTGATTTACTATACCCTCTTATAATGGGTGAACCTAGCCCATTATGTCAATTTGTTCTGTTAGAGGTTTGGTAATAGAAATACTAAAAATTAGTACAAATTATACATTCCATTTCTAAAATTTGGTGTAAATTTGATTTCTATCTCTTAAATTTAAAAAGTTAGGATTTGGTTCTTTAAATTTCAAAACATGAACAATTTGATCCCTCCATCTATTTTTGATTTACTTGACAAAGAAATGCTTTAAGACACCCTATTTTTGAGGAGCCAAATTGAACGAACGACGTAATTAAGAGACCAAAATCAAGCCAACACCAAATTAAGGAACCAAAATAATACCGACCCTACAAATGAAAGGATGAAATTGTTCCATTTTGAAAATTTCACATATTTGGGTCCGTTTGGATACAGCTGAAAACTGAAAACTGAAAACACTGTAGCAAAATAATTTTTAAATGTGTAAATAGTACCGTGGGACCCATTTTTAATGAAAAAGTTACTGAAAAGTGAAAATTGTGGGTCCATGAACAGTGCACAGATGCACTGTTCATTGACAAAAGTCAACAAATGCGGCTACTGTTCATTAAACAGTAGCCGCACAGTACCGTGAAAGTCTCTTTTCACGGCTGAAAGCAAAAAAAAAAAAAAAAAAAAAAAAAAAAAAAACAACGCAAACGCAAACGCAATCGTCCCAGCCAAACGCACACAAAGTGGACTTTTGAATTTTAAAGGATTAAAAAGTAAACTTAATCCAAATTTTGGGGATCCAATGTATATTTGACCCTAAAAGGCATATGTAAGAATTAGTTCACGTATTTTCAAGAAAAACATTTATAGTTTAAATCCTCCCTCTCTCAACTATTGAATCAAATTTTACGAATAGAGGCCCTTATTTTCATATTTGTCGTTCCTTAACTTAATTTGAAAATTACTAATTTGAAGAAAATTAGTTTCTGGAAATTTGGAACTTTCGAACTGAATCCTTCCGAAAGGAATATTGAGGTTGGAACAAAAAAAACCACTTAATCATTTGAATCCTTGTTTCAAAGAATCTCTAGATCTATACTTATTTTCAACTCTACGAAGCATTTCGTCTCTTACTATGTCATTCCTCGTCTCTGAGTGCTAGGTATCCACCGTAAGTCTTTTATTGGTATGAAGGTTTGAATTTGTTAAAAAAAAAAAAAAAAGGAAAAACCATAACTTTAGAGGAAGATTGGATTGTGGAGATCCTCTGCAAAAATCCTGGATTTCGAACATAGCTCCAACCAAAATTAAGTAGCCCATCGAACTCCTCCATATCAGTTGTTCCCTCTCTAATGTAGTAACTCCCAGTGAGTGCCCAAATGGTCCAACCAAAGTCAAGTTCAGATGCATAACTCAAGAAGCAATTCATGAATTTGTTGTCATTTGTATTGGTCTCTTTCGTCCATCCCAAATTCACTCACAAATAATGGAAATCCCTTGTCCAACAAAAATCCTGCCTTGCTCGTCATGTCATCTCCTCACATGCTTTGAGTAATTACATAAAAATATGAATTTGAGTAGATGTCTATCATTTTTTCTCCTCGATAAACTACTTGATGCCTATCTAACTATTAAAATAAATCATGCAAGTAATATTGATTTTGAAATATATATATATATCCAATGCATGAGACGCTTTTAAAGGGCACCATAAGCATCTTACCTAAAAATGCTTTTTGTATTGGAAGATCAATGATAGAGGGGTGTTAGACTGGATACCAGCAAGAGCTTGAGATAGACCTAGATTCTGAAAGGACTGTCTTACAGTAACAGCACCTAGTGAGTCATCTGAGAACAAGAAAGTTGGCCAACTTAAACCTAACACAATTGAATCCCATTGTCCATTGATACAATCCTCTTGGAGATTGCATCCACTGGTTGCTTGCTAAGGCCTTCAGCCACAACGGTATCAAGATGTGATGGCCAATTCACGCATGCCAACTTCACTCGTTTCCCAATTTCGTTCACAATCCACCGTGAATCAGTATGTAGTGGAAAACCCATAACAAGCTTGCTTTGGGAAATGACACATTGAAAGATTATTGCAGTAGATAGAAGATTTACTAAAGAAAAGAGAGAGTTTCCCCTTATTTGCTTGTGTTATGGGAGTGTGAGAACCAGGAGTGTAAATTTATAGGCCTTGTTTGTGTTAGGGACCTGTGATGGTGAAGAGAACCACAAGATTATGTGGACGCATGAAGATAGGGTTTAATTGCATTTGATAGTAGCGTGATTAGGTTTTATTCTATATTCATTGTATCGTTTCTTTTTTAATTACACATGCATTCGTATTCATTACATGTGGCTCAATCGATATAAAAAAAATTGAATGCACAGAACTTTTGGGAACAAATTATTTGAAAGTATAGGGTGCACCAGAATCATGAAGAGCTAAGAGTAATATAATTCCAAAAAATCAACGACATAGTTTAGGTAAAAAAAAAAAAATCAACAAGATCTGCAATGAATCCTAGAGTAAATTGAATTATAGTGTCTAGAGGTAAAATTAATCAATCAGCTAATTGAACCACGGTTCATATTTTAATGAGCTTGAACCATTGGCTACTTGGGTCACATGTTTTATCATCACTCACACATTTGCACCAATTTGTCACAACATTGTATGTGTGAAAATCTACATCCAAGCAAACAGTTTTGTCATCACCAACAGTGGATGAGAGATGTAGCTTAGAATCTGAAATGGCTTCCCACTTTGTGTCAGGGTCGATGCATATATTTCTAAGCTTTCCTGGCTTTCCTGGTCCATCTGCTTGTATGCAAAAATCTGCTCCATAAAGGGATATAGTTTTCTTGGGTGTGTAGCTCCACAAGGCTTTAGGGTGGGTGCAGGGTCCTAATGTCAATGGTGCAAACACTGATCTTCTTATGAGTTCAAACACTGATCTTCTTATGACACATAAACCAGTTGAAGGATGGAAAATTAATTGCCCTGTATTAGTTAATTGCCCTGTATTAGTTCCTCGTAAACCTGGTAAACCTGGCCCTGCATGTCACATAAGCACAATCTTATAATGTGTTACTCTGATTTACTATACCCTCTTAAAAGAACAATTGACATAATGGGTAGGTTTACACATTAAGAGAAATACTAAAAATTAGTATATATTATACATTCCATCCCTAAAATTTGGTGCAGATTTGATTTTTGTCTCTTAAATTCAAAAAGATAGGATTTGGTCCTTCAAATTTCAAAACATGAACAATTTGGTGTCCATCTATTTTTGATTTGCTTGACAAACTAAGTACAAAGCCACCCTATTTTTGAGGGACCAAATCAAACATAATTAAGTGACCAAAATCAAGCCAACACCATATTAAGGAAACGAACTTAAACCAATGCCATCGATGGAAGGATGAAGTTGATCCATTTTAAATTTTTCACATACCAAGAATCAATTCTTGGTATTTTTAACAAAAACATCCATGTTTTAAATCCTCTATCTTTTTACTATTGAATTATACCCCAAAAAAAAAAGCTATGAAGTTTTGAATTTGTTTTTTTATTAAAAAAAAGAAAAAAGAAAAAAGAAAAAAAAGGAAAACAAAATCTAAGCATACCTTTAAAGGGAGATTGAATTGTGGATATCCTCTGCAAAAGTCTTGGATTTCGAACATCACTCCAATCAAAATTAAGTAGCCCGTAGGTCTCCTCCGTATTAGTTTTTCCTTGTCTAATGTAGTAACTCCCAGTGAGTGCCCAAATGGCCCAATCAAAGTCATGCTCAGCTGCATAACTCAAGAAGCAATTCAGGAAGCTTTCGTCAGTGGCATTGTTCGCACTTTCATCTATCCCAAATTCACTCACAAATAATGGAAACCCCTTGTCCAACAAAAATCCTGACTTGCTCGTCATGTCATCTTGGATAATTCCACAAGCTTCGTTCGCACTATGGTCTGCCCATGTAGCTGTATTTGAAAATTTGTACCTGTGTGCCTCAAATACTAGTTTGTTAGTGAATGAGAGATTCACTGATCTATTTCCAAGGAAAGACAAATCTATGTCGTAACTCAAGCCAGAGAGAATGACAAGAACGTCTGGATTTGCTGCGTGCACTGTCTCCGCTCCTTGCTGCATGTATCTACATTTCATTTGTAAAAGCAAAATTAGTTTTAACATGACAGATGGTATTTCTTAAAGGGTTTTATTAACCTATGCACTTAGAGCATAGGTTAACCGGACTCTTTTTAAAATGTTTCGGAAAATTTGCATTTGAGATTTATTAAGATTACACAGACATTTATTGGAGAGAGAGAGAGAGAGAGCTCCCTTGTTGCTTTGAATTGCACACCAATTTAAGACACATAATTGAGAATTCAGATCATTTATTAGAGAGAGAGAGAGAGAGAGACAGTATCTACCTAAACCAATCATCTACATTTTGTCTGGAGCCTCGGAGCTCATTCCTTAAGCTCATGCCTACCACATTGGGAAATCCTCTAAACATGGCAGCTACTCGACTTAGTCCCTTAAGCCAGACGTCTACATTGAAATACTCATCACCGAAAAAGCCATTGCCATCATTAAGGCTGCAACACCAACCGGGCTTGCTTATGTGATTGTCCAGTATGGCCATCAAATGGTTGGCCCCAAGGTTATACACCACTGCCTGAGAATACATGTCAAATTTTTAGTTGCAGAATAGTCATGTTCTTAGGATTGTGCTTTGCCCAATCCAGAAAAATGCCAACAAAAAAGAAAAAATAAAGTACAAAATTTTATTTTGTTAATTTCTTTTAAGGTACAGAATCTATAAAAGAAAAAAGAAAAAGCAGGAACATAACGAAGTTAGGGAGAAGGGGAAATAAAAAAGAATATTAGTCTTACTTTTCATGAGTGAAACAAATTTAAAAAATTACTAGTATTTAAAAAAAAAAATTGCAATAATTTATTCTTCTTCATGAAAATTTATGTATAAGCAATTATATTTGGAGATAATTACATAAAAATATGAATTTGTGTAAGTTGGACTTGGTGTCTATCTAACTATTAAAAATACTTTCATTTATATGCAAGTAACGTTGATTTTGAAACATGTGTATATGATGCTTTTAAAGGGCATCATAAGCAAGCATCTTACCTGAAAAGCTTTTCGAAGTGGAAGATCAATGATAAATGGGTTGTTATCCTGGATGCCAGCAAGAGCTTGAGATAGATTTAGATTTTGAAAGGACTGTCTTACAGTAAGAGCACCTAGGGAGTCATTTGTGAACAAGAAAGTTGGCCAAGTAAACCTAACACAGTTGAATCCCATTGACACAATCCTCTTGGAGATTGCGTCCAAGGGTTGCTTGCTAAGGCCTTCAGCCAAAACGGCATCGATATGTGATGGCCAATTCACACATGCTAACTTCACTCGTCTCCCTTCTCCGTCCACAATCCACCGCGAATCAGTATATAGTGGTGAATCCATAACAAGCTTGCTTTCAGAAATTACACATTGGAAGATTATTAGAGCAAAGAGAAGATTTGCTAAAGAAAAGAGAGAGAGTTTCGCCATATTTGCTTGTGTTATGGGAGTGTCGAGTGTGAGAAGTGAGAGAACCAGGAGTGTAAATTTATAGTCCTTTGTGTTGGAGACCCGTGATAGAATAGAAGTGAACAGAACAGAAGTGAACTACCTGGGGGACCCGTGATAGAAATAGAATAGAAGTGAACCACAAAATTATTTGGACTCATTTAGATAGGTTTCATAACTACGTACGTACAACATTTATCCTATATTCAATGGTTTAACCTGATTAGAATAACAATTCAAAGTTTTTCGAGCACCAAAACTCTTGCAACAAATCTCTCATCATCATGTTTTTCAAAACTCTGTTAAAAAACTAAAATAAAAAAAAGTCATACCAAATATTTTAAAATATTCTTTAATTAAAATTTTAAATAAATAGATTTTAATCTGAAAGGGATGAAAATTATGGAAACATGTCCTTAAGCAAAGAGTACGTTAGTAAGTAAAGTTTAACCTAATTCGTAAAAGCATAATTTAGTGTGAACATTTCTTATATAGTTTTCTCCATAATTTAGTGTTTATAAACAAATGTTTATGAAGGAAAATAAATTATTACCAATAAATTGAGATCCTATTATCATTTATTTTCTATACTTTTTCAAGATAACATATTCCCCTTTCAATGATAACAATATATTTTTCCCCCCTAAAATGTTTTTAGTTTTATATATTTTTAACCGTAACAAAAAATTGATTAAATATGTTTCTTTCTAGTTTTTTAAATAAAATTTGACATATTAAAAAAATATATATTTTGCTGCATATATCGTGTTTGGATAGATAAGTGATATAGTTAAGTTTTGCTAGCATTCCTAGTCCATCTCTATTCCATTTAGTGGTATAGTCGAGTTTTGCTAGCATTCCTTAGTCCATCTCAATTCCACAAGTGATAAAGTTAAGTTTTGCTAGCATTCCTAGTCCATCTCAATTCCATTAATTAGTGTTATAGTTGAGTTTTGCTAGCTAGCATTCCTAGTCCATCTGTATTCCATTAAGTGATATAGTTAAGTTTTGGTAGCATTCCTAGTCCATCTCTATTCCATTAAGTGATATAGTTTTGTCGGGTGTGTAGCTCCAGCTGGCTTCAAAGTTGGTGCAAAGGCTTTAATTTCAACAATAAATGCTGGTATATATGGTTGAGGATTCATTTATAATACTAATCCAAAGATAATCTAGATTCAAAATTGTATAAAATATTTATATTTGATTATACACTTGTTTTTATTCTATTAGCTATGATTTTTTTTTCCCCACCATTATAATCGAATTTTACCAAACATAGACAATCATCCCTTAATAAAGTTCCCCACTACTCAAATAAAAACATATCCACATTACTTAAATGCCTACATTATTAACCTTGAGTCCAAATCTTCTGTTTCATCAATTGTGCTCTATTCCATGCTCCACCAATAAAACTTGGATAGCTGGCCTCTCTCATTAGGACAAAAGGAATTTCTATGGCAGTAGACAATAAAACTTTAGGAGAAAGATAGGAATACAATGAGACAATAAAGGGCAAAGTCCAAATAAAAAACTAAAGCTGCGGCAAGAGACAAAACTCAAAAGAGTTCTTGTTAATGTCAACCACATAGAGTTCTTGTTAAAGTCAGAGTTATCCCACTTAATGAGAGAGGCCAGTTGTCCAAGTTTTATTGGTGGAACATGGAGTGAAGCATAATTGATAAGACAGAAGATTTGGACTCATTAACCTTACCTCTCCCTTTCTCACTATCTATCCATCTTAAATAAATAATAATTATGATAATAAACTATCATTATAGTATTCATTCAAATCAATTGTGATGGATGCTTCTTTACTGTTGAAATTACATGATTTTCAATCAGCCATAGTCCTTTTGCTAAAAGTGACCATTTTATTATTTAAAATTCAAATCCTTCTTTAGATTTAACTCTTTGAGTCTCTCTTTTTTTTTTCTTTTTTTAATTTTATAGATGATTGTACAAAATGAAAAACAATTTTACCCTCAGAGTTACAACTACTTGAATTTTTGAATTTTCATCCATTCAACAAAACCTTGATGTATCCACATATGCCTTTATGGAGTCTACCAAACAAGGTTGGGTGTTTAACACCTTCCTAATTTTAATACCTAACTTTGAATTTGAACATCCACATAAAGGAGTTAAAAGTGGCTTAAAGAATTAAAACAAGTGGTAAATTGCCACTATAACATGTACATATATGCAGTAAAGTCTTTCTATTTGTTTACAAAGTCGTAAACCTTCATGCTTATTACAAATAAGGTTATATTTTTCTTTTAATTCACGAGTATTCTGACATCTCACAAATATTGACTGAAATGCAAAATCCAAAGTGCAAACTCAATTTAAAGAAAAAAAAAAGGTGTTGCTGAGTGTAAGCCATTGTGCTGAGCAGCTTTCATACAAAAAATTTCCTACACATCAGATTGCCAGCTATAGTCAACCACTCTTAACGCAACTCTCTCCAGCCAAATAGTATTCATGAAAACTTAGATAGAAGAAAAGAGAAGAGGCAAGATTAAGGTACACTTGGGTTAACCACATAATGTCATAAAAACTGATACAAAAATATCAAATCTATCTCCAAGCCCCATGTAGAAGCATCACAGCAACAGCATAGCTTTCCTCCGTTCCCGTTTAGCAATAAATCGATCAGAATATGTGCACCAAGTCATAGGCAAATCTTCTTATGTCAAGGAATGCAGAAAATATAAAACAAAAAAATCTACCAAAAAAATGATACAATAACAAGAATAAAAAACTTGAGCTAATACTTAGGAATCTTTAGTAATTTCCAGAGCATGTTTCAGTAAGGTATCAGTGCAATTAACTGACATGTGGCTCAAAAAAGAAAAGTTCAAAACAATTATGCCAAATGTTTAATAGCACGAATCAGTTGCTACCAAAAATATGACTTTTTCATATTTTTCAAAATTGGATTCATGATGAATTGATGAAATTGGTAGAGAAACTTTACTCATAGCCCTCTCTCTCAACAACCCCAACATTAATTGGGCTGTTACAATCAGGTTGTCTCGCACAATTTTTTTTTTCTCAGAGAAGATTAGATAGTACATAATCTAATTCTATAGTATCAGTACTACTGCCACTGTCATTACTAGAAGTGTAAAAACAGTGGCAATAGTCCAAAATTTATTCCATTACTAGTAAGTGTCTCAACATTTAGAAAGGATACGTCCAGAAAAGCACAAATGACTGCAAAAGAAAAGAACAAGATGTCAAGAAGATAATAGAAAGTTGGAATTACATTGTAATGTTGATATGTATACATGAATAAGCCAAACAAACAACATAAATTAAATGGCCAATGAGTAAGCTTCCTTTTTATTTTTGGTGACATCCTGAAAAAGTCCTTCTCTCTTCAATTTAGCACTAATTAGACATTTTTATCAGTAATCAAAGACTCAAAATTTCTAAGCTCCAAGCACAAATAACAAAAGCTACCCAATGAGATAATAAGCATTTTTCTTCAGTCAGATATAAGTTCTTGAAAATTCATTGCGAGAGAATTGATTAGCCAATTGCCAACAAGGTCAAGCTATGAAAAACAGAAAATCTCTTACTAATGAACTTAATAACAAAGCATAATTGAAGGCAGAAGTTTTACCCTATCAATAGATTCATCTTAAACCAACCTAAGTAACTTCCTGAGGCTAACATCATTCCCATGAAGTCGCAAAAAAGAGAAATAAGCAATAGGGCAAACAATCAAAATAGAAGAAAGCATGCACAACTATTTGCTTGGAGGAAGCTAGGAGAATTGAACACAAATTTCAAATACTTCCAGAGTGTTCTCGTTAACCAGGTTTGAATCTGATTAACAGCCAGAAACATGAGAAAAGCCCACAGTATCAATTATAGTTTCAAAGGCAATAAATTCAAAAGTAAGATTTATCTCTGTTGAGCCTCCCCTTAATTGAAAAAATAAGTTAAAAATACAAGTACATCAACAATGCACAGTGGAAAGTTGGAACTTATTAAAGTAAATTAATCAAAAGCAGGCAAAAACGAGATGGAAGGGGTAAGCCCTAGGCAAACAGGTAAGAAAAATTACAAATAAATAAAGAGAAAAAACAAAAGGGATGAACAAGAACTAATAATAAAGAGCCATACCATAAGCCCGCCCAAAAAGCCATCAAGTAAAACCCGGTTCCAGCTATCAAAGTATGAATGAACTGTAAACCCTGCCTTTGCTAGTAGCCCAACTGAAGTGATTGCCATTATTAGGAAATAAAATATAAACCCAGTCAAGCTTGTGAACCCCATAATTCCAGCAATGACCCCGCCAATAATTGACAGAAAAGTCCGACTGCAAAAAAAAAAAAAAAACGTTAAATACTTGGATTCTGCCTAAAAGAAAAAATTTTAGAAATGATTTTTTACTTCATATATTATTGCATTTTAGAATGTCCTTAGGCACCACATCCAGAAAAGTTCAAATCCACTATATGATACACCCAATAAGCCTTTTATTAAAACTCATTAGGTACAGCAGACAATTGTCTACTCCATCATATATTAAGTCACGCCTTAAGTCCTTAACGTTATTAAAGCCTCATATTTTTTTTTAAATGAAATTAATGAATTCAAACACAAAATAAGGCCTTCGTCCCCCCTGTAACAATATTGTGTATTGGCCTATTCCTCGAACTACAAACTAAAACATAAAATTTAATCAACCACCATTCAAAAGTATTCGACACCCCTGTGTAATTTATAGTCTATAATTCAGCCAATTAGACTAGTTCCACTTCATCAAAGGTTAAAAACAAACCTGTAATAGATAGTCTTCATATTACTTTGAAGATGCTCAGCATTGAAGGTTGGTATGCTATCCATGGCCTCGCTTGATTTTTTCTCTGCTTCAATTGAATCTTTATGTCCCGCCACACCTACTTTGAGAAAGATATTAATGAATTATTTGTGATAGAAAATGAACCTTCAACAAACTTTTGGGACATTTTAAAATATATAGCACAGAAGTAACAAATAAATGTTCCATGGAGCACACCTAATTGTTTCTAAATCACATAGTTGAATCATTTATATCAAGAAGGACAATGCTTTCAATATCTCGAGTAGAATATTTCAATACAAAAATGAACCTATTCATTCATAGCAGAATGAACATATGTGATTCTTAATAAATTGGGTAAAACTTAGGTAGAGTTCCGTAGATGTTGTAGCTTCGATTCAACTATGTAGTTGACAAAACTGTATTGACTATTAATCAGTGCAACACATAGTTTTGTAAAGATAATTAAATTAAAAAATGTGGTTTATTGGTCAATGTAACTACATGGTTTAATTTATTTGGATATCCAAATAACCTAAAATACAGTAATTAAGGATCTGTACCTAAGTTTTGTCGATCCAAAACTTTGGGGTTTCGGTTATGGATTCACAACAGACTAATCAGGATTGAACACATGAATTTATATTCAAAATCAAATTCTGTGCTAAACCATATTGGTTCTAATTTACTAAGTTGTTAATATTTTAATGCATGAACAGCATATAACCAGCTAAAATAAATTACACCCTATCGATCCCCAAAAAATACAAAATCATATACAAAAATTTATACACATAAATCTGACAAAATCGAGGGACAAAAAAAAAATCAGAAGAATCAGAGAAAAAGAGGTCGGCATCGATGAGAAATTGAACGAGAATGGAGAGGAGTAGTACCGATAATCTGGTGGCAAAACGGCGACGTAAAAGGGAGCTTTGAACAAAAGGAGAGAACAGCAACACGTGGTTTCTGATGAAAGAAAGATTTGCTCACTTTGCTTTGCTAGTTGCTACCTCTGCCTCCGGCTATAGGCTATTTCCAAATTGTTCATTGTTTTAGCTAGGTGTCACTACAGGATTGGCTGACTTATGAACCCAGCGGAATGAATCGATCAATCTTATTTAATCAGAGCCCAGAAGGCGTAGAAGCATAGGAATCTCCGCTGAATGGACTTTTAAGTCATTCGGCCGTTTCCGCTCACTTTAAAAGGCCTAATTTATGGGCTTGACGACATTTTCAAGAGTAAAGCCCATAATAGTGAAAATGGATAGTGCTTAGAATTTTCCTTATTATGCGGTAGGAAAAAAAAAAAAAAAAAAAAATCCTATTCAGCAGCAAGGAAAATTGAAACTTCTCTAATTTAGCAAGCCTTTTCTACCCAAAAAAAAAAAAACCTACGATGAACGGAGTTGATGATCTTAAAGTAGAATAACAAGATCCACAAGGAGGGTAGGTTAGGAAAGGAGAGAATATAAGCAATATGTGTATTAGTGTATGATACTTATGGTTAGTGGTGAGACACTTGGGTTATTGTTGTTTTAGGGATGAGATGGTTTTGAGAGTAGAATGGTAAATTGTGGATCTAGTGAGTGTCTTCTTAGTTCTTACGTGTGTGTGTGTTTCTTCCCATTTTATAAGAATTAGCTTGTTTTTGTTGAAAGTTGCCATGATTTTATCATCGAGTAGTCAATATCTTGTTTTTTGCATTAGGGAAAAGAAAAATGCACAATCTTCAAGGGCTAGTTGCATCCTTAGTTTTGGAGAGGGAAAAGTTTCAGGTGCATTGAATGAAAATACGATGTTAACACATGACCGATTTTAGACATATATTCGCATTGTGTTGTGTCCAGTGAACTAGAGCATTAGACACAAACCAAACCATTTTTAAAAATAAGATTTGGTTGAGCAATTTCGTTTTATTCAAAGGCAATAGAGATTGGGCATCCCACTAAATTAGTTGGATTTTCTATAAAGTTGGTGAATCAAGGCAACCTAGGGTAGTTTTGCATTTTCTTTTTTAAAAAAAGGGGTTTTTTTTTTTTTTTTTTAGACGATAAAAAAAAAAAAAAAAAAAAAGGAAAAAAAAGGGGGGGGGGGGGGGGGGGGGTTGTTATGCATTTGCTAAAAAAGTGAGTAAATTCAGCACCAATGGACCTTGGGCATTAATGCATGCACTTGTGGTCCGTATCCACTATCCATGCAGACCATCCCAACTTTAGTTAGGCTTGGAATTTTCTTGGGCTTAGGCCTAGTCCAATGGAAAGACATTGGTTTTATGGGTTCCTTATTCAGCAAAGCAACTACCCAATTAGTGGGCCTATTTCTTCTTGGGCCATATCGGATTGCCAAGCCTATTGCATTTTCGTCTATTTGCTGGCTTTAGGGTTAAATTTTGGCCTAGGGTTAAACCTCGCAGGGGCGGCGTTAAGTGTTGTTCAGGGGGTTCAAATGAACCCCCTGACTTGAAAATAAAAATGTTATATATATAATTTATTAGTTTATTTACTTTAAAAAATATTTTTGAACACCCTGACTTAAATTTTGCACACCTTAATCATAGATAAGTCCAACTCAAAACTAAACAATAACATAGGTCAATCCAGTCCAAAACTAAAATAACATAGATCAGTCCATCCTAAAACCAAACAACAACACAGGTAATATAGATCTCTCTCTCATGAATCTCATCTCATTTCAGTTAATTATCTGACTATCTTGGTTTCTTCAACTCTAAGAATAAAGAGTGAATATTTGTGAGTTGCGAGTGTCTATTTTATTATAAATTTATATTATATGTGTGAATGTGTTTAATACTGATTAAGAATTTTTTTTTTTAATAATTTTTTTTGTGTGAATTGTGATGTGTGCGAATGTGTGCATGTATAATATAAACATGATATAACTTTATATAATTTAATTTTTAGGAAATATAGAGGGTTTGTAATGATTCAAAATATGAAAACTCGTAAAAAGAAATCGTAAAACTTTATGCATTTGCGTATTTTTTTGTTGGTAACTCGATATAGTCAAGTTTTATTTTAATTAAATTTTGTTTTAACTTATATTTCTTAATGGACCATTTGGATAAAATTCCTAGAGCCGCCACTGAAACCTCAACCTCGGCTCGTCAGATAGCAACAATCAAGAACATATATTAGCTTATCCAAAAAAAAAAAAAAAATGCATATTCAAAAGGAAAAAGAGAACAAAACGGAACACTGCTGTGAAAATTAACCAAAATGATTGTTGTGCTCATCTATACTACTATTTAAGAAGCTTCTCTTATTTGGATTCCTTATTTTCATAGGTCTAAAATACGCTTATACCATTTACTTACAAGTTTTTAACTAACAGGGATAAATATGTAAAATAAATTTTTTTTACTTTAATAACCCACAAACTCACGTACGCTTTGGCAGTTTACAACCCAATAAATTTGGGTTCTAAACAATTCAACATAACACTTCTTTGCTAAAATAGACAAGAATTTTTGTATGAACCGATTAGAATACTCTAATATATATAATTTATGTTGTACCAATGTGAAAATTATACAATTTTTCTAGGAATTCAAAAGATAACTTAGCAAAAATATTTATTTTTTTTAATAAAAGTTATTTATAACATTTTGTGTATCATTAAAAAATATATAAAATTTGAAAATTATTCTTTTAGTTTTAAACAAACTTTCTCAAACCCAATTTTTTCTACTCTACAATTCAAAGCACTAAAAGAATGTATCCTAAAAATTAATAAAACTCAACAAAACTACAATTCAACTTAAATAAAAAAGAAAGGGAAAGATAAAACTCACATCAAAGTTAAATTCTTTCTCCCAACTATGTAAAACATATCAAATATGATGTGATCAAGCCAAATATCTAATGCATAATGAAATTCAAAATTTTTAATAAGGTTTTGAAGTCACGCAATAGAAATAGGTGGCTGATTCTAAGTAAAAGTGTTGGTTGTAGCTTTATATATGATGATTGTAGCTCTTTTTCCTTAATATATATATATATATATATATATATATATATATATATAATAAAATTAAAAAAAAGAATACTAGGAGTATAATTCCAAAGGGGGGAAAAGTAGACGAAATTTTTTGAAAAACATAATAATAATAAGTTAAAACTACCAAAAATGAATATGTATAGACAATATTTTTTGCGGTGCCCAAACCCAAAGGTGCTTCTTTCAGGGATGAAGAATTTGGGCTCCCAATTTATTTGTTAGTAAGTTTTGAAAAATTTTGAACTTAATTGACATTGGCCTAAACAACAAGGTTTGTTAAAGAAATTTACCCTCTATTTTTTTTAACGCTAAGGTAATTTTTTTTTTTTTTTTTTGAGAAATAATTACAACATGTTGCTAACCCCGCAGCTCGAACCCTTTTCCCCTGGACCCCCAAGCTCTTTGTACATAAGGAGGTGTCAATTCAACTATAAGACATTTGGCCGCTAAGGTAAAAATTTGATTCACAATAAAATTTAAAACCCTACAAATTACAAGGGCAGAGTTGGTCCACATAACGTTGGCTGATATTAATTGAAAGCATCAGCAGCCACAACTTTTTTTTTCTTTTTTTTTAAAGTAAAACGCGCCACAGGTCCTTGCCATTGTCTGTGGCACTGGTAATAATAATGTCCATAGAGTGGGCCTTAAAATAATTGAAGGTCATTAGGTAGAGGAAATTCGTCGTGGCTGGCTGTTGCCAAATTCCACGCCAACCAGTTGCACGTTGGCTTTAAATTTTTTTTGAAACAGTAATATTTATTATAACATATGAATATATAAAGTTTTTTTAAATAAGTTTATAATATATTACTAGCCTCGTTACAAGCGCTACATGCGTGCGATGAGGCTTTTTTTTTAACCAAAAAAAAAAACCTTGTGTTTTTATTATATATATATATATAATTTTGATTTTGAGAATCTAATTTATAAGTTTTTTTTTTTTTTTTTTTTTTTTTTGAGAATGAATCTAATTTATAAGTGGATAAAGTAATTTGAAAAATTACAGGAGAGTAGTCATATTTTTTAGGCAATGTTTTAGTAGGAGTTAGAGTTGCATTTTTACCGGAATGTTCTTTAGTTTTGTCTCTACTTAAACATAGAGGTGTAGGGGTATTTTTGAATTAAAAAAATGAGGAATCCAAACAGAGGAAGCCCCTTAAATACTACTATTTAAGGGGGTTCCCCTGTTTGGATTCCTTATTTTCATAGGTCTAAAATACCCCTATACCATTTACTTAAAGTTTTTAACTAACAGGGATAAATATGTAAAATAAAACTTTTTTACTTTAATAACCCACAAACTCATGTACGCTTTGGCAGTTTACAACCCAATAACATCTGATGGTGCAAGGAAAACACCAAGTCAAATCACTCGTCCATAGTGCCGTCCATAGCGATGCACAAAACGGAGAACGAGTGGTTGATACACTCGTCCTTCGTTTTGACCGTCTACTTTCATCCTCCTTACGCTCGTCCAATGAAGGACGAGCAAGCAGGATCTTATTTGCTCGTCCAATGAAGGAGGAGCAAGCAGTATCTTATTTGCTCGTCCAATGAAGGACGAGCAAGCGGTGACCCTCGTCCTTCGTTGTAGAAGGACGAACGAGGGTCACCAAGAGTTGTGCTCCAACACAACTCTAACCAAGAGTTATGTTGAAGAGTCATACTGTTTGAATCTCAACACCGGTTCCGATGAGGTGACTCCTACAACAGTTATAGAAGTTACCCTGTGAATCCTCCAAACTCTACGACGATTGAAGAAATAACTGATTCCTAACACTATATAAAGACCCTTCTACGCAGAGGTAAGGGGACTTTTTTCACTTTTTAGAATTCCAGATAAAAAATATTTGAAGTCTTTGAAGTCTTTCTTTCTACTTCAAATCACTGACTTTACCATCGGAGGACCCTAGACCGGCCTCCACCGGTCTTTCTCTGACTGAATTTGGTGTTTCCAGGACTCGGCCTTCAAGATCAGCAGCATCCGAAGACTTTTCAGCCCACTGATCCTTTAGAACATATCAACATCTACTCTCATTCTCCCATAAAAAAAAAAAAAAAAAAAAAATCTACTCTCATTCTTCTTCAAATTACACAAATTCAGTCTCAACGGTACGTTCTCTTCTTTCTTTCTTCTTCTATTTCCAGATTTGGGTTCTAAACAATTCAACATAATTTACACAATTCAAATAGCTTTTCAAGTTCTATCTTCTGCATCTCTAATCTAAATTGCAAGTTGTTCTTTCTTTTCTTCATCATTGACTATTGTTTGAGTTCTTACCTTCCATGACTACCAATGATTTAGAATTTGAGGTGTACTTACCTGTGGGTGAATGAGATTTTTATAGGGATTCAATGGTATTTGACTATTGCTTATTACCTGTGATTGACTTCAATATCACATGCCTAAAAAAAAAAAAAATTCCTTATATTTTCCTTCTTCTTTTTTGTTCCTTTGCACCAACGTGTATCTGTTTTTCTTTTTCTTTTTTTCCTTATCTTTTCCTTTTTTTTTTTTTTTTTTTTTTTTTTTTTTTTTGTGTGTGGATATTTTCAAACTTTTCAGTTTTAAGTTTTAACTCACACAGACTCTTTTTTTTGAAGTTGTCTATACGTATAATAAAGCCCAAAAGGAATCACTTTGGCATAAAACTCTATTTGAGTGTTTGTTGTATACCTTTGTCATTTGTATCTACAGGTATCAGTTTTTTTTTTTTTTTTTTGCTTATCTTTTCCTTTTGTGTATGGATATTTTCAAACTTTTTAGTCAAACACAAACTCTTTTTAAAGATTTGAATCTGAGAAGTTTATCAATAACGAATTGATGTTTATCACTTTGTTTTAAATTCAATTATTTTTGTTTGAGATTAAAAAAAAAATCGTGATTTTGAGAGGATAATTTTTTTTTCTTTCTTTTCTTTAAAGTAACCCAACATACTTCCCTAAAAAAAAAAGAAAAAAAAAAGAGAGTAGCCAAACAATTAAGAGTATTTGAGTTTAAAAATAAAAAAAAATAAAAAAAATAAAATAAAAGAAAGGAAGGACCAAGAAGTAACCGAATTCAAATAGAAAATATAAGTATCTACGTGTATCAGATTTCTTTCTTTCTTTTTTCTTTTTTTTGCTTATCTTTTCCTTTTGTGTGTGGATATTTTCAAACTTTTCACTCAAATACAAACTCTTCTTAAAGGATTTGAATCTGAGAAGTATATCAATAATGAATTGATGTTTATCACCTTGTTTAAATTCAATTATTTTTGTTTGAGATTTAAAAAAATCGTGATTTTGAGAGGAGAATTTTTTTTTTGACATTTTTTTCTTTCTTTTCTTTAAAGTAACCCAACATACTTCCCTAAATGGTTCCCAAAAAAAAAAAAGGTACTTCGCCAAAAAAAAGAGTAACCAAACAATTAAGAGTATTTGAGTTTAAAAAAACAAAAAAAAAATAAAATAAAAAAGAAAAGAAAGGAAGGACCAAGAAGTAACCAAATTCAAATAGAAAATATACTTTTCAAATAGGGAAGAAGAGATTTAGAAAAAAAAAATGTGAGAATTGAAATTTTAAAGAAACAGCAATTTAAAAAAAAACATCAATTTTTTAAAAATAAAGGAAGAGATAAAAGAGATTGAAATTTAGGATTTGATGAAAAAAAGTATAGTTTAGTTTTATGTGGGAGTTAAAGATATATTTTTACTGGATTATCCTCAAGTTTTGTTTGTGTTTGAATTCCTATATAAAAACAAAAAGGGAAAACTTTTGAAAATACGTTAGTGAGAGTTTGTGTTTGAATTGCTATTAAAAAAAGCACAAAGTTTAAGTATAAAATTAGTTGTAACTTAAGGCTACAACTATACTCAATAAAATAAACACTAGCCTCTTTGAGGCTCTTCTATTTTTTTTGAAAGTTAATAATTTGCATCTATTAAAATTTAGAATTACTACATTTTCTAATCACAAAAAAATCTAGGGGTGTGATGAGTATTATAAGTTTGCAGGTGAAATAATTTTTCATCACATTCCTAAGTTTTTTTGTGATTGGAAAATATAGTAATCCAAAATTATAATGGACGCAAATTATTAATTTTTTTCCAAAAAAATAGAAGAGCCTCTGAGCACGCGCTCACACAGTCACATCCGTGCTTAGAGACTAATTTTATTTATATAAATACGAGAAGATATTTAGTATCAAATGATTTATATCAAAAGTATCAAAATCCAATAACTACAAAAAAAAAAGGCTCTTTAGCCGCGTTTAAAAAACGCAGCTATAGACCCCAAAAATGCGGCTATAGGATAGAGCCGCGTTTCCAAACACGGCCTAAACAGCGCAGCAATAGGCCTATGGCCGTGTTTTTCAAAAACGCAGCTAAAGGTCATACCTATAGCCGCGTTTTTTAATAACGTGACTAAAGGTCAGACCTGAAGTTGCGTTTTTAACCCGGTAGGATATATTGGGGCCTATAGCTGCGTTTTTTGAAAAATGCGGCAATAGCCCCGCTTTGAGCTGCGTTTAAAACGCGGCTATAGGTTTTTCTAAAAACAAAAAAAAAATTTCTGGGTTTTTTTTTTTTCCCCAGAAAATTCAAAATTCAAATAAAAAAATTCAAAATTAATCACAAATCCAAAAAATTCAAAATAAAACACAAACCAATTCAAAAAAAAAAGGAAAGAAAGAAGAAACTTACGGAGGTGCTGAAGTGAAGAATGAAGAGAGAAAAAAGAAAGAAGGAGAAATAAGAAAAGAAGAAAGTGGGGGTAGGTGGGGATGTAGGTGGGAAAGGGGGGGCACGTGGGAAGCTGAAGGAAAAAAAAAAAATTTTGTTACATATAGCGGCGTTTTTAAAAACGCGGCTATAGGTCATGTCACTAAAGGGTGACCTAAGCCGTGTTTTTAAAAACGCAGCTTCAGGTTATACGGCTGGACCTATAGCCGCATTTTCAAAAAACGCGGCTATAGGTCATGTCACTAAAGGATGACCTAAGCCGTGTTTTAAAAACGCAGCTTCAAGTTATACGGCTGGACTTGTAGCTGCGTTTTTGAAAAACGCGGCTATAGCTTGCCTTTAGCTGCATTTTAAAACGCGGCTAACGATTAGCTATAGTCGCGTTTTTTAGAAAACGCAGCTATAGGTCCCCATTAAAAAAAATTATTCGTCTGGACCTATAGCCGCATTTAGAAAAAACGCGGCTATAGATAAGCTATAGCCACGTTTTTTCTAAACGCGGCTATAGCCCACGTTTTTTGTAGTGTAAGTGTGAGACATGTCAACAAAAAATAACTAACTCACTAACAATTGAAAGACGTGTTAGTGGGTAGTTATTTTTGCACACATGTCTCTCATTTATTGGATTTTAATACAAATGACATGGTATCATTTGATACAAAATACTTTTTCTATAGATACAGGTCCAAAATAGCATAACAAGACTGTTTTTTGTCTTATTGGTATAACAAGTAAAGTTTTATTTCTGTTAACGTGATGTGATCTTAAGAACTATGGTCAAAATACATTAAGGTTATAAACTTTTGTATAGTATAGGTTACTGCAATTCAAGTTTTGGTCTTTCAAGTTGTGCATTGTGCTTCATTTATGCACTAAATCCATTCTCCAGAGAGCTATAATGCCCAAAAGGAATGCTAACACAAATTTGAGATGATGCTGCATCCATTTGATCCCTCTTAATCCCAGCATTACTGATGTTTGCAAAGGAGCGCATGTGTTTCATCCCATATTGGGATAGTGATCCACAATGTGTTTCAAAAGTCCGCACCTACACAGATATGATTGATCAGAACACACTATTATAGATCAGCCGGAGATTATTGACTATTATTAATTTAAGTTAAAATCCTCTAAGTTGGTACCTAGATTTTTTTTCCCTTTGAAGTAATTGAAAATTTTAAAATTACAATTTACCCTCTTGTAGTTTGGTCCTATTACAATTTATAATTAGTTCATAGATTTTCTTTTTACATTCGACCTCTTAAGATTTGAACTAAAATGAAAGCATTAGGCTCATCATCAAACCTCTAAAATTTCATTTCAAACCAAAATTTAGAGGTCAAAATGTAACAATTGAAAGAATTTGTGGGACTAAATTGTTATTGGGTCAAACCACAAAGGAGTAATTTATTTGTCCAAAAAATGCAAAATATATTAATTTGATTGGAACCGTAATAATTTCATTTTAATTCAGAACTAATTGTGACCATGCCAAGCCACAAATTTACCCCTTCAAAAAATGTTTTATTTTTTTTAAAGTAATCTTGGTGTAGCCAAAGACCTGCATGGTAGTCACTCACATGTCTGACTTTTTTAATAGGAATTCAAGCTTAGAATTGGTAATGTTACCATTTCCTTAAGGCAGTCCCAGTCCTCAACAAGTGGTTGCCCAGTAGGTCGAACAGTGTAAAGCATCTCATCACTTGTCACGATTCCAAATAGATGCTCCCCAATAAGTTTCACACTGCTATCTACATGCATTCTATGTGACATTGCTTCAACAAACTGCTTTCGAGCTTCAACTCTCCTTGGAGAGCCTTCGGGAGCCTTTTCATACTGTATGAAAAATTTTGAAAGAAAAGTTTGAGCATGGGTATTTCACATCAATTAAAAAAAAAAAAAGCCTATACCTAGTGGCCTAAGTTGACTTACAAAACACGCATTGTGAAAATTAACCTAATCACAAACTGTGTTAAAAGGGCTGTTCCTGTTTGTGCTCATCGTATTCCTCGCTCAGTGTGTCTCTTTGAGCGTGTCTCTATATGAACCAAATGAGAGAAAGTCATCCACAACCACTGATTCTCCAATGGAGGAAGAACCATCTTCCGTATGACATTGTACTGAACATCCAAGAAAGACTACCCGTGAAATCAGTGATAAGATTCAGGTTTGTTTGCAAATTCTGGGACTCTTTAATCACCACCCCATATTTTATCTCCACCCACCTTAATTTCAACAACAAAGATTCCCATGATAATGCTCATGGTTATGTCATACACATGGGTTCTTCTCGATCTTTTGATAGACAAGTCTGTACAGTTGCTTTAGACCGCACGTTTGATAGGATTTCTGAGGTTCAAATTTCCATAGATATTTCTCTTAATTCTGTCCGAATGGTCGGTTCCTGCAATGGCTTATTGTGTTTCGCTAAACATGGTTCTCGTAAAGCTATATATTTTTGCAATCCTAGCATTAGAAAATTCAAGACTTTGCCTGAACCTTGCTTAGGCCATTTAAAACATGTTTCACTTGGATTCGCTTATCATTATGAGAATAATAACTACAAGGTTGTGAGGATTTCATCTTCTTCCTGGATGTCAACTGTCTCTCTGCCTGAAATTGAGGTGTACACATTAAGTTCGGACTCATGGAGAAGCGTTGGAATCAAGTTCGCAACCAATGTTGTGGTCTATGACTATAATTTTTGTTTGACAATCTTATTGGTTAGTGGAGCTTTGCACTGGCTGGCACATATTAAAGAAGGAGAAGAGAAGCAGGGCATTGATATCATTATGGCATTTGATGTCAATACTGAGAAATTCAGAAAGCTAGCAGCATTGCCTCATGTTTTTATCAAGACAAATCCTTGTGATAGATACATCATTCAAAAGGAAACTGGCTTTCATTACATTTGGAAGTAGTGAACAACCTCGCTTCCCGTGCTCTATATGGGTTATGAAGGAGTACGGTGTGGTTGAGTCTTGGATTAAACTTTCTGTCATACCAATTGAAAGAGTAGCTCTTTGCATTGCCTTTACTGAGCATGGTTCACTTCTGACTTGGTCCATCAACGATCAAGTAGAGAATCAGGGATTTAAGTTTGTTTCATTTGATGTTGAAACTCTACCTAAGAAGGATCTTGATATCCAATATACATCATTTGCAGCTACTTTCGTGGAGAGCCTTGTTTTACTTGATGAAGCGAATGTAATATGCTACTAACCAGATGGTGGCATGCATATAAGAAGTGAAGTCATTAGTGGTATGGATGAAGTGAAACCCTTGTTAGTCATTTTCCTTTAGTAGTTGGCATGATAGTATTGCTAAAAGCTTGCTTTTTTTTTTTTTTTTTTTTTAAAATTAAATCTATCACAGGTTTAAAATATCCTTTTGAGGCTATTATAAATTAGTAGTTGATATTTGTAAGTGAATTGTTGCTGTGCTATGGATGGTTGTTATTCCTTTAGTGTTACAAAGAGCTATATTATACACCATACATCTCAAGCGATAATCAGATAACTATTTTATGTTGGGAATTTTGTTTTGAAGCTAATCTGCCTAAGTATAGTCTCTCTTTCACAAACCAAAATTCTCTATCTCACTTTTGCTTTACTCTACCCACAAATGATGTAGCCGCATACACCGATCCTCCAAGGGAGGAACAACCATCTCTCAAACAATGTCATGGTTGACATCCTGGTGAGGCTACCGGTGAAATCTTTTTTTTTTTTTTTGGGTAATAAAGGATATATCATTCAACTAAAGAGCAAAAACAGGATCAGAACAGAGTCTGTTTACAAAAACTCCACGACAATCAGCCTCATAAAAAGGAAGGATGTCCACAGGTGGACAAGAGAACACAGCAAAATCGCTACCCATAGAAGATCTTAGTTTGGCCAAATGATCCGCACACCTATTTGCTTCTTTGTATACATGTAAAAATCTCACTTGGGGGATCTATGAAACCAGCTGCCTGTAGTCATCCATAAGAGAAGAAATAATAACATTTGAGTTCCCCTGTTGTGCAAAAGCATCAACTATGACTTTGGCATCCAAACGCTACTTAGTAATCGTTGATGAGGTTCGGTGTGTTTGTAAAAACTTTGGACTCAAACGCTACTTAGTAATCGTTGTAGCCATCTATTCTACTCTGATTCCTGCTAGAACCATTTCTACTTTGATACCATGATAAATTCCTGATGAAGTGAGACCCTTGTTATTCTTTACCTCTAGTATTATGCATGACAATATTGCTAAAAGCTTGATTTAATTTTTTTTTAATCACATGTTTACATTATCCTTTTGAGGCTATTATAAATTAGTAGTTGATATTTGTAGGTGAATGGCTGCTATGCTATGGATGATTGTTATTCCTTTAATGTTATAAAGAGTTTTAATGTAAATAAGCAAAAAATTATTATCAACATCTAACACCCTACTATTGCATGAATTATGATTAAAATTGACCTAATATTTTTACTTTAACCCCAAGAAATCATCCCGAATTTACAAATTAAAAACTACCCAAATTTATAAATAAATAAAAATTGAAAGCAAAATTCACTACAACACACATAAATATACACACACAAAGAAACTCTGAATTCATTAATTACAAACAATATAAATTTCTAAACATTAAAAAATATATGGAATTAGAGTTAAAGTAAAGAGACTTGCATAAAAAATTTGGAATTAGAGTTAAAGTAAAGACACTCACATGAAAGTTGAATTAACTTTGACAGAAGGGGGAGGCAGGTGAAGTCAGTGTAGTCAAAGGCGAGCCGGGCGCTCGCTTAGGCGCCCGAGCGAGGCAAGGCACCACTAAGGCGCCTCAAAGGCTCTAAGGCGAGGCACCTTTAGTGAGGCGCTTGCCTTTAGAGCCTAGGCGAGCAAGGCGAGCGCCTTAAGCCATGAAAAAGGCAATAACGCAAGAGCCTCAAGTTTTTTTTTTTTTTTTTAAATTTTAAATTTTTTTATAGAAGTTTGTTTTGAAACCTATTTTTAGACTATTAATTTCAAAAGGCATTTTATAAAGCCTATTGTTAGTTAAATTAATTTACAAATTTGTTTTGTAAGACTTATTGTTATATAGAAGCTTATTGTAAAACGTATTGTTAGAACTAACTAATAGAGCCTAAACCATGTTAATCCTATATTGAAATAATTTGATAGACCTAGTGTGGGTTTGGATCCGCGTTTCCAAACCCACGTTTGCGTTCTTTCATTTTTTTTTCCCCTGGACGCGCGTCTGGCACTGTTCATTGTCCATGAACATTGATTTTAGGCTTATGAACAGTGCCAATGCGTGAACAGTAACTTTTTTAAATTTTTTTTATTATTTTAAGCACTATTCACATATTTAAAAATTATTTTGCTACAGTGTTTTCAGTTTTTAGTTTCAGCAAAATAAGTTCTATCCAAATGGACCTCTAATTTCTTCATGCTGCATATTGAAAAACACTTAATTATAATATTATAATGCACTAGGTACATATGATTTAAGTTCTATATGTATAATAAATATATTAAGAATTTGGCGCCTCGCTTTACTTGGGCTAGCGCCTTTTTGTTGCCTCATGCCTCGGGCGATACAAGGCCTTGGCGCCTTAAGGTCGCCTTTCGCCTTTGACTACCTTGGGTGAAGTCATGTAAATTTCACATCATCTTAAATATACATTGTTTTTATATCACCCTTTTTATATTTAATCAATTTTCTATCTCCATTCTTTGTGGAGTGATGTTCATTATCATGGTTTTCGATGCTCAAATCTTGGTCTCATGGCTACCTGTGGATGTACATATTGGAAAAATCAGTAATAGTACCTTACTTTGTCAGTATTTCATATATATATACACACACACACACACATACATATTACAAATTCAAAGCTACCCAAATTTATTTTTTTAAAAAAATTGAAAGAAAAATTTACTACAACACACATAAAAATATACACAAAAAGAAACATTGAATTCAATAATTACAAACAATATAAATTTCTAAACAATACAAAAAAAATCTAGAATTACAGTTAAAGTAAAGACACTCACATAAACACAGATTTTTCAAAAAGCAGATAAGATTTTTGTTAAAATTAATCCGTTAGTTCTCATGGAAGATATGCCATTGATTCTAAAGACCATATATAATAAGCATATAAATTAGATGAAATTTAACAAAAATAACTTAAACAAAAGGCAACCCTCACACAAAACATATTCAATTTGATGAAAAAAAAGAATTAAGAACAAAATTTTATGAAAAAACAAAAAGAAGAAGGCTAATACATACATGCAAAAGAAAAGAACAAATGACTGCAAAAGAAAAGAACAAGATGTCAAGAAGATAATAGAAAGTTGGAATTACATTTTAAATGTTGATATGTATACATGAATAAGTCAAACAAACAACATAAATTAAATGGCCAATGAGTAAGGTTCCTTTTTATTTTTGGTGACATTCTGAAAAAGTCATTCTCTCTTCAATTTAGCATTAATTAGACATTTTTATCAGTAATCAAAGACTCAAAATTTCTGAGCTCCAAGCACAAATAACAAAAGCTACCCAATGACATAATAAGCATTTTTCTTCAGTTAGATATAAGTTCTCAAAAATTCATTGCAAGAGAATTGATTAGCCAATTGCCAACAAGGTCAAGCTATGAAAAACAGAAAATCTCTTACTAATGAACTTAATAACAAAGCATAATCGAAGGCAAAAGTTTTACCCAATCAACAGATTCATCTTAAACCAACTTAAGTAACTTCCTGCGGCTAACATCATTCCCATGAAGTCGCAAAAAAGAGAAATAAACAATAGTGCAATCAATCAAATAGAAGAAAGCATGCACAATTATTTGCTTGGAGGAGGCTAGGAGAATTGAACACAAATTTCAAATACTTCCAGAGTGTTCTCGTTAACCAGGTTTGGATCTGATTAACAGCCAGAAACATGAGAAAAGCCCACATTATCAATTATAGTTTCAGAGGCAATAAATTTAAAAGTAAGATTTATCTCTGTTGAGCCTCCTCTTAATTGAGAAAATAAGTTAAAAATACAAGTACATCAATAATGCACAGTGGAAAGTTGGAACTTATTAAAGTAAAATAATTAGAAGCAGGCAAAAATGAGATGGAAGGGGTAAGCCCTAGGCAAGCAGGTAAGAAAAATTACAAATAAATAAACAGAAAAAACAAAAGAGATGAACAAGAACTAATAATAAAGAGCCATACCATAAGCCCGCCCAAAAAGCCATCAAGTAAAACCCGGTTCCAGCTATCAAAGTATGAATGAACTGTAAACCCTGCCTTTGCTAGTAGCCCAACTGAAGTTTGAGTAAAAAGTGCAATCTTCACAGTAGGCCCTCTAGGCATCTCACACAATGCCTTGCCAAATATCTTTTCTCTCACTTGGGTTTTTCCTAAGGTTCAATTATTGTCACTAATACTACTTTTTCCCACTTTAGTTTGAACCATAAGTAAAATGACCAAACATCATCTTTAAGACTTTAACATTCCTTTACAGTTCCAACTTCCAACGAACAAGATTAAGAAGGCCAGAAGCCAGAAGGGTACCACACTCACTAACAAGATACAAAGAACCAAAAGCTCTTAACATGAACTACAAGTTCACACAGGGCCAGAACAAGATTAAGAAGGCCAAAACCCATTTGTTTTCCAAGACCCCCATTAAACAAAAAGTCTTTTCTTTTAAACAACCTTAATAGCAAATTATAAAACAAACCCATAAAGAAAATAACATGATCAAAGGAATTAAACATATTTGAACACTTCTAATAGTGTTATAGTGCTGACTGCCATATTTAAAATCGAAAAAAAGAAGAAGTAAAAAGTAAAAAAGAAAAGACATTTCATGCTAGCTGCTATAATTAGGGTGGAATGTAACTTATCAAAATAAAATAGGGTGTTCTAAAGACAAAAAAGCAAAGAACCTAACATAGTACAAATTGCTACTATCATTTAATAGCATCCAAAACTGTAAACATACTATAAGTATGTCCATCACATTCCAAAGTAAGCTAAGGAGAGTAGTATCATATCTATGCTGGCCTAATTGACTCGTCAAGTGACCCAACAACCAGCTATGTTCCTAAGAAAACAATGAATTTAAACACATACAAAAGTTATCAACACATTTGGTAACTATAACATCATTACTAGCAATATTCTTTAGGAATGGACATCTCTTTAAATATCCCATTTCATTTTAGTTTTCCTCATGTGTGAAAAAGATAGAGAGAAGCCCCTAAAATGAATTAATCGAATAAAAAAAACTCAACAAGAATCATCCAATATTACACAAAACAGTCAACACTCCCAATATCATCTAAAACCACCTTATATCTCCATGCAAGCCACCTGCTTGCCCCAATTCAACAGCCCACAACAAACAGAGAGAGAGAGAGAGAGAGAGAGAGAGAGAGAGAGAAAGTACCTTAAGTCTAACACAAACAAGTTCACTTGCTTTGTTCACACGAACTTGTAATGCCTCTTCTTCTTGCAATCTGCCAACAAGGAAAGAATATATATAAACATAAGTTCATTTGTAATGTCCTTTTCTTCCTCTACTTTAAGTGAGAACTGAACCTACAATCTCTCCTTAGTCTCTTACCACCTTAGCCGATGCCTAGGGCCTGTCTAGAGATAAGTTTTCCCAGAGTCCCAAAAACAACCCCAATATCAGATTGCAAAATTACACAACTTATAAACATGATTGCAAGAACTGAACCATACCCTTTTTCTATTATACAATGCCAGGATTGCAAGAAATGAACCATACCCTTAATATTAGATAAGTAGTATTCATAATAAACCAAAAATCCATTCTCCTATTGAGTGTCAATTCACTCCCCAAACTCTTGACTAAAAAAGACAAAAGTTTTCTTTGCAAATAAAAAAAAAAGACAAAAGTCTACGCCCCATCCCATCAGTCCATGGAAGTCAATGATTTCCACAGATAAGTCTCAATGATTTACATCAAAGAATTTACTAAAAAATGATTCACATTAAAGGGAAAAAAGAAGAAGAGATAAACAAAGTCTCTCATGGCATAAAAAGAATTGAACAAACTATTTTCATCTACAACATTTTTCCTCGTACACACGATGAAAGAACCAAGTATTTTGTATTCAAACAATAGTGGTTAGGATTATTCAGCAAAAAACAAAATCAATAGTGGTTAGGATTGAAGAAAATGACCACTTGTTAGGACAAGGCATACTACACAAAATCCTTTATACTTTCACATATTCCATATGCCTTTTGCTTCACGAAATAAGCCATTTACTGGTGATTTAAGAACCACCTCTTGTTGTGTGTCATGTCATGTTCTTAAACCCAATTTGCATACAGCAAATAGTGATTTTCCCATCACTTCCCACCACCATGGAGTACCTAAAAGACTTGAGCTTTTTGTAAAATGGTAAAGCTTTTGTTGAGGTATCCTACCGACATACCTATATGTTTGCTATTGAATTTGAATCCATTTCTTTTAGTAGAAAACAATGATCTTCAGCTGTTACAAAGACTATATTAGTGCAAAAAGAGAGAAAAAAGAAGGGGGAGGGGCGTGGATAAAGACCAATCAAAAGGGAAACAAAAATAAGAACTACTCTATACTCTTGGGGTTGTGGCTTAACATATACATAGCAGACAGCCACTACCAATAATCCAACAAAATAAGACCAACTTCCATGTTAAACACCCCATATACCATTTTTTTTTTCTTTTTTACTTCCCCCCTTTTTTTCTCTTCTTGTTTTTAAGAAACATGTTAGACATCCCATATCCATAATGAACAACACCCATCAGTGTCAAGGAGTTTTCCCCATGTGCCCTTACCACTAGCACCATCTGTCCATATCAGTTAAAGAGAAGAGCAGCCGATTATTATACAAGAAAAGGTGCTTTGAAAAGCCACTAATAATAATACCAAAAGCCAAAGTCACCTTTTTTTTAAGTCAAGTTCGTATTTTTTTTTCTCCACATGGTTTTTCTTTATGTTTTAAATGTAAAACATTCTAGTGAATTACCACCAATGGTTTCTCTTCATTGGAGCCTTGGCAGAACATAAATCACCACCAAAAAAAAAAAAAAGAAAAAAAAAAAAAACTAAAGGACCGTGATTAATGACTTGATCTCAAATAGCAAAACAATAATAATAATAATAAATCCTAAAACTATTTTCTAGAGATCTGATTGCAGAGTTCTCAACATAAACACAATTCAGATGGCATAAATCCTACATTAATATCTCCGAACCAACAACAACAACCAAAAACAAAAAAAAGGCTTTTGTATTGGAGAGTTGGAATCTACAGCGACAACAAAGAAAGAATCAAATTCCATGAATGAGAGAGAGAGAGAATGACATACCTGATTGAGTGGGGGCCTCCTCCAAATGCCTGATTTTGTCTCTCAGATACTTGCAATGAAATAATTAAAGTTTAAAAAATTAGTATCAACAAAACCAATATTTATATATCCAATATTTTGCACTACTTCTAATCAATATAATTAATTAAAAAAAACAATAGTATCGGTGTTTTCTCTGAAGTTAGAAACAAAAAAAGAAATCAAGATTCAATAGTTGATTCCATATTTTCCTAGAAACCAAACAGAAAATGATTACAGAGAGAGTGAACCTGTAGTGAATCTGGAGGTGAATCCGGTAGTTGAGTGCTGGCCGGTGAGGATGGAGAGAAAGAGAGAAGAAGAGTGACGGCTTAGAGAGGAAGAGAGAGTTGGCGAAGTGAGGGAGAGAGAGACCCAAAGGTGAGGATGAGGAAGAGAGAGTGAGGTGGCTGAAAATGGGCCAAAATGGGAAATTAACTCTGATTTTTAAACATTATAATTAGTAGGCCACGTTTTCAAACTATATTTTTTACTAGCATCTCGAGTCTAAGAGGCTCGATTTTGGACCATAAATCGAGTCTTTGAGGGTCGGTTTTCATGTTCTGATCGGGTCTGAGTTGGCACTTTTTCCACGTAACGTCCACCTGTAAATCGAGTCTCTAAGACTCGATTTAGTGGAGTTTTCATTTTCGCTCATATTTTGTAACTTTTATGTGGGACCTGCTCTATAGACTAAGTCAAACAACCCAGACCCCACAGTAAGTTCTCTCTCCACTTCATTTTTTTCTCTAAAAATTTCCTTCCTCTTTCTCTGCCTCTTTTCTCTCTTCCACTCACTCTGCCATTGACGAAACTGATTCCTACAAAGTTTTGTTCTTCATTTTTTTGCATCTTAGGTAGATCGGTGTCTTCGATTGATCCTTCTTCTTCTTGATTCAAAGTCAGGACTCTGAAGGCCTGGGTCGCACGGCGCCTGGGTCGCGTAGGGCCTGGGTTGGGCGGCTGGATCGGGCAGTGGTGGCGTGGTCTGGCTGGATCGGGCGGCTGTGGGTTCTCTGGTGCTTCAAAGAATTCTTAGGAGGGTTTAGGTTTTGTGTAATTTGAATGAACAACACTCTTGGTGTTTTATTTCATGGTCAAGGCCCTTAAAGAAAAAGTTTGAAAATGTCTCAGCTTATAAATCAAGTCTTTAAGACTCGATTTTTAGGTGGTCACCATGTGGAAAAAATGTCACATCAGACGTGATCAGACCATGAAAATCCAGTCTTTGAGACTCGATTTATAGGCCCTAAATCGAGTCTCTTAGACTTGAGATGTTAGTAAAAAATATAGTTTGAAAACGTGGCCTACTAATTATAATGTTTGAAAATCAGAGTTAATTTCCCATTTTGGCCCTGAAAATGTGATAGGGTAAAAAAAACCCTAACTTTTGCCTTTTGTTTTTATCCGTTGATCTTTCTTGGTGTATTGTTTTTATCTATTGATCCTTTTTTCTGAATTCTAATTTTTTTTGTGCTAATCCTCCTTTGTTTTCTACTTTTGTTTTTACTTTTGTTTTTTCTTTTTCTTTCCTAGGCGTGACATGCTCTTTTTTTTCTTTTTTTTCTTTTTTTGATACCTTTTTGATAAGAACGTAATTTAATACCTAATGTTTCAATCAACCCATTTGGGATGGCAACTTTGTTATTACCTTTCAAAAATGATAAAAAAAAAATTTGATAAAAGAAGTTTAAATTCTTAACGTAATAATTATTCTTAGTCCTAAAATTTTGGCTTTTTTTTTTGGGGGGGGGGGCTAAGTGAAACACGTTAGGAAGGAAACAAATTTTTGGGAAATTTTGGGTGGGAAAAATAAAATAAGACAGATTTATTTTAAGGAAAAAATAAAAATAAAAGAAGACAATTTTAATTAATTACCATTTTTGACTAGCAATTACCATTTTGTCGTGCATTTTGTAATTGTACATGAATCAAACACATCTATATATTTAAGCGAGTTAATGAGTGTAAAATATTAAAAATATAATATTAATGAGCTATGAAATAAAATTTAAAAATAAAAAACAATCACATATACTTAATAAAAATTACCACACAACTTTCTCAAAAAAAAAAAAAAAAAAATACCACACAATAAAAATTATCACACGTTCTTGTTGATGAAAATTGTTAACCAATGTTTAACAATAATTGTTAGATTATGTATAACAAACGTTGTCAACTTATGTTTGACAAATATTGTCAAATTAGTCAAATTCGTCAAACATAATTTCACTCATAGGCCCTTTGGCGTATAAGTTTTATTGATGTGAGTAATGCCTATTCAAGATAATGTATCTCTTAATTACAATCCCTTGTTTCAAGGGAAGACCTTTTGATTCCAACCATGTTGTTTTTGTACATGAGTTTATTTATTTTTATGTTTAAGGGGATATGTGTTTTTATTTATTTGTGGCTGCACCTAATAATTTGTTTAGGTTGCCTACGTACCCTTGGCGGGGATCAAGCCACTTTGTAGTTCTTAATTTGAAGTTTTAGATTTAAAATCCTTAAATTGATTTTGCCCAATTTAAATGATGGACATTTAAGTCAAATACTTTGTATTTAATTAAGCATTGACTTAGTTTCGCTTTTGGTGGGATGAGATAATTGGTTTTAATCTAAAGGATCAAATTAAGGACCTTGTTTTATGGAAACTGAATCAATGATTCTCTTTTTGAATGGTTGAATGTCCAAACAATTTTCCCTTTTCTTTCATTTGTTTCCTTATAGGAATTTTAATGATATTTGGATTGAGGTTCCTTTGAAGCAACTTTATTCTTCATGAACATGTTTTAGGAACTGGGAATTGGAAAATTTCCTCAAATCAATTTTTATATGGTTATTTTATTTTGTGAATTATTAACTCCAATCTTGTTTAAAGAATCAATAATCCCAAATAATTAGTCACAATTAATTTGTTAGAGTCAAGGACTCCATTGATGGGATAGAGTCAAGGACTCCAATTATGGGGGTAGAGTCAAGGACTCTATTACTTTTGTATAGAGGACTCTATTTGATAAAACATTACACCAAAACTTGAGAGAATTTTTATTTGGTAATTTTCAAATAGGATTTAAGAGTCAGGGACTCTTGTATAAAACTTCATTAAAGAGTTAGGAACTCCTCATGAAACCCAACCCTATTTGTTTTACCAAACAAAAATTCAGATTTGAAGAAGAGGAAGAGGAAGAGATTTAAAGAAGAAAGGGACTGATAAAATCCTCACCTAATGTTGTGTATTCCTCCTTTGCTTGTTGCTCTTTATTGTTTGTGTCTCTCTTTTTTTTTCTTTTTTTCTTTTTTTCTTTTTTCTTTTTCTTTGCTTGCTAAAGGCTCTTTATTTATAGAGAAGTTTGAGAAACTGTTCCCACCTTTTTTGTTCCTTAACTGACCGGTTAATGGGCAATTTTCATGGACCATTATCTGTTTTTACATGCTCATGCCATCACCCACTCTTCAACCTTTTGGTTTGTTTTGTTTCTAGAATTTTCTTTTCATAGGTACAAGGCAGCTCACGTGATCTCTTCTTCTTTTTTAATTCAATTTTTGTTTCTACTGTGGCCTCCTTTTCAGCCTTTATCTCCCTCTTTTTTTGGGATAATGGTAGACTAGTTTTCCTTTAGCTCGTTTTTTTTTTTTTTCTCTTTTCAGTCCTTTCTTATAGGTAATGGCAGGTTAGGTGGCTTTTTAGCCTCACGTGGACTCCTTTTTTTTATTTTTTTTTATTTTTTATACATATATATATATATATATATATATATATATATATATGAGAAATCATATGTCCACAATATTTTTACAACAAATCCTAAATGGCAGTTTGTTACTGGTTGTTATTGTTGGGTCAAAAAAGTAATCTTAGTGTTAGGTTATATATATATATATATATATATATTAAATACTTTTTGGTCTCATCTTATTATTTAGTCCACAACATTAGTGTCACTTCTATTTGTGTTGCTGTGTAGGTGTATGTACCTATAACACTTTTTATGGCACATTTTTTTAGTTTCAACAGTTGCCCCCCGGGTGTCATGCAGGAATTAGAATTCTTGTGTGACACTCGTGTCTTGAGATTTCCTTCTTTTCTTTTTCTTTTTTGACTTGGACTCCTTCTATTGAATCTGAAGTCCCAATTGGCAAATTGATTTGGCTTTGGCATATTTTGTCTTGATATTTTTTTTCTTTGTTTTGGGCATTGATTTGTACTTATGCAAATTTTCTTGCATGCATAAGATTGATCACTTATTTGGTGGGAAATGTTTTTTTTTTTTTTGACATGTGACTGAACTTAGTAAATAATACCAAGCTGTCTACATACCCGTAAGGGGATCAAGTCAACACGTAGTTCAGGATAAAGGGAATTTGACTTTGGGAAGCTGTGATTGAACTTAGTAAATGATACTAAGCTGCCTATGCACCTGAAAGGGGATAAAGTTGACACGTAGTTCAAAAGGGGATTTTGTTTTTGAGGATGTGACTGAACTCAGTAAATGATACCAAGCTGCCTACGTACCTGAAAAGAGGGGATCAAGTCAACACGTAGTTCAAAATGAGTTTTTTTTTTTTTAAGATGTGATTGAATTCAGTAAATGATACCAAGCTGCCTACGTACCCGAAAGAGGATCAAGTCAACACATAGTTCAAGGGGGCAGAGTTTTTTTTTTTTTTTGGTAAAACTTTTTAATGAACTTCTCGTTTACACAAGGGTAAACACATTGTCCCTCACCCTTCTTCCTTGGTATCCTTGTTTTTTTTTGGAGAGATGCATAAGCATGGTTGTTGCTTAAAATTTGGCATCAAGATAATTCACCTCTTCTCCCATGAAAGGGTTAGGATCAGTGTACACCATTTTCACATTTCCATCTTCATCGCAAAGTTTAAAGCATTGATGAAGTGTAGAACTGATTATGCCATAAGTGTGTACCCAAGGGCGTCCCAACAACACGTTGTAGGAAGTATCAACATCAATTACGTGGAAAAGAGCTTCAGAATACAATTCTCCTATTTCCACCTTTAATGAGATGCTTCCCATGGCTTTTTGTCCAACTTGGTTGAAGCTTTGAATGGTCAAGTTGGATGGGGACAATTGTTTGGACTTCATCCCCATTACTTTGAATGTCTTATAAGGGAGAAGATTTATAGTTGATCCGTAATCCAATAGGATTCTTGATAACCATATATCTCCAATTGTGCCCTTGACATATAAAAACTGATTCTGAAATTTTTCCCCAAGCTGGAGGTCCTCATCACTAAACATTATGCAAGCCAAACATGAAACACACAGTCTAGGTGACAAGGCTTGTGAGGAATTTCCTTCTTTCCCTTTAGAAGCATCATCTTTTGCATTTTGGCTAAAATTTTCCTTCTGTGGTAATGACAAATGTTGGCCTGAAAGCAAAGTTACTTCATCTACCTCTCGTTCATTGTCATCAATTGAAACCATGCAACATTGCACAACTTCCTCTTTCATCTCATCCTTGGAATGATTTTGAAGAAATTCATTAGGAAGATACTCAACTAAAGTTATTGGCATTCTCTTAGATTGAACATATTTTTCTTCCTCTAAACTCATGCTTTTCTTTTGAGTGTTCTTCTTTTTCTTCTTGTTTTTCTTGGAATCCTTCTTTCCGTGGATTTTGACTCCTGGCTTCTCAAAGGGCATAATGATTGGTAATGGCCTTTTAGCCATTTTTTTGGACTGCTTACCAATATACTTTTGCCATTCTTCTTCATTTCCATCTTTAGAGGAATTTTCCCAAAAGTCTAATTTTGCTTCAGTCATAAGCTCATAAAGACTTGGGAGACTGCTTGACTCGGCCTTGACATTAAGAGTCTTTTTGATCTTTTCAACATTATTTGGTTTTGCCCCCAGTGGGCAAGGCAAAGTGGACTTTGGTTCTTCCTCAAGTAAAGAAATGCTATTTGATGTAGCAACTGGTACTCGAGAGGAACTATCTACCTCGATTTCACCATCATTTATCATTTTTTGAATTATATTCTTCAAGATATAGCATTCTGATAGAGGATGGCTAATGATTCGATGGTAGCGGCAATATTTAGGGTCATCTACCTTATCAACTTCAAAAGGTCTTTTAGGCTCAGGGAGTTGTATTGCTTTTTCTTTCATCAACTCATTAAAAATCCCTTCCATATCATCATCATGGAATGAGTATTTTGTTTTCTTTTTCTCTTCAAGAGTGAGCTTTTTCGGGCCTTCCTTATCTTTCCCATTTTGCCTTGCATTATTGACAAAGGTAGCCATTACTTCTCCATTATTTCGGGGCTTTTTTCCTTCTATATATATTTTTTCTAAATTATGCCCCCTTTGCATGGTACTCTTTTGTCGGGCAATTTGTCTTTCAACATTGCTTGCCTTAGAGACCAATGCGTCAAAACTCTGAGGTTCTGCGATCCCTATGAAAGTGGCAATTTCTGGTAAGAGATTGTTTGAACACATTTGTACTGCAGATTGTTCAGTCAACTTTTCAGAACATTGGAGATTTAGGCTTCTCCATCTTGTAATGAAGTCATTGACACTTTCATTTGACTATTGTCAAGCATCGGCTAAATCAATGATTGACACCTTTTTCTTTGAACTTACAAATTGGGCAAGAAAAGCCCTTTGCAAATCATCCCACGTATGGATTGACCCTAGTTGTAATTGGGTGTACCAAGTAAACGTGGAACCCTTGAGAGATTGCACGAACTGTCTTATCAACAAGGCATTTGTCAAAGCAAATTCTCCACAAGTTGAATAGAAATGTGCCAAATGTTCTTGAGGGGAACCAGCCAAACCATCAAATTTCTCAAAGTTTGGTTTTTGATAACCGGTTGGGAATGGAACAGTATCATAATGAACTAGATAAGGCTTTCGACACCCATGAACGGGTAAATTTATAGATGCCTGAAATTCTTTGATTCCCTCAGCAATGAGTGTCTTTAATTCATCTTGTGTTATAGAACTAGATGATGTGTGCCTTTCTTCGGCTGTAGGCACATGAGTTTGAGCAGATGTACTTGTTTGAGACGCTACTTGGGCTGCCAAGGCTGCTATTTCGGCATATTTTTCAATGAGTTTCCTTTGCAACTCTTGAAGTTGCTCTTCTAAACTTGTGGTGCTAGTTACTAGAACCGGCATGTCTTCATAATCACTTTCATCTGAGATCTTTAACACTTTTCCAAATTGATTCATTAGAATTTCTGGAAAGTCTTCTTCTTGAAAAATAGACTCTGAATCCCCGTATAGTGGACTATGAAAATCACTTTGTGTTTCCATAGTATCAGAAGAAGTGGTGGAGATTGATGAATCATCGATGATAGATTGGGACGTGTGGCGAGCCCTAGAGCGTGTGATAGGATCCGAGAAGGCCTTGGTGGCTTATTAACCTCCTCACAAATCTCTGTCACATTTTTGTGCTTTGAACTTGTCCCTAATCCAAAATTTTCTTCTTTTGCCAACAAATAGCCTAAGAAGAATGCCCATTTTTGAACCTCCAAATTTGACTTGACCCTTTTTGATTGTTCATCACAAAGAGCCGTTAACGGAAAGTGACCAAATAATTCAGAAGTTTGGCTTTCTTCTCTCCTTACACTTTTTCTAGGACCTTGCTTGGTTGGTGGCAATGTTTCAAAGGAGGCATCAATGTCCATGGCTACTTCTTTTCCCTTGACAATAGGATCACTCTTTGGTGAAGTTAATTCAAGAATGCGTGGCCGCATTGCCTTTGGTTGAGGAGTCACCTTTTGCTTTAGTGATGCCTTCTTCGAAATCTTGATAGATTTCTTAGTGACCCTAACCTTTAGGGTTTCAGGATGACTAGCTTCCCTTTCTTCAGTTGAAGTCATCATTACTGACTCGGTTGTTCCCAATGTGATTGGGATGGAGCCAATCATTATTTGAATGGGGAGAAGCCTTGGGGCCATACCCATGGTGTTAGGGTCATTCACATTAGAACCTTCGGTTTGGGACTTCTTAGCTTTAGCACCTTTCCTTGTTCTCCTCTTCTTCAAAGTCTTTGAAGTTGACGAAACTTGGATGTTGGTCACATGTTCATCATTTGGTACCTCTAGCTTGATGGAAGGGGGACCAAGGGTGAATGTCATGTGACAACCATTTGCTCCTTGTGCAGTTGTGGGAAGCTTGTGAAAGTAAACAGTCACTAAGGGAGCCATTGGTAGACCTATTTACAACACAAAAATTGATGTATAAGAAACATAGTTGGAGATGAAAAGGAGAATGGGTCCCACTGGGCGTGCCAAAAATTATGTTGACGAAAATTGTTAACCAATGTTTAACAATAATTGTTAGATTATGTTTAACAAACATTGTCAACTTATGTTTAACAAACGTCGTCAACAAATGTTAACAAATATTGTTAAATTATGTTTACAAATATTTTCAAATTAGTCAAATTTGTCAAACATAATTTCACTCATAGGCCCTTTGGCATATGAGTTTTATTGATGTGAGTAGTGTCCATTCAAGATAATGTATCTCTTAATTACAATCCCTTGTTTCAAGGGAAGGCCTTTTGATTCCAACCATGTTGTCTTTGTGCATGAGTTTATTTATTTTTATGTTTAAGGGGATATGTGTTTTTATTTATTTGTGGCTGCACCTAATAATTTGTTTAGGTTGCCTACGTACCCTTGGCGGGGATCAAGCCACTTCGTAGTTCTTAATTTGAAGTTTTAGATTTAAAATCCTCAAATTGATTTTGCCCAATTTAAATGATGGACATTTAAGTCAAATACTTTGTATTTAATTAAGCATCAACTTAGTTTCGCTTTTGGTGGGATGAGATAATTGGTTTTAATCTCAAGGATCAAATTAAGGACCTTGTTTTATGGAAATTGAATCAAGGATTCTCTTTTTGAATGGTTGAATGTCCAAAAAAATTTCCCTTTTCTTTCATTTGTTTCCTTATAGGAATTTTAATGATATTTGGATTGAGGTTCCTTTGAAGCAACTTTATTCTTTATGAACATGTTTTAGGAATTGGGAATTGGAAAATTTCCTCAAATCAATTTTTATATGGTCATTTTATTTTGTGAATTATTAACTCCAATCTTGTTTAAAAAATCAATAATCCCAAAGAATTAGTCACAATTAATTTGTTAGAGTCAAGGACTCCATTAATTTGGTAGAGTCAAGGACTCCATTACTTTTGTATAGAGGACTTTATTTGATAAAATATTGCACCAAAACTTGAGAGAATTTTTATTTGGTAATTTTCAAATAGGATTTAAGAGTCAGAGACTCTTGTATAAAGCTTCATTAAAGAGTTAGGAACTCCTCATGAAACCCAACCCTATTAGTTTTACCAAACAAAAATTCAGATTTGAAGAAGAGGAAGAGGAAGAGATTTAAAGAAGAAAGGGACTGATAAAATCCCCACCTAATGCTGTGTATTCCTCCTTTGCTTGTTGCTCTCTATTGTCTGTGTCTCTCTTCTTCTTCTTCTTCTTCTTCTTCTTCTTTTTTTTTTTTTCTTTGCTTGCTGAAGGCTCTTTATTTATAGAGAAGTTTGAGAAACTGTTCCCACCTTTTTTGTTCCTCAACTGACCGGTTAATGGGCAATTTTCACGGACCATTATCGTTTTTTACGTGCTCATGCCATCACCCACTCTTCAGCCTTTTGGATTGTTTTGTTTCTAGAATTTTCTTTTCATAGGTACAAGGTAGCTCACGTGATCTCTTCTTCTTTTTTAATTCAATTTTTGTTCCTGCCGTGGCCTTCTTTTCAGCCTTTATCTCCCTCTTTTTTTTGGGATAATGGCAGACTAGTTTTCCTTTAGCTCCTTATTTTTCTCTTTTCAATCCTTTCTTATAGGTAATGGCAGGTTAGGTGGCTTTTTAGCCTCACGTGGACTCCTTTTTTATTTATTTATACATACATACATATATATATATATATATATTAAATACTTTTTGGTCTCATCTTATTATTTAGTCCACAACATTAGTGTCACTTCTATTTGTGTTGCTGTGTAGGTGTATGTACCTATAACACTTTTTACGGCACATTTTTTTAGTTTCAACAGTTCTATCTTATTAAAAATTTAAAAAAAAAATGATCATAGCTATTATTAAATTTATGTAAGAATTTTAATATGTGACTAACTACGTTTACTTTTTAAAAAAATAATATGACTAATTGGATGGTCAGATTGAGAGAACATAACCATACAAGTACACAACACATGTCCATCACGCACCATACTTAGATTTGAAATCTAACCTTTGATTTGAAGAGTGTAATTGAAGGTCAATTCTGGTAAATTATGGTCACAATCAAACAGTTGGATTTAGATAAATGCACAGTCAAAGTTGGTCAAACCCGGTCAAACTTAATAGATGGTCCCGATAACACTAGACTTGGTGAAATTCATATTCAAATCTTGATCAATAGGATTGAAGAGTATGGTGACATATTGGTGTTGGTGAAATTTAAGACCAATTGGATAGTCAAATTGAGTAAACATAACCATACAAGTACACAGCACATGTCCATCATGTGCCATACTTAGATTTTAAATCTAACCGTTAGATTTGAGGAGTATTGTAAGGAGGTGGGCCTGGATTGTGATGTTGGGCAGATTCCTGTTGTACTAAGCCCGAGTTGTTTCTGGGTGAGGAGTCAGGACCGGCCAAATTGGAGCACACCTTGGCCCGGCTTGTGCGCAAATCACACCGCGTCTGTCAAAGTCTATTTAAAAGCTCACAGCAGGCAGAGTCATTGTTAAGAGGTTATGGCAGGCAGACATAATATAGATAACGTAAAGGAAATACAGTCACTATTTCTGCCGCAATAAACAAGACAAATAACTTAAAAGGCCTCACTTTTAAAGAATAACACTTAAACAAAGGATTAGAGCGGGATTAGCAGAGATAAAAGAATGAGTCTGCCACACCAAGTATTACCGCGGGACTCTAACCAGGGAAGGGAAAACTGCTCCCTCAATGCAAGTAACTTCAAAGGTGAAATTAATTGCTTTGAGAGGCCAGCCCCAAATGGTATGTGCCCGAGTATAAGTCGTATTTTCCTCCAATGGAGGACAAGGCTATTAAGGGAGAGAGGGAGTTAACCCATTTGGGTGCATGCCTACCATAAAACGCTCTGTTTCCTTTCTTTCTTTGTTCTCTGTTTTTTTTTTTATCTTATCTTTTCTCTCTGTTTTCTTTCTTAGAATTCTTTTCTTTTTCTCTTGATTCCTTCCTCTCCCTCTTGCACACAGCCACGGGTCCCTTATATAGGGCCTGTCGTGACCGATTTTACTGTTCTAGCCCCTTAATGGCCCTAGTCTGATATGGGAGCCTTTTGCTGACCACTTACTGAGTCAATGGTTCTGACTACCACCATTGACCTGTGGCTTTCAGACAACGAAGGTTCCTTCTCTACTTCGTCCAGTGTGTCCCCTCTCTCTCTCGGTCTCTCATGGCATGCACCCAGTGGTTCTTACCCACCCTTACCTCTTTTGGGTGGCATGTCATCCCAGTAGGACTGTGCCCACCGAAAGAGCCTGGGCAAGAAACACAAAAATGGGTTTCCGCTCCTCTCCCCACCGCCAGACCGTGCCCTCACCCATGACGTCATCCTTTCCCATAGTGGCTGGGTATAGGCTGGTGATGCCTGGGTCGTACACGTGCTTTACCTTCTTGATGTTTCATTCGTTTACCGAGGTCTGAGAATGAGTGCGCATATCCTGCCGTGCGCTTTTTGGCCTTTTCTGGTGTGGATTGTATCTCCGACAGGCCAACGTTCATGACTTGTCCATTTCTTTGGAAGGTTGAGCTTTGTTGGATCATTGGGTATCCCTTTAGTTTGGGTGTTTTAATTTGTGGCTTGGTGTCCCCTGCTATGCCAGATTGTTATTCCTGCTGCTTATCTCAATCCCGCAGGGCCCTTTTGGGCCTGTCGTGTGCTTTCCTTCTTAGTAACCTAGTATACTTACTGGGCTCCTTCTTTCATTTCTTGCGGGCTCTAATGTCCCTTTTTTCTTGTGGACATCCCTGGCCCATTTTAATTATATTTCACCCATGGACTTTTGCTAACTCATTTTAGGCTTCCTCGGCCCAATTACTCTATACTTCATCCTTTGGGCTCATGGGTTCTCCATTAGCCCGTTACTCTCTTTGTTTTCATTGCATTGGGCCTGCTGTGACCCATTCTTACTTTTCTTCACACTTCCCATGGGTTTGTTTCTTTTCTCTTTCTAGGCTTATTCAAGCCCGTTTGCTTCTTCTGGACCTATCTCATGGACCCGTGAGCCATTCATTCCTGCCATGACTTCTATCTGCTGTTTCTTTTGGTCTGCCCATGTTTCTGGGCCCTTTGTCTTGCTGAGCTTTGTCGAAAATGAGCCTCAACAGGAGTATAATGAAAAGTTAATTCTAGTAAATTATGGTCACAATTAAACGATTGGATTTAGAGAAATGCGTGGTCAAAGTTTAGTCAAAGTTGGTCAAACCCGATCAAACTTAATAGACGGTCCTGATACCACTGGGCTTGGTGAAATTCATATTCAAATCTTGATCATTAGGATTGAAGAGTATGGTGACATATTGATGTTGGTGAAATTTGAGACCAATTGGATGATCAGATTGAGAGAATATATATAGTCATATAGGTACACAACACATGTCCATCACATGTCATACTTAGATTTAAAATCTAACCGTTGGATTTGAAAAGTGTAATGAAGGGTTCATTCTAGTAAATTATGGTCACAATTAAACAGTTGGATTTAGAGAAAGGCGCGGTTAAAGTTGGTCAAACCCGATCAAACTTAATAGATGGTCCCAATACCACTGGACTTGGTGAAAATCATATTCAAATCTTGATAATTGGTATTGAAGAGTATGATGACATATTAGTGTTGGTGGAATTTGAGACCAATTGGATGGTCAGATTGAGAAAACATAACCATATAAGTACACAACACATATCTATCATGTGCCAGACTTAGATTTGAAATCTAACCGTTGGATCTGAAGAGTGTAACGAAAAGTTAATTTTGGTAAATTATGATCACAATCAAACGGTCGGATTTAGAGAAAGGCGCGGTCAAAGTTTAGTTTAAGTTGGTCAAACCCAGTCAAACTTAATAGATAGTCCCGATACCACTAGATTTGGTGAAATTAATATTCAAATATTGATGATTGGGGGCTTCAATCGTCTAGTGGCGGTGGTGAGTGCTAATAGAGAGAGGCCCAATCTAGGGTTTGAGAGTGAGAATGCATGTTGGTGGTGGGAAGATCGATATTTGGGTATTGAGATCAATGATGTGAGATTTTAATTTGAGAGTGAGAGAGAGAGAGAGAGTGTGTGTGTGTGTTTTTTTTTTTTTAGAGGGATACAATTGGATGAGAAATGAAAAGGTTAGGGTCTAAATTGATAGATTTAGGTGGTGGGGGGAGGGGGGGAAGGGAAAAAAATTGAACTAGTTATGGGCAATTCAAAGGTCTATTGCGGCGGTCACAAACCCGCCGGTATAACTAAGGAAAAGTGCCGCTAAAACTTACATATTGCGGTGGTTTTCAATACCGCCACTATATTATCCCCATAAATGCCATATTTATAGCAGTAGGTTCTCTGGAGCGCCGTTATATCTATGTAAACGCCACTAAAACACACATATTGCGGCGGTTCTATGTATCGCCGTTGTAGTGCGCCGCAAAAGATTAGAACTACTGCGGCGGTCCCAAAAAATGCTGCAATAGATCCAATGTACAGCGGCGGTCCCAAAAAAAAACACCACAATATGGGACATATAGCAGCAATTTTTGCACCCGCCGCAATAGTACAGATTTCTTGTAGTGTGTGACATTGCTTCAACAAACTACTTCCGAGCTTCAACTTTCCTTGGAGAGCTTTCGGGAGCCTTTTTGAATTGTATGAAAAAATTTAGAAAGAAAAGTTTGAGCATGGGTATTTCACATCAATAAAGAAAAGCCTGTATCTAGTGGCTTAATTATGTTCCTTTCAATCAAGAGCTCCTTGTATATTGTTGTGAGGGAGTAATGTTACGGTTCCAATAATTTGAAAGTTAATGTAGTAAAATTTGTAGTATTCTTAGCATCATTTTTGTTTTTTTGTATTGTGTGTAAGACTTATGTAGTAAAATTTTTAGTATCCTTAACATTATTCAAGAAAAATTCAACGAGAAATTAAAAGAGTTGGAGAATAAACCTTATCCCAAAAATGGACGAGATCAGCATCTCGTTGGTTGATAGTTTGTGAAGGTGACCACAAGTAGTCTTCAGATTGATCCACAAAAGTGTCGGTACTATTTGCACCAATATAAAAAGAGGGATTGGCTTGGCTAAGACCTATATCACCATATTGCATGACATGAGAGCTACGATCTAAATTGTTATTTAATGTCCTCACTTTAATCTGTGAATGCCAGCATATTGAAATCATAAAATGCTATCAACAATTAATATGAGCACAAACAATATCTGAACACTTTTGATATGATAGACAACTACTAAAATGTACAAATTAATCTTTTGTATTTGAATTGAACAATTTCACGGTTCAGATTAACAAGATTTATCCTTTATTCATATTTTATCCTTATATTTGTATCCATTGTTGACATGAAGGAAGTTTGCAAGATATGAAAAATAATTTATCGTGATTTTGACATGTTCTTTCTACAAGATGAGAGATAAAATCCATTTGATCTAATCATGCAGATGGGTCACAAACTCACATTACTTTTCATTTTATTATTAAGCGAAGAGGAAGTGTCACTTGAACTAGAATTTATTGAACTTAGAATTTCAATAACAATATATTGCAGTTGGTTCTTACCAATTCATACTGTTGTTCCAAAGTTTTTGTTCGCGGATTGTGTATGTCACTGCTTACAAACTCATATTGTTAGAACTCGCACAAACAAGTATACAGAAATTGAACACTATCAAGGTGTACACTTCATTCAAGAGCAAAAAAACAAAACAATGTATACAAATAATTTTTGTTCTGCCTAATAAAACACTTAAACAGAAGTGATCAAATTAAGATAATCAACCCAAAGTGAACCTGAAATTTGCAAGCTGTTTTTTTTTTTTTTTTTTGGTCTCATATGACTAACATGATTGTTACAAATTAATGCATTTATTGTGCATACCTGTCTTCCATCCAAGCCACACTATACAAGTCACCCAAACATGTGTGATATTCTTTGGGGGGAGGATTTTGAGGATCTCCAGGGCAATAAGTTGCCCAACCAAGCTCGCCTGGTTTTGTTGATGTAGTTGCATAGATATTCATACCTTTTGGAAGAAGGCCATCAAAGTTGCTTCCAGAATCACAAGCTTCAAGATAAAAGACCTACAAGTTCACAAGTATTTTATCTAAAAGTTAACATCCTGCCAAAGAGTGATGTGCCTAAAGGAAATGAGTGATGCATGTGTAACACTAAAAATAGGACACATGATATTTTTTTCTTCAATTAATAACATACCAAGCTTTTATAGGTCCTAGTAGAGTTCTTCTTCTTCAAAACGTTGCTCAAATCATGAGCATAGAGAAAAGGAGGGGGAGGCATCCCTTAAAAATGACAATATGAAAAAGAGATTTTAAAATTATCATGTGATCAAATCTTACATTTTTAAAGCAACATAAATTCTCCATTTTTCACAACTCTTTCTTAAAAGTTGACAAGCTTGAAATAGCATGTTGTAATTGGAGTAACATCTATTTTCCCTGGTTTCATCATTGACTCCATTTTTATGATATACTAATCACAATAAAACATGTTAATAGTTTATGAAAATAGTTGAGAACATTTGCGTTCTTGGAGTTATCGTTGAACTACATCTGGTTGCACTTCTCAAGAAATTCTGAGGCTTATTGAGACTTCTACAGTTCTACCTATGTAATTTTTTGGAATTTATATATATTTCATTGACTTGAAATATCCATTATTATATAAATTAAAATCATCATTTTCTAATAATTTAAACTTTATAATATATGGACTTAAAAAGAGAAGATCATATCCCCCGTGGAAGCAATGAACAAATTTTTTATAAGAAGATTATTCATAGAAATTCCACTAACCAAGAACACTAGGGCCCCCATGATCAGTGTAGTAGATGAAAATATGATCATTGGGACCGCTATCCACAACCTTCCCACTGCCTCCTGTAAGAGCAGAACTATTTCCAAGGATTACGGCAAAAAAGTTGTTGACAGTAACATTTGCTCCAGTATAATCCTGCATGCAACAAGAATATCTACAATATGATCAGCTGCAAAATCACATAGAAAGAAATCTGATATAACCTTTGGCACTCCGTGATACACATCGCTACCATTAGGGCTGTTAATGATAACTCCAGGCCTAGCTAGGGTTCTCTTCATTGAAAGCAATGTCATCATACATGAAAACAATAATGTTTTCATCTTTCAACCCACCTCTTTTCAAGATTTGATAGGCATGACAAACATTAATTAGCCTGCGAAGAAGGAGGAGAAGAAGTTATAAAAGGTCAGTGGAAAGAAAGAAGAAAAATAAGATCACAATTACAAACAAGAAACGAAGACTGAAGACAAACTAGCTCGCGGTGACATTATATTTCTGACACGAAAACCATGCACATGACATGGGGAAAAAAGGTTTTGAATAATAATAATAAGTATTAATAGTAATACAAAAAATAAAAATAAAAATTACTAATGATACAACAATGTCATATATTGTTGTATAATAAAAATTATGTAAGTGATAGGGTAATGAGAAAGTAATATTGCACCATTTACAATTTAAAACCCCAAAAAATTGTGAAAAGAAATTGTGATAAAATTAAAGTCATTTATTAAATATTGTTTTTTGAATATTGAAAAATGGAAAAGGTATTACAAAATTTTTTCATAAAAAGTTTACAAATTAGCATGATAGTGAATGTAATTGATAAATTTTAGTAACATAATAAATGAATATGCTTGAATTATATTTATATGATTGATGATGCATTCATATATAAAAAAAATTATACAATTATGTAAAAAAATTTGTAGTTACTTGTATCCCTATTGAATAATTGTGTTTGTACAATCTAGAGAGTGCTAATGTATTATTTTTATAATTTTTTTTAATCAAGTCAACGCCTTTAGATTTCATGCATCTTTGTTTGCCACCTCAGTTAATTAATCTAAATAGAGAGAAAACTGAAAGATGATATTGATTTTATTTTGAACCTCACCTAATAATTCGATTATTATCCACCTTCTCAAAAAAATTAGATTACCAAATTAATAGTTTAACCTATTAAGAAAAGAACCAAATTAGTTATTTGTGAAATAACAAGCTCATAAAGATAATAAAAAAAAAAAGACATTTAAATAAAGAGTGACACTGAAAATACTACAAATTTTGTTACATAGAGATTATAAAATAAAAATTGATATATCATTAATCACGCCAAAATTAAACATTCATTTAATAATAATTAGGTGGTTGAAGTATGCTAATCACATTCATTGTTATATCATTTTGTATGTTTGATGTGCTAAAATTTTTAATATCTTTTGCATATTTTATAAATAAATTTATTAGAAGGAAAATAAAAACCTAATGCCTGTAATTAGAGTAGGATCTGGAGCCAGCAAGCAGAACTGCCCATTTGGTCCCTGATGTTTGTGATATATCATCAGCAATAATATGATTACTATATCCATTGAAGAATGTCGAAGCTTCTAGGGGCAACCGAGCGAAGGCCGAACTAGAGAGGCCAGCGAAGAGGAGGAGGAGGAGGACACTGGAGGCCATGCAAGTCATAGCAATGAGGTGTGTTGGGGCTTCTGTTTGGTGATGCTGATTAAATAGAGTTTAGGTGTGGACTTTAATTGTGGAAAATGCATTTTTTTTAAATAGTAATTCGTATATTGGAAATCAGGGACGGAACTAGGATTCGAAGTCGAGGGGGGCCGAACATGAATAAATTTTTTTTCATGCGAATCTAACCTAATTAATGTCTATTGAACATATATAAACAAAGAATCAACAAAAGAAAAGACATAAAATAATTGTTTCTTAGTACATTTAAACTAAATTATCTATTAAAATGGAATTCGATTATTGTTTTAATTTCCAATAAATCATATATGATGGACTTTGTATAGGATTCAGTTGCAATCTCTCTTTTAATGTTCAAAATTATAGAGTCCCTTAGAAAATCCTCTTTCATAATAAAAAAAATCTCTATGAAAAATTTTGGTTGAGGATTTTCATAAATTGAGATATCTTCATTAAAGGTAGGTAATGTTGCTTCACTAGCAATGACTTCTAAAATATTTGTATTTATTTTTGAAAAACTAATTAGTTGCAAAAGGCAAAATAACTTTATAAACTATCACCACGTAACTATACACACAGGTGATACACAATGTTAACTTATAGCTAACAACAACAAAAAATTCTAATAAACAGTCTACAATAACTAAAAATCATACTTGGAAAAAAGGATGAAGAAGTTAAAAGTGTATAAAACTGTTAACTAACTGTGTAATACCATGAATAAGTTAAAAAGAAGTATTAAATATATATATATATTGTAGGGGTATTGGGCCTAGGAGCTCATGAACCATGTACATATTGGGCCCGAGGCCCAAGCCGAGGTCGAGGGGTTGTCAAAGGAAGGGTAAGCGTTGTCAAGGAAGCTCACATTGGTAGATAAAGAAGTTAGTTTTGATCATAATGGCCCAGAAGGTTGGGCCGAGGATGAATACCTCCTCGGCTGACCAAAGCCGAGGTCCGTAAAGCTGGTTTGCCGTCCAAGGGAACGATCAAGGAAGTTCTGTGGGCACGGATAAACATTGCAGGAACAAATGACAGAGGGGAGTCCTAAAATATCTTGGGAAAAGCTGTTGCCACCGCATTGAATGCACCCCAGCTAACTCTCTGGCCGCATTGATGAGGAAGTGATCATTGAACAGTGATTTTCAACCTTACAGCTACTACCCAAAGACTTTAGGAAGGGGTTGATGGGATAAGAACCAACTCCAATGATCTGATCTGCACATGGAGGGTGAAGATGATAAGAGAAGATGGTATAAAATGAGAGGGATACCCTGAGAAAAGGGCTCGGAAATTTGTAAGAGAAAGTACTGTAGCATTCTGAACACATCTGTAAACATTCTCAATCAATATATACAAGAACAGACCTCCTCGAATTGTGTTGAGGACAAATTTATTTAGATTAATCCAGTCCATTTCTGTTTGGTTATCTTTGAAATCCATTTTAACTGTTATCCCATTCATCAAAGCCTAGTTCTCCAACCTACTCTCTACAAATTTATTATATTGGGCTTATTGGGCTTGTATCCAACCATATCTTGGGCCTAGGATCCAAAACCAGTCCTTACATATATATATATATATATATATATATATATAATTGAGTTCGAAAATTTCAAATTTGTCAATTTTTCTACTTTGCTTAATATGTTAAATTGACAATATATAGTGGCAGACAAGATACTATTTTTAATACAATAATATTTATATTCCAATTTAATAAAAACATTTATTGTTGTTAGTAACTTGTGGTTGAAATTCCACAGTTTACTATTAGCTTATATAGGCTCCTACAAACCACACACTTTGGGTAAATAATTCCACGCACAACAGTGAGTGTGAGCAACAGTAGAGCAGTGGGAGTAGTGGCTAGTGGTTGTTCTTCCTCAAATTTTCTCCTTAGGTGACATGCGGTTGGCTTGGAAGGTTAATTGTTAGATTTCTCTATCTCTTGAGTTTTTTTTTTTTTTTTGGAGCCTCTCTCTCTTGACTCTGAGTATAACTATTAGGAATTTCAGATTTGTAGAAGTGGGTTTGTATTTGTACTAAGAAAATTGTTTCAGTAGGGGCGATGGGCCAAAAGAGTAGGCCATGCATGTAACCATTTTTGTCTTTGGATTAATTTAGTTTGAGAGGGGTCAATTTTCATTCTTCTTGAGGGAAAGGAGAGGGGTGAAGGGGCAAATATAATTTTCTTGGAGGGTAAATATAATTTTTCTTGAGCTTATTTTCTAAAATCTTAAATATATACCTATTATTTAATGTTTTAAAAAATTTGGGGGGGCCTGTACATGGTTCCGTCTTAATTGGAAGATATATACCTTTCTGGTGCTAAGTACTCCTTGTTTTCGATGACATCTATGGTGCACATGTTTGCATGACTGTACAGCATGGAGGTGGTTCCAATTTGCTTTGTATGGGTTGCATCTGCAGCTCGATATGATTGAGGAGCTTTTAAGATGGATTTCGAGTAAAATGGCAAAAAATACATTATTTTTTACCATTATTGACATTGTTTATTGTAATTAAAGTAACATCATTTTATTTCTAAAAAAAAAAGTAACATAATTTTCATTTGGACTCACCATTGTAAAAAAAAAAAAAAATTATGTTTTTAGGCAAATTAAAACACTTAAGGGGAGCTGTTTCCAAAAAAAAAAAAAACACTTAAAGGGAGCCCAGGGTGGTTTTGTGCTCTTGTTGGTTAAGTTATGTTAATTGATTGACTGCCTTCCTATAGTCGAATGTTAAAATGAATAGAGTAATGTTAGAGTTATTATGAATTTTATTATACAGACTCTTACAAACTAATATGTCAACAACTACAAACAAAAAAAAAAAAAATTCTTACTTTATTTTTTGAAAAAAAATGCTAAAATTACTGCATTGTTTACAAACTAAATAAGGTTAGGATCTTCCTAAGTGTTTTCTTGGTTCTTTGGTTTGAGCTTCTTCCCATTTTATTATGGGGAGTATAGCTTGATTTGGTTAAAAGTTGTCATGACTTTATTACTTGCAAAGTCAATATCTTGTTTTTGCATAAGGTAGGGAGCATGCACTATAATTGATGTCATCCGCCAACCTTGGCTTGGGTGCGCCTAAGGTGACACATTGCTAAAACTAGAGATGATATCTCATATCTATGTAATATTTAAAAGCTAAAATATAGTGGTTATTGTTGTTACGCTCTTTTTGAGCCACATTAGCGTAGTATTTCGGTCCATTTCAGTCAACTTAGGCCCAAGTCCTCTTTAGTCCAATCAGTATATTTGGCTCATTTTGGTAAACTTCGGTCCAATTTGGTCTACTTTGGTTCATTTCGTCCATTTTTTACTAATTGGGTCTTAAATTAATTCTTTTTGTAGATTTCCTTTCAATTTTAGGCTCAAAAATTCATTTTCTTCCATAATTTTTGGGTTGAAAAGTATGAAACTTTATTCTATTTGAGCCAAACTCTTTAGTTTTGGTCTAAAAAACAAAAACAAAATAGGCATTCAAAATTAGAGATGTGGCTCTAGAAAAGCAATAAAAATAATAAATATACAAAAGATTACCTTAGTTTTAATACTATAGTCATTATACTTTTATTTGGAAAGAAAAAACAATGTTACAATTCTAAACTTACATAATATTTTAAACTTAATATAAAATGTTACATGTGTTCCATAGAATGGGGGTGTACATTTTTAAAAAATAATATTTTTGGATATTTTCAAATTATTCAACCGATTATGGTATATTTAAAAAATAATAATTTTAATAATATCTTCTCCATTTATATAAAAAAATATTATAATTATTTAATTTAAATATTTTTATTAAATTACGTTTTTCATATATATATATATATATATATTGTTGTTGTTGAATGCAAAATACATTATATGTTCCAATATTACAGCTTCGTTTAGACTGTGTCTGCGTTTTTAGAAAATGGCACCTCCATGAAGGTGACCACCCGTTAAGGAATGAAGGTAGTTTTTTTATATATATATATATAAAGGAGGAAGGCCATGGCCCAATTACTAGAGTGAATTTTATTTGAATCAGGTAATTAAGTTTTGGAACAAGGAGGCCCAAAAAAAGGAAGCATAAGTGACTAAATGGACCTTGATTTGCATAAAAAGTAAAAACCCTAAATATGCTAGGGTAAAACCGTACTTTGACATAAGCTAGCCAACCGACGGTATATATTAGGCTTTTAGGGCTCTTTTTCTCAGTTTCCCTCATTCGAACACTCACTCTCTCTCTCATTCAGCAATTCTCACTCTCGCTCTCTCTCTCTCTCTCTCTCTCTCCTATTCTTATCACCCTCAATCTCTTGCACGTTGACACGGCTGGTACGGACTCGTTGTTCTGAAACCGTAATGTACATATATGATTAATTTGTTTTAATCTGGTGAATTTAGGTCCTTCATATTTAGATCAACTAAATGAGACAAAATAAGATTTGAGAGATATAGATTTACCTATTGTGTCTGTAATTTAATTCATCTGAATGGAGGTTTTCGTATATTTTATCCATTTTGCTTGGATTCGAAGCTTCTAGGGCACCCTTTGGAGCTTCCATAATGTTAATTTCGTTACACTTCGAATTTGGGTTTTGTGTGTTACTGTTATGTAGTTGATTTGAATGCTCTGCAACTGTTTGTTTGTTATTGTGTATGTATCTCTGTACTGTGTTTAAGATTTGTGTTCAAAACAAACAAACAAACCATGAATGCTTGTGTTGTGTTGTGTTGTGTGAATCAGAATGAATGAAAATGATGTGTGCTCTTGTGAAAAAATCTGTACATATATATATATATATATAGGTGATAAAGAGGGACTTGTAACTGTATGTATGTTTTTGCTGCTGGAATACAAACTTTATTTAACCCCTCTCCCTTTTGGGTTTCGAAGTTAGGAATCATGCCAGCTGTGAAGTATGAGGACGGGTTCGTAAAGTTTTCATTCTACAACCCAGATGGCGTTCCTGATCCAACACCAGTGGATCCATCTTCCACAGAAATTACTTACTTCCCTGACATAAATATTAGTGTTCCCGCTCCACCACCATGGACCCTCGCCTCGAAGGTATATATGTACTGCTGTGCTACTACATTGTGCGTTGTGAGTGTAGTGTATGTCTTTTTTTTTTTTTTTTTTTTTTTATATGTGAAAATAATTTGCTTTTTCCTCAGCTTTCTGAGGAGGAAAGAATTTTATTTACCTCCAATGCACAGTCGATGTTAGATCATTACAACAAAATTAAGGTTTATTTCTTCTTCTTCTTCTTAATATCCATCATCTATATATGCTTTATTTATATCTCTTCTTAATTCGTTGCTTTTGTAAAATTTTTGTAGGATACAAATTTTGAATTTGTGAGACTTGTTAGGGTGCAGACATACCTCGGCAGAGGAGATGATCATTATATTCAATTCGAGGCCAAGCCCAGCGGTGCTGCTGACCACACTCTGAAAACATTTGAAGCTGCAATATACGAGCAGTTTGATCCTACTCGTGAAGTTTTTCCCGTTGCTTGTGGACTAGTTGTCTCCAATAATTGATGCAATGAGTGGTTGTATCCTACTCCACTTCTCTCTAAATAAATTCCAGATTAGCTTAATCTTTGTGCTTGGGTCTTTTGGATCTTATTTTATTGTTGTGACGGTCTGTTTTCTGGTTTTATTCCAGCATAATATAACATTGCAAATTTTAATACTATCAAAATTATTTGTGTCTCTATCTTTCGCATGTATTCAATTGGCTGTTTATCTGATTGTTTGATTCATTTGACTCGAGCTTATCTAATTTTTTGGAAAGTGGTATTCAATGTGTTGTTTGTTTGTCACTACCTCTATGTCAGGTTGGTTAAGGGGGAGTTCATGGCTTTCTCCCATAACTTACGGAGATATAAACTCTCTTTGAATGAAATTTGTAGGCTATATTTGCATGCTTTACTCAATTGCACCTGCCTTGCCTTAAGCTACCTACCATAATTGTAAAGGACTGCATGATCAACTAGATTTATTCCTGGTTGAATTGTTGCTTTTACTAGATCTATTAGTCACGGGAGTTCCATTTAAAACCCAAAATTATGGACAGATGGATATCAAAGAAGGTGATGCATCAGATTTAGGAGCCAGATTTAGGAAAATATTCATTCCTTGATGACAATTGAAAACATTTTGTGCATCAGTAAAAACTAGAAGGTAAGTTTGTGAGTTCTTATGAAGCGTGGCAACAAATTGCTTTTGAGAAACTCTTTCCTGGCTGAGTATCCTTCACAAAGGTGTTGTTGCATCATAAAAATACATCTGTGCCCTGATAATAGAGTTCAGAAGTGTAGGAAAATTAGATAGTGATGCCCCAAAACCTAAACCAACAACAAGAGAAAAGGCTCTTTGGAGTAAAAATAAAACCGGGATAGACCCAATCCCGGAGTAAAGTGCAATGAATCTGCTTACATTAGAATCCTCAATTTCAGCAGCAAACCAATAGTTTTGTATCAACTGCATAGCTAAGAATATGAAGTGGCATATAGCTGCCTAGATGAGACAAGAAGCCCTTGCTCTGACTCAGACACAGTATGTAAGGTTGTAGACCAGTGTTTCCTGTTTCCCTTTCTTCTTGCTTGATCAATTTATATGAAGTCAATATTAACTGTTCCTCACAAGTTTTTAAAATTTCCCATGTAGAGGTTTTGGACTGTTGAAAAGAAGCATACTTGGCATGTTTCTGGAAACCAACAGTGTCATTGTGTGCATTGACAAGGTTTCAAAAGTCTTGACTTGAAGGTAGCAGCTGATGCCATGTGGAAGCTATTAGAAATTTCTCTTCAGACATGAATTGCCAAAAATTTATGTTAGATTTCTCCTAGAAAAGGCAATATTAGTTGCACAAATTGCATCTTTAAGAGACGTCATTACATTAAATAGACTAGTTGCAGTATGTGCATCAACATCACTGAATGGATCGGATCATCCAAGAGATAAATATCTGCATCTTGATGGAGTGTAGGGGCAAGTTGGACCTGTTGCTTTTGGTCACCACTTAGAGTAACACAACTTTCTCTTATATCTTTTTTATCACCAACTGGAAGCATCTCAAGGTCTTATATAGGAGAACACTTTCTAATTTCTTCTTGGTATCTTTGTGAATCCAAGGGGGCCCAAAAAGAATATTTTCAATTTTATTAATATTATCAATTTTATAAACACTTACAAAGTGTCATGATGATAAATTTAATTGAGGTCGCACCAATAATATAATATATAATCATTTTTTTTTTTTTTTTGGGTTTATGTATAAAAGTTAACCTATTAGAGCATCTCCAATAGATGCTCTATATCTATTTTTTGGAGCAAAAACACCACTGTTCACACTCCAACAGATTCTCCATCTCCATTTTTTAGATTAGATTTGCTACAGTGCTTCTCTACAAATAGAGAACACTGTAGCTATTCATACTTCAAATGTTTTTTTTCTATTATAATAAACATGTATTGAATAAAAAAATGTTGAAAGATGTATAGTTGTTAAAAAAAGAATAAATAATGAATAAATAATGAATGTATAAATAATATTTAAATGGGATGGAGAAAATGATAAAGGATCTTTTGGAAAGTGTATTTGAAAAAGTAGGTAGGTAAAAGTTAAATATTACTGTTCATTGTCCAAATAGTACAAAAATTTGGCTAATCTGCTAGAGATACTCTTAGCTTATAAAGTTTATGTAATGAAAATCGTGTCATCCTTAATAATACTCCTTTTATATATATATATATATATACAAGATAGAAATTTTACTCTAACATAATCTAATGGTTCATTTAGATTGAGGGGGAGTAGAGTATATTTAGCCCAAAATTAGCCTATTTTCAGTCAACTTTACTCTACTTCCCTCCATTCCTCCTCAATCTAAACAGGCCCTAAGTGTATATATGTGTGAAACTCCCTCTTGGAGACTTGAACACCAACCCTTGCCCCCATCACCCCACAAACACTTATACTTGTGAAGTGATCACTACATCAAAGGTGTGCGATGGTATAATACTCCAAATTTTAAGTTATAAGAAACATATACTAATTGAGATGGTATGAATTCATAAATGCTAATTTTTATGTCACAACTCACAAGTTAAAAGATTGGTTTAGGTTAACGCTAGGCTTGGTTTTTTGAATTATTGAGAATTTAGAGAAATGATAAAGATTCTTTAGAGCTATTAGGATAATTCTACAATGGAGCTCCTCAAATATTTTCCATTCATTTTGAAGTCAATAAGATTAATTTTGTCATATTATCAACATTTAGGCAAATATTGACTATCATTGTTTCTATATTTATTTAAATTTTGGATGATATGGCAAAATACAACTTGTTAGTTTCATATGGATGGTGAGATTTTAGAAACTACATGGTCAGTTACCTTACAAAGCCTAGATAATCTTCATCCCATGAGAACTAGTTTTAGAAACCCTATAAAAGTCTAAGTTTACTGGGAAGAAAACGACCAATGTGACCATTTATAGTAAGTGAAATCTAATACAAATTTTTAACTTTGCTCCAATTGTAATTAGTGCAAGATGTATTCCTAAATTTTAGTTGAGATTTTAGGACTTCATTAATTGAAGTATATTGAGATTATCAAACCCCTACAAATATAATATAAGTCAACCGATCATCTATACTTTTTGGCGACTTTAAAAAAATTTCAATTCTCAACTTAAATTTATACCAAATTAACACAATATATATAAATATATATATATATATATATATTATGAAATTATTAACACAACAGTAATAAACTTCATGCAAGCAACACAGCTCATCTTAATAAACATCATAGTCTCCTCCTTTATCATTTAGGAAAAAATTTATATATAGACAATACTCGAGAGATAAAATTTTGACGTATTGTTCTGCACATAACAACTTTTACAATTGTTGATGTGATGGATTTTGATTTGAATAATATCATTTTCACATAAAATCAATCATTAATATCATTTGAGAAACGGTTTCCTTAATGTGGTTTCCACTTAATAAGAAAATTAGATAAATGAAAGAGGTCTCCTCCTTTATCATTTAGGAAAAAATTTATGTATAAGCAATACTGGAGAGATAAAATTTTGAAGTATTATTCAGCACATAACAACTTTTATAATTGTTAATGTGACGGATTTTGATTTGAATAATATCACTTTTACATAAAATCAACCATTAATATCATTTGACAAAATGTTTCCTTAATGTGGGTCCCACTTAATAAAAAAAAATTAGATAAATGAAAAAAAAAAGACATAAAAGTAGCTCCACAATTTATTTTAATATATTTTTTTCTCTCTATGAAGCTGGCAACACGGTTTCTAAAGTTGAAAAAAAAAATAACATAAAGCTGTAAAAAAGATTAAAAAAAATTGCCCAAAAAAAGTCAAAAAAGTTGTTGTTAACGGGCACTTTACGGTGCCCGTCAACACAACCTCATATAATTTTTAGTAAGTTGCCTGTTAACACAACCCATTAGCACAAAACACAACACGTCACTTTAAAAATCATGAATTTTTTTGCATTCCTAAAGTTATTGGTGCATTTTTAGTCATGGAGATGCATTAAAAGAGGAAGCAAACGAGAAAAAGAAAAAAAAAATGAGGGGGGAGGTGATGTTAGGTATGCAAAAAAAAAAAAAAAAAAGGTTGTGTAGTATGAAGTACCACATCCAAGTGTGTATGTGGAAAAATCAAGATGTATGGCTATACATAGTAGTCTAGTAGAGAGAGCATATTGTGAGTTGTGAATTGTCTTTTAAATTGACTGTACCTTCCCATTTTTGTTTTGATTTTATAATTTTTTTCCCCTTGAATTGTGTTGCGCAACCACAGGTCCACAGCTAATTGTTATTGTATTTATATGAATTCTAAAAATATTATAGAGGAAACAATGTACTAAACCATCTAGAAGTTGGTACCATTTTTTAATACATAATTCTTGTAACAATAAGTAGACTCAAGCTTGGCTTAATGTCATCAAGCTCAAGCTCAACTCGGCCTAGCTAACTTATTACAGGCCCAAATTTGAGATAAGCTCAAAATAAGCAAGGTTGCAAAAAATCTAAAAGTATTTTAGAGGAAACAATGGACTAAACCAACTACAAGTTGGTACCATTTTTTAATACATAATTCTTGTAACAATATAATTATCATAGAATTATGAGATATCTTCCCTACTCTACAAGGTTGATAATATGATTATCATCCAGTTGTTTAGTTTTCCAATGAGCTCTAACTTAAATTGCACTTCCTAGCCCTCCAAAAATTGGGGGTGTGGTCAAGGGTTCAAGGAGAAAGAGAGAGAGAGATGAGAGATCTATTAGAAATACAACCAGATCTGTGAGAGATCTAACGAAATTACATTATTTTTAATCAGCTATAGTCCTTTTGCTAAAAGTGACCATTTTATTATTTAAAATTCAAATCCTTCTTTAGATTGAACTCTTGAGTCTCTCTCTCCCTTTTTATTTTATTTTATTTTTTTTTAATTTAATTTTATAGATGATTGTACAAAATGAAAAACAATTTTACCCCCAGAGTTACAATTACTTGAATTTTTGAATTTTCATCCATTTAACAAAACCTTGATGTATCCACATATGCCTTTATGGAGTCTATCAAACAAGGTTGGGTGTTTAACCCCTTCCTAATTTAATACCCAACTTTGAATTTGAACATCCACATAAAGGAGTTAAAAGTGGCTTATAGAATTAAAACAAGTGGTAACTCATCACTAAATTGCCACTATAACATGTACATATATGCTCCTATTAAAAAAAAAAAAACATGTACATATATGCAGTAAAGTCTTTCTATTTGTTTACAAAGTCGTAAACCTTCATGCTTATCACAAATAAGGTTATATTTTTCTTTTAATTCACGAGTATTCTGACATTTCACAAATATTGACTGAAATGCAAAATCCAAAGTGCAAACTCAATTTAAAGAAAAAAAAAAAAAAAAAGAAGGTGTTGCTGAGCAGATTTCATACAAAATTTCCTACACATCAGATTGCCAGCTACAGTCAACCACTCTTAACACAACTCTCTCCAGCCAAATAGTATTCATGAAAACTTAGATAGAAGAAAAAAGAAGAGGCAAGATTAAGGTACACTTGGGTTAACCACATAATGTCATAAAAACTGATACAAAAATATCAAATCTATCTCCAAGCCACATGTAGAAGCATCACAGCAACAGCATAGCTTTCCTCCGTTCCCGTTTAGCAATAAATCGATCAGAATATGTGCACCAAGTCATAGGCAAATCTTCTTATGTCAAGGAATGCAGAAAATATAAAACAAAAAATCTACCAAAAAAATGATACAATAACAAGAATAAAAAACTTGAGCTAATACTTAGGAATCTTTAGTAATTTCCAGAGCATGTTTCAGTAAGGTATCAGTGCAATTAACTGACATGTGGCTCAAAAAAGAAAAGTTCAGAACAATTATGCCAAATGTTTAATAGCACGAATCAGTTACTACCAAAAATATGACTTTTCCATATTTTTCAAAATTGGATTCATGATGAATTGATGAAATTGGTAGAGAAACTTTACTCATAGCCCTCTCTCTCAACAACCCCAACATTAATTGGGCTGTTACAATCAGGTCGTCTTGCACAATTTTTTTTTGAGCCATGTTACAATCAGAAACATGAGAAAAAGCCCACAGTATCAATTATAGTTTCAGAGGCAATAAATTTAAAAGTAAGATTTATCTCTGATGAAAGAAAGATTTGCTCACTTTGCTTTGCTAGTTGCTAGTTGCTACCTCTGCCTCTGGCTATGGGCTATTTCCAAATTGTTCACTGTTTTAGCTACGTGTCACTACAGGATTGGCTGACTTATGAACGGATCAATCTTATTTGGGCCTAATTTTGGGTTGACAAAATCTTCAAGAGTAAAGCCCATAATAGTGAAAATGGGTGATGTTTAGAATTTTCAATTTTCCTTATTATGCGGTAGGAAAAAAAAAAAAAAAATTCTATTCAGCAGCAAGGAAAATTGAAACTTCTCTAATTTAGCATTTCTTTTCTACCCCCCCCCCCCCCCCCAAAAAAAAGAAAAGAAAAAAAAAAGCCCTATGATGAACGGAGTTGATGATTTTAAAGTAGAATAACAAGATCCACAAGGAGGGTAGGTTAGGAAAGGAGAGAATATAAGCAATATGTGTATTAGTGTATGATACTTATGGTTAGTGGTGAGACACTTGGGTTATTGTTGTTTTAGGGATGAGATGGTTTTGAGAGTAGAATGGTAAATTGTGGATCTAGTGAGTGTCTTCTTAGTTCTTAAGTGTGTGTGTTTCTTCCCATTTTATAAGAATTAGCTTGTTTTTGTTGAAAGTTGCCATGATTTTATCATCGAGTAGTCAATATCTTGTTTTTGCATTAGGGAAAAGAAAAATGCACAATCTTCAAGGGCTAGTTGCATCCTTAGTTTTGGAGAGGGAAAAGTTTCGGGTGCATTGAATGAAAATACGATGTTAACACATGACCAATTTTAGACATATATTTGCATTGTGTTGTGTCCAGTGAACTAGAGCATTGGACGCAAGCCAAACAATTTTTAAAAATAAGATTTGGTTGAGCAATTTCTTTTTATTCAAAGGCAATAGAGATTGGGCATCCCACTAAATTAGTTGGCTTTTCTATAAAGTTGGTGAATCAAGGCAACCTAGGGTAGTTTTGCATTTTCTTCACAAAAAAAAAAAGGGGTTGTTTTTTTTTTTTTAGACGATTAAAAAAAAAAGGGTGGGGGGGGGGGGGGGTGTTGTTATGCATTTGCTAAAAAAGTGAGTAAATTCAGCACCAATGGACCTTGGGCATTAATGCATGCACTTGTGGTCCGTATCCACTATCCATGCAAACCATCCCAACTTTAGTTAGGCTTGGAATTTTCCTTGGGCTTAGGCCTAGTCCAATGGAAACACATTGATTTTATGGGTTCCTTATTCAGCAAAGCAATTGCCCAATTAGTGGGCCTATTTCTTCTTGGGCCATATCGGATTGCCAAGCCTATTGCATTTTCATCTATTTGTTGGCTTTAGGGTTAAATTATGGCCTAGGGTTAAACCTTAACCTCGGCTCGTCAGATAGCAACAATCAACAACGTATATTAGCTTATCCAAAAAAAAAAAAAAAATGTATATTTAAAAGGAAAAAGAGAACAAAACGGAAAACTGCTGTGAAAATTAACCAAAATGATTGTTGTGCTTATCTATACTATTATTTAAGGAGCTTCCCCTGTTTGGATTCCTCATTTTTTTAGTTCAAAAATGCCTCTACATTCCTATGTTTAAGTAGAGACAAAACTAAAGGATAATTTGGTAAAAATGTAATTCTAACTATCACTAAAACATTGCCTAAAAAATAAGACCACTCTCCTGCTAATTTTTAAATTGTTTTATTTATTTATAAATTAGATTTTCAAAATAAAAATTATATTTATATAAAATAAAAAAACACAGTTTTTTTTCTACAAATAGGACCACTAAAGAAAAAAAGCCTCATCACAGGCGCGAATTCGCACCTGTGATGGGGCTAGTCTATACAACTATTTAAGAAACTTCTCTTGTTTGGATTCTTCATTTTCATAGGTCTAAAATACCCCTATACCATTTACTTACAAGTTTTTAACTAACAATGATAAATATGTAAAATAAAACTTTTTTTTCTTTAATAACCCACAAACTTATGGACGCTTTGGCAATTTACAACCCAATAACATCTACTCTCATTCTCCCATCAAAAAAATAAACATCTACTCTCATTCTTCTTCAAATTACACAAATTCAGTCTCAACGGTATGTCCTCTTCTTTCTTTCTTCTTCTATTTCCAGATTTGGGTTCTAAACAATTCAACATAATTTACACAATTCAAATGGCTTTTCAAGTTCTATCTTCTGCATCTCTAATCTAAATTGCAAGTTGTTCTTTCTTTTCTTCATCATTGACTATTGTTTGAGTTCTTACCTTCCATGACTACCAATGATTTAGAATTTGAGGTGTACTTACCTGTGGGTGAATGAGATTTTTATAGGGATTCAATGGTATTTGACTATTGCTTATTACCTGTGATTGACTTCAATATCACATGCCTCAAAATCTTTTTTTTTTTCCTTATATTTTCCTTCTTCTTTTTTGTTCCTTTGCACCAACGTGTATATGTTTTTTTTTTTTTTTTTTTTTTTTTTTTTTTTGGTGTGTGTGGATATTTTCATACTTTTCTGTTTTAAGTTTTAACTCACACAAACTCTTTTTTTTTTTTGAAGTTGTCTATACGTATAATAAAGCCCAAAAGGAATCACTTTGGCATAAAACTCTATTTGAGTGTTTGTTGTATACCTTTGTCATTTGTATCTACGTGTATCAGTCTTTTTTTTTTTTTTTTTTGCCTTATCTTTTCCTTTTGTGTATGGATATTTTCAAACTTTTTAGGCAAACACAAACTCTTTTTAAAGATTTGAATATGAAAAGTTTATCAATAACGAATTGATGTTTATCACTTTGTTTTAAATTCAATTATTTTCGTTTGAGATTAAAAAAAAAAAATCATGATTTTGAGAGGAGAATTTTTCTTTCTTTCTTTTCTTTAAAGTAACCCAACATACTTCCCTAAAAATAAAAAAAAAAGAGTAACCAAACAATTAAGAGTATTTGAGTTTAAAAAAAGAAAAGAAAGGAAGGACCAAGAAGTAACCGAATTCAAATAGAAAATATACTTTTCAAATAGGGAAGAAGAGATTTAGAAAAAAAAAGTGAGAATTGAAATTTTAAAGAAACATCAATTTAAAAAAAAAAAAACAATTTTTTAAAAATAAAGGGAGAAATAAAAGAGGTTGAAATTTAGGATTTGATGAAAAAAAGTATAGTTTAGTTTTATGTGGGAGTTAAAGATATATTTTTACTGAATTATCCTCAAGTTTTGTTTATGTTTGAATTTCTATATAAATATAAAAAGGGAAAACTTTTGAAAATACGTTAGTGAGAGTTTGTATTTGAATTGCTATTAAAAAAAGCACAAAGTTTAAGTATAAAATTGGTTGTAACCTAAGGCTACAACTATACTCAATAAAATAAACACTAGCCTCTTTGAGGCTCTTCTTTTTTTTGGAAAGTTAATAATTTGCATCTATTAAAATTTAGAATTACTACATTTTCTAATCACAAAAAAATCTAGGGGTGTGGTGAGTATTATGAGTTTGCAGGTAAAATAATTTTTCTTCACACCCCTAAGTTTTTTTGTGATTGGAAAATGTAGTTGTGGAGACATGGGCCCGGAATCATATATTTGGCTTTGGGTCTTAGCTAAGGACGTTATAATGTCTGAGGAGGGACAAATGGTTAAGGGGGATTCCAGTTTGGAGCCTCATGAGCAGGAAAGGAGAAGAAGGTGGTCCGAGAATAAATTCCTCCTCGGCCATGGCATATATAGCTTAGACACGCATTCCAACAATGAAAATGATCTCCATAGAAACCCTAGTGTTAGAGGCGTGCCTCATGAACACACAAGAAGGAAGGGAGTTCAAAAATATCTAAGGAAAAGCTATTAAATGCATTGTAGCTACTTTTCTAGCCGCATTTATGTGGAAAAGACCCTTGAACAGTGCTTCATTGGCTACCGTAACTAACAGAGAGTTAGAAGGGATGTCTGATTGGACGGGCACTCGAGTAGTAGCGTGAACGATTGATAGATGAAAGGCCAAGATCATCAAGAAGGAAATATATAATGTAAAAAACCCCTGAAAAAAGGGAGATCGAAAAAATAGAGAAAGAACACTGTAGCAACCAGAGCTGCACTTGTAAGCAGTTCCATTAATCTATACAAAGATTTGCCTCCTCAGATAGTACATTCACCCCATCTTATGGATTTTGCTCTTGCATGATTGTCTTTCAAACCCATCTTAGCCGTTGTTAAACTCATTAGGGCCTAATTCTTTAACTCACTTTCTATAAATTTATTGTATCAAACTCATTGGCCCAATATCCCAAACATCTTGGGCTTCGACTGCAAACTGTGTCCTTACAGTAGTAATCCAAAATTATAATGGATGCAAATTATTAACTTTTTTTCAAAAAAATAGAAAAATCTCTAAGCACGCGCTCACACAGTCACACATGTGCTCAGAGGCTAATTTTATTTATATAAATACGAGAAGATATTTAGTATCAAATGATTTATATCAACAGTATTAAAATCTAATAAGTGTAAGATATGTCAACAAAAAATAACTAACTCACTAACAATTGAAAGACGTGTTAGTGGGTAGTTATTTTTGCTCACATGTCTCTCGTTTATTGGATTTTAATACGAATGACATGGTATCATTTGATACAAAATACTTTTTCTATAGATACAAGTCCAAAATAGCATAACAAGACTGTTTTTTGTTTTATTGGTATAACAAGTAAAGTTTTATTTCTGTTAACGTGATGTGATCTTAAGAACTATGGTCAAAATACATTAAGGTTATAAACTTGTGTATAGTATAGGTTACTGCATTTCAAGTTTTGGTCTTTCAAGTTGTGCATTGTGCTTCATTTATGCACTAAATCCATTCTCCAGAGAGCTATAATGCCCAAAAGGAACACTAACACAAACTTGAGATGATGCTGCATCCGTTTGATCCCTCTTAATCCCAGCATTACAGATGTTTGCAAAGGAGCGCATGTGTTTCATCTCATATTGGGATAGTGATCCACAATGTGTTTCAAAAGTCCGCACCTACACAGATATGATTGATCAGAACACACTATTATAGATCAGTCGGAGATTATTGACTATTATTAATTTAAGTTAAAATCCTCTAAGTTGGTACCTAGATTTTTTTTTCCCCTTTAAAGTAATTGAAAATTTTAAAATTACAATTTACCCTCTTGTAGTTTGGTCCTATTACAATTTATAATTAGTTCATAGATTTTCAGTTTTTACATTCGACCTCTTAAGATTTGGACTAAAATGAAAGCATTAGGCTCATCATCAAACCTCTAAAATTTCATTTCAAACCAAAATTTAGAGGTCAAAATGTAACAACTGAAAGAATTTGTGGGACTAAATTGTTATTGGGTCAAACCACAAAGAAGTAATTTATTTGTCCAAAAAATGCAAAATATATTAATTTGATTGGAACCGTAATAATTTCATTTTAATTCAAAACTAATTGGTAACTATAACATCCTAAGAAAACAATGAATTTAAATACATACAAAAGTTATCAACACATTTGGTAACTATAACATCATTACTAGCAATATTCTTTAGGAATGGACATCTCTTTAAATATCCCATTTCATTTTAGTTTTCCTCATGTGTGAAAAAGATAGAGAGAAGCCCCTAAAATGAATTAATCGAGTAAAAACAACTCAACAAGAATCATCCAATATTACACAAAACAGTCAACACTCTCAATATCATCTAAAACCAGAGAGAGAGAGAAAGTACCTTAAGTCTAACATAAACAAGTTCACTTGCTTTGTTCACACGAACTTGTAATGCCTCTTCTTCTTGCAATCTGCCAACAAGGAAAGAATATATATAAACATAAGTTCATTTGTAATGTCGTTTTCTTCCTCTACTTTAAGTGAGAACTGTACCTACAATCTCTCCTTAGTCTCTTACCACCTTAGCCAATGCATAGGGCCTATCTAGAGATAAGTTTTCCTAGAGTCCCAAAAACAACCCCAATATCAGATTGCAAAATTACACAACTTATAAACATGATTGCAAGAACTGAACCATACCCTTTTTCTATTATACAATGCTAGGATTGCAAGAACTAAACCATACCCTTAATATTAGATAAGTAGTATTCATAATAAACCAAAAATCCATTTATCATGTCCATAGGAATAGTATAACAATCAAGTACCCTCCATCTAATCACTCGTCTAGTAGTTATATATAATTCCTAGCCAACAAAAATTAGCTGGGCTCTTAGATTGTAATATTCAGAGTTAAATAAAGGGGAGTAGAAGAAAGAAATCTAATGAAAGCATGAAGAACATTTAAAGCAATTACTTATCCTCTTTTGATTAATCACAATTGCCAAAATAAAAAACTAAGAATAATTAACAAAACACCTACAACAGAGCCACCATGAATTGGAAATGTAAAGCAACAGAGCACATTAAGAGAAGTAAAATAAGACAAAGCAAACACCTCTTTAATTAGTTTTAGAAAAGATTGTTGAAGCCACTCTTAACTAGCAATTAGATTGCTAGTGAGACCCATAAAATTAGCAAAAATAAATTAAACAATAGTAAAAATAAGCTGAATAGTAAAAAAAAAACTGTCTTTTTCAGCCAATGCCATACGCAACCTAAATATATAACGGCAATAATTGACTCATAAAAGCCAAGTTCATTCTCCTATTGAGTGTCAATTCACTCCCCAAACTCTTGACTAAAAAAGACAAAAGTTTTCTTTGCAAAAAAAAAAAAAAAGAAGACAAAAGTCTATGTCCCATCCCATTAGTCCATGGAAGTCAACGATTTCCACAGATAAGTCTCAATGATTTACATCAAAGAATTTACTAAAAAATGATTCACATTAAAGGAAAAAAAAAAAAAAAAAAAGAGATAAACCAAGTCTCTCATGGCATAAAAAGAATTGAACAGACTATTTTCATCTACAACATTTTTCCTCGTACACATGATGAAAGAACCAAGTATTTTGTATTCAAACAATAGTGGTTAGGATTATTCAGCAAAAAACAAAATCAATATTGGTTAGGATTGAAGAAAATGACCACTTGTTAGGACAAGGCATACTACACAAAATCCTTTATACTTTCACATATTCCATATGCCTTTTGCTTCACGAAATAAGCCATATACTGGTGATTTAAGAACCACCTCTTGTTGTGTGTCACGTCATGTTCTTAAACCCAATTTGCATACAGCAAATAGTGATTTTCCCATCACTTCCCACCACCATGGAGTACCTAAAAGACTTGAGCTTTTTGTAAAATGGTAAAGCTTTTGTTGAGGTATCCTACCGACATACCTATATATTTGCTATTGAATTTGAATCCAATTCTTTTACCAGAAAACAATGATCTTCAGCTGTTACAAAGACTACATTAGTGCAAAAAGAGAGAAAAAAGAAGGGGGAGGGGCGTGGATAAAGACCAATCAAAAGGGAAACAAAAATATGAACTACTCTATACTCTTGTGGTTGTGGCTTAACATATACATAGCAGACAACCATTACCAATAATCCAACAAAATAAGACCAACTTCCATGTTAAACTCCCCATATACCATTTTTTTTTCTTTTTTACTTCCCCCCTTTATTTCTCTTCTTGTTTTTAAGAAATATGTTAGACATCCCATATCCATAATGAACAACACCCATCAGTGTCAAGGAGTTTTCCCCATGTGCCCTTACCACCAGCACCATCTGTCCATATCAGTTAAAGAGAAGAGCAGCCGATTATTATACAAGAAAAGGTGCTTTGAAAAGTCACTAATAATAATACCAAAAGCCAAAGTCACCTTTTTTTAAAGTCAAGTTCGTTTTTTTTTTCTCCACACGGTTTTTCTTTATGTTTTAAATGTAAAACATTCTAGTGAATTACCACCAATGGTTTCTCTTCATTGGAGCCTTGGCAGAACATAAATCACCACGGACTGTGATTAATGATTTGATCTCAAATAGCAAAACAATAATAATAATAATAATAAATCCTAAAACTATTTTCTAGAGATCTGATTGCAGAGTTCTCAACACAAACACAATTCAGATGGCATAAATCCTACATTAATATCTCTGAACCAACAACAACAACCAAAAAAAAAAAAAAACAAAAAAAAGGCTTTTGTATTGGAGAGTTGGAATCTACAAAGACAACAAAGAAAGAATCAAATTCCATGAATGAGAGAGAGAGAATGACATACCTGATTGTGTGTGGGCCTCCTCCAAATGCCTGATTTTGTCTCTCAGATACTTGCAATGAAATAATTAAAGTTTTAAAAAAATTAGTATCAACAAAACCAATATTTATATATCCAATATTTTGCACTACTTTTAATCAATATAATTAATTAAAAAAAACAACAGTATCAGTGTTTTCTCAGAAGTTAGAAACGAAAAAAGAAATCAAGATTCAATATTTGATTCCATATTTTCCTTGAAACCAAACAGAAAATGATCACAAAGAGAGTGAACCTGTAGTGAATTTGGAGGCGAATCCGGTAGTTGAGTGCTGGCCGGTGAGGATGGAGAGAAAGAGAGAAGAAGAGTGACGGCTTAGAGAGGAAGAGAGAGCTGGCGAAGTGAGGGAGAGAGAGACCCAAAGGTGAGGATGAGGAAGAGAGAGTTAGGCAGCTGAAAATGGGCCAAAATAGGATATTAACTCTGATTTTTAAACATTATAATTAGCCGGTTACGTTTTCAAACTATATTTTTTACTAACATTTTGAGTCTAAGAGACTCGATTTTGGACTATAAATCGAGTCTTTAAGGGTCAATTTTCATATTTTGATCGGGTCTGAGTTTATACTTTTTTTATGTGGCGTTCACCTGTAAATCGAGACTCTAAGACTCAATTTAGTGGAGTTTTCATTTTCGCCAATATTTTGTAACTTTTATGTGGGACCTACTCTATTGACTAAGTCAAACAACCCAAACCCCATGGTAAGATCTCTCTCCACTTCATTTTTTTCTCTAAAAATTTCCTTCCTCTTTCTCCGCCTCTTTTCTCTCTTCCACTCACTTTGCCATTGACGAAACTGATTCCTACAAAGTTTTGTTCTTCATTTTTCTGCATCTCAGGTAGATCGGTGTCTTCGATTGATCCTTCTTCTTCTTGATTCAAAGTCAGGACTCTGAAGGCCTGGGTCGCGCGGGGCCTGGGTCGCGTGGGGCCCGGGTCGAGCGCAACTTGGGTTGGGTGGCTGGATTGGGCCGTGGTGGCGTGGTCTGGCTGGATCGGGTGGCTGTGGGTTCTCTGGTGCTTCAAAGAATTCTCATGAGGGTTTAGGTTTTGTGTAATTTGAATGAACAACACTCTTGGTGTTTTATTTCATGGTCAAGGCCCTTATAGAAAAACTTTGAAAATGTCTCAGCTTATAAATCGAGTCTTTAAGACTTGATTTTCAGGTGGTCACCACGTGGAAAAAATGCCACATCAGACGTGATCAGACCATGAAAATCGAGTATTTGAGACTCGATTTATAGGCCCTAAATCGAGTCTCTTAGACTCAAGATGCTAGTAAAAAATATAGTTTGAAAACGTGGCCTATTAATTATAATGTTTGAAAATCAGAGTTAGTTTCCCATTTTGGCCCTGAAAATGTGATAGGGTAAAAAAAACCCTAACTTTTGCCTATTGTTTTTATCCGTTGATCCTTTTTTCTGAATTCTAATTAATTATTTATTTATTATTTTTTGTGCTAATCCTCCTTTGTTTTCTACTTTTCTTTTTACTTTTCTTTTTTCTTTTTCTTTCCTAGGCGTGACATGCTTTTTTTATTTTTCTTTTTCTGATACCTTTTTTATAAGAACGTAATTTAATTCCTGATGTTTCAATCAACCCATTTGGGATGGCAACTTTGTTATTACCGTTCAAAAATGATAAAAAAAATTGATAAAAGAAGTTTAAATTCTTAACGTAATAATTATTCTTAGTCCTAAAATTTTGGCTTTTTTGTTTTTGTTTTTGTTTTTGTGGGGGGAGGCTAAGTGAAACACGTTAGGAAGGAAACAAACTTTTGGGAAATTTTGGGTGGGAAAAATAAAATAAGACAGATTTATTTTAAGGAAAAAATAAAAATAAAAGAAGACAATTTTAATTAATTACCATTTTTGACTAGCAATTACCATTTTGTCCTGCATTTTGTAATTGTACATGAATCAAACACATCTATATATTTAAGCGAGTTAATGAGTGTAAAATATTAAAAATCTAATATTAATGAGCTATGAAATAAAATTTAAATAAAAAACAATTACATATACTCAATAAAAATTACCACACAATTTTCTCAAAAAAAAAAAAAAATACCACACAATAAAAATTATCACACATTCTTGTAGACGAAAATTGTTAACCAATGTTTAACAATAATTATTAGATTATGTTTAACAACCATTGTCAACTTATGTTTAACAAACGTTGTCAACAAATGTTTAACAAATATTGTTAAATTATGTTTACAAATATTGTAAAATTAGTCAAATTCGATGAACATAATTTCACTCATAGGCCCTTTGGCGTATGAGTTTTATTGATGTGAGTAGTGTCCATTCAAGATAATGTATCTCTTAATTACAATCCCTTGTTTCAAGGGAAGACCTTTTGATTCAAACCATGTTGTCTTTGTACATGAGTTCATTTATTTTTATGTTTAAGGGGATATGTGTTTTTATTTATTTGTGGCTGCACCTAATAATTTGTTTAGGTTGCCTACGTATCCTTGGCGGGGATCAAGCCACTTTGTAGTTTTTAATTTGAAGTTTTAGATTTAAAATCCTTAAATTGATTTTGCCCAATTTAAATGATGAACATTTAAGTCAAATACTTTGTATTTAATTAAGCATCGACTTAGTTTCGTTTTTGGTGGGATGAGATAATTGGTTTTAATCTCAAGGATCAAATTAAGGACCTTGTTTTATGGAAACTGAATCAAGGATTCTCTTTTTGAATGGTTGAATGTCCAAACAATTTTCCCTTTTCTTTCATTTGTTTCCTTATAGGAATTTTAATGATATTTGGATTGAGGTTCCTTTGAAGCAACTTTATTCTTCATGAACATGTTTTAGGAACTGGGAATTGGAAAATTTCCTCAAATCAATTTTTATATGGTCATTTTATTTTGTGAATTATTAACTCCAATTTTGTTTAAAGAATCAATAATCGCAAATAATTAGTCACAATTAATTTGTTAGAGTCAAGGACTCCATTAATTTGGTAGAGTCAAGGACTCCAATTATGGGGGTAGAGTGAAGGACTTCATTTATGAGGTAGAGTTAAGGACTCCAATTATAGGGTAGAGTCAAGGACTCCATTACTTTTGTATAGAGGACTCTATTTGATAAAACATTGCACCAAAACTTGAGAGAATTTTTATTTGGTAATTTTCAAATAGGATTTAAGAGTCAGGGACTCTTGTATAAAACTTCATTAAAGAGTTAGGAACTCTTAATGAAACCCAACCCTATTTGTTTTACCAAACAAAAATTTAGATTTGAAGAAAAGGAAGAGGAAGAGATTTAAAGAAGAAATGGACTTATAAAATCCCCACCTAATGTTGTGTATTCCTCCTTTGCTTGTTGCTCTCTATTGTTTGTGTCTCTCTTCTTCTTTTTTATTTATTTATTTTATTTTTTTTCTTTGCTTGCTGAAGGCTCTTTATTTATAGAGAAATTTGAGAAACTGTTCCCACCTTTTTTGTTCCTCAACTGACCGGTTAATGGTAGACATGGCAAAACGGTCGGGTCGGGTCAAACGGGTCGTGAGTCAAAATGGGTCATTTTTAAACAGGTCAATCGGGTTGTGGGTCAATTGGGTTGCGGGTCGAGTCGGGTTGCGGGACGGGTCGAGTTGACCTGTATTTTTCAAACAAGTTTTTTTTTTTTTTTTAAGGAAATAGATGCAATTTGTCAATTGTTTCTGAGTTCCTTAACTGTGATTAGATTCTCATTGGTAATACTATTATTACTTACCAATTACCACTAAACATTTGATACCCAAATTTGGTACAACTCTTATTCCAGCTTTCTAGAAACTAATCTTGGTATAATTTTTGATCTGTTTAAAGTAGGAAGAGAAAATGAAGGTGACAAGTAAAGAATGACAAACTATAATAGAGTACATAACATATTAAGTGAAGAGGAATAAGTAAATATTTTATAAGAATTACACCTCAATCTCAATCTACTCAACATTGGTAGACATGACAAAACGGGCGGGTCGGGTCGGGTTCAGGTCGGGTCAATCGGGTTGCGAGTCAAACGGGTTGGGTCAGAAAATTATGACCTGTTTTGCCATGTCTAGTTAATGGGCAATTTTCATGGGCCATTATCTTTTTTTACATGCTCACGCAATCACCCACTCTTCAACCTTTTGGTTTGTTTTGTTTTTAGAATTTTCTTTTCATAGGTACAAAGCAGCTCACGTGATCTCTTCTTCTTTTTTAATTCAATTTTTGTTCTTGCTATGGCCTCCTTTTCAGCCTTTATCTCCCTCTTTTTTTTGGGATAATGGCAGACTAGTTTTCCTTTAACTCCTTATTTTTCTCTTTTCAGTCGTTTCTTATAGGTAATGGCAGGTTAGGTGGCTTTTTAGCCTCACGTCGACTCCTTTATATATATATATATATATATATATATATATGAGGAATGATATGTCCACAACATTTTTCCAACAAATTCTAAATGGCAGGTTGTTTCTGGTTGTTATTGTTGGGTTAAAAAAAGTAATCTTAGTGTTAGGTTATATATATATATATATATATTAAATACTTTTTGGCCTCATCTTATTATTTAGTCCACAACATTAGTGTCACTTCTATTTGTGTTGCTGTGTAGGTGTATGTACCTATAACACTTTTTATGGCACATTTTTTTAGTTTCAACAGTTGCCCCCCGGGTGTCATGCAGGAATTAGAATTCTTGTGTGACACTCGTGTCTTGAGATTTCCTTCTTCTTCTTTTTTTTTTTTTTTTCTTTTTTTTGACTTGGACTCCTTCTATTGAATCTGAAGTCCCAATTGGCAAATTGATTTGGCTTTGACATCTTTTGTCTTGATATTTGTTTTCTTTGTTTTGGGCATTGATTTGTACTTATGCAAATTTTCTTGCATGCATAAGATTGATCACTTATTTGGTGGGAAATGTTTTTATTTATTTATTTTGACATGTGACTGAACTTAGTAAATAATACCAAGCTGCCTACGTACCCGTAAGGGGATCAAGTCAACACGTAGTTCAGGATAAAGGGAATTTGATTTTGGGAAGGTGTGATTAAACTTAGTAAATGATACTAAGCTGCCTATGTACCCGAAAGGGGATCAAGTTAACACGTAGTTCAAAAGGGGATTTTGTTTTTGAGGATGTGACTGAACTCAGTAAATGATACCAAGCTGCCTACGTACCCGAAAAGGGGGGATCAAGTCAACACGTAGTTCAAAAGGGGATTTTTTTTTTTGAAGATGTGACTGAACTCAGTAAATGATACCAAGCTGCCTACGTACCCGAAAGGGGATCAAGTCAACACGTAGTTCAAGGGGGCAGAGTTTTTTTTTTTTTTTTTTGCCCTAACTTTTGCCTAGGTCGCCTTATAAAAAGGTTTTCAACCTAGCGGGCTTTTTTTTTTTTTGGTAAAACTTTTTAATGAACTTCTCGTTTACACAAGGGTAAACACATTGTCCCTCACCCTTCTTCCTCGGTATCCTTGTTTTTTTTGGACAGATGCATAAGCATGGTTGTTGCTTAAAATTTGGCATCAAGATAATTCACCTCTTCTCCCATGAAAGGGTTAGGATCAGTGTACACCATTTTCACATTTCCATCTTCATCACAAAGTTTAAAGCATTGATGAAGTGTAGAACCGATTATGCCATAAGTGTGTACCCAAGGGCGTCCCAACAACACGTTGTAGGAAGTATCGACATCAATTACGTGGAAAAGAGCTTTAGAATACAATTCTCCTATTTCCACCTTTAATGAGATGCTTCCCATGTCTTTTTGTCCAACTTGGTTGAAGCTTTGAATGGTCAAGTTGGATGGGGACAATTGTTTGGACTTCATCCCCATTACTTTAAATGTCTTATAAGGGAGAAGATTTACAGTTGATCCGTAATCCAATAGGATTCTTGATAACCATATATCTCCAATTGTGCCCTTGACATATAAAAACTAATTCTAAAATTTTTCCCCAAGCTGGAGGTCCTCATCACTAAACATTATGCATGCCAAACATGAAACACATAGTCTAGGTGACAAGGCTTGTGAGGAATTGCCTTCTTTCCCTTTAGAAGCATCATCTTTTGCATTTTGGCTAAATTTTTCCTTCTGTGGTAATGACAAATGTTGGCCTGAAAGCAAAGTTACTTCATCGACCTCTCGTTCATTGTCATCAATTGAAACCATGCAACATTGCACAACTTCCTCTTTCATCTCATCCTCGGAATGATTTTGAAGAAATTCATTAGGAAGATACTCAACTAAAGTTATTGGCATTCTCTCAAATTGAACATATTTTTCTTCCTCTAAACTCATGCTTTTCTTTTGAGTGTTCTTTTTCTTCTTGTTTTTCTTGGAATCCTTCCTTCCGTGGATTTTGACTCTTGGCTTCTCAAAGGGCATAATGATTGGTAATGGCCTTTTAGCCATTTTTTTGGACTGCTTACCAATATACTTTTGCCATTCTTCTTCATTTCCATCTTTAGAGGAATTTTCCCAAAAGTCTAATTTTGCTTTAGTCATAAGCTCATAAAAACTTGGGAGACTGCTTGACTTGGCCTTGACATTAAGAGTCTTATCTTTTCAATATTATTTGGTTTTGCCCCCAGTGGGCAAGGCAAAGTGGACTTTGGTTCTTCCTCAAGCAAAGAAATGCTATTTGATGTAGCAACTGGTACTTGAGAGGAACTATCTACCTCGATTTCACCATCGTTTATCATATTTTGAATTATATTCTTCAAGATATAGCATTCTAATAGAGGATGGCTAATGATCCGATGGTAGCAGCAATATTTAGGGTCATCTACCTTATCAACTTCAAAAGGTCTTTTAGGCTCAAGGAGTTGTATTGCTTTTTCTTTCATCAACTCATTAAAAATCCCTTCCACATCATCATCATGGAATGAGTATTTTGTTTTCTTTTTCTCTTCAAGAGTGAGCTTTTTCGGGCCTTCCTTACCTTTCCCATTTTGCCTTGCATTATTGACAAAGGTAGCCATTACTTCTCCATTATTTCGGGGCTTTTTTCCTTCTGTATTTTTTTTTTTCTAAATTATGCCCCCTTTGCATGGTACTCTTTTGTCAGGCAATTTGTCTTTCAACATTGCTTGCCTTAGAGACCAATGCATCAAAACTTTGAGGTTCTACGGTCCCTATGAAAGTGGCAATTTTTGGTAAGAGATTGTTTGAACACATTTGTACTGCAGATTGTTCAGTCAACTTTTCAGAACATTGGAGATTTAGGCTTCTCCATCTTGTAATGAAGTCATTGACACTTTCATTTGACTTTTGTCAAGCATCAGCTAAATCAATGATTGACACCTTTTTCTTTGAACTTACAAATTGGGCAAGAAAAGCCCTTTGCAAATCATCCCACGTATAGATTGACCCTGGTTGTAATTAGGTGTACCAAGTAAACGCGGAACCCTTGAGAGATTTCACGAACTGTCTTATCAACAAGGTATCTGTCAAAGCAGATTCTCCACAAGCCAAATAGAAATGTGCCAAATGTTCTTGAGGGGTACCGGTCAAACCATCAAATTTCTCAAAGTTTGGTTTTTGATAACCGGTTGGGAATGGAACAATATCATAATGAACTGGATAAGGCTTTCGACACCCATGAACGGGTAAATTTATAGATGCCTGAAATTCTTTGATTCCCTTAGCAATGAGTGTCTTTAATTCATCTTGTGTTATAGAACTAGATGATGTGTGCCTTTCTTCGGCTGTAGGCATATGAGTTCGAGCAGATGTACTTGTTTGAGACGCTACTTGGGCTGCCAAGGCTGCTATTTCGGCATATTTTTCAATGAGTTTCCTTTGCAACTCTTGAAGTTGCTCTTCTAAACTTGTGGTGCTAGTTACTAGAACCGGCATGTCTTTAGAATCACTTTCATCTGAGATCTTTAACACTTTGCCAAATTGATTCATTAGAATTTCTGGAAAGTCTTCTTCTTGAAAAATAGACTTTGAATCTCTGTAGAGTGGACTATGAAAATCACTTTGTGTTTCCATAGTATCAGAAGAAGTGGTGGAGATTGATGAATCATCGATGATAGATTGGGACGTGTGGCGAGCCCTAGAGCGTGTGATAGGACCCGAGTAAGGCCTTGGTGGCTTATTAACCTCCTCACAAATCTCTGTCACATTTTTGTGCTTTGAACTTGTCCCTAATCCAAAATTTTCTTATTTTGCCAACAAATAGCCTAAGAAGAATGCCCATTTTTAAACCTCCAAATTTGACTTGGCCCTTTTTGATTGTTCAGCACAAAGAGCCGTTAACGGAAAGTAATCAAATAATTCAGACGTTTGGCTTTCTTCTCTCCTTACACTTTTTCTAGGACCTTGCTTGGTTGGTGGCAATGTTTCAAAGGCGGCATCAATGTCCATGGCTACTTCTTTTCCCTTGACAATAGGATCACTCTTTGGTGAAGTTAATTCGAGAATGCGTGGCTGCATTGCCTTTGGTTGAGGAGTCACATTTTGCTTTAGTGATGCCTTCTTCGAAATCTTGATAGATTTCTTAGTGACCCTAACATTCGGGGTTTCAGGATGACTAGCTTCCCTTTCTTCAGTTGAAGTCATAATTACTGACTCGGTTGTTCCCAATGTGATTGGGATGGAGCCAATCATTATTTGAATAGGGAGAAGCCTTGGGGCCATACCCATGGTGTTAGGGTCATTAACATTAGAACCTTCGGTTTGGGACTTCTTAGCTTTAGCACCTTTCCTTGTTGTCCTCTTCTTCAAAGTCTTTGAAGTTGACGAAACTTGGATGTTGGTCACATGTTCATCATTTGGTACCTCTAGCTTGATGGAAGGGGGACCAAGGGTGAATGTCATGCGACAACCATTTGCTCCTTGTGCAGTTGTGGGAAGCTTGTGAAAGTAAATAGTCACTTGGGGAGCCATTGGTAGACCTATTTGCAACACAAAAATTGATGTATAAGAAACATAGTTGGAGATGAAAAGGAGAATGGGTCCCACTGGGCGTGCCAAAAATTATGTTGACGAAAATTGTTAACCAATGTTTAACAATAATTGTTAGATTATGTTTAACAAACGTTGTCAACTTATGTTTAACAAACGTCGTCAACAAATGTTTAACAAATATTGTTAAATTATGTTTACAAATATTGTCAAATTAGTCAAATTCGTCAAACATAATTTCACTCATAGGCCCTTGGCATATGAGTTTTATTGATGTGAATAGTGCCCATTCAAGATAATGTATCTCTTAATTACAATCACTTGTTTTAAGGGAAGGCCTTTTGATTCCAACCATGTTGTCTTTGTGCATGAGTTTATTTATTTTTATGTTTAAGGGGATATGTGTTTTTATTTATTTGTGGTTGCACCTAATAATTTGTTTAGATTGCCTACGTACCCTTGGCTGGGATCAAGCCACTTTGTAGTTCTTAATTTGAAGTTTTAGATTTAAAATCCTCAAATTGATTTTGCCCAATTTAAATGATGGACATTTAAGTCAAATACTTTGTATTTAATTAAGCATCAACTTAGTTTCGCTTTTGGTGGGATGAGATAATTGGTTTTAATCTCAAGGATCAAATTAAGGACCTTGTTTTATGGAAATTGAATCAAGGATTCTCTTTTTGAATGGTTGAATGTCCAAACAATTTTCCCTTTTCTTTCATTTGTTTCCTTATAGGAATTTTAATGATATTTGGATTGAGGTTCCTTTGAAGCAACTTTATTCTTTATGAACATGTTTTAGGAACTGGGAATTGGAAAATTTCCTCAAATCAATTTTTATATGGTCATTTTATTTTGTGAATTATTAACTCCAATCTTGTTTAAAGAATCAACAATCCCAAAGAATTAGTCACAATTAATTTGGTAGAGTCAAGTACTCCATTAATTTGGTAGAGTCAAGGACTCCATTGATGGGGTAGAGTCAAGGACTCCATTTGAGATAGAGTCAAAGACTCCATTTATGGGGTAGAGTCAAGGACTCCAATTAATGGGGTAGAGTCAAGAGCTCCATTACTTTTGTATAGAGGACTCTATTTGATAAAACATTGCACCAAAACTTGAGAGAATTTTTATTTGGTAATTTTCAAATAGGATTTAAGAGTCAGAGACTCTTGTATAAAGCTTCATTAAAGAGTTAGGAACTCCTCATGAAACCCAACCCTATTTGTTTTACCAAACAAAAATTCAGATTTGAAGAAGAGGAAGAGGAAGAGATTTAAAGAAGAAAGGGACTGATAAAATCCCCACCTAATGCTGTGTATTCCTCCTTTGCTTGTTGCTCTCTATTGTCTGTCTCTCTTTATTTATTATTATGTTTTGTTGTGTGCGTGCTTCTCTTCTTTTTTTTTTTTTTTTTCTTTGCTTGCTGAAGGCTCTTTATTTATAGAGAAGTTTGAGAAATTGTTCCCACCTTTTTTGTTCCTCAACTGACCGGTTAATGGGCAATTCTCACAGACCATTATCTTTTTTTACATGCTCATGCCATCACCCACTCTTCAGCCTTTTGGTTTGTTTTATTTCTAGAACTTTCTTTCATAGGTACATGGCAGCTCACGTGATCTCTTCTTCTTTTTTAATTCAATTTTTGTTCCTGCCGTGGCCTCCTTTTCAGCCTTTATCTCCCTCTTTTTTGGGATAATGGCAGACTAGTTTTCCTTTAGCTCCTTATTTTTCTCTTTTCAGTCCTTTCTTATAGGTAATGGCAGGTTAGGTGGCTTTTTAGCCTCACGTGGACTCATTTTTTCTATTTATACATACATATATACATATATATATATATATATATATATATTAAATACTTTTTGGTCTCATCTTATTATTTAGTCCACAACATTAGTGTCACTTCTATTTGTGTTGCTATGTAGGTGTACGAACCTATAACACTTTTTACGGCACATTTTTTTAGTTTCAATAGTTCTATCTTATTAAAAATTTTTAAAAAATGATCATAGCTATTATTAAATTTATGTAAAAATTTTAATATGTGACTAATTACGTTTATTTTTCAAAAAAAATAATATGACTAATTGGATGGTCAGATTAAGAGAACATAACCATACAAGTACATAGCACATGTCCATCACACACCATACTTAGATTTGAAATCTAACCGTTGATTTGAAGAGTGTAATTAAAGGTTAATTTTAGTAAATTATGGTCACAATCAAACGGTTGGATTTAGAGAAAGGTATGATCAAAGTTTAGTCAAAGTTGGTCAAATCCAGTCAAACTTAATAGATGGTTCCGATAACACTAGACTTGGTGAAATTCATATTCAAATCTTGATCGATAGGATTGAAGAGTATGGTGACATACTGGTATTGGTGAAATTTGAGACCAATTGGATAGTCAGATTGAGTAAACATAACCATACAAGTACACAGCACATATCCATCATGTGCCATACTTAGATTTTAAATCTAACCGTTAGATTTGAGGAGTATAATGAAAGGTTAATTCTAGTAAATTATGGTCACAATTAAACGATTGGATTTAGAGAAATGCGTGGTCAAAATTTAGTCAAAGTTAGTCAAACCTGATCAAACTTAATAGATGGTCCTGATACCACTGGGCTTGATGAAATTTATATTCAAATCTTGATCATTAGGATTGAGGAGTATGGTGACATATTGATGTTGGTGAAATTTGAGACCAATTAGATGGTCAGATTGAGAGAATATATATAGCCATATAGGTATACAACACATGTCCATCACATGTCATACTTAGATTTAAAATCTAACCGTTGGATTTGAAGAGTGTAATGAAAGGTTCATTCTAGTAAATTATGGTCACAATTAAACAGTTGGATTTAGAGAAAGACGCGGTTAAAGTTGGTCAAATCCGATCAAACTTAATAGATGGTCCCGATACCACTGGACTTAGTGAAAATCATATTCAAATTTTGATCATTGGTATTGAAGAATATGGTGACATATTAGTGTTGGTGAAATTTGAGACCAATTGGATGGTCAGATTGAGAAAACATAACCATATAGGTACACAACACATATCTATCATGTGCCAGACTTAGATTTGAAATCTAACCGTTGGATTTGAAGAGTGTAATGAAAAGTTGATTTTGGTAAATTATGATCACAATCAAACGGTCGGATTTAGAGAAAGGCACGATCAAAGTTTAGTTTAAGTTGGTCAAACCCAGTCAAACTTAATAGATAGTCCCGATACCACTAGACTTGGTGAAATTAATATTCAAATATTGATGATTGGGGGCTTCAAACGTCTAGCGGCGGTGGTGAGTGCTAATAGAGAGAGGCCCAATCTAGGGTTTGAGAGTGAGAATGCATGTTGGGGGTGGAAAGATCGATATTTGGGTATTGAGATCAATGATGTGAGATTTTAATTTGAGAGTGAGAGAGTGTGTGTGTGTTTTTTTTTTTAGAGGGATACAATTGGATGAGAAATGAAAAGGTTAGGGTCTAAATTGATAGATTTAGGTGGTGGGGGGAGGGGGGGAAGGGAAAAAAAATTGAACTAGTTATGGGCAATTCAAAGGTCTATTGCAGTGGTCACAAACCCACCGTTATAACTAAGGAAAAGCACTGCTAAAACTTACATATTGCGGCGGTTTTCGATACCGCCGCTATAGTATCCCCGCAAATGCCATATTTATAGCGGTGGTTCTATGTATCGCCGTTGTAGTGCGCCGCAAAAGATTAGAACTACTGCAGCGGTCCCAAAAAATGCTGCAATAGATCCAATGTACAACGGCGGTCCCAAAAAAACACCGCAATATGGGACATATAGCGGCAGTTTTTGCACCCGCCACAATAGTACAGATTTCTTGTAGTGTGTGACATTGCTTCAACAAACTGCTTCCGAGCTTCAACTTTCCTTGGAGAGCCTTCGGGAGCCTTTTCGAACTGTATGAAAAAATTTAGCAAGAAAAGTTTGAGCATGGGTATTTCACATCAATAAAGAAAAGCCTATATCTAGTGGCTTAATTATGTTCCTTTCAATCAAGAGCTCCTTGTATATTGTTGTGAGGGAGTAATGTTACGGTTCCAATAATTTGAAAGTTAATGTAGTAAAATTTGTAGTATTCTTAGCATCATTTTTGTTTTTTTGTATTGTGTGTAAGACGTATGTAGTAAAATTTTTAGTATCCTCAACATTATTCAAGAAAAATTCAACAAGAAATTAAAAGAGTTGGAGAATAAACCTTATCCCAAAAATGGACGAGATCAGCATCTCGTTGGTTGATAGTTTGTGAAGGTGACCACAAGTAGTCTTCAGATTGATCCACAAAAGTGTCGGTACTATTTGCACCAATATAAAAAGAGGGATTGGCTTGGCTAAGACCTATATCACCATATTGCATGACATGAGAGCTACGATCTGAGTTGTTATTTAATGTCCTCACTTTAATCTGTGAATGCCAGCATATTGAAATCATAAAATGCTATCAACAATTAATATGAGCACAAACAATATCTGAACACTTTTGATATGATAGACAACTAAAATGTACAAATTAATCTTTTGTATTTGAATTGAACAATTTCATGGTTCAGATTAACAAGATTTATCCTTTATTCATATTTTATCCTTATATTTGTATCCATTGTTGACATGAAGGAAGTTTGCAAGATATGAAAAATAATTTATCGTGATTTTGACATGTTCTTTTTACAAGATGAGAGATAAAATCCATTTGATCTAATCATGCAGATGGGTCACAAACTCACATTACTCTTTATTCTATTAATAAGCGAAGAGGAAGTGTCACTTGAACTAGAATTTATTGACCTTATAATTTCAATAACAATATAGTGCAGTTGGTTCTTACCAATTCGTACTGTTGTTCCAAAGTTTCTGTTCGCGGATTATGTATGTCACTGCTTACAAACTCATATTGTTAGAACTCGCACAAACAAGTATATAGAAATTGAACACTATCAAGGTGTACACTTCATTCAAGAGCAAAAAAACAAAACAATGTATACAAATAATTTTTGTTCTGCCTAATAAAACACCTAAACATAAGTGATCAAATTAAGATAATCAACCCAAAGTGAACCTGATATTTGCAAGCTGCTTTTTTTTTTTGGGTCTCATATGACTAACATGATTCCAATTAATGCATTTATTGCGCATACCTGTCTTCCATCCAAGCCACACTATACAAGTCACCCAAACATGTGTGATATTCTTTGGGGGGAGGATTTTGAGGATCTCCAGGGCAATAAGTTGCCCAACCAAGCTCGTCTGGTTTCGTTGATGTAGTTGCATAGATATTCATACCTTTTGGAAGAAGGCCATCAAAGTTGCTTCCAGAATCACAAGCTTCAAGATAAAAGACCTACAAGTTCACAAGTATTTTATCTAAAAGTTAACATCTTGCCAAAGAGTGATGTGCCTAAAGGAAATGAGTGATGCATGTGTAACACTAAAAATAGGACACATGATTTTTTTTTTCTTCAATTAATAACATACCAAGCTTTTATAGGTCCTAGTAGAGTTATTCTTCTTCAAAACGTTGCTCAAATCATGAGCATAGAGAAAAGGAGTGGTAGGCATCCCTTAAAAATGACAATATGAAAAAGAGATTTTAAAATTATCATGTGATCAAATCTTACATTTTTAAAGCAACATAAATTCTCCATTTTTCACAACTCTTTCTTAAAAGTTGACAAGCTTGAAATAGCATGTTGTAATTGGAGTAACATCTATTTTCCCTGGTTTCATCATTGACTCCATTTTTATGATATACTAATCACAATAAAACATGTTAATAGTTTATGAAAATAGTTGAGAACATTTGCGTTCTTGGAGTTATCGTTGAACTACATCTGGTTGCACTTCTCAAGAAATTCCGAGGCTTATTGAGACTTCTACAGTTCTACCTATGTAATTTTTTGGAATTTATATATATTTCATTGACTTGAAATATCCATTATTATATAAATTAAAATCATCATTTTCTAATAATTTAAACTTTATAATATATGGACTTAAAAAGAGAAGATCATATCCCCCGTGGAAGCAATGAACAAATTTTTTATAAGAAGAATATTCATAGAAATTCCACTAACCAAGAACACCAGGGCCCCCATGATCAGTGTAGTAGATGAAAATATGATCATTGGGACCGCTATCCACAACCTTCCCACTGCCTCCTGTAAGAGCAGATCTATTTCCAAGGATTAATTGCGGCAAAAAAGTTGTTGACAGTAATATTTGCTCTAGTATAATCCTGCATGCAACAAGAATATCTACAATATGATCAGCTGCAAAATCACATAGAATTATCAGCAATAGAATAATTATAAGACTTCCTTTATGGAAAGAAATCTGATATAACCTTTGGCACTCTGTGATACACATCGCTACCATTAGGGCTGTTAATGATAACTCCAGGCCTAGGGTTCTCTTCATTGAAAGCAATGTCATCATACATGAAAACAATAATGTTTTCATCTTTCAACCCACCTCTTTTCAAGATTTGATAGGCATGACAAACATTAGCCTGCGAAGAAGGAGGAGAAGAAGTTATAAAAGGGTAGCGGAAAGAAAGAAGAAAAATAAGATCACAATTACAAACAAGAAACGAAGACTGAAGACAAACTAGCTCGCAGTGACATTATATTTCTGACATGAAAACCATGCACATGACATGGGGAAAAAAGGTTTTGAATAATAATAAGTATTAATAGTAATACAAAAAATAAAAATAAAAATCACTAATAATACAACAATGTCATATATTGTTGTATAATAAAAATGATGTAAGTGATAGGGTAATGAGAAAGTAATATTGCACCATTTACAATTTAATACCCCAAAAAATTGTGAAAAGAAATTGTGATAAAATTAAAGTCATTTATTAAATATTGTTTTTTGAATATTGAAAAATGGAAAAGATATTACCAAATTTTATCATAAAAAGTTTACAAATTAGCATGATAGTGAATGTAATTGATAAATTTTAGTAACATAATAAATGAATATGCTTGAATTATATTTATATGATTGATGATACATTCATATATAAAAAAATTATACAATTATATAAAAAAATTTGTAGTTACTTGTATCCCTGTTGAATAATTGTGTTTGTACAATCTAGAGAGTGCTGATGTATTATTTTTATAATTTTTTTAATCAAGTCAACACCTTTAGATTTCATGCATCTTTGTTTGCCACCTCAGTTAATTAATCTAAATAGAGAGAAAACTGAAAGATGATATTGATTTTATTTTGAACCTCACCTAATAATTCGTTTATTACCACCTTCTCAAAAAAATTAGATTACCAAATTAATAGTTTAACCTATTAAGAAAAGAACCAAATTAGTTATTTGTGAAATAACAAGCTCATAAAGATTATAAAAAAAAAAAGACATTTAAATAAAGAGTGACACTGAAAATACTACAAATTTTGTTACATAGAGCTTATAAAATAAAAATTGATGTATCATTAATCACGCCAAATTTAAACATTCATTTAATAATAATTAGGTGGTTGAAGTATGCTAATCACATTCATTGTTATATCATTTTGTATGTTTGATGTGCTAAAATTTGTAATATCTTTAGCGTATTTTATAAATAAATTTATTAGAAGGAAAATAAAAACCTAATGCCTGTAATTAGAGTAGGATTTGGAGCCAGCAAGCAAAACCGCCCATTTGGTCCCTGATGTTTGTGATATATCACCAACAATAATACGATTACTATATCCACTAAAGAATGTCGAAGCTTCTAGGGGCAACCAGGCGAAGACCGAACTAGAGAGGCCAGCGAAGAGGAGGAGGACACTGGAGGCCATGCAAGTCATAGCAATGAGGTGTGTTGGGGCTTCTATTTGGTGATGCTGATTAAGTAGAGTTTAGGTGTGGACTTTAATGGTGGAAAATGCATTTTTTAAAATAGTAATTCGTATATTGGAAATCAAGGAAAATCATACTTGGAAAAAAAGAAGAAGAAGACGTTAAAAGTGTATAAAACTGTTAACTAACTGTGTAATACCATGAATAAGTTAAAAAGTAGTATTAAATATATATATATTGTAGGGGTATTGGGCCCAGGAGCTCATGAACCATGTACATATTGGGCCCGAGGCCCAAGCCAAGGTCGAGGGGTCGTCCAAGGAAGGGTAAACGTTGTCAAGGAAGCTCACATTGGTAGATAAAGAAGTTAGTTTTGATCATAATGGCCCAGAAGGTTGGGTCGAGGATGAATACCACATCGGCTGACCAAAGCCGAGGTTAGTAAAGGTGGTTTGCTGTCTAAGGGAACGATCAAGGAAATTCTGTGAGCACAGATAAACATTGCAGGAACAAATGATAGAGGGGAGTCCTAAAATATCTTAGGAAAAGCTGCTGCCACCGCATTGAATGCACCCCAGCTATCTCTCTGACCGCATTAATGAGGAAGTGATCCTTGAGCAATGATATTTAGCCTTACATCTACTACCCAAAGACTTTAGAAAGGGGTTGATGGGACAAGAACCAACTCCAATGATCTGATCTGCACATGGAGGGTGAAGATGATAAGAGAAGATGGTATAAAATGAGAGGGATACCCTGAGAAAAGTGATTGGAAATTTGTAAGAGAAAGTATTGTAGCAGTCTGAACACATCTGTAAACATTCTCAATCAATATATACAAGAACAGACCTCCTCGAATTGTGCCGAGGACAAATTTATTTAGATTAATCCAGTCCATTTCTGTTTGGTTATCTTTGAAATCCATTTTAACTGTTATCTCATTCATTAAAGCCTAGTTCTCCAACCCACTTTTTACAAATTTATTATATTGGGCTTATTGGGCTTGTATCCAACCATATCTTGGGCCTAGGATTCAAAACTAGTCCTTATATATATATATATATATATAAAATTGAGTTCGAAAATTTCAAATTTGTCAATTTGTCTACTTTGCTTAATATGTTAAATTGACAATATATAGTGGCAGACAAGATACTATTTTTAATACAATAATATTTATATTCCAATTTAAAAAAAACATTTATTGTTGTTAGTAACTTGTGGTTGAAATTCCACAGTTTTACTATTAGTTCATATAGGCTCCTACAATCCACACACTTTGGGTAAATAATTCCACGCACAACAGTAATGGATCCATGTCTATTTATCCATGGAAGAGAGAGATATGGAGGGTGAATGATTATATATTTATATTAGTGAGTGTGAGCAACGACAGAGCAATGGGAGTAGTGGCTAGTGGTTGTTCTTCCTCAAATTTTCTCCTTAGGTGACATGCGGTTGGCTTGGAAGGTTAATTGTTAGATTTCTCTATCTCTTGAGTTTTTTTTTTTTTTTTTTTGGAGCCTCTCTCTCTTGACTCTGAGTATAACTGTTAGGAATTTCAGATTTGTAGAAGTGGGTTTGTATTTGTACTAAGAAAATTGTTTCAGTAGGGGCGATGGGCCAAAAGAGTAGGCCATGCATGTAACCATTTTTTTGTCTTTGGATTAATTTAGTTTGAGAGGGGTCAATTTTCATTCTTCTTGACGGAAAGGAGAGGGGTGAAGGGGCAAATATAATTTTATTGGGGGTAAATATAATTTTTCTTGAGATTATTTTCTAAAATCTTAAATATATACCTATTATTTAATGTTTTAAAAAATTTGGGGGGGGGGGGGGGGGCACAGCCCCCCTCAGCCTATACGTGGTTCCGTCTTAATTGGAAGATATATACCTTTCTGGTGCTAAGTACTCCTCGTTTTTGATGACATCTATGGTGCACATGTTTGCATGACTATACATGCATGGCGGTGGTTCCAATTTGCTTTGTATGGGTTGCATCTGCAGCTCGATATGATTGAGGAGCTTTTAAGATGGATTTCGAGTAAAATGGTAAAAAATACATTATTTTTTACCATTATTGACATTGTTTATTGTAATTAAAGTAACATCATTTTATTTCTCAAAAAAAAAGTAACATCATTTTCATTTGGACTCACCATTGTTTAAAAAAAAAAAAAATTTATGCTTTTAGGCTAATTAAAACACTTAAGGGGAGCTGTTTCCAAAAAAAAAAAAAAAAAAACACTTAAAGGGAGCCCAAGGTGGTTTTGTGCTCTTGTTGGTTAAGTTATGTTAATTACTGTCTTCCTATAGTCGAATGTTAAAATGAATAGAGTAATGTTAGAGTTATTATGAATTTTATTATACAAACTCTTACGAACTGATATGTCAACAACTACAAAAAAAAAAAAAAAAATTCATACTTTATTTTTTGAAAAAAAATGCTAAAATTACTGCATTGTTTACAAACTAAATAAGGTTAGGATCTTCCTAAGTGTTTTCTTGGTTCTTTGGTTTGAGCTTCTTCCCATTTTATTATGGGGAGTATAGCTTGATTTGGTTAAAAGTTGTCATGACTTTATTACTTGCAAAGTCAATATCTTGTTTCTGCATAAGGTAGAGAGCATGCACTATAATTGATGTCATCTGCCAACCTTGGCTTGGGTGCCCCTAAGTTGACACATTGCTAAAACTAGAGATGATATCTCATATCTATGTAATATTTAAAAGCTAAAACATAGTGGTTATTGTTGTTACGCTCTTTTTGAGCCACATTAGTGTAGTGTTTCGGTCCATTTCAGTCAACTTAGACCCAAGTCCTCTTTAGTCCAATCAGTATATTTGGCTCATTTTGGTCAATTTCGGTCCAATTTGGTCTACTTTAGTCCATTTCGTCCATTTTTTACTAATTGGGTCTTAAATTAATTCTTTTTGTAGGTTTCCTTTCAATTTTAGGCTCAAAAATTCATTTTCTTCCATAATTTTTGGGTTGAAAAGTATGAAACTTTATTCTATTTGAGCCAAACTCTTTAGTTTTGGTCTAAAAAACAAAAACAAAATAGGCATTCAAAATTAGAGATGTGGCTCTAAAAAAGCAATAAAAATAATAAATATACAAAAGATTACCTTAGTTTTAATACTATAGTCATTATACTTATATTTGGAAAGAAAAAACAATGTTACAATTCTAAACTTACATAATATTTTAAACTTAATATAAAATGTTACATGTGTTCCATAGAATGGGGGTGTACAGTTTTAAAAAATAATATTTTTGGATATTTTCAAATTATTCAACCGATTATGGTATATTTAAAAAATAATAATTTTAATAACATTTTCTCCATTTATATAAAAAAATATTATAATTATTTAATTTAAATATTTTTATTAAATTACGTTTTTCATATATATATATATATATATATATATATATATATTGTTGTTGTTGAATGCAAAATACATTATATGTTCTTTTACAGCTTCGTTTGGATTGCGTCTGTGTTTTCAAAAATTGGCACCTCCACGAAGGTGACCACCTGTTAAGGAATGAATGTAGTTTTATATATTTCCTTTTAGTTTTTTGTTTAATGAAATTCCAGTTCACCAAAAAAAAAAAAAAATGTAGTTTTATATATATATATATATATAGAAGGAGGGCCATGGCCCAATTACTAGAGTGAAATTTTATTTGAATGAGGTAATTAAGTTTTGGAACAAGGAGGCCCAAAAAAGGAAGTATAAGTGAATAAATGGGCTTGGTTTGCATAAAAAGTAAAAACCCTAAATATGCTAGGGTAAAACTGTACTTTGTCATAAGCTAGCCAACCGACGGTATATATTAGGCTTTTAGGGCTTTTTCTCAGTTTCTCTCATTCGAACGCTCGCTTTCTCTCTTATTCAACAATTCGACACATTTCTCTCTCTCGCGCTCTCTTTCTTAAAAAAAAAAAAAAATAGACGAGGCTACTCTTTCTAAAAATCTTTTGCTACAGTTACAAAGAAACAAAAACCAACTCGGCTCGCCTCTCTCATTCTCATTCTCTCTCTCTCTCTCTCTCTTTCTTATTCTTATCACCCTCAATCTCTTGCTCGTTGACACGGCAGGTACGGACTCGTTGTTCTGAAACCGTAACGTACATATATGATTAATTTGTTTTAATCTGGTGAATTTAGGTCCTTCATATTTAGATCAACTAAATGAGACAAAATAAGATTTGAGAGATATAGATTTACCTATTGTGTCTGTAATTTAATTCATCTGAATGGAGGTTTTCGTATATTTTATCCATTTTGCTTGGATTCGAAGCTTCTAGGGCACCATTTGGAGCTTCCATAATGTTAATTTCGTTACACTTCGAATTTGGGTTTTGTGTGTTACTGTTATGTAGTTGATTTGAATGCTCTGCAACTGTTTGTTTGTTATTGTGTATGTATCTCTGTACTGTGTTTGAGATTTGTGTTCAAAACAAACAAACAAACCATGAATGCTTGTGTTGTGTTGTGTGAATCAGAATGAATGAAAATGATGTGTGCTCTTGTGATAAAATCTGTACATATATATAGAGGTGATAAAGAGGGACTTGTAACTGTATGTATGTTTTTGCTGCTGGAATACAAACTTTATTTAACCCCTCTCCCTTTTGGGTTTCGAAGTTAGGAATCATGGCAGCTCCTCAGTATGAGGACGGGTTCGTAAAGTTTCCATTCTACAACCGAGGAGGCTTTCCTGATCCACCACCAGTGGATCCATCTACCATAAAATTTCCTGACATAAATATTAGTGTTCCCGCTCCACCACCATGGACCCTCGCCTCGAAGGTATATATGTACTGCTGTGCTACTACATTGTGCGTTGTGAGTGTAGTGTATGTCTTTTTTTTTTCTTTTTTTTTTATGTGGAAATAATTTGCTTTTTCCTCAGCTTTCTGAGGAGGAAAGAATTTTATTTACCTCCAATGCACAGTCGATGTTAGATCATTACAACAAAATTAAGGTTTATTTCTTCTTCTTCTTCTTAATATCCATCATCTATATATGCTTTATTTATATCTCTTCTTAATTCTTTGATTTTGTAAAATTGTTGTAGGATACAAATTTTGAATTTGTGAGACTTGTGAGGGTGCAGACTTACCGCGGCAGAGGAGATGATCATTATATTCAATTCGAGGCCAAGCCCAGCGGTGCTGCTGACCACACTCTGAAAACATTTGAAGCTGCAATATACGAGCAGTTTGATCCTACTCATGAAGTTTTTCCCGTTGCTTGTGGACTAATTGTCTCCAATAATTGACGCAATGAGTGGTTGTATCCTACTCCACTTCTCTCTAAATAAATTCAAGATTAGCTTAATCTTTGTTTCTGGTTTTATTCCAGCATAATATAACATTGCAAATTTTAATACAATCAAAATTATTTGTGTCTCTATCTTTCGCATGTATTCAATTGGCTGTTTATCTGATTGTTTGATTCATTTGACTCGAGCTTATCTAATTTTTTGGGAAGTGGTATTCAATGTGTTGTTTGTTTGTCACTACCTCTATGTCAGGTTGGTTAAGGGGGAGTTCATGGCTTTCTCCCATAACATACGGAGATATAAACTCTCTTTGAATGAAATTAGTAGGCTATATTTGCATGCTTTACTCAATTGCACCTGCCTTGCCTTAAGCTACCATAATTGTAAAGGACTGCATGATCAACTAGATTTATTCCTGGTTGAATCGTTGCTTTTACTAGATCTATTAGTCACTGGAGTTCCATTTAAAACCCAAAATTATGGACAGATGGATATCAAAGAAGGTGATGCATCAGATTTAGGAGCTAGATTTAGGAAAATATTCATTCCTTGATGACAATTGAAAACATTTTGTGCATCAGTAAAAACTAGAAGGTAAGTTTGTGAGTTCTTATGAAGCGTGGCAACAATTGCTTTTGAGAAACTCTTTCCTGGCTGAGTATCCTTCACAAAGGTGTTGTTGCATCATAAAAATACATCAGTGCCCTGATAATAGAGCTCAGAAGTGTAGGAAAATTAGATAGTGATGCCCCAAAACCTAAACCAACAGCAGAAAAGGCTCTTTGGAGTAAAAATAAAACCAGGATAGACCCAATCCCAGAGTAAAGTGCAATGAATCTGCTTACATTAGAATCCTCAATTTCAGCAGCAAACCAATAGTTTTGTATCAACTGCATAGCTAAGAATATGAAGTGGCATATAGCTGCCTAGAAGAGACAAGAAGCCCTTGCTCTGACTCAGACACAGTATGTAAGGTTGTAGACCAGTATTTCCTGTTTCCCTTTCTTCTTGCTTAATCAATTGATATAAAGTCAATATTAAATGTTCCTCACAAGTTTTTAAAATTTCCCATGTAGAGGTTTTGGACTGTTGAAAAGAAGCATACTTGGCATGTTTCTGGAAACCAACAGTGTCATTATGTGCATTGACAAGGTTCCGAAAGTCTTGACTTGAAGGTAGCAGCTGATGCCATGTGGAAGCTATTAGAAATTTCCCTTCAAACATAAATTGCCAAAAATTTATGTTAGATTTCTCCTAGAAAAGGCAATATTAGTAGCACAAATTGCATCTTTAATGGCTTGTTTGGAAGTTTAGAGAGAGAGGGGAATAGAGGGGAGAGGAGTAGTGGGGAGGAGAGTAGAGGAGAATGATTCCCCTCCACCTTATTTGGATGTTTTTAAAATTAGTAAAGAGGAAGAGAGTAATTAACCCTTTCCCTTGTGTAATTTTGTTAATATAATAAGGGTAAATTAGGTAATTTACTTGGTCAATAGTTTATGTACTCTACTCTCCCTCCAAATCTCTCCAATTTGAGAGAATTAAAAATGGGAGGCTAGAAGGAGTTGAAACCCCTCCAAACCCCTCCAAACTCTTCCCTCTCCTTCCTTAAAAAACTTCCAAACAAGGTAATTAGATTACTCCCCCTCCTTTTTTAAACATCCAAACAGGCCATAAGAGACGTCATTACATTAAATAGACTAGTTGCAGTATGTGCATCAACATCACTGAATGGATCGGATCATCCAAGAGATAAATATCTGCATCTTGATGGAGTGCAGGGGCAAGTTGAACCTGTTGCTTCTAGTCACCACTTAGAGTAACACAACTTTCTCTTATATCTTTTTTATCACCAACTGGAAGCATCTCAAGGTCTTATATAGGAGAACACTTTCTAATTACTTCTTGGTATCTTTGTGAATCCAAGGGGGCCCAAAAAGAATATTTTCAATTTTATTAATATTGTCAATTTTATTATCAATTTTATAAACACTTACAAAGTGTCATGATGATAAATTTAATTGAGGTCATACCAATAATATAATATATAATCACTTTTTTTTTTTGGCTTTATTTCTAAAAGTTAACCTATTAGAGCATCTCCAATAGATGCTCTATATCTATTTTTTTGGATTAGATTTGCTACAGTGCTTCTTTACAAATAGAGAACACTTTTACTATTCATACTTCAAATGTTTTTTTCTATTATAATAAATAGGTATTGAATAAAAAAATGTTGGAAGATGTGTAGTTGTTAAAAAAAAAATGAATGAAGAAATAATATTTAAATGGGACGGAGAAAATGATAGAGAATCTGTTGGAAAATGTATTTAAAAAAGTAGGTAGGTAAAAGCTAAATGTTACTGTTCATTGTTCAAACAATACAAAAATTTGGTTAATCTACTGGAGATGCTCTTAGCTTATAAGGTTTATGTAATGAAAATCGTGTCATCTTTAATAATACTCTTTTATTTATTTATATATATATATATATATATATATATATATATACAAGATAGAAATTTTACTCTAACATAATCTAATGGTCCATTTGGATTGAGGGGGAGTAGAGTATATTTAGCCCAAAATTAGCCTATTTTCTGTCAACTTTACTCTACTCCCCTCCATTCCCCCTCAGTCTAAACAAACCCTAATGTGGCGTTTGGTACGGAGGAATCCACATTACTCCTGGCATCCAGATTCCTAGGAATGTGATTCCTAGAAATCACATTCCTAAAAATGTAGCTATTCCTATGTTTGGTTTATTCCTAGAAATCTTAAATGAATTATTTATTTTTCCCATTCTATCCTTAGATTTGAATGTGAACTACCAAGTCATTTAAAAAAAAGGGTTAAAATTGTCAATTTATAAAAAATACAATTTCCTTTAAGTTTGGGAATCTGGATTCCCACCTGTTTTAAAGGGAATCCACATTCCTACTGAGAGGGGTTTAAGGGGGGAATCCAGATTCCCCTGACATCTGATTCCCTAGCATGATTTGCAACCAAACATGGGAATCTTTAAACATTACTAGGAATCCTAAAATATTACCCTGTACCAAACGCCACCTAAGTGTATATGTGTGTGAAACTTCCTCCTAGAGACTTGAACCCCAACTCTTGCCCCCATCACCCCACAAACACTTATACTTGTAAAGTGACCACTACATTAAGGGTGTGCGATGGTATAATACTCCAAATTTTAAGTCATAAGAAACATATACTAATTGAGATGGTATGAATTCATAAATGCTAATTTTTATGTCACAATTCACAAGTTAAAAGATTGTAAGTGAAATCTAATACAAATTTTTAACTTTGTTCCAATTGTAATTAGTGCAAGATGTATTCCTAAATTTTAGTTGAGATTTTAGGACTTCGTTAATTGAAGTATATTGAGATTTTCAAACCCCTACAAATATAATATAAGTCAACCGATCATCTATACTTTTTGGTGACTTTAAAAGATTTTCAATTCTCAACTTAAATTTATACCAAATTAACACAATATATATATATATATATATATATATATTTTTTTTTATGAAATTATTAACACAACAGTAATAAACTTCATGCAAGCAACCAAGCTCATCTTAATAAACAATACTCGAGAGGTAAAATTTTGAAGTATTGTTTGGCACATAACAACTTTTACAATTGTTGATGTGATGGATTTTGATTTGAATAATATCACTTTTACATAAAATCAACCATTAATATCATTTGAGAAAAGGTTTCCTTAATGTGGGTCCCACTTAATAAAAAAAATTAGATAAATGAAAAAAAAAAAAGACATAAAAGTAGCTCCACAATTTATTTTAATATATTTTTTCTCTTTATGAAGCTGACATCACAGTTTCTAAAGTTGAAAAAAAATAACATAAAACTGTAAAAAAGATAAAAAAAAAAAAAAAAAATTTGCCAAAAAAAAGTCAATAAAGTTGTTGTTAACGGGCACTTTACGGTGCCCGTCAATGCAACCTCATATAATTTTTAGTAAGTTGCCTATTAACACAATCCATTAGCACAAAACACAACATGTCACTTTAAAAATCAAAATTTTTTTTGCATTCCTAAAGTTATTGGTGCATTTTTAGTCATGGAGATGCATTAAAAGAGGAAACCAAACGAGAAAAAGAAAAAGATGAGGGGGGAGGTGATGTTAGGTATACAAAAAAAAAAAAAAAAAATGTTGTGTAGTATGAAGTACCACATCCAAGTGTGTATGTGGAAAAATCAATATGTATGGCTATACATAGTAGTCTAGTAGAGAGAGCACATTGTGAGTTGTGAATTATTTATTTATTTTTTAATTTTATGGAAATTGTGAGTTGTGAATTGTCTTTTGAATTGACTGTACCTTCCCATTTTTGTTTTGATTTTATAATTTTTTTCCCCTTGAATTGTGTCGCGCAACCACATGTCCACATCTAATTGTTATTGTATTTATATGAATTCTAAAAATATTTTAGAGGAAACAATGGACTAAACCAACTAGAAGTTGGTACCATTTTTTAATACATAATTCTTGTAACAATATAATAATCATAGAACTATGAGATATCTTCCCTACTCTACAAGGTTGATAATATGATTATCATCCAGTTGTTTAGTTTTCCAATGAGCTCTAACTCAAATCGCACTTCCTAGCCCTCCAAAAATTGGGGGTGTGGTCAAGGGTTCAAGGGGAGAGAGAGAGAGAGATGAGAGATCTATTAGAAATACAACCAGATTTGTGAGAGATCTAAAGAAATTACATGATTTTCAATCAGCCATAGTTCTTTTGCTAAAAGTGACCATTTGATTATTTAAAATTCAAATCCTTCTTTAGATTGAACTCTTGAGTCTCTCTTTTTTCTTTTTTTCTTTTAATTTAATTTTATAGATGATTGAACAAAATGAAAAACAATTTTACCCTCAGAGTTACAATTACTTGAATTTTTGAATTTTCATCCATTTAACAAAACCTTGATGTATCCACATATGCCTTTATGGAGTCTATCAAACAAGGTTGGGTGTTTAACACCTTCCTAATTTAATACCTAACTTTGAATTTGAACATCCACATAAAGGAGTTAAAAGTGGCTTATAGAATTAAAACAAGTGGTAACTCATCACTAAATTGCCACTATAACATGTACATATATGCTCCTATAAAAAAAAAAAAAAAAAAAAAAACATGTACATATATGCAGTAAAGTCTTTCTATTTGTTTACAAAGTCGTAAACCTTCATGCTTATTACAAATAAGGTTATATTTTTCCTTTAATTCACGAGTATTCTGACATCTCACAAATATTGACTGAAATGCAAAATCCAAAGTGCAAACTCAATTTAAAGAAAAAAAAAAAAAAAAAAAAAGGTGTTGCTGAGCAGCTTTCATACAAAATTTCCTCCACATCAGATTGTCAGCTATAGTCAACCACTCTTAACGCAACTCTCTCCAGCCAAATAGTATTCATGAAAACTTAGATAGAAGAAAAAAGAAGAGGCAAGATTAAGGTACACTTGGGTTTATAACCACATAATGTCATAAAACTGATACAAAAATATCAAATCTATCTCCAAGCCACATGTAGAAGCATCACAGCAACAGCATAGCTTTCCTCCGTTCCCGTTTAGCAATAAATCGATCAGAATATGTGCACCAAGTCATAGGCAAATCTTCTTATGTCAAGGAATGCAGAAAATATAAAACAAAAATTCTACCAAAAAAATGATACAATAACAAGAATAAAAAACTTGAGCTAATACTTAGGAATCTTTAGTAATTTCCAGAGCATGTTTCAGTGAGGTATCAGTGCAATTAACTGACATGTGCCTCAAAAAAGAAAAGTTCAGAACAATTATGCCAAATGTTTAATAGCACGAATCAGTTGCTACCAAAAATATGACTTTTTCATATTTTTCAAAATTGGATTCATGATGAATTGATGAAATTGGTAGAGAAAGTTTACTCATAGCCCTCTCTCTCAACAACCCCAACATTAATTGGGCTGTTACAATTAGGTCGTCTCGCACAATTTTTTTTTCTTTCTCAGAGAAGATTAGATAGTACATAATCTAATTCTATAGTCTCAGTACTACTGCCACTGTCATTACTAGAAGTGTAAAAACAGTGGCAATAGTCCAAAATTTATTCCATTACTAGTAAGTGTCTCAACATTTAGAAAGGATACGTCCAGAAAAGCACAAATGACTGCAAAAGAAAAGAACAAGATGTCAAGAAGATAATAGAAAGTTGGAATTACATTGTAATGTTGATATGTATACATGAATAAGCCAAACAAACAACATAAATTAAATGGCCAATGAGTAAGCTTCCTTTTTATTTTTGGTGACATCCTGAAAAAGTCAATTCTCTCTTCAATTTAGCATTAATTAGACATTTTTATCAGTAATCAAAGACTCAAAATTTCTGAGCTCCAAGCACAAATAACAAAAGCTACCCAATGAGATAATAAGCATTTTTCTTCGGTCAGATATAAGTTCTTGAAAATTCATCGCTAGAGAATTGATTAGCCAATTGCCAACAAGGTCAAGCTATGAAAAACAGAAAATCTCTTACTAATGAACTTAATAACAAATCATAATCGAAGGTAGAAGTTTTACCCTATCAACAGATTCATCTTAAACCAACCTAAGTAACTTCCTGAGGCTAACATCATTCCCATGAAGTCGCAAAAAAGAGAAATAAACAATAGGGCAAACAATCAAATAGAAGAAAGCATGCACAACTATTTGCTTGGAGGAAGCTAGGAGAATTGAACACAAATTTCAAATACTTCCAGAGTGTTCTCGTTAACCGGGTTTGGATTTGATTAACAATTTAACAGCCATAAACATGAGAAAAGCCCACAGTATCAATTATAGTTTCGGAGGCAATAAATTTAAAAGTAAGATTTATCTCTGTTGAGCCTCCCCTTAATTGAGAAAATAAGTTAAAAATACAAGTACATCAACAATACACAGTGGAAAGTTGGAACTTATTAAAGTAAAATAATCAGAAGCAGGCAAAAATGAGATGGAAGGGGTAAGCCCTAGGCAAACAGGTAAGAAAAATTACAAATAAATAAAGAGAAAAAACAAAAGAGATGAACAAGAACTGATAATAAAGAGCCATACCATAAGCCCGCCCAAAAAACCATCAAGTAAAACCCGGTTCCAGCTATCAAAGTAATAGTATGAATGAACTGTAAACCCTGCCTTTGCTAGTAGCCCAACTGAAGTGATTGCCATTATTAGGAAATAAAAAATAAACCCAGTCAAGCTTGTGAACCCCATAATTCCAGCAATGACCCCGCCAATAATTGACAGAAAAGTCCGGCTACAAAAAAAAAAAAAAAAAACGTTAAATACTTAAGATTCTACCTACAAGAAAAAATTTTAGAAATGATTTTTTACTTCATATATTATTGCATTTTAGAATGTCCTTAGGCACCACATCCAGGAAAGATCAAATCCACCATATGATACACCCAATAAGCCTTTTATTAAAACTCATTAGGTACAGCAGACAATCGTCCCCTCCATCATTTATTAAGTCACGCCTTAAGTTTTTAACGTTATTAAAGCCTCATATTTTTTTTAAATGAAATTAATGAATTCAAACACGAAATAAGGCCCTTCTCAAAAAAAAAAAACACGAAATAAGGCCTTCGTTCCCCCTGTAACAATATTGTGTATTGGCCCATTCCTCGAACTACAAACTAAAACATAAAATTTAATCAACCACCATTCAAAAGTATTCGACACCCGTGTGTAATGTATAGTCTATAATTCAGCCAATTAGACTAGTTCCACTACATCAAAGGTTAAAAACAAACCTGTAATAGATAGTCTTCATATTACTTTGAAGATGCTCAGCATTGAAGGTTGGTATGCTATCCATGGCCTCGCTTGATTTTTTCTCTGCTGCAATTGAATCTTTATGTCCCGCCACACCTACTTTGAGAAAGATATTAATGAATTATTCGTGATCGAAAATGAACCTTCAACAAACTTTTGGGACATTTTAAAATATATAGCACAGAAGTAACAAATAAATGTTCAATGGAGTACTCCTAATTGTTTCTAAATCACATAGTTGAATCATTTATATGGAGAAGGACAATGCTTTCAGTATCTCGAGTACAATATTTCAATAACAAAAATGAACCTATTCATTCATAGCAAAATGAACACATGTGATTCTTAATAAATTGGGTAAAACTTAGGTACAGTTCCGTAGATGTTGTAACTTCGATTCAACTATGGAGCTGACAAAGCTGTATTGGCTATTAATCAGTGCAACACATAGTTTTGTAAAGATAATTAAATTCAATGATATGGTTTATTGGTCAATGTAACTATATGGTTTAATTTATTTGGATATCCAAATAACCTAGAAATACAGTAATTAAAGAACTGTACCCAAGTTTTGTTGATCCAAAACTTTGGGGTCTAGGTTATGGATTCACAGCAGAGTAATCAAATTTGACCACATGAATTTATATTCAAAATCAAATTCTGTGCTAAAACATATTGGTTCTAATTTTCTAAGTTGTTAATATTTTAATGTATGAACAGCACATAACCAGCTAAAATAAATTACACTCCTATCGATCCCCAAAAAAACAAAATCATATACAAAATTTATACACATAAATCCGTCAAAATCGAGGGACAAAAAAAAATCAGAAGAATCAGTGAAAAAGAGGTCGGCATCGATGAGAAATTGAACGAGAATGGAGAGAACAGCAACACGTGGTTTCTGATGAAAGAAAGATTTGCTCACTTTGCTTTGCTAGTTGCTAGTTGCTACCTCTGCCTCTGGCTATGGGCTATTTCCAAATTGTTCACTGTTTTAGCTACGTGTCACTACAGGATTGGCTGACTTATGAACGGATCAATCTTATTTGGGCCTAATTTTGGGTTGACAAAATCTTCAAGAGTAAAGCCCATAATAGTGAAAATGGGTGATGTTTAGAATTTTCAATTTTCCTTATTATGCGGTAGGAAAAAAAAAAAAAAATTCTATTCAACAGCAAGGAAAATTGAAACTTCTCTAATTTAGCATTTCTTTTCTACCCCCCCCCCCCCCCCAAAAAAAAAGAAAAGAAAAAAAAAAGCCCTATGATGAACGGAGTTGATGATTTTAAAGTAGAATAACAAGATCCACAAGGAGGGTAGGTTAGGAAAGGAGAGAATATAAGCAATATGTGTATTCGTGTATGATACTTATAGTTTGTGGTGAGACACTTGGGTTATTGTTGTTTGAGGGATGAGATGGTTTTGAGAGTAGAATGGTAAATTGTGGATCTAGTGAGTGTCTTCTTAATTCTTTGGTGTGTGTGTGTTTCTTCCTATTTTATAAGGATTAGCTTGATTTTGTTGAAAGTTGCCATGATTTTATCATCGAGAAGTCAATATCTTGTTTTTGCATTAGGGAAAAGAAATGCACAATCTTCAAGGGCTAGTTGCATCCTTAGTTTTGGAGAGGGAAAAGTTTCAGGTGCGTTGAATGAAAATATGATGTTAACACATGACCAATTTTAGACATATATTCGTATTATGTCATGTCCAGTGAACTAGAGCATTGGACGCAAGCCAAACCATTTTTAAAAATAAGATTTGGTTGAGCAATTTCTTTTTATTCAAAGGCAACAGAGATTGGGCATCCCACTAAATTAGTTGGCTTTTCTATGAAGTTGGTGAATCAAGGCAACCTAGGGTAGTTATGCATTTTCTTCTAAAAAAGGGGTTAATATGCATTTGCAAAAAAAGTGAGTAAATTCAGCAACAATGGACCTTGGGCATTAATGCATGCACTCGTGGTCCGTATCCACTATCCATACAGACCACCCCTCCTTTAGTTAGGCTTGGAATTTTCCTTGGGCTTAGGCCTTGTCCAGTGGAAACACATTGATTTTATGGGTTCCTTATTCAGCAAAGCAACTGCCCAATTAGGGGGCCTATTTCTTCTTGGGCCGTATCGGATTGACAAGCCTATTGCATTTTCGTCTATTTGCTGGCTTTAGGGTTAAATTCTCGCCTAGGTAGTTAAACCTCAACAATGTATATTAGCTTATCAACCAAAAAAAAAAAAAGTATATTAGAAAGGAAGAAAAAGCACATAATGGAACACTGCTCTGAAAATTAACCAAAATGACCATTGCGCTCATTTTATTTATATTGATATAGGTCCAAAACAGCATAACAAGATTGCCTTCTGTTTTATTGGTATAACAAGTTTTTATTTATGTTAACGTGATGTGATCTTAAGAACTATGATCAAAATACAGTAAGGTTATAAACTTGTGTATAGTATAGGTTACTACATTTCAAGTTTTCGTCTTTCAAGTTGTGCATTGTGCTTCATTTATGCACTAAATCCATTCTCCAGAGAGCTATAATGCCCAGAAGGAACACTAACACAAACTTGAGCTGATGCTGCATCCATTTGATCCCTTTTAATCCCAGCATTACAGATGTTTGCAAAGGAGTGCATGTGTTTCATCCCATATTGGGATAGTGATCCACAATGTGTTTCAAAAGTCCTCACCTACACAGATATGATTGATCAAAACACACTATAATAGATTAGGCGAAGATTATTGACTATTATTAATTTAAGTTAAAATCCTCCAAGTTGGTATATACCTAGATTTTTTTTTTTTCCTTTGAAGTAATTGAAAATTTTAAAATTACAATTTACGCTCTTGTAGTTTGGTCCTATTACAATTTATAATTAGTTCATAGAATTTCAGTTTTTACATTCGACCTCTTAAGATTTGGACTAAAATGAAAGCACTAGGCTCATCATCAAACCTCTAAAATTTCATTTCAAACCAAACTTTGGAGGTCAAAATGTAACAATTGAAAGAATTTGTGGGACTAAATTGTTATTGGGTCAAACCACAGAGGAGTAATTTATTTGTCCAAAAAATGCAAAATATATTAATTTGATTGGAACCGTAATAATTTCATTTTAATTCAGAACTAATTGTGACCATGCCAAGCCACAAATTTACCCCTTCAAAAAATGTTTTATTTATTTTTAAGTAATCTTGGTGTAGCCAAAGACCTGCAATGCTACATGGTAGTCACTCACATGTCTGACTTTTTAAATAGGAATTCAAGCTTAGAGTTGGTAACATTACCATTGCCTTAAGGCAGTCCCAGTCATCAACAAGTGGTTGCCCAGTAGGTCGAACAGTGTTGAGCATCTCATCACTTTTTTCACGATTCCAAATAGAAGCTCCCCAGTAAGTTTCACACTGCTATCTACATGCATTCTATGTGACATTGCTTCAACAAACTGCTTCCGAGCTTCAACTTTCCTTGGAGAGCCTTCAGGAGCCTTTTCGAATTGTATGAAAAAATTTAGAAAGAAAAGTTTGAGCATGGGTATTTCACATCAGTAAAGAAAAGCCTATATCTAGTGGCCTATGTTCCTTTCAATCAAGAGCTCCTTGTATATTGTTGTGAGGGAGTAATGTTACAGTTCCAATAATTTGAAAGTTAATGTAGTAAAATTTGTAGTATTCTTAGGATCATTTTTGTTTTTTTGTATTGTGTGTAAGACGTATGTAGTAAAATTTTTAGTATTCTTAACATTATTCAAGAAAAATTCAACAAGAAATTAAAAGAGTTGGAGAATAAACCTTATCCCAAAAATGGACGAGATCAACATCTCGTTGGTTGATAGTTTGTGAAGGGTGGTCACAAGTAGTCTTCAGATTGATCCATAAAAGTGTCGGTACTATTTGCACCAATATAAAAAGAGAGATTGGCTTGGCTAAGACCTATATCACCATATTGCATGACATGAGAGCTACGATCTGAGTTGTTATTTAATGTCCTCACTTTAATCTGTGAATGCCAGCATATTGAAATCATAAAATGCTATCAGCAATTAATATGCGCACAAACAATATCTGAACACTTTTGATATGATAGACAACTAAAATGTACCAATTAATCTTTTGTATTTGAATTGATCAATTTCATGGTTCAGATTAACAAGATTTATCCTTTATTCATATTTTATCCTTATATTTGTATCCATTGTTGGCATGAAGGAAGTTTGCAAGATATGAAAAATAATTTATCGCGATTTTGACTTGTTCTTTCTACAAGATGAGAGATAAAATCCATTTGATTTAATCATGCAGATGGGTTATAAACTCACATTACTCTTCATTCTATTATTAAGTGAAGAGGAAGTGTCACTTGAACTAGAATTTATTGACCTTATAATTTCAATAACAATATATTGCAGTTGGTTCTTACCAATTTGTACTGTTGTTCCAAAGTTTCTGTTTGCAGATTGTGTATGTCACTGCTTACAAACTCATATTGTTAGAACTCGCACAAACAAGTATATAGAAATTGAACACTATCAAGGTGTACACTTCATTAAAGAGCAAAAAAACAAAACAATGTATACAAATAATTTTTGTTCTTCCTAATAAAACACCTAAACAGAGTTACAGAAGTGATCAAATTAAGATAATCAACCCAAAGTGAACCTGATATTTGCAAGCTGCTTTATTTTTTTGGTCTCATATAACTAACATGATTGATGCAAATTAATGCATATATTGTGCATACCTATCTTCCATCCAAGCCACACTATACAAGTCACCCAAACATGTGTGATATTCTTTGGGGGGAGGATTTTGAGGATCTCCAGGGCAATAAGTTGCCCAACCAAGCTCGTCTAGTTTCGTTGATGTAGTTGCATAGATATTCATACCTTTTGGAAGAAGGCCATCAAAGTTGCTTCCAGCCTTCCAGAATCACAAGCTTCAAGATAAAAGACCTACAAATTTCACAAGTATTTTATCTAAAAGTTAACATCCCACCAAAGAGTGATGTGCCTAAAGGAAATGAGTGATGTGTAACACTAAAAATAGGACACATGATATTTTTTTTCTTCAATTAATAACATACCAAGCTTTTATAGGTCCCAGTAGAGTTCCTTTTCTTCAAAACGTCATTCAGATCATGAGCATAAAGAAGAGGAGGGGTAGGCATCCCTTAAAAATGACAATATGAATGTGATCAAATACTTAACATTTTTATAGCAACATTAATTCTCCATTTTTCACAACTTTTTTCTTAAAAGTTGACAAGCTTGAAATAGCAAGTTGTAATTGGAGTAACATCTATTTTCCCTGGTTTCGCCATTGATTCCATTTTTATGATATACTAATCACAATAAAACATGTTAATAGTTGAGAACATTTGCGTTCTTGGAGTTATCGTTGAACTACATCTAGTTGCATTTCTCAAGAGATTCTGAGGCTTATAGAGCTAGACTTCTATAGTTCTATCTATGTACTTTTGGAATTTATATGAACAAAATTAATGCAAGAGATTTAAAGCATATTTCATTGACTTGAAATATCCATTATTATGTAAATTACATTCATTATTTTCTAATAATTTAAACTTTATAATATATGGACTTAAAAGAGAAGATCATATTCCCCATGGAAGCAATGAACAAATTTTTTATAAGTATATTCATAGAAATTCCACTAACCAAGAACACCAGGGCCCCCATGATCAGTGTAGTAGATGAAAATATGATCATTGGGACCGCTATCCACAACCTTCCCATTGCCTCCTGTAAGAGCAAATCTATTTCCAAGGATTACATCAAAAAAGTTGTTGACAGTAACATTTTCTCTAGTATAATCCTGCATGAAACAAGAATATCTACCACATGATCAACTGGAAAATCACATAGAATTATCAGCAATAGAATAAGACTTCCTTTATGGAATTGAAAAAATCTTATATAACCTTTGGCACTCCATGATACACATCGTTGCCATTAGGGCTGTTAATGATCACAATAATATAACCTTTGGCACTCCAGGCCTAGGCTTCTCTTCATTGAAAGCAATGTCATCATACATGAAAACAATAATGTTTTCATCTTTTGATGACTTGCATAATTTGGCATAATTTATCACTTCTCAACTTTAAGCTTTAGTCTAATTTTATTTGTTTTTTGTTGATTTTAGACTTCATTATTGTGATTTAAATTTTATTTCAGATTTGAAGGAAATAAAGATTTAACCAAATGAAAGAGAACTGAAACAGAGGGCTGAAGAAAGCAAGGTTTTGGGCTGAAAAAGTGCAACATGTTTGAGAAAAAAGAGTGGGCTGATTAAGTGAATGGGCTGAAAAGAAATTCGTTTGTGGGCTGAAAAGAGCACCACGTCTAAAGCAGAAAAGGGCACCACGTTTGAGAAATAAAAGAGGCGGAACTGAAAGAAAAGAAGGCAGAAAAAATGCTGAAACAGAGCAACGTTTTGGGCTGAAACAGGGGCTGAAAGGAGGACGTTTTTGGGCTGAAGAAAGCAAGGTATTGGGCTGAAACAGTGGGCTGAAAAAGACAAACGTTTTGGGCTGAAAAGGGCACCACATCTAAAAGGAAAAAAGGGCACCACGGCTGAAGCAGAAAGGGAGGCGCTGAAAAGAAAAGGAGGGCTGAAGCAGAATGTTTGGAGGCTCTGAAACTGAAGAGAGAAAGGCTGAAACAGAAAAGAAGAGAAGCTGAAACAGGGGCTGAACAGAGGAACGCTGAAGCAGATTTTTTAGCATTTATTTTCCCTTCAAATCTTCTCAGAAAAATTATGGTGAATTCGTTATTGTTGAATTTAATTTTTAGCATGAACTAAATTTTCTTTATTATAGGAAAACGATGTAATCTAGTTCCGAACTATGCTTGCTTTTCTATGTTAATTTGATTTAATTCTTTTCATGTTTGTCTGACTTATTCTGAGTTTATTGCTTCTAATTAACTGGCCATTAATTAGATGAATTTGATCTTGTGATTTGCTGTCGAAAGAGGGAATTATAGGATAGATCTTGAATATTTCAGCATAGGTAAATATAGAGATCGAAAGACTTGTATGAACCTATGTAGTATTAAAATCGTTGGTCTTAATGCTTTCTTGCTTTATTAAATTGCATACTCTTGTGTAAATTGATGAACAAGATGGTTTCCAATTGACTATCGAAAGAGGCTTTTGGAAGAGTGTGGAGATTACTAACAAATAGAGAGAATTAAATTCAATTAGCTAGATGAGTAAAGCATAGTGAGGGATTAGGTGAAATCGATTTCCTAGAAGTTTTCTTCCCATTAATTTGATCATTGAACAACATATTTTTTTTCTCTGCTTATTTTCTTTAATTTGATTTTATTTTAAATTCCAATTACAACAACCTTAGTGACTTCTCTAGATAAAATTGAGATTAGCATAATTTTGGTATTTGTCAAAAGTAAGTTACCAATCCCTGAGGACGATACTCTTCTCATCACTTTACTATAAAACTACGATACTGTGCACTTGCAGTTTTGCACCGATCATCTTTCAACCCACCTCTTTTCAAGATTTGATAGGCATGACAAACATTAGCCTGCGAAGATGAAGGAGAAGAAGTTATAAAAGGGAAGCGGAAAGAAAGAAGAAAATAAGATCACAATTACAAACAAGAAACAAAGACAAATTAGCTTGTGGGTGACATTAAATTTTGACACGAAAACCATGTAGATGGCATGGGGAAAAAAGTTTTTGAATAATAATAATAAGTATTAATAGTAATAGAAAAATAAAAATAAAAATCATGAATAATACAATAGTGCGATATTGTGATTGGTGTAAAATAAAAATGATGTAAGTGGTAGAGTCATGAAAAAACAATATTGCACCATTTACAATTTAATACCTCAACAAATTGTGATAAAAGTCATTTATTGGATATTGTTGTTTGAATATTGAAAAATGGAAAAGATATTACAAAATTTTGTTATATAGAGTTTACAAATTAGCGTATCCCCTAGTCCAAAAACTATTCCTAGAGCTCTTCAATTTCAGTTCTTAAGAGAAAAGAATCATTCTGTACCATATTCTTTAGATTCCAAAGAAAAATAAAAATGCCCAAAAGAAAAAAAAAAGAAAAAAAAGAAAAGCAAAGGTTTGAAAATAAGGTTGGCAATTTCTGCCCGACTCGCGGGTACCTGGCTCGGCCCAATAAAAAATAGGGTCGGGTTTGGGTTTAAAAAAATCAGGTTGGGTCCGGGTTTTTTTTTCCAAAACCCGGCCCGAACCCAAACCAGACCCGACCCGATTATATATATAGTTACTAAAATACCCACCTCAATCTCACTCCCTCTCAATCTCACCGTTGGCCCAACTGCCCAACCTCTCACCGCCGTCCCAAACTATCTTAGCTCTCTGCCTCTCTCACTCACTGTCTCACATGGCCACCTTTCCCTCTTCATCTCTCAGCTTTCTCACTCACACCACCACAAGCCCATAAGCAGTCAAGCACAGGCGCTAATCTCTACTCTCTCAACTCCGTTTCGTCCTCGCTGTCGCCGATCTCGCACTGTCGCACAGCCCTTTGCCCCTCTCATCTTCCTCACCTATGGCCTCACGGCCTCGCTCCACCTCGTTCTCCATTTTTTTCCTGGGTTCAGTTGGTCTCAATCATGTGAGTTTGTGTTTGTGTTTATGATTTCTGGGTTTGTGTTTGTGATTTTGAAAGGGAAAATCATAGATTTGAAATTTGGGTTTGGTTTGTGATTTTGAAAGGGAAAATCATAGATCTAAAATTTGTGTTTGTGATTTCTTTGTTTATGTTTGTGATTGTGTTTGGATTTGTGTTCGTGTTTGTGATTTTGGGCCAAAAAATCATAAATCAAAATTTGTGTTTCTGATTTTGGGCTAGGCTGGGCATGACGGGACGGGGCCCGCGGGGGCCCAACGGGGCGGGTTTAGGGTGGGAAAAAAAAACCCAGCCCGAGGCTCTACAGCTGCTCAATAGATAGGGTATCTGTCGAGATTTATAAAAAACAGTTTTCCAGATCTGATTTCACTCCAATTCGTGAATAGATGTTTGGGCTTTCTTTTCTCACAACTCTAAACATATATAAGGATTATTTAAAGGGTCGTCAAAGGTTGCACAAGTGTAGAGCAAAGTTTTGTTCATGCAAATTATGACCGGAGATAGAATTTGCCCTAGTTCCTCTTTCTTTTGAAGAAGCTGCTACGTTTGTACGCCGTTGGGTTTTGTGACCAAGGAGCTTCGTGATCTTCATCGTGTGATGAATTGAAGAACTTTGCAGCCAACATCCTTCTCAAGTTGGCGATTAAGTTGCGTACTGGGATCCGTGCATCTATTGGTTAGTCACGTACTGGGAGCCGTGCATTGAAAAGGAGAGATTGTCACTACAGAACAAGTCCAATTGGGTATTGGGGTAAGGGTTCAACTGTAGGTTGGTATAAGATGCTGAGATTCCTTTACTTGTAACCGCTTGTTGTGATAATAGTGGATTCTCGGGAGTGGTGATCTTAAAATCACCCGATGGGATTTTTACCGTGTAGGTTTTTCCCATTCATAAACAAATCACCATTTCAATTTATTTTCCACTGCATTTAGTTATTTAGTGATTTGTTTGTACTACCACGTGTATTGCATGTTAATTGAATTAATTAATTTATCACAAGGGGTCAATACATTCTTGCCATATCACCTAAGTCCCCCAAGTGGAAGGGAAGCCCCAAAATTTATAAAAAAAAAAAAAAAAAAAAAAAAAGGAGGGGTAAAAAAATAGTTTTAGATGAAACTCCAAAAAATCTTATACATCCTTGTGACCAAAGAACAAAAAATTTGGAATATCCTTGTAAACATTGATACCCCAAAAAATTCTTTTGTCTAAACAAAATCAGCTATCCCAAAAAAAATCATCCTTAACCTCTAGACAAATGAAAAATCAACTGGATAAAATGCAAATCCAGTCTAAAAAATTACCCACAAAACAATCTCAAATCAAAACAAATAAAAAATAAAAAATTACCCACAAAACAATCTCAAATCAAAACAAATCAAAAATCTTAAATTCCTAAAATGTACTCATACATTTTCTCTCTCTCACTCTTGCTCTCCACCTCTTTCTCACTCTCTCAACTAGCTAGATGATGATAGTTTGTAAAAAATACGGTCTTAAACTTGAGTATTTTCTCAAACATGATGTTTATTATGGTATCGATGGTTTAGATTTATTTTCAGAGATAAAAGTTTTAAAAGAAATTTACAAATAAAATAATATACTCCAATTGACATACAAAATTATATAAAAATGTTAGATTCATTTTTAAATACATGCATTGCTTATAGAATAGCCATGCTTTGCTGTTAGCATAAAAATCACTTTCCTTTGGAATAATAATAGACTAATAGTTATGTACCACAGCGCAATGTGGCAAATGTTCACTTCATGTGGACTAATGAGCAAAAATTTTCATTTTTAAGCCCAACTAATGTAATGAACATGACAGCTATTGATCTTTACAATTTAATACTAAAGAAAAAACGGTACATCAGTTCATAGATCAGTGCATGAGGATTGACTCAGCTAATTAGTCACGTATCTTAAGCCATAAATAAAACCTTAAGAAATTGGTACCTCCACCAAAGTGTACAAGGTGACCACCTGTTAAGGAATGAATGTAGTTGTTTCTCAAAAAAAAAAAAAAAGGAATGAATATAGTTTATATATATATAAAAAAAGGAGGAGGGCCACGGCCCATTACTAGAGTGAAATTTTATTTGAATGAGGTAATGAAGTTTGGAACAAGGAGGAGGACAAAAAAAAAAGTTTGGAACAAGGAGGCCCAAAAATGGAAGCATAAGTGAATAAGAGGCTGTTTGGATGATTTTTTTGGTCACTTTATTTCCGTCACTCAATTTCCATCACTCATAACTCATAACTCATAACTCATCACTCATCACCCATCACTCTAAAATACCATGTTTGTTTGGCACCATCACTCAATTCCCATCACTCAATATTTTTCACACTATTTGTGGGCCCCATACCTATCACCACTGCAGTTTTTTTTTTTTTTTTTTTTTTTTTTTTTTTTTTTTTTTTTTTTTTTTTTTTCAGTACCCAACCTCACCGAACCCAGTGATGAAGAAAAAAAAAAAAACCGAACAGCCAACCCACCAGGAAAAGAAATGAAAAAAAAAAAAAAAAAAGTCAAAAGGAGGTCAAAAGGTGCGGTTGGTACTGTTTGTGGGTCCCTTTGTGTGTTTAATTATAAAAATGTCATTGAGTTATGAGAATTGAAAACTGAAAACAGCCAAAAGTTGTTTAAAGTTTCCACAACTCATAACTTAAAAAGTAGAGAATTGAGTATTGGAAACAGAGTTATGAAAACAAAGAAATTGTGCAGGCAAACGAGTATTTTGCTATGGATCCCACCATTTTTGAGAATTGAGTTATGGAAACAGAGAATTGAGTCATGAAAACTAGTGAACCAAACAGCCTCTAAATGGCCTTGGTTTGCACAAAAAGTAAAAACCCTAAATATGCTAGGGTAAAACCGTACTTTGACATAAGCTAGCCAACCGACGGTATATATTAGGCTTTTAGAGCTCTCTTTCTCTCATTCGAACGCTCGCTTTCTCTCTCATTCAACAATTTGACACATCTCTCTCTCTCTCGCGCTCTCTGGTACGTTTGTCTCTCGCTTGGTTTGTAGGTTTTGTTTTTTAGGGTTTGGTATTTGGGTTTTGGGGGTTTTCAGGTTTCGAGTGAATGACGGTTGGTTGTTGAATTATAATAAGTATTTTATATTATGTTTCCTTTGTTTGTTATTGTGTATGTATCTCTGTACTGTGTTTGAGATTTGTGTTCAAAACAAACAAACAAACCATGAATGCTTGTGTTGTGTGAATCAGAATGAATGAAAATGATGTGTGCTCTTGTGATAAAATCTGTACATATATATAGGTGATAAAGAGGGACTTGTAACTGTATGTATGTTTTTGCTGCTGGAATACAAACTTTATTTAACCCCTCTCCCTTTTGGGTTTCGAAGTTAGGAATCATGGCAGGTGTGAAATATGTGGACAGGGGGTTTCCATTCTACAACCAAGACTTTCCTGATATGCAAAGTGAATCAGTGAAGCAACCTACCAAAAAATTTACTGACTTTGGCCTTGACTTAGGTATTAGAGTTTGCGCTCCACCAGCATGGACCCTCGCCTCGGAGGTATATATGTACTGCTGTGCTACTACATTGTGCGTTGTGAGTGTAGTGTATGTCTTTTTATTTTTATTTTTTATGAGGAAATAATTTGCTTTTTCCTCAGCTTTCTGAGCAGAAAAGAATTGAATTTACCTCCCAAGCACAGTCGATGTTAGATGATTACAACAAAATTAAGGTTTATTTCTTCTTCTTCTTCTTAATATCCATCATCTATATATGCTTTATTTATATCTCTTCTTAATTCTTTGATTTTGTGCAATTGTTGTAGGATACAAATTTTGAATTTGTGAGGCTTGTGAGGGTGCAGACATACCTCCGCATAGAAAATGATCATTATATTCAATTCGAGGCCAAGCCCAGCGGTGCTGCTGACCACACTCTGAAAACATTTGAAGCTGCAATATACGAGAAGTTTTATCCTACTCCTGAAGTTTTTCCCGTTACTTGTAAACTAGTTGTCCCCAATTAGTAGTTGTATCCTACTCCACTTCTCTCTAAATAAATTCAAGATTAGCTTAATCTTTGTGCTTGGGTCTTTTGGATCTTATTTTATTGTTGTGATGGTCTGTTTTCTGGTTTTATTCCAGCGTATAATATAATATAACATTGCAAATTTTAATATAATCAAAATTATTTGTGTCTCTATCTTTCGCACGTATTCAATTGGCTGTTTATCTGATTGTTTGATTCATTTGACTCGAGCTTATCTAATTTTTTGGGAAGTGGTATTTCAATGTGTTTGTTTGTCACTACCTCTATGTCAGGTTGGTTAAGGGGGAGTTCATGGCTTTCTCCCATAACATACGGAGATATAACTCTCTTTGAATGAAATTAGTAGGCTATGTTTGCATGCTTTACTCAATTGCACTTGCCTTGCCTTAAGCTACCATAATTGTAAAGGACTGCATGATCAACTAGATTTATTCCTGGTGGAATCGTTGCTTTTACTAGATCTATTAGTCACTGGAGTTCCATTTAAAACCCAAAATTATGGACAGATGGATATCAAAGAAGGTGATGCATCATATTTAGGAGCTAGATTTAGGAAAATATTCATTCCTTGATGACAATTGAAAACATTTTGTGCATCGGTAAAAACTAGAAGGTAAGTTTGTGAGTTCTTATGAAGCGTGGCAACAATTGCTTTTGAGAAACTCTTTCCTGGCTGAGTATCCTTCACAAAGGTGTTGTTGCATCATAAAAATACATCAGTGCCCTGATAATAGAGCTCAGAAGTGTAGGAAAATTAGATAGTGATGCCCCAAAACCTAAACCAACAACAGAAAAGGCTCTTTGGAGTAAAAATAAAACCAGGATAGACCCAATCCCGGAGTAAAGTGCAATGAATCTGCTTACATTAGAATCCTCAATTTCAGCAGCAAACCAATAGTTTTGTATCAACTGCATAGCTAAGAATATGAAGTGGCATATAGCTGCCTAGAAGAGACAAGAAGCCCTTGCTCTGACTCAGACACAGTATGTAAGGTTGTAGACCAGTATTTCCTGTTTCCCTTTCTTCTTGCTTAATCAATTGATATAAAGTCAATATTAATTGTTCCTCACAAGTTTTTAAAATTTCCCATGTAGAGGTTTTGGACTGTTGAAAAGAAGCATACTTGGCATGTTTCTAGAAACCAACAGTGTCATTGTGTGCATTGACAAGGTTCCGAAAGTCTTGACTTGAAGGTAGCAGCTGATGCCATGTGGAAGCTATTAGAAATTTCCCTTCAAACATAAATTGCCAAAAATTTATGTTAGATTTCTCCTAGAAAAGGCAATATTAGTAGCACAAATTGCATCTTTAAGAGACGTCATTACATTAAATAGACTAGTTGCAGTATGTGCATCAACATCACTGAATGGATCGGATCATCCAAGAGATAAATATCTGCATCTTGATGGAGTGCAGGGGCAAGTTGAACCTGTTGCTTCTGGTCACCACTTAGAGTAACACAACTTTCTCTTATATCTTTTTTATCACCAACTGGAAGCATCTCAAGGTCTTATATAGGAAAAGCTAGGTTCAACATTGACAGAGTGTAGACAAAAGGAGAGAGAGGTTGTGGCTCGTCGAAATTCATGGTCCTGCTGTCACTGGTCTCTTCCACCGCCGATCTTGCCATCCTTGGCTTTTGCCACCGCTAATGGTTTCTGACAACAACTGATAAATAGAGAGACAAATTCAATCAAGCTCTTATAAATCCAAAGATTGAAAACCCATCAATCGATTAACCTGACTCTGCCAAGTTTGACAAAGATAAACTTATGGTTGTGGCTGATGCTTCTAGAGAGATCTTTATTTTTCCCGATAAATATTAAGTAAATAGAGGAATGCAAGATTAACAACATACTAAATATTGATGCTTGTCCTAGGACTAGCAATGGCTAGCTATTCCAGCGGTGGAAAAAGAAAAGCAAAACCACTTGAACAAAAAAAATCAAAATGTGTGGGTTTGATTTGTCTTGCGATTATTCCCACGGGCCATTCATCCACAGTAAGGAGAATCATTCAAGTTCAACATCAAAAGATATCAATTCGTGTTGCGATTTAATTAGTAATGGGTTTTCGGCGGAAGCCAAGAATGGCAAGATCGGCGGTGGACAAGACCAGTGACGGCAGGACCATGAAGTCTGGCGAGCTGCATCCTCTCTCTCCTCTCAACTACACTCTGTCAATGTTGAACCTAGCCTAGCTTTTATCGGTGTTTGGCAAGTTGCACGTGCGTGTCACGTGAGCAACGTTGGTCAATTTAAACGGAAAGTTAACAAATGTCTCAATTTGACCTTTAAATAAAATTTAAGGAGTAAATTGGCCAAAATAAAAGTTTAGGGGGTCTTTTGGCCACTACTCTAAAGTTCAGGGGGTCTTCTGCCATTTTTCCCAATAATATTTAAATGGAATGGAGAAAAGGATAGAGAATCTGTTGGAAAGTGTATTTAAAAAAGTAAGTAGGTAAAAGCTAAATGTTACTGTTCATTGTTCAAATAATACAAAAATTTGACTAATCTGCTGGAGATGCTCTTAGCTTATAAGGTTTATGTAATGAAAATCGTGTCATCCTTAATAATACTCCTTATATATATATATATATATATATATATATACAAGATAGAAATTTTACTCTAACATAATCTAATGATCCATTTGGATTGAGGGGGAGTAGAATATATTTAGCCCAAAATTAGCCTATTTTCTGTCAACTTTACTCTACTCCCCTCCATTCCCCCTCAATCTAAACAGGCCCTAAGTGTATATGTGTGTGAAACTCCCTCCTAGAGACTTGAACCCCAACCCTTGCTCCCATCACACCACAAACACTTATACTTGTGAAGTGACCACTACATTAAGGGTGTGCGATGGTATAATACTCCAAATTTTAAGTCATAAGAAACATATACTAATTGAGATGGTATGAATTCATAAATGCTAATTTTTATGTCACAATTCACAAGTTAAAAGATTGTAAGTGAAATCTAATACAAATTTTTAACTTTGTTCCAATTGTAATTAGTGCAAGATGTATTCCTAAATTTTAGTTGAGATTTTAGGACTTCGTTAATTGAAGTATATTGAGATTTTCAAACCCCTACAAATATAATATAAGTCAACCGATCATCTATACTTTTTGGTGACTTTAAAAAATTTTCAATTCTCAACTTAAATTTATACCAAATTAACACAATATATATATATATATATATATATATATATATATTTATGAAATTATTAACACAACAGTAATAAACTTCATGCAAGCAACCAAGCTCATCTTAATAAACTTCATAGTCTCCTCCTTTATCATTTAGGAAAAAATTTATATATAGGCAATACTCGAGAGGTAAAATTTTAAAGTATTGTTCAGCACATAACAACTTTTACAATTGTTGATGCGATGGATTTTGATTTGAATAATATCACTTTCACATAAAATCAACCATTAATATTGTAGGGTCAACTTTTGTAGCCCAAGCCCAAAAAGGTTTGGATTGTGAGCCCAATGAACCCAAGACAATGAATTTGTAGAGAGTGGGTGAAAGAGCTAGGCTAGCAATGAATTAAACAGTATTGGACTGCAATGCTTGTGGATAAATTTGTATTCAAATGTGCTTGGACAGATGGAAACGTAAACGTTCGAAGAGGAATTTGTATTGAATGAACTTGGGTTACAAATCTTAGAGCTACAGTAATGGAGTTCTCTCCTTTCTCACTTTCTTTTTTCCATCCCCCTTTATTAGAGGGATTTCCCTCTTATATAGTACCCCCTCCCTTCATCTTCATCGTCCACTTGTTCATCATCTAGATGTCCACTTGAGTGCATGTCCCTTCATGTACCCCATTTAGCCTTATGTGAGTGGCAGTAGCTGAGAGTGCACTGTTCAAGTGTCTTCTCCACATTAATGCGGCCAGGGAAGTAGGTGCAGTGCATTTAATGCGGTGGTTGAAGTCTGTCTCCTAGATATTTCTCTGTTCCTGCTATCCTCATGCGTGCCTGAGGCTCATTTCCATCATTACATTTGTTAGGGGGATCATTTGAGCTTCCCAGACACCTGTCGGACCAAGCTTCTTCGGATCCGAGGTTATTGGACTCCTCGGACAATTGAACCTCTCCTCGGATCATGACCATGCTCCTCTCCAGACATGCTCCTTTTACATGGGCTTCTGCTCGAGTGTTTTCATCTCTTCGGACCAACAGTGGTCTTCAAATAGGGCATTGGGCCCAATACGTTAGGTTGGGCTTTTCACCCCCCACAAATATCATTTGAGAAACGGTTTCCTTAATGTGGTTTCCAACTTAATAGAAAAATTAGATAAATGAAAGAAGTCTCCTCCTTTATCATTTAGGAAAAAAATTTATGTATAGGCAATACTCGAGAGGTAAAATTTTGAAGTATTATTCGGCACATAACAACTTTTACAATTGTTGATGTGATGGATTTTGATTTGAATAATATCACTTTTACATAAAATCAACCATTAATATCATTTGAGAAAAGGTTTCCTTAATGTGGGTCCCACTTAATAAAAAAAATTAGATAAATGAAAAAAAAAGATATAAAAGTAGCTCCACAATTTATTTTAATATATTTTTTCTCTCTATGAAGCTGACATCACAGTTTCTAAAGTTGAAAAAAAATAACATAAAACTGTAAAAAAGATTAAAAAAAAAAAAAATTGCCAAAAAAAAAGTCAAAAAGTTGTTGTTAACGGGCACTTTACGGTGCCCGTCAACGCAACCTCATATAATTTTTAGTAAGTTGCCTATTAACACAATCCAGCACAAAACACAACATGTCACTTTAAAAATCATAATTTTTTTTGCATTCCTAAAGTTATTGGTGCATTTTTAGTCATGGAGATGCATTAAAAGAGGAAACTGATGGTGTACTCAAAATGCACTGTTGTCCACATGAGTCGTCCATGGGAAAAGAACGTAGAGAAGCCCTGAAGGGCGTTCGTCCCCGATAATCTCGTCCATCCATAATAAAGGAAGGACGGTCGTCCAGTTGGTGAAGAAGGGTGACCGAGCGTACTCGTCCGTCTTTAAGCAACCAGTCCGTCCGTAGTGAAAGATGGACAAACTCATCAGTCTGAAGACGCCAAACATATTCTCGCCAAGGCACAGGAAACGAACCAAGACCTCCAATAACTTCCGAAGCAACAGTTCAAGTAAGGTAACTTCCATGGCGGTTGTGGAAGTTACCTCCGAATTTTCTGAATTCCTCGACAGGAGGAGCGGTTATTGGAAGGAGTAACCGTTTTATGTGCACTATATAAGCAAAGCCTTACGGAGAGGTAATGGATCGAAACACTTTTTCCTGAAATTCCTGAAAGTATTTTTCTCTATTCCAACCCACTAACTTTACCATCGGAGAACCTCAGACCGGCCTCCACCGGTCTTCTCTGATCGTGTTTGGTTTTTCAGGACTCGGCCTCCAAGATCACCAAAGCCCGGAGACTTTCAGCCCACTGATTTTTTAAGATTCATAAGAAACCAAACGAGAAAAAGAAAAAGATGAGGGGGGAGGTGATGTTAGGTATGCAAAAAAAAAAAAAATGTTGTGTAGTATGAAGTACCACATCCAAGTGTGTATGTGGAAAAATCAAGATGTATGGCTATACATAGTAGTCTAGTAGAGAGAGCACATTGTGAGTTGTGAATTATTTATTTATTTTTTAATTTTATGGAAATTGTGAGTTGTGAATTGTCTTTTGAATTGATTGTACCTTCCCATTTTTGTTTTGATTTTATAATTTTTTCCCCTTGAATTGTGTCGCGCAACCACATGTCCACAGCTAATTGTTATTGTATTTACATGAATTCTAAAAATATTTTAGAGGAAACAATGGACTAAACCAACTAGAAGTTGGTACCATTTTTTAATACATAATTCTTGTAACAATATAATAATCATAGAACTATGAGATATCTTCCCTACTCTACAAGGTTGATAATATGATTATCATCCAGTTGTTTAGTTTTCCAATGAGCTCTAACTCAAATCGCACTTCCTAGCCCTCCAAAAATTGGGGGTGTGGTCAAGGGTTCAAGGGGAGAGAGAGAGAGAGATGAGAGATCTATTAGAAATACAACCAGATTTGTGAGAGATCTAAAGAAATTACATGATTTTCAATCAGCCATAGTTCTTTTGCTAAAAGTGACCATTTTATTATTTAAAATTCAAATCCTTCTTTAGATTGAACTCTTGAGTCTCTCTTTTTTTCTTTTTTTTTCTTTTTTTTTTATAATTTAATTTTATAGATGATTGTACAAAATGAAAAACAATTTTACCCTCAGAGTTACAATTACTTGAATTTTTGAATTTTCATCCATTTAACAAAACCTTGATGTATCCACATATGCCTTTATGGAGTCTATCAAACAAGGTTGGGTGTTTAACACCTTCCTAATTTAATACCTAACTTTGAATTTGAACATCCACATAAAGGAGTTAAAAGTGGCTTATAGAATTAAAACAAGTGGTAACTCATCACTAAATTGCCACTATAACATGTACATATATGCTCCTATAAAAATAAAAAAAAAAAAAAAAAAAAAACATGTACATATATGCAGTAAAGTCTTTCTATTTGTTTACAGAGTCGTAAACCTTCATGCTTATTACAAATAAGGTTATAGTTTTCTTTTAATTCACGAGTATTCTGACATCTCACAAATATTGACTGAAATGCAAAATCCAAAGTGCAAACTCAATTTAAAGAAAAAAAAAAAAAAAAAAAAAAAAAAGGTTTTGCTGAGCAGCTTTCATACAAAATTTCCTACACATCAGATTGTCAGCTATAGTCAACCACTCTTAACGCAACTCTCTCCAGCCAAATAGTATTCATGAAAACTTAGATAGAAGAAAAAAGAAGAGGCAAGATTAAGGTACACTTGGGTTTATAACCACATAATGTCATAAAACTGATACAAAAATATCAAATCTATCTCCAAGCCACATGTAGAAGCATCACAGCAACAGCATAGCTTTCCTCCGTTCCCGTTTAGCAATAAATCGATCAGAATATGTGCACCAAGTCATAGGCAAATCTTCTTATGTCAAGGAATGCAGAAAATATAAAACAAAAATTCTACCAAAAAAATGATACAATAACAAGAATAAAAAACTTGAGCTAATACTTAGGAATCTTTAGTAATTTCCAGAGCATGTTTCAGTGAGGTATCAGTGCAATTAACTGACATGTGCCTCAAAAAAGAAAAGTTCAGAACAATTATGCCAAATGTTTAATAGCACGAATCAGTTGCTACCAAAAATATGACTTTTTCATATTTTTCAAAATTGGATTCACGATGAATTGATGAAATTGGTAGAGAAAGTTTATTCATAGCCCTCTCTCTCAACAACCCCAATTAATTGGGCTGTTACAATCAGGTCGTCTCGCACAATTTTTTTTTTTTCTCAGAGAAGATTAGATAGTACATAATCTAATTCTATAGTCTCAGTACTACTGCCACTGTCATTACTAGAAGTGTAAAAACAGTGGCAATAGTCCAAAATTTATTCCATTACTAGTAAGTGTCTCAACATTTAGAAAGGATACGTCCAGAAAAGCACAAATGACTGCAAAAGAAAAGAACAAGATGTCAAGAAGATAATAGAAAGTTGGAATTACATTGTAATGTTGATATGTATGCATGAATAAGGCAAACAAACAACATAAATTAAATGGCCAATGAGTAAGCTTCCTTTTTATTTTTGGTGACATCCTGAAAAAGTCATTCTCTCTTCAATTTAGCATTAATTAGACATTTTTATCAGTAATCAAAGACTCAAAATTTCTGAGCTCCAAGCACAAATAACAAAAGCTACCCAATGAGATAATAAGCATTTTTCTTCAGTCAGATATAAGTTCTTGAAAATTCATCGCTAGAGAATTGATTAAGCCAATTGCCAACAAGGTCAAGCTATGAAAAACAGAAAATCTCTTACTAATGAACTTAATAACAAAGCATAATCGAAGGTAGAAGTTTTACCCTATCAACAGATTCATCTTAAACCAACCTAAGTAACTTCCTGAGGCTAACATCATTCCCATGAAGTCGCAAAAAAGAGAGATAAACAATAGGGCAAACAATCAAATAGAAGAAAGCATGCACAACTATTTGCTTGGAGGAAGCTAGGAGAATTGAACACAAATTTCAAATACTTCCAGAGTGTTCTCGTTAACCGGGTTTGGATTTGATTAACAATTTAACAGCCAGAAACATGAGAAAAGCACATAGTATCAATTATAGTTTCGGAGGCAATAAATTTAAAAGTAAGATTTATCTCTGTTGAGCCTCCCCTTAATTGAGAAAATAAGTTAAAAATACAAGTACATCAACAATACACAGTGGAAAGTTGGAACTTATTAAAGTAAAATAATCAGAAGCAGGCAAAAATGAGATGGAAGGGGTAAGCCCTAGGCAAACATGTAAGAAAAATTACAAATAAATAAAGAGAAAAAACAAAAGAGATGAACAAGAACTGATAATAAAGAGCCATACCATAAGCCCGCCCAAAAAGCCAGCAAGTAAAACCCGGTTCCAGCTATCAAAGTATGAATGAACTGTAAACCCTGCCTTTGCTAGTAGCCCAACTGAAGTGATTGCCATTATTAGGAAATAAAAAATAAACCCAGTCAAGCTTGTGAACCCCATAATTCCAGCAATGACCCCGCCAATAATTGACAGAAAAGTCCGGCTACAAAAAAAAAAAAACGTTAAATACTTTAGATTCTACCTACAAGAAAAAATTTTAGAAATGATTTTTTACTTCATATATTATTGCATTTTAGAATGTCCTTAGGCACCGCATCCAGGAAAGATCAAATCCACCATATGATACACCCAATAAGCCTTTTATTAAAACTCATTAGGTACAGCCGACAATCGTCCCCTCCATCATTTATTAAGTCACGCCTTAAGTTTTTAACGTTATTAAAGCCTCATATTTTTTTTAAATGAAATTAATGAATTCAAACACGAAATAAGGCCCTTCTCAAAAAAAAAAAAAAACACGAAATAAGGCCTTCGTTCCCCCTGTAACAATATTGTGTATTGGCCCATTCCTCGAACTACAAACTAAAACATAAAATTTAATCAACCACCATTCAAAAGTATTCGACACCCGTGTGTAATGTATAGTCTATAATTCAGCCAATTAGACTAGTTCCACTACATCAAAGGTTAAAAACAAACCTGTAATAGATAGTCTTCATATTACTTTGAAGATGCTCAGCATTGAAGGTTGGTATGCTATCCATGGCCTCGCTTGATTTTTTCTCTGCTGCAATTGAATCTTTATGTCCCGCCACACCTACTTTGAGAAAGATATTAATGAATTATTCGTGATCGAAAATGAACCTTCAACAAACTTTTGGGACATTTTAAAATATATAGCACAGAAGTAACAAATAAATGTTCTATGGAGTACTCCTAATTGTTTCTAAATCACATAGTTGAATCATTTATATGGAGAAGGACAATGCTTTCAGTATCTCGAGTACAATATTTCAATAACAAAAATGAACCTATTCATTCATAGCAAAATGAACACATGTGATTCTTTATAAATTGGGTAAAACTTAGGTACAACTATGTAGCTGACAAAGCTATATTGGCTATTAATCAGTGCAACACATAGTTTTGTAAAGATAATTAAATTCAACGATGTGGTTTATTGGTCAATGTAACCATATGGTTTAATTTATTTGGATATCCAAATAACCTAGAAATACAGTAATTAAAGAACTGTACCCAAGTTTTGTTGATCCAAAACTTTGGGGTCTCGGTTATGGATTCACAGCAGAGTAATCAAATTTGACCACATGAATTTATATTCAAAATCAAATTCTATGCTAAAACATATTGGTTCTAATTTTCTAAGTTGTTAATATTTTAATGTATGAACAACACCTAACCAGCTAAAATAAATTACACTCCTATCGATCCCCAAAAAAACAAAATCATATACAAAATTTATACACATAAATCCGTCAAAATCGAGGGACAAAAAAAAATCAGAAGAATCAGAGAAAAAGAGGTCGGCTGTTAGACTTATGGTTAAGTGATTAAATTCACAATTTCCTAACAGCTTAACCTTTTAGAACAATCGGTAATTTAACATGGTATCAGAGCAGGAGATCCTAAGTTCGATCCCTGGCTTTACTCTACCTCCCATTTAAAATTTAAAATTCCCACTTGTTGGGCCCCCACTTATTAAGGGGAAGTTTAGGCCCACAAGTGAGGGGGAGTGTTAGACTTATGGTTAAGTGATTAAATTCACCATTTCCTAACAGCTTAAGCTTTTGGGACAATCGATAATTTAACATCGGCATCGATGAGAAATTGAACGAGAATGGAGAGAACAACAACACGAGGTTTCTGACGAAAGAAAGATTTGCCCACTTTGCTTTGCTAGTTACCTCTGCCTCTGGCTATGGGCTATTTACAAATTGTTCACTGTTTTAGCTACGTGTCACTACAGGATTGGCTGACTTATGAACCCAGTGGAATGAATATATCAATCTTATTTAAAAGGCTTCTTCTCAAAAAAAAAAAAAAAATCTTATTTACCCCCCCCCCCCCCCAAAAAAAAAAACCTATGATGAACGGAGTTGATGATTTTAAAGTAGAATAACAAGATCCACAAGGAGGGTAGGTTTGGAAAGGAGAGAATATAAGCAATATGTGTATTAGTGTATGATACTTATAGTTTGTGGTGAGACACTTGGGTTATTGTTGTTTGAGGGATGAGATGGTTTTGAGAGTAGAATGGAAAATTGTGGATCTAGTGAGTGTCTTCTTAATTCTTTGGTGTGTGTGTGTTTCTTCCTATTTTATAAGGATTAGCTTGATTTTGTTGAAAGTTGCCATGATTTTATCATCGAGAAGTCAATATCTTGTTTTTGCATTAGGGAAAAGAAATGCACAATCTTCAAGGGCTAGTTGCATCCTTAGTTTTGGAGAGGGAAAAGTTTCAGGTGCGTTGAATGAAAATATGATGTTAACACATGACCAATTTTAGACATATATTCGTATTATGTCATGTCCAGTGAACTAGAGCATTGGATGCAAGCCAAACCATTTTTAAAAATAAGATTTGGTTGAGCAATTTCTTTTTATTCAAAGGCAACAGAGATTGGGCATCCCACTAAATTAGTTGGCTTTTCTATGAAGTTTGTGAATCAAGGCAACCTAGGGTAGTTATGCATTTTCTTCTAAAAAAGGGGTTAATATGCATTTGCTAAAAAAGTGAGTAAATTCAGCAACAATGGACCTTGGGCATTAATGCATGCACTCGTGGTCTGTATCCACTATCCATACAGACCACCCCTCCTTTAGTTAGGCTTGGAATTTTCCTTGGGCTTAGGCCTAGTCCAATGGAAACACATTGATTTTATGGGTTCCTTATTCAGCAAAGCAACTGCCCAATTAGGGGGCCTATTTCTTCTTGGGCCGTATCGGATTGACAAGCCTATTGCATTTTCGTCTATTTGCTGGCTTTAGGGTTAAATTCTGGCCTAGGTAGTTAAACCTCAACAATGTATATTAGCTTATCAACCAAAAAAAAAAAAAAAAAGAGTATATTAGAAAGGAAGAAAAAGCACATAATGGAACACTGCTCTGAAAATTAACCAAAATGACCATTGCGCTCATTTTATTTATATTGATATAGGTCCAAAACAGCATAACAAGATTGCCTTCTGTTTTATTGGTATAACAAGTTTTTATTTCTGTTAACGTGATGTGATCTTAGGAACTATGATCAAAATACAGTAAGGTTATAAACTTGTGTATAGTATAGGTTACTACATTTCAAGTTTTGGTCTTTCAAGTTGTGCATTGTGCTTCATTTATGCACTAAATCCATTCTCCAGAGAGCTATAATGCCCAGAAGGAACACTAACACAAACTTGAGCTGATGCTGCATCCATTTGATCCCTCTTAATCCCAGCATTACAGATGTTTGCAAAGGAGTGCATGTGTTTCATCCCATATTGGGATAGTGATCCACAATGTGTTTCAAAAGTCCTCACCTACACAGATATGATTGATCAGAACACACTATTATAGATCAACCGAAGATTATTGACTATTATTAATTTAAGTTAAAATCCTCCAAGTTGGTATATACGTAGATTTTTTTTTCCTTTGAAGTAATTGAAAATTTTAAAATTACAATTTACCCTCTTGTAGTTTGGTCCTATTACAATTTATAATTAGTTCATAGAATTTCAGTTTTTACATTCGACCTCTTAAGATTTGGACTAAAATGAAAGCACTAGGCTCATCATCAAACCTCTAAAATTTCATTTCAAACCAAACTTTGGAGGTCAAAATGTAACAATTGAAAGAATTTGTGGGACTAAATTGTTATTGGGTCAAACCACAGAGGAGTAATTTATTTGTCCAAAAAATGCAAAATATATTAATTTGATTGGAATCGTAATAATTTCATTTTAATTCAGAACTAATTGTGACCATGCCAAGCCACAAATTTACCCCTTCAAAAAATGTTTTATTTTTTTTTAAGTAATCTTGGTGTAGCCAAAGACTTGCAATGCTGCATGGTAGTCACTCACATGTCTGACTTTTTAAATAGGAATTCAAGCTTAGAGTTGGTAACGTTACCATTGCCTTAAGGCAGTCCCAGTCATCAACAAGTGGTTGCCCAGTAGGTCGAACAGTGTTGAGCATCTCATCACTTTTTTCACGATTCCAAATAGAAGCTCCCCAGTAAGTTTCACATTGCTATCTACATGCATTCTATGTGACATTGCTTCAACAAACTGCTTCCGAGCTTCAACTTTCCTTGGAGAGCCTTCAGGAGCCTTTTCGAACTGTATAAAAAAATTTAGAAAGAAAAGTTTGAGCATGGGTATTTCACATCAGTAAAGAAAAGCCTATATCTAGTGGCCTATGTTCCTTTCAATCAAGAGCTCCTTGTATATTGTTGTGAGGGAGTAATGTTACAATTCCAATAATTTGAAAGTTAATGTAGTAAAATTTGTAGTATTCTTAGCATCATTTTTGTTTTTTTGTATTGTGTGTAAGACGTATGTAGTAAAATTTTTAGTATCCTTAACATTATTCAAAAAAAAAAATTCAACGAGAAATTAAAAGAGTCGGAGAATAAACCTTATCCCAAAAATGGACGAGATCAGCATCTCGTTGGTTGATAGTTTGTGAAGGTGGCCACAAGTAGTCTTCAGATTGATCCACAAAAGTGTCAGTACTATTTGCACCAATATAAAAAGAGAGATTGGCTTGGCTAAGACCTATATCACCATATTGCATGACATGAGAGCTACGATCTGAGTTGTTATTTAATGTCCTCACTTTAATCTGTGAATGCCAGCTTATTGAAATCATAAAATGCTATTAGCAATTAATATGAGCACAAACAATATCTGAACACTTTTGGTATGATAAACAACTAAAATGTACCAATTAATCTTTTGTATTTGAATTGATCAATTTCATGGTTCAGATTAACAAGATTTATCCTTTATTCATATTTTATCCTTATATTTGTATCCATTGTTGGCATGAAGGAAGTTTGCAAGATATGAAAAATAATTTATCGCGATTTTGACTTGTTCTTTCTACAAGATGAGAGATAAAATCCATTTGATTTAATCATGCAGATGGGTTATAAACTCACATTACTCTTCATTCTATTATTAAGTGAAGAGGAAGTGTCACTTGAACTAGAATTTATTGACCTTAGAATTTCAATAACAATATATTGCAGTTGGTTCTTACCAATTTGTACTGTTGTTCCAAAGTTTCTGTTCGTGGATTGTGTATGTCACTGCTTACAAACTCATATTGTTAGAACTCGCAGAAACAAGTATATAGAAATTGAACACTATCAAGGTGTACACTTCATTCAAGAGCAAAAAAACAAAACAGTGTATACAAATAATTTTTGTTCTGCCTAATAAAACACCTAAACAGAGTTACAGAAGTGATCAAATTAAGATAATCAACCCAAAGTGAACCTGATATTTGCAAGTTGCTTTATTTTTTTGGTCTCATATAACTAACATGATTGATGCAAATTAATGCATATATTGTGCATACATGTCTTCCATCCAAGCCACACTATACAAGTCACCCAAATATGTGTGATATTCTTTGGGGGGAGGATTTTGAGGATCTCCAGGGCAATAAGTTGCCCAACCAAGCTCGTCTGGTTTCGTTGATGTAGTTGCATAGATATTCATACCTTTTGGAAGAAGGCCATCAAAGTTGCTTCCAGCCTTCCAGAATCACAAGCTTCAAGATAAAAGACCTACAAGTTTCACAAGTATTTTATCTAAAAGTTAACATCCCACCAAAGAGTGATGTGCCTAAAGGAAATGAGTGATGCATGTGTAACACTAAAAATAGGACACATGATATTTTTTTCTTCAATTAATAACATACCAAGCCTTTATAGGTCCCAGTAGAGTTCCTCTTCTTCAAAACGTCATTCTGACCATGAGCATAAAGAAGAGGAGGGGTAGGCATCCCTTAAAAATGACAATATGAAAAAGAGATTTTAAAATTACCATGTGATCAAATACTTAACATTTTTATAGCAACATAAATTCTCCATTTTTCACAACTTTTTCTTAAAAGTTGACAAGCTTGAAATAGCAAGTTGTAATTGGAGTAACATCTATTTTCCCTGGTTTCGCCATTGATTCCATTTTTATGATATACTAATCACAATAAAACATGTTAATAGTTTATGAAAATAGTTGAGAACATTTGCGTTCTTGGAGTTATCGTTGAACTACATCTAGTTGCATTTCTCAAGAGATTCCGAGGCTTATAGAGCTAGACTTCTATAGTTCTATCTATGTACTTTTGGAATTTATATGAACAAAATTAATGCAAGAGATTTAAAGCATATTTCATTGACTTGAAATATCCATTATTATATAAATTACATTCATTATTTTCTAATAATTTAAACTTTATAATATATGGACTTAAAAGAGAAGATCATATTCCCCATGGAAGCAATGAACAAATTTTTTATAAGTATATTCATAGAAATTCCACTAACCAAGAACATCAGGGCCCCCATGATCAGTGTAGTAGATGAAAATATGATCATTGAGACCGCCATCCACAACCTTCCCACTGCCTCCTGTAAGACCAGATCTATTTCCAAGGATTACATCAAAAAAGTTGTTGACAGTAACATTTTCTCTAGTATAATCCTGCATGAAACAAGAATATCTACCACATGATCAGCTGGAAAATCACATAGAAGTATCAGCAATAGAATAAGACTTCCTTTATGGAATTGAAGAAATCTGATATAACCTTTGGCACTCCATGATACACATCGTTGCCATTAGGGCTGTTAATGATCACAATAATATAACCTTTGGCACTCCAGGCCTAGGCTTCTCTTCATTGAAAGCAATGTCATCATACATGAAAACAATAATGTTTTCATCTTTCAACCCACCTCTTTTCAAGATTTGATAGGCATGACAAACATTAGCTTGCGAAGATGAAGGAGAAGAAGTTATAAAAGGGAAGCGGAAAGAAAGAAGAAAAATAAGATCACAATTACAAACAAGAAACAAAGACAAATTAGCCTGTGGGTGACATTAAATTTTGACACGAAAACCATGTAGATGGCATGGAGAAAAAAGTTTTTGAATAATAATAATAAGTATTAATAGTAATAGAAAAAAATAAAAATAAAAATCATGAATAATACTATAGTGCGATATTGTGATTGGAGTAAAATAAAAATGATGTAAGTGGTAGAGTCATGAAAAAACAATATTGCACCATTTACAATTTAATACCTCAACAAATTGTGATAAAAGTCATTTATTGGATATTGTTGTTTGAATATTGAAAAATGGAAAAGATATTACAAAATTTTGTTATATAAAGTTTACAAATTAGCGTATCCCCTAGTCCAAAAACTATTCCTAGAGCTCTTCAATTTCTGTTCTTAAGAGAAAAGAATCATTCTGTACCATATTCTTTAGATTCCAAAGAAAAATAAAAATACCCAAAAGAAAAAAAAAAAAAAAAAAAAAAAAAAAAAAGCGAAGGTTTGAAAATAAGGTTGGCAATTTCTGCCCGACCCGCGGGTACCCGGCCCGGCTCAAACCCAGACCCGACCCGATTATATATATAGTTACTAAAATACCCACCTCTCCCTCTCATCTCTTTAGCTCTCAATCTCACTCCCTCTCAATCTCACCGTTGGCCCAACTGCCCAACCTCTCACTGCCGTCCCAAACTAACTTAGCTCTCTGCCTCTCTCACTCACTGTCTCACATGGCCACCTCTCCCTCTTCATCTCTCAGCTTTCTCACTCACACCACCACAAGCCCATAAGCAGTCAAGCACAGGCGCTAATCTCTACTCTCTCAACTCCGTTTTGTCCTCGCTGTCATCGATCTCGCACTGTCGCACAGCCCTCTGCCCCTCTCATCTTCCTCGCCTATGGCCTCACAGCCTCGCTCCACCTCGTTCTCCATTTTTTTTTTTCTGGGTTCAGTTGGTCTCAATCATTTGAGTTTGTGTTTGTGTTTATGATTTCTGGGTTTGTGTTTGTGATTTTGAAAGGGAAAATCATAGATTTGAAATTTGGGTTTGGTTTGTGATTTTGAAAGGGAAAATCATAGATCTAAAATTTGTGTTTGTGATTTCTTTGTTTATGTTTGTGATTGTGTTTGGATTTGTGTTCGTGTTTGTGATTTTGGGCCAAAAAATCATAAATCAAAATTTGTGTTTCTGATTTTGGGCTAGGCTGGGCATGAAGGGACGGGGCCCGCGGGGGCCCGACGGGGCGGGTTTAGGGTGGGAAAAAAAAACCCAGCCCGAGGCTTGACAGCTACTCGATAGATAGAGTATCTGTCGAGATTTATAAAAAACAGTTTTCCAGATCTGATTTCACTCCAATTCGTGAATAGATGTTTGGGCTTTCTTTTCTCACAACTCTAAACATATATAAGGATTATTTTAAGGGTCGTTAAAGGTTGCACGAGTGTAGAGCAAAGTTTTGTTCATGCAAGTTGTGACCGGAGATAGAATTTGCCATAGTTCATCTTTCTTTTGAAGAAGCTGCTGCGTTTGTACGCCGTTGGGTTTTGTGACCAAGGAGCTTCGTGATCTTCATCGTGTGATGAACTGAAGAACTTTGCTGCCAACATCCTTCTCAAGTTGGCGATTAAGTCGCGTACTGGGATCCGCGCATCTATTGGTTAGTCACGTACTGGGAGCCGTGCATTGAAAATGAGAGATTGTCACTACAGAACAAGTCCAATTGAGTATTGGGGTAAGGGTTCAACTGTAAGTTGGTATAAGGTACTGAGATTCCTTTACTTGTAACCGCTTGTTGTGATAATAGTGGATTCTCGGGAGTGGTGATCTTAAAATCACCTGGTGGGGTTTTTGCTGTGTAGGTTTTCCCCATTCGTAAACAAATCACCATTTCAATTTATTTTCCGCTGCATTTAGTTATTTAGTGATTTGTTTGTGCTACCACGTGTATTGCACGTTAATTGAATTAATTAATTAACTTGGCTAATTAATTAATTAATTTATCACAAGGGGTCAATACATTCTTGCCATATCACCTAAGTCCCCCAAGTGGAAGGGAAGCCCCAAAATTTTTTTTTAAAAAAAAAGGAGGGGTAAAAAAATAGTTTTAGATGAAACTCCGAAAAATCTTATACATCCTTGTGACCAAAGAACAAAAAATTTGGAATATCCTTGTAAACATTGATACCCCAAAAATTCTTTTGTCTAAACAAAATCAGCTATCCCAAAAAAATTCATCCTTAACCTCTAGACAAATCAAAAATCAACTGGATAAAATGGAAATCCAGTCTAAAAAATTACCCACAAAACAATCAAATCAAACAAATCAAAAATAAAAAATTACCCACAAAACAATCTCAAATCAAAACAAATCAAAAAATTTAAATTCCTAAAATGTACTTGTAGGGTCAATTTTTGTAGCCTAAGCCCAAAATGTATGGATTGTGAGTCCAATGAACCCAAAACAATGAATTTGTAGAGAGTGGGTGAAAGAGCTAGGCTAGTAATTAATTAAACAGTATTGGACTGCAGTGCTTGTGAATAAATTAACATTCAATCGTGCTCGGACAGATGCAAACATAGACGTCCGAAGAGGAGTTGTATTGAATGAACATGGGTTACAATTCTTAGAGCTACAGTAATGGAGTTTTTCTCATTTCTATCTTTCTTTTTTTTTCGATCCCCCTTATCAGAGGCCTCTCCCTCTTATATAGTACCCCCTCCCTTCATCTTCATCGTCCACTTGTTCATCATCTAGATGCCCACTTGAGTGCATGTCCCATCATGTATCCTTTTTAGCCTTGTGTGAGTGGCGGTAGCTGAGAGTGCACTGTTCAGGGGTCTTCTCCACATTAATGCGGCCAGGAAAGTAGGTGCAGTGCATTTAATGTGGTGGTTGAAGTTTGTCTTCTAGATATTTCTCCGTTCCTACTATCTTCATGCGTGTCTGAGGTTCATCTCTATCATTACACTTGTCATGAGGATCATTTGAGCTTCCTAGACGCCTGTTGGACCAAGCTTCTTCGGATCCGAGGATAGTGGCCTCCTCGGACAACTGAATGTCTCCTCGGACCATGGCCACGCTCCTCTCCAGACATGTTTCTTTTACATGGGCTTCTTCTCAAGTATTTTAATCTCTTCGGACAAACAGTAGTCTTCAAATAGGGCCTTGGGCCCAATACGTTAGGTTGGGCTTTTCACCCCCCACAGTACTCATACATTTTCTCTCTCTCACTCTTGCTCTCCACCTCTTTCTCACTCTCTCAGCTAGCTAGATGATGATAGTTTGTAAAAAATATGGTCTTAAACTTGAATATTTTCTCAAACATGATGTTTATTATGGTATTGATGGTTTAGATTTATTTTCAGAGATAAAAGTTTTAAAAGAAATTTACAAATAAAATAATATACTCCAATTGACATACAAAATTATATAAAAATGTTAGATTCATTTTTAAATACATGCATTGCTTATAGAATAGCCATGCTTTGCTATTAGCATAAAAATCACTTCCCTTTGGAATAACAATAGACTAATAGTTATGTACCACAGCGCAATGTGGCAAATGTTCACTTCATGTGGACTAATGAGGAAAAAATTTCATTTTTAAGCCCAACTAATGTAATGAACAGGACAGCTATTGATCTTTACAATTTAATACTAAAGAAAAGACTGTACATCAGTTCATAGATCAGTGCATGAGGATTGACTCAGCTAATTAGTCACGTATCTTAAGCCATAAATAAAACCTTAAGAAATTGGCACCTCCACCAAAGTGTACAAGGTGACCACCTGTTAAGGAATGAATGTAGTTGTTTCTCAAAAGAAAAACGAGGAATGAATGTAGTTTATATATATATAAAGGAGGAGGGCCATGGCCCAATTACTAGAGTGAAATTTTATTTGAATGAGGTAATGAAGTTTGGAACAAGGAGGAGGACAAAAAAAAAAGTTTGGAACAAGGAGGCCCAAAAAAGGAAGCATAAGTGAATAAATGGGCCTTGGTTTGCACAAAAAGTAAAAACCCTAAATATGCTAGGGTAAAACCGTACTTTGACATAAGCTAGCCAACCGACGGTATATATTAGGCTTTTAGGGCTTTCTTTCTCTCATTCGAACGCTCGCTTTCTCTCATTCAACTATTCGACACATCTCTCTCTCTCTCTCTCGCGCGCGCGCGCGCGCTCTCTGGTACGTTTGTCTCTCTCTCTTTCTCGAATTGTTTTTCTTTTTGTTTGGCTTCTTTAATTAGGGTTTTGATCGACCAATTATTTATTTATTTTATTTTATTTTTTGTGTGGATTAGATTTCCGCTTGGTTTGTAGGTTTTGTTTTTTAGGGTTTGGTATTTGGGTTTTGGGGGTTTTCAGGTTTCGAGTGAATGACTGTTGGTTGTTGAATTATAATAAGTATTTTATATTATGTTTCCTTTGTTTGTTATTGTGTATGTATCTCTGTACTGTGTTTAAGATTTGTGTTCAAAACAAACAAACAAACCATGAATGCTTGTGTTTTGTTGTGTGAATCAGAATGAACGAAAATGACGTGTGCTCTTGTGATAAAATCTGTACATATATATATATATATATATATATATATAGGTGATAAAGAGGGACTTGTAACTGTATGTATGTTTTTGCTGCTGGAATACAAACTTTATTTAGCCCCTCTCCCTTTTGGGTTTCGAAGTTAGGAACCATGGCAGGTGTGAAGTATGAGGACGGGTTCGTAGCGTTTCCATTCTACTACCGAAACTTTCCTGATATGCAAAGTGAACCAGTGGAGCTACCTACCAAAAGTTTTACTGACTTTGGCTACCCTGAGTTAAATATTAAAGTTTGCGATCCACCAGCATGGACCCTCGCCTCGGTGGTATATATGTACTGCTGTGCTACTACATTGTGCGTTGTGAGTGTAGTGTATGTCTTTTTGTTCTTATTTTTTATGAGGAAATAATTTGCTTTTTCCTCAGCTTTCTGAGAAGAAAAGAATTGAATTTACCTCCCAAGCACAGTTGATGTTAGATCATTACAACAAAATTAAGGTTTATTTCTTCGTCTTCTTCTTAATATCCATCATCTATATATGCTTTATTTATATCTCTTCTTAATTCTTTGATTTTGTACAATTGTTGTAGGATACAAATTTTGAATTTGTGAGACTTGTGAGGGTGCAGACATACCTCGGCATGGCAAATGATCATCATATTCAATTCGAGGCCAAGCCCAGCGGTGCTGCTGACCACACTCTGAAAACATTTGAAGCTGCAATATACGAGCAGTTTTATCCTACTCCTGAAGTTTTTCCCGTTACTTGTAAACTAGTTGTCCCCAATTAGTAGTTGTATCCTACTCCACTTCTCTCTAAATAAATTCAAGATTAGCTTAATCTTTGTGCTTGGGTCTTTTGGATCTTATTTTATTGTTGTGATGGTCTGTTTTCTGGTTTTATTCCAGCGTATAATATAATATAACATTGCAAATTTTAATATAATCAAAATTATTTGTGTCTCTATCTTTCGCACGTATTCAATTGGCTGTTTATCTGATTGTTTGATTCATTTGACTCGAGCTTATCTAATTTTTTGGGAAGTGGTATTTCAATGTGTTTGTTTGTCACTACCTCTATGTCAGGTTGGTTAAGGGGGAGTTCATGGCTTTCTCCCATAACATACGGAGATATAACTCTCTTTGAATGAAATTAGTAGGCTATGTTTGCATGCTTTACTCAATTGCACTTGCCTTGCCTTAAGCTACCATAATTGTAAAGGACTGCATGATCAACTAGATTTATTCCTGGTGGAATCGTTGCTTTTACTAGATCTATTAGTCACTGGAGTTCCATTTAAAACCCAAAATTATGGACAGATGGATATCAAAGAAGGTGATGCATCAGATTTAGGAGCTAGATTTAGGAAAATATTCATTCCTTGATGACAATTGAAAACATTTTGTGCATCGGTAAAAACTAGAAGGTAAGTTTGTGAGTTCTTATGAAGCGTGGCAACAATTGCTTTTGAGAAACTCTTTCCTGGCTGAGTATCCTTCACAAAGGTGTTGTTGCATCATAAAAATACATCAGTGCCCTGATAATAGAGCTCAGAAGTGTAGGAAAATTAGATAGTGATGCCCCAAAACCTAAACCAACAACAGAAAAGGCTCTTTGGAGTAAAAATAAAACCAGGGTAGACCCAATCCCGGAGTAAAGTGCAATGAATCTGCTTACATTAGAATCCTCAATTTCAGCAGCAAACCAATAGTTTTGTATCAACTGCATAGCTAAGAATATGAAGTGGCATATAGCTGCCTAGAAGAGACTAGAAGCCCTTGCTCTGACTCAGACACAGTATGTAAGGTTGTAGACCAGTGTTTCCTGTTTTCCTTTCTTCTTGCTTAATCAATTGATATAAAGTCAATATTAACTGTTCCTCACAAGTTTTCAAAATTTCCCATGTAGAGGTTTTGGACCGTTGAAAAGAAGCATACTTGGCATGTTTCTGGAAACCAACAGTGTCATTGTGTGCATTGACAAGGTTCCGAAAGTCTTGACTTGAAGGTAGCAGCTGATGCCATGTGGAAGTTATTAGAAATTTCCCTTCAGACATGAATTGCCAAAAGTTTATGTTAGATTTCTCCTTGAAAAGGCAATATTAGTAGCACAAATTGCATCTTTAAGAGACGTCATTACATTAAATAGACTAGTTGCAGTATGTGCATCAACATCACTGAATGGATCGGATCATCCAAGAGATAAATATCTGCATCTTGATGGAGTGCATGGGCAAGTTGAACCTGTTGCTTCTGGTCCCCACTTAAGAGTAACACAACTTTCTCTTATATCTTTTTTATCACCAACTGGAAGCATCTAAAGGTCTTATATAGGAGAACACTTTCTAATTACTTCTTGGTATCTTTGTGAATCCAAGGGAGCCCAAAAAGAATATTTTCAATTTTATCAATTTTATTATCAATTTTATAAACACTTACAAAGTGTCATGATGATAAATTTAATTGAGGTCGCACCAATAATATAATATATAATCACTTTTTTTTTTTTTTGTGGCTGTCTAAAAGTTAACCTATTAGAGCATCTCCAATAGATGCTCTATATCTATTTTTTGGGACAAAAACACCACTGTTCCCACTCCACCAGATTCTCCAACTCCATTTTTTAGATTAGATTTGCTACAGTGCTATTTGCTTCTACTATTCATACTTCAAATTTTTTTTTCTATTATAATAAATAGGTATTGAATAAAAAAAATGTTGGAAGATGTGTAGTTGTTAAAAAAAGAATAAATAATGAATAATGAATGAATGAAAAAATAATATTTAAATGAGAATGAGAAAATGATAGATAATATGTTGAAAAGTGTATTTGAAAAAGTAGGTAGGTAAAAGTTAAATGTTACTGTTCATTGTTCAAACAGTACAAAAATTTGGCTAATCTGCTAGAGATGCTCTTAGCTTATAAGGTTTATGTAATGAAAATTGTGTCATCCTTAATAATTCTCCTTTTTTATTTTATTTTATTTTTTTATATATATACAAGGTAGAAATTTTATTCTAACCTAATCTAATGGTCCATTTGGATTGAAGGGGAGTAGAGTATATTTGACCCAAAATTAGCATATTTTCAGTCAATTTTACTCTACTCTCCTCCATTCTCCTCAATCTAAACAGGCCCTAAGTGTATATGTGTGTGAAACTCTCTCCTGGAGACTTGAACCCTAACCCTTGCCTCCATCACCCCACAAACACTTATACTTGTGAAGTGACCACTACATCAAGGGTGTGCGATGGTATAATACTCCAAATTTTAAGTCATAAGAAACATATACTAATTGAGATAGTATGAATTCATAAATGCTAATTTTTATGTAACAACTCACAAGTTAAAAGATTGGTTTGGGTTAACGCTAGGCTTGGTTTTTTGAATTATTGAGAATTTAGAGAAATGATAAAGATTCTTTAGAGCTATTAGGATAATTCTACAATGGAGCTCCTCAAATATTATCCATTCATTTTGAAGTCAATAAGATTAATTTTGTCATATTATCAACATTTAAGCAAATATTGACTATCATTGTTTCTATATTTATTTAAATTTTGGATGATATGGCAAAATACAACTTGCTAGTTTCATATGGATGGTGAGATTTTAGAAACTACATGGTCAGTTACCTTACAAAGTCTAGATAATCTTCATCCCATGAGAACTAGTTTTAACACAATATTTATACCAAATTAACACAATATTTATTTTATTTTATTTTTTATGAAATTATTAACACAACAGTAATAAACTTCATGCAAGCAACCAAGCTCATCTTAATAAACTTCATAGTCTCCTCCTTTATCATTTAGGAAAAAATTTATATATAGACAATGCTCGAGAGGTAAAATTTTGAAGTATTGTTCGGCACAAAACAACTTTTACAATTGTTGATGTGATGGATTTTGATTTGAATAATATCACTTTCACATAAAATCAACTATTAATATCATTTGAGAAACGGTTTCCTTAATGTGGTTTCCACTTAATAGAAAAATTAGATAAATGAAAGAAGTCTCCTCCTTTATCATTTAGGAAAAAATTTATGTATAGGCAATACTCGAGAGGTAAAATTTTGAAGTATTATTTGGCACATAACAACATTTACAATTGTTGATGTGACAGATTTTGATTTAAATAATATCACTTTCACATAAAATCAACCATTAATATCATTTGAGAAAAGGTTTCCTTAATGTGGGTCCCACTTAATAAAAAAAATTAGATAAATGAAAAAAAAAGACATAAAAGTAGCTTTACAGTTTATTTTAATATTTTTTTTCTCTTTATGAAGCTGGCATCACAGTTTCTAAAGTTGAAAAAAAATAACATAAAGCTGTAAAAAAGATAAAAAACAATTGCCAAAAAAAGTCAAAAAAGTTGTTGTTAACGGGCACTTTACGGTGCCCGTCAACGCAACCTCATATAATTTTTAGTAAGTTACCTGTTAACACAACCCATTAGCACAAAACACAACATGTCACTTTAAAAATCATGAATTTTTTTGCTTTCCTAAAGTTATTGGTGCATTTTTAGTCATGGAGATGCATTAAAAGAGGAAACCAAACGAGAAAAAGAAAAAGATGAGGGGGGAGGTGATGTTAGGTATGCAAAAAAAAAAAAAAAAAAAAAGGTTGTGTAGTATGAAGTACCACATCCAAGTGTGTATGTGGAAAAATCAAGATGTATGGTTATACATAGTAGTCTAGTAGAGAGAGCACATTGTGAGTTGTGAATTATTATTATTATTATTATTAATTTTATGGAAATTGTGAGTTATGAATTGTCTTTTGAATTGACTGTACCTTCCCATTTTTGTTTTGATTTTATAATTTTTTTTCCCCTTGAATTGTGTTGCGCAACCACAGGTCCACAGCTAATTGTTATTGTATTTATATGAATTCTAAAAATATTTTAGAGGAAACAATGGACTAAACCAACTAGAAGTTGGTACCATTTTTTAATACGTAATTCTTGTAACAATAAGTAGACTCAAGCTTGGCTTAATGTCATCAAGCTCATGCTTAGCTCGGCCTGGCTAACTTATTACAGGCCCAAATTTGAGATAAGCTCAAAATAAGCAAGGTTGCAAAAAATCTAAAAGTATTTTAGAGGAAACAATGGACTAAACCAACTAGAAGTTGGTACCATTTTTTAATACATAATTCTTGTAACAATATAATTATCATAGAACTATGAGATATCTTCCCTACTCTACAAGGTTGATAATATGATTATCATCCAGTTGTTTAGTTTTCCAATAAGCTCTAACTCAAATCGCACTTCCTAACCCTTCAAAAATTGGGGGTGTGGTCAAGGGTTCAAGGGAGGAGAGAGAGAGAGAGAGATGAGAAATCTATTAGAAATACAACCAGATCTGTGAGAGATCTAAAAAAATTACATGATTTTCAATCAGCCATAGTCCTTTTGCTAAAAGTGACCATTTTATTATTTAAAATTCAAATCCTTCTTTAGATTGAACTCTTGAGTCTTTTTTTTTTTTATTTAATTTTATAGATGATTGTACAAAATGAAAACAATTTTACCCTCAGAGTTACAATTACTTGAATTTTTGAATTTTCATCCATTTTACAAAACCTTGATGTATCCACATATGCCTTTATGGAGTCTATCAAACAAGGTTGGGTGTTTAACACCTTTCTAATTTAATACCTAACTTTGAATTTGAACATCCACATAAAGGAGTTAAAAGTGGCTTATAGAATTAAAACAAGTGGTAACTCATCACTAAATTGCCACTATAACATGTACATATATGCTCCTATAAAAAAAAAAAAAAAAAAAAAAAACATGTACATATATGCAGTAAAGTCTTTCTATTTGTTTACAAAGTCGTAAACCTTCATGCTTATTACAAATAAGGTTATATTTTTCTTTTAATTCACGAGTATTCTGACATCTCACAAATATTGACTGAAATGCAAAATCCAAAGTGCAAACTTAATTTAAAGAAAAAAAAAAAGAGGTGTTGCTGAGCAGCTTTCATACAAAATTTCCTACACATCAGATTGCCAGCTATAGTCAACCACTCTTAACGCAACTCTCTCCAGCCAAATAGTATTCATGAAAACTTAGAAGAAAAAAGAAGAGGCAAGATTAAGGTACACTTGGGTTTATAACCACATAATGTCATAAAACTGATACAAAAATATCAAATCTATCTCCAAGCCACATGTAGAAGCATCACAGCAACATCATAGCTTTCCTCCGTCCCGTTTAGCAATAAATCGATCAGAATATGTGCACCAAGTCATAGGCAAATCTTCTTATGTCAAGGAATGCAGAAAATATAAAACAAAAAATCTACCAAAAAAATGATACAATAACAAGAATAAAAAACTTGAGCTAATACTTAGGAATCTTTAGTAATTTCCAGAGCATGTTTCAGTAAGGTATCAGTGCAATTAACTGACATGTGGCTCAAAAGAGAAAAGCTCAGAACAATTATGCCAAATGTTTAATAGCACGAATCAGTTGCTACCAAAAATATGACTTTTTCATATTTTTCAAAATTGGATTCATGATGAATTGATGAAATTGGTAGAGAAACTTTACTCATAGCCCTCTCTCTCAACAACCCCAACATTAATTGGGCTTTTACAATCAGGTCGTCTCGCACAAATTTTTTTTTCTCAGAGAAGATTAGATGGTACATAATCTAATTCTATAGTCTCAGTACTACTGCCACTGTCATTACTAGAAGTGTAAAAACAGTGGCAATAGTCCAAAATTTATTCCATTCCTAGTAAGTGTCTCAACATTTAGAAAGGATACGTCCAGAAAAGAACAAATGACTGCAAAAGAAAAGAACAAGATGTCAAGAAGCTAATAGAAAGTTGGAATTACATTGTAATGTTGATATGTATACATGAATAAGTCAAACAAACAACATAAATTAAATGGCCAATGAGTAAGCTTCCTTTTTATTTTTGGTGACATCCTGAAAAAGTCACTCTCTCTTCAATTTAGCATTAATTAGACATTTTTATTAGTAATCAAAGACTCAAAATTTCTGAGCTCCAAGCACAAATAACAAGAGCTACCCAATAAGATAATAAGCATTTTTCTTCAGTCAGATATAAGTTCTTGAAAATTCATTGCAAGAGAATTGATTAGCCAATTGCCAACAAGGTCAAGCTATGAAAAACAGAAAATCTCTTACTAATGAACTTAATAACAAAGCATAATTGAAGGCAGAAGTTTTACCCTATCAACAGGTTCATCTTAAACCAACCTAAGTAACTTCCTGAGGCTAACATCATTCCCATGAAGTCGCAAAAAAGAGAAATAAACAATAGGGCAAACAATCAAATAGAAGAAAGCATGCACAACTATTTGCTTGGAGGAAGCTAGGAGAGAATTGAACACAAATTTCAAATACTTCCAGAGTGTTCTCATTAACCAGGTTTGGATCTGATTAACAGCCAGAAACATGAGAAAAGCCTACAGTATCAATTATAGTTTCAGAGGCAATAAATTTAAAAGTAAGATTTATCTCTGTTGAGCCTCTCCTTAATTGAGAAAATAAGTTAAAAATACAAGTACATCAACAATGCACAGTGGAAAGTTGGAACTTATTAAAGTAAAATAATCAGAAGCAGGCAAAAATGAGATGGAAGGGGTAAGCCCTAGGCAAACAGGTAAGAAAAATTACAAATAAATAAAGAGAAAAAACAAAAGAGATGAACAAGAACTAATAATAAAGAGCCATACCATAAGCCCACCCAAAAAGCCATCAAGTAAAACCCGGTTCCAGCTATCAAAGTATGAATGAACTGTAAACCCTGCCTTTGCTAGTAGCCCAACTGAAGTGATTGCCATTATTAGGAAATAAAAAATAAACCCAGTCAAACTTGTGAACCCCATAATTCCAGCAATGACCCCGCCAATAATTGACAGAAAAGTCCGGCTGCACAAAAATGTAAATACTTAGATTCTACCTACAAGAAAAAATTTTAGAAATGATTTTTTACTTCATATATTATTGCATTTTAGAATGTCCTGAGGCACCACATCCAGGAAAGTTCAAATCTGCCATATGATACACCCAACAAGCCTTATGTTAAAACTCAATGGGTACAGTAGACAATTGTCCCCTCCATCATTTATTAAGTCACGCCTTAACGTTATTAAAGCCTCATATTTTTATAAATGAAATTAATGAATTCAAACACGAAATAAGGCCTTAGTTCCCCCTGTAACAATATTGTGTATTGGCCCATTCCTCAAACTACAAACTAAAACACAAAATTTAATCAACCACCATTCAAAAGTATTCGAAACCCTGTGTAATGTATAGGCTATAATTCAGCCAATTAGACTAGTTCCACTTCATCAAAAGTTAAAAACAAACCTGTAATAGATAGTCTTCATATTACTTTGAAGATGCTCAGCATTGAAGGTTGGTATGCTATCCATGGCCTCACTTGATTTTTTCTCTGCTGCAATGGAATCTTTATGCCCCGCCACACCTACTTTGAGAAAGATATTAATGAACTATTTGTGATCGAAAATGAACCTTCAACAAACTTTTGGGACATTTTAAAATATATAGCACAGAAGTAACAAATAAATGTTCCATGGAGCACACCTAATTGTTTCTAAATCACATATAGTTGAATCATTTATATCAAGAAGGACAATGCTTTCAGTATCTCGAGTACCATATTTCAATACAAAAATGAACCTATTCATTCATAGCAAAATGAACATACGTGATTCTTAATAAATTCGGTAAAACTTAGGTACAGTTGCTTATATGTTGTAGCTTCGATTCAACTATGTAGCTGACAAAGCTGTATTGACTATTAATCAGTGCAACACATAGTTTTGTAAAGATAATTAAATTAAAAAATGTGGTTTATTGGTCAATGTAACTACATGGTTTAATTTATTTGAATATCCAAATAACCTAAAATACAGTAATTAAGGATCTGTACCTAAGTTTTGTCGATCCAAAACTTTGGGGTTTCGGTTATGGATTCACAACAGACTAATCAGGATTGAACACATGAATTTATATTCAAAATCAAATTCTGTGCTAAACCATATTGTTTCTAATTTACTAAGTTGTTAATATTTTAATGCATGAACAGCATATAACCAAAAAAACAAAATCATATACAAAAATTTATACACATAAATCTGACAAAATCGAGGGACAAAAAAAAAAAAAATCAGAAGAATCAGAGAAAAAGAGGTCGGCATCGATGAGAAATTGAACGAGAATGGAGAGGAGTAGTACCGATAATCTGGTGGCAAAACGGCGACGTAAAAGGGAGCTTTGAACAAACGGAGAGAACAGCAACACATGGTTTCCGATGAAAGAAAGATTTGCTCACTTTGCTTTGCTAGTTGCTACCTCTGCCTCGGGCTATAGGCTATTTCCAAATTGTTCATTGTTTTAGCTACGTGTCATTACAGGATTGGCAGACTTATGAACCCAGTGGAATAAATCGATCAATCTTATTTAATCAGAGCCCAGAAGGCGTAGAAGCATAGAAATCTCCGCTGAATGGACTTTTAAGTCATTCGGCCGTTTCCGCTCACTTTAAAAGGCCTAATTTATGGGCTTGACGACATTTTCAAGAGTAAAGCCCATAATAGTGAAAATGGATAGTGCTTAGAATTTTCCTTATTATGCGGTAGGAAAAAAAAAAAAAAAAAAAAAAAAATCCTATTCAGCAGCAAGGAAAATTGAAACTTCTCTAATTTAGCAAGCCTTTTCTACCCAAAAAAAAAAAAAAAAACCTACGATGAACGGAGTTGATGATCTTAAAGTAGAATAACAAGATCCACAAGGACAGTGGCGGAGCCACACACAAGGGTGGGGGGCCTTGGCCCCCCAAAGTTAAAAAAAATTATTTTTAGTATTTATATTATTTAAATTTAAAAAAAAGTAGCATGTAAAAATTGAAGTTGGCCCCCCTCAAATTTTGAGTCATTTCAATGGTGCTCTTAAAAGAAAGAGAAATTATATTAAAATTATATAATTTAAGAGGTTTAACAAATTAAACTATATAAAAAATGATAATTTTTTGTACATGTCTAATAGAAGAAATACATGACTATTGGCTACCTAAAAGGGAGCTTTGAACAAACGGAGAGAACAGCAACACGTGGTTTCTGATGAAAGAAAGATTTGCTCCCTGTTTAATCGTGTTTCTCACTTTGCTTTGCTAGTTGCTACCTCTGCTCCTGGCTATTGGCTATTTCCAAATTGTTCATTGTTTTAGCTACGTGTCCCTACAGGATTGGCGGGCTTATGAACCCAGTGGAATGAATCAATCAATCTTATTTAATCAGAGCCCAGAAGGCGTAGAAGCATAGAAATCTCCGCTGAATGGACTTTTAAGTCATTCGGCCGTTTCCGCTCACTTTAAAAGGCCTAATTTATGGGCTTGACGACATTTTCAAGAGTAAAGCCCATAATAGTGAAAATGGATAATGCTTAGAATTTTCCTTATCATGTGGTAGGGGAAAAAAAAATCTAATTTAGCAAAGCCTTTTTCTACCCCAAAAAAAAAAAAAAAAAAAAAAAAAACCTACGATGAAAGGAGTTGATGATCTTAAAGTAGAATAACAAGATCCACAAGGAGGTTAGGTTAGGAAAGGAGAGAATATAAGCAATATGTGTATTAGTGTATGATACTTATGGTTAGTGGTGAGACACTTGGGTTATTGTTGTTTGAGGGATGAGATGGTTTTGAGAGTAGAATGGTAAATTGTGGATCTAGTGAGCGTCTTCTTAGTTCTTAGGTGTGTGTGTTTCTTCCCATTTTATAAGAATTAGCTTGTTTTTGTTGAAAGTTGCCATGATTTTATCATCGAGTAGTCAATATCTTGTTTTTGCATTAGGGAAAAGAAAAATGCACAATCTTCAATGGCTAGTTGCATCCTTAGTTTTGGAGAGGAAAAAGTTTTGGGTGCATTGAATGAAAATACAATGTTAACACATGACCAATTTTAGACATATATATTCGCATTGTGTTGTGTCCAGTGAACTAGAGCATTGGACGCAAGCCAAATCATTTTTAAAAATAAGATTTGGTTGAGCAATTTCTTTTTATTCAAAGGCAATAGAGATTGGGCATCCCACTAAATTAGTTGGCTTTTCTATAAAGTTGGTGAATCAAGGCAACCTAGGGTAGTTTTGCATTTTCTTCAACAAAAAAAAAAGGGGGGTTTTTTTTTTTAGACGATTAAAAAAAAAAAAAGGGTGGGGGGGGGAGGGGTGTTGTTATGCATTTGCTAAAAAAGTGAGTAAATTCAGCACCAATGGGCCTTGGGCATTAATGCATGCACTTGTGGTCCGTATCCACTATCCATGCAGACCATCCCAACTTTAGTTAGGCTTGGAATTTTCGTTGGGCTTAGGCCTAGTCCAATGGAAACACATTGATTTTATGGGTTCCTTATTCAGCAAAGAAACTGCCCAATTAGTGGGCCTATTTCTTCTTGGGCCATATCGGATTGCCAAGCCTATTGCATTTTCATCTATTTGCTGGCTTTAGGGTTAAATTCTGGCCTAGGGTTAAACCTTAACCTCGACTCGTCAGATAGCAACAATCAACAACGTATATTAGCTTATCCAAAAAAAAAAAAAAAAAACAATGCATATTCAAAAGGAAAAAGAGAACAAAACGGAACACTGCTGTGAAAATTAACCAAAATGATTGTTGTGCTTAGCTATACTATTAATTAAGGGGCTTCCCCTGTTTGGATTCCTCATTTTTTAGTTCAAAAATGCTCATACATCCCTATGTTTAAGTAGAGACAAAACTAAAGGATAATTTGGTAAAAATGTAATTCTAACTCCCACTAAAACATTGCCTAAAAAATAGGACCACTCTCCTGCTAATTTTTAAATTGTTTTATTTATTTATAAATTAGATTTTCAAAATAAAAATTATATTTATATAAAATAAAAAAACACAGTTTTTTTTCTACAAATAGGACTACTAAAGAAAAAAAAGCCTCATCGCAAGCGCGAAGCGCCTGTGATGAGGCTAGTCTATACTACTTGATGGTGCAAGAAAAATACCAAGTCAAATCAGTCGTCCATAGCGCCGTCCATAGCATGTACAAAACGGGGAACGAGTGGTTAGTACACTCGTCCGTGATCGTTCACTTTCGTCCTCCATTCGCTCGTCCATATGAGGACGAGCAAGCAGTGAACCTCGTCCGTCATTGAAGAGGGACGAGGCAGGTTCACCAAGAGTGAGCACACTTCCAACCAAGAATCATGATTGAAGAATCACGCTGTTTGAATCTCAACGCAGGTCCCGAAGAGGTGACTCCTATGACAGTTATGGAAGTTACCCTCTGAACCCTCCAAACTCTACGACGATTGGAAAGAATAACTGATTTCTGATCACTATATAAAGACCCTTGTACGCAGAGGTAAGGGGACTTTTTCTCTCTTTTAGAATTCCAGATAAAAAAATATTTGAAGTCTTTGAAGTCTTTCTTTCTACTTCAAATCACTGACTTTACCATCGGAGGATCCCAGACCGGCCTCCACCGGTCTTTCTCTGATTGAATTTGGTGTTTCCAGGACTTGGCCTTCAAGATCAGCAGCACCCGAAGACTTTTCAGCCCACTGATCCTTTAGGACTTATCAGTTGGCGCCGTCTGTGGGAAAGAATTGTCTGTCGCATTTAAACTTCACTTGTTGAGTTCGTGATTTCTTTCTCAGACAAAGGGCTGAAATGGTTCGGACCAGATCAAGGGTCACCAGTCCAGGCCCCCAAGAGAGTAGAGACGCTTCCAGCAACCCCCGTCGTGCTCAACAATCTGCACCAGCCATGCAACCCCCTCCTGGCCAGCATGTGCAAGCAATGGCTGCCGCTATGGCAGAGTTGACTCGCCAGAACCAAGAATTGAGAAGGGAGATTTCCCTTAAAAGCCAACGGCATGAGGCCTATGGAGAGGACCCTGGACAGAGTCAAGGGGATGGAAGACACGCAGAACTGGAGAGCCAATCAAGGGGTACCATTCCAAGAAGGGTACCACACTTGGAAAAGGAAGTAGATCAGATGAGGAAAATTATGGATGAGATGAGGGAGAACATGAGGAGGACTAACCCCGTGGAAGACCTAGTTCACCGAACAGACTCTCCCTTCACAGCCTCTATCAATGGCCATCCCTTGCCTCCGAAATTCAGGATGCCTTCCTTGGACTCGTATGATGGAACACGAGACCCTTTTGACCACATCGCCACTTTCAAGACTACCATGCACCTTCAAGGAGTTCCTGATGAGATAATGTGTAGAGCCTTCCCCACCACCCTCAAGGGACCCGCACGAGTGTGGTTTAGCAAAATACCCCCCAATACCGTGACGTCCTTTGAGGAGTTAAGCAAGCTGTTCGTCAACAATTTTATTGGAGGGCAAAGGCATAAACGCTCTTCGTCTAGCTTGCTAGCCATAGAGCAAGGAGAAAACGAGAGTTTGCGGTCCTTCATCACGCGGTTCAACAGGGACGCCTTGGCGGTGGACGAGGTGGACGATAAGCTTCTTCTGGCGGCATTCCACAATGGGGTTCATTCTGACCTGTTTATTCATAAGTTATACGAACAGGCGCCTCAGACCATGGCTGAACTCGTTCATTCAGCCCAGAACTTTATGAACGCGGAAGATGCTATTATAGCCAAGAAGAGGAAGAGAGTTGAAAGAGCGGAAGCCAACCCATTGCGCCAGCCGGAACAAGGTCCTCGTCCCAAGAAGGGGCGAACAGAAGATAAGAAAGACCGAGAGAAGAAGGCAGGTCCTTCAGCGCGGAATCAACAGTACACCCCTTTGAATGTGCCACTCGAGCAAGTCCTTATGCAAATCAAGGACGAGCCTTCCTTGAAGTGGCCGGAGAAGCTGAAGGGAGATCCCAACAAGCGCAATAGGAACAAGTATTGTCGTTTCCATAGAGACCATGGCCATGATACGGACGAGTGTTTCGATTTGAAGCAGCAGATAGAGAATCTTATTAGGCAAGGGAAGCTGAGAAATTTCCTTGGACGAGACCATAAGGACGAGAAATTGAAGGGGAAGGTAGAGGAATCATCGCGACCGCCGCTCGGAGAAATAAGAGTCATCATGGGGGGAAGTATAACCGGACAGTCGTCCAAGACAAAGAAGGCATACCTGAAGGAAGTGCAGAACGTCCAACTTTCTGGACGGTCACCGAGAGCTAAGCCATTGGACGAGCAGGCGATGACCTTCACGGACGAGGAAGCTGAGAGAATCCACCATCCTCACGATGACGCTATTGTTATCACTTTGCTTATTGCTGATTACACAACCAGAAGAGTGCTGGTAGACAATGGAAGTTCAGCAGACATTCTGTATTATCCAGCCTTTCAGCAGATGAGGGTTGGACGAGATCAGCTACGTCCAGTGCACTCGCCTTTAGTAGGTTTCGGAGGAACGAAGGTACAGCCTGTAGGAACTGTCACGTTGCCAGTGGTGGTGGGAGCATACCCACAACAGTTGACTACCGATGTGAATTTCATAGTAGTAGATTGCTCGTCCTCTTACAATGCCATAGTTGGAAGGCCGACCCTAAACAGGTGGAAGGCAGTTACATCTACATACCATCTGTCATTGAAGTTCCCGACGGAGCATGGGGTAGGGCAAGTACAAGGAGACCAACTAGCAGCAAGAGAGTGTTATCTGGCCATGTTGGCTACAGACGAGCAATTTCAAGCAATGAATATAGAAGAGGGGAGAATTGTGGCAGAGCCCATAGAAGCATTGGAAGATATTTCCTTAGATGAAAATAACCCTGAGAGGTGTACTAGGGTTGGAGCAGATTTGGATGCGAAAATTAAGAAGGACCTCACTTGTTTTTTAATAAGAAACAGGGATGTGTTTGCTTGGGGTCACGAAGACATGCCGGGTATAGATCCTAGCGTCATTACCCACCGTCTGAGTGTTTGCCCTTCCTCCAAACCAGTGCGACAAAAGAAGAGGGTGTTCGCCCCTGAGAGGGATAATGCTGTTAAGGAGGAAGTTCAGAAGTTAATTGTGGCGAAGTTTATTCGAGAGGTATACTATCCTGACTGGTTAGCCAATGTTGTCATGGTCAAGAAGGCAAACGGCAAGTGGAGAATGTGTGTTGATTTCACAGACTTAAACAAAGCTTGCCCCAAGGATAGTTACCCGTTGCCGCGTATTGATCAGTTGGTAGATTCTACTGCCGGCCACAAGTTGCTCAGTTTCCTGGATGCTTTCTCTGGTTATAATCATATTAGGATGGATGAAGCAGACCAAGAGAAGACGTCCTTCATCACCAGCCAAGGACTATTTTGTTATGAAGTGATGCCTTTCGGTCTGAAAAATGCAGGAGCAACATACCAACGACTGGTCAATCACATGTTTCGTCCACAGATCGGGCGGAATATGGAAGTCTACATAGACGATATGTTGGTGAAAACCCAAGACGAGGAGAGGCATTTGGACGACCTGCAGGAAACATTCGACACACTGCGGCAGTATCACATGAAGTTGAACCCTAACAAATGTGTTTTTGGAGTATCATCAGGGAAATTTTTAGGATTTATGGTCTCCTACAGAGGAATCGAAGCAAACCCTGATAAAATTCGGGCAATATTGGATATGAAGCCTCCGAGCAATGTTAAAGAAGTCCAGTCCCTCACCGGACGAGTTGCCGCCCTCAACAGATTTGTTTCCAAAGCTACTGACAAATGTTTGCCATTTTTTAAGGTTCTTAAAAAAGCATTTGAATGGACCGACGAATGTCAAAAAGCTTTTGAAGACTTGAAGATATATCTCACCAAAGCCCCGTTATTAAGCCCGTCCGTGCAAGGAGAAGAGTTGTACTTATATTTGGCAGTCACCCCACACGCAGTAAGTTCGGCTCTAGTGAGGGAAGAGGGCAAGGTACAAAGACCTGTGTATTACACAAGCAAAGCCTTGAGGGGAGCAGAGGGACGATACCCGTTAATGGAGAAATTGGCTTTTGCATTGATAACAGCCTCCAGAAAACTCAGGCATTATTTTCAGGCTCACGTCATTAACGTCATGACAGATCACCCACTCAAGAAGGCAATGAACAAATTAGAGGCTGCAGGACGTTTGATTCAATGGGCCGTCGAGCTCAGTGAGTTTGATATAAAGTACCAACCAAGACACGCCATAAAAGCTCAAGCTCTGGCAGATTTCATTGCTGAGTTTACGTTAAGCAGTGATGATGACGGTGAAGATGAAAAGAGCAAGAAATGGGTCGTCCATGTGGATGGCTCATCTACACTGTACGCAGGAGGAATAGGCGTGGTTTTACAATCTCCAGAGGGGGACAAACTAAGACACAGAGTTCGTTTGCAGTATCAGACAACTAATAACGAAGTTGAGTACGAAGCTCTTCTAAAAGGCCTGGAATTGGCTAAGTCTGTAGAAGCGAAGTCACTCCTCGTCTTGGGAGATTCCCAATTAATTATGGGCCAAGTGAGTGGGATGTATGAGGCTAAGGAGGAACGAATGAGGAAGTACCTTAACAGGGTAATGCGCCTTATAAAAAAGTTTGAGGACGCCAACTTTGTTCAAATCCCAAGGGAGGAGAACATGGAAGCTGATGCCTTAGCAAAAGAAGCTTCAGCGAGTGAAGCCGTGGGTAAGTTCGATGAGATTCAATACATACCGAGTATAGACATCCCAGAAGTACAGCAGGTGGAAAGTAGAGGAAATTGGATGGCCCCAATCGTGTCATACTTAAGAGACGGACGACTTCCAGGAGAAAAAGATGAAGCAAGGAAGTTGAGGGTAAGAGCAGCCAGGTACGTTCTTATGGACGAGATTCTCTACAAACGAGGTTTTTCCCAGCCATATCTCAGGTGTTTGGCTCCAGACGAAGCAAACTACATATTGAGAGAAATTCATGAAGGAGCCTGTGGAAATCACTCAGGAGCCAGGTCACTCATCCACAAAGTCGTCCGTGCAGGATATTATTGGCCAAACATGCAAGCTGATGCTAAGGCCTACGTCAAGGCCTGCGATCAATGTCAAAGGTTTAGCAACGTCCCCAGGCAACCATCAGAGTATTTAACTCCAATGACGGCCCCATGGCCTTTTGCGCAGTGGGGACTAGACATCCTGGGTCCTTTTCCACTAGGTGTAAGGCAAATGAAGTTCCTCGTCGTTGGAATTGATTATTTTACCAAGTGGGTAGAAGCAGAACCCTTAGCTAACATCACACAACAGAACGTCAAAAACTTCGTATGGAAGAACATTGTGTGCAGGTTTGGGGTACCCAGGGTGCTGATATCTGACAACGGACGACAGTTTGACAATGCTTTGTTCAAAGATTTTTGCCTACACTTTGGGATTCAAAATCACTATTCCTCGCCAGCCCACCCACAAGCTAATGGACAGGCTGAAGTTGCAAACCGATCCTTGCTAAAGATAATCAAGACTCGGCTTGAGGGGGCAAAGGGAGTGTGGCCAGATGAGCTACCAGGTGTTCTTTGGGCATATAGGACCACAGCGAGAACCCCCACAGGAGAGACTCCTTTTAAACTAGCCTATGGAACTGAAGCAGTCATACCTGCAGAAGTGCACATGGCCAGTCATAGGGTGGCAACCTATCAGGATGAAGCTAATGAGGAGCAACTCCGTGTGAACCTCGATTTGATAGACGAGGTAAGGACGGACGCTGAACAAAGGATGGCGAGGTATAAGAACCTGATGACAAGGCAATATGACGCAATGGTGAAACCGAGGCGATTCAGCATAGGGGACCTCGTCCTGAAGAGGGTTTCCTTAGCAACCAAGAACCCAGCTCATGGGAAGCTGGGACCTAACTGGGAAGGCCCCTACAGAGTTATAAACTTCAAAAGGTAGGGATCCTATTACTTGGAAGCCCTTGATGGGAGGAAGCTGGAGCATCCTTGGAATGTGGAGCACTTGAGGAGGTACTATCAGTAAATTGCCAGCCTAAGGGAGCATGACTATGGACGAGCCCAGGGATTACATAAAAACTTGTTTATTTATATGTTTTCAGTGTGGTTTGTTATGTTAAACATATGGACGAAATTATGGTTTGGTTTGTATTTGTTCTAATAAAGGCATTAGCCTCTAAAGTGCATGCCTCGTCTATCAACAATATCTATGTTATGAACTATGTTTGTGGAATGTACATAATGTTGTGTAAATTTATGTTTTCCATCAATTCTTGTTCATATTGACTCTTGAAAAAAAAAAAGCTTAAAAGCTCAAGACGAGAAAATTCTCTGGACGCGGAGATGTAATCTCAAGCTTTCCTAGAAAGCGAAATCAAGGCACACTCGTCCAAATCAAAGGACGGAGTAAAACTAATGCCTAAGCGAGTTGCAAAGTCCAAGGCGTTCTCGTCCATGGGGTGGGCAAGGTAAAACTTTATACCTAATCATACCGTGGATGAGGAAGTGCATAAACGGGTGCATGTCAAGCCATGAACGAAGAAATGCTTGGCTGTATTTCAATCTTTTTAAGGCCTTTATTAAAACGATCCAGTCCATGGACGAGAAAAATGTAAGGCCTTCACTTCATAAACATGAAGATCAGCCAAGTCCACGGACGAGTAATGCTCACCTTTATCAGTTCTCAGCAAAAAGCCCATGGACGAGTAATGGTAATTTCTATCATCTCACAAGTCCATGGACAAGGAATGTTGATTATTACCTTTTTATATGGACGAAGTTGAGTTAAAAAATAATAATGATAATATATATATGAAACTCGTCCGTACACATACAAAAGAAAAACGACATTCATTAAGAAAAGGGTGGATCTCATACGTCCAAAAAACCCTTGGTAAATAAACTGATGATTGTTTAAAACCTCGTCCAAAAACCTTGGACGAAGTAAATGTATTGAAGTTACATAAAAAGGTCTCAAAACGGACCAAATAAAAAAAAATATTAAGTAGAGGGAGCGACGTTGGAGGCGTCCTGAGGAGGCAAAGTTGTAGCATCGTCTTCAACATTGACGTCATCGGAGCCAGTCTGAAGGAGAGAACTAGTGGCAGCAGCACTCAGATTAAGTAAAATGGGGCTGAAGTCTACGCTAGGGAACTTTTCCATAGCCTCCATTCTGAAATCTTCAAACCCTGCTGCATAATTAGTGTCCAACACATCAGTATATTGTTTGGACACCTTAAATTCAGCCACTGCGTCTTCCTTCGCTTTGGAGAGGAGAGTGCCATATTCATCATTCTTTTTCTTGAGCTCCTCAAGACGAGCGTCCTTCTCCGCAGCACTGGCTTTTGACTCCTCAACCAAAGTCCTCAACTCCTTCACCTCCTCCGTAGTTTTGGCAGCCACTTCAGCCCATTGTTTCGCCTCCTTCTTCAAATCCTCGATCCTCGTCTCTAATAGGATCCTCGTCTTGTCCAACCCTGTGGCCTGCCTAGACGCCGCTATGAACTTTGACATGCCCTACAAAAGAAAGGGGGAAAAACACAACCACAAATCAAAGTTAAAAAGAGATACGAAGAAGGAAAGTTAGAATTTTGGTCAAGACGAGGTATGAGTGTTACCTTGAAAAGGTCGTGAACACCAGAGTGTTCAAATTCCTTAAGGGACATATCATAGCAGACATGTATATCCTCGTCGGTCACAGCCTTCTTGAAACGTTCCCAAGCCAGGTCCTCGTTTTCAATAATATTCGAAGCCATTTTAGAAGGCTGAGACGGAGTAGACTTGGACGGAGTGGTTTGGGATGGAGTGCTCTCAGTTGGAATGGACGAGTCCACGTCGAATACAGGTACAGGCTGCTGGGACGAAGGAAGGGTGGGCTTGACCACCTGGGACGAGCTAGATTTGGACTTTTTGCCTCTTCGACTGGGGAGATTTCCCAAGTCCAAGCTCTTTGGCAATGCCTTCCTTTTTTCCCCAGTCACAGGACGAGCTTGTGTTTCAATCTCAAGACGGTCCCCCTCAGCAGACACCTCTTTTCCCTTGTTCCCTTTCATTGTCGCCATTCCTAAAAAAAAAAAAAAGAGAAGAAAGGAAGGGTGAAAATACTTGAGTTGAAACGAAGTAAATGTACAAAGACACATAGAACTTGGGACTTACTTCTTCTTACTGTGACCTCGTGTGCAATTGCTACGTCAGATGGGTTAGGGCCCAAACTCCACTTGGCAAGTCGTCTGAGCGAGACCAAAGAATGGAAGTCCCTATCCGCGTGTAGACGAGCCCTGTGGACGCGGTCACGGTGGAGTTTGCTCAAGGACGGTCGTTTAACAGCTGAAATGGAACAAGTAAAAATTTTCTTAATTAATTAGTTATTAATGCAAAAAAAAAAAAAAAAAAAAAAAAAAGAGGAGAAGGGAAAATCAAAAGAAAAAGGGGAGCAACTTACCCTCAGGACGAAGGTTTCCTAGGTCCCCGGTATAACGACCAAACGTGTCCCGGCCAACGTCTACAGGATTTCCAGCCCAGAAGCCGGAGACGAAGAAGAATTCCGTCTTCCATCTTCTGTCAGACGAGGCCAGGGACTTGATCAATCTACAATCTCTACCCCTGGCTGTGAATTGATGAAAGCCAGGGGATTGGTGTATCTCTGAAGGTTTGTAACAATAGAGGAACTCGTCCACAGTGAGAGGACGGTTCTTTCCAAATACTTCACCCCACAAAATTTGCATTGAGATGATTAATCTCCATGCATTTGGGTTGAATTGGCATATCCCTAAACCTAACTTAATTAACAACTCTCTAGTAAAGGCGTTTAAAGGAAATCTTAAACCCCCTAAAAGATAAGCCTCATAGACGCCTATCCCAAAGTGGGGGTTGCAACACCATTCCCCTCGGACGGGCAACCTAGGGTTAAACTCGTCTGGAATTTGGTACCACTCCTTAAGATTTTTCAATCTTTGCTCGTCCGTCCTAGAAGGAATATCTATGGCACAACTATAAACAGTTATCTCCTCGTCCAAAGGACCAGAAGGAGGGGCAGTGGACGAGGTACCAGCTTGGGACCCTGAGGCCTTCCTAAGCTGCTCCTGTACAACCTCTATAGGAAGCCCAGGGACGCCAGAAACATACCCCTCGTCCGTGGTGTTCCCTCCGCTACTATCACTACTACTACTAGAACTGTTGTAGCTACTCTCATCATTGTACTCGTCTATGGCCTCATCTACACTATCGCTAGACGAGGAAATGACAACCTCAGCCATCTTGACAAAAAAAAACTAAGGACGAGAAGAAGAGAAGTACCTGGGTCTAGGACGAAGGGAAGCTATGGACGCGAGAAGCTTCTAGACGAAGATCTAGGACGAGGAAGGACAAGGAGGAAAATTGCAGGAATGTAAAGGGTATCGGAGGAATTCCCCTATTTATAGGCAATTAACCTGGGCATTTGAATCGACGCCACCAATACGAGGCTGACACGTGGCACCTGCCTCGAAAAACTGAATCGACGAGACTTGTCGCCAATGAGAGACCGACACGTGGCATCTTTGATCTTTAGGAAAGCTCGTCCATCCAGAGGAGTAAATTATTATATTTCCTTGGACGACACATGGACAAGGGGGCAACTGATGGTGCAAGAAAAATACCAAGTCAAATCAGTCGTCCATAGCGCCGTCCATAGCATGTACAAAACGGGGAACGAGTGGTTAGTACACTCGTCCGTGATCGTTCACTTTCGTCCTCCATTCGCTCGTCCATATGAGGACGAGCAAGCAGTGAACCTCGTCCGTCATTGAAGAGGGACGAGGCAGGTTCACCAAGAGTGAGCACACTTCCAACCAAGAATCATGATTGAAGAATCACGCTGTTTGAATCTCAACGCAGGTCCCGAAGAGGTGACTCCTATGATAGTTATGGAAGTTACCCTCTGAACCCTCCAAACTCTACGACGATTGGAAAGAATAACTGATTTCTGATCACTATATAAAGACCCTTGTACGCAGAGGTAAGGGGACTTTTTCTCTCTTTTAGAATTCCAGATAAAAAAATATTTGAAGTCTTTGAAGTCTTTCTTTCTACTTCAAATCACTGACTTTACCATCGGAGGATCCTAGACCGGCCTCCACCGGTCTTTCTCTGATTGAATTTGGTGTTTCCAGGACTTGGCCTTCAAGATCAGCAGCACCCGAAGACTTTTCAGCCCACTGATCCTTTAGGACTTATCACTACTATTTAAGAAACTTCTCTTGTTTGGATTCCTCATTTTCATAAGTCTAAAATACCTCTATACCATTTACTTACAAGTTTTTAACTAACAAGAATAAATATGTAAAATAAAACTTTTTTACTTTAATAACCCACAAACTTATGGACGCTTTGGCAGTTTACAACCCAATAACATCTACTCTCATTCTCCCATAAAAAAAAAAAAAAACATCTACTCTCATTCTTCTTCAAATTACACAAATTCAGTCTCAACGGTACGTCCTCTTCTTTCTTTCTTCTTCTATTTCCAGATTTGGGTTCTAAACAATTCAACATAATTTACACAATTCAAATGGCTTTTCAAGTTCTATCTTCTGCATCACTAATCTAAATTGCAAGTTGTTCTTTCTTTTCTTCATCATTGACTATTGTTTGAGTTCTTACCTTCCATGACTACCAATGATTTAGAATTTGAGGCGTACTTACCTGTGGGTGAATGAGATTTTTATAGGGATTCAATGGTATTTGATTATTGCTTATTACCTGTGATTGACTTCAATATCACATGCCTCAAAATCTTTTATCTTTCCTTATATTTTCCTTCTTCTTTTTTGTTCCTTTGCACCAACGTGTATATGTTTTTTTTTTTTTTCCGGTGTGTGTGGATATTTTCAAACTTTTCAGTTTTAAGTTTTAACTCACACAAACTCTTTTTTTTTGAAGTTGTCTATACGTATAATAAAGCCCAAAAGGAATCACTTTGGCATAAAACTCTATTTGAGTGTTTGTTGTATACCTTTGTCATTTGTATCTATGTGTATCAGTTTTTTTTTTTTTTTTTCCTTATCTTTTCCTTTTGTGTATGGATATTTTCAAACTTTTCAATCAAACACAAACTCTTTTTAAAGATTTGAATCTGAAAAGTTTATCAATAACGAATTGATGTTTATCACTTTGTTTTAAATTCAATTATTTTCGTTTGAGATTAAAAAAAAAATCGTGATTTTGAGAGGAGAATTTTTTTTTTCTTTCTTTTCTTTAAAGTAACCCAACATACTTCCCTAAAAAAAAAAAAAAAAAAAAAAAAAAAAAAAAAGTAACCAAACAATTAAGAGTATTTGAGTTTAAAAAAAGAAAAAAAAGAAAGGAAGGACCAAGAAGTAACTAAATTCAAATAGAAAATATACTTATCTACGTGTATCAGATTTTTTTTTTTTTTTGCTTATCTTTTCCTTCTGTGCGTGGATATTTTCAAACTTTTCACTCAAACACAAACTCTTCTTAAAGGATTTGAATTTGAGAAGTATATCAATAACGAATTGATGTTTATCACATTGTTTAAATTCAATTATTTTTGTTTGAGATTTTAAAAAAAAATCATGATTTTGAGAGGATAAATTTTTTTTTTTTTGGACATTTTTTTCTTTCTTTTCTTTAAAGTAACCCAACATACTTCCCTAAATGGTTCCCAAAATATATATATATACTTCCCCAAAAATAAGATTAAAAAAAAAAAAAGTAACCGAATAATTAAGAGTATTTGAGTTTAAAAAAATAAAAAACAAAATAAAATAAAAAAGAAAGGAAAGGAAGGACCAAGAAGTAACCGAATTCAAATAGAAAATATACTTTTCAAATAGGGAAGAAGAGATTTAGAAAAAAAAAAGTGAGAATTGAAATTTTAAAGAAACATCAATTTAAAAAAAAAACAACAATTTTTTAAAAATAAAGGGAGAAATAAAAGAGGTTGAAATTTAGGATTTGATGAAAAAAAGTATAGTTTAGTTTTATGTGGGAGTTAAAGATATATTTTTACTGAATTATTCTCAAGTTTTGTTTGTGTTTGAATTCCTATATAAATATAAAAAGAGAAAACTTTTGAAAATACGTTAGTGAGAGTTTGTGTTTGAATTGCTATTAAAAAAAGCACAAAGTTTAAGTATAAAATTGATTGTAACCTAAGGCTACAACTATACTCAATAAAATAAACACTAGCCTCTTTGAGGCTCTTCTTTTTTTTGGAAAGTTAATAATTTGCATCTATTAAAATTTAGAATTACTACATTTTCTAATCACAAAAAAATCTAGAGGTGTGATGAGTATTATGAGTTTGCAGGTAAAATAATTTTTCTTCACACCCCTAAGTTTTTTTGTGATTGAAAAATGTAGTTGTGGGGAGATGGGTCCGGAATCATATATTGGGCTTTAGGCCTTAGCTGAGGACGTTATAATGTCTGAGGAGGGACAAATGGTTAAGGGGGATTCCAGTTTGGAGCCTCATGAGCAGGAAAGGAGAAGAATGTGGTCCGAGAATAAATTCCTCCTCGACCATGGCATATATAGCTCAGACACGCATCCCAACAATGAAAATGATCTCCATAGAAACCCTAGTGTTAGAGGCGTGCCTCATGAACACACAAGAAGGAAGGGAGTTCGAAAATATCTAAGGAAAGGCTATTAAATGCATTGTAGCTACTTTTCTGGCCGCATTTATGTGGAGAAGACCCTTGAACAGTGCTTCCTTGGCTACCGCAACTAACAGAGAGTCAGAAGGGGTGTCTGATGGGACGGGCACTCGAGTAGTAGTGTGAACGATTGATAGATGAAGGGTCAAGATCATCAGGAAGGAAATATATAATGTAAAAAACCCCTGCAAGAAGGGAGATCGAAAAAATAGAGAAAGAACACTGTAGCAACCAGAGCTGCACTTGTAAGCAGTTCCATTAATCTATACAAAGATTTTCCTCCTCAGACAGTACATTCACCCCATCTTACGCATTTTGCTCTTGCATGATTGTCTTTCAAACCCATCTTAGTCGTTGTTAAACTCATTAGGGCCTAGTTTTTTAACTCACTTTCTATAAATTTATTGTATCAGACTCATTGGGCCAATATCCCAAACATCTTGGGCTTGGGCTGCAAACCGTGTCCTTACAGTAGTAATCCAAAATTATAATGGATGCAAATTATTAACTTTTTTCCAAAAAAATAGAAGAGCCTCTGAGCACGCACTCACACAGTCACACGTGTGCTCTGAGGCTAATTTTATTTATATAAATACGAGAAGATATTTAGTATCAAATGATTTATATCAACAGTATTAAAATCCAATAAGTGTAAGATATGTCAACAAAAAATAACCAACTCACTAACAATTGAAAGACATGTTAGTGGGTAGTTATTTTTGCTCACATGTCTCTCGTTTATTGGATTTTAATACGAATGACATGACATCATTTGATACAAAATACTTTTTCTATAGATACAAGTCCAAAATAGCATAACAAGACTGTTTTTTGTTTTATTGGTATAACAAGTAAAGTTTTATTTCTGTTAACGTGATGTGATCTTAAGAACTATGGTTAAAATACATTAAGGTTATAAACTTGTGTATAGTATAGGTTACTGCATTTCAAGTTTTGGTCTTTCAAGTTGTGCATTGTGCTTCATTTATGCACTAAATCCATTCTCCAGAGAGCTATAATGCCCAAAAGGAACGCTAACACAAACTTGAGATGATGCTGCATCCATTTGATCTCTCTTAATCCCAGCATTACAGATGTTTGCAAAGGAGCGTATGTGTTTCATCCCATATTGGGATAGTGATCCACAATGTGTTTCAAAAGTCCGCACCTACACAAATATGATTGATCAGAACACACTATTATAGATCAACCGGAGATTATTGACTATTATTAATTTAAGTTAAAATCCTCTAAGTTGGTACCTAGATTTTTTTTCCCCCTTGAAGTAATTGAAAATTTTAAAATTACAATTTACCCTCTTGTAGTTTGGTCCTATTACAATTTATAATTAGTTCATAGATTTTCAGTTTTTACATTCGACCTCTTAAGATTTGGACTAAAATGAAAGCATTAGGCTCATCATCAAACCTCTAAAATTTCATTTCAAACCAAAATTTAGAGGTCAAAATGTAACAACTGAAAGAATTTGTGGGACTAAATTGTTATTGGGTCAAACCACAAAGGAGTAATTTATTTGTCCAAAAAATGCAAAATATATTAATTTGATTGGAACCGTAATAATTTCATTTTAATTCAAAACTAATTGGTAACTATAACATCCTAAGAAAACAATGAATTTAAACACATACAAAAGTTATCAACACATTTGGTAACTATAACATCATTACTAGCAATATTCTTTAGAAATGGACATCTCTTTAAATATCCCATTTCATTTTAGTTTTCCTCATGTGTGAAAAAGATAGAGAGAAGCCCCTAAAATGAATTAATCGAGTAAAAACAACTCAACAAGAATCATTCAATATTACACAAAACAGTCAACACTCCCAATATCATCTAAAACCACCTTATATCTCCATGCAAGCCACCTGCTTGCCCCAATTCAACAGCCCACAACAAACACACAGAGAGAGAGAGAGAGAGAGAGAGAGAGAGAAAGTACCTTAAGTCTAACACAAACAAGTTCACTTGCTTTGTTCACACGAACTTGTAATGCCTCTTCTTCTTGCAATTTGCCAACAAGGAAAGAATATATATAAACATAAGTTCATTTGTAATGTCATTTTCTTCCTCTACTTTAAGTGAGAACTGAACCTACAATCTCTCCTTAGTCTCTTACCACCTTAGCCGATGCATAGGGCCTATCTAGAGATAAGTTTTCCCAGAGTCCCAAAAACAACCCCAATATCAGATTGCAAAATTACACAACTTATAAACATGATTGCAAGAACTGAACCATACCCTTTTTCTATTATACAATGCCAGGATTGCAAGAACTGAACCATACCCTTAATATTAGATAAGTAGTATTCATAATAAACCAAAAATCCATTTATCATGTCCATAGGAATAGTA